>CM042241.1:21766240-23081240 GCA_023566225.1 Romanogobio albipinnatus
GGGCGCGGAGTACCGGAGACGCTGTCAGGGCCGTCTTGAGTTGGGCGAAGGCCTCTTCGGCGGCCAACGTCCAACAGGTCTTCTCGGGCTGCCCCTTCCTGGTCAGGTCTGTCAGGGGGGTGGCTAAAGAGGAGAAGTTGGGGATGAAACAGCGATAGTACCCCCGCCAACCCCAAAAAGGCACGTACCTGGGACTTTGTCTGTGGTCTTGGTGCGGTGCGGATGGCTTCCACCTTCTTCTCTTGGGGCCGGATGAGGCCCCGGCCCACCTGGAGTCCCAGGTACTTCGCCTCATACAGCGCTAGGTGGCATTTGTGGGGGTTGGCGGTTAGTCCAGCCCGCCGGAGCTCCGAGAGCACCCTCCGCAGACGTTCCAGATGTTCCTCCCATGCCTCGGAGTGCACCACGATGTCATCCAAATACACGGCTGTGTACGCTTGGTGGGGCCTTAGGATGATGTCCATCATCCGTTGGAAGGTCACGGGTGCCCCGTGAAGGCCGAAGGGGAGGGTCCGGTACTGCCAGTGTCCACTAGGGGTAGAGAAAGCAGTCTTTGATTTAGCGGAAGAGGTAAGTGGTACCTGCCAGTATCCCTTGGTGAGGTCCAGGGTTGTGATGTACCGGGCCCTCCCCAGGCGGTCTAGCAGCTCGTCGACCCGAGGCATGGGATAGCCGAACTCGGAGACTTCGTTGAGCCGGCGGAAGTCATTGCAGAAGCGGAGGGTGCCATCCGGCTTGGGTACCATCACGATGGGGCTGGACCATGGGCTGCGAGATGGTTCTATCACCCCCAACTTCAGCATTTCCTGGATTTCCTCCTCAATAGCCTGCCGACGAGCTTCTGGGACTCGGTAGGGCCATTGCCTGACGGTGACTCCAGGGGCCATCCTGATGTCATGGTGGATGACGTTGGTCTGCCCGGGCCTAGAGGAGAACACATCCGCAAACTGTCTGACCAGGTGCTGCAGCTCGGTCTTCTGGGCAGCCGACAGGTGGGGATCCATGTCAACAACCACGTGATCGGTGAGACTCAGGGTGGCGAGCTGGTCTCGGGTCCCTTGCCACTTCTTCAGTAAGTTGATGTGGTATAACTGCTCTGCTCGTCTTCTTCCCGGTTGGCGTACCCGGTACGTCACTGGTCCAACCTTCTCCACCACGGTGTACGGCCCTTGCCACGACGCCAGGAACTTGCAGGCGGAAGTAGGGACCAAGACTATGACTCTGTCTCCCGGCTGGAATTCCTGTGGTTGGGCTGCCCGATTGTAGTGGCGTTGTTGGGCCTGTTGTGCCTTGCTGAGATGCTCCTGGACTAATGGCATGACACGGTCAATCCTCTCCCTTCATCTGGGTGACATGCTCGATGACCGTGCGGTGAGGGGCAGGCTGCTGTTCCCAGGCCTCCCGAGCGACATCCAGCAGGCCCCGAGGCTGGCGGCCGAACAGGAGTTCGAAGGGGGTGAAACCAGTTGAGGCTTGAGGGACCTCGCGGATGCCGAAGAGAACGTAGGGGATCATCAGGTCCCAGTCCCGCTTGTCCTCCGCAGCTACCCTTCGGAGCATCTGCTTTAGAGTTTGGTTGAAGCGTTCCACGAGTCCGTCGGTTTGCGGGTGGTAAACGGTGGTCCTCAACTGTTTCACCCCCAACAGCCTGCAGAGGTCTGCCATTAGCGGGACATGAACGGTGTTCCCTGGTCAGACAGAATTTCGGTCGGGATGCCGACCCGGCTGGCCAACAGAAACAGCTCCTGGGCGATGGCTTTCGCTGTGGCTTTCCGCAGGGGGACTGCTTCTGGATACCGGGTGGCGTAGTCCACGATGACGAGGATGTGTTCATGCCCTCGGGCAGACTTAGGCAACGGCCCCACCAGATCCATTCCGATTCGCTCGAAGAGCACCTCGATTATGGGTAAGGGGATCAGCGGGCTGTGGGGAGGAGTCCTGGGCGCCGTGCGTTGGCAGGTCGGGCAGGCCTTGCAAAACCCCTTCACATCAGCCTCCAGTCCTGGCCAGTGAAAGCGATCCCGGATCCGCTGGACAGTGTTAGCCGCTCCTAGGTGACCTGCCATCGGATGGGAATGGGCCAGTTCGAGGATGGCTTCCGTCTTTGTCAACGGGACGACTAGACGCTCCTTCTCCTCCCCCCCTTCGCTGAGCGACGCAGTATAGCAGACCGCTTCGGACCACAAAGTGCGGGAGAGGATGGGGCCGTGGGAGGACGTCTTTACCGTCCATCGACCTAACCTGACTCCAGCAGTGCTTTAGGCGATCGTCCTCCCGCTGGTCTTTGGCAAAAGAGCCCCCCTCGCTGGCCTGCTGGAACACATCATAGAACAGGTTAGAACTTAGCGAGGGGAACTCACCATCTCTCCCGCTGTCCGAAGATAGCAGCGCCGGCCGGCGACGACGTCCTTGTGGTCGGCGACGACGGCAACAGTTCCGTTCCGGGCTGGCGGGCTGAGCAACGGAGGCGAGCAGGCGGCCAAACCCTGGCCAATCTCTTCCAAGCAGCAGTGGGACCGGTAGGTTCTTCACTAATCCGGCTTCAACGGGCCAGGCGCCATGGGCGGCAGTGATGTTCACACGGCGAGCTGGAACTTGTTGGGTGTCTCCATGCACACACGTGATCGGGAGGTAACTCTTTTGGCCAGGGTGAGGAGGGCACAGACGAGCCTGGATGAGGGTGACCGCGCTGCCCGAATCCAGAAGCGCCCGGACGGTCTTGGCGTTCAGCTGGACGTCCGCCTCTGGAGCCGCAGGTGGAACGTGCTGATGTACGATGCAGCCCGCCAGCCAGGCCCACGGGGGCGTCGTGGGTTCTGCGGTGGGCATTGGCTCGTCCATCGGAAACGTAACTGTCGGTCCGCCAACTGCGCGCGAGGTGCCCTCCGGCGTGCGTAGCTCCTTGACCACCCTCCGGGGAAATGGCAGCGCTCTCTCTCCAGCCTCCCGTTGGTGGACAGCATCAGCCAGCTCGATCACCTCCACCAAGGCGAGGACAGTGGCGGGGTTCCTCATACCCACCACCTGACGATGGGACCGAGGCAGGGCGCGGAAGAGGCGATCGATGGTCACTCGTTCCACTACCTGAGCTGCGGTGGGCTCCCAGTCCAGCAGCCAATGTTGAGCCAACCGGACGAGATCAGCGGCCTGGGCCCGCGCTGGCATCCGACCTTTAAACTCCCACTCATGGAACTGTTGCGCTGCGCAGATGGGAGAAAACCCCAGCCGGGCGAGGACCTCGCGTTTCACTTCCCTGTAGTCGTCCGTGATCGCGGAGGAAGGGAAAAATAAGCTCGCTGGGCTTCACCAGTTAGGAGAAGAGCCAGCGTGGAAGCCCAGTCTTCGATGGGCCATCCCTCACGATTGGCAGTGGTTTCAAATATTTGGAGATATGCTTCAACATCGTCGTGATCCGTCATTTTGGGCAACAGCCGGGTCGCTCGCATTCGGGGGTCAGGTAGTGGAACCGGCTGGGCAGCCTGGGCATGGAGGGCGGCGATGTCTTCTTTAGCCCTGCCCTGCCGAGTGGCCAGATGTTCCACGATCTGCTGCTGATAGATGCTTACTTCGGTGAGGCGCTGCAGTATCTCCTCCATCTCCAACGGAAGAGAGAGTGCCGATCGGTGCTGGGGCGGTGAACAGAGAGAGAGGGAAAAAAAAAATATATATTTTAGTGCGGTGAAAACTGCAAACACTTGTGTGTGATTTCTCATGCAGTTGCCCGCATTCTCCACCAGATGTCACGGGTGAGAAATCACACAACAAGGTTGCTCTGTGAAAGTGAACCCCGGAGGGCGGATTTATTCAGTACAGTGGAATCGATTGTAAACAAGATAGAGGTTGAGACTGGATTTGAAGACATATTGAGATTAAAACACAATGCTGTGCCTTCTATATTGGATCCGACTGGAACGGTGCAACACACTTATGTGAGTAAAACATATTTTTATATGTGTTAGTATTGCTTTGTTACAGATCATTTGATATCTATTGATTACATACCTTAGCACGCGGTCACAGGCTGGAGAAGGTGTTATTGGTTCATTCGTGATCAGACTCGGACTTGTAACACCAGCTCGCAAAGACCAAAGTCCCCGGTCTATGTGTTTTTCAGACGGGCTATCACTGGTCTGACCGGGCTGTAGTGAAATAACATTACTTTCTTGCGCGTGTTTGTGTGTGTGTTGGGTTTTCGGTTATATTCACTGATGATCGGGCGAAATGATACAGAAATAACATTCCAATCAATCGCAGGGGGATGAGAGATGAATCATTGTGTTAGTTTGATAAAGACATTTTGCGAGCCCTAGCTGTGGGCTGGGCGATTCATTCCAGTTGCCACACGCTGTCACTGACAGGGGAGCAGAAGCTCAATAAATATGCAAATCTTATCCAATCCTAGCCGTGGGTGTTTACTTCCAAGTCTTCACTGCGGCACACCCATCAAAACCGACCGTTTTTCAGAGAGCCTCAAAATCAAGGCAGAAAGTAGCCTATTACTTATTCATTATGATGTTTTTGAATGTAAAAACCACGCAAACGTCATAAGTTGACCTCAGACAACAGTAGAAAAAAATTTAAAAAGCCAGTTCATGACCCCTTTAAGTCAAAAATGTGAGTCTTAAATAAAGGGTGAACCAATTTTTTAAATAAAATAATATCAGTGAAAATGTCTAAATCAAAATCACTGACCAACATGGCTTTTTATATTGTCATGTGACCAAAATAATAAAATAATTATAATTATAATAATAATTAGTAACATTTATATATTGCGTTTCTAGGCACTCAAAGCGCTTTTACATGAAAGAGGGGAATCTCCTCATCCACCACCAATGTGCAGCATCCACCTGGATGATGTGACGCAGCCATATTGCGCCAGAACACCCATCACATACCAGTTGATGGGTGGAGAGAAGACAGAATGTATATATATATATATATATATATATATATATATATATATATATATATATATATATATATATATATATATATATATATATATATATATATATATATATATATATATATATATATATATATGGGGATGATTAGGAGGCAATGATAGACAGGGGCCAATGGGCAAATTTGGCCAGGATACACCCCTACTATTTCGAAGGACATCCTGGGATTTTTAATGACCACAGAGAGTCAGGACCTCGGTTTAACGTCTCATCCGAAGGACGTGCTTGTTACAGTACAGGTACTGACCAGGCTCAGCCCTGCTTAGCTTCAGTGGGAAACCAGTCTTGGGCTATGTAACGAATCATCACTCTGGCAGGGATCCATTTGCATGCTTTTATTAACAACAATCGTAGTAGTACAGGCAGGGTCAGACAGGAGCAAACAGGTATAACAGGGGCAGGCAGAATCGTAAACAGTAGACAGGCAGTAGGTCAGGGCAGGCAGATAACACTCACAGAACGGTATAACAGGCAGGAGTCAGAGACAAGCAGCAAATGGTCGATAACGGGTAGCAAACAGGATCAGCAACAGACAGTCAGACTTGGGGATAACGCTCAGAAATGTTCATCACGGCATAACAAGACTTTGCACGGTGCTGCGGGAGAAAGGGGTTCTGATAGAGCCAGGTGATGGGTAACAGCTGTACAGTGATCAGTCCAAGGCACGGGCTTATGGGAAATGTAGTGTCAGTGTAAGTGAGAGTCAGTACTCGGGAGAAGACTCCCTCCGATGGCCAGAGGAGGGAATCACTGAGTTCATCTGAAATCGACACCCTTGCGTTTTCGTGTACAGCCAATCCGTATATTTTGTGAAGCGGTGATGTCATCACACCATGTCCCGCACGGTAAAGACTAGAAGGGATACTTTCTACGGGCACTGGGTATGCGCACATCAATATTGTGTCATTTTAATTACTGTATTTGCATTATTGTAAGGCTATATTGTGGTAAGTAGCAAAGTTATTTATTGTAATTTTATCGTAAGATTTTGCCTCACTTCCGACCGTTGCTGTACCCCTTCTAGCCACAACTCTTCTTCTCTGTTTTTAGTGTATTTCTGTGGCAGAATTACAGCGCCACATACTGGTCTGTCATGTATACTACATGGTTTTGAGTCGATTTCAGTGGTTTCGTGTGTACGCAGATATTTCTTGAGACGAGGGGAAAAAAAAGATTTGATAGGGAAAGCTCTGGCTTCCTGTGGATGTGGCATCAGACAAAGGAACATGTGACAGAATCTAAACACAACAGAAAGACTAAACAGAGACATTTTGAGTGTTTGTGAACTTGTGATATGAATATCTCAGAGTTTACAACATTTGTGCCACATAAAGGAATAACATCTTTAATGAGTGTTATGGAATCGTGTCTTATTTAATGTAACAGTTGAATTTTACTGTGCATCTTGGTGGATCAAAGTACACCGCTGCACTGATTTTAAGTCAGAGCACGACTGGCAGGCTCTTTTAACTTCCGTAGAAACGGATTTCCTGAACTGCATTTACAGCTTGTCTTAGCAGAATTACATGCTCCATCTGTACCAAGCATTACAAGCATCCATAATCATGCCCTCCTTTTATACAGATCATCTGGGCACTCCTTGTTTTCTGCATTAAGCAGGTAAATAATATATTGTCACTGTTGCAGACAACCACCCCTGTGTTGATGCCTTGTTTAGCACCTTGGGTGAAAAAATTTTGTTGACACTTTTCTTTAAAGTATGAATACAGCAGAGGGCCCTAACGCTGAATAATTTGTATAAATTTACAGCAGTATTTCACTGTATTAATATACTATTATAGATGTTATGTAGATGTTATGCTAGTTGTGTTATGTTTGCATAACAGTTCTTGACATTAAAATTGCATTTTAAAAATAGCCCTGTACAATGCGTTCTTGTAGCAAGACAATTTTTAAGTGGATAAAGTCTGATGTCAAGCAGTTTTATGCTCCCTAGTTTTAAGTTTTACATTTACATTTAGTCATTTAGCAGACGCTTTTATCCAAAGCGACTTACAAATGAGAGCAATAGAAGCAGCTAGAACAGTCAAAGGCAACAGTATGTAACAGTATGTAAGTGCTGTAACAAGTCTCAGTTAATCTAGCACAGAACACACAGGACAGAATAATTATATATATATATATATATATATATATATATATATATATATATATATATATATATATATATATATATATATATATATATATATATATATATATATATATAAATTAGACAGACAGAAAATTAATAGAATGATAAATGCTATTCTTGATTGGTCAGGTGCTGCTGGAAGAGATGTGTCTTTAGCTGTTTTTTGAAAATGGCTACAGTCTCGGCTGCTCGAATTGAGATAGGCAGGTCATTCCACCAGGTGGGGGCAGTCCAGGAAAAGGTCCGTGAGAGTGATTTCATGCCTCTTTGAGATGGCACCACAAGGTGTCGTTCACTGGCAGAATGTAAGCTCCTGGAAGGTGTGTAAGTCTGAACAAGCGAGTTTAGGTATATTGGTGCAGAGCCAGTGGTTGCTTTGAAGGCGAGCACCAGTGTCTTGAATTTGATGCGAGTGGCTATTGGCAGCCAGTGGAGACTGATGAAGAGAGGCATGACGTGTGCTCTCTTCGGCTCGTTAAAGACCACCCTCGCCGCTGCATTCTGGATCAGTTGCAGTGGTTTGATAGTGCATGCCGGAAGGCCCGCTAGAAGAGCATTACAGTAGTCCAGTCTGGAGAGAACAAGAGCTTGGACCAGGAGTTGTGTGGCCTGCTCTGATAGGAAGGGTCTAATCTTCCTAATGTTGTATAACGCAAATCTGCAGGACCGGGTTGTTGCAGTAATGTGGTCAGTGAATTTTAGCTGATCATCAATCACAACTCCAAGATTCCTGGCTGTCCTGGACGGAGTTATGGTTGATGATCCTAGCTGAATGGAGAGATTGTGATGAAGTGCTGGGTTGGCTGAGACCACAAGCAGTTCTGTCTTTGCAAGGTTGAATTGCAGGTGATGTTCCTTCATCCAGGCAGAAATGTCTGTTAGGCAGGCAGCGATACGAACTCCAACCGTGGGATCATCTGGTTGAAATGAGAAGTAGAGTTGAGTGTCGTCGGCATAGCAGTGATAGGAAAAGCCATGTTTCTGAATGACAGATCCCAGTGATGACATGTAGATGGAGAAGAGAAGTGGTCCAAGCACTGAGCCTTGTGGAACTCCAGTGGCTAGATGATGTGACTTAGACACTTCACCTCTCCATGACACCCTGAAGGACCTACCTGAGAGGTAAGACTTGAGCCACTGGAGAGCAGTTCCTGAGATGCCCATCTTCATGAGAGTTGACAGGAGGATCTCCTGGGAAAAATTGGAAATCACAATTATGATATAATGTGCATTCAAGTGTGTTTTGTTAAGGGAAAATGTTTTAAGTGCTGATGCAGCCAAATAAAGGGCAAAATACTTGGATTTGTTGTGTAATTGATTTGTATTAAAGTGATATTTCACCCAAAAATGAAAGTTCTGTCATCATCACCCTCAAGTTGTTTCAAACCTAACATTTCTTTCTTCTGCCAAACACAAAAGAAGACATTTTGAAGAATGTTGATGACCAAACAGTTGATGGACCCCATTGACTTCCATAGTATTTTTTTTTCTTCTTCTCGATACTATGGAAGTCAATGGGGCCCATCACCTGTTTCTCTACCAATATTCTTCAAAATATCCTCTTTTGTGTTCAGAAGAAGAAATTTAAAGGGGTAGTTCACCCAAAAACAGAATTTTTATGTTTATCTGCTTACCCCCAGGGCATTCAAGATGTAGGTGTCTTTGTTTCTTCAGTACAACACAAATGAAGATTTTTAACTCCAACCGTTGCAGTGTGATAGTCGTATATGCGTGATATTTTAGAGTATGAGAGCAATGAGTGTAAAAACACATAGACATACAAATCCTTATTAAACCATGCGGCTCGTGGCGACACATTGATGTCTTAAGACACGAAACGATCGGTTTCTTCGAGAAACCGAACAGTATTTATGTAATTTTTTTACCTCTTATCAGACGAATGTCATCTAGTATTCCCAGCGCCATAACTTCCGGGGAATAAGGTCAAAATACTAGCGCGATCAAAGATATATATACGTAGATGCCTCATTTGACCGATCCGCACAGGCACTAATGAGGGATCTATGTATATATCTATGATCGTGTCGGTATTTTGCATGTATTTTGACCTTATTCGTCGGAAGTGATGGCGTGGGGACGGCTGATACAGAGCCATAGAAAAAAATGAAATAAATGTTTAAATATGGATATTTTTCTTACACAAACGCATCGATTCGCTTCAGAAGGCCTTTATTAACACTCCGGAGCCACGTGGAGCACGTTATTTGACGGACAGATGCAATTTTTATGGACCTCAAAAACAGAGCAACTATTACTGCTATTATAATGCTTGGATTAGCCAGAACATTTTTAATATAACACAGATTTTATTCGTCTGAAAGAAGAATGGCATATACACCTCGGATGACTTCAGGGTGAGTAAATCATGGGCTAATTTTCATTTTTGGGTGAACTATCCCTTTAAACATGTTTGGAACAACTTGGGGGTGAGTTGACAGAATTTTCATTTTTGTGTGAACTATCCCTTTAATGTATTTTATAATTTGTGTGCTGCACTGACAATTATGAGATATGTGTTCATATGATGGTGTAAATGTCTTTATGTCACTGTCTGGATTTTTTTTTCATCTTAAAAGGGCTGTTCATCCAAAAACGACAATTCTATCATCATTTACTCACCCTCACATTGTTCCAAACCTGTATGAGTTTCTTTCTTCTGCACAACACAAAAGGAGATGTTAGGCAGAATGACAGCCTCAGTCACCATTTACTTTCATTGCATGGAAAACAGACACAATCAAAGTGAATGGCGACTGAGGCTGTCAATCCGCAACATTATGCCAGACATCTCCTTTTGCGTTCCACACGAAAACTCATGCAGTTTTGGAACGACATGCGAGAATGGGTTTGGTAAAAGATGACAGCACTTTCATTTTTGGGTGAACTATCCCTTTAATGTCTTTCTTTTCAAGCCTGTTGCCTCATAAATCGGTTAAATCAGCCGTATTTTCTTGCATGCTTCATTGCTATTCTTCATCAACAAACTAAATTGAAGCAAATCAATATGCACAATTACACCTTAATTCTGACCATTAACAATTATCTTTCGTCTTGAAACTTCAATTGAACTCCCAATCTGCAAATTTGAGGATCAATAAAAATTCTCGGTTTTCCGCCTGGTAATTGTGACATTGCTTGCACCCAGTAAACACTCATGCCAATGTGAAGGCAGCATTTCTAGCATATTTCAACTAACCAAACCATTGGCTCCTGGTGAGGTGTTATTGCTGGTAAGATTTGCTGAGTATGGATCTTACTGTACACCTTATAATCATCATCAGTGCATCGCCATCATCACCACTGTTACTGTCACAATGAATCTGTCTGAAGCCTTTTTAAAAATGTTCTCACTAAGCACAGATTGGTTTTGAAGTGTTTAAAAAGACATCACTTGTTACAGTACATTCTGTCGTTGTTAGCTTAGCTGGTTGTCTACGTAAAAAACTGCAGTGCTGAAAAGGCTCGCTTATAATTTGGAAAGGCCTTCCCTTATGGATGAATGGAGCTTTTTCATAGACTGAGGAACCACTAATGCATTTTCTCTCTCATAAACACACAATTAGATATACACACATGGAGACACACATAAGGGTGTAATTACAGTATCTTTCAAATATAGGTTTTGTTTTTGTTTGTTTTTTTCACCTTAACCCTTGTTGTCAGTCAAGTTGTTGGAAATGCTGGTCAACCTATGATTTTTTTCTTCGTTAGTTTGTGTTTTTTTTTTTTGTTTTTTTCATGAACATCCATGCAAAGTTTCAACACTCTGATGTGTTGTAGAATGTGCACAATATCTATTATGATTATGATTTGACCCACAACTGCACAGAACCAAAAATGTATGTATTTTTTGATGTCAGTTGCTCAGCCACCCTCTAAGGGCGCCTACATTTATGCATTTGGCATTTTCCAAAGAATATTGATGCTGTACATTTTTATAAGTTCATGCATGTCAATTTCATTGGGAATCGAGCCCATGATCTTGGCATTGCTACCGCCATGCTGCTACTGTTTGAGCACAGAATAAGTGGCTCTCACACTTCTGTTTAAAATGTTAAATTGTTTTTTAACAATTTTGTGTTTACAATAATGTCCATTAAAATAACGGAATGACATCATCATGTATATACTTTTATATACTAAATTTAAAATGTCTGTGGAGGAGCTCTGACCTCATATATGGTACCATTTGAAAGCTTAGAGTCTCTACTTTCTGTAGATTGTAGACTTTCTGTTCTAAGCATCACTTTGGCATTTGTTTTACACAAAGTAACTTATTTACACTAAATTACTCTGGTACCATTTCCACCTAGATTTGGTCTACCCAAATTGAAAAGCTTCCCATACCCACATACAGTGGTCTAAATTCCCTTCAGATCCATTTGTATAAATCTTGCATACAACATGATACAAACAAAATTCTTTTTTCCAATATTTTCTGGAATCTAGTGGAAACAGCCCAAACTGTCTGCAGGGTGCTAGAGCACACAGGGCCTGAGGGCCTGAGTTACACACTTTCAAACCTGAATATATAACCAAAAAATCAAAAAGCGTCTCTTTTCAATAAAAATATTTATTTATTGTTTGTTTGTAATGTGTGAGAACTATTAAGGCGAAAGTATACTTAGTTTTTTATGCACACAGTCGAACGCATAGCAAGTATGACATAAGTATACTTCTTTTGACTCGTACGCATACACAGGCATTCGACGTATGCGTAGTTTTGAGCAATCATTCGGCACGAGTTACAACCCATGTCAATACTGCAAAAAAACCTGTGCAACCTGCGTGTACATAGGAAGGGCCAAACTTCACTTTTTACACGTACGCGACGGTCAGCGTACAGTGCGCGTGACGTGAATTGCGTCATCAGAAGAGCACACGCATACTGAAAGCACACCGCTGGATTTTTGTACGCGCAGGTCATACACATTTTCTGCAGTATTTACATGGGTTGTAACTCGTGGAGAGCAGTGTTGGGCAAGTTACTGAAAATTTTTAATTAGTTACAGTTAGTAGTTATTTTAAAAGTAATTCAATTACTTTACCAATTACTGAATATGAAAAGTAATTATCACCGCATGAGTATAAAAGGAAGTACGTGGCAATATCACATTAAGTTACCCGTTGAGGAGCCAAGACTGAACTCCCGGCCGTTCCAGCAGTATAGCGGATGTGGCAAAGGGACGTTACCTTCTCTTTCGTTCAGTCACTACGACGTAACGTTAGTGACTAACGAATGGGGGTCCCAATATAATCACGCCACTCGACTGTCTTCCAGTGCCCTGCGTAAGTGTGAGTACCCTGTCGTAAGACTAGTATGGACAAAGGACTCCCACTTATCACAGGAATGCCAAGGTACACTGGGAAGCATATTCCAGTGGAGATATGCAAAGATGCCTACCTGTAGGGAGGACTTAGAGAGTACACATATGACCCGCTGAGGGCTGCATATGGGAAAACTCTAGGGTACCAGCTGAAGGTGGATTTTTAACCCCAGGGTGGCAGGGACTTGCCAAGGGAAAGACACCTGCTCACTGAGGAGGCTTACGGTGGAAATACACGTGTGGGGGTCGCCAGAGGGGAACCATGCACACAGGGCACCTGGCCGGACACGAGGGTCTGGGCTCGCTAGAGTGCAGACTTACTGGTGTCGGCGTCAACAGTGCCCTCTCAGGGCTTTCGGGAAGCTCACCTGAGGAAAATATTGCACATATCCAGTCCATGGAGTGTAATGGAGAGCAAGCGAATACACCTGAGCCTGGTCCATTACTGGCCTCTAATAGAGGCGAGTACATAGTCGGACACTGGCTCCACTCGGAGATTGTAGAATCTGGCGAATGTGTTCGGTGTCGCCCAGCCTGCAGCTCTGCAGATGTCTGTTAGCGAGTCGCCATGCGCTAAAGCCCAAGAGGAGGCCACACTCCGAGTGGAGTGGGCCCTAACCCCAAGGGGACATGGTCGACCTTGCTGCTGGTAAGCCAAAACAATGGTGTCCACTATCCAATGAGACAGCCTTTGCTTTGAGAGAGCTCTTCCCTTCCGCTCTCCACCATAACAGACAAAGAGCTGGTCTGAGGTCCTGAAACATTGCGTCCTGTCTAAGTAAGCGCGGAGAGCACGTACTGGACAGAGCAATGCCAAGGATGGGTCTGCCCCTTCCATGGGCAGCGCTTGCAGGTTCACCACCTGGTCTCTGAATGGAGTGGTGGGAACCTTGGGCACATATGGCGAGAAGAACACCAGGTGACGAAGAGGTTCCACTTCAACGCATAGGCATGCCAAGTGGACTCTGCCCTAGTGGAAGTGATGGTAGCCACCACCATAGGTGTTAGGATACTCAAACCTGCCGTGGCCCATCCAGGAGCCACACGTGGAGGTTCCAAGATCGGGACGCGGGTGCCAAAGGGTGTGAGGAGGTCCTGTCTCAGAGGAATAGGCCAGGGAGGGGCTGTCGCAAGGAGTAAGAGTTCGGGGAACCAGGTCCGGCGTGCCAGTACGGGGCGACCAGAATGACCTGCTCCTTGTCCTCCCTGATCTTGCCCAAAAGCTGTGCGAGAAGGCTCACTGGGGGGGGAACGCATAGTTGCGCAGGCCCCGCGGCCAGCTGTGCGCCAGTGCATCCGTGCCGAGCGTGCCCTTGGTCAGGGAATAAAACAGGCTGCAATGAGAAGAGTCGTGGGAGGCAAAAAGATCTATCTGTGCGTCGCTGAACTGTTCCCAAATCAGCTGGACCGTCTGAGGATGGAGTCTCCATTCTCCCGGAAGTGGCTGAGATCGTGAGAGCTCGTCGGCTGAACGGTTCAGAACTCCCGGAATATGGACATTACGAAGGGACCTCAGATGCTTCTGACTCCATAGAACGAGATGGCGGGCGAGTTGAGAGATACGTTGGGAGGATAGATCAGCCTGGTGGTAGATGTACACTACTGACCTTGTAGTCTGCCGGACTAGTATATGTTGACCCTTCAGCAACGCTAGGAAGCGGTGCAGGGCGAACCGTACTGCCCGCAACTCGAGGCAATTGACATGCAGCACGTCCATTGCACATGGTATCCCAGCCCATGGAGGAGGCATCTGTTGACACAACAATATGCCTGGAAACTCGTCCTAAGGGCCACCGGCCCGTAGAAATGAGGTTCGGCCACGGGGTGAGGGTCTGCAGGCAGGCCCGAGTCACTGGGACCCGGAGCGTGCCCGAATGCCACGGCCATCTCAGGACTCGATCACGAAGTCAAAGCTGAAGCGGTCTCATATGAAGCAATCCGAGCGGCGTTAACGCGGCTGCAGATGCCATATGCCCCAGGATCCTCTGAAAAAACTTCAGTGGGACCGCACTCTTGCTCTCGAATTAAAGAAGGCAAGTCAGCAGTGACTGCGCACGCTTGCTGGTAAGCAGCACGCACATGGCGACCTAGTCGGAAACCATACTGAGAAAAGAGATCCTCTGCACGGGGCAGAGCTGCTCTTCTCCCAGTCGACCCGAAGGCCCAGACAGGCTAAGTGCCTAAGCACTTGGACTCTGTGTCCGCACACCTGCTCTCGAGAGTGACCCAGTATGAGTCGTCGAGGTAGTTCAGGATGCAAACCCTGTGCTGCCTGAGTGGCGCAAGGGCTGCCTCGATATACTACGTAGAGTCACGAGGGGACAGAGCTGGCCCGAATGGGAGGACTGCGTACCGAATGTCTGCCCCTCGAAGCAAACCGAAGGAACGGTCCGCGTCGAGGAAGGAGACATGGAAGTAAGCGTCCTTCAGGTCGATCACTGCAACCAATCTACCGGACGAATGCGTCCGAGGAGGCGTTCGCTACCGACATCCTGAACGGAAGCCTGTGAAGGGATCGGTTCAGGACGGGCAGGTCCAGGATTGGCCGTAACACACCGGTTTCCTAGGGTACAATGAAGTAAGGGCTGAGGAAGCCGGACTTCATTTCGGCTGGAGGGACAGGCTCGATCGCACCCTTCGCCAGTAGGGTGGCAACCTCCGCACGCATGACTGGGGCCCTATATTGGGCCCCACCATGGAGCGCGGAATCCCCGGAAGCGGGGAGGAGCCTGCGCGAACTGAATCGTGTAGCCGATTCAGAGATGGGCCGCGGTTTCACTCCAGCACTTGCGGGAAGCGATGTGCGAGAGGGGGGCGTGGCCAGAGGAACGTATCGTTGGGGCTTAATACCACGGCACCGCCCTCAGGTCACCCTGGCCACCAGCCAAAGCACCACCTCTCTCAGAGACGGTAGATTGGGGAGTGGCAGAGGGGACTCTCTCTCCTCACGGAGATCACTGAGTCTCGACCGCGCCTTCACACCAACACCCTGGAGAACCGCTCGTCTCGAAGACTGAAGAGAGGACTTCAGAATTCAGGCTTGCAGGAGTGAAGAGATGCTCTTGGCTCCGATGCAGAAAAATAATGCGATATTGCCATGTACTTCCTTTTATACTCACGTGGTGAGACGGAGTTACGTATGCAAATTCCGCATGCCCATGGCATTGGCACTGCCATTGGGCGTTTTCTAAAATCTCGCAGATGATTGGCTTCTAAGCGAAACCCCCATTCGTTAGTCACTAACGTTACATCGTAGTGACTGAATGAAAGGGAACTTTAATAACAAACAAAAAAATTCTCCAAACATTTTTCTAAATTAACATAATAAAGAAACGAAAAGAAATATAACTACTTTGACATTAAAAACAAAACTGAACTATTTTAATGGCAGCAACAATGTGTATAGGGAGGATAAAAAAGAAGAAAAAAGGATAAAAAAGAAGAAAAAAACACTGGCCAGGCTAGGGTCTAGATCTGAGCTTCTTGTCTGCAAGCGTTCATTTTTCACAAAAGAGAGTAACGCAAGTAACAAACTCATTTATTTCAGTAATTGTAATTGCATTTCTTAAATAAAAAAAATATTTAGTTACTTGCTAAAAGTAGTGGAATTACAGTAACGTGTTACTTTGTAGCGTGTTACTCCCAACACTGGTGGCGAGTGCTTGCTCAAAACTGTGCATGTGTCAAATGCCTGTGTAGGCGTACCAGTTAAAAGAAGTATACTTTGCAAGGCTGTGCGTTTGACTGTGTCCGCTTGTGTACGTGTAAAAATACAAAGTATACTTTCGGCTTAATCCGGCGGAGCACATACTCTTCTGATGACGAAATTAGTCACGTGCACTGTACACTTACCCCGGCGTAAGCGTAAAAAGTTAAGTATAGGCCTACTTTGGCCTTTAAAGGTCCCGTTCTTCATGATCCCATTGTTCAAACTTTAGTTAGTGTGTAATGTTGCTGGTAGAACATAAATAATACCTGTAAAATTATAAAGCTCAAAGTTCAATGCCAAGCGAGATATTTTATTTAACAGAAGTTCCCTTTCAAAGACTACAGCGAACGGCTGGCTTGGACTACATCCTGGTACTTCCTTCATAAATGACGTCAGTAGAACAGTAGAACAGACTAACCTCTGCCCACAAGAATACGCGAAAAAAGGGGGCTTGGTCTTGTTGCTGTCCCACGTGGAGAAGAGGACGTGTGGCGTGGAGAAAAGGAATTGTTGCGTTTGAGTGTGTTTGTCGCAATGTCGTCGAGATGCTGTTATTTTCATCCCGGAGTCAAATCACCTTTGTTTGGCTTTCCCAGGGACACTGAGATCATTAAGCGCATTTATCTCCCGTTAAGAGGCGTGACCTTTCCACATGCGCTAAGCTGCTGTCGAATCACAATACAGGAACCGTGCCACGTTTGCTAAACTGCGGTCAAATCACAACACGGGAACCGCTGGCACAATCAGAACTCGTTACGTATTTCTGAAGGAGGGACTTCATAGTATAAAGGAAGTCATCAGCCGTTTTTAGGACAGTGAAAACAGCGGTATACAGATAAGTAAATTGTGTTAAAAATACT
The DNA here is from genome assembly GCA_023566225.1 of Romanogobio albipinnatus. Classification (NCBI taxonomy): domain Eukaryota; kingdom Metazoa; phylum Chordata; class Actinopteri; order Cypriniformes; family Gobionidae; genus Romanogobio; species Romanogobio albipinnatus. The sequence continues at coordinate 21,783,280 of CM042241.1, forward strand.
GTTTTTTTTACACGCGAAACATGAACACATGTTATATTGCACACTGTAAACACAATCAAAGCTTCAAAAAAACACGAAGAACGGGACCTTTAATGTTAGGTTTCGGTTAAGGATAAAGAGTTTTATTGAAAAATTAACTCTGAAATTTTAATTCGGTCATCATATACTCACCCTTTAGATTGTGTGCTTCTGTATTTGAAATGCTATGAAATAACTTTGTGTGACAAAGGGAAAATCAGGGGAAAACACAGTAACACACTTGCAGTGCAAGTGTAGCATGTATCAGATTGATATCAACACACCAGCCTAGCAGACAAGCAGCCCAGAAGTTTTAAAGCCAGAAATATGAAGGTTATATTTTTGTTAAATACCAAAAATTCTTCAGACTACAGAAGTAATTCCTGTGGGTGGAAAAGTATGGTCCATACAAGCAGTGTATTTCCTGATGTCCTTGAACAGATATTAAGCTAAAATAAATCATTTTCATGAGCTGGTCACGATATTTGCTGAAATACTTTTTTGTGTGAATTTTGCACAGGCAGGGTTTATAGGTAAATGATAGCAGTCTCATGCTAACATATGTAAAGTGTTTGCGATTATACTTTCAAAAAGTTGTTATATTTGCATATTTTAAACGTTTCTTTGCAGTGTGGCTCGCTTGCCTGCTAAGCTTTCATTGTAAGTGCATTTACTGTAAATGTGCCTATCATTGGTTTATACACACTGAGGGACTATTGGAAATGATTGTCTGTGGTAAACGACAGCATGCCACAAATGCGCTGAAAATATTCTTTTGAAGTTATGCTGTGGGCCATGGCTATGGGTGAATAATGCCCATCCAAAAGAAAAATGACTATTTTTTCTTAGATTGCCTTGTGCATTTTTATTGGTATTTTGAACCTATGGAAAGTAAATAATGTGAAATAATTTAAAGTAAAGGGCACATACAAGAGGTGCTGTCAGGAACCTTCAGCCCTGCATATTACATTGCTGACTCTGAGCCTTTATTTAAGCAGCATGCTGTTTTTATTTAAAGGTGCTGTATGTAAGTTTTTCACTTTACTAAAGCATAAAAATACCATAATATGCTTGCAGATATTTAGGAAACATGCTAAATTCAGCTAATTTTCTGAAATGCATTGCTACAGCCAGTTATTCTACTTTGAAATGTGCATTCTGTGTCGGAATGTCTGTTTTTGTTTTGGTCTCTGTGATCCCGTCTGATGCCAATTTACCCAATAGTATTTCGACACCTCAGGTTGCCAGCAGGTGGAAAACACAGCGTATTGCAGCATCCATGGAAGCCAGCAAACAAACTGGGTCATAGATTGCAGATTCTACCCGACCTAAACCAGATTCTACCTGATCCTCTACCCAGATTATACCCGATCCTCTACCTGGATGCCTTTTCATCCATCTAAAAATCTCTGTGAATGAGAGCATATTAAAACGTGGATAAATCAACTCATCAACTTACAGTGTGTCTCTTCGGCTTTCATTATCAATTGTGCTTGCTCCTGTTGCGTGTCCTCAAGCTGGCAACCCGCGTGAGAGTCGAGTCTGAGGAGGAGGGGGCAATGATGGGGGAAACAACGATCTCCAATGTTTTAAATTTCCATTTTTGTTGAACAAAAACACAACCTGTTAAAGGTCCCGTTCTTCGTAATCCCATTGTTCAAACTTTAGTTAGTGTGTAATGTTGTTGTTAGAGCATAAATAATACCTGTAAAATTATAAAGCTCAAAGTTCAATGCCAAGCGAGATATTTTATTTAACAGAAGTCCCCTTTCAAAGCCTACAGCGAACGGCCGGCTTGGACTACATCCTGGTACTTCCTTCATTAATTACGTCAGTAGAACAGTAGAACAGACTAACCTCCACCCACAAGAATACGCGAAAAAAGGGCGTGGTCTTGTTGCTGTCCCACGTGGAGAAAAGGAAGTGTCGCGTTGAGAAAAGGAATTGTTGCGTTTGACTGTGTTTGTCGCCATGTCGTCAAGACGCTGTTATTTTCCTGCCGGAGTCAAATCACCTTTGTTTGGCTTTCCCAGGGACGCTGTAGAGATCATTAAGCGCATACATCTCCCGTTAAGAGGCGTGACCTTTCCGTGCAAGTTACGTGCGCTAAGCTGCTGTCGAATCACAACACAGGAACCGTGCCACGTTGCTAAGCTGCGGTCAAATCACAACACGGGAACCGCTGGCACAATCAGAACTCGTTACGTATTTCTGAAGGAGGGACTTCGTAGAACAAGGAACTCATCAGCTCGTTTTTAGGACAGTGAAAACAGCGGTATACAGATAAGTAAATTGTGTGAAAAATACTGTGTTTTTTTACACGCGAAACATGAACACATGTTATATTGCACACTGTAAACACAATCAAAGCTTCAAAAAAACACGAAGAACGGGACCTTTAACTTTCAGTGTCCCAGTAAGGACACTTTGCGCACTTTATTTTTTAGTAATCAATAGGTATCAATCAATAGGTGTAGTAATCATTAGTTATCATAGTTATCATTCGAAAGCTGGTGAAAAGCCCCCTGAAAAGCTGGTGTGCTCCAAAACAATGACAAAATTCGCATTTAGGAGAAATAAGCATTCAAAACTTACAGTCCCTCACTTCCATTAAAATGGATCACAGATTTTGATGACATCATCGCAGACTTCATCTTCTGTCCGATCAAATGCTCTCTAGAATCTGAAGCGTCTCGCCCCCTACACTATAATTAGACGATGAAGCTGCGACTGAAATCGGTCAGCTGTTAACACATTTAATATTTTCTACATGGTGAATGGCACATAGCGCACTATATACAGTATGCAATAGGAAACGATTCAGACAGTGTAAATATGCTTTCAGTTGAGGGGAATGAAGTCTGGTTTCACGCGCACCACCGCAGCACACACACATAGTCTAGACCAGAGCCGTTGACTAGAGACACAAGAGCGCAGGGCGGATCATCACTGTAAAAAAAAAAGAAAAAAAAAGTTGAGAACACTTAAAAGTTTAAGGCAACCAGCTGCAGAACATTTTTGAGTTCTCAACTTAGGGTCAATTAGTTGTAAAAACTTTTTTCATGTTAAATAGTTGAATAAACTTTAAAAGCTGCATTTGTCATTCAAAACATAAGTTGGATTTTTTACAGTGTGTGCGAGTCGGCGCAGACAACAAAACATTGGACCTATTTCAATTCTGCACAGAATGCTGTATTTCAAAGCAATATGGAGGAGATTATGATGATAAATGGTTAGAGATTAGGAGGAAACTGTGGCTTTACCAAACAGAAAGGCTCTAGTCAAACTATGGTATTAACGAAACGTTATTGGCTGTTTCAAAAAAGGGGAGCCGTTTCAGGGGAAGTTATGTCAACACATTGAATAATGCTGCGCGTTTCAAGGCACTTCAAGGTGCTTTAAACACTCAAAATGCATCCTCTGAAAATTCATCCTGTTTTGAAATTGCGTAACCATGGAAACTTAATTTTTGCTATATCAACTTCAAATTCTGTTTGAACTTTGTTTGGTATTTGGAAATTTGGTCAGACATATGGCTTTGAATTTCTAGCAGAGGCCAAATTACTTTGTAAAATATATCTAGTTCAGTCATGAAATTCTAGAGGGTGCAGACTAATAGTTCCTTTACATGCAATCTGCAAGCGATCACCACATGTCACAAGCTGATTGGCCTCTGCTTATCCTGCAGCCAATGAGATTGCTTGATCAACATTTACATACACTGGTTCATTGTTTGCTGTAAGCTAGTCCTGCAGCACACTATCAGAGTTCCTCTGAAACCATCCACCTCACCCCCAGCTCCACCTGCCTAGATCTGCTACGGTATTTATGCAGCAGCATATCTTACATACATGCTCACAGCAGTGTATCTGTTTTTCTGTCAGGACCGCTATTGTCAAAAAACTGATGGTTGCCCTCTGGCTGAATGCCCTATTTCAAGGGGAGTGTCTGCTGTGAGACTTCAGTAAAAACGCCCACTGTTGTGATTGGCTGACATCTTTGCATTTGAAATGAGTATCAACTGTTGGAGTTACTAGCATATACTTCAGGTTATTAGTTTATTTCTAGTCGGAGGGACTGTCACTCATGTCAGAAAGTTAGTAACTTTAGTAAATTATGGATCAGCGCTGACTCGAGACGCGAACCATTTAGAACAATTCAGTTCGATTTGGTGAACTGGTTCAACCGGTTCACTAAAAAGAACCGGTTCAAAAGAACGATTCGCTCGCGAACCGGACATCACTAATGTACCAGAGACGCTCCGTCTTTTGCTAACAAAGTTATATTGTACTGAGTTGTGAGAGCGCTGTCAGAGCGAGTTTACTTTGTTTGTATCGGAGAATTCTGAATAAACACGAGTCCCAGTCACGCCGAGCCCGTTTTCCTCCTTATTCTACCAACTTTGTAACACATGTAATGTACCATTACAGCTGTCGAGATGAACGAGTTATGAGTAAGTGTTGATTATAGCATTATTTTTAGATATTTTCCTATCATATGAAAAGCGTCAGTGACGCGCATTGAGTACACAGCACAAACAAAGACACAACAGCACAGCAGTAATCGAATGTAATCCAGTTTATTGTGGGGATAGCTGGCTAGCCTAGCCCGGATACGCTCACGCTTACCCCCCTTCTGCTTAATCTCGCTCCGCATATGGTGCCTCCGCTGTGGGCGAGATGCAGTAGTGGGGGTCGGTGATGTTGAAGGCCGACCGGTCAATGTGGGCCAAGCCTCGGCGTGCGTGAGGTTTATCTCTAAAGATGTGGCTCTGCCGATGTTGAGCAGAAACTCACGACTGTATGCACATTTTAGAACAGATAAATGCGACGAGGACGTACAAAAACACTGACTCACAAGATAGAAAACACGAAAACACTGTTCTGTCAGGAGAGAGAGAAGCCGCAGCGTGTGCACGAAGTTCTGTGTTGGAGAGGTTTTGGACTGTAAGGTTCTGATTGGCTAATGGATGAGTAAACCCCCCTGGGTGCCGGTCAGAGCACCAATAACGAGACAGGTGATCAGCTTAACACTGTGTATTGAAGGTAGATGTATGGACTACAGATGAACATTCAATTATGTAAATAGTCTGGAAAATAATAAGTACAATAAAGATAATTAATAAACTATAACATTATAACAATAATAAGCATTCACTGATACATGATGGAAAATAAGTATTTCTAAATTAACATCAGTGACATTTCTCTACTAAATATCCAGTTACACAAATGGAAACTTTACAGGAAATGCAAGCCATAAGCTATCATTTGTCATGAACAACATACAGTGACCATATATGGATATCCTGTTGGCGCATATCTGAATACCGGTAACACAGAATGATCGCTACAGGACATGTCTGGGCATGCACGGATGCATTTAACACTGTTCAAATCACTGTTAATATAAATATAATCTGAAAAGCTTACTTTGAGGTCAGTGACTTACATCACAATGTTACATCAGCCGAAATCGCCATGAACCAACAGGAATGAACATCTTTACAGCTGAGAGCTCACACCGACCACACAGACACAACAGACAGCAGCAACTCAACTAACTATTCTGTTCACTGGAATATTACCGCGACTCCGGTTTCATAATAAAAGTCCCAACAGAATGAGCCTTTTAAGGTGCGTTCACACCGGACGCGATTCGCGCGAGTGATTTACATGTTAAGTCAATGCAGAGACGCGAAATGGCATTCGACGTAAAGTGACCGACACGAGCTGGCTCATCTAGGCTCATATAGAAGCCCCTCCCAAGACGCACATTCGCGTCTGTTGTGTAGTTGTCACACGCGAATTACACGCGTGATTCGCACGAATTTCACGCGTCGAATGAAGAGAGTAAACTCAAAATGTTCAAGCGTCCACCTTCGCGCGAATCGCGTCCGGTGTGAACGCCACATAATACATTCTTTGTGAACTTGAATAATTAGTTACACATCAGAAATCACTGATCACAGATCAGAAGGAACTGAAAAAGACTTCTGTTTTCATTTGTACATCCAAACACTGAGAAACTGCCAGCATTCACTCGTTCACAAGCCATGATCTCTCAAGAACAAACAAATATGCGCTCGCATGGGCATGCCAAATTCTCTGGGCGGAGGAAAGGGAGGTAACCGTTCCTGTTATGACGTCATAACAGGAAAATTCATGATCAGCTCGTCTGAGCTGTCATTTTCTCAAAGGCAGAGAAAGACAGCCAGAACTCGGTTTACACCGATCAAAATTTCTAGCCACTCTGGGACAATATTCAGGCTAGGGGAACTCATATTAATGTTGAAAAACCTCATAAAATGAAAATTTCATGCCATGGGACCTTTAAAATATGCCATTGTTTTGTCTCAAGATGCAACCAGTAATATTTTTTTTCTAAGGCACGTTTATAAAAGCTACTTAAATGCCCTAATTGAACTGTAATTGCCCTAAAGGCACAATCCTGGCTTAATCTTAGCCCTGTCTGTGAAATCAGGCCTAAAACTACAATACATTTTTTAACTTTCATTGTTTGAAGTACTTCACTTCTGCAATAATCTACAGAGTGTCTTCTTTGAAAAGAGACCAACCCATTTATGAATAACATCCATTTAGTTCAGATCTATCTATGCTCGAAAAGGGGGATAACAGTTAACAGGTCGTTTTTCCCAGCAAAATTTAATTTGAATTGTATTTCTTCTCATATGGTCTTTAGTATTAAAAGGCCCATCCCAAGTTGGCATCCTAGAAACACCACTGTCTTAAAGAGAAATATCTTAGTCACTTAAGTTATTAATGACAGTTAAGAGCACTACAGGACGCAAGCACTCTTTTATTACCCCTCTAACTTCATGTAATTTCACTTTTTAGTATTTTCATAAGCCCCCTGCTTCCTTCTGTGGTCTGAGAACCCCTGGTCAATTTTCTCCTGTTTCATCATGTTAAAGGTAGTTATAAAGCATTTTAAGCCTCAATTATTATTTTTTGCTTGTATTTTGTATTAGGCTTCCACACAAGAGTTAGGCTCCTTCTGTCAGGGTTCTGTCACTTCGGTCTAGTTCACTCTTGGTTTGTGACAGAGCCCTGACACTCCTGTATTGTTTGTCTTGCCTTGTGTGAGCGCACAGCTTTGAGCATGCTCAAGCTGCGTGCTCTTCTGTCCTTGTGTTTTGTGTGCAGGGCGTGGTGTTCGGATCCCAGCACTTCGGTCTAGTTTGGGTTTCAGTTTTGTGTTGGGATTCGGACATTCATGCTCCGCGTGTTTGTTTTGTCCTGTGAGCGTGTGCTCTTCTGTCTGTGTTCTGTGTAGCACACGGTTCATGTTTTCATCGGCCGTGTGCTTTCATGTTTTGTCTTATGTTGTGTAGCACGTGGTTGGTGTTTTTTCACTGGCTACGTGCTACGTCATGTTGTCATGTTTTGTGTGAACATGCAGCTGATGAGTTCTCATTAGCTGCATGTTCATGTCATGTTTGGTGTGAGCACATGTCTTGTTAAGTGTTTCTTTGTGCCATGTGCTCGTGTCCATTGTCTAACCCCGCCCACCTTGTTTCCTGATTATTGGTTAATTTGCCCCACTTGTCTTCCCTCGTTACCCTCTTTTGTTTGTTCCCTATTTAATCTCCTTGTGTTTGCAGTCCAGTGCGGGATCGTCGTCGTATGTACCTCCTGTTTCCCTGCTCCCGTCAAGTCTGTTTTTCCCCCTCGGGGTAGTTTTGTTTTGTCTTGTTTTTTGTTTTATTATTATCATTAAAAAGCCCTTTCCTCTGCATCCTTGAGTCCTCGCTCCTTTCCCTTCACCAACCCTGACACCTTCTTCATCAGAGATTTTGATTTTGATATAATATCAGTTGTTTTGCTTAATATGTTCTGTCTTTCTTCTCCCACAGGGTTTCTTAATTGAGTCTGCATTTACATAGCACATATGAGTAAATTGTCTGTTCTGACGCTTTAATTTTAAAATGTAAATATGGAAACCTTTTGTAACTGAAAGTGAGAGAGCTAAAACTGTGCTCCTCCCCACATTGGATAAAAGTTCAGAGTAGAATCCCTATAGGTTTTTATTATAGATGTTTCTTATTTGACTCAGATGGATTCCCATTAGAAAAGAGGCATTACATCCTTGGTTACCTTGGTAAAATAAAGACTAAGACAGAATCAGCCGCAGATTGTATGGATACACTCACTGACAGACTGCACATTTAAGAGACCGTGTACTGACAGAGGAAGTGTTGAAAATGACTCATAAACTAGCCTGGTCTCATTGCTAATACGTAGGTATTAATACATTTACAGGTACAAAACGTCACTTTTTTTTTTTACATTTGGAAAGATGCAGAAACTTACTATATGGATGTATTGGCAATATTTAAACGTAAGCGTTATTACGTATTTACAGCTAAAAAAAAAACAACTTTAAATGTTTACTAATAGTTTGTCGTAAAGATATTTGTATAATTGCCATTTTACCATAGATAAATTTGAGATCCCCCAACCCTACCCAAAACCCAAACATAACCATTTTACAGAGGATATAAAATTAATTTACAAAGCATAGAGTCATAAATGTGTAGGAAAATTTCAATTTTAGCAACAATAGAGCATTAAAAATATATTTTGAGCCACTAATCCCACTCCAACTTCTAAACCATTTCTTAAACAATATGTACAGTTATAAAGAAAACCCTAAAAGAAAGACAAGCATAATCACAATTATGGTATTTATTTATTGCAAAAATGTCGGTACCAAAAGTAGTACAGACAAAGACGGTATATAATAGTTTAGTATGAGGTACAGAGCAGAATTTAAGCTATGAATGGCTGAAAATGTCCAGCTGAAAACGCAGACGCTCTGCTGAAAACACCTCGCTGTGGGCGCTTGAGAGCGTTTTGGCAGCGCAGCACAGCGTTTTTTTTTCTTTCACTTGAGACTCTTGTTGTTATCTATCTGCTTGTTATGATACGGAATATCTGCGGAAGTGTTAGAGCAGGACGCCAGGGCGGAGCAGTCAGAGCAGGGCGTCTGGGCGGCGCAGTCAGAGCAGGCCGTCTGAGTGGCGTAGGCAGAGCAGGCCGCCTGGGTAGCGCAGGCAGAGCAGGGCGTCTGGGCGGCGCAGTCAGAGCAGGCCGTCTGAGTGGCGTAGGCAGAGCAGGGCGCCTGGGTGGTTAGTATAAGGGAACTATATAAAGAGGAAGAAATCAGGAGGGAACAGGTGGGAGAAATCAAACACAAATCAGATAACAAGGGGGAGGGATCAGACAGAGACACGAGCACATTGCCCAAAACAACAAAACACCAAGTGCTCCACAAGTCAGGACAGGCATGTGACACTGTGTTTACATATATCTATACATGAAAGAATATTACGTTATGAGGGTGTGGGGACATGGGAGGATGATGTATGTGTTTATGTGCTTGAAATGTTGTACCATGTGTGGAAAATAACAGAAGAAGCAGAGTGCACTCTAAAAACGTTTACTATGATTTACTAAATTTTTTTGGTGAAACATTTTTACACTAAAAAAATTGAGTACATTTTAAAGCAGTGAAATCAATTACATACACCATATGAGCTGAGCAAATGCAAGTAAAATTATTAATTAAGTAGATCTGTGTAACTACATTTGGTACATTTACAAATAAAATTGAGTAGAAAAAACGGTGGGAAAAACATTTAAAAACCAATATTTACACTCTAAAAAAAAAAGGTTCTATATGGCACCAAAAATGGTTCTTCGTTGTAATCATAGGGGAACCATTTTTGGTGCTATATAGCACCATATCTTAGCATGTTCTGTATATGGTAGTGGTGCTATATAGCACCATAGTTAGCGGTGCTATATAGCACCTTAGTCAAAGAACCGGTGAAGAACCTCTGAAGAACCGCTGAAGAACCACTGAAGCACCAAAATTGGTGCTATATAGCACTTAAAAAGGTTCCCCTATGATTACGAGCCAAGAACCATTTTTGGTGCCATATAGAACCTTTTTTTTTAGAGTGTATGAGTAAAATTAACTGTTTTTATTTATGAGTAATATTAACTCTTATAGTATAACTTTAATATTAACTTAATTTCCTCTAAACCTTTGTAAAATACTCCACACCACACCACACGCACAGAAAGCTGGCTGTCAGACGGTGTGTACCGTGAGTATTAAACTAAGTTCTCTTTTGTCTTATTGCGTTTAAACACAAGGTTATGTCACAAAACACACAAAGTTCACATAAACACAGTCGGTTATGTCTGTGAATGCAAACAACATTGCATGTGTATATTAGATCTGTGTATTAAAGTGAAAGCAGCATCTAACAAATATGAATGAAAAAATCCAAGAAAAAAACACCCAAAATTTGAACTGCCAAAATAATGTGATATAATTTTCGCGCCATGTCAATCAAGGTTGATTAGCACCATTTTATCATTTTATTAAATTATACAAAATAAAATAAAAATAAATACATTTCCCAGGAAAACGGATCAAAGCAAAATCACGCAATTAACCGATGAGTTTAACCCATGGAAAAACAAACACATGCATCATTTTCAAATGTCAACAGTAAGAAAAAATGAATTTAAGTGCAAAAAGTGCCCAATATAAGCGATCGGAATAAACAACGTAATTAGCAGGCATTACACACACATTACTGCACACACCACAGCCAAAATGTGTCATTCACTGATACATACTGTACGATAATCCTAGAACAAAAAAATAACAAGAATGCGTTTACCTTTGTGTTGTGCATTAACTTCAGACAGAACTACAGAAACGTTATGTCTTTCGTGAAGTACATATTTGTAGAACATAACGCAGGACTTAACACAGTCAAAATGGATTAATCATTGATTCAAACCTCTTTCAGCACACTTGAGTTTGTTATTAACCAATTAGACTATATTATTTAGATGTTTGAAAACCGCCAAACTGACCCCGAACCAGCCCAAAATTTGTTCACCCGCCCAAGCCTATTTTTACCCGCACAATAAAATTCAAAACCGCCCAATTGGCCGTGAACTTGCCCAATCTGGCAACACTGGACTGTGTACAGTTCACTCAGGGCAGGGGCTATGCTAATAGGGCAGAGTCGTGGGCGGGGCCTGAACAATTTGATGTCACATTGCACTGCAAACGGCTGCTTATGAATTATGGTAATTAAAAAAAGAAGTGGGTGGATTTTTACCATTATAGGGTGATTGTGTACATACACTTCCAACACATTTATGTTCAAACGTCTTGTTTAACATTATGTAATCCTTCAAAATGGGTTTGCAGCAAAAGTCACAGAACAGAGCGAATCATTCCATATTAAGTAGATGAGTAGCCTAAACTGCGTTTAATAAATGCAACTGGAAACATATAACGTCACTGATGTGACAATTGAACACTACAGAATAGAGATATCAATGCCACGATATTAATATTCATTAATAAGGATACGGAAAACTCTTGTGAGGAGGTAGAACAAAGTGAAGAATATAATGAAATTCCTTGCAAAATTGCAAATGTTCTTTTTACAATGCTGAAAACAAACATATCATCATAAAAACAAAGCACAAAAACACATTCAACTAATTGGTGCTCCCAATACATAGGCAATTCCCCCAGCTCATTGCATGTTTAAAATTCATGTCTTCACTCCACGCATTAGTTAAAAAATGCAAGATTGCACAGTGGTGGGAGTTTGAGTCACGCACCTGAGAGAACGCCTTTGTGATGGCCACAGCATTAGTGGAGTAATAATGCAAATTACATATGCTACTAGCACTTTGTAACTCATAACTAATGCAACCCCCCATCCAGACTGCATTCGGGCAAAAAAATTGATATCTATCTATCTATCTATCTATCTATCTATCTATCTATCTATCTATCTATCTATCTATCTATCTATCTATCTATCTATCTATCTCTCTGTCCGTCCGTCCATCCATCCATCCATCCATCCATCCATCCATCCATCCACCCACCCACCCATCCATCCATCCATCCACCCACCCATCCACCCATCCATCCATCCATCCATCCATCCATCCATATATCTGTCTATCTATCTATCTATCTATCTATCTATCTATCTATCTATCTATCTATCTATCTATCTATCTATCTATCTATCTATCTATCTATCTATCTATCTATCTATCTATCTATCTATCTATCTATCTCTCTGTCCATCCATCCATCCATATATCTGTCTATCTATCTATCTATCTATCTATCTATCTATCTATCTATCTATCTATCTATCTATCTATCTATCTATCTATCTATCTATCTATCTATCTATCTATCTATCTATCTATCTCTCTGTCCATCCATCCATCCATCCATCCATCCATCCATATATCTGTCTATCTATCTATCTATCTATCTATCTATCTATCTATCTATCTATCTATCTATCTATCTATCTATCTATCTATCTATCTATCTATCTATCTATCTATCTATCTATCTATCTATCTATCTATCTATCTATCTATCTATCTAGTATACCTTTCTTCTTTTTAGGGTGATGCTTTTGACAACTTTTTGGATGGAAAAAAAAAAGTATTTATACCCACCGCCTTTTAAGATATATTCCAAAATATATATTATCGCTGTATATTTTGGAGACATGTTTTTGTGCTGTCTTTCCTCACATGCTTTAAATAGATGGTATAGTTATGCGGTCTCATAGACTGGGGTGTTTGCTATTCGAGTCTGTTCTGCAGAAGATAAAGTTTCACCGGTGGATTGTATGCTAACTAGACTCACGCGTTAACGTGACTGAGGTGCTCACGGGACACGAACGCTTGAATCCACTCTCCCACCCACTTCGATCGGGCGATTGATTGCAGAAGCGAAATCAAAACGCGCGCGGTGGAACAACAGAGGGCGCGAGACGCAGAGCATACAGCACGCACGTGTGGTGACGCCGGCGGAATGTTAACCAGCCCCGGTGCAGCAGCAGGAGAGCCGCGCCGAGATCTGACGCTGCTGCTTCTCAGCTCGCAACCTCCTCTGCCGTGACCAAACGAACTGAGATTGACCAGGGAAACCCTCCTAACGATAATCTCAATTCATCCCAATCCACAAATTAAACGCATGTTTGAGAATGAGAACACGGGATGGAGAGTATAGCCGGAGAAGGTGTGCTCCTTTTGTTGTGTGACTGTAGTATTACGTTCAGTCAGTGCTGCATTGCGCTCGCGCATCCGCGTGGCTACGGGGCAGCCCGTGCTGGGACTGGAGAGAGTGTGTGCGATACATGCTCATTGTTCACAGGATGAGCGAAACGCACTGCCGCATTCAGACAATGAGAACACTTCGTGATTCAGAGAGAACAAAACCAATATGATAATAAGATAGATTTCAAATAACGGAATAACATTTGCTATTGAAATGGTCCCATATAGCAAAAAGAAAACCGCCTAAATTTAAAGCATATCCAAGATAAAATTAGATTACATTTCAGTAAAATAAACAATATTATTGATAAGGACCATGATATCTATCTATCTATCTATCTATCTATCTATCTATCTATCTATCTATCTATCTATCTATCTATCTATCTATCTATCTATCTATCTATCTATCTATCTATCTATCTATCTATCTATCTATCTATCTATCTATCTATCTATCTATCTATCTATCTATCTTGCACACTTTGAACTTTTTATTTCACAGTAAATACATATTTGGTGGCTATGCCTCGACACTAACCTTATAACCTTAATATCATCATTGTGTTCAACTTGATAGCAGTAATGAAAGAAGGGTCAAACTTGAACACATTGACTGTAAACAGCAAAATATCCAAGGCATTTCTTCATATGTTTTTGTGGGTGCCATACTCCGATATGCCTTAGAAATGCCAGGTCTATTGTAAAAGACCCCAATGACCTCCAGCCATTGTCTGTTTGCTATGAAACAGCTTCTAACCACAGGCTATAAACACAGTACTAGTCTCTCCACATGAAACAACACTATACAAAGCAGCTTTACATGGTTGTTATTGTTGCTTTATTTATTGTTGTTTGTACATACACACGTGCTACACCTCTTTAATATGTTAATGCTATACATTGCTATAGCTTTGGATTTATTACAACTTTATTTTACCTTTCTTTTTTACTTTTTTTTTTTTTACTACATTTTCTTCATAATAATTATTTTAAATTCCAAATATTTATTAAAAATGTTTTTGTTTTTTTTTGTTTTTTTTTACAGAAAAATATATTTCAGTGTCAAAAAGTATTGATTTTGCTGTGTTGATGCATCCTAACACGCACACATATGAGATTCACATTTAGTGTTGTGAAAACTATTTTGATTTAATTAGTTGATCTGTTTTGACACAATGAAGTGCTTTGTAGTTGTATCACTATATTTTGCGCTTCTGAGTTATTTTGTTTTGTGGTCTTATGCAACCCCCACCCCCTCCCACCCCCCAGTATTTGCGCGTTTAGACTGGTTAAAAGGAAAGCGCGAGCTCCTTCGAGACACTCTCGGTCTCCCGTTTCTTCTGAACGGTCGAGTTACGTAGCGAGGGAAGCGTTGCAGTGAAGAGAGAGGGAGAGGTTGAGAGAGAGAGAGAGAGGGAGAGACTGCAGCATCATTTGAGGGACGTTCACATGCAGTGCAGTAGAACGTGCAGGTGAGGGGAGGAGGAGAATGCGGGACTTTTTCCTCAAACACTTCACACACATCCACCGCGGACTCCGGAGGAATTACTAAAGGCTTTTGTTGCTACTTCTCTATCCTGCTCTCCATCTTCCCATAAGTGGCTAATTTGTGTGCTCCGAGAAGTCGAACTGAAAAGCTTTTCTCTTTGTCAAGTTCACCGTAAAGGAATCTATAAGAGCTTGGCACGCGCGCGTAAGACTGCGGGGAAAGATTTGAAATTTTTCCTCTCGCTGTGTTTTAAGGTAAGAGAATATATAATATCAGGAAAAGACTTTTAAAAAACACTCTGGCTTATTCCCAGCCAGTAGCGAAAGCTCTGGGATGCGAATGTGAGAGCTGAATTCACAGACAGATCTCTTTTGTGTTCTACTGCATTGCAGTTTAAAACAGTGAAAGCGCGAGAGGAGCCCGCGCTCCGCAGCATCTCAATGAGCCGGACAAAGTCATTTAAACTGCTCAAATTTGACTCCTGTTTACTCCTAAAAGGCACGAAGGATCATTTTTGTCCGTAAAAGAGCTGTAAAGACTTATCGCCAATCTTCACACAGTGGATGTTTTATTTTATCGTGTTGAAAACGTGACTGAGGAACTAAAAGACTGTCTCAGAAAATAAGATTTTGCCAAAGGAAGCGTTCATAGAAATAATTTGCGGCGGGTCTGTCTTGGACCGGAGGAAGCTGCAGATAGAGAGTGAAAGAGAGAGAGAGAGAGAGTCATGGGGAGCAGGAGCGTTGGCGCAGTGCACTCCGCGCGCTGCTACCTCGTGCTTATCCTGCAGCTGCTGACTCAGCTCCCGCGCGCCAACTCAGTACTGCGCTACCGCGTGGCGGAAGAGGGGCCGGCCGATGTGCACATTGGGAATGTGGCTTCAGACCTGGGGCTGTCCACCTCAGGGATTGGGACAGGTGATGTCACTTTTGCTTTGGAATCTGGCTCTGAATACTTCAAAATTGACAACGTCACCGGAGAGCTTACTACAGGCAGCAGGAGGATTGACAGAGAGAAGCTGCCACAGTGTCAGATGATATTTGACGAGAACGAGTGTTTTCTGAACTTTGAGGTGTCAGTCATAGGTCCCTTGCAGAGTTGGGTGGATCTGTTTGATGGTCGTATTGTAGTCACAGACATCAATGACAACACCCCCTCGTTCCCTTCCCCAGTTCTCACACTATCTGTTGAGGAGAATCGCCCAATTGGCACTCTCTATCTCCTTCCCACTGCCACAGACCGTGATTTTGGTCGCAACGGCATCGATCGCTATGAGCTTATCCAGGACAGTAGAGATGGGGGGTCATCTTTGCGCCGACCTGCAAATGGCCCAACAAATGGGAACGGTGGTGACCGTAGGAGAGGGTCAGAAACAGGGTCGGGGCCTGCAAGCAGGAGCAGCGTGTTTGAACTGCAAGTTGCCGACACACCTGAAGGACAGAAACAGCCTCAGCTGATTGTGAAAGGGCCTCTGGACCGCGAAGCACGGGATTCTTATGAACTCGTGCTACGTGTTCGTGATGGCGGCAACCCGTCCCGATCCTCACAAGCTCTTTTACGTGTGTCCATCACAGATGTCAACGACAACAGTCCACGCTTTGAGAGAGCAGTGTATGAAGCAGAAATGGCAGAAAATGCCCCACCTGGCACACCTGTCCTGCAGGTACGTGCCACAGATCGTGATGTCGGCGTGAACGGGCAGGTTGAGTATGTGTTCGGGGCAGCGACGGAATCAGTGCGCCGGCTCCTGAGGTTGGATGAGGCATCAGGTTGGCTGAGTGTTCTGCATCGTATAGACCGCGAGGAAGTTTCACAGCTACGTTTCACCATCACAGCCCGTGACCGTGGCCAACCACCCCGCACTGACCGCACTACAGTCGTTCTCAATGTAAGGGATGAAAATGACAACGTACCCATAGTGGAAATTCGAAAAATTGGACGAATCCTCGTTCGGGATGGCGCTGCAATGGTTCCAGAGAACGTGTTGGTGGACACACCAGTAGCGTTAGTGCAGGTGTCAGACCGCGACCAGGGAGAGAATGGTGCGGTTACCTGCACTGTGGTTGGGGATGTCCCATTCACACTGAAACCAGCAGGTGAGACAGCTCTAGCACCTCCACCAGCTACGGATGATGCCTTTGAACGAAACAAAAAGAAATATTTTCTCCACACCTCAGCACTTTTGGATTATGAAGCTACTCGTGAGTATAGTGTCACAATCGTGGCAGTGGACTCCGGTAGCCCAAGCCTCTCTAGTAATAGTTCTCTTCTGGTGCGAGTGGTGGACATAAACGACCATGCTCCCACTTTTGCCCAAAGCATAGTGGAAGTGCATTTTGCAGAGAATAATGCCCCAGGGGAAAGAGTGGTCACTGTTGTGGCGGCTGATGCAGACAGTGGCAAGAATGCAGAAATTGCATACTCACTGGACCCGTCTGTTAATGGAGCTTTTTACATTGATGCTGATAATGGTGATATCCGTGCTACTGGGGCACTAGATAGAGAGCAGAGGGAACGCTATGAATTTCGCGTGATAGCTCGAGATAAGGGCACCCCGTCTCTGCAGGGCTCTGCTACCGTCATAGTCCAAGTCACGGACAGAAACGACAATGCCCCCAAATTTGTCCAGGAAATTTTCACATTCTATGTCAAAGAGAACCTGCTCACCAATAGCCCCGTCGGCATGGTGACTGTTACCGATGCAGATGAAGGCGAGAATGCAGAGTTGAGTCTATTTGTTGAGCACGATGAAGAGGAGGGTGGAGAGGAGGGCAAAGAGGGGAAGCAAGAAGTTTTCTCCATTGAAAATAACACTGGAACCATTTTCTCCTCTGCATCCTTTGATCGCGAACGACGTAACGCATACTCATTCCGTGTGCGTGCTGTTGATGGCGGAGAACCGCCACGGTCTGCCACCGCCACAGTCTCCCTGTTTGTCACTGATGAAAATGACAACGCGCCATCCATCACATCACCCGCCAATGAATCATACACCCTCCTGCCTCCCGCAAGCGGGGCCCGGACTGTGGTCCGCACAGTCACAGCCTCTGATGGTGATACAGGGTCTAATGCCGATCTCCGCTATGCTCTGGTAGGCGGAAACCCTTTTCATCTGTTTGAGATTGGCTCTAGCAGTGGGGTGATAACCTTGGCGGAGCCCCTGGAGAGAAGACACAGGGGTCTGCACCGATTGGTGGTCCGGGTCAATGACAGTGGCGTGCCTTCCCTTTGTGCCACAGCGCTGGTGCATGTCTTCATCAATGAGAGCTTGGCCAATGCTACGCTGGTGGATGCACAGGTGAGACACATCAGTGCAGCATGCTGTTCGAAAAAACACGAACAAAGGGTAATTCAATATATAAAAACAATAACAGTTCCTGCTGTTGAACATTGAGCCAGTGTAGAACGGAACCCAATAAGAACAAATCAAGTAAAAAAATAATAATTGAAAGTCATTTTATTTTACATGGAGCAGAGAAGTGAACTGCAGCCAGATACTGATAACTTTGCACAACTAGGAAATCCTAGCACAAAATAGCACATTTTTAAAAATATTGCTGTCTATAAATATTCATGAATCAAATTGCTGTTGACCCACATTGAGAATTGTATAGAAGGAAACACACAAATTCAAAGATGAAAGATACACAAACACGCTCTCTCACACACACACACACACACACACACACACACACACACACACACACACACACACACACACACACACACACACACACACACACACACACACACACACACACACACACACACACACACACTTGCCTGCACAGAATAACTATGATTGAATATCCAAGCCATGACATGATAATTGAGAAGTCTGGGCCTTACAGTGGGATGAATGTGTATGTGTGTGTGTGTGTGTGTGTGTGTGTGTGGTTCAGCAGACATAGCTGTAAAATGAGGATGCAGTTATCAAAGGGCAGACACACCATTTATGACTTTCCTTTCTCTCTCTCTCTCTCTCTCTCTCTCTCTCTCTCTCTCTCTCTCTCCCTCTGTATGTCTGTCTCCCTTTCACTCAGGTGGCCCGCAGCCTTGCAATCCCCCTCTATATGGATATTGCAGGTGACCCAGACAGCGAGAGAGCTCTGGGTAAACAACGCCTGAGCGTTGCCATTGGTGTCCTGGCTGGTGCTGCCGCCGTTATTCTGGTGATTCTTTTGGTTGTGACAGCCCGACAGTGTGGGGTGCAGGGTAAGAACGGCTATGAGGCAGGCAAGAAAGAGCCAGAAGAGGACTTTTTCAGTCCACAGCCTCCTCCTTTACAAGCCCAGGGCTCCCAAAATGAACGTGGGCGCAAACCACGTAGAGACAAGCGTAATAACGGTACTGCCAAATCTGAGCGTTCTTTATACAGTGGAATTATGACGGTAAATGGCTGCAGACGTGGGGGAGGTGACGAAGAAGAGGAGGATGAAGAGGCAAGCAGTGCCAGTGAAAGGATTGCCGCCCGTTATTGTGCAGCTGCTAATGGAGACCCCAGCAGTCCAAGACTAGGCCCGAGACGTCACCAATCAAGCCCCGATCTGGCCCGCCACTACAAGTCCAGCTCACCTTTGCCCGCTGTGCATCTCCAACCCAACTCCCCACCCGTGGAAGGCAAGAAGCACCAGGCTGTGCAGGAACTGCCCCCCACCAACACCTTCACTGGCAATGGCACCAGTAATGCAGACGCCATGTCTCTCAGCTCAGACCAGTGCTCCGATTATGGCTGCCAAACTGTCAAGTACAGCAAACAGGTAAGAACATAAAGATCTATGACTCAGTTGCACCACAGCCCCTTCAACAATTACATGTTGGCCATGTTCACCAAGTGTCTTAGAATCATTGAGAATCAGTTTGGCTAGCAAGGAGTATCATTTACCAAAAATGTTACAAGGCTTGTCAGGACAAAAGCCTCAAGCTTGAACTAGATTTGGATCCCAAAACTAACCTGAATTCAGTGAGTCCTGTGGGACATTCCCATATTAATATAAAACGCTGACAGCCATTAGATTACCCTACACATTTTCTTTGAGTAAATTGAAATTAGATTTTCCAAGAAATAAGCTGGTATATATGGAAGCCATTTTCCACCTCAGTAAAAAAATATAATTGTGAGATAATGTTTAAAATCAGAAATAAAGTCAAGCTGTGAGATATAGTCACACTGTGAGAAAAAGTCACAAGTTTGAGATATAAAGTCACAACTGTGAGATATAAAGTTGCAATTTTGAGATGTAAAGTTATGGTTGTGAGCAAAAAGTTGCAATTGTGAGATATAAAGTCACGACTGGGTTTGAGATTATGAGAAATAATGTCATCATTTTGAGATGTGATATCACAATTATATTTTACAGGCAGAAACAGGCTTCCCTGGATGTATTACACCAGATTTTCTGTACTTAGGTATACTATTTTGCCCATAGTTAGTCAATGGCCCTTGGTTCATTTGTATTTCTGAGGCAAATTCAAGCTGGTCTGCTTTTAGCGAAATCATACCTCATCTAATACTAAAGAAAAAGCAAAACTACTTGTAGACAAGCACAAATGTGACAACTTCTGCAATCAGCCTGTACTGTTGTTGTGTTACTGCGTGTGGAGTGGTTAAGGTTATATGGTGCTAACTGCCTGCTCTCCTTTCCAGGAGTAGCTACTGAAAATAGACTGTCGAAGAGAGGAGAAATGTAACCCATTTTCTCTCACACCACCATAGATCTCTTTCCACTTGCTCAGCCTCTCTCTTTCTCTCCTTCTGTCTTGCTTTCTATCATTCTCTCCTTCATACTCTCTTTATGTTTCTGTCTTTGACATTCTTTACACTCCTCTACATGTCCTTTCATTTTTTCTGACACTTTTGGAAATGTTAAATATAGAGTGGAATATACAGTATGTCTACCTGCTTTGAACTGGCCAGTGTGTTTGACAGGATGAGCGTGAAACGCTTGAGAGAGAAACCACGCAGGCTCGCAGAGTTTTTACTTTTTTCACTTAATCTGTCATCTTTACAGTTTTTTCCAGGTCATATATTTAATGCAGCATATCCAAACTGCTAGCTTAGCACTTAACAGAAGCATTAAAAAAAGATTACCTGTGCACCCTTTGACAGGTGCTTTGGACTAGCCCGAACCAAAGGGTGGCCTCGTACTATAGAGAGACATGGTAAAATTGAACGCTGCGATCGCATTACATTTTCTGACAGGTGTTGGGAGCTTAAACCAAATCCGCGGAGGTCTACACGCAAGATATTGAGTCCTAAATGACATGTCATTTTTGGTCTTTTTAGCATGACTGACAGTCGGATTGTAAGTCTCTTTACCGAGAGCCTAAAAAACAGCTGATGCAGTCGTTAGGGAGATGTGCGCCTCGCAAGGCCTAATCAATCTATCCATGCTGGTGTGATCCTGACCGCAGTGGGTGGGTTAATCCAATACAGAGTCAATCCTCTTAATCTGCTGACATTTTTTTCCCTCTGAAAATGCTTAATAGAGAATTTGGTTGTGTATTTATGTGCTTCTGCGTGTGCGTTTATACTCGGCCAAGAGTTTGGTGTGTGAGAGAGAGCGTTAATGCTTACTGGTGAGTTTGTTGGACTCTTTCTGACGTTTTAATCAATTATTGATCACACTGTAATTAACTCCTCTACCGTGGAGCTTTGTGACCTAGCCTAACTCGAGCTTGGTGCAGGCGGTGCGTGTATGTGTGCACTTGGCTGTTGCTTCCATGATGGGACGGTATAGCATGATAGGAAGCCAATACCCTACCGCTGTCTGAATTTGCAAATAGGCCCATGTGCGGACGCATGCATAAACGGCACTCTCGGTATGGAACGCCGCAAAAAAAAAGGAAATCTTTTTGACCTATATCTGTCTCCCTCTCTCTATTGCACGTCTCTCCCATCTTCTATAAATGCACAACTCAGCATTTTCCTAAGTGAAACTCCGAACTCCCTCTTTGCTGCAGGGCACTTTTTCTATAGCCCCTCCCCTTTCCCGCCTACTCACGCCAACACCTATCGACCGGTTGCATCCCATCCCCATGGCGGCCCACATTCCTATCATTTGAAAAGACAGAGTGGCAATCAATATACTAGGCTTGTTAATGTTGCTAGCGCCAATGTACACCTGAAAACGTGCCGCTTGGGTGTGCAGGGTTAACGGTCAGACAGGTGGGCAGTAGGTGAGTCTGTGTAACTCAACACACACACTCGGGATCAGGCAACAGGTCAGATGGATAGCCGATATACTTGACACTCACACTTGCTTGCTCACGAGGGGCCATGCATATGCTAGTGAGGGCAGAGATAGATATTATAAATTAATGGAGGAGACTAGTGATGGAGGGTCCAGGAGACACATGGAGAGAGAGAGAGAGAGAGAGAGAGAGAGAGAGAGAGAGAAATGAAGGGAGATTGCTAATGCTCCCCTCACTTTTGGTTGGCTGTATTGATTTTCATTGGGAAAGCATTATGAAAGCTTTTACATTGACGTGCACTGCAATGGTTATAAAGGATTGAGAATGATGGTGGAAGTGTGTGTGTGTGTGTGTGTGTGTGTGTGTGTGTGTGTGTGTGTGTGTGTGTGTGTGTGTGTGTGTGTGTGTGTGTGTGTGTGTGTGTGTGTGTGTGTGTGTGTGTGTGTGTGTGTGTGCATGTGTGTTTGACCTAGCAATGTTATTGGGAGGAAATTGATGACAAATGTCTAGAAGTCTTCTAAATATGAATCTAATTTTGGCAACATCCTTAAAAGGAAAGTTTATTGCCAGTTTATTTTAGGGACGAATATAGGTTTAGATTGGCGTGATTAGAATTAATAAAGTTAATTGCAGACCAATATAAGGCATTTAGAAACCCCCATTTAGATACACATGCAAAATTTCTGCTTTGTTATGTATTCTAATTGCCTTTCCGATCACATTTTATGTCAACCGCTCAATTAAAAGTCATTTAGTGCAAATGCAAGTACACTTGCAGTAAATAACCCCAGTACTGTGTACTTCCCATACAATTGTGCTGGACATCTGTGAAACGCGAGACTATAAAAATGACAGATGATGCTTTTTAGTGGCCAAGTGTAACGTACTGAAAAATGAGAGGTTAATAATTTATAGATGACACATTAGGTTAGTAACACTGATGGCCATGACCAGATGGGAGGTGCTCTCATGTGACCGCCACATATCTTTGCAACAACAGCCATTAGTGCAAGGTTAACTCATTGCTTATCCAGATATTCCTTCAATGAAACGAAATGATAACTGAGAATAGAAGAGATGTGTAAATCGTATTTACATGTATGCCTGACGTGTAATCTCATGTTCTTTGTTATATTTTCAAGGGTCCAAATATGGAGACGCTTTCTGATTTATTGTAAAGTTAGTCATGCAGAGACCTTAAAGTCAGTGTGAATTGCTGATTGCAACCCGTTTTAGTTCCATAATGTGACATATTTCCAATTGAAACAAGATTTTCTGCTAGAAATAATGTAGAAGGGAATCAATTGGGTCTTGAAAAGTGGGCGTTTTTACCAGAACGGATTCAGACTGAATTCAAATGTTCTACAATAATGTATAAATAGCTGTTTGACAATTGATTACAGTTAACCAATAGCCTGCTTAGTGATGTCAGTGTTAAATGAAAATTGATTTCAGTATTTTCTTTTCTTTTGAATAACACGCAACAAAGAGTCATTCAATATAAGCAACCACAAATCCATTGAGTCAATAGAGATTTTATGTTGATTTTTAGCCATTTTAATACTAAATAAAGCCTTATGGACACTGACCACCAGCTTACCTCCTGCATTCATGCTGTTTTTCTTTTGAGGCTTAATTGTAATTCTAAAGAGTACAAAGGAAAAGTACACTTCAATTCAAGTAAATAAATGCTGGAAAAACACAATTGTATTAAAATATCTTCCTTCAGTGTCCAGCACAAAGGCTTTTTTGCCACATCGTATAAATCAGAAATGAGTCAGAGAGTCAAGGCTGTCAGAGCTTTGTAATGCGCAGACCTGTTCGCCCGACTGTTTCAACCTCAAAATGAGACACGACAGGAATTCAGGGTATTCCTTACCCATATACTCCCAGACAAGCAGCAACAGAACCAAGAAAACACACACACACACACACACCCACACATTAGGCTGAGATGCAAAGGTGCGCATGGAGATGAAAAGTTCCCATCCTCTTACATCAGTTTCTAGCACAAGATGTAGGCCATGTCTCGTTTCTTCTTCTGTGTCCAGACTGGGAACAGCATTTAGCTTGTGTTTTAGTTAGCTTTTGTCTTTGAACATTTTCTTAGTGATTTATACCGTCACTTCATTGTCTTTCCAAAAGTAAGTTGTACACTGAAAAAAAAAATGTGTGTTGGATTTACATGATTTAATTGTGTACATCGGTCCCACATGAATCAAGTTAAACAAACTTAATTTGTTCATGTAACTTCAACATCATGGAATTAATTCATTTTAAGCGACCCAATTAAATAGTCTCAAAGTGAATTTGATATGGCTCCCTGACGTGATTCAGACATTCAATTTCATATATTAATTTATACTCTTCAATTTCATATATTTTAATGTTGCACAACTGAATTATAATACTGCACTAGCTAGTTGACAAACGTTTAGCTAGCAATAGCACACATTAGCATCTTAAATGCTAAGCATTAAAAGCTTCTTCAGCAAAGCCATTATGACATTAGCTGTATCACTCCACAGCCTAAGCAAATGCTCTACTCTTCTACACAATGGTAACACACTGTAATTTAAATTCCAACATAATTGAATATTAAACACTATGAAACATGATCAAGTCTCTCACTTTCTCCTCTTGCTGAAAAATACAAAAAAATAACACTTTTACATATAAAATAACATGTTCTCTCTCTTGATCTAGCCATATAGCATGCTGGGAATTAACAAGCCCCGTCCAGTTTCAGTTAATGTAACACAAATCGTTCATGTAATCTCAACACAAACGGATTAAGTAAACTTCAATTTGACTTATATTTAAGTGGAATCAAATTAAGTTAGGACAAAATGTATAGCAATTGTGTTGCTTTAGCTCATTTTAATTAAGCAATTTGAAAAAGCAGTAAACATCTTTTTTTCAGTGTAAAGTTACATTTATGTTGTGGATTTAGCTGACTAATCTCATATACTGTACATATAGGATGCATTTGAGTGAGCATATTAATCCGTCTGCTAAGTGGTTCAGTTTACCGGTATTCAGTTCTTCCAGCTCAAGTGGGTCAATCCCCAATGTACTGTACTATGATTGGATTATTTCAATCAATTCTTTCTATATTTGCCTTCTTAAAAAAAAACATTGCTAGTGCATTATCTTGAAGAGTTTCTTTTTTTATCCCCTGATTATCAGCAGTTTTAAACAAAATCATTGAATCATGGTGTTTTCACCTCACAAACGATGAAAAGCAAAAAAAAAAACCCTTTGCCAACAAACATTTGTGTCAGTCATTTTGTTGACGTTATGAATACTAAATGGGAATCCTTTGTAAAGAGATGCTAATGGGTTGCTGGGATCAAAATTATTCTTCATCATCTTTCAATGATGCACCATAATGTAGTTCTGCAGTCAAAAAATCATCTGGCCAAATGTTTGATGGCTATTATTAGAGATATTCCTGTGCTGGTTGCACTCTAAGGCATCAATACCACACAAAATCTTACACACACAAACACACACACACACACACACACACACACACACACACACACACACACACACACACACACACACACACACACACACACACACACACACACACACCACACACCACACACACACACACACACACACACACACACACACACACACACACACACACACACACACACACACACACACAATTAAACACACACAGACACAATTAAACACACACACACACACCACACACACACACACACACACACACACAAACACACAATTAAACACACACAGACACAATTAAACACACACACACACACACACACACAAAGAGAACAGGCAATTAAACAAACAACCCCACACAATAACACACCTCTTTGTTAAGCCTATGTATTGTGTCCTCAGCACACTGCTGGCATTGAGTAGGAAAGCTCAAGCATTTAGAGTCCCAGTGTCATTTCCTATTCAGCTCTTACTGAATTGCATTCATATTTGAGCCGGCATTAACTCGGCTCTCCGATTCCCTGGTTCCCCGTACTGGAGGTTGTTGTGGGGTGATCCTTTTGTTGTGGTCTGACTGTAGCTCTGTGGTTCTACGGTTACAGTTCAGGGTTACCCCAGTGTCATGAACCAGCCTGAGTATTCATCTTTTATTCAAACACCCCAGGCTGCTTCTGTCACTGCCTGTCAGAGAAAGAGAGATGCATAGTTAAACCCCTGAGTAATGAAAAAAACAGTTAAGTTAATAAATATATAATAGGTAATAAATAAATACTAGAAAAACAGATTGAGTGGCTATTTTTAACAAATGAAGAGATACAAAGTATTATTGTAAGATATACAAATATATAAAATATAATACATATATATTACATTTGCATGATTCCAGATAAATTGAGAATCACCCTTTTTGCTTAGAATAGTGATTACGGTTCTCTCAAGATTCTCAAGTTATTTACAAAACTTGAACATTAGGTTACTAAATAAAATAGCATATACTTCAGCGTTCTGACAAAATGTTCTTTACTCTGTCTATTTTTTATTTTTTTTAAAGCAAAAAAAAAGTACAAAGCATGTGAATCAAATATATAAATCCAATTAACCGTTTATATAAATTATTTACTGTAGCGTACACACTTTTAAGGGTTGCTAGACCTACTAAGAAACACAGGAAAAGATGATTGAAGCATTACAGATGTGTTGGGTTTATTTGAAAGTTTTTACCTACAAGTATTTATTAATTTGAACAAATTTATTTTTAAACAAATCAGTTGAATGATTCGAAACTCACTCTAAAGGCAGTCACTTTTTCATTGCTGAATGAATAAGCACCTTTGAATGAATCAGTTTAATGAATGATTCAATGACTCGCTCATAAAGACAACGGCCTGTTTTTAACGATCTGAGCGCATGGTCTGAAGCGCTAAGGGCAGTGCACTTAGGGTGTGTCCGAATCCACTTCTGCTAGTTTAACGACTGTACGGTCGGCGCATGGTCAAAAAGGGTAAACGGTAAAAAATGGTAAACACAACCTTTAAATAACACAAAAAATAATGCTCTTTAGACCAGGTTTGTGTTGGTCAATGGCGCAGTTGTTTTCAGTTGCCTCAAAATAGCAACGCTCCAACAATGCGCGTGAACACACCTCGCTTTCAGACCAGCACGCCCATGGGTGAACAGATGGGTGCAAGTGCATTTGCTATTTAAACAACGTGGCGCTGGACGTGAAAATGATAACTGCGCCAGGCTAAAACTAGCAAAAACACTTGTTGCTTAGTTACGTATATCCTGTCAACGTTTAAACTGCCCTGTCAATCATCTTGTCACAGTTAACATCCTCCACATTACATTTAATAAAATTTCCTACTGTATCGGAGAGAAATGTGATAGCACGTTGTCTTTCATGTGGAGAACTCTCCTCATGTGTTTGCATAATTATGCATTTAAAGTTAGTGACTAAACTAGGGATGTCTCGAGCTGATTTCAAGCATCTGTATCGGTGCCGATTAAGCTTTCTTTTAACTGGTATCAGCTATCCTTTATTTTACATCAGCTGTCACGCAGGTGTCGTATAGTAGGTGGCGGCATATGCACTTTCAAGTGGGTTTGCCAACGGTCCTTGGGCCTCATTCGTGAAACACGAGCAGAACGAATTTGTGTAAATCTGATTTGTAAATCATTCATAAAGCCGTTCTGACGTAAATGTTCAATTCACGGAAATGTTTGTATTTTCAAAATGTTAGTTGGTACAAAATACATTTACACCTGCTCCCTACCATGTGTAAATGGTGTGTAAAACATTTGAACGTTCTGTGTTCTAATTTAGGCAAACTGACGACATTGCATTTGATGCACTGTGTACCATAATAATATTCGAAGAGTTTATTTGCCGCATTTCTTTTTTCTTTTTTTTTTTACTCTTCAACGTTGGGTAATAGACGGTTTCAACGGCAACAACATAAACAAACGTTATTGCACATGCACGCTTTTGTGGCCCAAACTTAACTTCCGGTAGACATCCGCAAATAATCAACAACAACAGAGGCTGCGTTATCTTATGCGCTATCATCTTTCATTTTAATTGGGCAGCATTATCTTAATTTACATGTTTTTATTGTTTCAGCATGTTTATTATAAATAATCTCCCATTTCTGCCTGCAATATATAGAGGGGGGGGGGGGGGGTGATTTTAATTAATTACCACATTAATTACTCACCCTCATGTCGACCCCAAACCGTAAGACCGTAGAGAAGAAGAGAAATATCTTAAGTTGTGTTCTGAAGATGAACGAAGGTCTTACAGGTTTGGAACGACATGAGTGTAATAATGACAGAATAGCTCGCCTTCAATGCAATGCATCGGAATAACATGTTTCTTTGTTTCATAACATAAGATTAATGTTGGGAAAGGTAACTTGTAGATAAAGTTCCCTATTTGAGATTGATTGTATGAATGCATCACAAAAAATCCCGTGCTCTATGGGCACTGCCATTAATAGAGGACAAAGTCCTGAAGATTCCACAGCGTTCCTGCACACGTCATTTGCAGTTGTAATTTATGGGCGGGGATTATGCTGATTATGAATGAGCGTGCACGCGTGTCCTTTACTAATGTTTGGAATTCATTAATATACACACGTTTAACTACCAAATCCGTGGTAAAGGAAGCGTTTGTGAATCTGGAGGAGAGTTTTCGTAAATGTACATTTTACGTGCAAATTACAAAAAATTTGCTCATGTATTTACAAAAGTTTCATGAATGAGGCCCATTAAACAGAAAAGAAGAAGCTCATATGTGTGTCCGTGAGAACGGTTCTAGCACGTCACACATACGTTCAAGCTTCCGTGTTTAGCATATTTGATGTGCACTTTTGTAGTGAATCACTCGAAAGTCATTTATGTATTTGTATCTGCCGTCAGACTATCTAAGATGTTGTTGCCATAATGCGTTGCTATGGGTTGCGTCTTGCTTCGGACTTCACTGATTTTCTGACACCTCGAGCTTCATGCTTTCTAACCTTAAATCCACTTTTCATTTTCTTTTTGTTGTAATTATTCTGATTATTGTACATATAAAATACAAGAAGTTTATATTACATATTCATAACCACTGTTTACAATATCTAGCATTGTTTACATCTAATGTCTTTATACAATGTATATATATATATATATATATATATATATATATATATATATATATATATATATATATATATACGGATATTATGCAAATTGTGACTCAGCAAATCATTTGTTTTTATTTCTGAATGAATCGCGATTCAATGACTCACTCAAAAAGACAGTCATTTGATGGCACTGTTTAGCAATGATGGAGAATTTTTTAATGGAAAATGTATTTATAAATGACTTCCAGTTGGAACTTTAAATATAACTAAAGTCGTTTTCCGTTTTGGTGGTTGCTTAACAAGTATTTATTGATTTGACAAGTCTTCATTTCAAACAGCTAGCTTTGTCAAATTAGGATAATACAATTCATAACTTTTTAGTATATCTGTTAAAAAGTCAATTTAAGTCAATTTATTGTGAGTACATATATTTATGAATTCTCTGAATTTGTCCTTAGTGAAGCTGTCTTGGACTAAATTATCTTGTGTTCTAGAACTGCACATTGCATGACAACACCAATGAGAGCACATTGGAATTCCATATACACAATAAATCAATATGCATAACAAAGAATAAAGGGCACAGTCTTTAATTAACGTTTTAGTCTGTTTGGACTTGCACACTTAATTATAAGTCTGCAATTAGGGATTATACCTTGGCTCAATTTTTTCTTGCTGAAAGAAAGCTCAGGAAGGAAAAAAGATAAAAACAGAGAGATGGGGTTTTCTGTCCTTTCATCATATTGTTAGTCTTGCAAACCAGATCATTACATTGGCTCACTGATTCCTGACTACCCATATATCCGTGAAGAAGACCACCAGAGGGTTTTTTCATGTATATAGTTGTATGGCAATCAAATAAAATAGGATTGTGTTTTTGATTGCTCACTTTTACAGCATTGTATGCAATTCATGTTTGAACAGCATCATGATGGGTGGAAGAATAGTGGTTGAATGCAGCATTACCGGGAATCATAGGGTTTGTGAACTACAGCATTCAGATATACTGCTGTGACATTATTCTGCTTCAAACCACACGCTGTACTCTTTATTTATTTATTTTTAATTTTTAGTTATTTGTATATTTTACCATTTAAGGCACACTATAGGAGCACTATAGATATAATCTTTTGCTCCTTCTGTTGCAAAAGCGCTTTTCATGTAGAAGAAAAATGTTGTTCTCCTTGGATACACCACTATACAGTCGTCCGCCCCCCTCCGTCTCATCCCACTGGTAGAAAATGAGTGTGTGGGCAAGTTAGGGCCTGTGGGCCTGTTCCTCTGTATGTGTGTGTGTTTGTGTGTGTGATCTCTTACACCTGCCTGTACACGTCGACCGGAAGCCCACAGAGATAAGGCATGATGCTTTCCTCGCACTGCCCAAGTGTAACAGTGTTCACAACAACACCCACCATGCTTCAAAGAATGCTAAAAATGTTTGAAAGTAAAGCAACCGAGGCAACACACTTTCTAACCCTGAATCTAAATCCGACACCCTCCCAGATCTGGATTGCGCACACACACACACACACACACACTTTTCGGTCTGCTTTTTGATACGCACACATACAGCAACACCCATAAACACCCATGCACACCACCCGCACACACTCACACGTGGCACCGGCCCAGGGGGAAACAACAGCCGCCTGGGCGAAAATAAAACTCTTCACTCGGTTAGAATTAAATCAAAGCGATGCAAATCAAATGGCCAATTAAAGCCACAAACACGTTTCCTGGGAGATGAAATGCTGACGCCTAA
Organism: Romanogobio albipinnatus; assembly: GCA_023566225.1. NCBI lineage: Eukaryota > Metazoa > Chordata > Actinopteri > Cypriniformes > Gobionidae > Romanogobio > Romanogobio albipinnatus. The sequence continues at coordinate 21,814,012 of CM042241.1, forward strand.
TTGGTTGGATAAAAGGGGCAATACATCTAAGAAGACAGAACTGAGAAGGACGTTTTGGAAACGCAGCAATGAGAAGAGAGGGAAACGTATGTGTGTGCGCATTTGTGTTGGAAGATTCACTGAACATAAGTTAGACTGTCAACTATGTGGGCCGTAAGTGCTTTGTTTTCTTTGTAATTTAGAGGGAGCACTTTGCTAAGCGAGAGGCAGAATGTGAGATGGAGAGGATTTTTTTTTTGAAGTTCAACAACACAGTAGTTCTTCAGGCTTCTCACAACAGAGGGGGGATTTTAAAGACGTTTGTGCTGCTAGGAAGAAAGAAAATGTCTGATATCTATGCACACACATAAACACGTTCAAGCTGTGGCTGGGGCTTCAGTCGCATGACACGGTCAGACAACTCCCGCTGAGATGTCACAGTTGCAGTATGTGTTTGCGTGGTTGCTGACGAGTGAAAAAGCTTATGAGGGGAGACAAATTCACAGTATTTCACAGCAAGTGGAAAGGCCTGATGAATTGATATGATCAAATAACCAAATGAGGAAATGTCAAAGTAAATTTTGACATTTATGTTTGTTTTGGTTTAGAATTTCAACTGATGGTTGTCAACTTCAAAAATTCAATATTTAGCTGGTTTACTGATCACCCTTGTGAAAAAGAAGTGTGCGTATTTATATTGAATATATGAATGTACGATAAAACTTTACAGTACGGGTGCACTAATATGCATTAATTCATGCTTCACTAATGCACAGATAATCATGAGTTAATGTATGGCTCATGACGATTAATGCATCAGCAACTAATGACATTCTATATGATTAATAGATTAAGTAATATATGAATTGTTATTAGTTAAATGTGTCATATTGTATTAATTCCCTAATAACATATTATATTAATTAATAGTGTAAATGGTTGAAGCAATGCATTTCAACTCTCAGTTGTCTGCTTTAAATAATTATTAGCTAACGATTTGCAAAGGTATCATTATGTTATGACTTTACTTGTTGAGGCACATGACTTTTAACTAACACATTAATTTGCATTATTAGTTCATTTAATATGTTATTAGGGAATTAATACATGATGTCATATTTAATTAATAGAAATTCATATATTACTTAATCTGTTAATCATCTAGAATGTTCATTAGTTGCTGATGCAGCAATCATTAATAACTGGTTTAGTTCTTTATGAGTCATACATTAACTCATGATTATCTGTGCATTAGTTAAAGGGATAGTTCACCCAAAAATGAAAATTAGCCCATGATTTACTCACACTCAAGTCATCCGAGGTGTATATGACATTCTTCTTTCAGACGAATAAAATTAAAAATGTTCTGGCTAATCCAAGCATTATAATAGCAGTAATAGTTGCTCTGTTTTTGAAGTCCATAAAAAATGCATCTGTCCGTCAAAAAACGTGCTCCACGCAGCTCCGGGGTGTTATAAAGGCCTTCTGAAGTGAATCTATGCGTTTGTGTAAGAAAAATATCGGAAAACACTTTACAATAAGGTTGTATTAGTTAACATTAGTTAATGCATTAGTTAGCATGAACTAACCATGAACAACACCTCTGTTCAGCATTGGTTCATCTTTGTTAACGTTAGTTAATAAAAATCCAGCTGTTCATGGTTTGCTCATGTTAGTTCACAGTGCATTAACTAATGTTAACAAGATTTTAATAATGCATTAGTAAATGTTGAAATGAACATTAACAAAGATAAATAAATGCTTTATAAGTGCAGTTCATTATTAGTTCATGTTAACTAATGTAGTTAACTAATGTTAACTAATGAACCTTATTGTAAAGTGTTACCAAAATATCCATATTTAAAAATATATAAAAAAAAATTCTATGGCTCTGCATCAGCCACCCCCCTGCCATCACTTCTGGCGAATAAGGTCAAAATACATGCAAAATACCGGAGCGATCATAGATACATAGATTCCTCATTAGTGCCTGCACAGATCGGTCGAATGAAGCATCTACGTATATATATCTTTGATCACGCCAGTATTTTGACCTTATTCGCTGGAAGTTATGGCGTTGGGAAAACTAGATGACATTTGTCTGATAAGAGGTAAAAAAAAAAAAACATAAATACTGTTTGGTTTCTTGAGGAAACTGATCGTTTTGTGTCTTAAAGGTGCCCTAGAATGAAAAATTGAATTAACCTTGCCATAGTTAAATAACAGGAGTTCCCTTTCGTTCAGTCACTACAACGTAACGTATCATCTTCGAGATCTTAGAAAACGCCCAATGGCAGTGCCAATGCCATGGACATGCGGAATTTGCATACGTAACTCCGCCCTACCGCGTGGGTATAAAAGGAAGTACGTGGCAATATCACATTACATTTCTGCTTTGGAGCCAAGAGTACCTACCTCTTCACTCCTCACAAGCCTTCTGAGACTCTGTCAGCTTCTTCGAGACGAGCAGCTTTCCAGTCGGTGTTGGTGTGACGGCGCGTTCCAGTGATCGCATACTTCCTGCCTGCTGATCTGTGCAGTGGTCTGCATCCAGCTGGTGTGTTTCCCTGGGCGGGAACATGATGGGCGGGTCAGCTGATTGGTTTGCAGCGATCGACCTGAAGGACGCCTACTTCCATGTCTCTATCCTTCCTCGACACAGACCGTTCCTCCCATTCGGGCTATCTCTGTCCCCTCGCGTCTTTACCAAGATTGCAGAGGCAGCCCTTGCGCCACTCAGGCAGCACGAGGTTTGCATCCTGAACTACCTCGACGACTGGCTCATACTGGGCCACTCTCAAGCTCAGGTGTGTGAACACAGAGATCTAGTGCTCCAACACTTAGCCACGGTGCACAGCTGGCCGTGGGGTCTGCGCAAATATGCGTTCCCCCCAGTGAGCCTTCTCGTACAGCTCTTGTGCAAGATCAGGGAGGACAAGCAGCAGGTCCTTCTGGTCGCCCCGTACTGGCACGGCCGGACCTGGTTCCCCGAACTCTTACTCCTTGCGACAGCCCCTCCCTGGCCTATTCCTCTGAGACAGGACCTCCTCACTCAGAGACGGGGCACCCTTTGGCACCCGCGTCCCGATCTCTGGAACCTCCACGTGTGGCTCCTGGATGGGACGCGGTAGGTTCAAGGACCCTACCACCTCTGGTGGTGGCTACCATCACTTCCGCTAGGGCAGACTCGGCAGAGTCCACTCGGCATGCTTATGCATTGAAGTGGAACCTCTTCGTCACCTGGTGTTCTTCCCGCCAAGAAGACCCCTGGAAATGCCCGATCGGGTCCGTGCTCTCGTTCCTCCAAGAAGGGTTGGAGCGAAGGCTGTCTCCCTCCACCCTTAAAGTTTATGTGGCTGCAATATCTGCCCACCACGACCTCTTGGAGAACAAAAAGGTAAGTCAGCATGACCTGGTCTTCAGGTTCCTGAGGGGAGCCAGGAGACTAAATCCTCCTCGCTCTCCCCTCGTACCCTCTTGGGACCTCTCAGTAGTCTTAGATGCTCTGCAGAGGCCTCCCTTTGAGCCTTTGCGGTCAGTCGATCTTAAGTTCTTGTCTATGAAGACAACGCTCCTGACCGCATTGGCCTCCATCGAGAGGGTAGGGGACCTGCAGGCATTTTCGGTTGACGAAGCATGCCTGGAGTTCGGGCCGGCTAACTCTCACGTGATCCTGAGGCCCGGATATGTGCCCAAGGTTCCCACCACTCCATTCAGAGACCAGGTGGTGAACCTGCAAGCGCTGCCCGTGGAGGGGGCAGACCCATCTGTGCATTGCACTCTCCACGCTTACGTAGACAGGACGTGGTGTTTCAGGACCTCAAACCAGCTCTTTGTCTGTTATGGTGGATAGCGAAAGGGAAGAGCTCTCTCAAAGCAAAGGTTGTCTCACTGGATAGTGGACACCATTGTTTTGGCTTACCAGCAGCAAGGTCGACCATGTCCCCTTGGGGTTAGGGCCCACTCCACCCGGATTGTGGCCTCCTCTTGGGCTCTAGCGCATGGCGCCTCGCTAACAGACATCTGCAGAGGTTCAGGCTGGGCGACACCTAACACATTCGCCAGATTCTACAATCTCCGAGTGGAGCCTGTGTCCGACTATGTACTCGCCTCGAGCCTCTACTAGTGGCCGGTAATGGACTGGACTCCGGTATCTTCGCTTGCTCACCATTCCACTCCACAGACTGGATATGTGCAATATTTTTCCTCAGGTGAGCTTCCCGAAAGCCCTGAGTTCCTCCAGCACTGTCGACGCCGACACCAATAATTATGCCCTCTCGAGCCCAGACCCTCTTGTCCGGCCAGGTGCCCCATGTGCATGCTTCCCCCCCGGCGACCCCCACACGTGTATTTCCACCGTAAGCCTCCTCAGTGAGAAGGTGTCTTCCCTTGGCAAGTCTCTGCCCCCTGGGGTTAAAAATCCACCTTCGGCTGGTACCCCAGAGTTCTCCATATGCAGCCCTCAGTGGGTCATATGTGTACTCTCTAAGTCCTCCCTACGGTTAGGCATCCTGGCATATCTCCACTGGAATATGCTTTCCAGTGTACCTTGGTATTCCTGTGTTAAGTGGGAGTCCTTCGTCCGTACTAGTCTTACGACAGGGCACTCGCACTTACGCAGGGCACTGGAAGACAGCCAAGTGGCGTGATTTTATTGGGACCCCCATTCGTTAGTCACTAACGTTACGCCGTAGTGACTTGAACAAAAGGGAACGTCTTGGTTATGGATGTAACCCTCGTTCCCTGAGGAGGGAACAGAGACGTAACATCCCTTTGCCACTCCGCTGTGCCGCTGGAACAGCCGGGAGTTCAGTCTTGGCTCCTCAGCAGGTAAACGTAATGCGATATTGCCACGTACTTCCTTTTATACCCACGCAGTAGGGCGGAGTTACGTATGCAAATTCCGCATGCCCATGGCATTGGCACTGCCATTGGGTGTTTTCTAAAATCTCGAAGATGATAGGCTTCTAAGCGAAACCCCCATTCATTAGTCACTAACGTTACGTCTCCGTTCCCTCCTCTACATGTAAATCACATACAGTGAGTCTCAAACACCATTGCCTCCTCCTTCATATGTAAATCTCGTTTGTGAAAAACACCACGGAAAAATAGGCAAATCTCAACGTAACACCGAGAATGATGCAATCGTCGGGATCATTAATATGTACGCCCCCAACATTTGCATATGCAAGCACATGTTCACTGTCTGGCGAAACTGCGCAGCAATATCATCTGGAGTTATGCAGGTAAACAAGCGTCACGCGAGGATAGCAAACATGGCAGATCATGGAAACAAATGTTATGTTCCAGGCTGTGCAGGGGATGTGAAGACGTTTCATACTCTTCCCACAGATAAAACATGTCAACAGGCATGGTTGATGTTTATTTATAATCGGATACCGCAACAATTGAATTCAAAGTTGTTAGTTTGCTCAGCCAATTTCACCACGGACAGTTTTTTAATCCTGGGACACTGAAGAAAGGGGCAATTCCAACCATATATCTGCAAGCAGTAAGTGATTTTATCCACTTCTTGACTGTCTAAACAATTTCTGATTAAATTGAAAGCTTCTTAGAGAGACAACATTAACGATAATATCCCCGTTGTTGTCTAGATCCAACGCAAGATGCTAGTACAGTAACAATAGGATAATCCAAGTAGCTTACATAACTAAATGGCTAAATAAATCGACTTTTAAATCAGTACTCTACTGTCAAACTCAAACGTTACTGTACAAACAACATATTTAAGCGCTACCCAGTTCAGTTTGTGATTCAGAGTGAAGAAGCTATCATTGTAAAATCATACAGGGACACATTACAATAATTAAAATGTTTTTACAATGCTAAAAAAGTTTAGACTGCTGATAGAATATCATAATAGTTGTGACTGTATATTTAATTCTATATGCTAGTTATCGTTTAGGCTGAAGTCCTGGTATGGACGTAATGATTTTGCAGGTTCCTAATTAAAATAAAGACTTAACTTACCATTCAGAAGCGTTCATTTCCAATCTCAAAACATGTTGTTGTTCCTCAAAATCTGCATCTTCGTCAGAAACAGGCTCAAACATATAAGGTTGAATGCCTAATCTCTCCATCGTCATGACGGTCAGCTATCATTGAGCCGCACAGTGAAACAGCCAATCAGAGCAGAACTCTGCATTAATATTCATGACTAAAGGCAAACTAAGGCAAAAACAGACCATTTCATCCTGGGGAAGATTTCTAGAGTTGTAAATGGACCTGTAAAACATATATGGACAATTATTGACCTTAAATAAGGCATATACCCTCTATGTAGATACCAGAGAACAATTTAAAATGTTGTTTCAAATCATTCTAGGGCACCTTTAAGACATCAATGTGTCGCCACAAGCCGCATGGTTTAATAAGGATTGTGTTTTGACTCATTGCTCTCATACTCTAAAATATCCCCATTGACATGCATTATACGACTCACACTGCAACGGTTGGAGTTAAAAATCTTCATTTGTGTTCTACTGAAGAAACAAAGACACCTACGTCTTGGATGCCCTGTGGGTAAGCAGATAAACATAAAAAATTTGTTTTTGGGTGAACTATCCCTTTAAGCTAACCTGGTTAAAACCAACTCAGTAGTAACTGAGTTAATCTATCTCAAATCTAAATTTGCCAGAAGTTGTGTGGGTTTTCCCAGGCTACCTTTAAGCATGAATTAATGCATATTAGTGCGCCCGTATTGTTAAGTGTTACTGAATGTACTTCAAATCTTAAAAGTAGATTTTTCAAAAACTGCACTGCACTTTTTTCAAAAACTGCAAAATAACTAAATAAAAAAACAACTTAAGTGTACTTAAATGTATCTTAACACTTTAAAAAGTGCACTTTGTAATCATGTCAAATTAAAAGTTTTACTTTAAAGAACATTTCAAATCATTATGTTTTAATAATCATTTCTCATGCTTTTAAAGGTTCAGTGTGTAATATTTTAAGGATCTACTGACAGAAATTTACTATAATATACATAACCATGTTTTTATTACCTTAAAATGAGCCATTTCTACTTCTACACTGCGGGTCCCCTTACAGTGAAATCCCCATTTTGCGCCATCATGTTTCTACAGTAACCCTAAACGGACAAACTGCTATACAGAGCGCTAGCTACTCTCTGCTCTCTCTGACGACGACATTTTTGTCCTGTGTCAGCCGTAGCTTCTCTATGTTCTCCGAAAGGGAGGGGGGAGAGTTGGGGGATGCAATTCGCAACCTCACCACTAGATGCTGCTAAAAATCACACACTGCACCTTTAAAGAAGTACACTTATTTTGAAGTGTTGACTAATGTGCTAAAGCATGTAGGCCCGGTTTCACAGAAAGTGCTATAGACTAAGCCAGGATTAGGCTTTAGTTCAATTAGGACATTTAATTAGCTTTTATAAACGTGCCTAAAAAACAAAACAAAACAAAAAACATCACTGGTGTGCATCTTGAGACAAAACAATGGCACTGGCATATTTTAAGACATGTCAGGGCAAGTTGCTTTCAGTTAAAACAACTCAAACATGTATTTTAGTCTGGGACTAGCTTAAAGCCTTGTCTGTGAAACCGGGGGGTAAACTACTTGATTATAATTTTGACTGCTGTGTGTTATTCGATATTACTTTTAAAGTTAATAAATGTACTAAATTGCAACTTCATCTTCACATATGTGCAATGAAAGATATTTAAATAAATACTAGTGTCAATAGAAATGAAATTACACAGACAAGTTTTAAGCAAGTCTTAGACTAAAATGCATGTTTGAGCTGCACTAAAAATATGTCAGTGCCATTGTTTTGTCTCAAGATGCACATCAGTAATGTTTTTTTGTTTTGTTTTTTTTCTAGGGCATGTTTATAAAAGCTACACTCTTAAAACAAATGTGTTGAAAACAATACAACATGTGTTGTTTTCAACACATGTTCTGAGTGTGCTCAGGGACAACACATGTTGTGTTAAATACAACACAGAAGACGTGTAGTGAAAATAGACACACAAATGTGTTACTTTAGTAAACACATTAATGTGTACTTTTTGTACACATCTGACACAACTGTGTGTTATAGATGTATTTATTGTATTTATGTATATATTTTACTATAAAATATTGAAAAAGCTAGATTATAATACAATATGTACACTTATGAAATCACACTGAAGCATTGAATACTGTTCACATACTGTTTATTTAGCATTTTTACTGGTTTTAACATGCAATTAACTGTAAAAAAAGTACTGTTAATAGAAAAATAAGCATTTCAAAACAATCATCAGAAACCAGCTGCGGCTGAGTTGACTTTGGAGAGTTGTATGCCTTCTATAAGCAAAGACGTCACACTGTCGACAGCCTACAGAAATGAAAAAATGAAAAGCATCAGAAAATGTTGTTGCATGCAACATTGCAATTTTATTAAAAGCTAACACAATGCATGTTAAATGTATTCATCCCGTAATCAATAAAAGTTTCAATAACTTAGTGACAAGCCAGGTGGCAAAAAGTGGCGCGTTTTTTTAACTAAGTTACACAACACTCGTCGCCACAACATCGTTTAAACTACCGCATAGTATTTGGTAAAATGACTATTACGAGTTCAAACTTAAGGTGCATATTAACCGTTAAGTTTTTGTTTTATTTTTTACAATAAATACCAAGATTAAACACCTTTGCAAAACGTGAGAGCTCGCTGGCTTATAGACGTTTAACACACTAAACATCCGGCTACAGAACATCAAAACTGCATAACAACGGTCAAAACAAACAAACTATGTTTCCTGGACAATTGACACAAATCTTTCTCATGTTAGGCGGAGAAATATTTACTATTTTACACGTTTATTTAAATTCACTCACCTGAGGCAGACAGACGCACTGACGGCTGGCCAAGATTCGGTTGGAAAAGAACGCCACTGCGCAGGCGCAGCAAGGATATTCCCGTAGCACCAACAGTAGTTGTTTCTCCCCAGCGAGTTAAAATGCTTTATTCACATTTGCAACATGACAAATGAGTCCAATTGTAAAAGTTGTCACAGCCTGTTGAATATTTGCAACAGAAAATATGCATTTTATATAAACATGTACTACTAAATGTTTTACACAGTAATTGTGTAAACAGTTGAACACAATATTTACACATCATGTGTCTGTAGTAACACAACATGTGTTACGAATCCTTTTACACATATTTTGTGTTAATTTTTAACACATCATTTTTAATACTCAAATGCCCTAATTGAACTAAGGCCTAATCCTAGCTTAGTCTAAACCCTGTCTGTGAAACCAGGCCTAAATATTTTAGTTTACATTAAATGAGTGTCCGTGCATTTACCAGTACACTTTAATCAAATTTCAAAGACAATAGAAGTAATTATGAAATCCGAGTCCTACTTAAGTGGGTCAAAAACATTCCGTTAATTGCATTATATGCAATATAAATTAAAATTATAATGCATTTTCATTTAATTGCAATTAACATGCAATGAAGTTTCTGAAAATTACATTAAGTTTCTTTTAAAATATATTTCCTGAACCTAAACCTACCCATCACAGATGCATTCAAAAACATCACTTAGTATGAATTATAAGCTGTTTTCCTCATGAGGACAAACAAATTTCCCCAAGGAAAAGGATATTACTGTCTTCGTGGGGACACTTTGTCCTCATATCTGAAACACACACACACACACACACACACACACTAGTCTAAGTTGTGGGTTACGATTGTTTATTGTTGCTAAATAGATTTAATTTTTTTTTCTTCTCCTGCTTCTAAGCTTCTTAGGTTAGTGATAGAGGTTTGTAATGGCATGAGGGTGAGTAAATGACAAACTTCAATTCTTTGGGTGGACCAACCTTTGTAGCCTTTTGTAGCATCATATTTAGTCTCCACCAGCCCACTATGGCTGACCTGATCTCAGTTTATATCACCATTTCTTAAAATACAGTGGTTGTGGCAGTTTTAGTATTTCATAAGAAAACATGGCAGTGATCTCCCTCAGGAGCGCTGTAAGCCATCAGTTATATTCGGATCTGATAAAGGGTACAGTATGACATTCCACATAACATTTGTTTTCAGCTTCAGGCTAGTGGTTAGACATGTTGTCCTGTGGTTTTCATGTGAGAAATGTGGGTTCGAATCTGGCGTGTATTGATTCTATTCCGCTCATCATTTTAAGTTATGTCTATTTTCTCTCTCGGTAAAATGGTGAAAAATAATTAAGATATATATATATATATATATATATATATATATATATACAGTATATAACAGATACTTGAGACATAATAACCAAGTTCCAAATGGATGTCCATTTAATTCTGCTAATCATGCCACAAAGGATATACACAGCTGCTTATCTCACTCCTTTGATAATTCTTCTGGCATCTCTCCACCACCCTGACTCCACCTAAATTTCTATAATTAAATACGTCCGGGAGAGGGGGGTGCACTCAAGTCCCTTCATTGTGGACAGCAAATCCAACCTGTTTATCTTCATCACACTCAAGGATATAATGAACATTTTAACGTGAAATTGATGTTTACAACAGCCCGGTCTTTAAAGAGCGGTGCCTATATTGTCAGGTGCCTTTATGATGGTTTATGCTGGTCGTTATTCCTCTGGATTGGTATTTATTAAAGTGCAGAGTGATTTAATGTTTGTATTTAATGGGCTGAATATTTTATAGCCTAAAACGACTGCTGGGGGGAAAAAAATACAGTAGCTGAGGGAATAGAGAGCTGGACAGTGCTTTTGAAACTGTAGCTTGTAAAGTTATGCTTTTGAAACAGTTGTTAGCTACTCTACAATACGTTTTATTGTATTTTATTTTATTTCAATGAGCATCAGCGACAAATGTTATTTGAAAAATGTATTAAAAACATAGTGACCAACAGTGAAATTGATCAAAATATTATTTTCTTTAAAAAAGATGGCTTATATGGCTAGAAAATGAAAAATTGCCACACAGGCATATGCACATGGACACAAAACATGGATGTTAATCGATTCTCATTTTTATGAACTGATATCGATTCTTAAATCCCAAGAATCGATTATTCATCCTGTTTTCAGTTGATGAATGAACCTAACGTTGTAGAGCCCCTCCCATCCAATAAATCGCAATAATCTTTGTGCTTTGTTACTTTTGATAAGATACAAAGTCTCAGAATTTAAATTACGTCCATTTTTATTAAGAAAAAAATTAATTTAAAAAAAATACCGTCTTGACCCTATTTAATGTGGTGTGTCAGCTCAAAAGAATCGGCAGCGCGCAGCTCACGTGAACTGATCATCTCCTCCGCTTTAATACCAGTTACAGTGCAAAATAAACATGAATGAACGTCAAGTTATGTTAAAAGATTAGTACAACGCACTGAAATCTTTATCACATCACATGTAATCGTTAAATCAGTTTCAACCGCGGAAAGACGTCAATAAAACAGGAAAAGAATATGATTATGAAATATGATTATGTAATTGTAAAGTTAGTATTATAACTTTCTTATTATGAAAAAAAAACATAATTGAGTGTAATTTATGTTTGTATTTAAATCAGTTAATGTTAACCTTCAATATTATAGTAATGTACCTACTGACTATCAGATATAGTTTACAGCATAAGTTAAGAAATGTTTTCCTAAATTTGCCATGTACTGTATCTGATATCGAATTCAATCGAAAGCTTGTGAATGGAAATCGAATCGAATCGTGAAATTTGTGTCAATATCCAGCCCTACAAATTATGCAATTCCATTAAAAAAACCTACAAAAAAAACCCCATTCTTTATATTATAGGCAAAGTGACCAACAGTGACATTTAACAAAATATTGTGTATGGCTACAATATGGAAATTCTGCATTCACAAATGTGAATCGTTTTATAAACTGTTCAGGTGAACCAGTTCACGAAAATTAATCAGTCTCAAATGCTTCATTTGCGTTATAAGAAAGAAGATATTAAGTCAACCGTGTTTGATTACCGGTAGTACCCTAATTTGTTTGGACATTAAACCGCTACTTGTATCTGGAAAACAGTTTTGAAAACAGCAGAAATATTGTCAGTCTGAAAAAATGGATCTTAACTTTGCAGTGTTGCTACTTTTAGTCATCTACTCTCTGACACTAGATGTTAATTATGCCTTTGTCACAGAAAGGGCCTTTTCTCACAGTGGACGTCATGAGATGAACCTAGATGATGAAGGCTTCACAGAGATGAACGATTGCGTCTGAGAGGAACTGAGAATGGGGGGCGGACTGAAAGAGCGTAGTGTGCCCTGCTTAATAACGCCCCTCTGTGTCACACGCATACACACACTGAGGTTATTGTCACAGCAACCGCAGCATGTCGTGAGACATTCGATTCAAATTTATGTGTGTCACAGGGGTGTGTTCACTGTCTGGGCCACTGAGTGTAGGTGTGTGCAAATTTATTGGTTTGCGTTCAGAGACTGTGCAAATCGCGTGATTTCGTATTTTTCATCTCGCCGCCCGTCATTTCTGTGACAAGTTTCTGACAGGAAACAGAGCCAGGATTGTGTGTGCATTTGTTATATGGCAAAACTGCGTGTAGCGTAACTGATTAAAAATATCTTATAGAGTATGAGCTCATCTCCCTGTGAAAATAACTCACCCGGCACGGGACATACTTATGCAGCTCATTATACACACATTGCAAGACATCCTTATTCACTTCATTGTGTATTTTCTGCATCTATAACAGAACTGCTTTGTTTGGTTGATGGTCAGTATAAAATGGACAATAGGGGACGGTGTGTGTGCATGTGTGTGTGTGGGTGTAACTTTTCGTCACAAGTGGGTATTCATTAAATTTCACTGTCTCACCATAGATATATACCCAGACATACATATGAAATTCCTATCCACAACACACATACACACACGCACACATATGAAGGCAAAGCTGGAGCATCCTGTTTACTTCGTCAAGCACAATGGAGACTTTTATGTGGAAGTCTGAGACGATGATGAGGGAAAAGCCATAAATATCACCTCCACACACATACAGTGCTTGCTAACATCAGGACACCCTCATTAAGTGAGCATTGTTTTCAGAGAAACGAACCAGGAAGACAAGAGACATCTGTCAGACATGCACCTAATCATTATCTTTTATTCAGTCAAAGCCCAATCACATATGGATTAGTTTGCCCACCCCTCAGGAGCTTAATCCGTCCCAAACGACGTGTGGTGGGTTAAACAGCTTTGCTTTAGATGCTTTTTGGTTCCTCTAGGAATTATGTACTTACACTTGTTTGACTTTGACTCAGCTGTGGCACTTTGTCTGGAGTCAGATGTCTGACTTCATTCAACTAAATATAATAATGAAAACTCACTGCAAGGAATGTGATTATTATTATTATTTATTGCAAAGATTATTTAAAGTACTTCCAAGAAGTCTTACAGTGAAATAAAAGTGAAATATTACCATTTAAAATGTTACATTTGACATGGTTTTACATGTTTTATATTTTAAAATGTAATTTATTCCTGTGATTCCAAAGCTGATTTTTCAGCATCATTACTCCAGTCTTCCACTCCACTCATTATGAAATCATTCTTATATATTTGGTCCTTAGTGTTTTATTTATTTATTTATTTTTTGAAGGATTCTTCATTGACTAGAAGGTTAAATAAAATATTATATTATACATGTTTTTACCTTCACTTTTGAGCAATTCAATGGTGCACTGTGTACATTTTAGCAGCATCTAGCGGTGAGGTTGCGAATTGCAACCGCCCACTGCTCAACCCTCCCTTTCGAAGCACATAGAGAAGCTACGGTGGCCGACACAGGACAAAGATGTGGTTTTCTGAGAGAGCAGAGAGTTACTAGTGCTCTGTAGAGAAGTTTGTCCGTTTAGGGCTACTGTAGAAACATGGCGGTGCAAAATGGCGACTTTACTGTAAGGGGACCGCGGTGTATTTAGATAGAAATGGCTCATTTTAAGGTAATAAAAACACAACGGTTCATTATGTATCGTCTTTATACAACACTGAAAACATAGTTATGTATATTATATTGCATTTCTGTCAATAGATTCTCATAAATATTACACACTGCGCCTTTAATGCTTTCTTGCTGGGCAGTCGTGGCCTAATGGTTAGAGAGTCGGACTTGTAACCGGAAGGTTGCGGCAGTTCGAGTCTCAGGTCCGGCAGGAATTGTCGGTGGCGGGAGTGAATAACAAGCGCGCTCCTCCACCCTCAATACCACGACTGAGGTGAGACCCTTGAGCAAGGCACCGAACCCCCAACTGCTCCCCGGGGGCCGCAGCAATATGGCTGCCCACTGCTCTGGGTGTGTGTTCACGGTGTGTGTGTTCACTACTGTGTGTGTGCACTTGGATGGGTTTAATGCAGAGCACAAATTCCAAGTATGGGTCACCATACTTGGCCACACGTCACTTCACTTTCTCACTTTCACTTTCACTTTCAAAAGTAGTAATTTCTTTGAAAAAATCATACAGACCCAAACTTTTGTACTTTATGCTGTTTTATCTTTTTTTATACTTTATGCTGTTTTATCCTCCAAGTGAACAACATTCTAAGTATATTATTATTATTATTTATATTAACTTTTAAATTTAAACTTTTTACATTTGTAAATCGCTCCGTGTGAATGCCCCTTAAAGGGGTGGTTGATTGCCCCTTTTTACAAGATGTAAAATAAGTCTCTGATGTCCCCCTGAGTGTGTATGACAAGTTTTAACTCAAAATACTCCACAGATCATTTTTATAGCATGTTAAAATTGTCCCTTTTTGAGGGTGAGCAAAAACATGCTGGTTTTGTGTGTCCCTTTAAATGCAAATGAGCAGCTGCTCATGGGGCGGAGCTTCAAGAACTCCAGTTAGCAGCTCTGATAGCCTCATACAGACAGGCAATGAAACTCTTCAGCCTTTTATGTTTAAACCGGAGAGACTCAAGAAGAAGTTACACTTTGTAGAATGCAACAAGATGTTCCTGAATGGTTAGTTGATGAATTTATGTAGTTGATGTGGAGGTAACTATCTTCAAGTCATTGATTAGCAAATGCTGTCATGATAATCTCACCCCCTTTGTTGCATGTTCCCGGGCATCCTTGAATGAGTGCGCATTTATAGTGTATTTACTTCAACTTCTTAGGTAATATCTATGGTTTGACCCATTGCAGAGGCAGCCAAAATCAGAATTTGAATGGACTGAATAAAGCTCTATGAACTTGACGTGCGATGCCCGCTGACTGACATGAATGCGCATGAATCACCATCACACGCACAGAGAAATAGGCTATTGCAAGTTACTGCATAATACATTTTTAACAAGCAGAATAATAAAGCATCACGATACACATTTTTAGCTATATTTTTAAACGATTATAGTATTTTGAAGGACAAAAACATGAACTATTGGCTTTACATCATCAAGTCAGATGTCACTTTACTTTTGCGCAAGGCCCTGGTGAGGCGCCAGGCCCTGTGCAGTCGCACACTTGCCACAGCCCTTTCGACGGTACTGTTCCCGGGGGTGGGGTTTATGTCAATTTCAGGGTTAGTGATGTCACTAACCCAGGAGGAAGCTTGTGTAGTCTCTACCAGCCGTTTGTTGTAGTCTTTAAAAAGCAATTTCTTTAAAATAAATATCTCCCTTTGCTTTGAACTTTGAGCGTTGTAACTTTGCAGATATTGTTTATGCTCAAACAGCAACATTACACTCTAACTAAAGTTTAAAAAGTAAAATCATAATCAACCAACCCTTTAAAAAAATCTAAGAAGTCAGTATGCAAATATTATGCTGACATCATGGCAGATTCTGAAACACTTTAATAGTCAGCCAAGTGTGCACACGATCCAAGATTTTGAATTCAGCTCATGTAATTTCTCAATCCCAATCCTCTTTTCTTCTCATCATAATTTCTTGTCCACTCTGTCAATAAAATACGATTTTTAAATGTCTAAAACACAAATCAAAATGTATAGCAGACCTAAGGCTATAATTACCCACACTTTCAATACTAAAGAATGTGTAGGAAAGCACTGATGTCATTTCATTCACAACATGCTTGAGAATTTGGCAGTGCTTGATTTCAGCCACTAAGCGGCACTAGTGCCTGTCTTTCTCCGTGACTTTGTGTTGCAGTCAGTCGATGACCCTTCTGCAACAGTTAATGTGCCCTAATCCACGCTTGTATATCTGTGTGTATTTGTGTGCGTGTATTCTAGCGCAACCACTTCTTACCTCTGTTTGCTCTCTGCTCTTCTCACGACACTCTCCACCTCTCTCTCTCTCTTTCTCTCTCTCTCTCGCTTGCTTCCTCTGTGTCTCTCTCTCACTCTCTGCAGTGCCTCTTTCACTGCATGGTGATTATTATTCCTCACACAGACTCAGTGCTGATACTCAGATACTGCTGAGAAGCCCTGTAAATCACCTGGAGCTGAAAGAGAGGAAGAAAAAGAAAGAGAGAGAGAGGGGATGAGAGATATAGAGAGAGAGATGAGCAAATTCAAGGTGGGCTGAATGAACTAAAGAGGTTCAAACAGCAAGGGAATTAAAGGAAATGAAAAAGGGATGAGAGTTATGGATAAAGAGGAGAAAAAGGGGGAAAAAAGGAGGAGAGCAGAAAGAGTGAGTGAGAAGGGAGCGTAAGTGTAAAATGCTGCAGTCAGAGCGAGCCGTGGTGCAGGATGATCATCGGGAGTATCTGTCACGCTGTTGCAGAACACATACGCATCTCTGTGACCTTTATTCCGCCGCAGAAACGCCAGTCCTGTGCTCACGTTCACTTATCCTTCTCATGTCATTGAGCAGGAGGCATACAGGAAATTGTAAATGATGTGTGTGTCGGTCCGTCTATCTCCGTCCTAGACAAACTTACGCTTGTCAGTTTGCCACCTGCTTGTATTAATAACTGTCAATGTTTGCTGTGGTTACACACACACAAGTGAAATTGTTTTCCACAGGACGAGCATATGAGTGAATACTGAACTAAAGCAAACAAATAATGGCAAATTGTCTCTCAGTGTGTTTGCAATCCTCCTCCTTTAATGCCTTTAAGTCCCACATTTGTAAATACTTGGTGTATTGCTGACTTTTAGGCAGACGCTGCTAGAAAACTCTGTAAAAAATCAATTTCTCACTATCTTGTTGTTCCATATGACTTTCTTCTGTCCACTGAACAGAAAATGATGAATTCCCACATTGCCACACAAAATCATCTCCATATGTATGGCTTTTCTGATGTAGTAATCTTGCTCGACAGCTCACCTGATATATACAGCACTGCACTTGCAAAGCAGACACTCGGATCCGAGTTCTTGAAACAAGAGTCACAATAAAAGAGTCCAATGACTTGTAGAGGCAAGCAAAAATGGCAAGGTTGCTTCAGCAAATGCATTTTTTTTTAATCTCCTGTTTGCTTTTGTCTAAGTGTGGGGTTAGTTAGTAACCTTATGGCTCGTTTCCACTGAACGGTACGGTTCAGTACAGTTAGGCACTCAGAAGTTTGAATGGTACCCTAATTTCGAACCATACTGTACCACTTTTTTAGGTACTAAAAGGTGGAACTAGACTCACCGCAGAAAGTTGATTGGTTGACAAATAAAATAGTCACTTGCGCGTAATTTTTTTCCTTGCAGCCTGCAGCCTTTTCCACCAAAATTACCTGGAACAATTTGTCCCAGGAACTCTTTTTCCCCCAGACCTGCTGCTGTCTGTATTTCCATCGCAGTCTAAAGAACCGTGAAGTTTAGTCCGGTGACGTCGGACTGTGCACGACTTTCCAGAGCCCACTGGATTTCGTCCTCCGCAAATACACTTTAACCCTTAAATGCATGACTGTTTCACCAAACATTCTTACATATTCGGGTCTTTAGCGACCCGTATCTATATCTAACATGGATAGATCTATACCTGTCACGATAATATATAAAACTCCTGATATTAGAGCAACAATTACAGAAGAATAAAATAAAAAATATTTTGTTACCTTTTTGAGCTTGGAAGGGTTCAGTTTGAGCAGTTTTTTTTTATACCATCATCACTGTCCTCGTCAGAGCTCATTTCCCAGTACATTTAGCATCTGGATCATATTCGCAATCACACGCATGTTCTCAAAACTCATTTTCAACATCTTGAAAATAAATATTTTGATCACTGACAGCTTCCTTCACCAGATCAGATCCATCATCAAGTGACAGTGACACTAATATTTGAATGTGTTCAGTAATTGCTCCGCAATAAATCGCTGAGCCATTTCAAGTTTTGCAGACTATATATATTATTGTTTCGTTTTCTGTCTGAGGTAACTATGAGTGAAATGTCACTTCATCATTGTGTATCAGACATCGCCACCTTGTGGAATAAAAGTGAATTGCAGTTATTTCATCATTATAGATACATTTATTATTGTGCAGGAAATAAAAATACGTACAATCTCACACACCTCCGTTAGCGACCCTATACAATTTTGACAAAAAACTAGTAGAAAAACAGGCAATCAATTATAATTGTATTATTTTTTTCTTGTTATATTGTTTAAAATGGATTGATTGAGGAATACTAAGAAGGTTGATGTCTAACTTTAAAAAATGAATGAGGAGGAGGATAGTGAATGACGTCTCTGGTCGCTAAAGACCCGAGGTATGCATTTAAGGGTTAATAAACCCTGAACCTTTTAGGTTGAAATAAAATGCTGCGTGAGCTCAACCAGTCAGCATGTTCAGTGCCCAAGTCCCACCCCCGAATGTTCCCGAACTTTGAAAAAGTACTATCTTTTAAGCAGGGCCGTTTTGAGGGGGAAATCTTTACTCAGAACTTTATTTAGACCCTGGTTCCTGCAGTCGAAACACACTGAGTACCACCCCAAAGTCCCTAGTTCCTGGGGAAAGTTCCTGCGGTGGAAAGGTGGCTAAAGCGTGTCTTCTTCTTGTGACAACAACCACATGCAGAGAAGCAAGAACAAGATCTGCTGTATGTCCTCCATTGTTGTTTACTGTGCCGCTTTCTTCGCAAGCCGGATCAGGGTTTGGTGCCCCAAATTTTTCTGAACCGTACCACTCGGTGGAAACAAGCTATTAGTTAGTTAGTAACCTTTTAGCACCAATCTGCAGACAGATAATTTCCAGTCTTCCATGACACGCACAACAACCATCATAATAAAATGTCACATTCAAAAAAATAAAATAAAAAATAAACACAGTTTAAGCGCCACTGGACATATCACTTTGAATGTGCCATTAAACATGCAAAAAGCAACATATCATAATTTTGCTGAAATGCCCCCACAAGACTGGGTTTCACAGTTTAGGACCACTTCAAGCCTGTTCTCATATTTCCAACCAATGATATGCTCCTAACCCGCACTTGAATGCCATTTTCTTATTCAGTAGTCAGTCTTTAAGGGGAGGTAAAGCAGCCATGCAATTCATAAGGGAGAGTCTTCTTTGAACAAAGTGAGCCAGTACATGTAAGTGAGCGAGAATGATTCATTCACTGAAAAAAAATTAATTCAAAAACACCAATGAACAAAACACTACAAGTAAACATGCAGCACGCCATTGGTTCACTTTGAATATTACAGAGAATTCATTTTTGCTTAAGCTATTCCTTGGAGGTCTCAATCTTGTAAGAATTTAATGAGAAATGTTTGAGTTTGCATTGAAATCCTTGTTTTTTTTATTAGAACATTTGCTCTCTAGGAGAAACAGTTGAGATTGTAGAGAGAATAAATGTGTGACTTTTCTACAAATTGAGAACAGAATAGACTAATAATCAAAGAGAAAAATTATAATTCTGACAAATAAGCAATATAGTTAACAGGACAGTTTGTACACAGTAATCATGAACAAAGCTTAGTCTCAGTTAATGGCGGAGGCTTGGGGGGCTACTGTTTGAGCGATGTCACTAATTGAATGTGCTTATAGTTGGAACACACTATAGATCCATATCCAAATCAGCTCGCCTGAATTATTCATTGTATGCGGCATGCCCTTTCAATATGCAGAGTCATGGAACGCAGAGGAGAGGCTAAGCACTAATTAATCAGGCCTCGTTAATTTCCTTTGAGCCGTCAGGTAAGAGTGTTTCTCTCTAATTATGTTGATGACTGCGGAAAGCAGACACACATACACACACTCGGGTCTTAAACCTCACAAACAAGTTTGTTAGATGTGCATGCACACCGCTGTAGATGTGGACACACACACACACACACACACACACACACACACACACACACACACACACACACACACAAAGGCAGGCAGGCGGTGATGCACACCTGGTTTAACAGACAGTCACATCAGTAAACATACACAGACACAGTTGGGTGTCATGCTGGAAAGGGAAAGGAAATGGCCTGTGTCAGATTAAAGGGTTGGTTTTTAATGTTTGCCGTCAAAGTCCATTAATATTCTATCAGCTCTGTTTCTGCTGCTGGTGCACTGACTGGACCCCAGCCAAGACCCAAGCACACACACACACACACACACATCCAAGAGCCCAACCTTTGTGACTTTAGCCAGACTCTGCTTTTCACACACATTCACACAGCCAAACCTCTGTGTCTTTAGCCAAACTCTTCTCTCACAAACACAAACAACCACAAAGCCAAAAGCTTAACCTCTGTGACTGACGCACTCTCTGTTTCTGTCTCCCATGCAAACTTTATGCCATCATATTGCAACAATATGGCATTGTGTGATACAAATGTAGAAACTCAAATGATTAAAACATCCTATTTTTCATTTATAGCAGTTTGACATGATGTACAGGTGCAGCTTATAAATATGCATTGCATATGCATATTAAAGAGCCCAGTGGAACATTTTATTACTCATTTATGGCACAGAAGAGAGTGGAGTTCCACGTAATTCTTCATTTGTGTATAATTTTTGTTTCAGATATACACTACCATTTAAAAGTTTTGGGTTAGTAAGATTTTTAATTCTTTTGAAAGAAGTTTCTTACGCTCACCAAGGCGGCATTTATTTGTGCAAAAATACAGAAATATGAAAACAGTAATATGAAATTTCAGCAGCCATTATTCCAGTCTTCAGTGTCACATGTTCCTTCAGAATATGCTGATTTGGTGCTAAAGAAACATGACTATTTATTAATATATTATTGCTTATTTTTTCAGGATTATTTGTTGAATTGAAAGTTGTAGTTACTTTCTCACAGTCATGATAGGGCTGATTACATTCAAATGTTTCTCATCCAAAGAAGCTAGTCAACTAAATTTGAATCTGTGGAGCTTTTAGAACAACCTATAACAACATTACTCATGAAACCTCAAAAATGAGAAGGTGATACTCAATTCATTGGGTAATTTGTATAGAAACCCTACAGGCAATTGTGTGGATATGATGATGATCTTTCTTCATGAGCTATGTTATTTAGCTACTGATTTAAGTGCAGATATCGTTCTTAAATATGAACTTAATAAATCTTCATCAAACAAATCATATGCAGCCATTAGTGTAAATGTGGGCTTGGGTAATCGGTATACAGTGGCAAAACATAAGCCAGCAGTGCTTGGCAATTCAACATGAAATCCGCCGTAATCTGATTGGTTCCACTGTGTCGATAAGACAATGCAGCAAACAGGCTTATATTCCCACCCATGTTATTGAGCCTCTAGACCCACCCTCATACAGTCAAATGAGTCAACCGTGTACCGTTCTCATAGAAAGCAGCTGGTTTCACTTAATTAACATGAATTTGGGCCAAAATAATGTACTAGTAATTTGATTGGAAGTGCGGACTTGACATGCAATCCTGTAGCTCAAACAGCACATTTCCACGATGTGGAAAACACGGACAGTATCACAGAATACAGTCATAAAGGTGAAATTGAATTCATTAAAATTGGATGAAAAAAATCAAAAATAGGGCTGTATACTTAATCCAATCGTGATATGGACTAGTGTGCATCTTCACTACAACCCTCCAAAATAAAAGTTTGGTTTAACTTAACATAAATATATTACTGTTGTACATGTTATTATATTGTACAGTGCAGTACTTCTCAAAGTAATAATAACAATAAAAATAATGCAGTTAATTAAGAAATATCACACATCACACATTTTTTTCTCTCCATGCTGTAATTTAACCTGTAAACCTCTATTAATTTTTTGCCAGAAAATTAAAGGGATTGTTTAAAAAACTAAAAATCTTTTATTTCATAGGTCACTATAATTGTTAAAAAATATAATACATTATTAAATTGTTTTGGGAATTATTAAAAGAGTTTATGAATTGGACAAAAGAAAAATGGAAAACACAGACTTTGGTCCCCCCATTTTATAGGGCCCTTACAAAGTCACTGGTTTGATTCCTATAGGGAATGTATTTTGAATGCAATGCAAGTCACATCGGATAAAAGCGTCTGCCAAATGCAGATTATTATAGATTATTATACTATACTGACTGTGTATGATTCAATGTTTAGTTGCATTTTATGATTTCCATGCAGCATTGTTTTCCCCTGCTGTTTATTATCAGTAAAGACCTGCAACCCATTTCTGGGTTGCTACACACCAGTTGAGAAACCACTTATATAATGCATCAGTAACTGCACAATGTTTCTCTCTCTCTCTAGCGTTCAGTAGAGCTGCGCTCAATGTCTGCGTTAGACCCTAGGAGATCCCCACTCTTAATTGAAAGGCAGACATTCCGAGAAAAGTGAGGAGTGGAGTTAGTAAACGATGGTGGGGATTATGGGTCAATAAAACAACGTTCCACTGAGACTTCCAGCAAGGGTCAAGGGCACTGCATTGATTGGCTCAACATTAAGCTGAGGAAAGTGTGTGTGTGCGCATCTTTTTATGTGCCTCCAGAGATGCACACAGAGTAAAGTGTACAACGGAGGAAGGTACAAAGACAATATTAAAGATTCAAGGATCTTCTAGGAATGACTGTAAGCATTACCATCAAATTATTACGCATTATGCCCCTGAAACAACATAGACTCATTTTATAATGATACTATATGCAGAAGACTGTACGTAGTAAAAACAAGACAGTATGTGCAGTCTTTTTTTTTTTTGTAAAACAAAATCTGTTCCGGATGAGGCTTGTTGTCCCGCAAAACCTCTCAAGTGTCAGGACTATGTCAGACATCAGCTCGCAGACAAAACAGATGATTTGTTCTATTAATGTTCATTTGTCGCTTGCTACATTTGACACCTGACACCCATAAAGACTGATTCATCACCCTCTCCCCTCGCCGTTACGATTCCACTTCCCCCCAGTGAAAAATGAAACCATCAGTTAATTACTCTGTTCATTTAGCGTGCTCTCTCGCTCCCGTTCTCTCTCCCTGTTCACATTGTCTTGATTAAGGCAGACACCGGAGCATATCAATGTGCTTCTCATAAGGCAGTTCTCCTAACAGCTGTCAGTCATCGCTCCAGTAGACACTGAAGGGACAATGTGGGACTCATTTGGTTGCCTAGACTTTCTTCCTTCGGCTTCAAACAGCCTGCACTGGACTTTATGAATTTAGGAGACTTTGAATGTGCTGATTTGATGGTGTGAAATTAGGTTGGGGAGATGGAGTCATACCAGATGAGACCATAAAACACATGCTATAAAATATTCCACAGGGTGTAATAAAAGGCGTTGTTTATTATTATATGTGCTACTAGATTTTTTACATTTTCTGAAGAAAATGCGAGTGGTGCTTTCCCATGCTAACCATGTTGCAGTGTTATTAGCGTTAACTAAAGCTAAAACTATTACAAACATTTTGTTAACTGCAATAAAGCTGAAATAAAATAAAATATAAATATTAGATGAATAATTTAACTGAACTAAATGGCAATACGAAATGTTGCTTTGGAAACTAAAGGTCCTTATCAGTAGTGTGGCCATTTCCATAACAACAAAAAGGAGGACACTTTGCGGAATTTAGTGAGGCAAGAATAATTGCATAGGACTCTGGTGTACTCACAACTACAATACAATTTTGTCCATCATATCGATGGTATCACGATACAGTGATTCTGCAGCAGCCTACTCTATTCATTGCCAGACAATTTGATCTACGATATATCTTGATGTTGACCTATAACAGAAGAGGCAAAAAAGTGTTTGTTCACAGTATTTGTATTTATTCAAGACATTGTGAAGTCTGTTTCAAAAACTGACCACTGAGATCAACCTGTCTTGCAAGGTGCACATAAAACATAACATTTCTGGACTTCTGGGAATAACAGAAATACATAAATAAACAAATAATGGATGCGAAAAATAAATAAATACACATTTCAGTTCTTAACAAAGAAGTTCACCCTCTGCAGAAGCTCTTTGTTATCTGAAATGTGTATTTATTTATTTATTTTTCTTTTCTTCTATTTTTATTTATGTTTATTTATGTATTTCTGTTATTTACAGAAGTCCAGAAATGTAATGTTTTCTGGCACTGTGCCAGATTATTTGGTTATGTATTTCTGTATGACTGGTGATGCTTGATTGCGTGATGATGATAGACTATACTAAGCTCTGCAGTGGAGATTTTGTCATCCTGAGGTGATGTTGCTTCTTAAAAAAAATGACCCAAGGGAAGACGTATCCTACCTGCGGCTTGTCGGTTACTTTTATGTTTTTCCGTGCTGGCATGTCGGTCAATGGCGGCTTTCCCTTGACTACTTACGTCCACTTTACAGCGACACTATTTTGATATAAATTTGTGCTCTTTTGTCCATTCCAGATTAAATTAGTTCTGAGCGTCTGACATCCTATTTAGCGTTATGATATGACGCCAGCACATCGTGGATGCTTGTTTACATTTTAAACCAATGATATATCAGATATTTATTTGACACTGCTTTCAACCAATCATTGACCAGAGATCTTACGGCATTAGACGCTATGCTGCTGCGTCCCAATAAAGATTCTAGAGTGAGGTTTTATAGGCTGATTCAGCACAACTCCGAAAAGGAGGACAAATGAGTGTCCGGCTTGAGGCTACGCCGGACAGGGAGCTTAAAATCCGGACGTATGGCCACCCTACTTATCAGGCACATGCACAGGTAGGGCTCAACCTGTGCAGAGCACATGCCCTTTTTGGCCCTTACAATGCGAAGTGCCCTTTTTTGGTGGTGGATGGTGGTGTTTTCTTTTTCTTCATTTTCTTCTATAAACCAATGCTATTGGTCACCCTTTATGTCTGTCTGTCTGTCTGTCTGTTACAAATATTTAGCCAATGAAAGGTATTAAAAAGAGCTTGTGACTAAATCTTGTTGGACCCTCAAATTGTCATTAAACCTCATAATTTAAAATGCGATTTTTATTTTATTTTAAATTTTTACAAATGAAAAGTGTTTATAACATTTTGTGTTTATATATTAATATGACTAATAATAATAAGTATTATGATTATTATTATTGCTAAATCAAAATATTTAACAAAATAAGAAATATTACTATTACAAAAAACATTAATATTACTATTACAATAACATTAATATTACTATTACAATAACAAAAATAGTATTTAAGAATAAATATAACAATATAATAATAATAATATTTATTTTTTACAGACATTTTTTACAAAAAAAAACTGCTGAGTTACCTGTTAATATGCAGACAGCCTATGACTAAAAATCATTAGAAAGGTCTAAAGATTTATTGTAAAAAATTATATAATTATTATTATATAATATAAGTCTATGTCTTTAATATGAAATATGAGCCTCTTTTGCATCCACTGTGGTGATAAAATTTCCTGTACATAAGAAAAACATAGATTGTCATATCAATTTATTTAGAGAGAAGTATTATTTGTTACCAAAAAGTTTAATTCATACTGAATTCAGCCAGAGGGCGCACTCGAGCAGAAACTCCACATTTCCCTCAGAGAAGTAATAGCTTTCAGGAAATCCCTATTGTGTGTGAAGCTAGCGCTGTATAAGTTAGCAGAGCTGAATAAAAAGAAGATAGAAACGCTTTGATTAAATATGACAACAATAAACACGACTGCATCAAGATATGGTGTATTTGATTTCTAAAAGCCTTCTCGGGTATTTTCATAATAATTAAGTATGCAGTGCTGATTGTCTGCCTCATTCTGTGAAGAGAAGCCACATCAGCTCACAAACACTCGACTGACGATATGAAGTGAGTTAAAACGGGTTATTAAACGTATTTTGTTGGACCACATATAGTTTGTGAAGATGTTTGACACGTGTTGCTTTTTCAAACGTACATTATAATCGACTCAAGCGTTTACTCCTGATCACTGACACGCTGGGCATTTATTTTTTTAATTAAAATCGCAGCCTTTGTGCTTTCATAATCGTACATAAGCCAAATCGCGATTGCGGTTCGATATCAATTAATCGTGCAGCCCTACTATAAAGGCTCATATTGTATGTATTTGAGGTCTGAGACATGTGGGAACCAAGCCTGTAGCACTCCTCTCAGAAACTGAAGCCTCCGCGCCTCGATCGCCTCCAGGTGGCCGGTCCCAGTATAGCTCATAACCCCCGCCCCTCCGTGTTTTCTAATGGACATGAGACAAACGAAACAATCAAATTACACTTCAAATATTTTTTTCCAAAGTTGGTTTCTGTCATTGTAGGCTGTTTTTATCACAATGATTTCATTTCAAGTGTTCGTTTTTTTAAATAAGTTTAGTTTTAGTTAGTTATTTGATGCTATAAAAACAGGGGTTGTGACGTCATGATTGACAGCAGTGATTGATTCAGTGATTGCTTCTCTGAGTGATGTTGTCACTGAGGCTCTAACTGACTTTTTTGGGAGGAGATTGGAGCTTTAGCTTTAATTTTTACATTTCCATAACTGTTTATTTCACACCGACATAATTAATTGTTCTGCATCTGCGAGAGTGTGGGCGGGCTTTTGATATCGCACCTCTACTTCCTGCTCTCTACCGTGCAGATTCCGGTCCCGAGATCACTATTGCGCAGACTCGGTCCCAAATCTGCGCAAGATGTCAGCGCCATATTCGGACCTCCGGAGGCTTCAGTTATTTTAGCGGAAGCCAATGAAGTCGCGACGTCCATATTTTTTTTACGGTCTATGGTGGGAACGGAATGAAAAGGCTAGCATTTGCCATCTAGTCATAGCCAATAACCTACACTTAAATAGCCTGTGCATACAGAAGCATTTCATCTTTTATAAAATGAGCTTTTGGCCAAATGTATTTTTCAACAGGAAAAACTGAGTTCCCATTTAGCTGCAACAAACTTGATGAAAACGTAATGTGATGCCGTTGTTTTAATGACGGACAAAATGCACATTTGCACACATTCGCTGGTCAAAAAACCCGTAACTGCATTTGAGTTTGACTTTTGTAAAATGTTAATAATATATTGATAAGAAATACAACAACATTTAATTTGTTTTCACCATCGGAAAATCATAAATAAGCACAGGTGCGCCCCGCGCTGTTTCGTACTGGAACTTACACAAAGCGACTGCGTGATCCTCGTCACCTAGATACAATATATTTTTAATAAATGTGTTCTTTGATTTATGATTGCTAATACACTTGATTTGTTAACATTTAATCATATTATGGTTGCATGTTTAATTCATGTTTACGCTGTTGATATGCACGTATACGCTAGCTAGCTAATTTTTGAATCTAGTATTTTATACTCTCCGCTCGTCTTCACATGTATAAACGTAGCTAAAGATGGTTTTACTACAGTAATGTTGTGGTTTACATTGTGCAAATAGGTCGCCTTTTTCACTGAAGGTCTGGTTGGGCCAGCCAAAATCACGGAACACACCATATTATTAACAACAGCAATGGCGTAGGGGTAAAGTACATGGTACGGAGTTTTGATGCAATTTAACCTGAGATTCGAATCCACCTTTTGCTGAACTCGCTCTACTCCCTTTTCCCATCACATAGAAATTCGAAAAGGCATTTTCTTCAGTAAAAAATGAAGAAAATATTACAAAAGTGGAAATAAAGCATCTAACGTGTGTTTAATAATAAAGTGTTTGGGGTAGTTAACAGACATGCAGTTGCCCTTGGGGTGCCCTTTTTCAGTTTCAGCACATGCCCCTTAAAAGGTCTGTGCACGGCCCTGGCCCTTATATACTTATGGCAAAGTTATTTTTCGTTCTTCGCTTAGGACAGTGGTTCCCAACCACGGTCCTGGTGGACCCCCAACAGTGCACATTTTGGATGTGTCCTTTGTCTGACACACCCACATCAGGTCTTGGAGTAGCTACTAATGAGCTGATAACCTGAATCAGGTGTGTTTGATTGAGGAGACATGCAAAATGTGCACTGTTGGGGGTCCACCAGGACCGTGGTTGGGAACCACTGGCTTAGGAGGTTGATAAACGTTTGCACGCAGCGGCATATACATATATCTATAAAATATACTGTTGGCAAACATCCCATCGCTGCCAATGCACATGCATGCAACTATATGCAGCACGCTTTCCTCTCGATAACAAAAATGACAGCGGTGAGAAAACAGTTACGAAAACATCTGATAGTGATGTGGATATGTTTGCATGAGCTCTGCAGGTCTCCAGTCAAGTCAAGTCAAGTCACGTCATGTTTATTTTTATAGCACTTAATACAACAGATAGCAAGCTTTACAATATTAAACATGACAACACTGTGTCTAGAATTGCAACTTCAATTTCTACTATAAAGCAGCTCTCCGGTATGTTCTGACCTCAACAGACTGAACGGAAGAAATGAACCAAAGATTTCGATGTCAAAAAGGCGGAGCCTCAGAACACATGTATTCACAATGGACCAATGGTAGTTTGAAGGTGTTATCCAGACAATAACTATGGCAAACTGTTTCAAACTCCCGAAACAAACTCCAAAGGAACTCAATTTTGGAGTGACATCACACAAGTTTATCCTTCAGTTTCGCTCCTATATTGGGGCCTTAACTTAAATAAGTTGAACTTGAAGCACTACAATTACTAACTGGAAATAAATCAAAACTAAAAGTGAAATAACCCTTCCTGGGTTGTGACATCACAAACCCTAAAATGTACATAAACCCTGCCCCCAGGAACACGCAACAAAGGCGGTGAGTCCTAGGGCTGTCAAATAAAAATTTGAATTTCGAATATTCGTAGAATTTACAAAAGAAAATGCACATTCAAATTGTCTGGCTATCACCAGACCACGCTCAATTTAAGATTGAACATTAGTCTGGGGAGTCTGCTATGTATTTTCTACTGCACAAGAGCATGTGATAAACAAGCATAAATTAAATGACTCTGTACGCAATTGGATAATCCTTCAGCCAATCAGACCACAAGAGGCGTGATAAACGAGCATAATTCAAATGACTCTGTATGCAATTGGATAGTCCTTCAACCAATCAGACCACAAGAGGCGTGATAAACGAGCATAATTCAAATGACTCTGTATGCAATTGGATAGTCCTTCAACCAATCAGACCGCAAGAGGCGTGATCAACGGGCAACGACCCATCGCTTCTCTATCCGTCATCGTGTTAAACCCACCAATAGTGCGCCAGGTGGATAAGCCAGTCTATGATTGGTTCTCGCAAAAGTGTAACAGAAGCAGTAGAAATGAATGTACAGGTTTCCAGACTGAGTTGCAGGGCGAAATCAAATCGCCGGCAGATCAGTTTACCCAGTCTAACATTCAAATGTAAAAACCATGCATTCAAATTTTAGGTAGAGGCGCGCTAGACATGACAATGGCGCAACTGACGCGGTTTGTTTATCCAGTACAGCGCGATGCGGCTGTGTTGTTAATTTGAAAAAAGGCAGAAAAAAAGAGTGAGGACTCAGTCAGAGAGAAAATGGGCAACCTGTTTGACGGCGTATAGAGTCAGACACAGAGCAGTGCAGAAGAAGGCAATCAGGGCTTTGGAGCATGAGATTGATATAAATGAAAGAGAAGATACGCTACTTGCTGACGAAAATCCTCTCAGTTGGTGGCAAAAATCATGCGGTATATATATGTATCCACATATTGCGCAGCTGTCAAAGACAAACTTGACCATACCTGAGCAAAATAACGCTCAGCACTCGCTGCAGGTCAAGTTGACCGTTTGATGTTTTTGACGAACAATTTAGTTAGTGGAAATGGATTGTTTCTGAATGTCAGTTTGCTATTTTGTGTTTACATTACGTTGTCTGTTGAAGCATGTTTTCTCAGGTTACTGATGCACTAGAAGTTTTAGGCACTTTTGTTACCTAATTTTCCTTACATGCTCATTGATGAAATTATATTTTATTTAATAACAATTGTTTGAAAAGTTAATGCACTTTAAAAAGTGAATGTCATTTCATTTCAATAAAAGATGCGATGCTTGATTTGGTTTACATTTGCTTGTTGCGCTCGCCTGCGCCCTCTTGTGGGCATAGGAGACAATACAGTACTTTTTCCCTCTAACATTAAGTATTGCCTTTAGAATTCGAATACAAGTCGAATTTTGCTAATATTTAAAAAAAAAATTCGAATTTAGCTTTTCAGCCATTGTGACAGCCCTAGTGAGGCCATGTTGGGCTGCTTTAGAGAAGAGGAAGAGTTTATTTAAGAGCACATTTAGGAGTCTGTTTTTTTGTTTTTGCATCTATCTTTTCAAATTTATTGCAATATCCGTAACATAAGTGCAATAGCATGTCATAAAAGCAAGATGACAATATAAGTTATAACCGTAATTAAACTAAACTAATACTGTTCTATCTTCATGCAGCATATATTCTCTGGCTCTGAAAACTAAAAATATATAAATAAAAGCAAATTTAAAAAATATTAATAACAACTATAATAGTATATAAATAACACTAATATAATGCTGGATGGTTCCCAGGGTGTTGCTATGCAGGGTGTTGTGGTTAATTAACAGCCCTCCAGTCTGTGATAATCAGGTGCCATTGCATGCTGTTCATTGCTTGGTATAATGATACTGTATACATGTTTATTTATTTATCCACAGAGTCTCAATGAGAGATTGTTGTGAAATCAGATCAATCAAATGTCTTCTACAGATAATCCTTATTGACGTACTGTCACCTATCATGTTTTAATCCCATGTCTCTCTGTGTCTCTCCGCAGCCCCTTAGAAGAGTGACATTTTCTGTGGTGAGTCAAGCTCCTGATCAAGGCTGCTATGATAGTGGGGTGGAGGACTCAGAGACCCCGAGCAGCAAGAGCTCCTCTGGACCCAGACTGGGATCTTTACCGCTGCCTGAGGACGGATATGAAAGGACGACACCAGAAGGGAGCGTAGGCGAGGAGGAGCATGTGGAAAATGGTAAAAAGTCATCTGTGGGAAAGGTCTGAGACCACAAAGTGAATTTCAAAGTGTCTTTTTTCTTCTTATTTTGCATTAGAAGGATAGTTCACCCAAAACTGAAAATTCAAAACAAGATATTTTGAAGAATGTTGGTAACCAAACCAATGTCGGTTACCATTGACTTTTAATTGCATGGACAAAACATACAGAGACATTTCTCAAAATATCTTTTTTTATGTTCCACAGAAGAAACGCAAGTCATACAGGTTTTGAATGGCATGAGGGTGAGTAAATGATGACAGAAATTTCTTTTTTGGGTGAAATATCACTTAAAGTGTTTTATTATGATAATACAGTATAATATACCGTTTATATGCATGATTAATCTTCATGCAGCTCTAGTGATACTGTAATAAAATCCTCTAATTACAGTAGCACTAGAGCTGCATAAATATTAATCGTATATACTGTATATTATATTATTATAACACAAGGATTATGTTTTTATAATCATTTGTGTCATGCACACAAATACAAAAATCCATCATGATAACACACTTGACACTAAAATAATGCAATAAATATGAAACAACCTAAGATGTAACGAAACCCAAATGTACATATCTGATAACAAAAACTAACAAGAAACATAGCTGTTTAAATAAAATACCATCAAATGTAAAGTCTCACGCAGGGAATTGTGGGAATATCGTTTTCACTGTAAATGATAAGATCTGTACATTTAACAGTATTTTACTGTAAAATGACTTAAATGTTCTGTTAGATCTTTTTTCACCATACAGTAAGAGGGAACTTGCCGTTAAACAATGAACAGGTTTTAGAACATCACATTTTTACAGTATTTTATCATTGAAATTACTTTTTTTTTACAGTGTAAAATGAGGTTCAAAAGACCAGTGATATTGCTTCGGTTTAGATTTTTCTGTCTAATTTTATACCATGTTGTTATCATTACATAATATATTTCCAGCAATTAAAAGATGACCTTTTTAACATGTTCTTAGTATTTATATTACATTACAGCAATACTCAAGCTGACATGAACATGGTCCCAGACCTTTGAACGCCACTGCAGATAGACAGTCATTCCTTCTCCAGGGACATCATGAGTGTCTAAAACTTGACAGTCTCTGAACAAAAATATTTGAACTATGACCTGCGCATATTTAAGTTGAGACAGTACCCTGACAGGATATCCTAAAACAGTCTCTTTCTCTGTTCCTCAGACCCCAGGCAGCTCCCTGACGTGGCTCTGACAGGAAAGTGCACGCGAGAGTGTGATGAGTTTGGTCACTCTGACACCTGCTGGATGCCCGTGCAACCGTCACCGCGGAGACGCATGGAACCACCCCAACTCTCCACCTTCGCCTCGCCCGGCGATAATAACAACAACACGGAGGACGACAGCGACCGGGAGGAAGACGGAGATGGGGGTACGGATAAGAGCAGTGGAGGAAGCGAGGAGGTCCGGGATACACTTGCAAACGGGGATCCACTTGGAACGCTCAGCCGCCGGGACCGGAACAGGAACATGGGCGACCACAACCGCAATCTCCTGAATCGTAAAATGACCTCGGCGTCCTACGACACGTTCAGCAGCGCCGGCTTTGGCCGTCGTCTGGAAGAAGAAGACTCACACCCCCCAGAGGTCATACCGCTTACGAGGACGGGGGGCGACTATAAGACCACCTCGTGCCTCACTCTTTCTCGCAGGGAAGTGTACCTGTGAGCTCCAGCCAGCCCTCATGCCACGGGACCGGCCTGAGAAAACTTCACTGCATCGGAGCAGGAGGATCATTAAGAGACTAGAGCATACCTGTTCAAAACAGGCATCTTCTCCTTGCCAAAAAATCATCATCAATTCATTTCTCTGGATGCAAAATATCAAAGTTGACGAGAAAAAAAAAGTGAATCATCGTTTATCCTTTCATAAACTTGGTTGGACTTTGTCAATGGCCAACACTTGCATGTTATGGCTCCCGCAGACAGGGGGCGATGTGGGGATTAATGGACAAAATCCGGTTACAGACCACAAAAAATGGATGCGATTGTGGCAAGTTATGGAGATAAAACCATGTAGCATCAGGAAAAAGGAAATCCTAACCAATCATATTTTAATCTAACTAGTTTCCTGTTGCTGAGCCGGTACAGTTATTTAATTAGTCACACTAGTCATGTAAATGCTTTCATCTCAGACTTTTAGAGAAAAATAAGAACAAAAAATCCAGTCATCCATTTTTATCATTTGTAAATCTACTTGTGTTCCCTTTTTTTTTTTTTTAAACAAATATGGGAATATACTAAGCTCTCATTAGTGCTTCAGACCTTTCGAATGGAATTCTTTGCTATTCTGTAATGGAACAATTATCACATTGACTGTTAAATTACCATCCCATCAGACCTCAGAGTTTAAATCAGCCAATTAAATCATGCGACACATGCTCTGTGCACAGCACAAAAACATACACACACACACAAACACACACACAGAGATACATGTCTATATCCATTTAGTGCAGATGTGTGTGTACAAGTGTGTATGTACTGTATAAACAGACATTTTTGGCAAACCTGAGGCTTTTTTAAGAAAAGGTTTTTTGAAAGTAGATGTAGCATTTTTGCCTGCTTGATCTTCAACTAGTATATAAGACACTGAAGTGTATTTGAATAACTTAATCATCTGTGTAAAGTGCATACACAGGGGCATTAAACAATGTTTAGATACATCTATACTATACTATAAACAACAAATATACTGTATCTCATCCCTTTTAAGTAGAGCTCATATGTAAACCAAATTTCTTTAAAGGCAACACTGCATGACGATAAGCTAATGCTTATTTTGTTAAATAAAAATCAGATTGTGTTGTTTTTCTGAGGACATAACCTCATTAGGAGGGGCGCGTGTGAGTGTGTGTGTGAATGCCAAGCGAGGTTGGTGTGCAAAAGTCGTAGAGGAGAGCTAGATCTTTCATTTAGCCAGAAATGACACACACACACACACACACACACACACACACACCATGTAGTTGTTCAAATACCTGTAAAACGGATCAAATGAGTCTTTGTTAAGCCTCATCCAGGTCTCTGGCCTTCATCTCATCAAGCCTCTGGAATTTTCAAAATGATTTTAGGAATGGCATTTTTAGCTCTTGTTACGCATTGTAAGTACAATCCGATTGATAAGAACAAAGTGACATGTATTTCACCAACTCTCAGGAAACTTGAGATTCAGTGTGTGTCCTCGGCTCATTATCAACACTGAGCTTTAGCCCGCGCTTCGATTTGTCCTCACAAGGCCATACATTCGGGGAGCCTGTTTTCTCGCCCTTTTCCCTTTTTCAGACACACCGCACCTGGCGACGGTGCCCGACGAGTGCGTGTTTCCTGGCTTCCCACGAGAATCGCAGACTCATCCCTTTCACTTCACGGAACAGCCTTGGGTCTGGAGCGGGACTGGTGGACTCCAGTCCATCTATGCCAAAATCTGTCCAGCTTTTCTGGTTTTACTGGAAGCAATGGTGCACAAACTTACCTGAAAAAGACTAGCCCAGAACCTGCGGTTCAGTGCCTGGATGAGAGGAAATTGTTGAACTGGCCTATACAGGGTTTGTGATACCGGAGGACTTGAGAAAAGAATCTGTCTCTAAAGATGGCATGTTTCCTTTGCCAGGTTTATAGGCTAAATATGCTGTTATACAGCAGTCTGTAAGTAGTGTACAGTAAGGGGTGCATAACGGACTATGTATATGAAACCGTGTCTTTTCTTTCTTCTTTTTTTACTGCACGTTTACCTAACAGTTCAACTCACTTACTGCAAAACGGGGAGGGATGGGGAGGGAAAAATAACATTGTGTCTAAAGCGTAACATTCACTTCAACTTTTTTATGAGATAAACACTGAACTCATGTACTTGCAGAACATCCGCCATTTTACTGCTACCCTGTAGAGAAATGACCACTGAACTTTAACCTGAAAGGCATGTTGACGGTCTTTAATCCTGCACCTGTGAGGAAATGCTTTTTTTTATTATTAGTATTATTTTTCTGTTTTTATGCTATGTGAAAGAGGAGTTTTTGAAGCTCTCTCTCTCTCTCATGGAGTTAATGCGTTCATTGCGTTTGTTATGACAAATAACAAATCAAAGGGGGTTGGAATGGTTTGAAAGTTTGGTATGTGACATGTAAAAGTTTGATTTTGACATTAAAACACCTTTAAACCGTGCTCTGCTTCCTTTTTCACTCTTGAACTTGCTGTGATTTATTTTTGCACATTGATTGCAGAGTACTGAACACGTAGTGAGAAAGTTTCTTTTGCAATCCTGCACCCTGCTGGTAAAAGAGAAAATTACATTCCTTATAGGCCTAGCTCACAACCGCTGAGTGTCCTCTCACATAAAATAGTGTTCGGAAAACACATTCTTTTTAAATATCCGCTTATTCTTATTAAATATCGGCTTGGTTTAACACAACCCTGCTATGTTTTGTTTAACCTTTTCACCATATTCAATTCCTTTGTTAACCTATAGTTAAATGTGTAAGTGACATCAAATAGTCAAATAAAAAGGGTTCTGAGAAAAGTACGATTTCTCTCTTTCAACAACAACAACGGCTTACACAGAAAAATAAAGTGGCCAGAAAAAGAAGCAAGAAAACAGTAAACATAATTGAAGTGTTGCATCGCTGGAGGGAACTGAGAATCGCGCTTGAAAATGGATGCTGAGCTTGCTTTCCTTCTGCTCGAAAGGTAATACATTATTACAATGAACCGACGGGGTTGTAGAAAATGTTTTGTCTAATTCTACTGTAATCTGGTGAGTGCTACAGAGATGATATTTTGTAGGCCAACAATTTTTTGAAGCATCACCCTGTTTGTTCCCTCAACCCAATAGGATTTTTCCATTGGCTTTTGGACTATAACCTCAGTGACCAACAAACGCTTGATGAACTTTGTTCAATCTGATAGTCTTGACAAGTGAACATAATTTTTTTATTAATTTTGAAGTGTATACAATCGCCAGAAAAGAAAGCTAGACATAGGCTATAAATGGACTAGGCCTAACCATCACATGACAATTAAGCTTTTGACAACTCTTCAGTTTTTACTTGTGTTAACCACAGAACTTAGGCATAGTGTTGATCCCCCTTTTGCTGCCAAAACAGCTCTGACCCGTCGAGGCATGGACTCCACTAGACCCCTGAAGGTGTGCTTTGGTATCTGGCACCAATATGTTAGCAGCAGATCCTTTAAGTCCTGTAAGTTGTGAGGTGGGGCCTCCATGGATCGGACTTGTTTGTTCA
The DNA here is from genome assembly GCA_023566225.1 of Romanogobio albipinnatus. Lineage (NCBI taxonomy): Eukaryota > Metazoa > Chordata > Actinopteri > Cypriniformes > Gobionidae > Romanogobio > Romanogobio albipinnatus. The sequence continues at coordinate 21,850,562 of CM042241.1, forward strand.
GCACATCCCACAGATGCTCGATTGGATTGAGATTTGAAGAAGGAAAGAGGCCAAATCTTATCTGGCTATCACCAGACAAAGCTCAATTTAAGATTGAACATTGGTCTGGGGTGTCTGCTATGTATTTTCTACTGCACAAGAGGCGTGATAAACGAACATAATTGAAATGACTCTGTACGCAATTGGATAGTCCTTCAACCAATCAGACCACAAGGGGCGTGCCCAACGGGCAACAACCCATTGATTCTCTATCCGTCATCGTGTTAAACCCGCCAATAGTGCGCCAGGTGGATAAGCTAGTCTGTGATTGGTTCCTGCAAAAGTGTAACAGAAGCAGTAGAAATAAATGTACAGGTTTTCAGGTTTTCAAATTGCCAGCAGATCAGGCTGGGTTTACCCAGTCTAGGCCAAATCAACACCTCAAACTCATTGTTGTGCTCCTCAAACCATTCCTGAACCATTTTTGCTTTGTGGCAGGGCGCATTATCCTGCTGAAAGAGTCCACAGCCTCCAGGGAATACCTTTTCCATGAAAGGGTGTACATGGTCTGCAACAATGCTTAGGTAGGTGGTATGTATCAAAGTAACATCCACATGGATGGTAGGACCCAAGGTTTCCCAGCAGATCATTGCCCAAAGCATCACACTGCCTACGCCGGCTTGCCTTCTTCCCAAAGTGCATCCTGGTTTGATAATTTTTTCACCCCAGGTAAGCGATGCACATGCAGCCGGCCATCCACGTGATGTAAAAGAAAATGTGATTAATCAAACCAGGTCATCTTTTTCCATTGCTCCGTGGTCCAGTTCTGATGCTCACATGCTCACTGTTAGCGCTTTCGGCAGTGGACAGGGTCAGCATGGGCACCTGACTGGTCTGTGGCTATGCAGTCCCATTCGCAACAAACGGCGATGCACTGTGTATTCTGACACCTTTCTATCAGAATCAGCATTAACTTCTTGAGCAATTTGAGCTACAGTAGCTCGTCTTTTTGATCAGACCACACAGGCCAGCCTTCGCCCCCCACCGTGCATCAATGAGCCTTGGCCGTCCATGACCCTGTCGCCGGTTCACCACTGTTTCTTCCTTGGACCACTGCAGAGCGGGAACTCCTCACAAGAGCTGCAGTTTTGGAGATGCTCTGACCCAGTCGTCTAGCCATCAATTTGGCCCTTGTCAAACTCGCTCAAATCCTTACGCTTGCCCATTTTTCCTGATTCTAACACATCAACTTTAGGAACAAAATGTTCACTTGTATATCTCACCCACTAAAAGGTGCCGTAATGAAGATATAATCAGTGTTATTCACTTCACCTGCCTGATCAGTGTATTTCAGCCATTTAACCAAAACCCCATTAGTGCTACTAATTTCCGGGTTTTGGCCTACACAAATACATTTGCCCTTTTTCTGAAAATTTTCACAGCAAAATCCATATCAACAGGACATTTTGTGTGTGTGTGAAAAGTTTTAACTAGTTCAGATTGGTCATACGGATTTGCTGTGTTGACCAATAGGAAGCTGCTTGATTTGAAAATGACTTCAGCAAACATTGGTCCGAATGCAACGTCATGTCCCTGGCCAAAAATAGTCACGGTTGGACGGCATAAATGGGTAAAAATATGTAACACAGAACATTTCCTAAAACTGCATTCGAATACATCTGTTATTTTTTCAATATGCATTTTGTAGAGTCTTTATTTTGACATTTTTCACAGACCCCTTAGCACCCCCATAGGACCCCAGTTGGAAATCCCATGGTCTTTACTAAAGTTGTACCAGAGTACTGGCTGATGTAATGGAATATCAAAAATTTTGTGGAACTCGCCTGAATTAAAATCGAGGAACTCGCCCCTGAAGGCAGTTTCAATGAGCCAGAGTTCTTTGAAGAACAGAGCTGCTCAGGGAGGATGATGTTTTCAAGGATTCCTTCGTCCCAGTGGAATATAGAAATGCTGCTCTAGTTATGGAAACAGCTCACTTACTTTTAAAATTTTTGTACTTCTCCACCATTTTCGGTGTCCCCTTTATTACCAGTAGCTTTAACATCAGGGATGTCCAATCATTTCTCTAGTCCAGCATATTAACATTTTTGATTGTTCTGTGAATAGTCTAAAGCAATCTGGAAACATGCCTAATGCCTAATGTAGAATGAATATGAGACTAAGCATTCAAGTCTCCCAAAGTCAAATGAGTACATATATTTGGTATTTTTTTCTTGGCGTACAAACAGTGCATTGTTTACTGTTTGCCTAATTTGGATCTACATTGGGGCCCATCATGGGCTCATGTGCTGCTACTTAAAAGTGCTAGACTCTTATAATTCTTTGATATTTTGTTTTTATGTTATTGATTTTGGTGCACACTTTACATAACTAATCACACATTCATTACAAGATCATTCTCCTGTCAACTGTTATCTTTTGCATTCTATTCATGTTGCCTTTAAGATGGTGTTTTCAAATCATATTACTTCAAGGATTGGTTCACTTTAATATGAAAATTACCCCATGATTTGCTCACCCTCAAGCCATCCTAGGTGTATATAACGTTCTTAAACGTACTCCATATAGCTCCAGGGGGTTAATAAAGGCCTTCTGAAGCGAATCGATGGGGTTTTGTAAGAAAAATATCCATATTTAAAACTTTATAAAGCCAAATATCTAGATTCCGCCAGACCTTTTTCCATATTCAATTGGCAAAGAAAGTGTAACGCCTCTCGCTGTTCAAAACGTTTACACTATATCTGACGTCTTACGTTGTGTAGTTTTTCGTAATTTGAATATGGAAGGTCGGTGTAATCGTACACTTCAAAGACTTAATTGTCAATTTTATTTTATTTTTAAATTCTGGAAGGTGCATTCAAATCCATTTGGCTCAAAAAATTTGAACAGGCATGACTAAAAAAATTTTAATTTGCTGGTAAAAACAAATTACCTAAAATTGACAAAATAATTATATTTCACAAAAAAATGTCATGATATATAATTTTCTAAAATCGTTATTTATTGACCTACTGCTTTGTCAGTTTACATGGAAATCAATGCCTAGTTGTGTTGACAGGTTTTGCTGACCACTTTCATTGATTGTAGGCCACATTATTTTCTTGAGAGTTGTTTTTGTGTCAGGACTAAATACATTACTGGCCAGGTTCATGTCATACGAATTGGGCAGCTAACCGTGTCGGTCACCACATCAGGATATGGGCCAATATTTTATCAGTTTATCCAACTGTCCAACTTAAAATACATGATGTGAAATGCTGTCTTGTTGAGCCATTTAACCATTTTCAAAAGTAATATTCAGCATGAATCATAAATTGGTTACGCAGTACATTTCTAGCACGTCTTGATATGCTAGATAAAATATTGAACTCACAATTTTTAAAGATGAAAATCATATTAGCTACCTTTTCGTTATAACAATATCCCAGTTAAGTGCACAGTGAAATTTAAAAAAATATCTTCGATTTGAGTGGATGTCCCCAAGTGGTAACCACACTTCTAACATGAAAACCTGGGGATTTGATGAGAAATGTTTATTTATTTTGTTCCTCTCTAATCAAAATGTTGGGAATATTGTTAAAGTAGTTTTTCCTGTGTCCTCGATAACACAACATCACTGTATAAAATACAGCTGTGGGCACTAATATGTGACATAGTGTAGTTGCAGCAATCCAAAATGCTTGATGCAGATAAATACTAGAAGTCTTTAAGGAACAATGAGAATACTCAGGAGAAACACAACACAATCTGCACATTAACTAATGACGATAACCCACAGAGAACTGAGCAACACAGGGAGTAGGCTATATATACACAGTGAAGTAAACTAGCAGTATTCAGCTAAGCGTATTAAAAATAAAGATATTCCTTATTCCTCATTTTCTGTGGTGACTTGGTAAAGGAAGGAGCTGATGGTCCAATAATTCACAACCTCACCACTAGATGCCACTAAAAATCACACACTGCATTGTACATAAGCAAATTACATACAAGTTATACACTCACCTAAAGGATTATTAGGAACACCATACTAATACTGTGTTTGACCCCCTTTCGCCTTCAGAACTGCCTTAATTCTACGTGGCATTGATTCAACAAGGTCCTGAAAGCATTCTTTAGAAATGTTGGCCCATATTGATAGGATAGAATCTTGCAGTTGATGGAGATTTGTGGGATCCACATCCAGGGCACGAAGCCTCCGTTCCACCACATCCCAAAGATGCTCTATTGGGTTGAGATCTGGTGACTGTGGGGGCCATTTTAGTACAGTGAACTCATTGTTATGTTCAAGAAACCAATTTGAAATGATTCGAGCTTTGTGACATGGTGCATTATCCTGCTGGAAGTAGCCATCAGAGGATGGGTACATGGTGGTCATAAAGGGATGGACATGGTCAGAAACAATGCTCAGGTAGGCCGTGGCATTTAAACGATGCCCAATTGGCACTAAGAGGCCTAAAGTGTGCCAAGAAAACATCCCCCACACCATTACACCACCACCAGCCTGCACAGTGGTAACAAGGCATGATGGATCCATGTTCTCATTCTGTTTACGCCAAATTCTGACTCTACCATCTGAATGTCTCAACAGAAATCGAGACTCATCAGAGCAGGCAACATTTTTCCAGTCTTCAACTGTCCATTTTGGTGAGCTCGTGCAAATTGTAGCCTCTTTTTCCTTTTTGTAGTGGAGATGAGTGTTACCCAGTGCGGTCTTCTGCTGTTGTAGCCCATCCGTCTCAAGGTTGTGCGTGTTGTGGCTTCACAAATGCTTTGCTGCATACCTCGGTTGTAACGAGTGGTTATTTCAGTCAAAGTTGCTCTTCTATCAGCTTGAATCAGTCGGCCCATTCTCCTCTGACCTCTAGCATCAACAAGGCATTTTCACCCACAGGATTGCCGCATACTGGATGTTTTTCCCTTTTCACACCATTCTTTGTAAACCCTAGAAATGGTTGTGCGTGAAAATCCCAGTAACTGAGCAGATTGTGAAATACTCAGACCGGCCCGTCTGGCACCAACAACCATGCCACGCTCAAAATTGCTAAAATCACCTTTCTTTCCCATTCTGACATTCAGTTTGGAGTTCAGGAGATTGTCTTGACCAGGACCACACCCCTAAATGCATTGAAGCAACTGCCATGTGATTGGTTGATTAGATAATTGCATTAATGATAAATTGAACAGGTGTTACTAATAATTCTTTAGGTGAGTGTATATTCTAATTCCATAATGTTATTTCCTACAGGTAGATGTCATTTCCTACAGATGTCCTCCCGGATGTGCTAAAAGTCACTGCAAGAAGAACTTGCAGAGAAATTCTGAGGAAACATTGAAAGACAAAGGGTACTGTAACGGTCACCAGCTGGAGTGCCCTTGAGAGCCACCAGAGGGCACTCCACACATAAGACTATGATCACTCACAAACTACATTTCCCATAACTCACTGCCCGGACTCATCATCACTTATCACTGATCACATTCACCTGTACCTCATTCACTGATTGCATTCACCTGTGTCTCACCATCCTGTTAGTCTCTGTCTATTTATACCATGGTCATTCATTCACTCACCGCGAAGTCTTGTTTAAGTGTTACACTGCAATTCTGAGCATTCCCCTGGTTTTCTTGTTTTGGATTTCTTGCCCTGTTCCCTGGATTACTCTCTTGCCTCTGGCCCTTGCCTGTTTTGTTTGTTTGTTCGTTTCTTTGTTTGGACTGCCTGTCTGTGTATGACCCTTGCCTGTACTTTGGATTACGCCTCTGGATTCCACTCAAATAAAGCTGCGATTGGATCCACCTTCGAGTCTTGGAGCAGTTCGTAACAGGTACGTATGATCACCTTCAGCAAACACACATTGATTTCAGCACTATAATATCATAATACTTTACCAAACCTATTGTGACATGACCACCAATGGGGGAGGCTGGACACTGGTCTCTGCATGAGAACAACACACATGGGCAATGCACTGTAGCTGATCACTGGACAAGCCAACAAAGCAATGATGAAAATGATCCTGCTGGAGATGAGACATGGTATTACAATTAAGGCAGAAGCTGAAACCAATGACGATTACAAGGTGCTAGTAAAAATAAAATTGCAGAAAATATATTGTGCATATATTGTATAAAACAACAAATCACTCAGCATTATACATACACACACTCATTGCTTATTGGTATTACAGAACCCTGGTATTTTGACATCCGTGCAAAATATATCGCCGTGTGGGATGTTACCAATGACCATGAACTAGAGTTCTGGAGAGAACTCACACTAATAACCACTTTCTGACACTTTTTTGAAAGGAACCTTCACAACTTCTTCAAGGTACTTGGGTTTAAATTCCCTTTTCAGCTTCTGGCAAAACAAGATCTAGGTCAGTATTTCTGAGATTTAAAAAAAATAATAATGGCAGTCTAAGTGTAATTAAAAGCTAAATTAGGACTTACATTAATCATATTTGTCATACATATCACAACATGTATGTGTGTGTATATATATATATATATATATATATATATATATATATATATATATATATATATATATATATATATATATATATATATATATATATATATATATATATATATATATATATATATATATATATATATATATATATATATATATATATATACACACACACACACACACCAATTAGGCATAACATTTTTCCTAATATTGTGTTGATCCCCCTTTTGCTGCCAAAACAGTCCTGACCCATCGAGACATGGACTCCACTAGACCCCTGAGGGTGTGCTGTGGTATCTGGTACCAATATGTTAGCAGCAGATCATTTAAGTTCTGTATTGTTGCGAGGTGGGGTTGGACTTCCCACAGATGCTCGATTGGATTGAGATTTGGGGAATTTGGAGGCCAAGTCAACACCTCAAACTCGTTGTTGTGCTCCTCAAACCATTCCTAAACCAATTTTGCTTTGTGGCAGGGCACATTTCCTGCTGAAAGAGTCCACAGCCACCAGGGAATACTGTTTCCATGAAAGGGTGTACATGGTCTGCAACAATGCTTAGGTGGGTGGTATGTGTCAAAGTAACATCCTCATGGATGGCTGGACCCAAGGTCTCCCGGTAGAACATTGCCCAAAGCATCACACTGCCTCTGCCGGCTTGCCTACTTCCCATAGTGCATCCTGGCCACAGGTAAGCACACGCACCCGGCAATTACAATATTGCATAATGTATTGCATTACAATATTGAATTACTCCCTAAAAAGTAACAAATTGTGTTACTTAGTTACTTTTTAAGTAAAGTAATGTGTCATGTAATGTAAACACTCTTAAGGCCTGTGCACACCGGGACGATTATCGCGCGCTTATCACCAGCGTTTTTCAATACATTTTTCGGCACGTCTTTGTGTTTATAAAGGCCTGTTCACACGGGATGTTTTCATTTTTGAGCGTGTTTATCACCGACGTTTAACGCCTCGTGACTGAGCAAAGGGTGCCAATATGAGTGTGCAGACTGACTCGCAAAACGGCAGACGTAAAAACGTCATTTAAAAAGAAAATCTTTGGGTTAACGTTGAACTGGCCGACCAATGAGATCAGCGCTTTTGTTCACGTGCCTGGAGCTGCTGAAGTTACAGTAAAACATGACTTGGTGGCGCTCAAGCACAAAACTGTCTTGCCGAGCACACATTGATACGACGAAGAGGAAGTAAGTAGACCCTGTCCCAAATGGCACCCTAAACCCTCATGGTCTTTCTCTGAGTCCACACTTCCATGGCGTAATGCCGTTTTGACTGCTGGGAAGAAGTCCGCTGCGTAAACCGCACCAGTACGGGCTCGGCAGAAGTGCGTATCGAGGTCGCATATCGACCTCAAAGGGGTAGCTTGCGAGCACCCTTCTGAGACCTAAAATGACAAATTCGACACCCTGCGGTCTCGTGGACTTAACGGACACACGCACACAGCGGCCATTGTAAGTCCACAAGACCGAAAGTGCACATGAAGTGTGCCCTTTGGGACAGGGCCAAAGAAGAAGATGAGCTGCTAATGCTGCTTGTCAGTTAGCAAAAAGTGTGTGAATGGTTTTGGCAAGCACGTAAATACTGTGACAAGCGAGTGTCATCTACAGAATTTGCACGTTCACTCAGCGCATCACCAATGAAAATCGCTTGGGTGTGATCACAAAGACGCGCCGAAAAAACGTCTCGAAAAACGCTGGTGATAAGCGTGCATGATAATCGTCCTGGTGTGCGCAGGCCTTTACTGCAACAAAACAAAAGAAGAAAAGCTCTAAAGTATTTTTTGTTTATCATTTAATTGGATCATTAAAGGTCAGCAGCAAAGGCACTGATATTAATTACATAAAGTAGCCTACAGTATTTGTGTTGTTTAACATATTTAATTACTTCATGTTTGCATATTATTCCTTTTGAGGAATACTGAATCTGTTTGTGCAAGTGAGATGAGTAAATGTATGCTCACATTTAGTCTAGAACTACAAAAAACAGCGCACACAAAGTGATAGGTATCAGTTAATAAATGGGAGAAGCATCTAGCGGTGAGGCCGTGAATTGCAACCGCCCACCATCCCCCATCCCCTTTTGGAGCACATACAGAATTAAGCTATGGTGGCCAACACAGGACAAAGATGATGTCGTCTGAGACAGAGAGTGGCTAGCGCTCTGTAGAGCAGTTTGTCCGTTTAGGGCTATTGTAGAAACATGGCGGTGCACAATGTTGACTTCACCGCAGTGTATGTAGATAGAAATGGCTCATTCTAAGGTAATACAAACACAACGGTTCATTATGTAAGGTCTTTATACACCACATAAAACATACTTATGTATATTATATTGCATTTCTGTCAATATATGCCCATAAATATACACTGTACCTTTAAGGAAACATTCTATTTTAGCATTTTGTAAACATTATGGGAATGTTACTTAAAAAAACAACAAAAAAACATTATGTTCAACTAAAATGTTTCAGAAAAACATTCCATGAACGATTTATAAATAATTTTTTTTGTGCTAACATTTTGAGAACCTTATTAGGTCTAAAGATATCTCACACATTCTGTTAATGTTACTGGAAGAACATTTGTTCATAACTTTGTGAGAGTCTTAAACTCTTGTCAAAGTTCTAAGAACGTTTGGCTGATGGATGATGGATAATACGCACATTGGTATGATCCCACTTGTTTGTTTCTGTATGATTTGCTTAAGCCCAGACAGTAAGGTTTAGGCGTGGACCTCCATGCATGCACAAAAAAAGTTGTGTTTTAGACTTCAGAATGATTCAGTCATTTTCTTACAGCCAGGGGATTTCGACTCTGTAACATTCATAGTTTTCAACAGGTACAATGAGGCCTTTGCAATGTGTTCTGTGTTCAGGCCGAAAGGATGCTTTGCAGAGTATGTGAGTATTCCAAATGACCAAAACGTTGTCATAATCTTTAAACAGCAAACTGAGGCTGGCATTTATATCTGTACATTTATGTGTTTTGCATTGGTGGTACACACACTGTATCATCCCACTGCTGTGAAAATATTCTTAATGGATTAAGCAACCATATAATAAAAATGTCATTTTGCTTTTGTATTAAGATAAACTGAAAAAGTGTGATTTGCTTCAATATTTGGTCATCTTAACTTGACATCCCAAAGTTGAAGCATTTTGTCTTTGCAATACTATTGTATTAATTCATTGGTTAAAATAAATACATAAAAATAAATAAATAAATCTTGATTTTGAAGAATATTCATGAGATTTTTTGTCATGTCGTCAAATAATAAGTTAATAATTTAATGCAGGTAGGCCTACTGAAAAATCATCACTATGTATTATTATATTACATTTAGGAGTATTATATTAATGACAGCAGCTCTCAAGTTGCATGAACACATATCAATTTCGCAAATGTGCTTTGACCTATTTGATTACTGTGACACAAAAGTGCAGAATTATTTCTTATTCTAAAATTTCTTATTTTATGCCATGTTGTAGCTATGCCTACACTCTAAAAAAAAAGGTTCTATATGGCACCAAAAATGGTTCTTGGCTCGTAATCATAGGGGAACCTTTTTTAGTGCTATATAGCACCAATTTTGGTTCTTCAGTGGTTCTTCAGAGGTTCTTCAGAGGTTCTTCACCGGTTCTTTGACTAAGGTGATAGCACCGCTACCATATACATAACATGTTAAGATATGGTGCAATATAGCACCAAAAGTGGTTCCTCTATGATTACGACGAAGAACCATTTTTGGTGCCATATAGAACCTTTTTTTTTAGAGTGTACATTTGTCAAAATCATAAAACCTTCCTGAAATCCTTTCTGTTTATTTCAATGCCCATTTCTCAATCTGTCCGTCTATTTTTAGACATTCAGGTGAATAATGTAATAATGTATCCAGAGAGCCACATATAAGGAACGACAGCTTGGTCGTGTCTCTAAACTTAGTGAGCTGCCTACGTAGACAGCATTTATGGGCGTAGTAGACCGTTTAAAATGTTAAATGTACTTATTATTAGCGCGTTCAAACATTTGTTCAAAAGTTCGTCATCGAGATTCCCAAAAACGTACACGATGATGCCTCAGAAATGCTGCTTTAGGTATAGACAGCAAATAGCGATCGCTAGCTTTTGAAACACGTCCTACGAGTAGTCGATGTACTTTGACCCTTCTCTCTTCCACTACTTGCGCTGCTAGGAAGGAGGGATCTGAAGTACCGGTATGCTGTAATGAAAAAGGGGGAACTCTTTACATCAAGAAAGGATCGAAAGGAGGAGGCAGTGAGAGCTGATGTTATGGCATCTGGAAGGGGATACAGATGGACTGTTTGTGCTGTGATTGTGCTTTTGATAGCTCTATGTGCAGCCCATATGACAGATCGACCTGCCTGTGAGTGTCATAGCGTAACACCAACGTTATTCTCCATTTGATCGACGATATTACATTTAAAACACATTTCCTGATGTTATGGTTCCCTTTAGTTTTTTTCTAGTTAAGTTATCTTAGCCAGCTAACCAGCTAGCACCACTATTAGCTGTTTTTTTTTAGCCTATGCTAAAATATATATTTGAGCTTCTTATTGTTATTCACCTAAATGTGTTTTTTAACTATATCTAATACATGTAAATTATTCACACATGTTCTGTCTGTTAGACTTATATTGTCATAGCTATTTCGATTATTGCTTTTAAATATGTAAAGTATGATGCTCCCATGTATATAACCACAACAAAAACATTGAGATATTTAATGGATTCAAATTTCCCTCTTTTGGCAGATTTGAGCAGTTTTATGATGTTTCTTGTGAGGCAGATTAGTGCTAGCATGTGACTGCAGGAGGGACAGAGTAACTATTGTAACACTGCAGTAGTAGAGTGCACCAAAGCAGCTGACCATTTAGTTTCATTAGACGACCTACAGTATGGTTGAATTGAATTAGAAGTGGTAACTGAAGTCTACTGAGTGGTGAGTAAATTTAGAAATGGTTACTAAATGTTTTTCATAGATAATCTATGTGGCTTTGTCAGAAAAACCTAGTGAAATGCTGTCCTACACATCATTTTTGGGCATCAAAGGTGTGATCCTACAGAAGCTACCTATTTAGAGAGCTTTTAACCGCAGTCTCTGATCATATAACTTATTAATGTATTTGTGTTGCAAATGTGTCATAGTTGGTGATGATCAAGTGGCTTTGCTTTCAGTTTCTCACCCTCATCGCAAGACTTCTGTGCTGAAGATGGATGAGGCAGCCCTTTCGGTTGTCAATGAGATCGAGAATGATATACAGTTATATGTGCTTTCTGAGCACTGTTATCAGGTATCAAATATTCATGTTCTAGGTATACAATACATGCTACATTTACCGATGCAAAGTCATGATTATTTCGCTGATCTTGTCTAATATGATGTCAAAGTCACCTTGAAATCAATTTCACTTGAACAGTAGTGGCCAAAAGTGATGTCCGGAGAGGATCGGTTTGAGGGGAGGTGGGGGAGTGAACACTCAGGTTCAGTCAATCTCATCTTGAGTACCTAAAGAGTAGTATTGTGACCTTCAAAAGTCTTTTGTTTTATTATATTTATAAAAGAAAGATACGCTGTACCGAGTCTTTCCGGAAAAAAAAACGAGCGGCTGGGGGCGTATCGTGTGGACGGAGCTAAAGAGTCATGAGCGTGCGCAGCTATTGCGTTGATAGCGTCTGAAAGCTCTGACATCCTTAAATGTGGAGAAAAAAAAGAGCTATATATCTGTAGTAAGGCTTGTTTGTACGGGAAGAAGGAGGCGGGAACCGGCGGACAATCAAAATAACTTTTAATCAAACAAACACAAAATAAAATGGCGGCGACAGCCCCTCGCGGACGACTGCCGCCTACATACAAACAAACACAAATGAAAATAAAAATCTGCAGCCCCTCACGGACGACTGCAGCTGATAACAAAACTAAAATAAAACACAACACAAAATCCAGGCCTGGTCCTCTCTCGGCCCTCACTGTCGTCGCTCCTCCTTTATACTCCCTGACTCCTCCGCGAGGGCCGAGATAGCTGCGACTCGCAGCTGGCGCTCATCCCCACTGATGAGCGCCGCCTCATCCCGCCCTCACGGTCCCTCGGCCTCGCTGCTCGCCACAATATATATATATATATATATATATATAAAATAAACCATTGAGATCAATCAGATTTAACCATACATATATGATCCAGAATCAGATCTAGAGGCTGAAATTGAACAGTAGAAGCAGCAACGACGACTACAGCAGGACATTTCTATGTGGTATGTACTGTAACTTATATACTTGCTTAGCGACTTGTCATGCTTCCGAGTTTTACATTTGTGTGTGTTTACTCATGGTTTATGAGGACATCATTTGGTTTATGGACTGTAAGCGATTTAATGTTAGCAGTAGCAAGCGGAACGGCTTTGCACGTCAGACTAGTGCTTGTTTACACAGAAAAACAATGGAATAGTTGCACATTTGAATGTACGAGTCGATAGCTAACAACACCAAAAACATTTGAAGCAGTTTTATTCACCGCCTGCTTCCAACATACGACCATGAACCTTAATCGCTGGGACTGCTCCATCTTTCAGCATTAGACGAGCTACAAATCCGGAGTTGAACTGTACCTTGTTTATAAACCATTGTTGCCGAAATTCAGGGAACAAACAAAAACACTTGCACAACTCCGTTGCTGCTCCGGAAAAACAAACTCCATCCACTGTCCCATTAACGTTGGGTTCTTTGGGAAGCTGTTCAGGGTTGTCTTGCCCTGACAACCAAAAACACACATCTTTGGTGACATTGTTGATTTAGTGAAGTCCTGTGACCGCAGCGCAGTCGGCTTCCCTAAGCGTTTGCTCTCTCGCTCTAGTCGGGCGCACGCCCTTCCGGGAGAAGAGCCCGTACGGCCCGTACAAGGACATTCCACCCTATTTCACGTCAGATAGACCCATACTCTGAAAAAAACTTTCCGAAACTTATGCGAAACCGGAAGGAGTATTTTTGGCACAGAAATACTCCATCAAACATCCAACTTTTTTTTTTGAAACTTTGTCCATGTTTAGGATGGGAATCTGAGTCTTTAAAGGTCCCGTTCTTCGTGATCCCATTGTTCAAACTTTAGTTAGTGTGTAATGTTGCTGTTAGAGCATAAATAATACCTGTAAAATTATAAAGCTCAAAGTTCAATGCCAAGCGAGATATTTTATTTAACAGAAGTTCCCTTTTAAAGCCTACTGCGAACGGCCGGTTTGGACTACATCCTGGTACTTCCTTCATTAATTACGTCAGTAGAACAGTAGAACAGACTAACCTCCGCCCACAAGAATACGCGAAAAAAGGGGCGTGGTCTTGTTGCTGTCCCACGTGGAGAAGAGGAAGTGTCGCGTGGAGAAAAGGAATTGTTGCGTTTGACTGTGTTTGTCGCCATGCCATTGAGACGCTGTTATTTTCATCCCAGAGTCAAATCACCTTTGTTTGGCTTTCCCAGGGATGCTGTAGAGATCATTGAGCGCATACATCTCCCGTTAAGAGGCTTGACCTTTCCGTGCAAGTTACGTGCGCTAAGCTGCTGTCGAATCACAACACAGGAACCGTGCCACGTTCGCTAAGCTGTGGTCAAATCCCAACACGGGAACCGCTGGCACAATCAGAACTCGTTACGTATTTCTGAAGGAGGGACTTCATAGAACAAGGAACTCATCAGCCTGTTTTTAGGACAGTGAAAACAGCGGTATACAGATAAGTACATTGTGTGAAAAATACTGTGTTTATTTTTCTCCATTATGCTGATGGAGTTTTGCTTCCTTTCCACTGTTGCCTTTGGCTTGGCTTGCTCGGTTGGGGACTAAATTATCAACTAAATATTCAAATAAATTTTCAACTAAATTACTGATCTGCCCGCATTGTCACTATATGATAATTCAAATGAACATCACCATTTTCTCCAGAGCGGCTGTACAGCCGAATCCAATTCCAATTTTCCTGTTTGACACTGTGAAGCTGCTTTGAAACAATCGGCATTGTAAAAAACGCTATATAATAAAGGTGACTTGACTTGACTAGTGTGAGTAACTTGATCGATTCTCATTAATAGATGTATAAAACAATCTGAATAAAAAGTACAACTCCCAAAGTGCATCAACACTGATCAACACTTATCGGTGCGGTAATAGATGAGCGCCAGCCAATGAGATCCATTTGCGCATTATTTCCACCCACTATCGGAGAAACTGGCTGAATAGCTGAATAATTCCAAGAGAACTCCGTTATTTTGACAGGAAAATGCAACAAAAGATATAATTTACTTTACATGTGTGCGTCGATTCTGCGTTGTAAGACTCTCATTGCATGTGTGTGAGAAACACAGGGCTCTCAGCAAAGCGATGGCGAGTCATGCACTTTCACACTAGAGTTTACAGTACACAGGGACACTGTGCATCCATTGAGCTGAATTGAAATAGTACAATCTCTCTTTATATCTACGCTAAACTTATACTTAGCTAGCTAACACACATTGGAGAGTAAAATCTAAGAAATGATTAGCCAATGGCTAATGATAGACATTATTTCATTACCCATCGTGAAGATTTAGTCGCATATGCAGGTGATTTACTCGCATTGTAGAGGGAGGCATGTTTCATTGAGTTATCACAAATAAAACAATTCACTCTAAGCACAACAATGCAATATTCTTACAAAATATTTAACACATTTTTACTAATTTGGGTGTAAGGGTGAAGATGTCAATTTTCTTAGGCCAGACATCACTTTTGGCCACTACTGTACATCATCACTATATGGAAGAAAAGACTTCACAACTGCCATTTCATGCTGACTTTAATACTGAATGCTGCAGTAATTATATAGTAATAACATTATAATGTTGTAGTATTGTTCCAACTGGACCTCTTTATTCCTATGTTGTCTGTGTATGCGTGTGCATTAGTGTGTGCCCCAGCAGTTTGGAACAGTACCTGCTAGGCCAGTTTCTGGGACCCCCACTACCGTGGGGTTTGTCGTAAGCACACAACACGCTTTGACACTGCTTCTCAACAGCACCTCAGAGCAATGCAAGTGAGTTATGAGTAGGTGCTTTCAGTGGCTTTCAACTTTTTAATACTGAATACATCTTCACCATGTTTATTTCTTTGGCCATTATTATCAAGACCAGGCATTATTGTCAGACAATTGATTTGTTCTTCCAGTGTTCACTTCCACTTTGGGGAGCAGGGGAACTATTCTCTGTGGGTGAAGAACCTGAATGAGCCGTCACAGGTCAGCTGCACTATGATTACTGATTCAGAGCCCATCAACAGCTACCTACGTGAGTCAACCTTACATCTGCACACTGAAATTCACAATTTTTTATTTGGATCCTATTTTCTTTTTTTTCTTTAAAGGCACAATATGTAAGAGTTTTGGATTAACATATCCAAAAACCACTCAAACAATGTTATATATTTTGTTGACTTGTGTGCTTCCAAATGTTTCCAAGAATATTTAAATCCAGAGCCCCATCATACCCTCGTTACCCTCGATTTCCAGTTTTATTTTATTTTATTTCTGCCAGCCGGCTCGTCTCGTTGCGAAATGGCTGACATGGATTGTTTTAAAATAAAAAGATATCTGGCTTTAACTAGCTTGTAGTCTCAATAGGGTGAATTCAGGGTGATTGGGACACTTTTTCCAAGTCAACTGAGCCTTTTTCCAAAAAGTGTCCAACTCACCCTGAAATCACCCTATGTATAGCTCAAATTAAGTAAAGAGTGTTTTTCACAATTTACCAGATTGTCCGACCTCCTCACTCGCTTTCCTCCAAGCAATTATTCCTATTTCTATAAAGTATGTACAGCTCCTGGTATCCACATGATCTGTCCTCATTGTTGTCACTACTAGAGCAAGCTCCTGATTGGTTAACGCGGCGCGAAAATCCGCAAAAGTTCAGATTTTCCAACTCGCACCAGTCGCGCATATCATGCATCAAACGCTCAATTCGCGCTGTGTCATTCGCACCACCTCATTCGCGCGAATCGCACCGCAGAATGTCAATTCGCGTCTTTGCATAGACTTAACATGTAAATCACGTCTGGTGTGAACGCATCATTACTGTTTAAATCTCTTTTTCTTGATTTACCGCGAGATCTATCGATCTATCGGTACTACCGAATATCGATCTAGCGTACTGCAGTGTGCAACAAGTGTCTCATAGTAGCCGCCAAGCGAACACACAAAATAGCATTATAACAACTTTCAACACACTCAAATAATATATCTAATATGATAAAACAGTGCTGCGTTACCCCACATACGCATGACCTGAAGAAGCACAAGCGATAGTCTGCAGCATAATAACAGCTCCACTGCTCAGTCGTGTGTCATTAGCAAACGCTCCAGCGGCCTCGTTCTGCTCCGACAACTTTCAGCCCCACCCCGCTTCATACTACAGAAATGTAAATAAATCTATGAACATGATTTCTGTCCGAGTCCCGTCGGATTCTTTTTTTTACCGGCTGTAGAGGTGAAGACAAAAACTCCCATGATTCTGCAAAATTAAGGCATCATCAAGCTGCACCTTTGTTTTTAAATAAGCTCTAGTGGTGAAAATTACATATTGTGCCTTTTAAATTGGGTTTTCTTTACGGATGCACCGCTACCATTTTTTAAGGACCGAGTATGAGTACCGATATTTTTTTTTTTGGTACTCGCCCATACTGATATCAATACCTATACATTTATTGATGCAGTTAATACAGTTAATGTTGTGGCAGTTTTCCAAGCACAACACAGTGAGACTAATGGATGTAGGACAGCTTCTTTATTATTACTCGAAAGCCAGAAAATTCAGTCGGTTACGTCACGTGAGGTATCGGTCTTTGATATCGGGGGTATTTTTATGAGTACAAGTACATGAGCTTGGTATTGGTATCGGTGCATCCCTAGTTTTCTTCTTATTAACTGATCAACTTGTATACATGGCCCTGAAATAAGGAAATTGTTTATAAATATTTCTTTAATTTTGGAAAGTCATTAAACTTGTTGTGGTCAACTAATATAATTTTCTTTTCAGCGGCTAATACTGATGCCAATATCTGACTGATTTAATGTCAGTCAGTATACGTTTAAACATACATTTAAACATACATTTAATGATTTTGAATGCTACATTTAAATAAAGTCTTATTTTACACATTATTTACAAAACATATACAGATATCAGAAGATTAAGAAGAAGAATAAGGGTGCGTTCACACTTGTCATGTTTGGTTCGATTAAAACGAACCCTGGTGTGATTGCTCGGTTAGTGCGGTTCATTTGAACATATGTGAACGCTTCCAAACGAACTCTGGTGCGGTTCAATTAATATATGAACGCAACATGGACCAAAGACATGTAAACGAACCAAAAACAGGACGTGCTGTCACAAGATGTGACGCTACAAGTCAGCTGATTTGAGGACGCGGACAGATCGGTGTATCCAAAATGAGTAGAGGGCAAACGTGGAGCAACGAGGAAGTAAAGTGCCTCATCAATATGCAGATCTTCGTTTCTGCATACAATGGAGGAAATCCTGCTGCTGTTTTGAATGTTTCGAACATTTTGAGCTCTTTGTGAGTTCTCCACTGGTAAAAATAAAACCATATGTACACGCATAAAATGATTGCGTTTAATCCAGCACACAGCATTGTTTTGAATGTTCGGTAAGCGAGCTTCATCGCGAAATATACGTCATAAAAGCCGACCAATCAGATTGTGACCGTATACCTATGCCTTTGATTCACTTTAGGTTTGCTGTCAAAAATGCCAGTGTGAACGCTAAGCGGACCAGGACTATGTTTTGTTTTTGTTTTTTGGTCCGGACCAAACGAATCGAACTACAAGTGTGAACGCACCCTGAGATTGTAAGGCCTGGGCCGATACATGATCATGGAAAGAGAATTTGTTAGCATAAGCATTATAGCATAATATACATTCACCTAAAGGATTATTAGGAACACCATACTAATACTGTGTTTGACCCCCTTTCGCCTTCAGAACTGCCTTAATTCTACGTGGCATTGATTCAACAAGGTGCTGAAAGCATTCTTTAGAAATGTTGGCCCATATTGATAGGATAGCATCTTGCAGTTGATGGAGATTTGTGGGATGCACATTCAGGGCACGAAGCTCCCGTTCCACCACATCCCAAATATGCTTTATTGGGTTGAGATCTGGTGACTGTGGGGGCCATTTTAGTACAGTGAACTCATTGTCATGTTTGGGAAACCAATTTGAAATGATTCAAGCTTTATGACAGGTGCATTATCCTGCTGGAAGTAGCCATCAGAGGATGGGTACATGGTGGTCATAAAGGGATGGACATGATCAGAAACAATGCTCAGGTAGCCTGTGGCATTTAAACGATGCCCAATTGGCACTAATACCCCTTTTCCACCAAGGCAGTGCTAGAGCTAGATCGGAGCCAGAGCTAGTCCCAGTTCATAGCTGGTTCAACTGAGGAGCCTGCTAAGAACCGTTTGCGTTTCCACATGTTGAGAGCCACAACAGAGCCAGGTCTTACGTCACTGTATACGTCTCATCTTTCTCAGCAACGCTAGCGGGAAACACAAACACACCAGGCTTGTTCGAGATGCATCGGCGCTGCGCAGACCGATCCACGTATAATATTTAAAAAAACGCATGAGTGAATCAAAAGCATAAGGAGTCGTGTGCTCTCGCTGGACTCGTTATCATACGGCGATCGGTCTCTGCACAGCACCGCTGCCAACAAGCCTTCCATCAACACTGCAAATGTTGCGTTACTATTGATTCACATGGCTTTACGATCCTACATCGGCATCAAAACACAGCAAATCCAACGCATTCGTGCAGTTCGCCGTAATTTGTATAGACGGAGATTACAAACGAGCAACAGCTGTTAGCTCCATTAGCTGCTATTTCAACAATGGCGGATCTCAAGTCTGTGTTCGTCTTGTTGACCCCGCCCCCAGTGCCTGACGTAATCGGTTCTTACTTCTAGCCCTGTTCTAGCCCAGCAATGTTTTGGTGCTACTTAAGAACCACTTTTCCTGGCTCGGAGCTGGGGCTTTGGGTGTGGAAACACAAAGAACCGATTTGGAACTAGGCTCTGGCTCCAATCTAGCTCTGGCTCTGCTTTGGTGGAAAAGGGGTATAAGGGGCCTAAAGTGTGCCAAGAAAACATCCCCCACACCATTACACCACCAGCCTGCACAGTGGTAACAAGGCATGATGGATCCATGTTCTCATTCTGTTTACGCCAAATTCTCTACTCTCTGAATTCTCTACTCTCAGACTCTACCATCTGAATGTCTCAACAGAAATCGAGACTCATCAAACCAGGCTACATTTTTCGAGTCTTCAACTGTCCAATTTTGGTGATCTTGTGCAAATTGTAGCCTCTTTTTCCTATTTGTAGTGGATATGAGTGGTACCCGGTAGGGTCTTCAGCTGTTGTAGCCCATCCGCCTCAAGGTTGTGTATGTTGTTGCTTCACAAATGCTTTGCTGGATACCTCGGTTGTAACAAGTGGTTATTTCAGTCAAAGTTGCTCTTCTATCTGCTTGAATCAGTCGGCCCATTCTCCTCTGACCTCTAGCATCAACAAGGCATTTTCACCCACAGGACTGCCGCATATTGGATGTTTTTCCCTTTTCACACCATTCTTTGTAAACCCTAGAAATGGTTGCGCGTGAAAATCCCAGTAACTGAGCAGATTGTGAAATACTCAGACCGGCCCGTCTGGCATCAACAACCATGCCACGGTCAAAATTTCTTAAATCACCTTTCTTTCCCATTCTGACAATCATTTTGGAGTTCAAAAGATTGTCTTGACCAGGACCACACCCCTAAATGCATTGAAACTACTGCCATTTGATTGGTTGATTAAATAATTACATTAATGAGAAATCGAACAGGTGTTCCTAATAATCCTTTAGGTGAGTGTATATATGTATAATGATATATATATATATATATATATATATATATATATATATATATATATATATATATATATATATATATATATATATATATATATATATATATATATATATATATATATATATATATATATATATATATTAGGGCTGTCAAAAGATTAATCACATCCAAAATAAAAGTTTGTGTTTACATAATATATGTGTGTGAACTGTGTATAATTATTATTTATATATAAAAACACACACAAGCATGTATATATTTAAGAAAAATGTATTATATTTATATATAAAATATTTATATTTATATATAATATAAACTATATAAATGTATACAGTATATACATATTTCTTAAATATATACATGAATATTTATATAAACATAATAATTATACACAGTTCACACACATATATTATGTAAACACAAACTTTTATTTTGGATGTGATTTAATCGTGATTAATCTTTTGACAGCCCTCATATATATATACATACATATATACAGGTGAGCTGGATGAATGAGTAGTTTTATATATGTATATATGTATTTTTTTGCTTGTTTTCCCAGCCATTTTGTTTGCTTTTCTGGCATTTGCTTTTCTCGCTGTATTATCTGCTATCTGGAACACAGTTCAAAGGTAAAAAACATCTTTAATTCTTTGACCATGTAATGATGACATTTGAACAAGCCACAACAGCTTGTTGCAGCTGTTCTATTTGCTTGTAAAATAGAGTTCTTCCATTTTTAAGGCTAGATGTGGTGACAAATCTACTTATTCACTTGGGGAGCACAGTGGAGACAGAGAGGCTGATAAACTCGGTAAGAGTGCTTTTCACTCCTTTTACACCTTTTTTTTTTTTACACTTTTAATATTTTCTCAGTGTGATTTTAACATATTTGAAATAGAAACTCAAAGCACCAAATTTAGGGCAGATTTACCAAACAAATTAGCATGGGAGCGCAAACACCAAAAAAGGTGGAAAGTTCTGTGCATGATTTTCTGACAGTATGCAAATGAAAGAAAATGGATGCAGTCAGATCAAACACAATCTACCAGGAGCAGCGCAAAATAGCGTCTGGTTTAATACATGCTTTTTTGGGTGGTAAATAATGGCACAAATACCAGTAAATTGACTAATTAAGTCACCTTGCGTGATTCATTTAAATGTTCTCCTCTTATAAATTTTGTGTCTGAAAGGGAAACTCCGACAGATGCATACAATATGATCAGCTGCAAAAATAACCAATAAGCCAATATCCATGCCTTTTCAGTACAAATTTTTCACTGCATTTCTTTAGTAAATCCTGACGTTTTTTTAACGCCAATAGAGGGTTTGCTCTGGCGCAAACTGCTAGTAAATCTGGCCCATGGTGTTTTTGTCATAGTTCAAATATGTCATCATGCTTTATTTACTGTAGTGTTTTTGCAGGTTCCAACTAGGTGGGAAGTATTGCAGACATGAAAAGGATTTTTAATGATCCTTCTTTTATTTATTTTTTTCTCACTAATTTACACTCTCTCGCTGTCTTTCTTTCTCTCTTCATGTTCAGGAGCTTGGCACTCCAAACAGATTGGTAAATGCCTCCACGGAATCGATAATTCCTGCCACTACAGGACGGAGGCTTCGTTCTTTGGATACTTTCCGTGGGTATGGTGCGCTTTCACTAATTGTTTTGGGTCCAATGCGCTTGAGATGGGAATTGAAACATTCAGGTGAAAATGATCTCGCACGGAATCTGCTACTTTGCATACTGTGAAGTTGGTTGTCAACATGTAATTTGCATTTCATTTCTTATTGTCCTGAAATAAAATGATTAAATTCGAACTTGTTAAAACAAGGGTACTTTTGCTGGTAACCTTTCCTGACATTTGGAACAGTTATTTTCATTTTCAGTGTTGTATTGCTGTCTGCCTGATTTATAAAAACAAGTCAATCTCGTTATTTATTGTGGTCTGGTTTAATTCCAGATCTGTGTTAAGACAAAAATGAATCTCGCTCTGTTTTCTCCACAGCCTTGCTCTGGTCATTATGGTGTTTGTCAACTATGGAGGTGGACGGTACTGGTTCTTTAGGCATGAAAGTTGGAATGGTAAACTCATGTTTTCTTTACATTAGCTGCTATCATGTCTTTTAAGCATTTATTATTGGTGACAATGGTAAGGAATACTATATGAACACATATTTGTAATTGCCTGAAAAGCGCTTGACATGAAGTTAATAAAATGTGGTATGACAACAGGAAGTACAAGTATCTGGTTGTGTTCTTCCTCTTGCAGGGCTCACAGTGGCTGATCTCGTGTTTCCTTGGTAAGCCAATCCAACATCACAAATGACTGATTCTTCTTTCCACATGCATCTTTAGCAGCTTCCTCAAACTCTGCTTCAGTTATTCTTTTATAGCGCAGTATTGTAGTAAAGCTTTATATTTCTGTCCCATGCATTGATTGATCTGCAAGCCACATCAGCTCTGGCATAAGCTGTAGTGTAATGGAGCCAAGCATGGGCGCTTATCACTGTGGCACAAATGAAGTGGTACGTCAAAGTCAGCA
Organism: Romanogobio albipinnatus; assembly: GCA_023566225.1. Classification (NCBI taxonomy): domain Eukaryota; kingdom Metazoa; phylum Chordata; class Actinopteri; order Cypriniformes; family Gobionidae; genus Romanogobio; species Romanogobio albipinnatus. The sequence goes on from CM042241.1 coordinate 21,873,569, forward strand.
TAAACTGGTTTCACAGCTGAACTAAACCCAATAATCTTGTTTTCTGCTGTGCAGCTGAAAAAAAGCTAGTTAATGTCATGACACCTCTGTGGTGTTTTAGGAGGCCTATAATGATGGTGTAGTAAACCATAAAAATGAACAGTCGGTCATAATTTTTCAAACCATAACTTTCCTTCTGGAGATATTAGTCAGAATGTTCTCACTGCTCTTTCCCATACAATGAAAGCGTACAGAAACTAGTGGCTGTCAAGCTCCAAGGACATATACTACTGTAGTCCATTCATATCTAGACTACCATTCAACAGTTTCAAGTATATTTTTTTAAAAGAAGTGTCTTATTCTCTCCTGGGCTGCATTTATTTGATGAAAAATACAGTAAAATCATTAATATTGTGAAATATTATTACAATTAAAATAACTAATAAATAATTACAATGTATGGTTTAATATATTTTAAAATGTACTTTATTCCTCTGATGGCAAAGCTGAATTTTCAGCATCATTACTCCAGTCTTCAGCGTCACATGATTCTGAAATCATTCCAATATGCTGTTTTGGTGCTCAAGAAACATTTAATTATTCATAATATTGAAAACAGTTTTGCTGCAAAATGATAGCATTTATTTGAAATAGAAATCTTTTCTTACAATGCAAATGTCTTTGCAGTCACTTTTGATCAATTTAACGCATCCTTGCTGAATAAAAGTATATATTTTCTTTTCTTTTTAAAAGAAAATCATACTGGCCCCAAACTTTTGAAGGGTAGTTTATATGTCCAAGCCCAAGTTTTCTCAAACCATGATTCCCTTGTTTGATAAACAGACTGAAATATGTGTAGTTATTTATTAAAAATCTCCTGTGGCTCTTGTATCTCTTCCATGCCTTAAGGGGTGGAGGAATGTCAAGTAATATGACGTCTTTGTAGTCTAAAATTGCTCAGTTGGTGATCCACAAAAGAAAGAATATCAAATGGGATGGACATGAAGGAACGTAAATAATGATAGAATTCTCTTTAGTTCTGTGGTTATGGTGCTTCGAGTCAATTTATACAGTTTTGCATTTCCTACACAGTATATTCAGGCCCTGTTCACACCTGGTATTGAGAACGGTTTTGGTTGATCGTTTCACAAGTGGACGATGCTAGCCTGATGTCATCATACTCAATTCTGACTCAAAATGAGTCTGATACTGCTCCATCGGGCTGTGATTATGGGGGCGTGTTTCAACCGAACCAGGAAAGAAAATGCCTCTGCACTCAACTGGATAAACCTACAACCAATCAGAGCAACGGAGCGATGCATAGTTGTCAACAGAACTCAACTGCACGCACGCTGGAAGAAGTAGAAGAAGAAGATGAAGATCTTCTTCTTCTACTCGGTGTTGTACAAAATAATTACTTACCAACAAGATTTTTGAGAGATATAGTAAAGGTGAATGCACATATGAACAAACAAATTCAACCCAACGCGTTCTTTGGTTACGTGCATTACGTGATTACGTTACTGTTGAGCATCTCAAGTCCAGACCAAACTTCCCGACCTCAAATGTTGTTGGCGGGACTAAGTTCGGCTGGCATCCAGGCTAGGACGATGCTAAATATAGGTGTAAACGGGGTCTAAAACATTTTTAGGTTTGTCCAAAGGTAGTCGAAAATGCATTCAACCTTATTGCTTTTGTAGAGTAAATACTCTGTGATCAAATGTGTTCGAACAGCCACAAAAGAGCACCCACTCTCTGCCTATTTAACTAATGCGTAAACATTATGGGAACCATGTTAACCAGACGGAATTTGAACTTTGATGGCTGGAGACCCAGTTTGAAGACAAATAACGTACCAAGCACAATGTTCTCTCTCCATTCCAGTTTGGGGGCTAAAATATGTGTTTTTTGGCCGGGTTTCCTGGGTCTAAATATCACATAACTGGGGTCGCTTCAACCCGCCAACATGGAAAAACAGCCCGCGGGAAAACAGCGGACTTGGCAACACTGTGTGCAGTTGAGTTCTGTTGACATTTGACAACTAACGTTACGCGTCACTCCGTTGCTCTGATTGGTTGTAGGTCTATCCAATTGAGGTCTTTCCTGGTTCGGTTGAAACACGCCCTACAATCACAGCCCAACGGAGCAGTATCAGAATTGAGTATGACAACATCAGGCTAGGTTGAAAGTAGCCAAAAGAGATAAATTAAAACACCAGGTGTAAATGGGAATGTGTCTCTCTCTCTCGTCTACTTGTGATCCGATAGATCAAAACGAATCTTAATACCTTGTGGAAACAGGGCCTAAGCCAAGATACAGCTTTACTGAGGAAGACAGTGTATTTTATTAGCAAAAGATTGTAGAGAGACAGGAAACCAGTGGGGAATAATGGGATCATAACATGAGGTAGACTCCAGATAAATGTGTGCTACAGATGTTGAAGAGAAATTGGCTTTCACACAATTCAATTTGTGGATGATGCTTAATCTGTTTTTTTTTTAAATCATGCCAAAAAGCAGCATTTGTGAAATGAGTATCTCTTTTTTTTCTCTCCCTTTTTGTCTTACTTCATCTAACTTTTTTCTTCACAGGTTTGTGTTCATTATGGGTACTTCTATTGGTTTGTCCCTGAGCGGTTCAGTTCACAGAGGTGTCAAACGCACTCATCTTCTGTGGAGGATTTTCTGGAGGAGCTTACAACTCTTTCTTATCGGAGTCATTATCATCAATCCTAACTACTGCCTAGGACCCTGTGAGCAGAAACAGTTTCCTTATTTTTCTTCATAAAACTTTCAAAGCAGTGTAGCCCTATCCCTGTAGATATTAATAAATTGTACACTCTGTACTGTTTATAAAATGAATACAGTGTGAACCCCATCAGAATTAAATCTGATACAAATTAAGTTTCTCATTGTTAGATTACATGCATGAAACCTGTTGATTTTTTTTTTTTTTTTTGCGTTGGATAGTTAAAAACCCCATGAAATCAAAATTTAAGTATTTGCTGGTTTTCAGTCCATGTCTGTAACTTTGAGGTTATCTGAATGCTAGTCTACATCTTTTTCAATGGAAAAATTAAAAATGTAGTAAATATCGAATATTGATTATAGATTGGATATAATTTATTGACAGGCAATCTGACCAATCGCAATGCAGAATCCACAGTTTTGTCCGACAAAACAGTCAGGAGAGTTAATAGATTAACGTTGGTTGACTTGAATTGAAAAAACGGTGTGTACTGTCTTTCTGTGGTTGAAACAACATTCCTTCTGGTGTTCATTCATGTTTATTTGATGCTATCAATTAACTAGAAGGAATGTAGAAGGAAGAGATAATCAGTTCACGGGCAGCTTTAGCTGAGGCGCTACAGCGATCTTTCAAGACACATTTAAGAGCCACAAAACTGTATTTATTGTTAAAATTTCTTAAAAAATGACAATTTGAAAGTTGAGACTTTGTGTCCTTTTTGCTCCGCAATGTACTTTTCCCTGCGTGAGAACGTGTGGTGTGAGAGCGCCATGGCGTGTTGGACATAGCAACAGTAACTAAAGGGGGGCGGGTCTTTGCGAACGGTCTTTGAGCGCACATGTGCACGCAAAAGGAAGTAAAAATGCCTGTCTCGGCGAGTATCCTCGTAAAAAAGCAGTCAGTTATGTGTTTTAAACAATTGAGAAAGAGCGCATTCGTCTTAAAGGGACAGCAGTCTAATGTACCCGCAGCGTTTTGTGTCACCAATGGTGATTTAAACAACAAAAGATAAAGAACAAATTATTAATTATTTTCAAATAGAGCTATTCAAATAATTTAGTGAAATTTGTTTTTATATCACAATATATATAGCAGAAAAACTAAATATGGCAATGTACATTTTTTCCAATATCGTGCAGCCATAATCCGGAGACTTTTTGTGTTTTTGTGTTAGTTTAAGTGGCAGTCATCTGTGAGTGGCTGCCACTCACAGATTTTTAATTAAAGCAGATTGAACGTTCACCGGTTCCCGTTGCCTTCTTCCCTGAACCTTTAACAGTGTTACAATTTATATGGCTTCTGAATGTGAAGTTGAAGACTATAAAGACAATGTAAAATAATATATTGTTAAAAATATAAATGGTGATGTTTCATGCATGTGTCTATGTATCTGTACAGTATCTTGGGATTCTTTGCGTATTCCTGGTGTATTGCAGCGTCTGGGCTTCACATATCTTGTTGTAGCTGTCTTGGATCTTGCGGTGGCCAAGGGCGGACTAACCAATCTGTCAAGTGTGAGTCATGTTATCCTTCTCCACATGTAATATGCAGGCCACGTAATCATATACACTTTATAGAAACACATACCAGGGTTATTATATTATATAATTATATGTATAGTTTATTAGTACTAAAACTATTAAAACATTTTGATTAATTGAAATAAAGCTGAAATTAAATAAGAGATTAAATATTAGCTGAAAAACTTAAATTAAACAAAAATGAGAAATGTTGCCTTGGCAATCAACTGAAATAAATTAAATTGAAGCACTGAATAAATAAAAACTAAAATGAACTAAGGGTACGTTTACACGACAACGATGTACTAAAAACAGAAAAGTAAAAACTGCGTTTTTTTTTTAGTTTTGCGCACAGATGACATCGTTGTCAAAACGATCCCCGTTCACACGGATCCGCGAAAACAACTAAAAATTCAGCATTATAGCATGCAAGGCCAGTAGTTGGCAATGTCACTTTGTAAAGAACACCATGCACACACGCATTCTTCTATTTATGTAAATAATGCATCTCCACTGGTCGTAGTAGTGGTGCAGTAAATGTACACTACACTTTGTCTCTTGAACAGCACACACAGTCCTGTAGTCCACAAATTCGCATTTTTGTAGTTTACACAGAGATGGTAATGGTATCGTTTTCAAATGTTTGCATTTTCAGGCCCCCCAAACGCCGATGTCGTGTACATGAACGGTCAAAACACATAAAAAATTATATGAAAACGTTGTGTAAACACCCCCTTAAAATAAACTGAAATAAAAATAAAAGAATCCTAAGTAGCAATATTTAAAAAAAAAAAAAAAAATTATAAAAGCACATAACGAAATTACTAAAATTAAACTAAAATGAGCTAAAAATATAAAATATTATAGCTAATTCAAAATATCAATAAAAATATAATAAAAATAAAAAAACAGACACATAAATGCGTTTGTAGTGACAAATGCATTTAAAAGTGGGAGTGAATCCCCTAAATTAGGGGTATTCTATTAAATTTCCAAGAGGTCCGGTCTCTATATTTCCTTCCCAGCGGAGGTCCGGACAATACATTTTTGAAACATTTTATATATTTCCATCGGGGCAGCCATAGTACTTTGAAAATTAAAATTGTCATCAAAGATGAGAATCTTGGGCCCCAGGAGCTATTTGAATACAACTGCCCTAAATTATCGTGTGTACGGAACGCGACTCACTCCCGAAACTGTGATGATTGACACTGTGGTAACCATAGCAATGTTCTGGCATCTCGCGTGTTTGGTATCTGTGAATTTTTTTTGTCACTGTAATATTAATTTGGTCAAAAATACCACAGTCAACAGAGACATCGTGTTTTGTTATTGCTGAAAGGCTGCTTCACAGAACACAGTGTTGCCATGTCGACTTATTATAAGCTTTTTTGAGGTTGTTGTTAAAGCTTGGCCCATACAGCTATTGAGTTTATGGAGTTATTAAAGTGAACAGGTGTGGGTAGCGATATTTTGGTCTTATTTTCAGCATAAAGCATTTTCCATTTTTTACTTTTTCTTGTTCGCTGGAGCTTGCATTTGCTTGCAAGATCTGGCAACACGAATGTGTCAGGTTCGTACCGCTTTGCCTGTGATTTCTTGCACCACACATACAGACAAGAGATACATCTCTGATGCAGAGTAAATGTGGTTGTCACTACCTGCACTTTTCGGGAGTTAATTCGGTAGTAGAATGTGGTTGTCACTCTCGTAAATTACTGAACTGTGTGCGTATAGAACCGGATTAAACACTAAAAGATGAATTGACAGCCAATTTAGCTGCAGTGTGTATGTGGCCTATATGTACTTTAAAGGCTTTTGTCTCTTCATAATATTTTATTAGTCTATTTGTAAAAATATACAGGGGGGTCCAAAAGTCTGAGACCTCTGCTGATAATGCAAATTTCTAACTAAATAAAATATTTTTGATAACTAATTTTGATACAGCATTTTTGAGTGAAAAATGGAATTGAAATGTTTTTCTTGAATTTCAGAATTATTTACATTTTTACAATATGCCCCGCTTTTGTTTGAATGAAGCTCAAACTGCATTGACTCTCATCGTAATGATTTTTAATTATAATAATAATAATTGAAATTTTCCATCATCTTGTTGTTCACAGGAAACATGGTACTCAGTGCATGATGTCTGCCTCTACTGGCCCGCATGGCTGTGTGTGATTATCTTAGAGACGATATGGTTATGTTTGACCTTCCTCCTCCCAGTGCCAGGCTGTCCAACGTTAGTAAACTCATACTCATGATATGAGTCTATCATTTTTTAATAGCTAAATGTCCTTCGGCATATCCCTTGTCTTATTTGCAATCACAAAGGGAACCCACTGCAGAAACTATGCTTTTCTGATTTGTTAAAATTACAGAACATTTGCATGAATATCAGTAAGATACCTGTCTGCTAATTAGAAATGCAAATCAGATTGTTAGAAATGCAACAGTATTTTTTTCCCCTTGGCAAATTATAAAAGGGGAAATAAAGAGATGTCTTTTACACACGATTTACATTGTTCAACAAATGTTATTAGCCAGTTGTAATTGGTTGTTAATGGATGGATGGGTGCTAAGTACAAATTAATATGCAAATGAAAGTGATTTGAATAGCATGACTCATGTCCATATATTTGCTATTCATGACACTCATTTTGTGTGGAAATTGATATATTTTTCTTCTTGATGTCTCTCTCTCCTGCAGTGGTTATTTGGGTCCAGGGGGCATTGGTGACTTTGGCCACTACCCAAACTGCACCGGTGGAGCTGCAGGTTACATTGATCGCTGGTTGCTAAGAGATAACCATATTTACCAGACACCTTCATCACGGGTAAACAGACACAACAAAACAATTACAGTTTTACTTTGAATTTGATTCACAAGCTTGAGATTCTATTAAATTCTGATCTGATGAATTTGGATATACTGTATGTCAGATACAGTACATGTATATTTTTCTCAAGGAAAAAAAAACCCTCTAACTAATACTGTACTTTATACTGGGACCACTGTCAGTTGGTGCATTACGATAATTTTAAAGGTTAAAATAACAGTATACATTACAAACATTAAAATTGTTTTTTTCTAGGAATATATTTATTAAAAATTATAAAATTATATTTCTACTCCATTTCGATTTTTTTTTCTTTAAACATGAACATTTAAACAGTAAGGGTGTGAACCTACACTGGTCTCACGGTTCAGTTCGATTCTGATTATCATGCCATTGATTCGGTTCAATTCGTCACAATGCATCACAATGCATTGACGATGCACTGCATCCTCATGTATACAATTTTGTCAGTCAGTTATATGAACTGAACCTTTAAAGGGGTGGTAAACCACGATTTCACTTTTCTAACTTTAGCTAGTGTGTAATGTTGCTGTTTGAGTATAAACAACATATGCAAAGTTACAACGTTCAAAGTTTAAAGCAAAGGGAGATATTTGCTTTTAAAGAAATCAATTTCTAAGGACTACAGTAAACGGCCGCTAGGGACTACTACACATTCCTCCAGGGTTGCTGACATCACCAGCCCCAACATTTACATAAACTCCTCCTCCGAGAATATGAAATAAGGGGGGGCGAGGCCATTTTGTATCGCCGTGGGGAATAGTTGTTGTGGTAGGCTAGTTAGTAGGCTGGAGTGTTGTTGCCAATGCCGACGAAACGCTGTTATTTTCATCCGGAGTGCAGGTCCACTTTGTTCAGCCTTCCTAGGGACAGGGGTGCGTTGCAGTGCGTTTAACATACAACGTTATATGCATGCGTGTATGAGACAGAGGGGAACACGGTCGCATTTGCAGCAGATATATGCTGCCCATCATAAATCAAAGCACGAGACAGACAGGGGTCAGAGGAGAACACCGGAAAATGTGACATAATGGACAATATTCGTCTGTTTTTGCAATACACGAGCCGCGGTTCAGCTGCGTGAGACAAACACTGCCAGTGTGAGACGGGCGCGCGCCTCCCGCTGCACATTTCACGGAGGAAAGCTTCCACAATCTTCACGAGTTCAATGCAGGATTCTTACAACGGCTTGTCCTTAAAGATGGATTTAAAAATAGAAGCTGTTTACAGGCCACAACCTGTAAGTATGATTTATTTTTCGTCGATGTGTTTTCCTGTAATAGTTCGTATTGTTAATTGTACGTTGAAGCAAGGAAGTAAACAGATGACAACGCTCATTTGGCTCTGCAAACCAGTTTGTTAAATGCTCATTCATACTTAACGTTATCCGACAAACACCTAACGTTACAAACTTTTTAAAATCTCAACAGCGAACTTCGCATTAGTGTAAATTATTCTTTGATTGAAACTTTTATGTATTGTTTATCAACAGGCATGCTAAACATGGTTCTGTGTTTGATTTGGATACTATAGTAAAGCCTAGGGTTGTGCCGACGTGATGGCTGACTGACATCACGATGGAGCGCCACCATCGTGATGCCACGCCCCCCATTGCGAGTCTTGTTGTGAGTGCGACGCACACTAATCCTCTAAACTAAAAACTTTGCAGGGATTGCTCTGTAAATTATATTGAGAATATAACTAATGCATATATTCTATTTTAAATACTGTAGTTTTTGCCAGATATAGCCTACATTTTGAAATAATAAACGAGGCTCAAACATCCATTTCATAAGCATGCATGTTTATTTCAGCACTTCTGTCAGTGAAACGACACACCACAGCCTGTAAAACATTTAAACGGTTATCAGTAAATAATGGTAACCTAAAGAATATAAGAAAATTAAATATTAGTAAAAAAAAAAAAATCTAATTTCCCCTCAAAGATGCGTCATATACCGCTCTGCGCGAGATGAACCACGAGCTGTAGACACCTTCTCAAATATCTTCGTCTTCATGTGTTCTCCTGATGTTGCAAAGCAACACTTGTTCTGAAGAGCGAATTTTATCTTCCACAGGGTCAATACATTTAAGCTATGTTTGATTATTCACTGCCAGAGAAAACGAAATTAAAATGGCCTGTGTGTGTGAAATGCGCCATTCAAATAAACTTGACGCGCCTTACTAAGTCTAATAACAAGCACAAACTGTGTTAAATAAAATTAAGTAAAAAGGTAGCCTACTCATCCTACAGTGTTTTTCTACTTTCCCACAGTAAAGGATGTGAATGGGTATAATAGACTAATAAACAAACGAAAGGAAGAAACGTTTATAATTCCCTGCGAAAATGGGTGCGACGCGAGTGAAGATTTGAGAAAAGAAACGAGATGTCCATGTGGGCTCAGCCTACCTCTCTCATTCAGCATGAATCCATTCATGGCTGCAAATTTATTTCCTTTGTAAACAAAGCTTTGTGCTTCACTCTGTATTATTCACGTAAAACAGCATTAACATACAAAACACTGGGTTAGTAACGAAATTATAGTTTTAAAGTAGAAAATAGCATTTATGTAAAGAGATTTATTAAAATAAAAAGTGCACTCTTCTAAAGTGGAAGGAAGCTACTTTTTTCCCTCACGTGCAACCTAGCATGGATGATACATTATTTGGGTTAGTAAAATAACGAAATTATATAGTTTTGAAGTAGAAAATAGTATTTATGTAAAGAGATAGTAAAATACAGATATAGTAAATTATATATTTGTATTAATTTAAAAAAACGACGATATCATCGTCCATCAAAATGTTTTACTGTAAACATCGTCAGCTGCCAATTTAGGAGACATCGCCCAACCCTAGTAAAGCCAATGTTTAGTGTTCGTTCTTGCGATAGATATTTGGCAAATCGTTCTAAAAATACCAAAGTAACGGTGCCATTCAGTAGCGATCACTATAGATCCGCAGTCTTTACTCTTGAGGACTGAACAGGTTGAACAGGTTCTGCTCGATCATCTTCACTAAAATTGTCTGGGTCTGATTCGGGCTCAAATTGGTATGGTTTTATTGACGCCATTGTACTACCCAAAGCACAGGCTACCGGTAAAGGTAAGGGGCGTGACGTTTCCGACAAACGTGCACTAGGCGGTTAGCGAATCACAACACACTGGGCCAGCTAACCAATCTGAGCCCATTGAGTATTTTTGAGGGACTGGCTTCATACAACCCGGAAACCATCAGACCATTTTTACAAGGAGGGACAGAGCAGTGTAGAATAAAGGTAAAATATATGAAAAATAATGCAATTTTTTAAAAACGAAGCATGAACACATGTTACAGTGCACCCCACAAACACAATCAAGCCTTCGAAAGAATGTGTTTTACCACCCCTTTAATTTTACATGCTCAAAGAAAATACGCTTCTTGAATGTATCAAACAAAACTCAATTCTGGGCACGGAAGACAACAGGAGCATTAGAACAAATAACAAAAAATACTAAAAGCCAGTCAAAACTAAAGTCTAAATGCATCTGGTTGTTGAAACCACATATGTAAATTTTAATCCTCGCAACAATGCTAACTAGGCCTGTCGCGATTGGTCGATACAATCGTCTGTGTCGATGCTGCTAATTAGTCGATGTCAATATTTTTAGTCGACTTGAGTTGGGTACGATATGAAATTGTATTAGTACCGGTACTTTAAAAATGACAGCACTCTAATAAGAGCAGTATTTCTTAATGTGCGTCAATGTGTGACAGCAGGAGTGAGGACGTGTGTGTTAGCTCTGCTTCCACCGTTCACTAAACAATGGAAGCAGAGCAGTCAAATATATACGTGCAGCTCAGGAAAATGAAGGCAACAGAAGTGCGGCGTGGCCAGGACGTGCTCGCGCACGCTGCCGGACTCTGACCTGAAGCGCGCGCAGCCGCACACACGCCTTTCACTCAGACAGATCGCGACGCCAGTTTCGCGGATTATTGGGTTTGAATGGTAAAAAATATATAAAAATGCACGTCCTGGCGAGTATTCGGGTAAACGCAGTCGGATATGTCTTTAGTCAACTTATACAGAGTTGAATGAGAAATCGGGTGTTACAATGAATTTGTTCCGTGCAGCTCTTAAAGGGCCGGACCTAATATTCTGTGTGAAGCAGGGCAGGAACCTGGCAGGAACATGCCGGACAAGTGAGTTTTTAGGGGTTTTTAACCCTAAAACAATGATAAAACAATTAATAGTAAGTTCTGTCATATTATTCAATTACTTTGACTGTTTTTTGCCATGGTATCGATTCAGTATCGGTATTGAGGTATTATAGTCTGATATTTACATTTACATTTATGCATTTGGCAGACGCTTTTATCCAAAGCGACTTACAGTGCACTTATCACAGGGACAATCCCCCTGGAGCAACGTGGAGTAAAGTGCCTTGCTCAAGGACACACTGGGACTGCTGGGATTGAACCAGCAACCTTCTGCATATCAATTCAGTGGTTTAACCCACTGGACCACCATCTCCATATGATATCAAATCAAAGTCATAATTTTGGTATCGTGACAACACTATTCTATATAAAAAGTATTTGCTGATATTATCTTTTTTTATGTTGGTTTACAAATTTGTACCTTTTTACATTTTTACTCTTTTAGTTTTACATTTTGTCAAGGGCTTGTTTACATTTATACTTTTTTATAGTACACTACTGAAGGCCAACGTTGCAAGTTAAATGAAATGTTTTTAAGTAAAATTGTTGAAAATTATTGTGATAAATTAGTCGATAGATTAATTGATTAATCAATAAATTATTCGATAGATTAATCAATACAAAAATAGTCATTAGTGGCAGCCCTAATGCTAACATTTTTTTACGTGTGAGTGTTATGGGCTATATGACATGTTATAGCCAGATATGACAGCGCTACTGAAGCACGCTGCAGCGATGACTATTTTTTAATCGATTAATCTATCGACTAATTTATCACAATCCTTTTTTAAAAAAAATCTTAAAAACATTTAATTTAACTTGAAACTTTGGCATTCAGTTGTGTACTATAAAAAAAAAGTATAAATGTAAACAAGCCCTTGACAAAATGTAAAACTAAATTAGTAAAAATGTAAAAAGGTACAAATTTGTAAACCAACATAACAAAAAAAGAGAATATCAGCAAATACTTTTTATATAGAATAGTGTTGTCACAATACCAAAATTATGACTTCGATACGATACCAGACTAAAATACCTCAATACCGATACTGAATCGATACCATGGCAAAAAACAGTAAAAGTAATTGAATAATATGACAGAACTTACTATTCATTGTTTTATCATTGTTTTAGGGTTAAAAAACCCTAAAAACTCACTTGTCCGGCATGTTCCTGCCAGGTTCCTGCCCTGCTTCACACAGAATATTAAGTCCGGCCCTTTAAGAGCTGCACGGATCAAAGTCATTGTAACACCCGATTTCTCATTCAACTCTGTATATGTTCACTAAAGACATATCCGACTGCGTTTAGCCAAATACTCGCCAGGACGTGTATTTTAACATATTTTTTACCATTCAAACCCAATAATCCGCGAAACTGGCGTCGCGATCTGTCTGAGTGAAAGGCGTGTGTGCGGCTGTGCGCGCTTCAGGTCAGAGTCCGGCAGCACGAGCATGTCCTGGCTGCGCCGCACTTCTGTTGCTTTCTTTTTCCTGAGCTGCATGTTTGTTTGTGCATTGTTTAGTGAACGGTGGAAGCAGAGCTAACACACACGTCCTCACTCCTGCTGTCACACATTGACACACATTAAGAAATACTGCTCTTATTAGAGTGCTGTCATTTTTTAAGTACCGGTACTAATAAAATTTTATATCATACCCAATTTACCCAGTCGACTAAAAATATTGACGTCGAACAATTAACAGTGTCGACGCAGTCGATTTGTATCGACCAATCACAACAGGCCTATGTAACATAGTGCATATATTTATCAAAATGATCTTCTCTAGAGTTGATATTTCTAGCTAACTATCAAGCTATGGACATTGAATGGTCTGAGGTAAATGTAACTTTACGTGCCATTTCAAGCTGTTTTATTAATGTCTTTCAGCAGTTGAAACACTGAGTGATTACTTGAGACATTATAAATGTCGGTAAATTGTAAAGATGATCAGTTCACATGCGCTCTGCTTCTCTTGAACTGCTACAGTGATCTGTCACATCACATTAAGAGCAGCAAAAAACAAATGTATTGTGTAATGTATTTATTTGAAAGCTTAGACTTTTTTTATATCAAAAGTAAAAAGCACAAAGCTTATTGCAATTTAGGCACACTACAAATAATGTTTAGTACAGTTTCGTTGATGCATCAACTGAAAACAGCATAGACTAAAAGGTCAATTTGTGGGATGTAAGAATCGATATCAATTCATCAAAATGTGACTCAATTAAATTTTAGAAATTGATAGTCAATACTTAGTCACCATTTGCTAGAGCAACAGATAATATTCCACTCTTACTTACTGTACTAGCACTCACTGATGCAATTCATTGTGTTTTTGTCTGTGCATTTATCTAGGTTGTATATCAGTCTATGATGCCATTTGACCCTGAGGGTGTTTTGGGAAGCATCAACTCCATATTGATGGCTTTTTTGGGTCTTCAGGTGAGTCAAGTAGAACGAATCCTGTTTTCACAGTAGCTCTATTTATGGACCCTTTACACAGACTGTTGTTACGCGTTTTCAGTTATCAATATCGCAAAAGTTTCATATTTTAATTTTATTTAAATGAATATAATGTTTTTAAGCTATACTTTGAGGGTGTTTATAATACAATGACTGAGGGAGTGATGGCAAATTTGACATCTTTTGGCTGCTGTAATCAATCTCTCTATATATAAGTCATTGAAACGCTGTCATGTCATGTTTTTTTATCTTTTGATATTGGAACAAATGGGAATAAAAAGGATTATATTTGCTGTTGTCTCCCATTCACCACTATAACAGTTTACCCAACTATGACGACTTCCACTTCTGAAAACCTGAAAATTTCTCTCTCTTTATTTAAACCTCATAACAATGCAGTCACATGCTTCATCTAAACTATTTTTGTTCTGCAGTGCTTTCAGGAATCACATCTAATAATTGTCATATGCGGCATCTCCTTTGTGTTTATCTGTGTTTCAGGCAGGGAAAATTCTGCTGCACTACAGGGACCAACACAGGCAAATAATCACACGATTTCTCATTTGGGGATTTATACTGGTATGTTTACCATATAATTATTGTTTTTAATTAAACAGAAATAAAAAAAATACCCCAAAGGTTTGGGCTCTGTAAGATTTTGTAACTTTTTATTCAGCAAGACATTTATAATGTTACAAAATATCTCAAATAAGTCACTCAGTGTGGTGTTTTTAAGGCGCCGTGTCAAGTTCAAATCATGATTTTTAAAAGAGCCGGTCTCAAAATACAGCGGTCTGTCTCATTTGCGCTACGTCTTTCTTGCTCTTTATCTAAAGTGAACGCATCCTGTATCAGTGTGCTGTCTGGCTAGTTCTAGCTTGAGTGAACGCATCATATACACGCAAATGATCGATCAGCGTCACTTTGGAGTACTCGTCCACATTCATGGTACTATTAGTAATATATATTATATTTAGCTAGCTAGTGTTATGTTGTAATGCTTCATATTTGAATTAAACATTCATTAAACATCGTACATTTGGGTATTTAAGTTTTTTGGGGTTGTTTTTTTAAGAAGGTTGGAGGTTATCCTAACTTTAAGAAGTCATTTACAATTATTTTTTTTAAACATTCTTTTTGGGAATATGAATACTTCTTAAATTTGATCTTAAAAAAACGATAAGAACATTCTTAAAATGTTATACATGTTATAAACAAATACAAAATATTCCTATCTTTTTTTCTTGAGAAGAATTGTATTATTTCATTTTATTCTTAATAATTTTTTTATTTTTATTGAGTGTTCCTCGGAGTGGTCCAAGACCCTAGGACTTTTGTCGTACTTGAAACACGAATACAAAAAATAAATGTATTGGATTCAAGGAGTTTTGTGGTTGAAATAAAAAAAGGAACAAATCCTTCCCTTGCTGGTCAATTTGACCCCCTTAGTAATGAATGGAATGCAAGGAAACTAACTATAAACTAAACTTGACCAAAAAATTACTTTTATTATGTCTACATGTGTATCTGAATGCATACTGAAGTGATCTAAGTTTAGGACCCAGTGGAACAGCTCATTTGCTCCATATTTATAATGTAAATTTATATATAATATAATATAAGTAAGGAATAATTGACTCCGGGCCTTTGAATTATTAGAATAATAATGCACACCCGAGGTGGTGATGCGGTCACGACGCGAAGTGGCCGTTACACCTCGGGTGTGCATTATTTTTCGAATAATTCAACGGCCGGAGTCAATTATTCCGCTTATACTTCGGTTACCACACCTCAAGACATCGATCTGATGATATATTTAAAGGGATTCGTCTGGTTTTTGTACTTAAATCGCTATTGTGAGTAGGACTATTTCTTCCGCGTGTGTGAATATCGCACATATCAAGTCCGTGGAGTGGAATGGCAAGCAAGCAAAGACACCTGAGTCTGGTCCATTACCGGCCACTAGTAGAGGCGAGTACATAGTCGGACGCTGGCTCCACTCTGAGATTGTAGAATCCTGGTGGAGTGGGCCCTAACCCCAAGGGGACATGGTCGACCTTGCTGCTGGTAAGCCAAAACAATGGTGTCCACTATCCAGTTAGACAACCTCTGCTTTGAGAGAGCTCTTCCCTTCCGCTCTCCACCATAACAGACAAAGAGCTGGTCTGAGGTCCTGAAACACTGCGCCCTGTCTACGTAAGCGTGGAGAGCGCGTACTGGACAGAGCAGTGCCAAGGCTGGGTCTGCCCCCTCCACGGGCTTCCACGCGTTTGCAGGTTCACCACCTGGTCTCTGAATGGAGCATCTAAGACTACTGAGAGGTCCCAAGAGGGTACGAGGGGAGAGCGAGGAGGATGTAGTCTCCTGGCTCCCCTCAGGAACCTGATGACCAGGTCGTGCTGGCTTACCTTTTTGTCCCCCAAGAAATCGTGGTGGGCAGATATTGCTGCCACATAAACTTTAAGGGTGGAGGGAGACAGCCTTCGCTCCAACCCCTCTTGGAGGAACAAGAGCACGGACCCGATCGGGAATTTCCAGGGGTCTTCTTGGCGGGAAGAACACTAGCGGAAGTGATGGTAGCCACCACCGTAGGTGGTAGGGTACTCAAACCTGCCGCGTCCCGTCCAGGAGCCACACGTGGAGGTTCCAAAGTTCGGGACGCGGGTTCTTCCTCAGAGGAATAGGCCAGGGAGGGGCTTTCGCAAGGAGTAGTAGTTCTGAGAACCAGGTCTGGCCGTGCCAATATGGGGCGACCAACATGACTTGCTCCTTGTCCTCCCTGATCTTGCACAGGACTTGTGCGAGAAGGCTCACTGGGGGGAACGCATATTTGTGTAGGCCCCGCAGCCAGCTGTGCGCCAGTGCATCCGTGCCGAGCGTGTCCTCGGTCAGGGAATAGAACAGGCTGCAATGGGAAGAGTCGTGGGAGGCAAACAGATCTACCTGTGCTTCGCCGAACTGTTCCCAAATCAGCTGGACCGTCTGGGGATGGAGTCTCCATTCTCCAGGAAGTGGCTGAGACCGTCAGAGCTCGTCGGCTGCACGGTTCAGTTCTCCCGGGATATGGACAGCACGAAGGGACCTCAGATGCTTCTGACTTCATAGAACGAGTTGGCGGGCGAGTTGAGACATACGGCGGGAACGTATACCGCCCTGGTGGTTGATGTGCGCTACTGTGGCCGTGTTGTCTGACCGGACTGGTACATGTTGACCCTTCAGCAACGCTCGGAAGCGGTGCAGGGCAAACCGTACTGCCAGCAACTCGAGGCAATTGACATGCAGGCGGTGCTGGGGTCCTGTCCAGGAGCCCGCGGCAGCATGTCCATTGCACATGGCACCCCAACCCGTGGCAGAGGCATCTGTTGATACAACAACGTACAACATACAACAACATGCCTGGAAACTCATTCTAAGGGTACACCTGCCCGTAGAAAGCTGAGTTTCGACCACGGGGTGAGCGTCTGAAGGCAGGCCCGAGTGACTAGGACCTGGAGCGTGCCAGACCGCCATGCCCATCTCGGGACTCAATCGCAAAGCCAGTGCTGAAGCGGTCTCATATGTTGCAATCCGAGCGGCGTCACCGCGGCTGCATATGCCATATGCCCCAGGAGCCTCTGAAATAGTTTCAGTGGAACCGCACTCTTGCTCTCGATTTGACAGAGGCAAGTCAGCAGAGACTGCGTGCGCTCGCTCGTAAGCTGCGTGCACATGGCGACTGAGTCGATATCCATACCGAGAAAAGAGATCCTCTGCACGGGGCAAAGTTTGCTCTTCTCCCAGTTGACCCGAAGGCCCAGACGGGCTAAGTGCTGGAGCACCAGGTCTCTGTGTTCGCAAACCTGCGCTCGAGTGTGACTCATTATGAGCCAGTCGTCGAGGTAGTTCAGGATGCAAACCCTGTGCTGCCGGAGAGGCGCAAGGGCTGCCTCGACAATCTTCGTAAAGACGCGAGGGGACAGAGCTAGCCCGAATGGGAGAACTGCGTACTGATATGCCCGCCCCTCGAAAGCAAACCGTAGGAACGGTCTGTGTCGAGGTAGGATGGAGACATGGAAGTAGGCGTCCTTCAGGTCGATCGCTGCAAACCAATTGTCCGGACGAACGCATTTGAAAAGGCGTTTCGCTGTCAACATCTTGAATGGAAGCCTGTGAAGGTATCAGTTCAAGATGCGCAGATCCAGGATTGGTCGTAACCCACCGGTTTTCTTGGGTACAATGAAGTAGGGGCTGTAGAACCCGGACTTCATCTTGGCTGGAGGGACAGGCTTGATCGCACCCTTCGGCCATAGTGTACCATAGTGTAGCAGACTCCCCGGAAGCAGGGAGGAGCCTGCGCGAACTGAACAACGGGGATTTCCAGGACCGTGCGACCTCCTCATGCAGCTCGGAAAAGAAAGGTATTGGGGGCGGGGACTGACGGGTGAAGGCTGACAAAGACTCAGTTAGCAGGCTTGAAGAAGTGAAGAGATACTCTTGGCTCCAAAGCAGAAACATAATGAGATGTTGCCAGTGTACTTCCTTTTATACCCACGATGTGGGGTGGAGTTACGCATGCAAATTCCGCATGCCCATGGCATTGGCACTGCCATTGGGTGCTGTTAAATTCCTCAATGGTAATTGGCTTCTAAGCTAAACCTCCATTCATTAATCACTAACGTTACGTCATAGTGACTGAACTAAAGGGAACTTGAGTTGTTTTAAATGTAAGTTGAATGTCAAGAATGTGCTTAATTTATTATTTATTTATAAAATACTAATTTAAAGGTAAATAATAATAAAAAAATTTAAAAAATATCAAAATTAAACGAAATAAGCTTTCTGGACAAACAAAAAGTATCATTTTAGGGCTTTGGGTCATTTTGACCCGCGAGGGAAGGATTTGTTACAAAGTGCAAGGGAGGGATTTAAATACGGATTTGAGTAGAAATCATTTTATTATGTGAGAAGAAAGAGACTTGATATTAGCACAGTTATGTAAGAAATAAGGGTAATTTATACCCTTTAGCAGCTGTTATGCAAGCGTGTTTCACCACAGAATGCCAGGATTGACCAATAACAGCTAAGTGCTTCAGAGAGTCATGTAACAATGTTTGGACATTTTATTAAGGATGCATTTGTTGTTTTTTTGTTTGTTTTTTTATCTTAATTTTAACTCCAACACATCAGAATATTCAAATACAATTTGAAATGTACACAGTCAGTCAATAGTTATATAAATCTGTGTTTGTGGATACCTCAAGCTGTCTCTCTTTGCATTAAGGGGATAATCTCAGCTGTATTGACCAAGTGCTCCAGAAATGAAGGCTTCATCCCTGTCAACAAAAACTTGTGGTAAACTCAGTCTCAAATTGCACATTTCTGTAGTTTTATTATTTAAATGTTTTTAATAGATATTATTTATATATTATTTTATATTGTCGTTGTAATTGTCATTTGTGGTCACAAATTTCCAAACACCTTGTTCATACATGAAAGTATGCAGAGCACTTTCATGAGCAGAGGAATGTATTGTTTAATGAATGATTGACAGCTTTCATGGTGTCTTGTGTGACTTTCAGGTCTTTGTCCTATGTGACGACTCTCAGCTGTTTTGCTTTTGTGGTTCTGGGGGCTTTTTACTACATGGTGGATGTAAAGAAGTGGTGGTCTGGAGCTCCTTTCTTCTACCCTGGTAAGCACTTTAAACAGCCAGAATGAATGTTCCTAGTGTTACGAGCTGTTCTGTAAAGACGGGGTTGACGTGAACTTTTCTAGTTGGTAAAAACCAAACCAGTCCCAGCTGACAGATCACCAAAGACAATTCTAAATTCCACAAAAATGTATAATTGATTAAGGTGGTAATTAAATTAAGGAGCAATGGCTTCAGGGTGTCCCAAGGCCAACATAATAAACAAAATAGACTTATAAATAAAACATGTATAAATGACCTAATCAGGGAATAAAACAAAATTACAAAGAAACTTCCCCTACAAATAAACAAATCACAAACAAAGTCAAAATAAATGGCAGGACACCCCTACGCTCCTAAAATATAACATTTTTAACCATAATTAAATCATCCTAATCAAACTAACATGAACAACTGAAGGTTTTGGGATCTGTCGACAGGAGGAGACATCCGGAGCTCTTCACGCCACAAGGCCAACGCCAGAATGAGCTTGACATCTTCGATTAGCGCATCCCTTTTAAAACGGCGCATCAGTAGATCCGCCAATCAGGCTCCTCTAACGACGTAGATCCGCCAATCAGGCTCCTCTAACGACAGCCAATCCCTGCACTCATATACAAAGAAAAAAACAACCCAGACAAGACAGATACAGAGGATCGTAACTAGGCATGCCGGTATCACATTTTCATGTTGCGATTAATTGCTGAAGCTTTTATCACGGTATACGGTATTATCACGATATTGAAATAAGTTGCAAACAATTTTTTGTCATACTATAACAGGTTAAATAACTTTCTTATAACAAAATAACCAAACATTTAAATACAATAAAGCAATACACACAAATGTATAAAGTAAACAATATTTAAAACAGATTAAAGTGTAAAAGAATTATAAAGTACAATAGGTAACACAATAAGGTCTCACCAGTTAATGCATTAACATTAACAAAGAATGAATAGCTACATTTTCATAGAAGTTATTCTTCTTTGATAATGTTAGTTAAAAAAGCAACTGTTAGTTAGTGTTAGCTCAGGTCCATTAAATAATATAGTTTTGATTTTAATAATGTGTTATTAAATGCTGAAATTTAAATTTAACTAAGATTAATAAATGTTTTACAAGTATTTGTCATTGTCAGTTTGTTAATGAATGAACTAATGTTAAATAATAAAGCTTTATTGTAAAGTGTGTGACTGAACAACAAAGAATCAGAACATATTCAAACAATATCTAGGGCATGTAGTCCAGATTAAAATATAAAATGTTTAAGTTTGAAAATGAATAGCCTTAAGTCTTTAAGTTTTAAGTATTAGATTGTGATGAGCACCGTAGCGAATACAGAAAACGGTTTTGTTTACGAGGATTACCGGGGAAATGTCTGCATTTCTGCTGTTCTGTCAGCGCCCTCTGCTGTCAGAGAGTGAATGTGCGTCTCCTACACGCATTCCGCCATGTGCTCATGCACGTTGAGTTTGTTTACATCAGTGCACATTCCTCTTTGACATGTTGGGTTGATTGGGAAAGTATTCTTAAAATGCATTCTAAGAAATCTAAATAATTCATAATAAATAATTATTCACGGTATTTTGAAGTGTCCATGGTAACAATATCATGCATGTTCATTATTGTGATATATCGTATTATCGTGTACCGGCGCTAGGGTTGGGCGATGTCTCATAAATTGGCAGCTGACGATGTTTACAGTAAAACATCGTGATGGACGATGATATCGTCGTTTTTTTAATTAATACAAATATATAATTTACTATATCTGTATTTTACTATCTCTTTACATAAATACTATTTTCTACTTCAAAACTATATATAATTTCGTTATTTTACTAACCCAAATAATGACTCATCCGTGCTAGGTTGCACGTGAGGGAAAAAAGTAGCTTCCTTCCACTTTAGAAGAGTGCACTTTTTATTTTAATAAATCTCTTTACATAAATGCTATTTTCTACTTCAAAACTATAATTTCGTTACTAACCCAGTGTTTTGTATGTTAATGCTGTTTTACGTGAATAATAACGAGTGAAGCACAAAGCTTTGTTTACAAAGGAAATAAATTTGCAGCTATGAATGGATTCATGCTGAATAAGAGAGGTAGGCTGAGCCCAATTTAAGATTTGTCAGCTATTTTATTCTGTTTTGCGACTTCCGTGAATTTTAACAATAGGTCTAACGTTAGTCCATTTTATCCCACATGGACATCTCGTTTCTGTTCTCAAATTTTCACTCGCATCGCACCATTTTCACAGGGAATTATAAACGTTTCTTCCTGTCGTCAGTTTGTGCTTGTTATTAGACTTGGTAAGGCACGTCAAGTTTATTTGAATGGCGCATTTCACACACACATGCCATTTTACTTTCGTTTTCTCTGGCAGTGAATAATCAAACATAGCTTAAATGTCTAGACCCTGTGGAAGATAAAATTCGCTCTTCAGAACAAGTGTTGCTTTGCAACATCAGGAGAACACATGAAGACGAAGATATTTGAGAAGGTGTCTACAGCTCGCGTTTCATCTCGCGCAGAGCGGTATATGACGCATCTTTGAGGGGAAATTAGATTTTTTTTTTTTTACTAATATTTAATTTTCTTATATTCTTTAGGTTACCATTATTTACTGATAATCGTTTAAATGTTTTACAGGCTGTGGTGTGTCGTTTCACTGACGGAAGTGCTGAAATAAACATGCATGCTTATGAAATGGATGTTTGAGCCTTGTTTATTATTTCAAAATGTAGGCTATATCCTGGCTTAGAAATCTGTATCTGTGTTTGTATTATTCTGGCAGTAACAAATCTCAGTACTCAAGGGGACGATATACTTACCTTCAAATGCCTGTGCCAGAGTCGGCATGAAACAGAAGTTGCGATTTTTTTTCTTCCCTATTGTGACATTCTGTACACTGATCTGATTTCTAATATTGTGTTGGTCCCCCTTTTTCTGCCAAAACAGCCCTGACCCGTTGAGGCATGGACTCCACTAGACTTCTGAAGTAGAGGTCTTCACAGGTCCAAATAATTCATACCCGAACCCGAAGAGACCCGTAATGTGCCAAACAGAACCGACCCAGACCCGTCGATTATTTCAAAAGCTGGACCCAGACCCGTGCAGATCCGAGCAATGCCAAAAATGTAGTACCCGGAACCGACCTGGACCCGTCTATTATTTAAAAGCTGGAACCGAACCTGGCGCGAAGACACAGACCCGACTGGACCCGATTGTCACATATTCCACAATAAACTTATATTAACAAGTCAATAATCAAGTTGCGAAACATATAACATTTTGTCTTACCTATAGCCGTCGTCTCCCTTCCTTGTAACGTTACTTGATTGTGATGCATTACATCCTTGCCAAAAAGTTAAATCCATGTTATTCCTCTTTTGTTATTCCAAACATGCTTATTCACTCATCATTTCAGCCTTAAAAGTCCACTTTTAACTCGAATGATAACTTTGACTGTTTGCCTTTTTGAACTATAATAACGATTGCTTGTTCGTTGGCCGCTGACGTCCTCATTATTTATTTGCTATCATCTCTGTGAGCCTAGTCTGACCACCAAAACTTTAAGATTAAACAAGACGGTTCATTCATATTATTATTAAGTCAGTCACTGCGGAAGCTCGGGTTGCCATAGAAATATGACACGCGCTTGAGACTGCAAATGCGTGTTGGCTGGAGCAACCTGAAATATGAACTTTTTTACACAATTTGAGCATCATAGAAAACATTTGTGACAGTTCACCTGAGATTTTGTTGCTGATTTGAAATATATTATTTAAATATAAGTTCAAATCAAACTTTAACAGTGCATCACACGTAGGCTAATACACTTGACAGCACTTACTTTTTTCTCATGTTTGTCCACAATATGCATGAAGGATGCCCAGACAGAAGAGGTGCCTGTGGGTTTAACTTCTTTATATTCGTTGTTTTTTAGCTTTTTTCGCACATCACTCATGAAGGTATCCATTATTATTACCGTGCGCTTGCAGAGAGAGCGAGCGCGAGAAAGAGAGAGAGAGCGAGTGTGAGGCGAGCGAGCAAGAGAGAGAGAGAGAGAGAGAGAGATCGCTCGTGTTTTTCTTCTTTATTTTTTTAAACCTTATTTCCCGGCTCACACTTTTCTTATCCTAATTTTACAAGTTGCAAGTTACAAAAAACACACAAGCAGTGCTGACTGACTCTGATCACCGGCAGTGATCTCCGAGTCCGGATCGACTCGGGTATTAGACACAAATGTTAAACAGACCCGAGACCCGTCGACCCGGGGTCTGTTTAACATTTGTGTCTAATACCCGAGAAGTATTAGACTTCGTGGCTCCGTGAAGACCTCTACTCTGAAGGCGTGCTGTGGTATCTGACACCAAGATGTTAGCATCAGATCCTTTAAGACCTGTAAGTTGCGAGATGGGGCCTCCATGGATCGGACTTGTTTGTTCAGCACATCCCACAGATGCTCGATTGGATTGAGACCTGGAGAATTTGGAATTTGCCATGTTAACACCGCAAACTCGTTGTTGTGCTCCTTAAACCATTCCTGAACCATTTTTTGCTTTGTGGCAGGGCGCATTATCCACATAAAGAGGCCACAGCCACCAGGGAATACTGTTTCCATGAAAGGGTGTGCATGGTCTGCAACAATGCTTAGGTAGGTGGTAACATCCACATAGATGGCAGGACCCAAGGTTTCCCAGCAGAACATTGCCCAAAGCATCACACTGCCTCCACTGGCTTGCCTTCTTCCTATAGTGCACCCGGCCATCCACGTGATGTAAAAGAAAACAACATGTTTCATCAGACCAGGCCACCTTCTTCCATTGCTCTGTGGTGCAGTTCTGATGCTCATGTGCCCACTGTTGGCGCTTTCAGCGGTGGAGCGGTTTTCAGCATGGGCACCCTGACTGCTCTTTGTCTATGCAGTCCCATATGCAACAAACGGCGATGCACTGTGTATTCTGACACCTTTCTATCAGAACCGTTCTTCTTGAGCAATTTGAGCTACAGTAGCTCGTCTGTTTGATCGGACAACACGGGTCAGCCTTCGGTCCCCACGTGCATCAATTAGCCTTGGCTGGCCACGACCCTGTCGCCAGGTCACCACTGTTCCTTCCTTGGACCACTTTTGATAGACACTGACCACTGCAGACCAGAGACACCCACAAGAGCTGCAGTTTTGGAGATGCTCTGACCCAGTCGTCTAGCCATCACAATTTGGCCCTTGTCAAACATGCTCAAATCTTTACGCTTGCCCATTTTTCCTGTTTCTAACACATCAACTTTGATGACAAAATGTTCACTTGCTGCCTAATATATCCAACCCACTAACAGGTGCCGTGATGAAGAGCTAATCAGTGTTATTCACTTCACCGCTCAATGTTATGCCTGATCGGTATATACCCAAGTAGTAAAACAGCCTCTCGAACAAGAAAAAATGGTGGGCGGGACTTGAATTTGTCCATTAGGAATTGATTATATCGTTGTGGTTTGCTTTTGCTGTGATCTCATGTTCACATGAGATTGTCTACTCATCACGCCAGAGGAGAGATGTTGCTGCAAAAGAGATAATTAATTTATAGTAAATACGGCAATATTCCATATACAATAAAAATTGTGCTATAATCATGTTGACAGTTTAATCAGATAAGTAAAAAAAAAACTGACAATAAAAGAAGAATGCAGTACATAGCTACGTCTTTTTATGAATTGCTTTCAATCTGATCTTTTATTTGGCAGGTATGAATTCCATCTTGGTGTATGTGGGTCATGAAGTGTTTGAGGAATACTTTCCTTTTCGTTGGAAGATGGCCAATAACCAATCACACGCAGAGCACCTGGCACAGAACCTCCTTGCCACCTCTATATGGGTGTTCATAGCCTACCTGCTCTACAGGAAGAAGATCTTCTGGAAGATTTAAAGGTGTCCGTGTCCTGCAGATTTTAGGACCTGCTCTTCATTGGGAAAGATATTTTTTTTGGGATATTTTTAGATGTAGAAAATCAGCAGATCTCTGAACATCTGTTGGAAGAAAAAAAAACTCACACATGATCCTGGAATAGAACTTGGCTATTATTTGAGAAGAGCAGAAGGAAGAGAAAAGATCATCACGAGGCAGTGCAAAGATACCTCTTTGGACTCAGTCAAGCCTTCAGAACAAATGCCAAGATGCCAAGGGCAAATTCTGCTAAATTCTAATTCAGTCTACTGGTTTGGGTTAATGAATGACGTTTTGAAGCACAGTGATGCATTATGATTGGATTTGGAATTTCCTACATTTCCTCAAATCTGAAAGTCTCTGGACTAAGTTAGTTGTTTTTTTTAAGTTAAATAATTGATTTCTACAAACTGCCAAAAAAGTCTTCCTAAGGTCTACAAAATTTGCTGAAAGATCCACTATTAAGGCAAAATAATACTACACAATTGTATGTTTAAATTTTATGAACACTCTGTCTTTTTTTTTATGGATTCTGCCTTTATTTTTTTATACTGTGGTTTTATTCTTTATATCTTCAGATGAAAGTATAATGGTTTAAAAGGATGTATATTTGTGTGTTCTGCCTCAGGAGATTTGCACAAATAGAGTGCCAAATATAGTGTACTGTATACTTTCTTGGATAAAACAATGTCTTTGTTTATTACAGTTTACCAATAACTTGTTACCTCTACCACAAACATAAATCAAATTACAGAAGAAAAAAAAAACTCTAATCACTGACATATTTCCCATACACATTGCTGCTTGAGAAAATAATTGTTCCAAGAGAAGGGAAAATATCGATTCACCATATCTGTTGCCAACTCGAATAATCTGTTCCATTTTTGGTACAGATAATGGATATTTTACAGATGTATGAACTACATTTCCTCATGTTTATCTTTGTTTTATACTTATCAACTTTGGATGTGGTAAAAATAAAAATAATTTTTTTGCCATTGAATCTCATTTTTTTCTTTTAAATGTATTATGGATGAGGTGATCATGGGACCCGTAGTGACTTTCAATGGGCTCATGTTCAGGAGGTTTCCCCTCGTATCACCAGTCAGTCTTTACAGGTAGCTTGGTATTGAATACTAATAAAAAGGAGGGTGTTATTAGTACGCTACCTCAAGTATGAAGCCTATTTGTAGAAGGAAAAAAGAAAACATTGCTAAATAAGTACTACATCTTCAACTTGGATGTGAGTTTACATGCTTGCCGAATCAGACACACATTGTAGTCCTTTAGATACTTAAAAAACAGCATTTTTTCATGTTTGAGGTACGTGTGCAATTTTGTAGAACAAAATGTGAAAGCTAATGACATACCTTATTTTTATAAATCAAAAACCACTAAACCCATAGGAAATTTCACACACATGGTGACCCTAAAAAAGGGACTGTAAATCTATCCCTCAGCCTCACACATCACGTTTGAAAAGGTCACACGGTTGGCGGAAGTAACGACCCAGTGCTTACAAAGCGAACGTGCAAAGACTAAGTCAAAAGCCCTTTACAAAAACAAAAAAAAAAGTAAAACAACAATGTCGGACGATTTTGGCACACGAAAGGACACAAAGACATATAAATATGTGTTATTCAACATGCAACAACTTTTGAACGGTTCTCCTTCTCCACACTTGTAAACACTGCGTCGACGTGATTGCAGAGCTAGTGCATTTATGCATTCAAGATGATCATTTGTGGTTAAAACATTTTTTTTTTTGTGGAAAATGACAGATCGTTTTGCTAGATAAGAGATTTATTCCTTGGCTGGGATTGTGTAGAGCCCTTTGAAGCAGCACTGAAACCGCAATTTCCCGTTGAAGTTCCCGTTGAAGTCCACTATATGGAGAAAAATCCTGGAATGTTTTCCTCAAAAAACTTAATTTCTTTTTGACTGAAGACAGAAAGACATAAACATCTTAGATGCCATGGGGTGAGTAAATTATCAGAGAATTTTAATTCTGAAGTGAACTAATCCTTTAACACATTGTGTTATTTTATATTACATTAGTTAACATTGTGGCTCACAGTAAGGCTGTGTCTTTAAAGGTTTATAATTTATCGCTAAAAATCAATTTCGCTATGGAGAAAATGGAAGTACAAAGTTTTTGCTTCTAGAACCAGACTGTTTCACTCTTTAGCTGGGATCATATGTGATCGCGTGAGTGTCAGGCTATCCCGCCCTCATGCCAGTAAACAGGTCGTCAGGGAAGATTAAAGATTCCATGGTAAATTAATAAAAAATAGGAGTATGAATAAATAATTTATAATATATACTGCAATATTCCATAAAAAATAAGAACTGGACATTTTGAGTTCATGGACACTTTAAAGGTCCCGTTCTTCGTGGTTTTTTTTTTTTTAGCTTTGATTGTGTTTACAGTGTGCAATATAACATGTGTTCATGTTTCGCGTGTAAAAAAAAACAGTATTTTTAACACAATTTACTTATCTGTATACCGCTGTTTTCACTCTCCTAAAAACGGCTGATGAGTTCCTTTATTCTATGAAGTCCCTCCTTCAGAAATGCGTAACGAGTTCTGATTGTGCCAGCGGTTCCCGTGTTGGGATTTGACCGCAGCTTAGCAAACGTGGCACGGTTCCTGTGTTGTGATTGGACAGCAGCTTAGCGCAAGTGGAAAGGTCACGCCTCTTAACGGGGTGATGTATGCTCTCAATGATCTCTACAGCGTCCCTGGGAAAGCCAAACAAAGGTGATTTGACTCCGGGATGAAAATAACAGCGTCTCGACGACATGGCGACAAACACACTGAAACGCAGCACTTCCTTTTCTCCACGCAACACCTCCTCTTCTCCACGTGGGACAGCAACAAGACCACGCCCCCTTTTTTCACGTATTCTTGTGGGCGGAGGTTAGTCTGTTCTACTGTTCTACTGACGTCATTTATGAAGGAAGTACCAGGATGTAGTCCAAGCCAGCCGTTCGCTGTAGGCTTTGAAAGGGAACTTCTTTTAAATAAAATATCTCGCTTGGCATTGAATTTTGAGCTTTATAATTTTACAGGTATTATTTATGCTCTAACAGCAACATTACACACTAACTAAAGTTTGAACAGTGGGATCACGAAGAACGGGACCTTTAAGCGTTACTGCACCTTTAAAAAAAACTGTCTGAGTGTGCGGGTAAGCAGTGCGCATGCTTGAGAATAGAGGAAGTCGGTAATGGTGACGGCCGGGTGATGTGGACGTAAATCGGTCGAGAGCATCAGCGCGTCTTCAAGAAAGGAAAGAAAGAAAAAACTCTTATCAACGGACTCAAGGATATGACGCGGGGTTTTTGAGAGGTGTCTGAGTTTCTCTGGACAGAGACAGAATACACCCGGGTCCGCGATGATGGCAGAATGCGATCCCACCGACGGCGAGCCGGAGAAAGGCGGCGGAGATTTAACACCGGAGGCGAACTTTCTCACCTCGGAGGTGCCCGCGGTGTTATTTGAAAAGACCCGGCCGCTGCCGTCACTTGGACTTTCACTGAACCCCGGGGCAGCGGTCCGTATATCGGGCTCGACGGAAAGCGTGCTGACGGAGCTGGAAGCGGACGGGTCGGGGGAAGAGGCGCTTCTGTTACCAGGACCTGCCGGGAATCTCTCGCCTCGAGCTGGAAGAGAGAAAAGGACGCGGAGGAACAGACACAGCTCCTCATCTGATAATCTGGCGTCTCCAGGTGAGATATATCAGCTGGATATCAGCGCTCATAATCTGATTAAACAGCTCAAGATAGAGGTGTCTTCACACACTTCGACACTTTTTGTTTAGCTCTCCTGTCCTAACAAAATAAATGTTAAACGTATACGTTATTTGTTTCAGTGTGATATTTCAGGTTTACACAAACATTGCTTTTTTTCTGTTACTACTTTTTAACAAAACACTAGTTATTAAAGATGACACTACTGACAACGCCTTTATTTAAATACAGCCACTCCTCTTTTTCAAATGACAGACACTTTTCGTCATTTTTGTTGTATAATCTTAATTCAATCGGGCAAAGAACGCACACGGGGCCAGTCTGCATTAGTTTCCATAGCAACCGCGCGTGTTCTGTTTCTGTTGAGCTCAGTGTTAACCCCCCCCCAAAAAAAACAACAACAGCTAATATACCTTGGGGAACTTTGCAAGGAGAGATTTTTGCCTCCTCCCTTACACATATTAAACAAGTTTTCATGCAAAAGAACATTAAACGCACTAAATATTGTAAATCCACTCCCACACGTCTTGCGCAATGTGCTTGCTTATTACTCCATCGGCTTTATCTCAGAACTTGGCCCGTTATGCAATCATTTCCACAGTTTACGTGCTCTTTGAACCTGGTGTACAAATGTACTGGTGACACCACAGCAGCTGCTGGGATATCTACAGAACTCGATACACATGCCCGACTCTTTCTGTTTGTGGCTGCATATATTTTCGTCTTTCCAGGTGCATCTGTACTCACAAGATTATTTGAGCAACTGTGGAGTGCATTGATACAATAACGTTTCCTTGCATATTAATAACAGGTTCATTTGAATGCGAATAATCTAGAGAGAAACACACTTTTTGCTTTCTCTTTGAGATCCACACCTGAGCCTTCAATGAAAGGGGGGGAAAAAACCCTCTAGGGTCTCAAAGAAGTTGAATTTCCATTGCCTAGTTTAAATGAAGGTATTGTTAGAATTGCATTACTGTGATATGCTATTTCTTTGTTTTATTGCAAAACAAAGCATGCACTTACTACATAAAGTTATTGAATATGAATTCTGGCAGAAATTAGACTGTGTAAAGTGTGAGCGCTTCACTGTGACAATGAGCACGTACCAGGATCAACTAAATGCTGGATTTTTAGAAGTATATGAAGTTTGCGGGTTCCATTGTTGCAGTAAACTTGACGCAAAGTTAAAGGTGCATTATGCAACATTTTTTCAGTAAAATATCCAAAAACCACTAGGCCAGTGTTATATATTTCGTTCAGTTGAGTACTTACAATATCCCAAATGTTTCCAACTATTTGTAAGTCGTGAGAAAATTGCTATTTTAACCAAGGAACCGGGACGTGTAAAGAAGTCCCGTCAATTGCGTCATATCTGCGTTACCCTCGTTTTCCGGTTTTATTTTGCAGAAATGCTTTACTCTCACTGCAGTGTGCAACAAGTGTCATAGCAGCCGCCAAGCGAAAGCACAGAGCAACATCATAACTTAATTTTCAACACACTCAGATGTATCTAATATGATCAACAGAGCTGCTTTACCTCATACTCATGACCGGAAAAGCGGAAGTTGCGCCGGCGACTGGCATAATAAAAGTCCCGCTGCTTGCGAGGTGTGTGTTCCGCTCTTCTTATTAACAATCGCTCCTGCGGCCTTGCTCAGCTCCACAACACTCGGTCCTGCACTCGGTCCTGCTCTGCTTCATACTACAGTAACGTTAATAAATGCATCCATGAATATGATTTCTGCCCGAGTCCTATCCCGATTCTTTTCCATCGGCTGTGAGGTGAAGACCACATGTCCCAAGATTCTGCGCTCAAACATGGCGTCATCAAACTACGCCTTTGTTTTGAATAGGCGACCTCTAGTGGACGGAAAAAGTTACATAGTGCAGCTTTAAATGACACAAAACAAAATGATTGGTTGCATTACATGTCAGTCAAAAGTCCTCTTGGGCGGTCCTTGACCAATGAAAGCTGCGATAGAGTCCAGAGTCGTGGCCTAATGGTTAGAGAGTCGGACTTGTAACAGGAAGGTTGCGGGTTCGAGTCTCAGGTCCGGCAGGAATTGTCGGTGGGGGGAGTGAATAACAAGCGCGCTCCTCCACCCTCAATACCACGACTGAGGTGAGACCCTTGAGCAAGGCACCGAACCCCCAACTGCTCCCCGGGCGCCACAGCAATATGGCTGCCCACTGCTCCGGGTGTGTGTTCACGGTGTGTGTGTGTGTGTTCACTACTGTGTGTGTGCACTTGGATGGGTTAAATGCAGAGCACAAATTCCAAGTATGGGTCACCATACTTGGGCACACGTCACTTCACTTTCACTTTTTTCACTTTCACCTTCTACGTCTGGCTACGTGAGACTACATAACACATTGTGATGAAACGGAAGTAGCATCAGATCTTTTCTTCCATATTGTGATGTACACTGATGAGCCAAAACAATATCGACTAGTCACTAGGGGTGGCACGGTACATGAAAAAAACCTGAACCGCTCGGTTCGCTTGTCTCGGTTCGGAGCGTGTGCGTCGCACGTTTTCGATGCATGCGCAATGTATCCTCGTGCCCGTATGTTACCTCAGACAGTGGGTGTCCTTTTCGCGTGAAATAAGAGGTGTGTGTGTGTGTGTGAGGACATACAGTAAAATAAAGTAAAAGTGGAGTGCTGCAGGTCACGTCACGTGTAGAAATGCAAGTGGGAGAGATAAGGAAGGCTGCCCGGAGTTGGAGGATGCGCCAGCGACGTATAGCAGGAAGGGCAGATGCAGTGCGTATGTGCGCGCGTGCATTCACACACCAGCAGTGTTTGTCTCTCGCAGCTGAACCGCGGCTCGTGTATTGTAAATACAGGCAAATATAGTCCATTCTGTCACATTTTCCGGTGTTCTCCTCTGACCCCTGTCTGTCTCGTGCTTTGATTTATGATGGGCAGATATATGCTGCGGCAAATGTGACCGTGTTCCCCTCTGTCTCATACACACATGCATATAACATGCTGTATATAGTAGTTCACATAATAAATGTAACATTTAAAAGTTAAGATGCTTCTAGTTTTAATAATTTAAACATGCCTTTGAAGTTTGGGCAAAAACTTCTGGCAGTGTTGTGTTTTCGTGTATTTTATTTTTTTCTTTTCACAGCGCTGGATGTCATATGGTGATTGTGAAACACACAGGACACTTCATGGTGAAATTTGTTAATCAGGTCAGCTGAATTAAAGCCACAGTGCATTGTTCTGATCAAAATTGACATGATTAACATGAAAAATGTTACGCCAATGTGTCGGACTCTGTAGACAGCCAGTTAAGAAACAACTTCTACATGATATAATTTTTTTTTTAATACTGTATCCTAATTGTGGATGATTAAGCTGAAGTAAATTTCTTGAGTGTTAACGATAAAAAAACAACAACAAGAACCGTACAGAACCGAAAACCGTGACCCTAAAACCGTGATGCGAACCGAACCGTGGGTTTTGTGAGCCGTGCCACCCCTTCTAGTCACAGTCACAGATAAAGCAAATATCATTGATCTCCTAAAAAGGCCACATATTAAGGTCTGGGTTGATTAGAATGTAAGCATAAGCAAGCAATCAGTTCTCGTAATAAACATGTTTGACGCAGGAGAAATGGGCAGGTGTAAAGATCTGAGCGACTCTGACAAGGGCCAAATTGTTATGAATGTTTTAAAAGGCGACTGGGTCAGAGCATTTTTGGAACGGCTAGACTTGTGGGTTGCTCCCAGTTAGCAGTGGTGAGAATTTACCAACAGTGTCCTAGAAGGGACAATCCACCAACCGGCGACAGGGTGATGGGCACCTGATACTCATTGATGCATTAGGGCAACAAAGACTATCCTGTCTGGTCCTATAACTGGAACTGGACCCTGGAGCAGTGGAAGAAGGTTGCCTGGTCCGATGAGTGCTGTTTTCTTCTACGTGGATGGCTGTGTACATGTGCAACGTTTACCTGGGGAAGTGATGGCACTAGAATGCACTGTGGGCTGGTGGAAGGGGTGTGAATTTTCATTTCATGCCGACTTTAAATGAATCACCCTTGAATCACCCTGAAGGTGGTTATTTTTAGCTGATTCTTGTGTAAGTGGATTGAATGCAAGTATTTGAGTCTTTTTGAAATCATGCAATTTTGGCGGCATGACAAAGACATCTGTGCTTGGAGTTATTTGTCTCAATGTTTTATTTACTAGGCTGCTATTCAGCTTATCTTTCTGACTGGCCATTTTTTTATTGTTGTGAATGAGATCTCGCATCTCACGTCATGCTTACAAAGTCAGTTTGATCAAATATGGAATGTTGAATGAATTTGGAATGAATTTGGAAATAGCCCAAGTAAATGTCTTAATTACACATTGTAGCTATGATGAAGATGAAAATCAAGCTATTATGTATGATGTGCAGAGGTGTATGAGGTATGTTTGTATGGGTGTGTCTGTGTGTACAAGAGAGGGAAAGTGTTCTTGTCTTCTAAATGTTTAATGGCCATCAGAGAGGTTCTGTCTGCCTGCGTCTAATGGACTCTCCTATTCATTCAGGCTATCAACTGAGTGTGTGTTATCTTTTAGAGCCTATGTAGAACACTTTGTGTTAGTTTTACTGCAGTGTATGCATTCATTTTAGTGAATGCACACAAAAAAAGAGAGTTTTGGTAAAATCTATTGTGAAATAAAAACAATCATGGGTACATGTTTCGTGACGCATATGTGTGCTAGTCTTTGTTTACAATAAATGCTGCTGTCGTTTTGCAAGTGACTTTTAAGGAGTGTAGCAGCATCGGTTGCTATAGTAATAATGCATGTATCTGCAAGGCTTTTTTTAACCATTGAGAGCATCAAAGCACTCACAGATGTTACTTTAATCAGGTTCGGGTTTTGTGTGGTTTATTCAGATTATGAAAAAAACTATCCGTTTGAATCATACACCAGTTTTTGCTGCCTTTCTAAACAAAGCCTTAGTAAGCAAGTTGTGTATGTAGTTCAGTGTTGATAAGAGACAACACTGAACGACATACAATGTGTAATTAATACATGTAGTAGTCATTTATGTCTTTGCTGTAGTATGTCAGTAGGAAATATCAGTTTACATTTCCAAACATTCTTTTGCAATTAATTGTAATAATCCAGTGAGATTTTTGTATGCTCCACATGGAGATCTGACCATCATCGAGTCTGTGATTACTTGAAGAAACAGAAAAAAACTGAGACAGACTGAAGAAGAACTGCTACCTGAAAAACTTTGCGCAAGCATACTTAGGACAAAAGCTGTTTTAAACGCAAAGGGTGGTCACACCAAATATTGATTTGATTAAGTCAATAGAAATTCATTGATAAATAAAATCTAATTATGACATTATTTTTGAAAGCATTCTCACTTTACAGCATTTTTACTAGGGGTGGGAATCTTAAGGCACTTAACGATTCGATCCGATTACGATTCTGGGAGTAACGATCCAATTCCCAAAACGATTCTTAACATACATTTTTGGTACTAGTTATCCTGCTGTGCAAATACATGAACTTTACCTTTTAACCAAAATTGGAGCTAATATGCGTTTTGTTTTTAGTTAGAATATCTGTTTGACAGTATTGCCATATTAAAAATGATTATGAAGATTTCTTTCAATACTTTTATTTTATTAACAAAGTTATATTCAAGATTAACATGCTCTGAATGAAACATGGTAAGCCATATATACAGTTGCAAAGAACAATCATTAAGAATGAAAAATTGTCACACTTGGTTGTAAATTGAGAACTGTTTAGTTTCTTTAGAACATTTTAACAAAAAATGTTTTTAAAAGCAAACAAAAAAAGTTTACTTTGGTTAGAGCCACAAAAAAATCTTTAAAACTAGGCTAATGCAGAAGAAAAACAACTTCAGTGTGTGCGCATAACATCTCACATGAGAACTTGCCGAGCTGCAACAGTCATGTTAGAGACATTTATCGAATCACTCACCAAAACGAAGTCTTTGTTCAGAATTTTCCATTCGTTTGAAACATTGTGCAGTAGTTCAGCAATATTCGATAAGTCATTCCAAAAATTATGCCACGGATGTTGATAGGTTTATGTCCCGGGCACCGCATCGGAGATATGGGAGTGTTATTAAGCATTAATGGCAAGGAAAGCGCCGTATAGCCGACTTGAGCACCACTTCGTTATTTTGGCTCATAATTCCGTTTGTTGGAAATATTAACTTAATTTAGAAGTGCTTTTGAAATTAAAAACTTTGCATTTAATAGGCAAAATACATTTTTGAAATGGGGAGGCAGCCGCAGCGAGCGCAGACACAGAGCGACCAGAGAAACGGAGGAGCGACTGCTGCAAGGCGTTTGTGCAAAACTGCGGAAAAACTGCATAAAACGTGCGGGTGTTGAACCCTCTCACCGGGAAAAGTGTCCCCACGGGTGCGAAGCCCCTGAGCAAGTCGTAGTTTGTCAATTTTATCTTAAACGAAGGCAATTCACCAGCATATGAATGTTCGCACATCAATGGGTTGTTCTGTTTGGCCGATGACCGCGCGCGCACACAGTGGTGAAGTGGCCGTTTGAATTGAACACAGAATCAATTCTGAATTTTTGAGAATCGATTCTGAATCGTTGGATAACGAATCGCGACGCATCAACGCATCAACCTTTTCTCCCACCCCTCATTTTTACACCTAAAACTTTTCACAGTATTGTAGCTTTGCAGGTAGTTTTCTACAAGCGTCTTGGAGACATTGCCACAGTTCTTCTGGATTTAGTCAAATTTTTTTCTGTTTCCTCTTGTAATCACAGATAGACTCGATGATGATGAGATCAGATCTCCGTGTGGAACATACTGACTCCTGGAGGATACTGACTGTTGTCAGACTCCTTGAGCAAATCTTACTGGATTATTACAATTAATGGCAAAAGGAATGTTTGGAATTCAATAATTCCTACTGACACACCACAGCAAAATATATAAATAACTGACTTAAAACCATTTTGCACATTACTGTATATAAATAAATAGTTGATATTTTAAAATAGAGTATCACAAATGTACTTTACACTCAAACTGATAGCTCATCATCCACAGTCCAAAATGGCCATAAGGTATGGTTAAAATGAAAAAATGAAATCGCAAAAAAGTAACATGATGATTAAAGAACATTGTACATTTAAGGTACTAATATACACCCTGTATGGGTACACTGTAAAAAAAAATATATACAAAAACTATTTTTATTAGAGACTAGTATGTTTTAAAAGAAAATAGTATTCTGAGTGAAAATTGTTTAGCATTTTTTTTAACATTCAGTGTAAATGAGACAGTGGTGGCACTACAAACAAGCAAACAAACCAAAAACATCTGTTAGGTATGTTCTGACATTTCTTCCGTATTCTAAGATATGTCCAAGTAAAATGGATTTTCAAAATATAAACAAAAAAACAAGGACTCTCCTTTTCATGCCACCTTTAAAGAATATGTAGATGTCATCTTTGTGGTGCATACATTGAGGTATACTAGTGTTCTAGATTGTACAGGAATTATACTAGCTGGATTCTGTTTCGTCTACATCTTTCTTTTGCCAAATTTTACAAAGTAATACTGTATGATAACCCACATTTAAGCTGTCAAGACCTAGTACAGCACATGAAAACATTGCGTTTGCTGGTTTTTAGATTAATCACTTTTTATATTGAACCTTTCATCTAACACCTATATATATTTATCATTTATATGTATATATTTATTTATTTGCACTCCAGAAATGCCCAGTGCTCTTTTAATTTATCTTTTTGAAGGCTGGTTTGCAGACAGAGCAAAAGTGTTTGATTGAATTGCACGCTCACTAGTGATTCAACTTTGAAGCTTGGATTTCTAGGAGTAGGTTCAATTTTGTTCCAGATAAAAATGGCCTTGGGCATGAATTTCACTCTGATGGAAATTATTAAAAGAAGCCATTCCCCAAAACTTTCTGCTGTATGGCCTTTTGAGATGAGGGGACATATGAGGGGACATATTTACATATAAATGCAGGCATACAAGAGAATATATTCGCTGCACTGTACATTTGACTTTCTTTGTATGTGTGCATGTAGGTAATAGCAGTGGAGAATTCAACCATTTCCCAGAAGACCCAGAATTTGGAGAGATTATCCAGAGGGCGGAGCAGGCAATAGAAAATGGCGTCTTTCCTGAACGCATCTCGCAAGGATCCAGCGGAAGCTACTTTGTCAAGGATCCTAAAGGGGTATGTGTCTTTAAATAAGTGTTGAGATTGTCCCTAAGAAAAGCATTTTAAGCGCCATAACAGAAGAACATTTATATTTAATAATTTAGCAGATGCATTTGTCCAAAGTGACTTACAAATGAGGAGAACAATAGAAGCAGTTGAATCAACAAAAGAACAATATGTAAGTGCTGTAACAAGGCCCAGTTATTCTAGCACAGCACAGTACACGTAGTACACGTTTTTTTATATATACAGTTTGGAGAACAAGTATTTGATACACTGACGATTTTGCAGGTTTGCCCAGTTACAAAGCATGTAGAAGTCTGTAATTTTTATCATCTTCGAATCTAAAACAAAAATCCAGAAAATCACATTGTATGATTTAAGTAATTAATTTGCATTTTATTGCATGACATAAGTATTTGATACATCAGAAAAGCAGAACTTAATATTTGGTACAGAAACCTTTGTTTGCAATTACAGAGATCATAAGTTTCCTGTAGTTCTTAACCAGGTTTGCACACACTGCAGCAGGGATTTTGGCCCACTCCTCAATACAAACCTTCTCCAGATCCTTCAGGTTTTGGGGCTGTCGCTGGGCAATATGGACTTTCAGCTCCCTCCAAAGATTTTCTATTGGGTTCAGGTCTGGAGACTGGTTAGGCCACTCCAGGACCTTGAGATGCTTCTTACGGAGCCACTCCTTAGTTGCCCTGGCTGTGTGTTTTGGGTGTTCTCAGGTGTACATGACCCATTCCATCCTCCCCTCAATACGGTGCAGTCGTCCTGTCCCCTTTGCAGAAAAGCATCCCCACCTCCATGCTTCACGGTTGTGATGGTGTTCTTGGGGTTTTACTCATCCTTCTTCTTTCTTCAAACACGGCGAGTGGAGTTTAGTCCAAAAAGCTCTATTTTTGTCTCATCAGACCACATGACATTCTCCCATTCCTCCCATTCCTGGATCATCCAGATGGTCATTGGTAAACTTCAGACGGACCTGGATATGCACTGGCTTGAGCAGGGGGACCTTGTGTGCGCTGCAGGATTTTAATCCATGACGGCGTAGTGTGTTACTAATGGTTTTCTTTGAGACTGTGGTCCCAGCTCTCTTCAGGTCATTGACTAGGTCCTGCCGTGTAGTTCTGGGCTGATCCCTCACCTTCCTAATGATCATTGATGCCCCACAAGGTGAGATCTTGAATGGTGCCCCAGACTGAGAGAG
Organism: Romanogobio albipinnatus; assembly: GCA_023566225.1. Lineage (NCBI taxonomy): Eukaryota > Metazoa > Chordata > Actinopteri > Cypriniformes > Gobionidae > Romanogobio > Romanogobio albipinnatus. The sequence goes on from CM042241.1 coordinate 21,912,159, forward strand.
ATTGACCGTCATCTTGAACAACTTCCATTTTCGAATAATTGCGCCAACAGTTGTTGCCTTCTCACCAAGCTGCTTGCCTATTGTCCTGTAGCCCATCCCAGCCTTGTGCAGGTCTACAATTTTATCCCTGATGTCCTTACACAGCTCTCTGGTCTTGGAGAGGTTGGAGTCTGTTTGATTGAGTGTGTGGACAGGTGTCTTTTTATACAGGTAATGAGTTCAAACAGGTGCAGTTAATACAGGTAATGAGTGGAGAACTGGTTGGTAGGTGATAACATACATATGTCATGCAATAAAAAGCAAATTAATTATTTAAAATTCATACAATGTGATTTTTCTGGATTTTTTTAAAAACTCACTCACAGTTGAAGAGTACCTATGATAAAAATTACAGACTTGTACATTCTTTGTAAGTGAGCAAACCTGCAAAATAAAAGTGTATCAAATACTTGTTCTTCCCACTGTACATAGGATAGAAAGTTATTGTCTAAATGGGTCAATTGTTGATGAAAAAGATGCCTCTTTAGCCTTTTCTTGAAAATCGTAGTCTGACTCACGGTTGAGTTAGGCAGGTCACTCCACCAGCAGGGAACAATCAAGGGAAAGGTCAGTGAAAGTGATTTTGTGCCTCTTTAGGATGGCTATTCACTTGCAGAATGCAAGCTTCTGGAGGGCACATAAGTATGAAGTAGTGAGTTTAGGTATACGGGTGCAGAGCCAGTGAATGTTCTGTATGCAAACATCGGTGCGTTGAATTTGGCTTGACAGTGCTTGACAGTGGCTTGACAGTGCATGATGGAAAGCCTGCCAAGAAAGCATTACAATATTCCAGCCTGGATAGAACAAGAGCTTGGGCAGTTAGGTAGCATGCTCCGATAAGAATCTTCCTAATGTTGTATAAGGCAAATCTGCAGGACTGGGCAGTTCTAGCAATGTGGTCTGTGAAGTTTAGCTAATCATCAAACAAAACTCTAAGGTTCCTGGCTGGCCTGGAAGAAGTTCTAGTTGATGAGCCTAGCTGAATGGAGAAGTTAAGATTAAGTGTCGGGTTGGCCGAAACCACAAGCAGTTCTCTCTTGGCAAGGTTAAGTTGAAGGTGATTATGCTCCATCCAGCAAGAAATGTATGTCAGGCAGGCTGAGATGCGAGCAGCTACCTTTGGATCATCTGGCTATAATGAGAGGTAGAGTTGTGTGACATCAGCATAGCAGTGAGGTGAAAAGATCCTAGTGATGTCATGTAAATGGAGAAGAGAAGTGGTTCAAGCACTGAGCCCTGAGGCACCCCAGAAGCTAGATGTTGTGACTTAGAAACCTCACCCCTCCTAGTGAATAATAATATAATATATAATGTACTGACGGTAATAAGGTTGCGCTGTTGAGCCTCTCGCAGCATCATGAGGAGAAATCGCAACAAATGAGCCCAGCTCATACAAAGAAACTCAGTTTTTACTGTGGTAAAAATTCACAATGTGGAGTTTCTAAACATTTAACATATGATAGAGTTAAAGGAACATGCCAACTTTTGGGACTTTAGCTTATTCACCGTATCCCCCAGAGTTAGATAAGTCCATACATACCATTCTCATCTCTGTGCGTGCCATAACTCTGGTCTGACGCACCCACCGCCTGCCTATACTGGAGGTAAATGGCTCCAGCTAACCTTCTGCTATTTTAACTGTTCAAGAGGGAAATGGCCTGTGTGAAGAAACTGTTCCTGTGCCTAGATGTTCTAGTGGCCAGTGATCGGAGTCGCCGTCCTGAAGGTAACAGTTCAAACAGGTGGTGTCCAGGGTGAGTGGAGTCTGTGATGATTTTCCCTGCTCTCTTCCTCACTCTGGAAGAGTACAGGTCCTGGAGGGTTGGCAGGGGAGCACCAATAATCCTCTCTGCAGTCCGATGTATGGCTGGGAACTATACTCTCATTTCTGCGTAGTAATCAAGGAACTTTGCTGCAATATTACACAGCACCTCAAAATAGTCCCCAGCACGCTCTCTGTGCAAGCAGGTTGTCATGTTGGTTATGTTGACGGAAGTAAGCCTATTTTCATGTGCTATGTAATATCATTGCGTCGCTGCACCCATGGTACGGCACACAGTTCCTTGATTACTACGCAGGACTGTGAGTATAGTTCCTAGCCATAACGGACTAGAGAACACAACTTTTCATTTTCTGTCTGTCTTAGTACACGATGTATCTATACACATCACAACATGTAAATAGGAAAATGTTGGTGTTATTTTGTCACTTATTGAGCAGTAGGCTAGCTGGAGCCGTTTACCTCCAGTCTTTGTGTTAAGCTAGGCTAGCGGTGGGTGCGTCAGATGAGAATGGTATGTATGGACTTATCTAACTCTGGGGGATATGGTGAATAAACTAAAGTCCCGAAAAGTCTCCGTGTTTCTTTAAGCAACATCACGAGACCAAGAGTGCTGAATACCATCACGATTGAAAATGTGATACTGATTTAATTTCATTGTTTGATGAATGACTTGCTCATTAAGATGGTCACCTGTCACCACCTACTGGCGGTTTAGTTTAATAAAAGTATCATTCTTTCAAGCATTTCTTATTTGGATATTCAAAAAATATTCAAAGCAATCTCATAAATTTCTTTTACGCAGTTCTCATTTTTCAGTGTAAATTTAATTTGATTGGTAACAGCCCTATAGTGCCTTATTATTGTAGCTTAATTTATTGATCACATTTAAGAATTTAAAATGAGAATAAATTGTATTTACAACACAAAAAAAAAAATTCAAGACAAGCTAATTATTTACTCCGACAAGTGAATGACCAATTTACTTGTCCAAAGGACAAGCACATAAAAAGGCTTAATGTCGAGCCCTGCCATAAGTTCCCATCGGAGATGGAAAAAAATTACAAGAAGTGTTTCTTAGGGTGCGTTCACACTAGTTCTTTTGGTGCGCACCTGGGTTCGATTGATGCCAGAGTTTGGTTTGTTTGGATGATGTGAACGCCAATTTCCGAAACTACCAGAGTTAACGTTAAAAGGTTGGTCTGGGGTAGGGTTTAGGGTCTAGCTAAATCACAGAAGTGAACCGCTATTTATGACATTTGATTTGATGAAACCATGTGTTTGTGTGTTCTCGCACACTTTCCTGATAAGCGTGACTGACGCAATGCAAGCAGAGAGAATGTATATCTAATTTCTGCTCCCCTTCAGCACAAATGACTCCCGTGTTCTTTAGAACATTTGAAGTAGCCTACATTCGCAGTAGATAGACACAGGTTGTGTTATGTGCTAATGCTTTGAAAGCAAAACCAAAGGTTCAAAAACCAAACTAGAAAAGTGAGGTGAGCAATGCTATGCATTATGCTGCCTCCTCCTGCGTCGTCTCACCATGCAATGAGTAAATAGCTGCTGCTTTAATGCAAACGCACCGCGGTTCAGATCCAAGTAATATAATGTTAACACAATCCAGCAAGGAGAGGGGGGAACAATTGAGCCAAGCGTGAACACACCATTAGAACACCTAGAACTTCGTAGTGCTTTTTAGTTGGTTTATGATGAGCACTATGCATACATTTCACATCATTGTGCAGTTTGCACGCCACATCTTGAGTGTTTACCATTAGATTATGCGTGCATGATCACCTCCCTCTTGTGAGCTAAACGCATACATTTATGCATGAATGTCATTAGTTTGGATTTGTTCGCTCTGAAGGCATTTCCCTTTTACAGTATGATTCATAGTAGTTGCATTCAAATCTAGTTAAATGTGATCTTCTCTTCTCTTCAGAAAATCATTGGTGTATTTAAACCAAAATCAGAGGAGCCTTATGGTCACTTAAACCCTAAATGGACCAAATATTTCCATAAAGTCTGCTGCCCGTGCTGTTTTGGCCGTGGCTGCCTCATTCCTAACCAGGGCTACCTCTCTGAGGCAGCTGCCTCACTCGTGGACCAAAAACTTTGTTTGGGGATTGTACCCAAAACTAAGGTAAGGATGGCATTATATAGGCATGTAAATTTGCCTTTAGATAACGCTTTGATCTTGGAATTAAGAACCAAACTCTTTTCTTTCAAGGTTGTAAATTTGGCAAGCGAGACTTTTCACTATAGTGCAATTGACCGTGCCAAATCCCGTGGTAAGAAATATGCACTGGAGAAAGTCCCCAAAGTTGGACGGCGGTTTCACAGAGTTGGCCTTCCCCCGAAGGTAACGAAACACCTCAGAGTAATTCCATCCCAATTTTCTAAAAGGGATATTTCATAACATTAAAATTTTCCAAACTTACTTTCTTGTGTGGGACACAAAAGGAAATATTCAGTTAATCTTCACACTGCTCTTTTCCATAAAACAAAAGCATGACTTTACACTTTAATCTACATTTTCTGAAGCCATACGATTGCTTAGTGTCACTAAAATCACTAAAACTCTAAAATAGAGTTTTCGCTAAAATCTCATTCGGACTTTTACATGTTTGTGACCAAACGTTTTAGATATTAAACCGGTCTTGACACTTGATTTGTTGTTCTCTTTTGTGTAGGTGGGCTCATTTCAGCTTTTTGTGGAGGGCTATCATGAAGCAGACTACTGGCTGAGGAAGTTTGAGGCAGAGCCTCTTCCAGAAAACATGAGGAAGCAGCTTCAGTCTCAGTTTGAGAGGCTGGTGGTGCTGGATTATGTCATTAGAAACACAGGTACCTAATGCTGATGTTCAAGTCCATTGAATGAATCGTAATGCCTTTGGGTATCAGCCAAATTTAAATATTGTTCTTGAACATATTCCTTTACAAAGCTTTACCATGGTAGCCATAGTTTCCACCTAATCTCATAGTTACTAGAGTTATTTTTTACTAAAAATAGAGCTATATGCTATAGAGTAACTTGATATTAGTCACTACTGTCAAAAATAAGTTTTTTACATTTTTTGGAGGATATTAATTTATGCTTTATGATTTTATTACTATAGTATTTTTGAGAGAACGGTGGTTGCCATTTCTTTTTCACAAAGAGGCTGTTACGTTCTTTCTTCATTTTCTCTTTTTCTACCTCCTGCACCATACAAATGTGTCATTTCTTTGAGCACAACATGTTATGACTATGTAAAAAATGCTGATTGTTTACTGAGCCTTTGAAAAGAAAATCTGATATCTTGTTTGGCTTCTTCAGACAGAGGGAACGATAACTGGTTGATCAAGTATGAGAAGCCAGGCGATGGAGAGCTGACAGAGAAGGTGAGCTGGGGATATTTATAGAGCTCCTCTGCTGGGTAGCTCAAAGAAAATGCCATGACTGAGAACCATGTGCCTGCTGTAATGGAAACGGGCAAATGCAGTGGTGTCATATTTCTACTTGTTTATATGCCAAATGACCATATGCATAGTATGCTAAAATATATTTAATAATTAAACGTGTATATATACACTATCTGGCCAGAAAAAAGTCGCTGTTTGGATTTAAATAGGCAAGAGTCTGATTGTATTGGACACATGATTGTATCATTATTGCAGTGATTATGTTTCTAGCATGTTATGTTTGGCAACAGAGTGTGTAGCTTTTCATTTCTTAAACAACCCTTTGGAAAGACACATCATAGCCATATTCCAGGATGACAATTCATCAGGCTGAATTTGAGAATTAATGAGTTATTAATGGGATTAATGGGAGGGGGCATGAATAATCATACAAGTTCTTGACCAAAAATGTATGCACCTTTTGATGGAAATAAAATCACAACATTTATTTCCATCAAGATGTGCATACATTTTTGGTCAAAATCTTCTATTGACAATGCAAGAGTCAAGCACTCTGTAAAGTCTACTCTAGCACATCCCAAATACAATTAATTTAAGGTCAAATCATGTGTGAAAAATGATTCTTCATGCTCCCTCCAAACCATTATTTCACCATTCAACCATTTTTGATGAATCTTGACATTGTCATCCTGGAATTTGGCCTTGATGGTTGTTTAAGCAGTGAAAAGCTACATAAGCCATCAATTATGGTTAGAAGAACTGTTGCCAAACATATAACATGCTAGAAACATAATAAAATAAATAAATATAAAATCATAAAGGCATAGTAAAATTAATCAGTCGACTGGTTAATCCAATTCTTCTGAAGAGACACTATTGCTTTATATGATAAACAGATTTATAATGCACAAAGAAGATATTTTGAAGAATATGGGTAACCAAACAGATGATGGGCCTCATTGACTTCCATAGTATGGAAAAAAAATTGTATGGAAGTCAATGTGGCCCATCAACTGCTTGGTTACAGAGAATCTTCAAAAAGCCTTCTTTTGGCTTAAAGTATTGCGATAGTATCTTATTGTATCGTGAGTTCATTATCACGATAGTATCATGTCATGACACAAGTGTTCCGTTACACCCCATATATAACGGAACACTTGTGTCATGACATGATACTATCATATATATATGTATACATATGTATACATATACATACAGGTGCTGGTCATATAATTAGAATATCATCAAAAAGTTGATTTATTTCACTAATTCCATTCAAAAAGTGAAACTTGTATATTATATTCATTCCTTACAAACAGATTGATATATTTCAAATGTTTATATCTTTTAATTTTGATGATTATAACTGACAACTAAGGAAAATCCCAAATTCAGTATCTCAGAAAATTAGAATATTGTGAAAAGGTTCAATATTGAAGACACCTGGTGCCACACTCTCATCATCTGATTAACTCAAAACCTGCAAAGGCCTTTAAATGGTCTCTCAGTCTAGTTCTGTAGGCTACACAATCATGGGGAAGACTGCTGACTTGACAGTTGTCCAAAAGACGACCATTGACACCTTGCACAAGGAGGGCAAGACACAAAAGGTCATTGCAAAAGAGGCTGGCTGTTCACAGAGCTCTGTGTCCAAGCACATTAATAGAGAGGCGAAGGGAAGGAAAAGATGTGCTAGAAAAAAGTGTACAAGCAATAGGGATAACCGCACCCTGGAGAGGATTGTGAAACAAGCCCATTCAAAAATGTGGAGGAGATTCACAAAGAGTGGACTGGAGCTGGAGTCAGTGCTTCAAGAACCACTACGCACAGATGTATGCAAGACATGGGTTTCAGTTGTCGCCACTCTTGAACAACAGACCGCGTCAGAAGCGTCTCGCCTGGACTAAAGACAAAAAGGACTGGACTGCTGCTGAGTGCTCCAATGTTATGTTCTCTGATGAAAGTACATTTTGCATTTCCTTTGGAAATCAGGGTCCCAGAGTCTGGAGGAAGAGAGGAGAGGCACACAATCCACGTTGCTTGAGGTCCAGTGTAAAGTTTCCACAGTCAGTGATGGTTTGGGTGCCATGTCATCTGCTGGTGTTTGTCCACTGTGTTTTCTGAGGTCCAAGATCAACGCAGCCGTATACCAGGAAGTTTTACCAGGAAGTTTTAGAGCACTTTATGCTTCCTGCTGTTGACCAACTTTATGGAGATGCAGATTTCATTTTCCAACAGGACTTGGCACCTGCATACAGTGCCAAAGCAACCAGTACCTGGTTTAAGGACCGATGGTATCCCTGTTCTTAATTGGCCAGCAAACTCGCCTGACCTTAACCCTATTGTGGTATTGTGAAGAGGAAGATGCGATTTGCCAGACCCAACAATGCAGAAGAGCTGAAGGCCACTATCAGAGCAACCTAGGCTTTCATAACACCTGAGCAGTGCCACAGACTGATCGACTCCATGCCACGCCGCATTGCTGCAGTAATTCAGGAAAAACCAGCCACAGCTAAGTATTGAGTGCTGTACATGCTCATACTTTTCATGTTCATACTTTTCAGTTGACCAAGATTTCTAAAAATCCTTTCTTTGTACTGGTCTTAAGTAATATTCTAATTTTCTGAGATACTGAATTTGGGATTTTCCTTAGTTGTCAGTTATAATCATCAAAATTAAAAGAAATAAACATTTGAAATATATCAGTCTGTGTGTAATGAATGAATATAATATACAAGTTTCACTTTTTTAATATAATTAGTGAAATAAATCAACTTATTGATTACTAGCACCTGTGTGTGTGTGTGTGTGTGTGTGTGTGTGTGTGTATGTATGTATGTATATGTATGTATGTATGTATGTATGTATGTATGTATGTATGTATGTATGTATATGTGTATATATATATATATATATATATATATATATACACACACACACATATGACATCTCTTAGTAAACAGTTCCTCCCATATTCAAAACATCACATCATGCCAAACACAAGACTTATTCCGCCTTCTATATTTCTATTTGATGAAGTTGTTGCAAGGGTTCAATTATGGATGTAATGATGATTGTTTCTCAGCCCCACACAAATTCTGAGTTTTTCTTCCATGTGTCTCTTTTCAGGAATCTGAATGGACTGACCCAAAAGACTCGGCCATAAAGATTGCAGCTATAGATAATGGTTTGGCCTTCCCTTTTAAACACCCTGATGAGTGGAGAGCATGTAAGGATTTTTTTTTTTTTTTTTTTACAGTTCATTCTAATATGCTCAGGAAATATTTCGTATTATCAATATTGAAAACAGTTGTACTGCTTAGTGTGTGTGTGTGTGTGTGTGTGTGTGTGTGTGTGTGTAAACCATGATAATTGTTTTCAGGATTCTTTGATTTAATAGAAAGTTCAAAATATCACAGTTTATTTGAAATATGAATATTTTGTCTTTACTCTTAATTTCAATCAATTTAATGTGTCCTTGCTAAATAAAGGTTTTTAAACAACACTGAAGGAGACCCATATATGCATATCTTATTATTGTCTACCAAGCTCATTTCAGAATAATAAATACAGTCTAGTATGTCCAGATTTTACTGAATGAATGCTTAACAGAATGCATAATTGGTCTTTGTTTTGGTGCATGTAGATCCATTCCACTGGGCTTGGTTGCCTCAGGCCAAAGTGCCCTTCTCCCAGGAGACCAGAGACCTTGTGCTCTTGCGCATTTCTGACATGAACTTTGTACAGGACCTCTGTGAGGACCTTTATGAGATGTTCAAGGTAGGAAATCTAATGCAACTGTATTCTTACCATTCAATGCAGTGAATTTGTTGTAAAAGTGTTGCTATTGCTGTAGTTTATTTAGAGACTCCACTTCTTGGACAGGGCTTTAGCAAGCTGTCAGTCCGGTTTCTGTTAGCAAGTTGAAGCTTAGCATGCTGTCAGCACACTAAAACCCTTAAAGAAGTTGCGTCACTGAATTCATCCCATTTTAAGTGGCTCTGCTAAAAATATTCCAGCTAAAATTCACAAAACCAAGCAAGTCTAGATAAATCACTACTCTAAGCGACCTGACCTCAGTGAGTTTGTTTTCTATGATGTTGGTATAATCTTATTCAATCTTACTCTAATCTATACTAAGATTCTTGCTGATTAATGCATACTGTTAAATGAGTTTTAACATGAACTACTGTGTTTTCAGACGGATAAAGGGTTTGACAAAACCATGTTTGAGAAACAGATGTCCGTTATGAGAGGACAGGTAAGTTTTATCGTTTGGCATTATTTTACATTGCTTTCTCTGCTATTCCAGAAACAGTTCTGTCCTCACGTTTCATTCTCACTCCTTATCTTCACAATGAAAAATTCACAGCTAACATATATTAATAAACCCATTCAGGAAGCTATTTTCAGCTTATCACGCCAGAGATGTAGACCTGAATTTAGACCTCATATTTTGCAATGCCAAGTAAAAGATTGTCTCTTTAGATTAGATTCTTTTTTCGGCAAATGTGTAGACTTAGTTTGTCCAGTTGTGTCATATATGCTATTATACATATAAAATTTGGTTTGAAAAGTATGTTATGCTCACCAAAGTTGCATTTATTTGATTTAAAGTAAAGTAGTATTGTGAAATTACATTTTAAAATTCACATAGAAATGTTAAAGTAGAATGAAATGAAAGTAATTCCTGTGATTTCAGCAGTCATTACATCAGTCTTCAGTGTCATATGATCCTTCAGAAATCATTCTAATATGCTGATTTGATGCTAAGGAAAGATTTATCATTATTACCAATGTTGAAAACAGTTAATAGGCTTAATATTTTTGTGATAGCCATGATGCATTTGGTTTCAGGATTCTTTGATGAATAGTTTAATAGAACAGCATTTATTTTAAACATTTGACAATGTAAAGTTTTTACTGTCACTTTTGATCAATTTAATAATGAAGCTTGTCCAAAGAAAAAAAGTCAGAATTGCGAGATATAAACGCGCAATTGGGAGTTATAAAGGCTTGATCAGAATTGCGCGATATAGAGTCCGAATTGCATGATCTAAAGTCCGAGGTGCACGATATGTCAGAATTGCGCGATATAAAGTCTGAATTGCAAGATATAAATGCGCAATTGTAAGTTATAAATTTATCAGAATTGCGCAATATAAAGTCAGAATTGCACAATATAATTTCAGATTTGTACGATATAATGTAAGAATTTGCATGATATAAACGCACAATTGTGAGTTATAAATGCTTGATATAAAGTCAGAATTGAGCAATATAAATTCGGAATTGCAAAATATATAATCAGAATTGCACGATATAATGTCAGAATTGCAAGATATAACCGCGCAATTGTGAATTATAAAGCGCAATATAAAGTCAGAATTGCACGATATAAAGTCAGATTTGCGCAATATTGCATGATATAATGTCAAAATTGCGCAATATAATGTCAGAATTGCAAGATATAAAGGCGCAATTGTGAATTATAAAGGTGCGATATAAAGTCAGAATTGCACAATATAAAGTCAGCATTGCGCAATATAAAGTCAGAATTGCGAAATATATCATCAGAATTGCACAATATGATGTCAGAATTGCACGATATAATGTCATAATTGCAAGATATAAAAGCGCAATTGTGAATTATAAAGACGCGATATAAAGTCAGCATTGCGCAATATAAAGTCAGCATTGCGCAATATAGTCAGAATTGCGAGATATAAACGCACAATTGTGAGTTATAAAGGCTTGATATAAAGTCAGAATTGAGCGATATAAAGTCAGATTTGTGCAATATTGCATGATATAATGTCAGAATTGCACAATATAAAGTCAGAATTGCACGATATAAACGCACAATTGTGAGTTATATAGGCTTGAAATCAAGTCAGAATTGCATAATATAGAATAGAGGTAGAATTGTGCAATACAAAGTCAGAATTGCACGATATAAAGTCAGATTTGCTCAATATTGCATGATATAATGTCAGATTTGCGCAATTTAAAGTCAGAATTGCAAGATATAAATGCACAATTGAGTTATATAGGCTTGAAATCAAGTCAGAATTGCATAATATAGAATAGAGGTAGAATTGTGCAATACAAAGTCAGAATTGCACGATATAAAGTCAGATTTGCGCATTATTGCATGATATAATGTCAGAATTGCGCAATATAAAGTCAGAATTGCAAGATATAAACGCACAATTGTGAGTTATAAAGGCGCGATATAAAGTCAGAATTGCGCAATATAAAGTCAGAATTGTGCAATTGTTATTTATAAAGTCCAATTCTGACTCTCTGAGGGACTTTATATCTCACAATTCTGACTTTATAACTCGCAATTGCAACTTTATATCACGCAATTCTAACTGAGAAAAAAAATTCTGAATTGCGAGGAAAAAGTCTAAATTGTGAGCTAAACAAATTGGCAGAAACAAGCTTCCATAATTGAATGCACCCTTGCTTAATAAACGTATTAAGTTTTTTTTTTTTTTTTTTATCTTACTGACACTGAAGGATTGAACAGTAGTTTATATAGTATTAGGCAAACTGATCAATTACAAGCAAACTGTTGGAGTTCATCAGGAAGTAGTATTGTGATGTAAGAGCTGCATAAAACCCCTGCTGTATGTAAAATTGTACTCGCCTGTTCTTCTCAAATAGATTTTAAACCTGACCCAGGCTTTGAAAGATGGGAAGAGCCCCATCCAGTTGGTGCAGATGCCTCGTGTGGTGGTGGAGAGGAGCCGAGGAGGAGGCCAGGGTCGTGTGGTCCAACTAGGTAATGCTTTTACCCAGACGTTTCACTGCAAGAGACCCTTTTTCACTTCCTGGTAAAGGGGCCTCACAGAGAGGATGAAAACTGGAATGAAAATGGACGAGGGTCCTATACTAAATGGTAAGGGCAGATTCAGACACTGGATGGGGAACTTTCTGATAAGGACTTCTTGGATGAATGTAGCAAACGGAGAGACTGCACCAGAGGTCTGTTGTGGAGGATCGGAGGCCTTTTGTTTTCCTGAGCCTTTTCCCAGAATTCTCCTCTTCAGCTCACTATGGCTGTCAAGTTGGAATGTCAAAAGGGAATCGTTCTTTGAAAATGTTGAAGTTTTGTCATGACAGCCTTTTTCAACTGCCAATTATTTTATAAGTATAAATCTAGATATTATCAATGAAGAATGATGCATAAACTTGAAAAAAAGAAATGCTTGAATGTAACCTGCAAGTTTACATTTTACACGTCTCCTGATGACATTTCAACACCAAGGAACACTGGTGATTATGGTATTTAATATGATGAATGTATTTGCTGATTATGTAACAGGATGCTGGTAACACAATGGTGGGTGCTTTGAAGCCCCTGGTAAATGTATAATTCCAAAAGGGGGGGTTTCTTCTCTCTTTCACACAATCCTGTGTATGCATCTTGGACTTTCTATACCAGCTGAACGGTTGCTAAAGTAGAGCTGTATATTAAAAATTAAGTGAAATAAAAATAAAGCTTTGGGATTGGTAAAAGAAAAGACTTAAGTTTTCAATTTGTTTGATGTAGTCTATTATCCCTCTGAGGCTGGCATTTGTATTTATTTATTGCATCTTGTTAACCAAAGCAGAGCATGATTCTTCCTCAAACCACTGTTAATTTTGTTAATAAACTCGTTCATGTTTCAAGATCAACAATCTTAAAAGGGTTAGTTCACCCAAAAATGAAAATTCTGTCATTGATTACTCACCCTCATGTCGTTCCAAAACCCTAAGACCTTCGTTCATCTTCGTAACACAAGTCAAGATATTTAAAGATATTTAAGATGGTCAATACCACTTTCAAGGCCCAGAAAGGAAGGAAAGGCATTGTTCAAATAGTCCATGTGACTTCAGTGATTCAACCTTAATTTTATGAAGCGACAAGAATTATTTTTGTGCGCATAAAACCCCCCAAAATAACGACTTTATCCAACAATCGCTTCTCGTCTATGTCAAGTCTCCTACACTGTTGACCAGGGGTGGCGAACTCCGGTCCTTGAGAGCCACAGTCCTGCAGAGTTTTGCTTCAACCCTAATCAAACACACCTGAACAAGTTAATCAAGGTCCGAAGGGTTACAAGAGCTGTGTCTCATTTCATTTAATTTTGAAGGCTGCATCCTCTGGAGGACACATCCTGTGAAGGATGCGGTATACGGAGTGTCCTTAATCAGAATTAAACGAGACGTCCTCCGTAGGACACAGGCAGGAAGTATCACGTTGCTATGCCAACACGTTCACAGTGGAGTTGCGCACACACCAGTTATATGAATGAAAATTATTTATAACTTGAAAATGACTATGAAATGTTTTGCCTTGACAGCAAAGTACTGTTCTAAACGTTTAATAAAAAATCACTAAACACTTGTAATCCTGTTTACCACAACTATCTATTTGAGGTATATACAGCTTAAAAACAAAAACAAGCTTGAAACTACTTAAGTTTAAACACCACATTTCGCTTGCATGTATATCTGCCGGCGGCGCCATTTTTTCTAATAATATTTTAAAAACATGACAGTTGTTAATGGCGACGCAAAGAATTGTGGGTTATCTGCAGCAACGAAGGATGCATCTCATGCACACTCCGAATTCCTGAAAAGAAGGGCGCATTTGAAGGTCGCATTCGGAGTGTCCTACTTACTTTTTTGAAATGAGACAGCCTTCAGACGCATGCAGCCTTCAAATGCGACCTCCGGAGGATGCAGCCTTCCGAAATGAGACACAGCTAAGGAAGCTACAGGCAGGTGAGTTTTATCAGGGTTGGAGCTAAACTCTGGACTGGACCGTTCTCCAGGACCAGAATTCGCCACCCCTGCTGTTGACATTCAATACAGTGCAGCGCTTTTGAAATCAGAATGCCGGCTTACCATTGGCTGACGCTATTCACGAGAGCACCACGAAGCATGCATGTGATGCTGACGCAGGAGCTAACCCTTTGGTGAAAACTGAGGGGGAAAAAATGGCGGAAAAGTATGTATTTTTTTGTATTAAAGATTAAACAACACTGTATTTATGAATGCCCAACCCTAATAACAATTTCTACCCAATAAAATCATTTTATTTCTTGGCATAACTAGAAAGATATTTGCTATAAAAAAATACTAAGAAATATATTTTTGGTAGTTTTATCTTATTTTAATACTTTTTTTCTTATTTTAGATAACCAAAAGGTTTGAGGTACTTTTAGTCTTGTTCTGTCATTATGCTGCCACCCTGTGGGCACTTAGCAAAGAAAACCAGACGCACTGAGTTTGCAGTGCAAAAAGGTGTTCACGTTTTCAGTGTTTTTGTTGTAAACTTTGTAGTACCTACCTGTATAAACCTATGAGTAATGTTATTGTAACAGAACACCAGAGCAAAGGTCAAAGTGACCGATGGAACTACGTCTGCTACTTCTACTGTGAATGGAGTGCTGCAGGTCTTATGACCAACAGGTGGCAGTGTTCACTCACAAACGAACACCAGTTCCTTCCTCGCACCCTGAGACGGAATACCAATGAGCCACATCCTGGATAGTTTCTCACTGCTGTATCTCTCGCGTGTCAAAACAAGCCAAAAAAGTTGACTAATCACTCATTGTTCCTGGACTGAGAGAAACAAGTATGCTATTCGCTATTCACCAATGCTTGTTAAATGTCTATCAAATATGCTAGGGAATAAATTGCCTTGTTGAATTGTCAAAATCGTTAAATGGACGAAGTTTAGTTAAATTTGACTACAAAAAGACCTCAGTCTGAATTAAATTAAGCTGAATTAAACTGAACTAAAAAAAGATACAAGCATGTGTTTGTAAAACATTATAAAGTCAGGCTATAGTTAGGCAAGCCTATTCTCATATTGCATCCATAATGCCTAACAATATATCATATTCTTTTAAATAATTGTTTCATAATAAAAAAAAACTGTGGATATTTAAGAAATATCGATATCCTAGCCGCTGTGGTGAACGTGATTTCACCAAGTACATGTTCCTGGATCAACATTCCAACCACCAATCAGATTTGAGGGACAAGTTCATGTCAAGTTTAGGCTTTAAGGTGAACTATGTAAGATTTTTGCAGTAAAATATCCAAAAACCACTAGGCCAGTGTTATATATTTTGTTCAGTTGAGTAGGCTACTTAGAATATCCCAAATGTTTCCAACTATTTGTAAATTGTGAGAAATTGCTATTTTCACCAAGGAACCGGGGCGTGTGAGCTATGCGTTTGAGGGAGTCGCCTGTCGATTGCGTCATATCTGCATTACCCTCGGTTTCCGTTTTTATTCATAGACAGTAAAAGAAACGCTGTACTCTCACTGCAGTGTGAACAAGTGTCATAGCAGCCACCGAGCAAACGTCATAACAGGGCCGTGCAGAGAGTTCTTCAGGGGCAGGGGCTCAAATGTAAGAAAGGGGCTTTATTGCCAGGTGTGCTTACACACACGCGGAATTTGTTTTGGTTACAGAAGCTTCCAGTACACAATGTAAATTGACAAGACAAGAGACAAGTAACATAAAAATAAATTTGTAAGTTAAACACACAATGGTGGAAATGCAATGTGACAGAAGCGCTTCGGATGGACTAGAATATGTACAGATGTTTTGTAAATATAGGTACTATATAAGTTATAAGATGCTATATGTGAAATGTCTGAGGTAAAGTATTGCACACATTTATTGCACAGTAGGGTGTATAATATGTATATACGGGTGCTATAGGATCTACAGGTGTTTTAAATATACAAATTTACACATTTTTAAGGTGCTATATACACAGAGTCTGACGGAAGTTGTTTATTGCACACATTTATTGCTCAAGGTGAACATTTAACTGTTCATGAGGTAGATGGCCTGAGGAAAGAAGCTTTTTCTATGTCTGGATGTTTTTGTTCTCGGTGCTCTGTAGCGCCGACCAGACGGTAACAGTTCAAACATAGAGTGTCCTGGGTGTGAGGGGTCCAGAGTGATTTTGCGTGCCCTTTTACTCACTCTGGATGAGTACAGTTCTAGAAGTGTGGGAAGAGTAGTGCAAGTGATTCGCTCAGCAGTCCGGACTATTCGCTGTAGTCTTCGGAGGTCAGTTTTGGAGGCTGAGCCAAACCAGACGGTGATGGAAGTGCAGAGGATGGATTCTATGACAGCGGAGTAGAACTGTACGAGCAGCTCCTGTGGCAGGTTGAACTTCCTCAGCTGTCGGAGGAAGTAAAGTCTCTGCTGGGCTTTTTTCACAATAGCGTCAATGTGCGCGTCCCACTTCAGATCCTGAGAGATGGTGGTGCCCAGGAACCTGAATGACTCTACTGCAGCCACAGTGCTGTTCATGATGGTGAGTGGGGGGAGTACAGGGGGGTTTCTCCTAAAGTCCACTATCATCTCCACTGTTTTGAGCATGTTCAGCTCCAGGTTGTTGTACCTGCACCATAGAACCAGCTGCTCCACCTCCTGTCTGTACGCAGACTCGTCACCATTCCGGATGAGGCCGATAACAGTAGTGTCGTCTGCAAACTTCAGGAGCTTGGTGGAGGGGTCTTTAGAGGTGCAGTCGTTGGTGTACAGGGAGAATAGCAGTGGGGAGAGAACACATCCTTGTGGGGCACCAGTGCTGATGGTGCGGCTGTCGGACATGATTTTGCCCATTCTGACTAGCTGTTGTCTGTCTGTCAGAAAGCTGGTGATCCATTGACAGACAGAGCTAGGGACAGAGAGCTCGGTCAGTTTGGTCTGAAGCAGTGATGGGATGATGGTGTTGAAGGCAGAGCTGAAGTCCACGAACAGAATCCTCGCATAGTTCCCTGGTTTGTCCAGATGTTGTAGGGTATAATGCAGTCCCATGTTGACTGCATCATCCACAGACCGGTTTGCTCTGTAGGCAAACTGCAGGGGGTCAAGCAAGGGGTCAGTGATGTCCTTCAAATATGCCAACACCAGTCTTTCGAATGACTTCATGGCTACAGATGTTAAAGCCACAGGTCTGTAGTCATTGAGTCCTGTGATCTTTGTTTTTTTGGGGATTGGGATGATGGTGGAGCGTTTAAAGCATGATGGGACTTTGCACAGCTCCAGTGATCTGTTGAAGATATATATGTATATAATATGAATATAAATATATATATATATATATATATATATATATATATATAATCATGCTCATCAAGCCTGCATTTATTTAATCAAAAATACAGAAAAAAACAGTTGCCTAATATTGTGAAATATTATTACGTTATGTTCTTTTAAACTTTTTATTAATCAAAGAATCTTGAAAAGAGTATCACAGTTTCCATCATTGACATTAAATCCTCATATTAGAATGATTCCTGAATGATCAGCTGTGATCACAGGAATAAATTATATTTTAAATTATTTTAAAATAGAAAACCATTATTTTAATGATATTTCACAATATTGCTGTTTTTTTATCAAATACATGCAGGCTTGATGAACATAAGAGACTTCTTTCATAATGCTGCATAATATTCAAAAATGGTAATATAATAAAGTCCTTTCACGTAACTATTTCGCCAGCCTACACTTCACATAATAGGCCGGTGCCGGTGGCACTTGGGTTTTGTTAACATTGATAGTTTCATGAAATAGTAAACAATATAACAATATAAATAAATATAAGTGAATTTAACACTTACCATTAATGCGACTTTTGCTGCTGCATGGTTTTGTGCAGGGATTTGTTTGTTGTCAGTTCAAATCCATTTTGTCAGTGATGCAATTTATAAAATGAGACAAACTGCAGGAAATCGTTCCACAAACGTTAGTTCGTCTGTCCATGTAATTTTCAACCGATTTATGAATAAGAACAGAAAATTACCGCTCCACATCGCCCAATGGAATTTGAACTTGCTTTGACAGATCACGATTGGTTGGTGTATATACATGACAAACGGGCATTGGTGAATTGTGTAATACTTAAAAATGTATAATATATAGATTTGTAATTAAATCAACACATTAGCTCTGATTATGGATGGAAAAAAAAATATTGTTTTTTTTTTTTTTCCCGTGAGGCCACACACTCGCTGAAAGGACCATATTTGGCTCGAGAGCCGTTTCCGAACAGTGGAAAATCAGCAGTCAATCAAAACACACGCAACCCATAGCAACGCGTTATGGCAACGCCTCAGCAGAACTTTTGAGCCTTTCGTTACTATTGTATACATTGTCATGTTTTAATAATCACTTTTTTTTTGTTTTATTGACCACGATATTTTCATTGATATTTGTCTGAGAGGGGCACTTTTGATTCATTTTGAAAAAGGGCAGGGGCTCGAGCACCCAAAACCCCCCACTCTGCACGTGCCTGCGTCATAACTTCCTTTTCAACACACTCAGATGTATCTAATACGTTAAACAGAGTTGCGTTACCTCATACTCATGACTGGAAAAGAGGAAGTGGTGCTGGCGACCGTGTCATAATAAAAGTCCCGCCGGCGACTATGCCATAATAACAGTCCCGCTCTTCAATCGCATCAAAGATGTCGTCTGAGACAGAAAGTAGCTAGCGCTATGTAGAGCAGTTTGTCCATTTAGGGCTACTGTAGAAACATGGCGGCGCAAAATTGCGACGTCACTGTAAGGGGACCTGCAGTGTATGTATAGATAGAAATGGCTTATTCTAAGGTAATAAACATATCGGTTCATTACGTAAGGTCTTATACCACACTGAAAACATAGTTATGTTTATTGCATTATAAATAATACACAATGCACCTTTAAAACCAGGGTTAGGTGCTTCATCAGTGTTATTTACATATTATTTCCCTTTGATTTTAGGGATAAGTTATGGGTAGGGTTAGGACTACATTTTTAGACAAGAAAAGATTTTAGACAAAATATGTTGATCCAAGAACATGTCTTACTTGTGCAACTTCATTAAGCACAGGGGGGAAAAATGACAATAAATTATTGATGTTTCATTGTCCATATTATTGCCTTTGTTCTACATAGTTTTCCTGTTAGACTGCTCACATGTGTCAAACTATGTTGAAGCGGTCATAAACTGTTTGCACACAATCTGGAGGAATTTGTTGTCCTGTTTTCCCTCTTACACATTAACACACTATCATTTATCAATGTGGGAACTCTCCTCTAGCTCATTCTCAGAACAAATAGGGAAGACTGGAATGTTCTTCCTCTCTCTCTCTCTCTCTCTCTCTCTCTCTCTCTCTCTCTCTCTCTCTCTCTCTCTCTCTCTCTCTCTCTCTCTCTCTCTCTCTCTCTCTCTCTCTCTCTCTCTCTCTCTCTCTCTCTCTCTCTCTCTCTCTCTCTCTCTCTCTGACACACATATACATCCACCCCAACTTTCTTCACACTCGTATCTTATCTGTCCTTTCTTGGTTTGTTTTTTCAGTTCCCAGAAAAGCACTACCTTTTTGTTTTTTTTGCTTCTTTTTTTTCTGTTGGGTTGGTTCATAAATGTGACTCCATAAGAGGGGTTAGCCTATTTACCTTTCTTGGAAATCAGATTGCTGGAAGTGTTAAGGGTGTAAAGGTGACGGATTTCTCTGGCTGGTATGGGTATAAGTTTGGCCTCGGCTTGCAGGCTTTGCAATGACAAATCCGTCTTTGTTTGAGCGGTATATATGCAATATGTAAGCAGATGCTGAGATCACCAGCCACACAGCTGTTTCACTCCCTTGAGACTGCCATTTTCTTCTCAAACATTGACATTTAAAATATGTTGGCTTTAGTAAAGTTATTAGTAATAGATGTGGTCACACTTTAGGGTCCAATTCTCAGTATTAACTAACTATTAACTATGACGTGCCTCAATACACTCCTAATTACTGCTTATTAATAGTTAGTAAGGTAGTTGTTTATTGGTTAGGGGATGTAGAATATGATTTTATGTATGTGCAGAGTAAGGCATTAATAACTGCTAACAAACAGCCAATTTCCTGGTAATATGCAACTAGTTAATAGTGAATTGGACCCTAAATTTTCAAATAATAATCACAAAATACTTCAACAGCTCAGTATCATTAAAAAAATAGTTTAAATAATTATACTCAATGTCAGTATTGGTATTAGATTTTCAGTTCACTGTATTTAAAGGGTACATGCATAACACACAGTTTCTGCCAATCTCATGTTAATCTTGAGTACCTATAGAGTAGTATTGCATCCTTCATATCGCCGAAGAGTC
Source organism: Romanogobio albipinnatus (assembly GCA_023566225.1). Taxonomy (NCBI): domain Eukaryota; kingdom Metazoa; phylum Chordata; class Actinopteri; order Cypriniformes; family Gobionidae; genus Romanogobio; species Romanogobio albipinnatus. The sequence goes on from CM042241.1 coordinate 21,932,559, forward strand.
TTTTATCATATTTATAAAAGAGAGATACTATACCGATTCCTTCCGAAAACAGCCGAGCTCATGCAGGCGTGCAGTGAGCGGAGCAAAAGAGACACGAGAGCACACACACAAAAATACATCATGGCATTATCCCTGGATAACTTTCGATTCACTATACGTTTGTGTTGTTTACATTATATGCACTCATGTGCCGATTGCCAACAAAATAAAGACATTTGACACAGTTTCACTCGTGACTGGGAACAAACAAACACACTTGCAGAGCTCCATTGCTGCGGAGGAAAAACAAACTGCATCCACTGTTTCCTTAACGCGGGGTTATTTGGGAAGCTGAACAAGGTTATCTTTCCCTCACAACCAAAAACACACTTCTTTAGTGACATTGTTGATTTAGTGGTGACAGCGCAAACAAAATGACAGCGCTACCGACAGCTTCTGTAACCGAACGGAACTCGTTGATGGATGTGCTCTTGCTCTCGCGCGGGTTGACGTGCGCACACACTCGTGCCCATACAAGCAATTTCACCCTTTATGACGTCATACAGGGCCATACTTGGGAAAAAAAAAAAACTTTCTGAAACTTGTTTGAATTCTGAAGGAGTGTATTTGGAACAGAAACACTCCGTCATACGTCCAACTGGTTTTTTTTTTTTTCTTTTTTTTTTTACATTTTAGCCATGTTTAACATGAGAATCAAACTCTATAATGTAAATAAGTCTGAATGCATGAATAGTGCAATAGTGCACCCCTTAAAGGGGCACTTCAGTGCTGGGAAGATGAATGTGTATTTAATATGTGTCATTTATGTAGTAGAAATGTGAAATTATTTTTGAATTTGGTGCCTTCTAGATTGAGAAAAGACAGAAAATGTATTTTTGTCTCATGTGGATGAAAGACAACAACTCCCAGAATGCACTTGATTCGCTGAATTCATTGAAAAGTTGAAACACTCACTTTGCTCCGTAGCGCTCTGTTATGAATGCCCAAGCCGAGCGGCCGTGCGCATTTACATTCTGTGAGTGAGATCCCTCCCCTGTGGGCGGGTTGAAAACATGCGGAGCAAGCTCCTTGTCTCTAGCCTCTGGCCAAAAATCCTCAGATGACGCAAAATGACTATATGACCTAAATGAATTATGACCATAATTCGAATATGCTACCGGGTTTCTACTGATACAAAGCTTAATGCTAAATCACAGAAGTTACCCTTTAAGTGCATTTGTTATAATTTTTTTAAATTATGACAATCAAAACATTTTCAAAAATACTGTACATCACAAGTGTAGGACCTCACATGCTATCGAATACAATGGACAGTTTTTTGTACTATAATAAAACAACAACTATATTAAAAATGAAACTATTCATGAAACTCAATCATAAACACAGACGCATCATAGATGGAAGCCATTCATGCTGTTTTAATACATTTAATAGTGCATTTTGACCATGATTAATCTGTACAGAAATAACATTAATAATAAAAAAGATAAACAACTTTTTCTCATTTCTGTAACTTAGAGTGTAACATTTACAATAAAATAAGATGCATACAAAAACACGTTATGAGTGATATAAATACAGAGAAGTTTAAATTAACCGTCATTGTCATGCGTTATTCTCGGTTTGGCAGCATACATTTAATTTACACACGTTTATGGTACACCGCCGTGGACAGGCACGCAAGTAGTAATAAATCGAGACATCAAACCCAGGACTGACAGTCATAAAGCGCTTCAACAGGAATGCTGGACTCAGCCGAACCATCACGTCAGAAAGAACTCTGTTGGGTGATTCCAGCACTCCCACTCTGATCTGCTCTGTGACCGCAGGCCTGGTTATATTTAAGTGTAAATGCAAGCTTTGTTACTATTTTAGACTTTTACTTCATTTCTGGTTAACACTGACAAACAAAGAGACATCACTTCTCCTCATACATTCTCTACCATCCTCTGACAAAATTGCTGGCTTGGTAGCCCCCTATAATCAAACCTGAACATCCAATCCAAACAAAAAGCTTTTCCTATCCTTTTAGTTATCCTTTCAAGACCGTTGAGCTCACATGCATTTTATTGGTTTGCAGTACTGATCTCGACCAATCACAGGCCTTGGGGTGAGTAAACTGTATTTATGTTCTTCTTTAGAGTCCTGTGTGAAACCCTGAAGAATTGGTCCATCTGTATATTGGTCTCAGCTTTGGTTTTGGTGCTGTTGGAGTGTCTACATACACTAGTCTTTTCCTCTATCACACATTTTCTGTCTTCCTTTCAAAGGTGTGCCAGCCACCACCTTCTGTCTTGTCTATAGACAAACATGTCATGTCCATCCATTCATCCATCTGTCCATTCTCTATAAGGAAAGCACTGTACACAGCTTTGCAGATACTATGTAACAGTGATGCACACATGGATAGGTATAAACACTGTATTGCAGCGGGTGCCAGTGCATGGAATATGTCTCATTTGTCAATACACACACATAAACATCAGACACACTATACATATGCTCACTTCCACAGTCATTCAAAAATACACACACACACACACATACTTGCTTCTCAGAAGCAAAAGCACCTCCCATTTCATGTAGTCACCCTATGACATATTCAGTAACAAGGTCAACCGTTGTGACGTCAAGGATGATGATGTCATAGCAGCAGGAAACGCCTATTTCCAGTCTTTCAGGCATATCATTTGATGGCAATCCAAATGGCAAGACCTTTGACCTATGTAGCTTGTTGTTTTCGGGCACAGTTGTCAGTCCGTATCATCTAAGGACTCAGATCGTATGTTAAGGGAGTTTAAAATCATCGTCCTCTCTAATGTGAGTTTGTTGAGAGGTGAAATGAAACATCAAAGTGCACACCAGGTGTGTGTGTATGTGTGTGTGTTCATTTGTCCAGGCAGGTAAAGGAGTCTCGTATCCTCACCACCTCTGCAGCACACAGGTGACCATAAAGCTTATTGTACCATTCAGGGCAACGACCCCTAAAATCACAGAAAAAAAGTATGAGAGTGATGAATGCATTTATACGTCATTATATTGAATGAAAATATTTGAAATAAATATATATTTTTTTTTTTATATGTAAAAAAATTATATTCATATTAAATATGTTAAAATATAATAAAATATAATAAATAAATATGATAAATAATATAGTATATCAAATATTTTTTAAATGTATTTTAATTAAATAATTACAACAATAAATAAATACATATCTAATTTAAAAATAATATATGTTTTACATTAATGTTTATTATTTAAATACAAAATCAAAATAATATATATTATAAATATAATTTAAATATTTAATTTACATTAACATACTTATAATTACACAATTATAAAATTTTTATTAAAAATAAAAATCTAATAAATATAAACAAATAAATATTTAATTATTAATAATTTAATACAATACAATTAATTAAATAAATACATGGTTACTATTTTACAGATATATATATATATATATATATATATATATATATATATATATATATATATATATATATATATATATATATATATATATATATATACATATATATATATATATATATACATATATATATATATATATATATATTTAAATAATTAACTAACATTAACATTATTTAATTTTTTATTATGTAATTATAACACACATTTAAAAAAAAATAATAATTATTATAAATCAATATTTCATTACTAATATAACATAATATAATAAATATAATTAAATAAATACAAAATAATAATTACTATTACTTTTTTAATATTATAAAAAAAAATGTCAGGAATCACACAAAAAAATCTACCTCATCCTAATAATTGAAATAGAACTAAAACGTTAAATAAAAAAAGTAAATATAGAATATATTTGTTCTGAGAAGATATTGAGATTCCTGTGCAGCTCATACCTTGAGTCTATTCTGGATATGTGTGTGAGACGGCTCTTGTTGGGTCCCCAGGGTTCGATGTAATAGCGGGAGGTCAGAACATTAGCACGGACACCCAGCATCGCTGCACTCTCATGATCCACCGACACGCACACCAACGCACACACTCCCTTGGGCAAGTCTGTCACCCACGACCTGAAACAAAACAAAACAAAAAATGCTTAGATTTCTTTTGAACTCCTAATTCGAATTTAAAGTAGAATTGTAAGCATGAAAAACTTTAGGTAAGAAGACTTTGTTTCTAATCACCTGAGCACCACGTGGTCTCTTGGCGGATGGGGCGCCATGGAGTTCCTGACGTACTGATAGACTTCTGTGTTATGCTCTAGTGTTTCCACAGTCCTGCACTCTAACAGGTCCTCATCCCAGTGTTCCTGCTCCCGCAGAATCCGCTGCAAGACGTCCTCAGCCGGCGCAGGCACGTCCACGCACACTTTCCACTGCCGTAAAGATGACCCATCCTGAACCTGTCGTGAAAGATGATGATGCAGCGGTCATTAACGGTTCCAGCACAATAATCTCAGTACTTGACTAGCATGATATCACTCCTAGTTGGGATTTCATCCAAGAAGATTTTCAATGTTATGGGTAGCTCAGGGGATTCTGTACTCCTTCATGGCATGGGTGTCCAATCTTGCTCCTGGAGAGTCAATGTCCTGCAGAATTTAGCTCCAACCTTTCCCAACACACTTGCCTGGAAGTTTCTATTAATCCTGAAGATCTTGTTTAACTGGTTAAGATGTGTTTAATGAGGATTTGCGCTAAACGCTGTAGATTAGTGGTCCTCCGGGAGCAGGATTGGATATTGGTATATGAAATGCTGTCCAAGGACAAGCTGAGTGAACTCAGTGTGATTTGGTAGGTGTGAAGTGCTAGAACAAACTGACGTCATGGTGGGCTCTAGGCCAAAACAGAGCTGGGAAAAGACACTTTCACATGAAAAAAGTGATGTAAGGGGGAAAAAAGACAGCTTTTCCATTAGGCACAAGCAAGAAAATTAGCAAAGGAAGGAAGAGAGATTGCACATGAAATGGGAAATAGTGTCCCAGTGATTTGAATAGGGTGTGTATACAGTTCCCTTACCTTCTTATATGCAAGTTCAGCGTTCTCAGGAGTCGAGCAGCTGTCATAACCTTTGAATTTGTCCTTGGCTTCTTTAAGCAGGGCATCAATACTGTCTTTGAGCAGACTCTGGTAGCTACAGGAACCACTGTCTTCCACCAACACCTCCATCCGCATGGGACTCAAGCCCTGCTCCACGTAAGAGTTCCTACAGCGTGACATCTCTTCTGGGATCTGAAAGAAAAACAAGGTATTAATAAACTAATAAATCCCTTATTCATGCTGGTCCGGTAGGCCAGCATAACCATAATGTTCACCGGCAAATCTATGAGGAAACACATCTTGCTAAGTTAGTCAAAGGCCCGTTGTTGAAACAACAGCACAACAGCAATCCAATTTAGGCTCCAGCTAACAAAAGACAACATATACAAGCCTTTTCAGCAGGGACCTATAGAGAATAAAATTAATTAAAAGAGAAACTTGTGACTAGTTCATAACATGCAAATTAACATTAGCTTCTCCTATGGGAGCAACTAGCAGAGAGTGAACATTGTAAGCTCAATATTACATTACCCATGACAAATCATGATAATATGGTTGTACCGTGAAAAAACGTTGGTGTAGAAACCATTTTTACTTTTTTTAACCATTTTTACAAACAATTACAAAGAAACGGGAAGTAACACATTGAATTAAATGTGAAATTTTAAATCATTTCGGCTACACTATTTTAAGGTGACAGCTACATTGTACTTACTCATAATAAGTACTGACTAATATTAATTAACTACATGTACTTAGAGTTATGATTAGGGTTATAGTTTGGTTTAGGGTTTGTTACTTGTAATTATGCATAATTTACTGTCATTACCATAGTAAGTAACTATGTCACCTTAAAATAAAGTGTTACGTATTTTCTTGTAAAATGTACTATATTCATCTTTAATACATTTTTTACACATTGTAGTATACTAGTTTTGACAGCCTCAAATACTTAAAGATGTTTAAATCATGGCTACCTATTATACTAAAGCCGAACATTAAAACTGCTCTTGGTGTGAGTGAAATGAACGTGAAGGGAAGAGAAGTGACAAAAGTGATTTATTTGTAACTGGAAGTGGCTCATCCTGTTTGTGTGTGTGTCTTGTCCAGCATTCTGCCCTTATCCACTGTGAGTGTTTTTTTGCGTGTCCTGTCCTGCTCTCTGTCCTTTTCCTGCCTGATTGATGATGTTTATCATGTCATGGTTCTTGTCCCTTTCCAGCGTTTGTTGAGATAAACTTGTTATCTGCGTACAGCAAAAAGCATTACTTTGATGGATACAGCGCGGCCAGACCTTCCTCATCAGATTTAGGGGCGGAAGACCTTTAATACAAGATGCTATCTTTCTGTTATTCATTCTGAATGATCCGCTCTCTATAAATAGCCCATTAAGAAGAAAATAACTTTTGCTAATTGCCGTAAATTGAGTTATTTTCTTATGTTAATGGCTCCACATAATCAGCTTAAGCTAATAACGGAGTTTGTTATGATCTGCTCAGGGAAAGCAGTGGCACACAGTGAACATTACAAGACAATGGTGCTTTGTGGACTTCATTTCAGACAGACGCAAAATTGAATTTCTTCTGTTTTTCAACCTTTTCTGACTTTCATTATTTTACAATTGCAGTTAAGAACTTCCTTCCTGACCTATGAATAGATACTAAAAGGGAAAAGTGTGTGTCTATGTATTTGTATACGTTGCACAAATAGTTGCGACAAACCTGCTGTTAATATGTGATAAAAAGAATTGTGGCCAGAGGTTAGCTATTTATTTACTTAACGTTTTCTACATTTCCCACTGCAAGGAAAAATATGAGGTCACTGAATTGAATAGTATTTTTTTTAGTGCTGTCAAATCAATTAATCATGATTAATCGCATCGAAAATAAAAGTTTGTGTTTACATAATATACAGCTGAGAAATCAATGTTAAGTGGTCTCTTAATTTTTTTTTTCAGAGCTCTGTGTGTGTACAGTGTATAAATTACAAATATACACATGCATGAATTTAATAAAAATTTGTAATAATTATATATAATATAAATAATATAAATATATATACACAGTATATACATGCAAATATTTCATAAATATATACATGAATGAGTGTGTGTATATATATATAGCGATTAATCGATTTAACAGCATTGTACTATATTATATATAAAAATGTACTGCAGTTTGTGGATATGATTCACATGCTATTATGTATGTGTATATATATATATATATATATGTGTGTATGTATGTATGTATGTATGTATGTATGTATGTATGTATGTATGTATGTATGTATGTATGTATGTATATATATATATATATATATATATATATATATATATATATATATATATATATATACACACATACATAATAGCATGTGAATCATATCCACAAACTGCAGTACATTTTTATATATAATATAGCACAATGCTGTTAAATCGATTATATATTTATGTGTGTGTGTGTGTGTGTGTGATTATTAATTGATAATTTATTTGTATTAAGGACATCCTAACATTTCTGTGCCACTCTTACCTGCAGTCTGTTTTCCACATTATTGTTATATGTTCTAGAACACAAGGTCCTTGCTGTATTGATATAAAACAACACTGCTAGCTGTAACCATGGCTGCTAATTCTGTATGTATGTTTATGAGTATTTGTATGGGGAATTAAGGGATTGGTCATTGCGTAACAACTGCATCAATCTTAAATCTTAAATAAATTCAGAGTTTTTGGTTACTGTTTTGGTAGCAGATGTCTTGACATGCTGTAGCGTGCATTTGTCTTTGTATCTGACCAGCATATGACAGAGAAACACATCTGGTGGAGAGTGATAAGACCACCGGTTTTAAACTGTTACTGACACAACAGGCTTTGATAACATTGATGTGCGTGAGAGATGAAAGTTCGTCTGCTTTTTTCTTAAAACGTGTGTTTGCGTGTTTATGCTGGACAAATGCACTCAGAGATAAAGTCATGCTCACCAGGAAGAGTTTTCTGCACTCCTGTATCATGTGTGCTAAGCCATGTGTGGCCGCCAGGTTCTCGTTCAAGTCCCTTTGGTCTGGTTTTCCCAAGGTGTTCTTTCTGTTCATGACCCTGTGATAAGGAAAACATATTAAAAGGGCTAAACGGATAAAGTAAAAATGATGTCTGATGCAAGCACTTATCTAATCTCGGCGTGACGGCTAAAATTGAATGCTACATTTTTAAGTGCAGCAGGCATTCAAAGCCTTACGCAAGTCATCTCTCTTTTTTTAACCTATTCTTCCCTAGTTTCCTGTTTTTGTAGGGCGGTTATTAAAGCGAGAGAGAGCATAATTGCATGGTTTAAGGGTTTGAAGTAGTCGTATGCCAAATATGATGGAAGTTTGAAAAAGATGATTAAAAAGATTAAAAAGATGAGCAGATCTATGTGAAGTCTGTTAACAGACTGAATGCACACGCACCTGGGTGAGGAGCTCTCTCTCCGCAGTGTGTTGAGGTGGAAGAGAGAAGGTGCCAAACACACGGCCAGGTTAGTGCAGGTCATCTGGTTTTCACCCACGCTGGCTGTTACATCACTCAGGAAGCACAACAAAGTCTGCAGGGCCTCGCGGTTCTCGTCCGGTAAAAGCAACACGGCGGCCCTCACTGCCTGCAGACGCTGCTCTTTGGGAACGTCTGAAACAGACAGAGTTGTTTCATTAGTTTACTCCGAACACAGTGTATTAGGAATAAAGCCCTGTTTACACCTTGTATTAAAATACGTTTTGGTCGATCGGATCACAAGTGGATGATGCTAAATGCCGGTGTAAACGGGGTCTAAAACTTACAGAGGTAGTCGAAAACGCATTAGACTGGATTGCTTTCATAGTGTAAACGCTCATGTGGTCAAATGCATTCGAACAGCCACACAAGACCACCTACTGACCTAATGTGTAAACATTATGGGATGCGCGCTAGCCAGACGGGATTTGTCGGCTGAAGTTTGGTTTAAAGACAAAAAACATACCTATGTTCTCTCACCATTCTTGATATCTAACACGCACTTTGACATGTTCTTGCGGCTGTCAGGGCCAAAATAAAAGTAATCTCCGGGCATGTTTGTATGTTAATTGCATGAGCTTATTTCGTCCATTAGATCAAAAGATCTGAAAAAGGCCATATATTTACCCTTCCATAGACCTTCCCCTCGAAAAATCAGGACAGAAAGTGGACAAAAGAGACGGATTAAAACACCAGGTGTAAACTGGAATGTCTCTCACTCATCTACTTGTGATCCGATCGACCAAATTGCATCTTAATACCAGGTGTAAACAGGGACTAAGATGCACACAAAAAGTACTGTGGCAGTGCATCGGTACAGATATGTTCATGATATTCTTTGCATTCCAAGCAAATATCCAAAACATGACAAAACTCGTGATAAACCATGTCTAAAACAGTATTACTAGTGGTATATTTTTACGTTTTATATTATTTATGTATATAATATTTTTTTAATTGAATTCAAATACGTGTATTATATTTATACATGCATTTTATATTTGTATTTTAGAATATTTATATTACATGTATTTTTTTTATTTTTAATATTTACATTTTTGTACGTCTTTTTTATATTTAATCTAAAAATATAACAAGTTTAATACAATCAATACACCCATGTCATTCGTAGAAGGAAGGAAGGAAGGGAGTTAGTCCAGATCAGGGAGGGGTGTTCAAACTTCAGAAATCAACAGTATAAATCAACTAGACTGACAGAAGAATCTAGCACACGCAAACCACACAATCTCTACATTCAGCATATCTGCAACATGTTGTAATATTCCACTGATAATTATTATTTTTTTTTTTAAACGCGGCTTTTGAACAGCAAAGGACGGATTGATGTGAACTGAAATGTCATGTATGGAATTGTGTGTGAGTGTTCGTCAGATGATGTCTGTTATTTTCACCCTTGGGAATGAAAGACCCTGTGTGAACACAAAACAGGCACGCACAAACCCTTGCTTTTCTGTGTGGGATTGAGACCTCTCTTGTGGTTGGGGTCAACTATAGTCTTTGAGAGGACATATTTGTGCTGGTTGTTTTCTTCGTAATTTTGGTTGGGGTATTTGGTTTGGTTTTAATAAAGCTATTTTCCTGAAACACTGGAGTTATAATTTTGCTTATTGTGAGCCTCTCCAAGCAAGAACAATGTACCATAATATCACAGTATCAATATAATATCATGTTCTGTTCACTACAAATGGAATAATCACTGTGAATTTTTGACACATGGCCGACAGACCTCGTAAATCACATTAGAGAAATCAATAAAATTGTATTATATTCTCGTTACATTTTCTAAATGGAAAATTGATGAATATAAAATTAAATTAATTAATGGAAACATTTTCTGGCTCCAAACCAAACACATTTTCAAATGCATGTACCTTGGCATCATCTATAGACTAATTTATGGATTGTTTACCAGAGTGATGTACGTGTTTGGAGTTGTTCAAAATTCTGGTATTTGAGGTGAGCACACACACATATTAGAGAGTTTGTGTGCTGTGAAATAGCTGTGGTAAGTACACACTAGACCGCTTGTGAGTTACAACTTGGTGCTGGCACTGATTCACATTCTGATTTATAGGTGCCAAAACGTCATTTGACAGCTATTTCCTGAACTTGTTTAGATTTCTTCACCCATCCAAGAACAAGCATCTACAGTATAGTACAGTCATTGTGTAGTTGTGAGTTCTGGTTATGAAATGCCTTGCTCTTTTAATGTTTGATTTCTTCTTTCAAAAGCCAAGATATCAATGTTTGCGAGTACATTTTCTACGGGCACGTCATTGCAAGTGTGTGGTCTTTTACAAAAAAAAAGAATTCTATGCAAGTTCTTACATTGATATATTTGCAGAAAGGTATCAGACAGTTTGCTGGTAAGCAGAGGCTCTGGAAGGTCTCGGAAATACTGCTTTAGCATGTCGGCCACGTCATAAGCTGATTGGCCCTCGTAGTTGACTCCGCCCCCACCAGCACCACATGATTCGTTCATTTGGCGAAGGGCTTGGATACGTGACTTCACCCCTGATTTCCTGAACAACCCCACCTGTAAAGAAAGATGGTTAGACATTTAGTATAAACAGTAAAACCGACTTGCAATTACACCTAAATGTTTTGAAGTTGCTACTGAAATACAAAATGTCTTTAAATGCAGGCATTTTAAATTATCTTCCCTTATTCACTTGAATGATCTCTTTCTTAATCAAACTGACAGCTAAATAGATGGATTACCACCATGACCGTGAGTTTTCCTAATACAGGAAAGACATCTCTAGGAAAACTCCCTACCGCTTCTTACATAACCCAGTTATGAAGCCTGGAAATGTCTAAAATTCTAACTATTATGTTATTATGTATATGTATATATGTATAGAGAGAGAGAGAGTCCATAGATCACTTGCTTTCTCATAAACACCTTTGGAATGGAATTTCAACCATGTGTCTAACTGGTAATATGTAACTAGTGGATATGGAACCAGGACATTCAGGCATATTTTGCTACATGCAAACTTAGACAGAGTGTTGAACTCAAGTATGTGGTGAGAAAACAACAGATGTCTTGCGCTTAAATATGGCCTTGTTGAATGTAGCAACACAACAGGGAACATGCAACTAAACAGCTGTTCAAATAGGGATCATTTAACTAGGTTATGACCTTGACCAGACATTTTTTTTTCTCTTTGCAGATTTTTATTAACAAATATTTAGATTGTTATTTTTCTATAGAGGACTGAATATACCACTGAACAAACCAAAGTTAGGTATGCTATGACGTGTTTGTGAAATCTTCTGTAAGCTTTGAAGCATATGTTTGGACGTGTGCGTACTTGCATATGTGCACGTCTGTCATCTCTCACCTGGTCGAGGCATTGGCTCCGTAGGTAACGCATGGCTTGCTGAATACTCTGAGGCAGGGGTTGTCCGCTCCTTTGAACTATCACCTGCAGTGGAACACCAAACACACTCCTGTCTTTATAGTCTCGAACCTTGATCCGCTTCATAAACTTGGGAACAGCCCTGTAAAGCACACAGAAATGTATATATAAATACAAATTGACATTACAAACAGTGGAGTGCTGTTGTCGTGCTACACAGTAGCTACACTGGCTATTTTTACTTATTTACGCCCAACATCTTATAGTAGTAATTTAATGTCAAGTCATACAGAGCACAGTACATACATACCACATTTTCTTCAAGTGTTCAGAGGCACACATGGCTACATATGAGCAGCATGTGTCAACAGGATACTGGTTTGCAAGTGTATGAGTGTGTAGATAATTGTGTATTTAATGGCAAAATATTTAGAAGAGGAGGGGCCAAAATGCTCATTACAAAATGATAAACACTGTGACAGCAGACAATGGCTCTGAGCAGACGGGATATAATGGAACAAACACATGTGTGGACATCCATGTGGCAGGTTGTTTGTGTTTCCGACCGACAGTGTATTTGTCTGTGCATTTGTGTGTATGTGTCCAAAGTGCTGAATAGCAGGTTTGTCATTATCATGATGTATCGTGGTTTCACATACTGAAATATCTTATTGTATAAGTGTCGAAGTTCAATAGATAGATAGATAGATAGATAGATAGATAGATAGATAGATAGATAGATAGATAGATAGATAGATAGATAGATAGATAGATAGATAGATAGATAGATAGATAGATAGATAGATAGATAGATAGATAGATAGATAGATAGATAGATAGATAGATAGATAGATAGATAGATAGATAGATAGATAGATCCTCACCAACTGAAGCCATGCTTGTTGGTCGGTGTGTATCTCTCTAGTAGAGCAGTAAGTTTGAGCATGCTGTATTTCTGGAGGAGGTTCATCTGCAAAACTGACTGACATCCAACTTGTAGCACTGTTGACGACAGACTTGGCCTGTGGGAGATCTGGAAACTTGGCCAGCGCAGTTTCTGAGGTCTGCAACATAAACATTCACACAAACGTTACACCTAACCAAGCTCAAACAATCACAGAATGTTCAAAACATAGACATTATAGACAAATATAAATAAGTGTTTATAAACGGCAAGTCATGAACCACACAGAATCAATTATGGTAACACAACACACACTCACAAGTACACAAAAAACTTTGACTTACACATATTGTGTCTACACACATAAACACAAGCTAGAGGATGAGCTGCAGATAACAGAGATTAATCAAGGCCTCTATCACCAGGTGGGGGATAGAATTCCTGCGGTACATTCCACTAGGATTCTGTATCTTTCGAGTCCCTTGTTATGTAAGGAGAGCCGTTCTGACATGCTCTCTCACTCCCTCTCTCCCTCCCTCTCTCCCTCCCTTTCCCTTAATTCAGTGTGCTTTATTGCCATGATAGTTTTCCAAAGAGATTTGCTCATGATTTGCCAAAACTATAAATTACTACAGGAACGGTTTTGGTGGAACTGCCAATAAGAAAACATAAGACATCTCTTTCTCATAGATTACTCAGTGTGTGTATGAGTTTCACCTGTTGGCTCGTGTAAGTGATGCTCCCACACCAGAGTCACATCTTTCACGTGAGCTGAGTGTCTCATCCCTTTCTGCTAGCGGGTTTCCAGTGCTGTCCTGGTCACTGCCGTTCTCGGTCTCTTCTAAGTGGTTCTGCAGTGGGGATGATGGACAAGGAGATGCAGAATCAAGGGCTGAATCTGAATCCCCTTCCTCTTCCTCTTCATCCTCCTCTTCTTCCCCAGTTCCTGTTTCTGACCAGGCATTGACCAGTCGCTGCAGGCCACTGACTCGTTCCAACACGTCCTCAAGTTTTGGCTCCTCCTCTCCTTCTGCTTCGTCTTCATCATCTCCCACTTCTGAGAAAGGTACATTATCATAGACACTCAATCGACTGTCTAGTGAGGTGGAAGAGCCCCTCCGGGGTGTGCGCCGGCTTAAGTTGTTGTCGCCACTACGATAGGATCCTCCATCCGCAAGTGCTTTAGGAAAAGTGCCAGGCTTGTGGCCTTCAGGCAAATAAAAGAAGATCACACCTCCATCCTCTTCTCGACTCTCCTCTTCCTCCATTTGCCTATTATCTGAACTCTGACAGTTGCGTTGATTGTTCTCTGCAGTTGAGCTGGGCTCCATCCTCTTACTTTGGATCTGGAGGTTCTGCTTTCTTTCTTGGTCTTCTGAAGGTTGCAGCACAACAAAATTAAATGGGTCGAAGCCTTCCAGGTACATACCACCTCTCTTGGTGGACCCCGCTGCTGTGCTCTGACTACGTGCTCTTGAGACCGGACTGGGCGTGCTAACAGCACTCCCACTACTGGCCTCTGACTGGCTACTCCCTGCACTCCCACTGCTTGTCTGCGTTGAATAGGAGATGGTTCGGTTTGCATTGCGATCCAAAGTTGCGATGTCCACACAGTTGAGTCGTCTCAGTTTGTCTTCATCAAGACCCTCCTTCAGCACTGGCCCACTGATCTCTAGCCTACCTTGCACAGGTACACCCTTCTTCTTGCGCTTGGAGGCTGCATTGCTGCTGGTGCGTAGCCGCAAGCTTTCCATGCGCTTCAAGAAGCTCTTTGCTCTTGAACGTGTGCTTTTTTCAGCGCCACTACTTATCAAGCTTGGTTTTAGATCAAATGCAAAGGTACCACGTTCCAGTGGCGATGGAAGCCCATCAGACAGGGAGTCTTCATTGGCGCCCGACGTTCCAGAGGAGCAAACGCTAGCAACTGAGCTCGTCCTGGTTGTGGTGGCTGTGTTAACATTGGAGATTGTTGTTGCAGGACTGGATGGTACGGTAGTACTCAGGGATCCTCCTCGACCTCCACTACCAGTGCTGTGCAGAGAGCCCACCTCTGGCTGCTCACTAAGATCTGTTAAAATGCTCTCAGCACTAGCATTAACTCCCTCCTTTAGAAGGGGTCCTCTGGCAAAACGCTCATCTTGGGAAAGGAAGGCAGTGAAGGAGCCAGTATCTCCAGTTGGAGGGGAGAATACATCCAGGTCCAGCTGGTCCAGGCGAGACCAACGCTTGCTGTCACGCTGGAAAGTCCAACGGCCACTTATGGCACATGGCTCATCCTCATCAGAGTCCTCACTCTGAAATAATATGGAAGAGAGTTACAGATTAAAATCAGTGCAGCCAAGAACATTAATGAGATCAGTGTTATTGTCACATTTGTAAAAGTAAAGACAAGTAATATGAACCTCAATCAGTGACCTTTACTGCTGGACGTGATTTAGTGTCAAGATTGACCTAATTTATTACCTCACTTTATGGATCTAGCACCTTTATGTGTCATTTTGCTCACTCTTATAAGCCTCTTGGGCTTGATAAGGTGTCATATGCATGAAACTAAGGAAAAAGATGTTATTGTGTTTGGCTTAGTCATGTCACAGCACAGTCACATGTTCACCATTCCCCCTCTCTGCTTTACTTGGGTTAATCTATCTCCTCCCTGAGGGTGGTAGGGATGGACGAAAGGGGGTGGTGGACACAAAATTCCAGGCCAGCTCTCAGGGTTCACACCACAGCCTGAGAGGGCATGTCTGGTCCCATCCCCCATCAATGCAATCACCTCAAGCAAGCCTGAAGAACCATGTATTATGTGATGAGAATCCTGGACAAAGGGGTTGGATGGGAGGTGAAAATATTTTAAAGCTACATGTATGTGCTGCAGTGCAAGATCTCTATCATTGTAGCTGTCAAGTTCACAACATGTTAAAATAATCTTAAATAATTATGAAATTTCCTGGAGAGATTAAGGAGTTAATTTAGTGGATTCTGGAATATAGAGCTAGTTGATAAGTTTACACCCCTAGTTGAGTTGAGTTGTGATCTCAGTTTAGCTGTAGAAGAGACTAGAATAGTCCTGGAGCCCTAACTAATCAGCAAAAGCAAGACTAGCTGACCGGTTAACAGGGGGTCGCGGGATTCAGAGGTGTCTCCTTCACGGTCCATAATAACGGAGGCAACGAAAGTTCGTAAAACTTGGGTTGTTATTTTATAGCCCCTGAGGGCAAGCCTTTGATCAGAAGGAACGAAGACCTGGTGTGCAACGTTCCTTCACTGGCTACCAGAAAATCCGCTATTAATTCAAAAAGACTGTTTTCACTTTAAAATAAGCTGCATGGACAGGAAGATGAGGAACAGAGGAGGACCCTACAGAGGCCACCTGAACAGATCAATGCATTCCAGGGATGGTTTCTGCTTGTATGTTTGAAAAGGGCAGATCACTTCCTCAAGTCATCTCCTGACCTCTACCTTTGACTCCATCAACACAAGGTGACACTAAAGGGTCATTAACTTTCTTAACAGGACACACACTTGACAAGGCTGCCATTGTTCAGACTTACACATTTTAAGAGCTGAAAAAGAAGCTGCTGTGACGGTTATCTTCCTAAGTCCCTGTTGTGATTACATAGTTGGATTGTTTGTTGTTGCATTCTCGACCTGCATGCTGTTTGAGTCATGGCTTTGGGGCAGTCTTAGACTATACACACTCACTCTTAAACCACACTGACAGAGTGACCAACAACCCAAGGCAGAGTGTGCATTCTCTTCCTTTTATGGTATGGAGGGGTGTTTTAGGATGCGTATGGTGAGAAAAACACGACAAACAGGCGCAAAGGAAATCATAAGGAGAGGAGTTAACGAAAGCCCTTCATTTGGACATAAAAGCCATTCTGCACTGCCCTTGGGACCTTCCTTATAATTAACTGACATGCAAAGCAAATTAGAGTTACATACATGTAGGATCTTTGACTGGACAGAAGAATGTAAGAGGGTGGCAATGATTTAACAAAATAAAGAGAAAGGGATTTTTGACAAGACACTTACTCTTTTTCTTTGAGGGGCGATCTCTAATCTCATAAGAGCGCACTTGTTTAGGGTGTTCAGTCTCCTGCAATACACACACATACAGATAAATGAGTGAAACTGTGACAGTCGTTTTTTAAGCAGATACCTTGAAAAGAACCATGGAGTTGCAAACAAAGGCTAAATCCAGTCATTAGCCTACAAACAGATTTTGCCAGAGTCAAAACCCTGGACAGAGACAGAAAGAGAGGAGGGGGGTAGAGAAGGGTAAGCAAGAGATAGAGATAGAGACTAAGATAGAAAAAGATGAGAAGAGGATGAGAGAGGTGGGAGCCAAGCCCGATAATGAGCTGCTGAGGGATAAACTTCAGATTAAGGAGGAAGACAGACGGGGAGAGAATTAAAAAGGAAGAAAAGAAAAAAGGAGGTAGAAATCTGGAGTGGCGACAACAATACAACAAAAGAGATGGAAAGCTTATCCCAGAAGCCACCTGGTTGGTGTCATGTGACCCTGAGTTAGGGGGGAATGTGTGTTTGTCTGCATTGGGGGGCTGGCACCAGAAAATGGCCTCCAGATGTCTGTGAGCTCCAGCTGGTCTCTGACGGACCCTTCTCTGAGGGAAGATACTTCACTTTCTCTTTCTTTCTTCTAATTATTCTAAGATAATGAGCCAGTTTGTATATAGAACTGAAAATGTATCATTATTAAAGCCTGACAATGTAGGAAACCCATGTTTAAAAATGAGTTTTGATTATTTGTGTCTAGATCAAAAGGAAAATGTTTAGATGTTCTCTAGCACTGAATCATAGAGCCATACTCTGGGGCAAAATATAAAAGTGTGCCTATAAATTAGCTACATATGACAAAATAACCAAAACAAATGTATGTCTCACCTGCACAAGGCTTCTATAGCATCTTGATCCAAGAAGTCATGATCTCTGGTAACTGAGGAAATCTCAATCGGAAACTGACCATCTGAAAAAGAGAAATAAAACAGAAATGAATTGACAATAAATTCTATATAAAAAGGATTGAGACCCAATTAACAGACTGAAGTGTAATGTGTGTAAGGAGATGTTGGCAGCAAGTGGAATGTGTGTCTGCCCTCTATTATACACACACACACACACACACACACACACAAACCACCCCTCCTCCGGTGTTGAAAAGGTAGAGGAAGTACGTCTTAGCCAGCCAAACAAACACAGCTGCAATACTGCAGCGCTCAACAGTGGGAGGTGTGTGTGTGTGTGTGTAGGAAGGGGGTGTTGGAATCACAATAGGCACTCAGCAACCCTCAGAGAGCCCAGACTGTCTTTAAGTCTTTAATAACTCACATGTTCATTAATTAGAATTTTTGGGGAAACTCACAACTCTACAACAATTCAAGACCAAACAACTTGTATGTACGCGAGTCTGTACGAGTGAGAAAGTGATAACATTTTTATTGTTTTCCTGAAGACCTTTTCCTTACTGTACTGGCTCTCTTATCTATAGTGGGGCAATCATGACAGCTTGGTCACTCAATTCAGATTTCTGAAGCAGATAACACACCTCTCACATGGCACAATGGCAGGAGTCAGTCGGCAAAAAGTGTGTGATGTTGGACACCTGAGGTGTGGGGTAATCTGACATCTCCTCCTCTACGAGTTGTATATGACAGTGTTTTATTTCTTATATAAAAAGACAATGCCACCTCCATCTAATTATTAACACACCTTAGGCGCTTCTAAATAGTAAGACTGAGGGCAGAGAGAAATAGACAGTGAGAGAGAATATGATAATAAAGGTGATGACAATGATAATAGAACCAGAGAAAATAGTTCAAGAACATTTTTGAGCCCTGAAGTCAAAGGTAAATTGTGACTCTGATCAGTTTTACATTTTACATAGTGAAAATTCCCACTCAAAGGATATTATCATGATTAATGTATTGATTATGATTTAACTGGACCACTTTAGCCTTCTGCCATTTTAGTTGATTTGACAAACAAATGCTAACAAGGCATAACTGGCCAATGTAATGCCATGTCCTTTGGTCAGGAATAGGTGATGTTGAAATGTGAAGGGTCCTACCTTCATAAAGCTGAGCATACTGTGGAAAACCTGCAGCCCTCAGCCATGTACATGCCTCCTTCGCCTCAATTTCTGTAAAAGATATATATATATATATATATATATATATATATATATATATATATATATATATATATATATATATATAGAGAGAGAGAGAGAGAGAGAGAGAGAGAGAGAGAGAGAGAGATTGACATTTACAATTGATGACAACATTAAGCATAAACATAATGAAGAATAATTCATAACCAAATCTTTTGAGAGGAAAGACTCAACAACTTTATTATGTAGTTCCCTGCTAAGTGCTGGTTATCTTGACTTTTCAACCTGGCGCTATAGTGTAATGTTTGAGACGGCACTGCTAAGTGGCCGTCCAAAGCAGTCAGAACTGTTGTTGAGGCGGTGGAGAAGTGCTACATCCCTGTCCATTAACTGTGAACGGCCCTTTAGACGCCACATGCCAAATGGCAAACACCACTGAAAGCATCTTGACTCCTTCTGGAGGCCTGTTTCACACAGTGAGGTGTCAGAATTAGGAGCTTAACTGCGATTCTGACGATACTCTATCTAGCAACACTCGCCTCATGTAAATACTTGCTTGAAAATGCTTATACGAAACCAAGACGTGGTATAAAATTACAAAACCAGAGTTTGAAAGCTCTTCAATAGTCCCAGAAAGTTAATGCCAAGTTTTTTTTGTGTGTGTGTGTGTGTTTATTGGACCATGTGATGGTGAATGGGCAGATAAGGATCTCAAAGATTGCTGAACTGAACTCAAGCAGGCATGTCGCAGGAACTGGCGAGTTACTGAGATCGCAATCATTCCTGATAACCATTGTGCCCTTGAGCAAGGCACTTAACCTCAGGTTGCTCCAGGGGGACTATCACGGTGGTTAATGGATTTTTTTTTTGTCGGGATAAAAAGCATCTAAACGCTTTTGTATTGGTGTAAAAGTGCTACTTAGACCCTATTAGCGCCCTCTAAAGGTGTAACACAGCTAATGCATCTCTCTGCTGGCCATGCTGTTATCTATCACAAGCACAATCTACACAATCACAGCTCACAATAGGTTGTAATCAGCAGAGAGGGACCTCTTGCTTTTCTCAATGGCTAATTGTCCACATTCCAAACTCTAAAATTCCAATTATTCTAATTGCAATGCCTGCAATGATGACACGTAAAATTGAAAGACCACCTGAGATAAGTTCCTCATCGTTTCAACAGAAAAAAGAAAAAAAAGGCTGGGGATTAGGAGGGGCCAAGTGAAAGAGATGTGAAATAAAGACGTGTAAAAAGACACTGCTGACTTTGCCCAGAGGAAAGGTCGCAGACTCTGTCTCTACTAGCGGGGATACGTGACTCCCCACTCGAACGAGCGTGAGAGTGACGGCACGCATGACAACAACAGAGGCACGCGATAAGGGAGGTCCTCTGCCGGGGGAGAGAGAAGAATAAAGCAGGAGAGAGGAGTATTTCAAAATGTGCTTTGACAGCAAGAATGGCAATGCAAAAAAAAAACCTGAATCTTGAATCCATCTCAAGAATCCACATGTGCATGACGAGATTCCTTTCAAGCAACTGACAGAATTTTGCCCGAAAGCACTTTTTAGGAGTTTGTGAACTTCGAAGAATGTCCTACACTTAAAATAATGACACACTTTTCTGGTACGGTCTGTAATGAGCGCTGTGGCTTCCTGTGTGAGTGTGTGTATAGATATGTGTGTGTTTGCACTGTCTAGGCACCACTGAAGACCATCCAGCTGCAAGAATGTTAGAGGACTGGATGCATTTAAATGTAAATGATGGAGAGACACACACACAAACACACACACACACAGGCTCCACTGCAGTGTCTCACCGACTGGCTTTTCCTTTCATCAGCAAGGTACCCCCTCCCTGTCTGATCACAATGGGCCGCTATCACACAGGTGCCTGTCTGACACCAACAGTAAATAAGGCTTTCTTACCAGAGATGGCATCACAAAAATCATGCAGACATGAGATTACCGGGGTCTTTTCTCAGAAGAACTGTCTAGGACTGTGTTTCCCACAGTGTTTCCCAACCCTGTTCCTGAAGGCATCCCAACACTACACATTTTTAAACTCTTTCTACTCAAACACATCTGAATCATCAGCTCGTTGGTAGAGGCTCCAAGACCTGAAATGAATAGGTCAGATAGGGAAAACATCCAAAATGTGTATTGTTGTAGTTCATCTAGGAACAGAGAAGGGTTTAAACAAATTTACAGTCACATTTAACATTGCTCAGTGAAATTTTAAGGGCAAAATCAAGTAATTCCCATTGGATTCCATATGATCAGGAGTTTTGCGTGAAGATGAAAACAGTTCGCCATGCAGTTGTTGCTTGTTTATAAGATAACACTTGAATCCACTGCATTCACCAATGTTTTTTTCCTGCAAAATTCTGCTGACATTTCGCTCATGTGACTGCACCTTGTGAAAAAGGGAAACATCACCCTTCATTTAATCTCTAGAAGAAACAATTGAGATATTAAAGAGATCTGATTTGAGACTTTTCTTCCCTATGGGTAAGTTTATAAGAGGTAAACTCACTAAGCGCAGTACAGGATACATTCATCACAGATGTACACCCAAAACACACTCAAACATGCTGCCTTTATGAAGATAGATAAGTATAAACACACTTGAGAAGTTGTTTCGCCCTCTCTCACACTAATGGATGTCATGTAGATGCGCACAGGCTGTTGACACTATTTTTTCGCCATCTCAGCACTCAAAGCAGTACACACATCCACACTTAAATTTCGAATATGGGCTGCAAGCGTAGTTTTTTTTGTTTGTGTACGCACGTCGCATCCTGTGCTCTCCCCGCAAGTCTATGCGGATTCGCACGCCAGGCGGCGACCACACTTCCCTTGCCTTTCCGAGGCTGTCAGGAAGCCAATAAGAGTGGCTCATTCCATGGTTGTCATGGTCACTTTGGAGGACACACCTCCTTTTGTTCAAGGCCAGATAATGGAGGCCTTCAGCGCCAACACAAACACAGAGAACGCCTTACATCCTGTAGCACACACATGGAATGTCGAACGTTCGACCTCAGAGAAAATGAGAAATAGGTTGAACCTCCCCAGTAAAGTAAACAGCCTTTGATTCTTTCTTGATAGTAAAGTACATGAGTTTATATTTAAAGGAAACTAAATTTCAGCTACAAACACATCAGATTGAGCAACTGAAATAACATTGTGTTGAAAGTGAGATTGACGTCAGTATTACTTCACAGAGTTGGATGTTCTAACACTTTTTCTTCTTAATATGACACAGTGTACAGTGTTTCCAAGCCAAAAAAATATCCCAGAAGGTCTATGTCATTGTTTCATAGATGTGAAGAGTTATGCAGGTTATGGGTCACTTGAATTAGTTTAGCAACAGTTTACTAACTAATAAAAATAGTGATGATGGAAAAAAGGGACATAATCAAGAATCAAAGTTAAAGTAGCCTAGAGGTTGACCGATGGGGGCTGAGTTGCTGATGGTCAAATCTAGATCACTTACAGAGTTACTGAAATGGATGCTTTTTCTCTGAAAACCATGTCATTTCATCAAATAGTTTTGATTTATTGTTTTAGGGGAGCCAACAGTCATCACCGTCCCCTCCCATCTCTTTTCCTCTCTTCATCAGCCTTAATCTACAATCCATCTGTTTCATATCTTGGTGCCAGCCACCTATAGTGGATGCATGACCTGCGACCTCTTCAATGCCACGGTGACCCAATTCAAGCACACAGGATGTCTAGGCGGCATCCTTCACAGAAACATGTGCCTTTGTGCATTCTCCTTTCATCAAAGCATATAATATTCCCTCCACCTAATTCTTCCGTTTTCTATCTAATGAATTAACTTTTTGATGTATGTTGATGAGAGCGGGGAAAAAAGTGACAGACAAGACAAAGAGGCAGACTACAGTCTCCAGACCCGGAGAAAAACAGACAGGCGTAATCTCTTGGGAGAACATCCCATGAACCCGGCTAAAGTTGAATTCCTGCTAGTTGGACCTTTTTTTTTGCCGCTTCTAAAATTACCCTTCCTCCTCCCTTTCTTCTTCCTCCTCTCTTCTCTCTCCTCCTCGTCCTCTTTTTCCTGTCACAGGAAGTTCTCACAATTGCTGGCCGATGGTTCCTCAGCATGAGGGAGGAGGTGGAACCTATGTGTATGAATACGTGTGTGTGCAAGCGACTCTCTACTATGGATCCAGAATCCAACCCTCTTAAAGATAAAGTTTCCAAAAGGGGGTTTCTGCAGCAATGCCATAGAATATACATTTTGGGTTTCAGTTCTTAAAAGATCCATTTTTTTTTCTTCTAGTCTGAAGAACATTTTAATACAAAGAGCTCTTTTCCACTATAAACAACCTTTTGTATAATGGAAAGGTGCCATGGATGTAAAATGTTCTTCATGGAACTATCAATGCCAATAAAGAACCTTTATTTTTGAAGCTGTGCTATGCTAGTTAAAGAGTCCTTGTTTCAAATGAACAGCACACAAACATCAATATCTGTCTTTGAGCGGAACTAGAAGGATTTTTTATCAACGATTCATGTGACCTGATGTCCTACTCGCTAAACTGCCTCCAAGACACTAAGCTCTTTATCTTTCATCTTTCCACACACACATTTTAAATCTGCAGAGAGCAGTCATACATCATTTGTTGAGGATCACACATATCATATTTTGGCATGGCCTTATACAGACATATGGGGGTAGAGAGCAAGAGTCAGGTAGCTCTGAACATGAGAAGATCCCCTCCATCTGGTCACAAACACAGGGGATCATGATCATCGTGGGGTTACACCATTATCACAGTCACTCAACACCACTATCCCAGGCACCTACACACACTTTGCCAGATGGGTCCATTTATGTCTGTCTTGGACTTTCTGACAGATTTAAACATTAGCTATCACTGACCTAGAGCCAGCTTGGCCAGGTCTGGTGACTGGCCACTTTGTGTAACGCATGGCTGATCTCAGGTCAGATGATTAGATATGCTCAATGATATGTCACCCTATACATTTCATCTATGATCAAACGATTACTTAAAGAGGTGAAGAAAGAAAGACCCTCCTCTAATATCACAGAGGGCTTCTAATACACCAACTTATTCTTTACCTTTATAGACTAAAACCCAGCAATCAGACAGTTCTCAGGAGGCAACAAACGAGGTTTTAGGCTGAAAACCTGCTTATACACTTCCAGAATTTTTTATGTGAAGGTTTCAATGGATCTGGAGACATGTGGAGTGTTTAAGAATGTGTGTATGAGTTTCAAGGCTCTTTACTTATGTGAGTCCATTATGCTCACCAAAACCATGACCTTAGATTATGAGGTGGTGCATGTATATCTTCAAAGTGACATGTTTTAAGCATGGCATTCTTTCCTTTGGCTCCTAACTGACCTGCTTTACTGCCTTATCATCTGGAGTTAACATGACCTCAAGTTTATCAACCTCTGCTTAGAAAGAGAGAAAAAAATCAGACATGGAACCTCCTACAACAACATATAGGGCCTACTTTTTAATACTGCATTCTTTTTAAGAATACAAAAAAAAAAAAAGGTTGTTATTCTAAACATGGCAAAAGATCTGAGATCAATTTATCAACTAAGTAAAATTCTCGTATTTAACCTATGGGTTAATAGTCGGGGGCTCCACTTTCTCTCAGTAAAAATGAGAACAAACTTTATCTTATCTTGTGCAACCCTTGCAATGTTAACTGTAGGCCTAAACTGCAGTAAACTAGCTAAACGTGATTTTTTTTTAAATAATTTAGATCGATTTAGTTTAGTTAGATTTATATACACTTGTGATGTGTATTTTATAAATAACGAAATAATATCGGTAGCCTATTAATGTTTTTTTATTGTTAGTCCGATACTGATCTTAACAGAAAACGCTCAAGCAGCGCACTTTTGCTACCTCCTCAGGTGATCTCGACTTATATCGGTGTCTATTTCACTCTGTCTAGCTTTTAATCTAACTATTTTCGTCGTAACTAAAGCGCTGTTTCAAAACACCATTATATGTGCATGTAAAAATACATATTGTTAGGACAACCACCCCTCAACGCAAGGAAAGACGACGAATGCGCATTCAGAATCAGAGGACCACAGCGCACTCTTTACGCGCTCTTTGGCAATGGCAGATTTGAGCAAAACCTCCCCCAGTCTCTGCATGAATGAAAACGTAGACCAACACTGAAGAACCACTCTTATCTACGAAGTATGTGGAATCAACGTAAAAACCTATGGTGTCGGGGATAGCGAGGGGAGATTAGGCTACTTATCGGGCAGTCTGGACTGGAGCGCCGGCGGCCCGTGAAAGGCATCACATGCATCACCCATATAACTGCAACTCAAAACTTCAGGACGAGATGAAATTCTACAGCTGGAATAACTAAGGGAGAAAAATGAACGAGCACTACAATATTTACCCACTCCTACATTCACTCCTACTGTTCGAATCATGTTCTGACACAAAATATGTTTTATTTAGGCTAAATGCACCCTCAAATGACAACCATTTATGACGTCCATTGTAATCATTTCATTGTTGGACGATGATGCTGAAATATAACTGACCCAATGGTTCAGTAGTAACAGTTGGATTGCAGTCTGCAAGGTTCGAATTTGCAACCTCTCGGTGACCAGCTACAGGACCCAAAACTGGCAATTCCAAAGAGATCATATAGGCTACTAGTTGAACGTATATACATAAGCAATACAATACAATAGCTGTGTTACAAAATACAATTCGATTTTTACGTAAATCAAGCAGTTTTGCATTTGTATATGCCTACCACTTACATTAAAACGTAATGGATATTACTGCCCATAATGGACATCGGATAAAAAATAAATAAAAATAACTAATACATATAGCCTAGCTCTTAAAAATATATCAATGCCATCTAGATTCACTTCAAATCAGCCAGTAAACCCCTTATTTCTGTCGTTTAAGATTTGATATGGCATTCAACAGAGAGACAAATTAGTAAGAGTTCACGTTAATTAACGTATAAAGTTACTATTAAACATATAGGACTACTTACGAGTAAGGATCATGTTGTGTTTTCTATAAGAGTCCCGCTGCGATATGCTTCACGAGTCCTCTTCGTTTTATTCCAACATTACAGCGAAGCTCGCATAGTATTCCAACAGCCTACGAAGTGAATTCGCAAATTCTATGATTTAAAAAAATAAAAGGTTCCTCCGGACTAAATAACGTTTATAGAAGGTCCAAAGGCCAAAGAGCAAAAAAGTAAATCCATGACTGATTTCCTTTCCTGTCTGCCCAGGGCAAAAAATGTTCCTCACTCCACGAGAGAGCTGTGTTTGAAACGCCTGTGAACGGACTGGCCCGCGTGTGAATGTGAATGAACAGACTGATTCACTGTTTAGGAATGGGAGGCTGGGAGAACGCTCCACCTCCCCGCCCAGGACAGCCTCAGGTGGGCTTTCGCTGCTCTAGACGGGAGGTGGAGCTATCATTCAATTGCCAATGCCTATTTCATTGGCATGTTTATAGCCCATGCACACAATAAAATTAGTGACAGGAAAATGATAAAAAATGTAGAAATGTTAATAATAATAACAATGTATAAAATAACTACATTAAACACTCAAAAAGACTACAAGACATGGAAATTATAAGTAATATATTTTTAAACAGAGCAACCGAATGATTTCCATGACGTTTGCTGCATTATGCATAGGCATTACAAAATGAATGACTCTTCTTACATGTTTTTTGTTCAAACTGTAAATTAGTCGACGTTACTTATTGATTAATCTTAACAAACCGCGAAATCTAAATAAAATAATCGGAATGTGTGTATGCTAATAAACAATATAAATAGTAAAAAAAATAAAAAATAAAAAAAATATTTTTAATTCCCCCCCTGAAATATAGCCTATATTAAGTATCCTACTAGATATATGATGGCAGTAAAAGGAGAAAGTGAAAAGGAGAAAGTTTCACCAGTGTCACTACTTGGAGCTATGGTTACAGAAAGTGAAAATTGATTTAGGATTAACATTAAATCCAGATGCGTTAAAATGGATTACCTGCAGCCGGTTTTACGTCCGATTAATACGAATTCAAATAGTCTAATAATAAAATTACAATTATTAAATTGTTAATTCATTTTAAATGAATTATCCTACATAAAAATAAAGATAACCATGTCTTAGTTAGGCTACCATTGCGCGCAATACGCGCAATACGCGCATTGCCAATTTAATACATTTAAAATAATATTTTATTTGATTTTATTTACTGGTCTATGTCCTTGTCTGTACTTAATCCAATCCTAAAATCTCTATGCTTTTCAAGCGAAATTCAAATCATCCAAAAGTGAGAGTGGGCTCGAATAGCCTACTGTTCATTTGGCTGAACGACATTGTTTTGTACTTAACTTTAAACTGCAATTAAAACGGCGCGCGGTTAACATATCATTAGAGGTCTTCATTAAGTAGTGGGGCCGTTTGAAAGCCGCTATTGTGGGACATGATGTTGTGAAAGGGGTTAGACAATGAGTCCGTTCTGCTATGGTAATTCCAACAAGCCCCATCAACAGGCGTCCCTGATCCTCGTCTCTTCGCGCACGCACGCTCAGAGGTGCAGCGCCGCAACAGTAGCTTTGCACAGCAGAGCAAGAGCTTCTATTGTGTGAGGAGCTCTTATTGAGATCAAACAAGCTTATGGTCCTTTCTGATGCTTCCTGCTTTAGAAGTCAATAGAAAGTCACGTTCACTTCCCTTTGCCGGTTCAATTAAAACCACGACAAAGAATGGAGACCTATTCATGTAAGCCATGCAATGCATGTTTAATGAAATGTGTCTTTGATTGGAGTCACAAAGTAGAATTCATTGTATTGATATTAATTGTATTATTCATCATGCAAGAAATAGGAATATGAAGATATTTAGAATGGTATAATCAATGCACAATATGCTATCAATGCAATGGGAATACTGCATAAGCCTCATTAATTTCTCTTGTCCGGTTCTGTAAAATAACGTAGCATGTCTGACTCACAAGGAAAAACTTATGCAGAGGTTATTACAGGGGAAATTGCCTTACTTGTGGAATCTTTACCTCAGCCTTTATTCCTCACTCTCCAGAAATTCAGCAACTGCATTCAGACATGCCAGAGAGATTGAGTGAGAGATGTGTGTGGTTTTGAAACTGACTCACCAGATTCATCCCTCTTTCCCTGTCTCTGTCTGTCATCTGTATGTCTGCACCTAGTCGTTCACTCCACCCTGCATGGAAATTGTATTCTCCCAACACAAAACCATTTCATTTTTAAAGGTACTCTACTATAACACAAGTATAACTTTTTTTTTCTTCAAAATTAACAATTTAAATAATGATTGTGGCAAGCAGAACGAGGCAGAGGGACCGTGAGAACGGGGCGAGGCCGGTGGCGTGATAGATAGGGGAGCGCAGGGCACAACCTAAGTTGTTAGTGGGGTGCGTCTCAATCAGCTCCCTAGTTCAGTAGTCAGGGGCACTGATCAGGACATAAGTCTCTGACTGAGACGCACCCATGGTTTAAAACTTTCCACACATGCCAGGATGACGAAACTTAGTGTATTTAGTTGCCATTTCAACATTATTTAGAGAAAAAATTGCACCAAAATTAAAAAAATCTTTGGAAGATATTACTGAACATTTATTTAACCATAGCAAAAGTACATTTCTTAGTAAGTACGTTTATTTTTCATCTCTGTTTTTTGTGTTTATTTAAAATAAGACAAATCTGATATTCTTTTAACCTTATTTAACAGTCGAGATCGTTCTTTAATGCTGATCTAACCAGCAGAAGACACGAGCCGCGGTTTAAATCCCAGTTGCGCAGGTGGGGAGTGTTGTAACACTGCGTTACAATGAGCCCCTATTAGAAATATGCTATTATATTCTATACTTTTTATGAATTATTTTGAGAAACCATGAGAAAAGGGTGAATAAAGACTGAGTCAATGTTCAGAAATTATTCATTATTATTATGTTTTTAACCATGCTGTATAGCAGCATTTAGCAATGTGTTTGTTGTCAAACTCAAATTTATTGTATATTTTTAATGATTAAAAATGCCATTATTTTATTTTAAAAAGGTAATAATTGTATTTTATTGACAAAATATTTTAGTTTGTCTTGGATATTTATTTTGATTATATCAGATAACATTTTAAGCTGACATTTGGTCATGTTACAATGTACCCCACCTATGGGGCATGTTGTCACATTTCACCTCCATTCTTTCGGGGTAAATCAAGAAAAAAGTATAGACTGTATTAATGAAACAAAACCACATAATTGTAGTAGACGTGTGCAATTAATGTGTGAAAAAATAAATTTACACAAACTGAGACAGTCAAAAAGTGTTAGGTTGTGCCCCGCTCTCCCCTAATGAGCACCGCACTGGTCTTGTATCTCTCACGGAGGAGCTTTGGAAGCATACAAGGAGGAGCGGCGACAGTGAAGGACGAGAGAGGACCAGGCATGGTCCTTGTTTTTTTTAAAGAACAAAAAACTAAAAATATTTAAGAATGTTTCAACTGTTTTTGTACATATACTTATTGTCAACATTGAACCCTACTAACTTTCAATGAATGGAAAAAGCATTTTTTAGTTACAAAAATATGTTCCTTTGCGTTCCACAGAAGAAAGTAAATAATGCATTCTAATAAGAAAAGGTTCTATATAGAACCCTGAAAGGTTCTGTCAGATGCTCATATATTGAACCATTTAGGGTTTCCCATCATGTGATCATTTTATGGATTTAGTTTTATTTAGTTTTAATTCACTTGAATTATGAATTAGACTGCTCATAAAGATACTTAATCACTAGACAAATTGAAATAACCTGTTAAACATGAACGAGTTGTGCAACAATTTAAAACATTTCTCCTTATATAAAACATATTTGACATAAAGGGATATTTAATATTGAGTCAAGAACCCTATGGTTATTTTTATTTATTATGGATAGGGTTGGAACAAACATTAGTGTGGGTAAATGATAACAGTATTTCATTTTTGGGTGAACTATTCCACATTGTGTGTGTGCCAGCAATAACCAAGACAATGTCTAAGTGCACTGAACATTTGACCAACGGTTTGAGCAAAAATTCCAACTGCTAAAAATGTGGTGCACAGAAAAGGACTGAACTGAAATTATATTTTGTGAACATTATATTTAGCAGGGTGCTATTGCAAATTAAAGGAGCATATAAGAGACGCCACCCTAGCACTGTCTGAAGTTCACCGGATCCTGTACTTTTACTCCCACAATGCTTTGCCATCTACAGAAACAGAAAATGACTGCTGAGAATTTAGAAGTTTGTATGTGACACCTTTATTTTGCTATATTAGTTCAGTCAGGCAATCTAGTTCTTATTGTAACAAGTAAACATAGTACTTTTACATGTCTTTGTGTGCATGTTTCACAACAGGCCACTACTACAGTCCCAAAGTAACACAAAGGGAGAGCAATACATTACACAGAAGAATAGAATTGTTATTATCAGCTATTTATAAACCAGCACAGGCTCAAAACAATCAGAAATAGACTGAGCAGGTGTGAGCATGTGCATTTCCACACACCACCTATTTAAGCTGTGGAAGTAAGCCGATATATTTTTGTTTGCGATTGTGCATGCTAAACAAATGGGGACCTTGTGCATTACTGTATTTCATCAGACCACATAAGCTGGATATGCATGTACAGAATGTGCCAGCTTTAATATCCAGAGGATAAAAACAGGAAAAAGCTACCCAGGCTACCTCTTACCCTGTTCTTACAGATACATCTCAGCCTCTCCCACTTCCACACAAACATAAATGACATCAAAATACGGTACACACTTCTTAATTCTAAAATAAGGGCTCATTTTTATTTTTAAATATATACATAGCAAAAATAAATGTCAACTTTAGCTACATTTTTTGCACATTAGTTTTAATCAAATTATTTTTACACTGTAAACCCCATGCTTCATTTTGTTGAAATGAACTAATATGTGTTGGAACAATTGTTCATTCTTAGTTCGTGTTAACTAATGTAGTTAAAGGCAGGGTAGGTGAAGACTCTTCACATCCTGATAGCAATCACTATAAGTTAAGAAATCGTCTGTGGAAGGCTTAGGACCATAAAATGTTTGTCCAATCATTGCATTCATTCATACGATGTCCTTCCTGCCCGTCAGCCATAGACTGTAAAAAAAAAAAAATATGGACGTAGTGTCCGTGACGTCACCCATAGGATTCTGAAGAGCCGTTTTGAATCGTAAAGTAGGATCGAGCTGGCTGTTGCCATCTTGGCAGCGCCTCACCGTGTGTCACTCCCGGATAACAGAAAATGGGCAAAGAGGCGGGACGTGGGTGGAGCTGAGGTGAGGTGATGACAGACAGCAGACAAACAGCAATCCACCTGCCACTCAAAGTGGCCACGCCCTTAATTATGCAGAACTTTAAGGCTTTATATAATGTAAACGAATAAGTTATAAAAAAAACATCCACCCTCCTCACAGTTGTCATGAAGGGCAAAACTAGCCGTATAGACCAAAACCACAATTTCTACCAAGCTGTAAACATGTTTTTTCTGCTGCAAATTTGGGCATTTTAACATGGAGCTCCATTTTTTCAGGGATAATATTGCTTGAAGAAGCATTCAGTTGCGTTCAAGTCTGTGGCAAGCCTCAAGTGTTTCCTGCATACCATTCAGATAAAAAAGAAGGTGGAAAGCACTCATTAAAGGCACAACACTTCTTTTAGCTTTAGGTAAGTGACTATTACCAACAGAATCTAATCAGAGGACCACTGAAGTGCCTTTAAACACGCAGCATTATTCAATGTGTTGACGTAATGTCCTGTGAAACAGGAAGACAGTGCGGGACATATCAAGCAGCTCCTAAACAGACAATAGCGTTTCATGTATATCACAGTTTGACTAGTGCCTTTCAGATTGGTAAAGCTGCAGTTTCCTCCTAATCTCTAACCGGTTCTCATCAAAATCTCCTCCATATCGCTTTGAAATACAGCATTCTGTGCAGAATTCAAATGGGTCCGATACGTTTTGTTGTCTGCGCTGACTCGCTAATGTGAACCGCTCTGTGCTCTCGTGTCTCTGGACTGGAGCAGACTGCGTGTGCGCTGCGGCGGTTCGTGTGTAACCAGACTTCATTCGCCTCAACTGAAAGCATGCTTACAATGTCTGTATCGTTCCCTATCCCCTATATAGTGCACTATGTGCCATTCACCATGCATGTAGAAAATAGTACATGTGTGAGCAAGTGACTGATTTCCGACGCAGCTTTAATGTCTATTTAGGGAGCGGGACGCTTCAGATTCTAGAGAGCATTTGATTGGACAGAAGATGGGATGAGAAGCTTAAGTCCGTGGTGATGTCATTAAAATCCGTGATCCATTTTAACGGAAGTGAGAGACTGTATACGTTTTTAATGCTTATATCTCATAAATCCAATCATCGTTTTGGAACACACCATAGAGTTTGGATTTCAGGGGGCCTTAAATTATTTAGTTAATACATTGTTCAACTGGACCTTACTGTTATGGTTATCAGGAAGCAACGTAATACGCACCCCTTACGAAAATAAACCATGGTTTTACTACAAATAAAACCAAAAAACCATGGTTATTGTAGTAAAACCATGGTAACCGCAAATTAACCATGGTTTTGCTTCTCTAACCATAGTTTAACCATGATATTTGTGGTAAAACTGTAGTTATCTAAATGGTATTCAATTAGCCAAAAAAACCATGGTTACTACATTTTTACTACAATAAAACCATTGTTAATTTTCGTAAGGGACATGACGAAAGGGAGGTGACGCAGTGTGTAAATTGAGTTACCCCTCCCACTTCCGCTAGTTTTACTGAGATTTTTCATCCTGTGTGAATTTGCGATTAATATTACAGACGTCCTGCGGTAAAATTACATTACTCCATCCACCCTTGTAAAATGAATCCCGTCCGAATAGGGTTTTAGACAGACGTCAGTCACGGAGCACCACAAACAAAACAGCAGCCACCTTTTACAGTTCCTCCTGAACCCAACTTTCAATGTCACAACTATTTTTGTTCAAAGATTTTCATTTCATTATAGTTCATACAGTATGTCCTCAGTCTCCTAGTTTGCCAAGTATTCACTTGTTTGTTACTATAGTTTCTGATTATGTTCTCCACCCGTTTCTAGTATGAATCATTATTCTGTCTGTTTATACTCCTTGGTTTCCTCAGTTCATGGTCGGTTATTGCCTTTGTTTGAAAAGCTTTTATGTTTACGCTTGTCTTTACCGTCACATTTTAAATTATCATCTTGTTTCATTTATAAAAACTGCTGCAAAGTAATCCACACCTCAGCTTCTGCATTTTCACGGACTCATCTTACAGTTCACAAATGTTAACAAATGAGACCTTATCGTTGAGTGTTACCAATCATCTAATAATTTGATGTTACAGGTAATATCCATGATTCATTCCAATGTTTACAAATATTAACAGATCAATATAACTTGTAGGAATGAATTCAATAAAAAAACACACACACCATGTCACCATCATTGAAATTTCAAACCACCTTTCATTCAGTTAAACCTTGCTGAACAAAATAATTTCTTTCTTTCACAAAAAAAACCCCTTACTGAATCCAAACATTTGAATTTTGAACTGACATCTAAATATGCAATCAAATCTTCCATTTTTATCA
Source organism: Romanogobio albipinnatus (assembly GCA_023566225.1). Lineage (NCBI taxonomy): Eukaryota > Metazoa > Chordata > Actinopteri > Cypriniformes > Gobionidae > Romanogobio > Romanogobio albipinnatus. The sequence continues at coordinate 21,966,292 of CM042241.1, forward strand.
ATGTAATTAGAAATAAAGTCTCAGTTTTCCCTATAATTTGGAACAGACGCTTGATATTAGATTTGCTGACTTGCAAAATTCCCTTACATTTTCTGAAGGTAACGTAATTTATAACTGGCTGCTTTGGCAGTTCCCCAATCCATTCCTGATTTTTCCATGAGCTAAGCGGTCTTACGTGTATCAGAGGCATTAGTGTACACAGCTGTTATGGAGATATATACAGAGTGCAGAGATGGAGGACTTCTGGCTCTCCTCAGAAGCTGTCTGGAATCCAAGAGGCCCTGAGGGAGATGACTGAGATAGACTCTCTCCAACATGGACTCGATGGATTTTTGACAAGTCTGAGATTCAGAATATTTGCCCATAATGGGGGTTAAAAGGTGAATGTACGTCCTAGTGTGTGAACGAAATGTGTCAGCATGTGTTGCATTGCCACATGCGTGTCCAGAAAATGGCCAACAAATGTTTAGCCGTAACAGTGGTGGTATTCACAGGCCATCAGCCATGAAGAGATGAGCCAGGCATGGCATTCACTCAAGAAACAAACATACTGTGTACGTGTGGGAAAGTCACTTAAGGTTACAGGCTACTATTTCAAAGAAGTTAACAACTATGGGAAGGAAAATTATGCATGTTTACATGATAGACTTGAGAAACATGACTCAATATTAACAATATAGTAATATTGTTCAATTCAGATTTGAGCTGCATGTCTTGGCAAACTCGACCATGTACACCAGAAATACTTTACCTTCTACGGTATTCAGGTGTGAATCAAATGAACCACTGTCCTCCACAGGTCTCCTTTCCAACTTTACGTGCAATGCTTTTAGGCATTCCCAAAGTAAACCATTAGCTGAGTTTAGTTGATCTGATTACAGATCAGTTTTTCCTCACAGTTTTGTGGGCACATGACAGACTCTATAGGGAGGGGAGACACTAAAGCATTCAGGCTACTTATCCAATAACATGTTGACATACAAAAAGTGTACAATTTATAATCCCTGTTTACACCTAGCATTAAGATGTGTTTTGGTCGATCGGATCATAAGTAGACAAAAAAAGAGACATTCCTGTTTACACCTTGTATTTTAATCCTTCTCGTTTGTCCACTTTCGACCACTTCTGTCCGATTTCTTTGAGGGGAGTGTCTATGGGTGGGTAAATGTATGGTCTTTTTCAGATCTTTCAATCTAATGGATGAAATATTCTCACACAATTTGGCTTTCGTTTCTGCTCTGATAGGTCAGTGTGTGTTATAATTCTGGAATGGTGACAACAGTGTTCTTTGTATGTTTTTCGTCTTCAAACCAAATTTGGGTTTCCAGCCGACACAGTTTAAATCCCATCTAGCTTGCGCGATTCCCATAATTTTTACGCATTAGGTCAGCAGGTGGAGAGTATTCGGCCACATGACCACATGAGCATCTACGAAAGCAATCCAGTCTACCTCTGGAAGTGGTCGAAAGTGGTCAAGCTCAAAACGTTTTAGACTCAGTTTACACCTATATTTAGCATCGTCCACTTGTGGACCGATCGACCAAAACGCATTTCAATACCAGTTGTAAACAGGGCCATAATTGAGAGGCTCAAAATACACAATAGCCATGTTTCCACTGTCAGGCCAAAGGCGGACGTGCTAGTGTGTGCCAACTGTAACTTCCGGGGCTTGATCGGGCCTCGTTGGGGCTTCCTCAGGCGGCAAACAGCCAGGGTTTTTTGGCCTACGAATACCTTGGTCCAAAGCGGGCCAGCTGGGGCTTGAGGAGTGATTATGAACAAAGGCAGAGTTTATCTAAATCTGGTGACACAGCACTGCAGATGATTTCATAAACCATGTCTAATAATTTTAGTTCAAAACTCACTTTCAGGCAGTAGCGAGTGTTTGAAATAACTTCTGTATGTGATCCAATATGGATTCTGATCACTGTATAAGGCAAAAAAAATAAGATAAAAGATATGCGCAATAACCATTACCATAGTAAACATATAGGCTATCACAATCATGTATTTATTTTACCTGTCAGTATGTCTAGGCTCTTTTTACTGGTCTGATCCATATTAAGCTCAGCATATGTCATAAAATAAAGCAACTTTTTCGGGAGCTTCCTCTGTTTCTCTGACTGAAAATATTGCTGTAGGGACTATCACTGAGAGTGTCCTCAGGTCGTAGTTTGGTGGAAAATTTGTAGAAATTATCATTATTTCTAAACTTGATGTAAACATACTGTACTGTGACTACAAATAAACAGAAACTGACATGACTGAATAAGTACAGTATGTGTCCTCTTTCTTTTGTGAAATACCACTTTATTTCTATGTGACTAATGTGCCATTTTGACACAAATTAACAAAGAACCGCTCACACAGAAGTCACTTTCAAACCAAGCAGCTTTCTGTTGATCAGCACAGTAAATTCCCTCATGTTGTTGTTTTTTTCTTTTCCCAGAGGCACAGAATTAATGACAAATGCAACTCCGACATCCCTGAACATGCATACTCCATCCCTTCCGCACTTCTTTTCAGTTCTCTTTATCATCTCTTGTTTTCAAATTCCTGGCTATATGAGGCTATATTAAAAGACGGCTGCAACTTGAGTGTTGTCAGCTGGCCGAACAGCATATTTTTCCCACAATGAAAGTGACAGGCCTCTTTGAAACTATAATAGCTATGCAGCTTTATAGATCGGATGGATGCTAGCTACTGAAATTCACAAACGTCCCATAATCAACTGAAGACCAAGCCAAATGAACTTCGGGGAAATTAACTTGCATTCATGCATTTTGTTGCTCATAAGGGTCTAAAATCCACAATAAATATTTAAAAAACTTTGCTGTAGAAGTGTGTGCAGAGTTTCAAAATGTAAATAGTACAACATGTATGTTGAGCAGAAGTTTAGCAGTTTAGTGTTGGATAAATACTTCCAAGCAAAGTAGTATAGGTGGATTTCAAGGCTCACGCTCAAATCATGCAGTAGTAAAGGAATTAAAGATATAATTATGCAACAGTTGCTTTCTCTAATCCGATTGGCCAAACAGTGTTCTAAGGGCTAATATTTCATATAATGGGACATTTTATTCCACCCATTTGTGTTGTTCCAGACCAGAATATGTAGGTGTAGCGGAATTGTATTTAATATGAACTTCTTGAACAAAAGGTTAAATTTGTTAATATTCGATAACACATTACGTATGATGAAAGGACAATAAACAATACCTTAAAATAGGGTGACCATATTTTGATTACCGAAAACCAGGACACTCGGCCCGTCAATGAGATACTCAAATGATACTCTAAGTTTACTCAAAGATTCATTATTAATTTCAACACATTTAAAGTATGGGGCATACAGAGAGCAACTCTGTATGGATAGAAAATTGTTATATTAGGGCCAGGACAGGACTTGAAAACAGGACATGTCCTGGGAAAACAGGACGTTTGGTCACCCTACCTTAAAAGAATTTGTGAATATTTATTAATTTCTACATATACTAAGATATTTGTAATATTCCAAGGACAGTGTTAGGGTTAATGTATTACAAGTAACGAGTTACACAATTAGATTACTTTTTTCAAGTAACTAGTACACAAGTACAGTAACACATTACTTGTACTGAAATTTACAGTTACTTTGATGTTACAGGTTACTTTTTCAAACAAGTAACGCAAGTTACTTTGTTTTTCCATTTATTGACTGACACTTTTCCTTTCCAAATCGAGAGTAAGTGCAAAGGCTTTGTGTGAACATGATGGTTATTGTAGTTTTAGAATAAGTGTGAGCATGCATTTACTCATCTCCCTCGCACAAAAACAGATTCAGTATTCCTTAAAATGAATATAAACAGTGAAATGCAAACTCAGAGTATTATGCAAACTTGCAATAATTAAATACGTGAAATAACACAAATATACTTTATGTATTTAATCTCACTTTATTAACCAGTCTTTGCTACTGACCTTCGATGATCTAAATCATATAGCTTTCCTGTAGCTTAAACAGTAGAGCGTGGCGCTAGCAACGCCAAGGTAATGGGTTCGATTCCCAGGGAAAGCAAGAACTGACAAAATGTAAAATGTGTACCTTGAATACAATGTAAGTCGCTTTGGATAAAAGCATCTTCCAAATGCATAAATGTAAATGTAAATCAGCCATACATATAAACAAAAACTACACATTTGTGGGCTTTTTTCTATACCTGCAGTAAGAGTATTGAACTTTCTTTTTCTTGCATCCTATTCTTCTGCTCTGTGTTTATATGGGAACCACCTGCAAGGTGTTAAAGTAACACTGAAGCGGTGTTAGAGTTAATAAGATACTTAAGTGATTAATTGTGTGATGATTGAAGACACCTGATGATAATGAGCAGAATCACTGACGGAAAGAGAAACACAAGAACTACAACTGACTTCAGCCACAGCTTTAGATCAAACCAACTGAAGACAGTGCATCTCTTTATTTCTGTCATTTGTCTACAGTTCTTTTTGAGAATTAACAGGTTTAGATGTTGAAGGTTTATGGAAAATATTTGTCACCATTATGGAGATCAGTGTTTATTTTAGTTGGGCAGTTTGTCTTGGCATTCTATGTCAGTTTGTGGTCTTTGTAACAGTATTGGCTAAAACACATACTTGTTGAAAAGGAAGCCATAAACCTAAATTATCACGTGATATAGTTATTATCATAAAGAAAGAAAAAAAAAATTGACTAAACTAATCTTTGAGAGAATTGATGATATGTTAGTAGATTTTCATCATAAATGCTCTACTGCCACACATCAGTCATCCTAAATTTTGATTTTTAAATACATTTAGGGGGGAAAAAAAATTTGACGCACACAGACATCAAGAATCATCATATGAATCTCAACAATGCTGACATGCTGCAATGCATGCTGGGTGTTATACTATGATGATTATATATATCCCAGCATGCATTGCAGCATGAAGCATGTCACCGTCATTGATTTTCATATTCTGATTCTTGATGTTTGTGTGGGTGTGGGGAAAGTGTTTTTCTTCACAATGTATTTAAACAACAAATTTCGGAATATTTGATATCGGGCAAGAAAGGATTGCTGATGAAAATCTAGCAATAACAATTGGCCAAATTTATTTTATATGTTTCAAATATCATTCTCCTTTATGCTATTGAAAGATATCACAAGACTGTTGTGTTTTTTTTTTTCACTTATTTTGTTGTGTTCATTTGTTCATGGTTTCTTTTGCAACAAATTATGTGTTTGAGCAAATATTGTTACAAAGACCACAAACTGACATCAAAAGCCAAGAGTCAAACTGACCAACTAAATGAAACACCGATCACCATAATGGTGACCAAATATTTTCAATACAACATCAACCTCTAAACCTCTGTTAATTCTCAATAAGAACTTCTGTAGATGTCAGAAATAAAGTCAATCTGGTTTGTAATAAGAGAGATTTAATGTCTTCAGTTGATTTCATCTAAGGCTGTGGCTGAAGTCAGTTGTAGTTCTTGTGTTTCTCTTTCCGTCAGTGATTCTGCTCATTATCATCAGGTGTCTTCAATAATCAAACAATCATCACTCAATGAATCACTTTAGTATCTTATTAACTCTAACACTGCTTCAGTGTTTCTTTAACACCCTACTGGTGGTTCCCATATGAACACCGAGCGGTGTTAATTCAACACCGGGGAATTTACTGTGAAGGTTTGTTGGAGCTGCACCCTCTAATGTACAGGTGTTATTTTGCATTTTTTTCAGCCTGAGGCTTATTCATTTCACTTTTGTGTGAAAGGGTTACATTTGCCAAAAATATAACTTTTTTTTGTTATTAAAAAAACAAACAAACAAACAAGCAAGCCCAGCCCATATGAGAAAAATGAATAGGGACATGATGCAGTTAAGCAATTAGTTACTTTTTTTAGGGAGAAATGCATTATTTTAACACATTACTTTTAAAAACTTTCCCCAACACTGATTATGAATGAATAAATATAATGTTAATAAATGCTGTAAAAATAGTTTATTGTCAGTTCATGATATCTAATGCCTTTAACAGTTGTATAGAAGCAATGTTGCATTTGCAGTTGTGCTATTGGTTTGAATAATGATGTGCCAAACCACAACCATGTTGGTATTCTGTTCATTTTTGTAAAACAAATGTGGCTGACAGACTACATGCGTGCAGAAAAACAAAGCAACACATGCAAACACTCGCATTACCACTCACTCATAGAAATGTGTCTGCATGATGGGCAATGAACCTATACCACCTCCAAATAAAGGCTCATATTTTTCCAATTAGTCATGCTAGAAAAGAAGAGATTACACATGGTTTTCTTTATTCGGCAGACACATGCAGAGACAATCGGGTATGAATGTGTGAGTGTGTGAATGTGAGCGCGTGGAAGCCAGTGAAAAGAGAAGGAGATCAAAAGTTCAACATAAGAGCAAACGATGAAGTAGCCACAGTGATGTTTGCTTTTCCTCAGCTCAATTGACTTAGTCTTCTTTTATGTAACTCATATTACCATGAGTCGTTTTTGGATACCCTCTCCATTTTTCTCTCCTACTGGGCCTCTGGTAATAATTCAAAAGGTTGTCATTAATCTTCATCACCTGAAATGTTTCTGCCCTGATATAGATTCTCATCAACACTTTTAGCTGCTTCAGTTGCCCTTGAATCTTCAGCCGGCACGGCCCATTTCAGATAAACGATGTTTAATGAAGAGATTTGTTGGTGGAGAGATGTAACTATGGAGACTGGTAAACCTTTCCAGCCTTTTCTCCCCTCCCCAAACCAAATGATGATAATATGATTTTGCATTTCCTAATGACTCTGAACAGATTCTCGAACCCCTAAATCGTAAACTACGGTCAATTTAAAGTCAGTGTTGAAAAAACAAACTCCAGCATAAGCTGAAATGGTTTTTACAAGAGGACTCCTTTAGCATACAGAGAACTGCACTGTTTCGTGCCATGTTCAAAAATACTCCATAGAAGTCTAGTCAGGAAACCACTGGCATACTTCTGTATGACTAATAAAAAACAAACAAATGACTGTGGAGTTAACAAAAAGGAATATTTTTGGGTTCTAGTTTAATCCTTGGAAAATTCTGAAGACGCTTGCTTTTTTTATTTATCAGGGGTTGAATTCAGCCAGAACAATCCAGAACAGTGTTCTAGTAACTCTTTGATGTAAACTATACTGCATACATATAGTTGCATTTTTTTTGTCAATCTATCCCATTTTCTGTATGCTCTACTCTGTCTTCATGTAGGATAGTAAGTGTACTTTTTTAAGTTTTCCATTCCTTGCAAAAGAGGTTTATTCAACCAATGTTCAGAAGTTCAGGTGAGAATGAACTCTAAATGAAGATTTTGTATTTAAATGCACTGCATGTTATATTTAATAAGTTCAGACTAGATAATTCTCAGAAAGATACAATGTCTGTATAACAGAAGCAACTTCTGCACTATTTCTGGCCACAGGACCCGGGCATGTTCCACACGGCAGTCACGAGGAGAGCTTTCAGTGTGAGAATGAGCACACAAAAACATTACTTAGCATGTTAAGCAATTAACATGCTAAGCTAATTTAGCAGCTAACGTATCTTATGGTTAACCTGATAGTTGACGAGCCACATTTGAAACAATGTCAACTGGTTAGCATGCTAACCAATTATGCTAAGCAATAAGACAACAAACACAGGCACGGTCAACTTTGGAGAGGTATTTTTGCGAACGGTAGTGAATATCAAAAATCTGTTCAGTGATTTCTGTGCGGCTCGGTCCAAAGATCATCTGATCAGATTATGGACAAAGTTGGACAATTTGTAGGAGCAGTAGCAGAATTTTTTATTTTTTTATTTACTTCAAAATTGGACACATTTATTTAAATTTGGACAAAGTTATAAGCATTCTTGCAAACTAGGTGGCGCTGTGTTGAAACTTCTTAGGTACCTTCAGGACATGCTAACAATGATCCCTACCTAATTTTGTGCCGATATGACGAACCGTTTAAAAGATATCGCAATTTATGACAAGGTCCAAAATGGTGGACTGATGGTTCGTCTGATCCTGGCAAAATCAGTATCCACAGATTCAGAAGGACACAAGGACAACATGATTTTCCTATAAACTATTCAAAGGTTATGAGCAAAACAGATCTCATGACTTGTAAGCTCATGGCTTATACAATTTTATACAATCTAACAACAATTTATTAAGAGTTGAACAAAAATTACATGTTAAAGGCCCTATTAAACATTTTTCTTCTCAAATCCTGTTTTAAAATATATATATATATATATATATATATATATATATATATATATATATATATATATATATATATATATATATATATATATATATATATATATTTTTTAACAAATTCTGTGTTTCCTGTTTGAAGTTTTCTGGATTCCATTTTAATGGATTAATTATATTTTAATAATCAAAAAGCATTTCTAATTAACTGAATTAATAAAAAACAAGTTATTCTTTGTTTGAATTAATTTCTATATTTTTTTTATTTTTTTTTTAAATTCTGTTGTGTATTTAAAATGTTCTGCAATTAAATGAAGGCATGTGAAATTAAATGTTTTTTTTAAACAAATTGCTGCACAACAGAGCTTTACCGTTAAAATGAAAACATGGAATAAAAATGATTATTCCTTGAAAAATGTGTTTTATTATTATTAATGTTAGTATTATTATTACTGCTCCACTTTATATTAGGTGGCCTTAACTACTATGTAGTTACATCAAAAAATAAGTACAATGTACTACTGTGTTCATATTGTATTGCAAAACACCTTTGATGATATTTAGGTGGGATATGGGTAAAGTTAGGGACAGGTGTGTTAGTAAGGATAAGTTTAAGGTTAGGGTTAGGTGTAAGTGAAGGGTCTGCAGTGTAATTACAAATGTAATTACAGAAATTAATTACAGATGTAATTACATGCAGCTATTTAAAAAAAAAAATGTAAGTACAATGTAAAAACATGTATGTACACAATAATTGCAATGTATCAAATGATTAATTAAAATGTTAGTACATAGTAGTTAAGGCCACCTAATATAAAGTGGGTCCAACCAAACTTTTATTTTGACGGTTTGCTGTGAAGACCTTTAAGTTTCTGTGTGTTTAAACTGCTCACTGAAAATGCTCATGAAGTGACTCTCAGAGCAGCTCTGGAGATGAAGTTTATGCATTCATGTCCTCATATAGTGTGGCACACATGCTTCAAAGTTGGTCATATTACATATAATTATAACCTTACATTACTATTCATTACCATCACTTCAAGTGTGTTCATAGGGCTGCCATACTAGACTCCCATTGGTGAGGATTAATAATAAAGTATACTAACAATTAGGGGCTACTGCCCACCAGGGCTAGGCTTCTACTAATATACCTCTATTATATGATCATTCATTTTATTCCTTATTTTGTTGTAAACGGAATCATTTTTGTTGTATGTATATAATATTATCACAAAAGGTCAGCCAGGGTGCATTACAAATATGATATCGCTTCATCATCAACTAACACTTTTTTTGTTGAGCACCATAGCGATTAGGGGATTCATGAGCGGCATTCTCATCCTAATGATGCGGCTAACAAGCAAAGATCAGGACATCCTGTTGTTTACAGAGTCATTTACTCATGACCACAGTGATCCTGGCCTTGCTAAATTTGGTTAATGTCAGTAACTCAACAGGCTGTTGATTCACAATCACCGCATTAACTTCTTCTTGTTTTTCTGGTATGCATGTCAATAATAAGATAACAAGCAAACCAAACTGCAGTCATTTGTGAGCTTTTAAGGGAGCACATCATCTGGTTTATCTTTGTCTTGTGTGACTAATGCGCTTTCATGAGCTAGCTTTTCAAAGCAGATGTCATGCTTCAGAAGTGTTATACGGCAGACTAACACTCAGACAGATGGGCTGAAATATTGTTTGGCTGCGATTTCATGGACCATGATTCATGCGCATTCCTATCACTGGCACAATAATGTGCAGCTTCAGTTATGTGTAAACTTGGCCAAGGTGTGATCGAGTGAGTTGGCTGCCAAGCATGTGCCAGTCGACAAACTACGACTGTGAATTAATCATGGCCTTGGGCGAAGAAAATTGCTTAAATAAACATCCACAAAGTAGGCTTCGAATTCAGGTTAAAATTTGTAACACAGCACACAATGACAATTAGGCGTAGCCCAATATAAAACTAGGCAAAGTATACCTATAAATGGCAAAAAAAATTATAGTAATTTTAAACATAACATTTACTACTTACTGTAGAGTACTTACTGTACTCTAAGGTACTAATATGCACCTTTTAGGAGTAAAAAAGGTACAAAGATGTCCTTTTAAGGATACTGCCCCAGTGACAAGCTGTTGTACCCCTAAAGGTACAATTTTGGCACCCTTTTTCTCTGTGTGCATTTACTAGGAATTCTGCTAACTTTTGGTGCAGCAGATGGGTACAGTAATTATGGTTGAGGCAGCATATGGTCCAAGCCAAGCACCTAACATTACCTTTCCTGACCTTTGACTCTGAACTGAACTCTCACTTCAAAATGAAGCATATTGAACCACCAGGAGCCATGTCCAAACCAAACCAATCCAGGTGGACACAAGAAAAAATGTGGCTTAAAAAGAGATCGCATGCAGTGGTTTTAAATACAACCAACCACATGCAAAAAGCCAAAACAACAACAAAATAAAATAATTGAAAATTAAGTTGCATGTTTCTTTAAGGTATTTGTGAAAATACATTTATTGTCAGTACATTCAAGTCACGCTTTTCACTTGTCACAAACTACAAATTGCATCCTCATCTAACCACCCTCATATCACTCAAAACTTGAATAACTTTTGTCCCACAGAGCACAAAAGTAGTCATTATCTCGGTAATGAACATTAAAAAACATGATCTTGCTATGAAATTGCATTATTGGCTGGTTTATTAGAACCTAGCCCTGACCCCCTGGAACAACATTCCTGTCGAAAATGTAGTCTTAACCCCTACCCCTAGGCCTACACCAATATATATACACACTCACTCACCTAAAGGATTATTAGGAACACCTGTTCAATTTCTCATTAATGAAATTATCTAATCAACCAATCACATGGCAGTTGCTTCAATGCATTTAGGGGTGTGGTCCTGGTCAAGACAATATCCTGAACTCCAAACTGAATGTCAGAATGGGAAAGAAAGGTGATTTAAGCAATTTTGAGCGTGGCATGGTTGTTGGTGCCAGACGGGCCGTTCTGAGTATTTCACAATCTGCTCAGTTACTGGGATTTTCACGCACAACCATTTCTAGGGTTTACAAAGAATGGTGTGAAAAGGGAAAAACATCCAGTATGCGGCAGTCCTGTGGGCGAAAATGCCTTGTTGATGCTAGAGGTCAGAGGAGAATGGGCCGACTGATTCAAGCTGATAGAAGAGCAACTTTGACTGAAATAACCACTCGTTACAACCGAGGTATGCAGCAAAGCATTTGTGAAGCCACAACACGCACAACCTTGAGGCGGATGGGCTACAACAGCAGAAGACCCCACCGGGTACCACTCATCTCCACTACAAACAGGAAAAAGAGGCTACAATTTGCACAAGCTCACCAAAATTGGACAGTTGAAGACTGGAAAAATGTTGCCTGGTCTGATGAGTCTCGATTTCTGTTGAGACATTTAGATGGTAGAGTCAGAATTTGGCGTAAACAGAATGAGAACATGGATCCATCATGCCTTGTTACCACTGTGCAGGCTGGTGGTGGTGGTGTAATGGTGTGGGGGATGTTTTCTTGGCACACTTTAGGCCCCTTAGTGCCAATTGGGCATTGTTTAAATGCCACGGCCTACCTGAGCATTGTTTCTGACCATGTCCATCCCTTTATGACCACCATGTACCCAACCTCTGATGGCTACTTCCAGCAGGATAATGCACCATGTCACAAAGCTCGAATCATTTCAAATTGGTTTCTGGAACATGACAATGAGTTCACTGTACTAAAATGTCCCCCACAGTCACCAGATCTCAACTCAATAGAGCATCTTTGGGATGTGGTGGAACAGGAGCTTCGTGCCCTGGATGTGCATCCCACAAATCTCCATCAACTGCAAGATTCTATCCTATCAATATGGGCCAACATTTTTTAAAGAATTCTTTCAGCACCTTGTTGAATCAATGCCACGTAGAATTAAGGCAGTTCTGAAGGCGAAAGGGGGTCAAACACAATATTAGTATGGTGTTCCTAATAATCCTTTAGGTGAGTGTGCATATATATACACCCTAACTACATATAACTACACCCTAAATAAATAAATACAATTATTTGTGAATCAAGCAATAGAGAACACAAACAAGTAATAATGATAAGAATTAGGAAACTAACTTAATTGAATTGAGAATTGAGTTTGTAATACATCAGCAACATCTAATGCCTTATATGCTTACTGGTTTTCTGTGCGTTTTTTTGTGTCGGTTAATGTGTGTGTGTGTGTAGGGTGTGGTGGGGTGGGGTTGGAGATCAGGTCCCCTTAAGGGCATGTATGTGAATTCTCCTCTTTAACTAAAAGTGAGAGTTGGGTGGGGTGATTTCTTGGATTATCTTAAGAGGTGGCGTCTGCTAGTGGGCACAGAGATGACCATTGAAGACATTTAGCAAACATTTTTTTAAACTTAGCTTCTTAAATATCTAACAAGTCTCCATTGGTAAGTCTCAGAGACCAGTGTTTCTCTCTCTCTGCAGAAGGTGCATATGGATCTTAATCTTGCGGCCCACACCAAGCTGAGTGCTCTTGAGAAGGAATCTATGGAATCCTATTGACCAAGATGAATAAACAAACACATTATGTGCAAGGGGATTTGATTAAAGAAGAATGACGCAAGTCAGCCCAGGTGTTTAGGCCCACTCTTTGCATTCCTCAAAAACCTTTCCTAAAACCACTCATTTTAAAATAGTTTCTCACTCTGTTTCTCACTGTGCAGGTCAGAGAGCCTCTATATATGCCTGAAATGGTAGTCAAAGTGTTCTTTGTAATGGGCTGAAGTTTGGGCTGAATATATTTATGTCTAATATTTGTTCTGCCACATTCTTGAGCAGTTCATATAAATAGAACTGATACATGCTCAGTTATTTAAAAGTTTTTCAAACGTTTTATTGCCAAGAACCCCCAAATATGATAATTCCCTTGCAAGAGACTTCTTTCTGAAAATATTAAGTAAGCCACATGTATACTGTATGAGAATAAAAGTGTGCTATTATAAAGATAGCATTTTGTTTCCTAAGTAGCAAATTATGAAACAATTATATACAAAAATATTTATTTTGTATGTTATTTTTTTATTTTCTCTATACACTATTAATGTTAGATGTATAAACCTAAAAAAAGAAACATTCCATTCAATACAAATTTATTTGTATATATATAGCACTTTTCACATTAAATATTATTTATAAGTATTTATGACTTTAGAATAAAACTGTAATATATAAATTACACAGTAATTTTAGTATTATTTCTATCCTTTCATTTATATGGCAACCAACCAACCAACCAACCAACCAACCAACCAACCAACCAACCAACCAACCAACCAACCAACCAACCAACCAACCAACCAACCAATCAATCAATCAATCAATCAATCAATCAATCAATCAATCAATCAATCAATCAATCAATCAATCAATCAATCAATCAATCAATCAATCAATCAATCAATCAATCAATCAATCAATCAATCAATCAATCAATCAATCAATCAATCAACCAACCAATCAATCAGCTAATCAATCTGACAGACAGACAGAGACAGACAGACTTCCTAGCACCCTAGTGGCCCTCTGGGTGTCCCTGGACCATCGGTTTGAATCAAGTGTTTTTTTTTTAAACAAAGTATTATCCTCAATCATGGGCTCTCAAGCCCAAGTACTACATAAACAGAACTGAACGATCCCTGGTTAAATGAGCCAAGCCTATAATCCAAAGCCCACAGAAGTGTAAGTCATTCTGTTGCTGTAAAACACCCAAACTTGCTGGCAAACCGCCACTGGTTACTTAAAGTGAAAATATGAGCTCAATTCCCACGAGATAAACTGCTATCAGCTCCCCTGCTCAGATCCCAGAATGAATGGAATCTTCTCTTTGCAGTCAAAACAGCACTGGGATTCTTTAAATGGTTGGATTATGACTAATATTATTAATTCTTACACTAACACACCAACGTGGATGGCTGCTCCGCGAATACACAGGTTTATCACAGTATTTTCCAGCTTCATCACTCTAGCTTAAAAATACATTCTAAGAACCATTGACACTACGTCATGGGATGAGAGAGGTCAATATGGTTTAAAACAAATAGGTATCTTAGACAGAAGTGACTGTCTACATCAGGGGTTCAGATCCAACCCTGATCCTACACACCTCTCTGTAAGTATCAAATGCTCCTGAAGATCTTAATTAGCTGGTTCAGTTGTGTTTGATCAGAGTTGAAGCTGAACTTTGAAGGGAGGTAGATTTCCAGGAACAGGATTGAGCACCCCTGATCTACATCATCCATCTCAGACCAAGACAAGATCACATCGCCATGTCAGAACACAAGTCTTCAGAGCAAAACAGCTCAATTTCAGTCAAAGAAATGTCCTTTACACCATTCCAAACGTCATCACATCAGATAACATTTCTAAACATTCATGATGCAGCCAGATCAATATCACCCCCATGGGCCATCCCAAAGACAAGGTCTGGATAAACATTTGAGGGTCCTGGCCCTTATGACCTCCTGTCTTAGTGTGGGAGTTTGTGACCAGTGGTTGCTGTGATGTGAACTAGGAAGTGAGGGACAGTAATGTGGGCTTAATCTTCAACAACTTTAGTTTAATTAAGCTATATACGTCTAGATAAATGAATAGAGATCTAGAAATTCTTAATTATAATTCTAGACCCAAGTCAGGCTTAGTGCTAATACCATCCAGCTGCAGTCTTGAAGCTATGACAACAGCTTCTATAGATCTAGACCCTCACTTAACTTCCCAGCCCCCAATAGATTGAATTCCAGGAACATCTGGAGTGACTGACCCCAAGCTAAAACATTATAGCTGTGTGGAAAGCACCACAAAACATGACTAATTGTTCCCATAGAGAGAGATAGAGAAAACTGTCATCCATATTTTGATGACAATCAATGAATCTACTTAGGCTTATGATACTTTTGGGAATTACAGCCCTAATCATTTTAGGGTATGTTTACACGACACCATTTTCAACTGAAAACGGAAAACTTTGTATGTGTTTTGGACGTTCATTTACACGACAGCAGCGTTTTGGGGGCCAGAAAACGTAAGCTTTTGAAAACGGGTTTCGAAGTACAAGGTTTTGAAAACGATACCTTTACCGTCTCCATGTAAACAACAAAAACGTGAATCTGTGAAAATGGTGACGACGTGCGAATGCACATTACGTGTTTGCGACGTGTTTCTTGACACACATCTTGCGACATCTCCAACTACTGGCCTGGCATGCATAATACAGGCTTTTTAGTCGTTTTCGCAGATTTTTGACAACATTGTCGTCTGTTTTTAGTGCGCTTTTAGTATCATTGTCGCTTAGTGAAATTTGCTTTGAATTCTGCTTTCCAAGGCACATTTAAAGTAATACTTTTTGTTTGCTGAATGATAACAGTGGTCTTGGAATGATACTCACATACATTTGAATTTTTCATCCATTAATTCATTTATTCCAGTGAAAGGGTATAATTATAGGAGGGTCATTCCAGGAATTTGTTCGGCTGGTCATGTGATCTCAAAATGACAGCGACCATGGGGGGGACCAGCCTTGTGTAGAATCTCATATTTTTGCATCTCACATGAGAGTACATCTAATTTAAATAGCCTAAAAACTACACTTGGCTCATTAAAATGAGACATCATAGGACTTTCACAATTCAGTCACAATGCATGACATTACGTTTATGCAGTATACAACACAACAGATGCCTTATTGAAGTTGGGTTGGGACAAGCACATAGGAATGCAGTTAACCATGGTGACCATAAATAAACAAATAGCAACATACAAAAACATTATTAATGACTTTTCACATTCATGCAACAAGCATTTAAACTGTATCTGCTGGCTGTCACATCTTCTCACGCTAGATCCTAGAGCCATGAAGTAAAATCGAGAGAAATGTTTAGAGAAAAATACACAAAGAGACTCAGAAATAATGGTTGTTTATTATAAAGCTTGCCATAAAATTATAATTTTTTTAAGCTTGTGGTGGTATTACTTTTCTAAAAGTAGAGACTCAAAACAGATACTCAGGTCAGTGAAATGGCCCCTCAAATACGAGCTGTGTGTGTGTGTGTGTGTGTGTGTTAAGAGTGACAAAGTGTTTGATTTATGAGCCAGATGCACTCCAGCAAGGACTGAGATAAGATTCCACCTCACTAGCTGTGCATGTTCTTCCGTAATGGTGCAGAAACCCCCGTCTTTCTCACCTCACGCATGGCCAATGGTTGACGACACTAATACGCATACCTACACATGCACCCAAGCACACACATGTATTAAATAGTGTCAGCACTATGTTCGGCGCTCCATCGCCCCTATTATTACCCCATCATTACAGCACTGTCGAGGTCACATGTCAAAGTTCACCCGACAGGGTTCACGTCTTGGGGGTGACACTGCACTGCGGTGGCTCTGTGAGCCGCTTGTCAGGACGACACTTAGTCTGTGACCTCAAGGCCAGAGGTTAAAGGTGACAGTGACACCGCCCTTATCAGAAAGCTTCAGATGCTGAGAGTCTACCCTGAGGAGGAGAAGAACAGGGGCTTGGACAGTAAGTGTGTGTTTTTAGAGAATGAAAGATAGAGAGTGAGTGAGTGAGCTGTACAAGTAAGATCAGGAAAATGGAGGCCCCGAGCTACCAGAGAGGCCAAACCAATCTCTATTCATTTTTATCTCTCCTTTTCTTCCATACATTCTTCATTTTCCCTCCTTCTTTGTAAATAAAAAAAACTAATTGAGTCCAATTTGTCTCTTTTTAATCTCTTTCTTTTCCTCAGCCCCGGCTTCCTTTTTTGGGTAACCCCACAAGTAAAATATTGCTGTAGCAATGTATTGTCACCAATTTCAAAGATTCTGCCTTAGCTCAGCTCTTAACGTTTTTTAAAAAGTTTTTTTATTGTCATAGATGGTTCCATGAAGAACCTTTAACCTCCAAGTAAACCTTTTCGATTCCACAAAAGGTTCTTTGTAGTGGAAAGAAGGTTCTTTAGATTTCTGAAATATTTTTCACACTAAGAAAAAATGGTTCAGTGAAAGGTTTTGGGAAAAACAACAACAAAAAAACATCAATGGCATCGCTGCAAAAACACCCTTTTGTAACTTTTATTTTAAAGAGTGTATTATCTATATATTAGGGTGTGACGAAATCTCGTGCCATGGGGTCTCGCGAGACTAAACTGTGATTGAGATTTCTCGCTGAGGTGAAAAGCTTGTGCAGTATTGTGGTAAAAATACCTGGTCATAAAGGAGTGTGAGGGTGAAGTTAGAATAGAATATGCCAACTCTACGTTTACATTACGCCTCCACTGTAGTTTTGCTTTTTATAGAAATAAAAACAATTTGATTCAAGTGGATAACGGTCGCTTTAATTCCATCAGCTCATCCAATACAAGCTGTTCGAGTCGTACATAGTACTCAGCACTGATCACTGATCATGTGATGAGAAGACTGACAGGACCAAGCGGCAACCTCCCGTAGTTTCTCTTGAAGCCAATACGGAAGTGACTTAAACTGCAATTCATCGACTGGCCACTAGGGCTCCAGAAGGGAGCAGAATCTCGTTGAGCTCCATGTTAAAATACCCAACTTTACAGCAGAAAAAAATATGTTTAGAGCATGGTACAAATTGTGGTTATTTATACGGCTAATTCTGCCCTTCATGTCAACTGTGAGGCGGGTGAATTTTTTTATAACTCATTCGTTTACATTATATAAAGCCTTAAAGTTCTGCATAATTAAGGGCATGGCCACTTTGAGTGACAGGTGGATAGCCATTTATCTGCTGTCTGTTAGTCATCATGTCACCTCAGCTCCACCCACGTCCCACCTCTTTTCCCATTTTCTGTTATCTGTGAGTGACACGCGATGACGTGCTGCCAAGATGGCAACAGCCAGCTCGCCCCAACTTTACGCTTCAAAACTGCTCTTCAGAATCCTATGGGTGACGTTGCGGACACTATGTGCATATTTTTTTTACAGACTATGGACAGGACCGTCAGAGGATTAATTGCGTTAAAGAAGCAAGCATCAGACAATTGTCTTAACTTTAAAATGTGTGTTCAGCACCACCACTCCCTATTCACAGAGTACACACGATCGCGAAAGTGAAAGTAAACGGGAGCATGCATTCAAATGCAATTTCAAAACGTTACCGCTGTTTGAATGCAGCTCCCTGAGGCATGCAAATCTCCCAATATGAAAGCTATCTAGTTGTAACCATCTCTTAGCTCTGTATCATGCTTGAAGAAAAAATGTATCTCTATTTACACTTTGTATATTGAGTACTTTGATTATGGTTATTGTTTGCACTTAATATCTATGATCAATTTGTGGGAAGGAGTTCAGTTAGGAGGTCAAAAGAAGCTAATGTGCAGTTATAAGGTCTGAAGAGACAATCATACAGGAAGTCAACCAGTCAGTTGAGTTTTTGGCAAAACCTTTCCAGTGCTTGTTGTCTTTTACTGCATATGACGTATGTAACGGTTACCAGCTGGAGTGCCCTTGAGAGCCAACAGAGGGCATTCCACACATAAGACTATGATCACTCACAAACTACATTTCCCATAACTCACTGCCCGGACTCATCATCACTTATCACTGATCACATTCACCTGTACCTCATTCACTGATTGCATTCACCTGTGTCTCACCATCCTGTTAGTCTCTGTCTATTTATACCACGGTCATTCATTCACTCACCGCGAAGTCTTGTCTATATGTTACCCTGCATTTCTGAGCACTCTCCTGGTTTTCTTGTTTCTTGTTTTTGGATATCTTGCCCTGTTCCCTGGATTACTCTCTTGCCTCTGGTCCCTGCCTGTTTTGTTTGTTTCTTTGTTTCTTTGTTTTGACGGCCTGTCTGTGTATGTAACACAGATCGTAATCGTAACAGATCTGTTACGAACTGCTCCGAGACTCGAAGGTGGATCCAAATGCAGCTTTATTTGAGAGCAATCCAGAAGCGTAATCCAAAGTACAGGCAAGGGTCATACACAGACAGGCCGTCAAAACAAAGAAACAAACAAACAAACAAACAAAACCGGCAGGGACCAGAGGCAAGAGAGCAATCCAGGGAACAGGGCAAGATATCCAAAAACAAGAAAACCAGGAGAGTGCTCAGCAATGCAGGGTAACATATAGACAAGACTTCCCGGTGAGTGAATGAATGACCATGGTATAAATAGACAGAGACTAACAGGATGGTGAGACACAGGTGAATGCAATCAGTGAATGAGGTACAGGTGAATGTGATCAGTGATAAGTGATGATGAGTCCGGGCAGTGAGTTATGGGAAATGTAGTTTGTGAGTGATCATAGTCTTATGTGTAGAGTGCCCTCTGGTGGCTCTCAAGGGCACTCCAGCTGGTAACCGTTACAACGTAGGACTGCACGTGACTTTCCAGTTTCCTCTGGATTTCGTCTTCTGCATATAAGCTTAATAAAGCCTGAACCTCGGTCCATCAGTCATATTGGTTAAACTCCATTGTTGATTTCTAATAGCAACACAACTCTTACTGCACGCACCACAACAGACTTTTAAAAATGGTGTTTGAAATTAAATTCTGTGTAGTCAAACAATCAAAATGCAGCGTGAACTAAACCAATCAGCATGTTCAGCGCCCAAGTCCCACTCCAGAAAATCCACCCCGAAACTGTTTCACGAGTTCACACTTACATCAAATTAAATAGAGTAAATATTATGCGTATTTGGCGTGCTGTCCGGGGGAGGGCTCCGGGCTCGGAATTTTGCCCGAACCCAGAGTACCCCCCTAAGAAAGCTTAGAAACTGTCAATGACAGGAAGGTAAATCGGCTGTCTATATACACCTCCTATCGTTGATTAACTGATTAGTTTAATGAGCTCCTCTTGTGTCCAATTAGGTTTAATTATCTGGGCCTGCTCCACTTGTGTTTAACAGTTTTAATTTCCTGAATGTGCTTCTCCCGAAATTTGTTTATAAAACTTCAAGAAAATGTACTACCTCACCAGCAGGGACTTTCTGAGGGAGAAATTTTTACCCGGAAAATTGAACTAATTTTGTTGTTGTTCTGTAATGTCCTTTAAGTTGCTTTGGTACAAAATATCTAAATTCAACCAGTAACCATGTCTGACAATATGATGAACTAAAAATGCCTTCATCTCTAAATCTGCACTGAAAATACATTAATTTCAACATTACTAGCAACCAGTGATGCCAGTAACGCGTTCCAGTAACGAGTAATCTAATGCGTTACTATTTCAAAACCAGTAATCAGATTAAAGTAATTTATCCAAGTCACTGTGAGTTACTATTTTAGTCATTTTCCTTAGTAAAAATATATATTTTTGCTTTCTTCTTGCGTCTCGGGGAGAGTATTTATATTAAGTGAAGTCAAGAAAGACATGTTTTTTTTTTCAGGAAATATTTTTTAATTTCAACTTAAAATGTCAGGAGATACATTGTTGACATTACTGTTAAAAATGCACTTCCAATAAAGTGAGTTTTGGCAAAAACGGTTGTCATTTCTATGTTGAGGCGGCAGGAGTGTTGTCGGCAACTGTTGAATGTAACTAATAAAGTAACTTATCTAACTTAGTTACTATTAAAATCAAGTAATCTGTAAAGCAACTAAGTTTCTTTTTAAAGGAGTAATCAGATTCCTTTTTCAAAGTAACTGTGGCAACACTGCTAGCAACTAAAGTGCTTTTTCCCTGCTGAACTGAGATAAATAATAACAATCAATGAACGCAAACCACCCTGGTAAAAATAATAATAAATAAAAAAAATTCAAAAATCTCATAACACATTTTATGTTCATTCACATGTATAGTCTCTACTTAACTAAATGTATCTAATATTGAACACTGCTCTCTTCTGTGCTTCAAATTGCACTGGTAAAATATCATTAGCAATATCATTCAGCAACACAAACAGGAAAAATAAAGTGCCACCAGTGTTGGAAAAATTAAAAAGTGCAAGAAGCATTTTATTTAATGTTTCCACTTTTGACAACCGTAACAGAATCAGAGCAAATGAGACACACAGGCCTCGTACAGGATGCAGGAAAAATAAATGCAAATTTTTTTTCACCCATTCACCTCAGAAAACTCGGTTGTCAGCGTCAACTTTCCTAATTTTTTAAAATGCCATTGCTTTTGCGCGCCGCTTTCTGCTCTCAGTCTCTTCTTCACTGTATGTGTGACCGTGCATCTGAGCGTAGAAACAGTGAGCATAGTAACGTTAACTGTCGTCGCGGTCCGGATTCGGACCTGAGTCCGCTAGTTGGCGACCCCGGATCCAGACCCTGGCCTACGGTCAAAACACCCCAAAGTGCCACCCCAAAACGCAGGTATAGATATTCTTGGACCCTATACCACCACCCATGCCCCTTAACCTATACGCACAAATTTTATCTTAGAGTGCCTGTACGCAAAAATCGACACCAAAGTTCATATTTATAAAATTGTCTTTGACGTGGAAAAGTTCTTAGTGCCACTTTTTCTTGTAGCAGAGAGTCAGAGTACTGCAGGTATTTGGAAATCTAAGCAATTATTGCCGCTCGCTATTCTCAAGTAAAGGATTAACATAGCTCCATTTTCAAAGTGTGTCTTAAGTTGACAAATACAAATTGTAAATACAACACGATTGAAGAAACTTCTGACCCAGAAAGCATTCCTGTGGCATACCAAATCACAAGATAATCTCACCACTTTTTTACTGCCTGGTTTTTGGCACATTTTTACATATTTTGAGGATATTAATGGTAGGGGGTTAAAAAATTTGGGTTGGGTGTGGTATAAGAGTTTGAGTAACAGATCTCCCACTGACATAAATTGATGATTTACACACAACATCGACAGTATATTGGACAGAGAAGCTTTTGGCAAAGAGAATCTAGGGTGGATGGGTGTTTGTTTAGCCTGAGCAGAAAATATATCTTTATCTACTTTACCAACAACTCGACATTTCCATTTCTGAAATATTTGCAATATTAGAAAGTCTTAGAATTGTTTTTAGTCACAACCTTTATTCAAAGGCTCTGTGAAAATTCATATTCAAATTTGTGTTTAAATCATTTAAAATAACTTTTCTATTTTTAATTTGTATTCCTGTGATGGCAACTCTGAATTTTCAGCAGCAGCAATTTTCAACATCTAGGTCAAATGCTAGAAAACACAATTCAGACCTGTCTATTGCCAAGAGCTTTTTTTTGGCCAGATGTCAGGAATACAGGTTATCCCTGTGATGCTACTGGCACAATTTTGACAGGTGTCACGATAACATCTTTAACCTGAGACAGCCGTAACATTACACATAGATGCTAATAGCCTTGTGTCTGGCGCAGAGACCAATACAGAAAGTAGGTTAAAGATTGTAAAGAATGGCTTTTTGTCAGAAACATGCTGGAAATGACCTTTTACTGACTATCACTAAGTGAGAAACCCTTAATGTAATGATAAAGTAGGCCAGTCATGTGCGATTGGGTTCACGACCCATGAGCAGATACAGGATCAGGCATGTCGACAGATAAGCACAAATATACTCAAATCTGTAAATGTTTAAAAAGACATATTTCTTGTACAAAACTTCCTCTAATAATCTATCTAGAGTTCTTATACTATCATCTGTAAGTATGAATGACAAGATAGATCCATCTGAAGATTGGCTCACAGCACTCTAAAACCTTAGCAAAGTAAAAAAGTGGCTCCACATACTTTGACATATGCAATGCTACAGAAATTCAAGTATGATGGGGTATTTATATGGTACTCCAAAGTGCTTTTAAGAATACTATGTTGGTACATGTTTCAAATACCATAGTACATAACAAAAACAAAGGTATTTGCATGGTACTTTTTCGTAAATGATGGTAATACCATGGTTCGAGTATTGAATCATGGTATGTGGAAATGTTACTACCATGTTAGTCTTGTAGGTACTATGGTGTGTCATGTAAATACCATGGTACATAAACCACAGTACCACAATATGTTTCAAAATGCCATAGTATCACCATATTATAACATCACTGTACCTCAGTAAGGTGGCAAAATTAGCTAAATTTAGGCCAGACTTTTCGTCAAATCCACATGCAACTTGAACCTGTTGCATAATCTGCAATGGGAAATATCTCATTAAATTCCTGATATGATAATATTTCCTCAAATTCCGACTGTCTACGAAAATTCACTGAACAAAAATTAATGTGACCATTCCTTAAGGCCAGAGTTGTTGTAGGTTCATCACGGTACACATTCAAAAACATGGCACTATCATGGTACCATGTCCAAAATCTCCCAAATAACTTTCACTTATCATTAACAAAGATATGGGCATGTGTGTGTGTGTGTGTGTGTGTGTGTGTGTGTGTGTGTGTGTGTGTGTGTGTGTGAGAGAGAGAGAGAGAGAGAGAGAGAGAGAGAGAGAGAGAGAGAGAGAGAGAGAGAGAGAGAGAGAGAGAGAGAACACATTTAAGGCCATGTCTTATAAATGCAGAACCCAATGCAGCCTCAACAACCACCCGAAGAGGAAATTAAGCATAGGTCTGTAAAACCAAAACAACGAAGCGGGAGATTATGATGCCTTTGAGACCGAACAATAGCAATGCTTTCATTAAAATCCTCCCATCGTTCATAACATGCTGTTGGTATCCTCAAAAAATCTCAAATCTTCCTCCCTGGAACATGAGATTCAACCCATCTAAATCAAATGCCGCAACACAACGTCACATCACAAGCATTCCAGCGACTGAAAATGCATGAGCAGATTCTTAAGAGAATGTATCTTAAGAGCATAGACTTCAGCAATGCACGCTCAGTTAAATAAAGAGTATTTTGTTTCAGTTCTGAGTGATTATAATAGAGATGAAGGGGATGTGGTTCACTTACACAACCAGGGACCCCTAACCCGGCAGGGGCCGCTGAGTCAGCAAGACAGGGCCCCTGATATCTTGCTGTGGTGCTCCCACAGTCTCAGCTATCACCACAGGTAAACAAACACAGCAGAACAGATGAAGGACTGAAGATAAGAGTGGGGTATGTAGCGTGGGCTCAAATCTACACAAACATGCTCGGTATTACACAGACATAAGGGAACCCAAGGACTATGTGTATGCCACCACTGGTAGGTTTATTACCAATTATTTGTTCTAAAAACTGAAAATATACACAAAGGGGCCCTGACTACTTTTCATTTCTGTTGGGTTTGCCCTTAAACATTTACAGCATTAAAATAAACAGCATTTACTTATCACCATAGTTGCAGTAATAACGCAAACACGTTAAACTACTATGCCACTACAGTTTAGAAAACATGTCCATATTTATTGCGTCAGTTTATATTAAAAGATGCTTTATACCCCTGAAAATTTCCCCTTGGATTTTGTTGGGCCAGTCCAGCTCTAAAAATTGTGCTGAGTTGGTCTTTTTAGACAGGATGTAAAATCAGACATTCTTCACAGTAAGCACCCAGCGCAGTTTCCAAATATTTGTGCATACTGCTTTTCAGGATGCCTTTTCTTGCGTGAAAACACACATATTGGTTCCTTTCAGACTGGACTGGTTCTGAGGGGTACTGTTTGATGGGCTGCTACAGTCTAAATTGTCTCACAATGTCTGGATTGGTCTATTGACAGAGCTCATAACTGACCAATGACATCACCTAAAGACCTGTTTTATTGGGGCTATTAATAGATCTCAGTTCATTGGTTTTTACAGATTTCAGTTCCGTCACTTGCACACATTTAGGGTCAAATCTGAGGAAGTCGTCTGTTTTGAGGTTCTACTGTGTTTGCACATTAAATGGCAGAATGACTACATTTTTTCACATTTAACATATGTGAAGCATGCTGGCAAAAGGAGTCGCAATGCGCACGGGATAATTGCAAGCTTCAGGCAAAGCAAGTGAAAGTCGTCTAGTGATCCCAATGCTCCAAATAGCAATGACACGTTTAACCCGTTAACATGCCGACGGGCCGTCAGCGGCACGTTGGTGGTTGAAGTCGGTATGACATGGTTTAGACGCGAAATACAAAAACTCAACAAAAAAAAAGCTGAACATGCCTCATATCACCGGAAAGCTGAGAGTCTTGTGATTCGAACGATGTAAACCATTTTAAGATACAATCAACACAGCAGGTACAATCATTGGATGTGTCAGACCACCAAAAAGCGAAGATACTGAAGAAAAACTGAAGAAACTCACCTATAAGCCTCCTGCAAGTCCACTAATCCATAACATTCCACCAAAAACGGTCTGGTTACACTGTGCAGGGTCCAGTCAATCCAATTCAGTGAGATATTTAGTCCATAACACATGCATATGTCAATAAACATCCATGGATCATAGTAGCATCACTTCAAATTAGCCGATGGAGCAATCAAAACATTGAATTATTCTGTCTATAGTTCTATGAAAACATGTAAACATTCGCGATTGTTGGATATCAAAATGACCGCTAACTTCTCCCCTTTAGATTGACACCTCATATGAACCAATCGGTGTATCTAAGCGGTGTCAACAGGCTTCAATGGCCAACGAGCGCCCCAGATGTAGGATGGTACCACCCTCACTTTGATTGGCAGTAGTTTGATCCAATTACATCAGAATTTGAAAATGACGGTCTTGTCTGATAGCCAATTAAATTCTGAAAAGATTAATATGCAGCTTTACCAGGCCGATTCAACCTGTCGGCATATAGACACGTGCGCAAAACGTGACACCAATCCATGCGCCCGTGCGCAAAACAGTGACGCGTTGGTCCAGGTGCAGAGTGACGACGTGTGCAAAGTTAGGAGTGAGTTGTAGTTTGGAGAAAGTTTGGTAAGTCAACAATGGCGAAGAGAACGACGAAAAGACACTTTTCACTTGATGAAGTAGTGGAACAATGCACTCGGCGTGACAGTGATGAGTCGGATGATGACATTAGTGAAGATGAGAGCGAGGTTTCCTTCGTTGACTCGATAGCGGAGGAGATGTCATTCTCGACAAGTAAGTGTTTTATCATATTTTATAACATTTGTATGTGGTATATACTGTATGTAACGTTACCTAGTGTTTTGAGGTGTCCTATGTATTTAGTGTACATGGAGTGTATGTGTTTGTATGTGCGCGCCTGCAAAGGTGAGTTTGTTTGCGTTCTTGTGTGTGTTTGGGCGCTCCTGGACACTTTGCGTTCGTGTGCGTTCGTGTGTGTGTCATGCACCGGTGTTTATGTCTGGTTTTTGAGTGTTTGTGTTTCTTTATATATATATATATATATATATATATATATATATATATATATATATATATATATATATATATATATATATATATATAATGTGTGTGTGTGTATATATATATATATATATATATATATATATATATATATATATATATATATATGTGTGTGTGTGAGCATGTAAACAATAGTATAATACAGAAAATGTGTAAATGTTTTGTAAATAATTTTTCTTTGTTTTGTTTTTTTCTTGTATCACAGACAATTATCCGACATCGAAACGGATGAAGACTGGGAGCCAGTCAGCGCAAAACTCCAAACTGAGGGACATGACAGCACATCAGAAGAGGAAGCACACCCCACAACATGTTGCCAATAATATGTAAAAAAAAAACATATTTGGAAAATGTGTAAATAGTTATATTGTGATATTTATAGATGTGATATTTATAGATGTGAGATATATAGATGTGAGATATATATATATAAGTTTTAAAATAAAAAACTTAATACCATAGCACTTGTTTTGTCTCTTTATTTGCAGTTTAGTTTCAAGAATTGAAAAAAAAACACTAATGTATGTTTCAGTTATGTGTCAGCAATCATTGACAGTGAATCTAGATAAAGAATATAATGGCTCCAAGTGTAACCTTTCATTTGAGACCAAAATTATGACTGTACATCAAAGCATTCAAGTATAAAAGCATGTAATGTGTTTATGGTTCCAAAGGGCCATTTGGAGTCTCCAAGTGGCCTTTTTTGGGGAGCGCCTAGACATAAGTTTAGATAAACATGTGTAAAACACTCATTTTCTAAGGTATTGTTATCAAATTTGAAATTGAGCTTGGTAAGGCTTCATGCTGTGATCACATTGTGTTTTCCAGCTAATACCTGCCAAATATAGTCATCTGCAGGCATCTGTTTACAAAAAAAAAGTAGGCGGAATATTTTTTTTCCATTTTTCAGTGTGTTCAAAATTCTATTACTCAACACCAGTAGGACTTTGAGTGATTCTGACTGTTTAGGAACAAACCTCAGAGTGTCACCTTTCAAAAGATACCAAAACCATGCATATACTCCAAATGGTTCAAGAACAGTATGCAATTAATTTTGGGTATGCCTTTTTTCAGGCGTTTTAGGCAAAATTGACAGAAATATTAAGGGGTTAAAAGTATCTTTATTTGTACGTTTTCTGAGAGGACTACCTTTTCTTTTGTCCATGAAAACGATCTTACTCAAGCTGACTGACAGATCCTATGCATACTAAAACGCCTCAGACAGTGTGCAATCCCGATATACACATACACAGAACTACAGTATTTCAAAATTTCTGTCTTGGCGAGTATTCATGCAATAAACCAATGTTTGGATAACTGTAAACACCTGATGTGTTACATTATTTTAGATTTGTGCGGTAGCCTACAGTATGTCTTAATATAGGCTGTCTGTATTATTAATGTTAATCAAACAATTGTGGTATCATGGGAAAACAAAGTTTAATATAAATATGTTCCTATAGCTATTTGGTTTTGGTGTCAAATTTGGTGTTATTTTGGGTGGGATTTTAATGTATGGTTGCTAGATGATTTTGTTTTCAAACCTTCAGAAAACTTTAACAAAATTTTTCTCATAATTGACTTTGTTGACTCTATCAACTTCAAACAGGTGTAGCTCAGTCATTATTTTTGTCCGATTCCAACAAATCATACATAATTTTGTAAGTTTTTGTAAAAATAACAATATAATAAAAAAAATGTGCTCATTGCGACTCATTTTGCCAGCACGGGTCACATATAATTTTAAGGCAAGTCTGTTTGCTTGGCAGCCGTCTTGGTAACACAACCATTTCCAGTCATGCACATTTCTTATCTATTCAAATGATAAAGACCAAAATCTCTGAAACTGTTTGTCGGTAGATGTGTTTACATGCATTCAATCCGGATGTATCCAATCCACTTTCAGAAGCTGCGTCTAAAATTGTATACTGTCTGAGTAGTGTCAGAGTTATGCTTAGTTTTATTGTGTTCTGTTCCCTATCATTAGCTACAGTGAGGAAAATAAGTATTTGAACACCCTGCTATTTTGCATATCATACAAATCAATAGTTAAAAAATCATACATTGTGATTTCTGGATTTTTTTTTTTAGATTATGTCTCTCACAGTGGACATGCACCTATGATGACAATTTCAGACCCCTGCATGATTTCTAATTGGGAGAACTTGCAAAATAGCAGGGTGCTCAAATACTTATTTTCCTCACTGTATGTTTCCATCCAAAGACGAAAACGTAACTTATGCACAAAATGGGAATATCGCATTAAAAACATTTGCGAATAAAGCAGCGTTTCCATCCGGTGAGTCGAAGGCCCTGTCCACACGAACACGTGTATTTTCAAAACCGCAGCTTTTTCTATGCGGTTTGGCTGTTCGTCCACACGCAAACGCAGTATCCGGTTACTGAAACCGGACTTTTTTGAAAACTCCGGCCAGGGTGAAGTTTTTTAGAAACTCCGGTTACAGCGTTGTCGTGTAGACGGTGAAACCGGAGATTTAGGCTTGTTAAGTCAAAATGTGCGCCGTTCTCTCCTTTGTTTGACGTCAGTTTGTGCGCCGTTATCGATTTTGTTTAACGTTATGAGTCGAGTCTATGCAAGCGCGGACGTAGCTTTTAATAACTCTGTTAATAGCGCTTATCACATGTAACCTATACAGATGCACAGTTATCTCATTGTATTGCAGAACAGAGGCGCCAGAATTCAATAATACAACATAGTAAGGCAAGTGTGTGAAGCTTCAGTCCACTTGAGCCCTGCCCCTGTATATACAGTTACCTGTCACTGAGTCCAAAGTAAACTTGTAGAAGGGTTTCACTGAGCCCATAGCATCCCTCCGTGGATGGGACCCATGTGGAAATCAGGCAGCCAATCATAGCGCGGTTTTGCGTTTTCATGTGGAGATTTTTTTTAAAACCGTGCTTGTGTGGACGCGATTGTTTTTTTAAACGGAGAAGGAAAAACTCTGGTTATAAAAATACCCCGTGTACGTGTGGACTAGGCCGAAGAGAACAAATTCGTCACTTCCTGATAAACTGGTGCTAAATATAATTTAGAAAAGTAGGAGAAGCCACTGTATGTAATAATTTTCATATAAAATAAATTACTTGCGTCTTAGAGCGCGCAATAAATGCATTTCAGAGGAAGAAGCCTACTGTTCGGGAGCCTAGTTGTGTAAGACAGTTCTGGAAGGTAATTATCCAGAACCACTTTGACGACAGACTTTGCTCAGACATTTCATGAATGACCAAAACAGAATTTCAGATCGCATGATTTATTTAATGCGGATTGAGGAATTTATTCAGTAAATTTGTTTCCATCATAGTTTAAGCATGTTTTCCATCTGATAAAAAATTTATACAACTCAAACGAGAGCATGCATTTTGTGGCGTTTCCATCTGCGATATCCCAAAATGTGCATTAACATACATAGCTGTTGTATGTTGACCTACTTCTCTTGTGTGTGCCAGTTAATTACTAATTAAGTTCACATGCTCTTCATTTAGTTCCCTCGTTTAACTGTGTATTTAAGTTCTCAGTTTCCTTTGTTCAGTTGTCCGTTCTTCTTCATGTGTATTGCGGTTTTGCTTCATAGTGTTTTCAGTTCTGTTTAATAAATACATACTGCTGTGATTATATCATTTTCTCATCTTTATTACAACCTAAGTGTGACAAGTAGGTATTACATTTGAATAACTTACTTTGTGACCATTAAAAAAGTATGTTATATATACTTTAGCATGATTGAGCTCTATAAATATAATCTCGTTATAGCTACTACATCCGTTGTCAAAGTCTTGTGACTTATAACGTCAGTTTTGTCACTTTACTGCCATTGATTTCTCCCATTCACACAAATCTAAAAATCTACATCTGCCATAAGAGTGTATTATTTAGTGATTTAGTTTAGTTTAGTTAAGTTTAGTCATGAGCAAATGCCAAAAGGCTCTCCAAAAAAAAAAAAAAAAAAGTGAAAAAGAGAGAGAGATGCAAAAGTGAAAGGAAAGCAAATACCCTTTGGTGTAAGTTTCACAGTGTCACTGGGTTTAGGAAAACATTCCACTCACTCCCCTTGAATTGAAAGAGTAAATGAGAGCGAGAGAGAGAGTTAGGCAGACTAAAAGCATTAGTGTAGAATTAGAGTAACACACTCACAGTACTCCCTCACATACCACACTCATGTTTGCTTAAACATAAAACACTGCAATGTTGTTTAAAAATGTGCTAACTTACCACCTACTTTAATAGGACAAATTTGAAGGCGGTTAAACTTTACAGCTTCAAAAAAAAAAAAACTATTATAACTAGGACAGAATACTGTAAAAGGGACTACAGATGTGTGTATTTGGAAACTGACAAGTTGTAAAAATGTCACAATGGATGTTTATCTGAAGCCTGAAGCAAACCTGAAGCAAACAATTCAGTGGTTTTTCTGTGACGACAAAAAAGGGAAGGAAAAGAATCATAATAAGAATAATTTATCTTTCAGGCATGGTAAAAAATTGTTTGCAAAACACTCTGCGATATACCCTTTCTAGGATCTCAAAGTGGCAGCTGCGAGGCTGTCAGCACCGTTGACAGAAAACAGGAAGGAATGTTTTAAACTATAAGGAAGATAAGAGAACTGTGAACATCAGCGCTGGTGAGGAGGTATAAAGATAGACAAACACATAAAACACACACAAACACACAGGCGCACATCGCATTCCTGGACCCCTTGCCCCCAAACACACACTAAAACTCCCTTTAGATTGTGGTCTAATTAAACTTTATCTTTCTCTCTCTCTCTCTCCACAACTTTATGAGATGGGCGTGGAGAATGTGTTTGATGATGCTACATGGCTCAAGGCTGAGGACACAGCGTGACACAAACACATACAAACAGGGTTACACTAAAAGCTATGACTCACATATGAAAGATATTATAGATATGACCAGGGACTCCCCTTCTATGTAAATCTATTTTCAATCTACAGGTGCTGGTCATATACTGTAGAGTTACCTCTACAGTATATGACCAGCACCTTTAGATTACGGCCCGGAAAGTACTGCGTAAGTAAAGAGAATTTACAGGATAATTTTCGGTAATTATAGTGTAACTATAAAGTAAGTACGTATAGGTATAAGGGAACAATATGTAATATTGAGGGAATAAAGGGGTAACTATCAGGAAAATGAACAATTTTTTTATACTGTAAGTATTTTTTAATTAAGGTGTAATTATCCATGTAGTTACAGGGTAAGTATGAATCTGCGGGCTGTAAATTAAAGTGGTGTTTGTTCCCTTCTTGTTTCGTGTAGTTACAGGGTAAGTATGAATCTGCGGGCTGTAAATTAAAGTGGTGTTTGTTCCCTTCTTGTTTCGTGTAGTTACAGGGTAAGTATGAATCTGCGGGCTGTAAATTAAAGTGGTGTTTGTTCCCTTCTTGTTTCGTGTAGTTACAGGGTAAGTATGAATCTGCGGGCTGTAAATTAAAGTGGTGTTTGTTCCCTTCTTGTTTCGTGTAGTTACAGGGTAAGTATGAATCTGCGGGCTGTAAATTAAAGTGGTGTTTGTTCCCTTCTTGTTTCGTGTAGTTACAGGGTAAGTATGAATCTGCGGGCTGTAAATTAAAGTGGTGTTTGTTCCCTTCTTGTTTCGTGTAGTTACAGGGTAAATACAATATAAACACGTACACAATCTGATATCACTCAGAAACCTTTATTTAAATTTTTTATTTTTTTTTAAACAGATTTACAACACTTATTCGTTTCTCTTGCTTGGCTTTATCCTCGTCTTGTTCCTCTACTTTTTCGTCCTTGCCACAGATGAAACTTAAGAAGGAATCCCATGTCTCTAGCTATTTTATGTAACTAACACTGAAAATACAGTGCACGCAGAAATGCCCTCACCGTTTACTCGTCTTTCACCCTCATGCCATCCGAGATGTACATACGACTTTATTTCTTCATATGAACACAGAAAAATAAATAATCTCTGCTAATGAAAACTCATTTGGGTTCCTAAAATTTCAAGCATCAAACAGCACATACAGCAATAACTACAGTAATCCATACGATCCCAATGGATGAATCAATGTCTTCTGAAGTGAAACGATAAGTGTTTGTAAGAAAAATAACAATATTTTACATTATTTTACATTTTTGAGTTCACACTTGACGTAACTTGAAGCATGACGTGAGCGCGCCGAGAAACTCTGGTCATGCGGATGTTGGATGCTGTCGGTTTTTATTTTTTTTAATGCTCACAACAGTATACAAACAATAACATATTATATGTTAATAGCAATGAGAAACAAACAAGAGTAGAAGACAGAGACACCAGTTCTCGTGTGTGTTTCAGATTAAACTTGCGTGAGAACGCCATGAAAGCTTGAAGCTTCTTTACTCATGCACGCGCTGGTAACAGCTGATCGGATGCGAAAATTTGTAACTTATGAAAGCATTTCTTGGTGTACTTTTTATTTTAATAAATAATAATACAAAATATCAAAAGACCTGGGATTCCTCTTAAGATCCATCAATGGAAATAACGATAAAGAAGAAGAGGAACATGAAGAGGAAGACAAGCAAGAGAAGCAAAAAAGGGGCAAAACGTGCCTCTTTCTGTCTGGATGTTATTATTTGAAATGAAAAGTTTATTTAAAAAAATGAATAAGTGTCAAATCTGTTTTGGATTAAATATTTCCGAGTGATATCAGATTTTGT
Organism: Romanogobio albipinnatus; assembly: GCA_023566225.1. Taxonomy (NCBI): domain Eukaryota; kingdom Metazoa; phylum Chordata; class Actinopteri; order Cypriniformes; family Gobionidae; genus Romanogobio; species Romanogobio albipinnatus. The sequence continues at coordinate 21,999,553 of CM042241.1, forward strand.
ATGTGTTGTTTATTGTACTTACCCTGTAACTACACAAAACAAGAAGGGAACAAACACCACTTTAATTTACAGCCCGCAGATTCATACTTACCCTGTAACTACACAAAACAAGAGGGGAACAAGAACCACTTTAATTTACAGCCCGTCGATTCATACTTACCCTGTAACTACACAGATAATTACCTCTTAATTAAAAAATACTTACAGTAAAAATAATGAGTTAATTTTATGAATGGTTTGGGGTAAGTATGAAGGCGGTGGCCGAGCTGCGCCGGTCCACAGATTTGTCTCTCCGGGCCACCAAACAAACTGCTTTCGCCATCGGTCGCTCGATGGCGGCGATGGTGGCCACGGAGAGACATCTGTGGCTCAACCTGGCGGACATCGGGGGGAAAGAGAGATCCTTTCTTCTTGATGCCCCGGTGTCGCCCTCTGAACTTTTCGGCACCTCCGTAGAGGTGGTGGTGGGAAAGTTCAGAGAGGCGAGGGCACGCTCGGCGGCATTTAGGACATGCATCCCACGGAGGTCCGGGACCGCGCCCAAGCAGTCAGGTGTCCCTCTCCCGTCTCAGTCTGAGGGCTGGAGACGGGAACAGCGAGCCAGCGTTGCCTCTCGAGCGCCCCCGCCGCGGAGGACCGGGACACAGAAGAGGCGGGACACCCGCAACCGGAAGAGGAAGGAAGCCGGGGCTGGCAACCGGGACCAGCGCAGGCAGCGGACTCCGCCCCCGAGGACGCGGAGATGAACACTGCCTTTTCCCTTCCTCTGGCTTTTCCCCGGGCGCTTTACATCAGGCCGGTGGGCCTATGATGAGCAGAAAATGTAAGATTCTGATGGCCCGCCTGGTTTGTTTGTTGAAGCGCCCCCCTCAGGACGGCGGGCGGATACTAGCTCGACGGCTGGTTTGAAGTACCGTGAGGAGCGATTGGTGAGTCCCCCTCTATAAGGGCGAAACATTTTCAAAACTATGTTTTTCAGGACGTTTTGTACCGTCGCTCCCCTGAGAGGTTACTTGGGGAAATTTTGGAACGTCGCTGGATTTCGCAGGGCCTGCAGTTCCCCGTGAGTAAGCTAAGAACGATCTTCTTTGCAACATTATGTGGTTGTGTGTGAATGCCTCACTTTTGCTAGTGGAGTTTTGCTGCCTCTCCGTGTTATGTTTCCCCACTGATGTGGGTAACTGAATTGCGCTCTTGCCCGAGGGTTTGTAGTGTCGGGGGCGAGCTGTGTTTTCCTAGCGTAAAAGTGTGAAGTAGCTGAAGACCGGGTATGCACTTATGCATGAGCTGTAGTGAGATCTGCGCCCAGCTCTGCGGGGCTTTGGGGAAGGGTTTTTTTTCGGGGCTTCATTGTGTAATATTAGAGGTGATAATATTTCTTTCCCGAGCCCTGAGTGGATCTAGTGTGGACTTACGTCGCACCACTTGGCCTAGGTTCTGTCAAGGATGGGGGCGTTCCCTTTTAAGGAAGGTCGTTCGCCCCTGGCCTGTCTTTTGATATATAACAGGGCTTGTTTATGCATCCTTGACCTAACCTCCTCTTGTTACAGAGTTGTCCGGCCAAGGCCCGCCCCCTTCTCTGCGTTCTGGGGCTATGAGTAACGCAGTCGAGGTGTTGCAGGAGACAGCGACTTTGCCAGTAGTCGTGGGGCGGAATGAAGCGTCTTTCGCCGTTTTGCGATTAGACTTTATCTGCTGTTTCCGCCTTTTCAGAGCTTGGTGGCCACCATCTTTTGCCTCTTCCTGGAGGATGGTTCGGCCGGTGGGTTCTATATTTTCTAAGAAAAGGTAATGTTTCACCCTTGCTCTATGTCTCTGCTCCACCTTCTTTAGGGCTCGGGTTGAGCTGAACATCGGATAAACCTTCTGTTTGCGGTTCTGGTCAGATGCTCCCCTGAGGCCTGAGCATTGCCAATGGCTGACGCCCTCGTATTTACGGTTGGCCGCTGCATGGAAAGTAAGACAGCCGCCCCGAAGCAGGTGATGTAAGTTGTACTCCCCTAGATTAGAGGGTTTTTGTTGAGCACTTCTGCTGAGTACAATGTGATTAGGTTCATGTCTGTAGGCACTGCCCGAGAGACTGCGCCGTCATGGGGGCCCTAGGACAAAGTAAGAACTTGTTCCCTAGCTGCCTCTGGGATGGAGCCAGCCCCAGGTGCGGGCGTAAGAGCCAGCTGGTTGTTAGTAGCCAGCTTGGGCGGTCTGGTCAGCAGGACTTCAGGACAGGTAGTAGGCGTCAACCGGCCTCCTTGCAAGAAAGTCTCGACGCCATGGTCCACGAGTGTGCCTTGGAGGATCTTCTCCAATGGTGTCGACATCAGCAGTAACCTCGTCAACTAGTCTCCTTGGGGATGAGTTCCCAGGTGTTAACTGGATTTCCAGGCCTTCGTCAGCAGCAGACAGCTGCCGTCAGCCCAGGCGCAGCAGCCAGCCTTCTTAAAGGCCTCCCTGAGGGGTAGGCTCCCGGTTTGGGTTACCTTCGCTCAGGTGGTAGGCCCCGTTTGGCCTACCTGAGAGCCTGCTGTGGTCAGCAGGCGCTGCCTGGTCTCGACTGAGGGGGCACCACTGGCATTAAGCCCCTCGATGGCTGGTACGAGCTGCTAGTAGGTGGTAGGCGTTACCTGGCCTCCCTAAGGGCCTGCTGTGGGGTAAGCAGGCTCACCTGACCTCCTCTGTGGGGGCGTTCCTGGGCTCCAGTCACTGGATGGCTAGCATGAGTGCTAGTAGGTAGTAGGCCTCAACCGGCCTCCCTGAGTGACCTCCCTGGAGGCAAACTCCCGGTTCCCAGCCGCTGTGGCGGTGAGCATGAAGTGCTATGATTAGCACATTCTGCTATCAGGTGGTAGGCATTGGGCCTCCCTGAGGGCGAGCTCCCGGTTCCCAGTCGCTGTGGCAATGAGCACATAGTGTTATGAGTAGCACGTTCTGCTATCAGGTGGTAGGCACTGGGCCTCCCTGAAGACGAGCTCCCGGTTCCCAGTTGCTGTGGCAATGAGCATAAAGTGCTATGAGTAGCACGTTCTGCCATCAGGTGGTAGGCATTGGGCCTCCCTGAAGGCTAGCTCCCAATTCTCAGACGCTGAGACGGTTAGCGAAGTGAAGCGCTATGGGCGACAGGTTCTGCTATCAGGTGGAGGCATTGCGCCTCCCTGAAATCGTTCCCCGGTCCCCAGTTTCGGTAACGGATCGTAGCTTGGGCTGCTATCAGGCAAGCTGCACGGGGCTTCCCTGTGGGATTCGCTTGGAGTAGTAGGCCCCACGTGGCCTCCTCTGAGGGCACGCTCCTGTCTCGTGGTCTCTGGATAGGTCCAGTCACTGAGCGAAGGGCTGTGATGGAGAAATGCCCGACCTTTTTGCAGGTGGTAGGCCCGCTAGGGCTCCCTGATGAAGCGAGTCCCTGGTCTTCCCAGCTACCTCGAGGGCTAGCACGACTGCGATCAGGTATCAGACCCATATGGCCTTCCTGAGGGCGAGCTCCGCTGTTGGACACGCGAGCAGTCGGCACAGGTCATCAGGTGGAGGCCCCTCTCGGCCTCCCTGGGGAACGAGTTCCCTAGGCGGGAACGCATAACTGGCTTTACGCTGACAGCTAGTGGTCACCTGCTATCAGGCGCCGTTCTCTGGCCGTTCGCGAGACCTGAAGGCGGTGTTCTTACCCTAGCATGACGAGACGTTGCTGCTGCTATGCGGTCCCCACAGGAGGGGAAGTTCATAGATTGCCTACGGCATGGTTACCTACCGGGCAGGCTTATGAGCTCCTCTCAAGTGAGGGTCTGTTATGAGCTTACGGTCACCTGGCGCTGATTCATGGTTGTAGGCCCCTCGGGGCCTCCCTGGTATGATCAGCCTGTAAGGCCTCTGGCCTCCTAAGCACGTTTTAAAGTAAGGTAGATCCGAGGATCGAGCGGCTAAACTCCCCTCGCTAGCAAGGGTTAGAAAGCACTTCGCTGAGCGCTGCTCTCCGGGATAACCCGTCTGTGAGGTCCGGCTAGTGGATGTCACTGCCTTTCTTGCAGCACCCTAGCGGGATGTCTCTTCGGAGGCGAGTACCAGAGGCTCTGTACTATACAGACAGGGTTGACCGTATTACGTGTCCCATAACAGACTGGGTCACCTGATCAGGTCTCCCTGGTGGCATTCGGTGAGAACCTCCCGAATAGTGACTGGAATAGGGTCCCTCGGGTTCCCTTGCCACGTTCCCTTAAAGGAACCCCTTCTAAGTCGAATGGGTGGTTCCAGGCCTTCGAGCAAGACCTGGGTAGGGCCTCATGTGTGTGAAGGTTTCCTCCCAGGCTATAGCTTGGGCTTTGACCGTAGGGAGCGCTGTCACTGACAGCCTAATGTGACCAGAAGGGGAGTGGTTCAGGCATTTCAGTAGAATTTGCTTGTCTTGACAGTTGTCACTGCCAGTGGGCATGCACTCCCGTCGACATGGCGGCGTGGGTATATCGTTCTCCGTAGCGTCGAGCTGATGCAGCGCGAGTTCCCTTTCAAAAGGGAATGTCTCAGGTTACAAATGTAACCATTGTTCCCTGAGAACAGGGAACGAGACGCTGCGTCGCTTTGCCATGCCGCTTTGCCATGCCGCTTTGCCTGCCGAAAACAGTCCCTTCAGACGATCGGATGCTGTCATGTTGGCAAGGTGCCCTTTTATACTTCCTGGTTGCACCTTGATGATGTCAGAGGCTGTCGCCGTTCAATAGGATTGACGTTTTTTGATTGTGATTTCAGGCACCTGTCACGCCGGAGGCGTTCCCCGTAGCGTCGAGCTGACGCAGCGTCTCGTTCCCTGTTCTCAGGGAACAATGGTTACATTTGTAACCTGAGACGTTTTCTTTAGTTGTCAGTTATAATCATCAAAATTAAAAGAAATAAACATTTAAAATATATCAGTCTGTGTGTAATGAATGAATATAATATACAAGTTTCACTTTTTGAATGGAATTAGGGAAATAAATCAACTTTTTGATGATATTCTAATTATATGACCAGCACCTGTATATTCATAAGCTTCAATGGGTGAACATGAACCAAGGTTTTATTGAAAAGTAAGAGTTCTCTCACCCCATCATGAGCTGAATGTTCGTCATGTGCCTTCAGTCTAATGCAGTGCATAGCTTAGGCATTCTTTGTTTGGTGGTTTGCACTGTAATGTGAGAAAGAGTCTTCACATTCTGTTCTTTCTTTATGATATAAGCCATCATTAACACTAATGAGGCTGAAATGCCACAAATACTTCAGAAGATCTTATTTTCTTAGTGCAACATTTTTTTCCAGGTAGCATGGGTTACCAGTGGGAAAAACAGTGCAAATATACTGGCTAAACTAATGCTGGGTACACACTACAAGATAATCGGGCCGATTTTGGGCCGATTTCTCCTCTTCTGACAATCCTGGGTAAAGTCCCGATTATCTTGATGGTTTTACAGATTATTTTATCAGATTGGTGTGAGGTGTGTTAAGAGTGACTGAATCTGATGGAAGAAAGTCGAAGCCGCCCAGATCTTGAACATGTTTAATATTTATGATCAGAAATTAGAAACATGCTGTGTCGGGGGAACCCCGAGGACAAATGCACATGCTCTGGAAATTATCATGTGAAACGAAACAATACCCAATCAGAAAGCGAGCCAACTCACCCCCAGCTCACGCTGTAACGTGTAAAGTCCATGTTCCCACCGTCTCCACGACTTCATCTATTCTAAACATTTTGCTTTCCCCCACTGCAAATTTTCTGTAAAAGCAGTCCATACACTATAGGCGCCATTTCTTCTTGCCGGTCATCCGCCATGTTTGTTTACTCTAAAGTCACATTTGATGTGAGAGTTTTTGCGAGTTTTCCCGTGCTCACAGGCGGGACTCTGATTGTTTGTGAATGGAATTGGTTATTGTGTGGTGTGCTTTATTAAAATTAAAGGGATTCAAATTATTTATTAAACGATTAAAAGGGATTTAACAAAATAAAAAAATATAAATAAGTTCTATTGCAGTTATGAAGTAAACTATTTGCAAATAATATGCACACATTCACTCTTATTTTCGTCTGCCTAATATGTAAAAATGCAAAGCGTTTCTTGTCACGTGAAATTCAGTTATGATTTACACAAATAATGTATATTTTCACTTCAAAATGATGAAATGTCATAAAAAATGTCAAGTAGTTTGCATCACTTGATATAACTGTTGGTCGCTGAACGTTTTTATCGTAAAACAGTTTTAATAATTAAATGTTTAGCTACTTGCATCTTACAACAAACTTTCACTGCTATAACTGAAGTGTGGCGTTGGAATTCACACTAACGCTAAGCCCCGTCTTCTTTGATTTGATTGGCTATCTCACTCATTCTGATAGTGACGAGTGCTGTTAGACCGCTGAGTGGTGTGTCAGAGCAGCATCAAGAATATCAAATATTTATAACTAAACTGAGGTAAACACATTAAAAACATAAAAAGGTGAAAAATTATTCAAATAAAATAAAAGGTCAAAAAACAATAAATTAAAAACATGCAAAAAACATTAAACAACTTGAAAAAGATAAAAATAAATAAAATGACAAAAGTTGGAAAATTAAAATAAATTAAAATAATATCAAACACAATAAAATAGTGCATGATTAAGTGATTTATTTATTTATTTTTTAACGTGGGTGTGTGAATTCTGGTTTCGGTAATTGTATAATGATGTGTGAAACATTCCTCAGGCCATAACCGGGGCAATACACTTAAAAACAAGTTCAACTGAAGTTGATTATGGCACAAACTCTTTTCAGATGAAGATGACTCTACTGATGTGGTTGTTATTGACTGAGAAATGCTTTAAAGTGCTTTAAATGGTTTAATCTGGTTCTATTATGTAGCTTTACCCAGCATTAATCAGAGGGTGCAACCTAGTCCACTTGGACCACAAACAATTCCATGGTGGTCATTTCCTGAAGCAGCACGACTCAGACTCATGGATTGGCCTGTGGCCGGCTGGAACAGGTTAGCTGCTGTAAATCATTGAATACTCAGGGTCGATATGGGAGCTGCAAGCCAGATGGGGAACAGGTGGAAAGGAAAGAGGATGACCTTGAGAAAAAGGCCTTCAATCTAGACTCGGCCAGCTGTGGGAATTAACAACATGCCATGGAATTTTGCAGAGAGTGTGTGAGTGTGTGAATGAGTGGGAGAGAAAAAGAGAGGTGGAAAAGATAGAGATCAAGCCAAAACGGCTAATTTGACACTTCCGTGTGGCTTTGTTATTCTTAACACTTAACAACTTGAAGGTACAATACAACACCCCTAGTTTTCATCCTTCACTGACTAGCAGGCATGAACACACACATTCTGGGCCTCAGTGGGCATGTACCCAGTTGAAGAAGCTTTGGTCTGAGGGCTAAAGCGCGACGAGGACCCTTTAAATCTGACCAGCCAACAAGACTCCCCACTGGTGATCTTTTCACTCAGGACACAAAAGACTGACACCCACTAGCAAAAGCAGCAAAGTCACACAGCATGACAGCGGATGTACAAATAAAGCTGTTGGACCTGATGGACACCACTTGAGACTTGGTGAAGTGCACAGTTCTTTATTCTTGTTTCATTTTCTTGAAACAAGCCTTTGGCTTGCTCATTATTAAAAGACAATTCATATTCAGTAATATTAACTGCACTGACACTGCACTCATCATCAGACGAGAACAACATTTTTACTTAATTGAACTGCATAATGAGACTAACTTTGAACTGAGTTAAATTAACAATGAACTAACTTGAGCTGAATAATGACACTTATGTTCTGTAGAGCTGATTTAAAGCTGAATTGAATTTGTTTCATAACTTATTAATTTTACATCATTGGCACCGTTGTTTTCCTGTTTATTAAATGTGAAGCTGCATCTGTAGCACTATAGAAATAAAAAATGTTTTACGCATACGCGAGCAGCCTTGCAAAGTATACTTCTTTTGATTCGTACACATACACAGGTGTTCGACACATGCACAGTTTTGAGCAATCTCTCCCCACGAGATACAACCCATGTAAATACTGCAAAAATGTGCAACCTGTGCACACAAAGTACGCGTGGTTACTAAAAACTGACGGTGTGCGCTCAGTACTCGCATACTCTTCTGATGACGAAATTCGCGCCATGCGCACTGTACATTGACCCTCGCATACGCATAAAAAGTGAAGTATGCTTTGGCCTAAAATGTGACTTGAGTTAACTCTTTCCCCCCTCCTGACGGGAATTTCCGGGCTTTCACTGTTATATGGTGGGGGGGGGCTTTGACCCTGAAAGAGTACAGACTCTCCAGATCAAAACATAGGCAACAAAGAAGCAGAAACAAGCGATAGCACATGTAAGCAGATGCACATGTAAAATAACGTTATAATCAACATTAAAAAGCATTTAAATCAAAACCGCCCAAAGTTCAAAACTTAAAAAAAGTAAAAAACTTTTTTATTATTAAACTTACCTACATTCAAGTCTTGATAATAAAAGAATGCATTAAGCTAGAATAGGTTTTTTGTTTTGTTTGTATGTTTAAAAGCAGATGCTCTGTTCTTTGTTCAGATATTCATACAACAAAATATTCTGTGGACCATGAAGGTAGAGTTGTAGTGGTTAAAAATGCTGGTGGGTTTAGATTTAAAAGGATAGTTCACCCAAAAATGAAAATTCTGTCATCATTTACTCACCCTCACAGTTGATCAAGACCTGTATGAATTTCTTTCTTCTGCTGAACACATAGGAAGATATTTGGAAGTTTATAACCAAGCAGATCTCGGCAGCAATTGACTCCCATATAACTTTTTTTCCCCGAGATGGGTGCCGAGATCAATATAACCAAATATAACCATCTGCTTGGTTACAAACGTTCTTCCAAATATCTTCCTTTGTGTTCAGCAGAATAAAGAAATTCATACAGGTTTGGAACAACTTGAGGTTGAGTAAATGATGACAGAATTGACAATTTTGGGTGAGCTATCCCTTTAATACTTAGATACTTATTTGTATGTCCTTTTTAAAAATGGAGTTGTCTAATCATAATTATTGTTTTTTTAATTCTTAGTGTTGTTCAAAATGTACTTAATTTCAGCTGATTTTTCAGTGTTTCAAAGTGATTTGAACTAATCATCACTGCAAATAAGATCCAAATTTATGAATAAAGAGTCTCTTTCAGAATAATTTTTGCTTTTATTGATCTGTGATGGTCTTGTAAATGGAAAGCATGTGTCCTGACTCCCTTTCACAAGATTTCTTTAATGATTAACGGTTATATGTTATGTAATTCCATTAGCGGGCTAAGCGCTAGGGCCCTCGATTACACAGTTTGTCCTCTGATCGCCTGGAAGGCAGACATCATGTAAACTGAACTCTGCAGCTGCGCGGGTGACCTCTGACCTGAAGGCAATCTGAACTTTCATCAGCCGTTAGCCTGCTGGGTTATGACGCTAAACGCTTCAGCTAATCCAATTAAAATCTGTCAGTGGAGAAAGCAAGTCGAGAAAATCATACTAATGTCACGGAGAGTCCTGCAGATGGGGATGAATTTTCATGCTAGTCCAACCTGCTTTGTGCTGCTTACTAGTAAGCTTTGGCCTAGTCATGTTTCTCACAAGCAAAAAGTTATGCTGGTCATTCTATGGACTTGTTGACCAAGTTAGTCTTGATATTTAAGTTATGTTTTGTAGGGAGACCAGCAAGCTGGTTTCCCTTTTTTTTTTTTTTGTCCCATTTTCAATTATAAAAAAAATAATAATAATAATTTGTCGCTCAACAAATCGAAAAATTGCAACACACAGCAAAATTAGACACTGTATCTTTAAGAAACATCCCATTTTCACAGAATGCATGTGACGAATGTAAATCTCCTCTGACTTTATGACTATATGCTCTGCTTGTTTACACACACTCATACGCACTATACACACAGTTCATTTACCATGTCAACACCCACACTCTGTTATACAGCCATTTCCGATATTTTTATTTAATTGCAAACATCCTGCTTACTGAAGTCACAACATTTCGGCCCTTGCTTGGAAAGAGGGAAGAGGGCAATGGTTTGATGTCAAGAGGAAGAAAAGGAGGGATGATAAGGAGAAAAGGTCATCTGAGGAAGCTTTAGGCTGCCGTGACCCACCTCTCTTTCATCTCTGGGTACTGAGGCTAGGGGAAGATACCTTCACACTCTGTGGAAAAAAAAGGGCAAGGGAAGGCTAACATTCATCACCCCGGACCTGTCCACTGCTTCTAGAGAAAGGAGGGGAGAAGTTAGGCCTCTGACCTGGAATCCACACGCTTAGGTCCTCTAAAGCTGGAGAAAGAGGACTTCAAGAGAGGCCCTGGCTGTTTTATGACCAATATGGGGATATTTGCTGAGAGAGGAAGGTCAGCGAGGGTGATTTATGAAAGATGCGGTGATGGAAAAACAAACAAAAGTAGGAGTAAGAACAGTCTGACGAGGGGAGGAGACATAAGACTTGCCAGCTTTGCTAAGAAATATGAATTTCATCACGCTATATTTCCCTAGTAGTTCTGAATGAATTATGCACATTTTCTCTTTTATATTTAGATTACATTTGTTGTGCTCATTTAAAATGTATCTTTAAAAACACAAATCATTTGATTAATTAATTGAAATCTTCCATGTAATCTAGACAATATAAAAATTAATAAAACATTTTCCTACAGTACATTATGTTGTGATGCCCAAATTAACTTGTAGCATCTTAATACAATGATAGTTTTTAAGTTTTTAATTTATTTAAATAATACATAATTTTAGTATTGTCCATGTATCGATAATCTGCATTAAATAATACAAAATAAAATATAAAAACGTAAAAAATTTAAATATTAAAAAATAAAAAGGTGGGGGGAAATGGTGGAAGCATAAAATCGAATAAAATAAATGTGTTTAAAAAAAATAACAACACATCCCTTTCATCCATTATGTTAAATTAACTTGTGGCATTTAAAATGATGGATTTTACTTTTTTAGTGATTTTGCTTTTTTATTTAAACAAAATAATACAGAATATCAATAGCCAATTTATTGTTATAGGTTATAGATAATAGGTTACACTATTTTGATGGTCCATTAGACATTCTACTAACATATAATAACTATAAGAAACTTTGCAAATGCATGCCTACTAACTCTCAATTTATTTTATTTATTTTTATTGGACAGACTTCCCCATGCATCTGCTTGGGTTTTCTGTCAGTTCACAGTACTGGTTGCTAGAAGCTGCTTGTTTCAGTCCATTACTAAAAAGTATGGTAAAAGTTATGATTTTATGCTCCTGCTTTGAGGTATAGAGTGGAGAATAAGAGCGAAAGATGAGTGGCTAATAGACCATTTAGAGAAAGGTAATAGTGGGTAAAAGCTGATTGTAATTCTGATAATTCTAGGCCTTCAATTGGCAACTTACTAATAGTAGCTATCAAAATTCTGCCAACCTAAGATACAAACCACACCTCAGCTATAAAGTTATTTATCACCTAAACAGCTTATTAAAGCAAGCACTTTTTCTCAGATGCTGGCTACCTTGTTCGAGTGTGTTTGTGTTTGCTCAGCACTATTAGCTCAGCTTAGGCAGCTCTGAACGTTCTGTACAAAGATACTCCAGCACATGAACTCATCCTCCAGGTTATCACTCTCAAATAAAATGGAAAACAGGGGAGCCAGTAATGAATATCATTTTCAATCAATGGCATTTTTCCCTCAAATGTTTCTCCAAAAAGCTGTTTCTCAATCTATTTATTTACTGTGAAATGAAAGAAAAATAAATGAATAATTGACCAAACACAAACCAAAAAAATTGCGAAAAGGCAAAAGAAAGGACAAGAAAAGCAAAAATCAAGCATGAATTTTCTAATCTGCGACACAGAACACTTTATTTTGAGAGTGGTGCTTTTCTATTTTAAATACTCTCAGTGGCTCTTTGTTGAGAGAAGAAAAACAATTATACACTGATATTAAAGCTCCAAAAACATCAGAAACAGAGCTATTTTTCAACCACTTAGGTCGTAATATGTATTTATTTATTTGCCTGCTGAAGTGTGAACATGCCAGGGGAGGCACAGATAATAATAATAATACTATGTATGTATGTTACCGGCAATGTGTGAAAAGCAGGTATTGTATGGAACAGGGTTCCTCAAACTCGATCCTGGAGGGCCACTGTCCTGCAGAGTTTAGCTCCAACCCTGATCAAACTCACTGAGCAAGCTAATCAAGGTATTCAGGATCACTAGAAAATCAGTTTGATGAGTTTTATCAGGGTTGGAGTTAAACTCCACAGGACAGTGGCCCTCCAGTACCGAGTTTGAGGAACCTTGGTATAGAATGCATATATAGAATAGCTGAACTTTGTAGGCAAAGTATGAACTGTCTGGTTTTGTGATTATGTTGCATACTTTTCCAGGGCGCTCTATACATTACCTAGGTATTATACAGAATGACATGTACACTGTAGGCAATGTATTAAAACACGCCTTTATTGGCATTGAACATGTTTTTGAAAATGAACGAAGAACTACGACATAAAGTAAAGGATGTTCTTACCAGAAAAACACAAAAGTAGAAGTGGCGTTGATCTATTTGTTGCAGCAAGGAAGGCTAGAATGACATTTTGAATGGTGATTTGATTTCGCCCTGCAACTCAGTCTGGAAACCTGTACATTCATTTTTACTGCTTCTGTTACACTTTTGCGGGAACCAATCACATACTGGCTTATCCACCTGGCATGCTATTGGCGGGTTTAACACGATGACGGATAGAGAAACGATGGGTCGTTGCCCGTTGATCACGCCTCTTGTGGTCTTTGAAGGACTATCCAATTGCATACAGAGTCATTTGAATTATGCTCGTTTATCACGCCTCTTGTGGTCTGATTGGTTGAAGGACTATCAAATTGCGTACAGAGTCATTTAATTTATGCTTGTTTATCACGCCTCTTGTGCAGTAGAAAATACATAGCAGACTCCCCAGACCAATGTTCAATCTTAAATTGAGCTTTGTCTGGTGATAGCCAGACAACTTTATTCCTGTTCCGACATTGTGACACAGCAACCGTCCGAGCCTCTGTGGCGAGTGGAAGCACACATGTCAAGCTACCGGCATGTCACTGCCGAACAAAGACCCAAGCGTGAGCTGCGGGAGCATTCTATACTCTGCCAGCTGGCCTTTAGACATTGTATAGAATGCCTAGGAAATGTGTGAAATATAAATCATTTTATACTTTTCCTACAAAATTCAGGCATTTTATATATTCCCAAGGCATTCTATACAATGCCAGATTTCACACATTGCCGGTAACATATGTTCTGTCAATTTATCATCATCTGCCATAAGACATCATAATATTAAAACAAAAGGTTGCACTTTATTTGCAACCTTGATTAGGAGCCTAGACGGGAGACGGCGCTGAGTGCGTAAGTGCCGACTGAAATACCTGGTTATTCTCTCTTGCTTAGTTTATTATTTGCTGCTCGGAAGGATTACTTTGTCTCTCACAATAATGTGTATTTTCAACTTTAATTTTCACCTGTCTTTTAATTATATGTATTGCTATTCAGAATATCATGCCCATTTGCTTGCCTTTTGTTATTGGTATTGCTGGTTATTATTGCACTTCAATGAAGTAGTGTGATGCATAACTTTCCTTTTGACCCATTCGCTGACTTTGGCCTTTGGCCCAAAGCCACACCTCATTCAAGACAAATGACTGCACAGGTCATCAAAGCACATAACATTACAATAAAAATGAACATAACTTACAGAGCTCTTACTTGTATCACCTGACTGCTGAAGATTCATTTCACCGTTGATAGTGTTGACATAGAAATGCATAAATCTGAGTCTGAGGAGGTGAACAGCTCCGGTTAGAACGTCAAAGGTTGCCATCTCGTAATTAATGGTGTGAACGCAGCACAAGCTTGTTATTTTGGTTCAGGAGGATCTGTATTTCTTTGTGGTGCCCGGTGACTGTGTGTCTACAACTCTGCATAGCCTCTGCATATGACGTGTGATGTCTGCGTGAGCAGGGTGTGCGGAGGTATGGAAATACATGTTGACAGTCAGTTAGGACATCCTATCATTACATTCAGACCGACACTTCCACAAAAGTTTTTTTTGGTCCCGACACTTCCACAAAATATTTATGTACATGTTTTTTTTACTTAGACCACTTATATTATTGATTGATATCAGGATGGGAAGAAAGTTTCAACCAGTATAACAAAAAGTGTTTATAAAGAAAATTGTCTACCCTACCTTTAATTATCATTGTATTGGACTTGGCATAGTCCTGGTTCCCTTTCAGTCGGTCACTACGACGTACGTCGGTAATAACCGACGAATTGGGATCACTTCAGAGAGCCCCTATCAGCTTCGAGAACTTAAGAACAGGCCAATTTGCATCTCGCGCTCCGCCCCGCGCCGCGGGTATAAACAGGAAGCGAGAGCATCGCACTGACGTCATTCACTTCGGAGCCGAACCGGCGTTTGAAGTTGCAGAGACTGCTTTCCTGTTCTTCAGCGAAAGAGATTGTTTCGAGAGAAAGAGAAGAGGATCGTGTGCTGGTGTGACGGCGCTTTCCAGCGGGACCGCGAACTCAAGCTGCTTAAAGGAACAACTGCTGTTATCACAGCAACCTGTTGGTTTCGGTGGGCGTTCCTTCTTGGAGTGCAAACACAGGCTGCACTATCCCCTGTGTGTTGCCGCGGTTTCCCTGGGTGCTTCAGCACTCTCTAAAAGAGCATTTTCCTCACAAAAAGAGCAACACGGGTGTGACACTGCGTCTTTTTCAAGATGTCATTCCACCCGTGCGTTTCTGGATGCGGTCGTTCCCTCTCGCCCGCTGACGGCCACACTCACTGCATCACGTGCCTGGGCTTACAGCACGCTGAGGCAGCGTTTGTGAATAGCTCGTGTTCTCACTGCGGGAACATGACTATTGCGGTGCTTAGATCGAGACTCACCTACCTCCGGGAAGGCGGAGTCCCCCTCCCCATACCTCGATCTAGAGCTATCCCTAACCAGGATAGACCTACTTCGACGGATGGCCGGGGTGATCTGAGGATAACGTTCAGGACAAACCCGCCTAGTGTCCCTACGCAGGTCCCTGAACCCTCTCAAGCACCGCTGCCGGTGGCGCCACCGGAAGAGATCGCTGGTCCCGCCCACGGGCGCCCAGTCATCTCTTTCGGAGCGCCCGCGGACGAGCAGATGTCGATCGCAGCATCGGAGGGGGAGTTCCAGTCCTCAGAGGATGAGGATTCAGCTGCACTACCTCCCTCTGGGAGAGTAGCTACGGCTGAGTCGGACCCTGAGTTGACGGCTATGCTTTCCCGGGCCGCCGAAAAGGTCGGGCTTGTGTGGAACCCTCCACCACGTCCCGAACCTTCTAGGTTGGATGATTGGTTCCTGGGGGGGGGTCGCGCTGGTTCTCAGCGTCCCGCCCCAGTGCCATTCTTCCCGGAGGTGCATGAGGAGCTTTCCAGGTCGTGGACGACACCCTTCAGTGCCAGAAACAGACCTGGAGGCTCCTCCCTCCTCACTACCCTTGACGGTGGACAGGCCAAGGGTTACGAGAGGATCCCGCCGGTCGAACGCGCCGTCGCGATGCAACTGCGTCCGGCGACCGCCTCCGAGTGGCGTGGTGATCCTCGTCTCCCGTCCAAAGCCTGTAGGTTTTCGTCCAGTCTAACTGCGAAGGCCTACAGGTCCTGCGGACAGGCCGCGTCTGCCTTGCATGCCATGGCGTTGCTTCAGGTGCACCAAGCCCAGGCACTCATGGACATGCACGAGGGTAGGTCTGACCCAGAGCCCCTCCGGGAGCTCCGGGCGGCGACGGACCTCGCCCTCCGGGCGACGAAAGTTACCGCCCGTTCCGTGGGTCAGGCGATGTCCACCTTAGTGGTCCAGGAACGGCATCTCTGGCTCAACCTGGCCGACATGAGGGAGACTGACAAGAACCGGTTCCTGGACTCCCCCATATCGTCGGCCGGGTTGTTCGGCGACGCGGTCGAGAATTTCGCCCAGCAATTCTCGGCCGCCCAGAAGCAGACGGAGGCCATCAAACACATCCTGCACCGGCGGCCCGCTGCTGCCTCCACCCAGCCGCCGGCTGCAGCACCTCCGACTGCCCGTCGCCGAGGACGTCCTCCTGCGGCCGCCCCCGCTCCCGCCCCAGCCCAGCAGCAGCCTTCCACCGGCCGTGGGCGTGGAGCCGGTCGCGGGAAGAACGTCCAGCCCGCTCAGGCCGCTGCCAAGCCAGGTGGCAAGCGCCGTCGGAAGAGACCCTGAGACGGGCCGCCCAGAGATGGAGGAAACTGCTCTTCAGGAGATGGCTGCAGCTCCACTCCTTCCCCCGGTGGAGGGCCGGGGGAACCCCATTTTTCTTTCTGTTCCGCCACTGGCCCTAGTGCCAGTGGCACCCAAATTCTCAATAAAAGAGCAGTTTCTAACATCTCTGGGTGCCAAGAGAGCGCGTCTGGCGGTATGCGACGCTACCATGCCTCGTACCCCTCAGACACCTCTCTCCTCGCCAATAGGGGGCGTCGGTTGTGCGGACGCACACAAAGTGCCTCCCCACGCTCGCCCGTCCCCTCAGCGGATGCAGGTTGTGTGTCAGACCCAGACCCCTGCACGGACCACTCCCATGTCGTCCTGGGGCCCCTGCGTTCCGCTGCGCTGCCCCGCTCCGGGTACGTCTGTGGTGCCGATGATCCCGCTTGCTCGGTCTCTGGGGGCCTGGCTAGCGCTCCCCAGCCCGTCTCGCTGGATCATCCGCACCATCAGACTCGGCTATGCGATTCAGTTCGCCCGGCGTCCCCCGAAGTTCAGGGGTGTCCACTTCACTTCTATACCGAAGGAGGGCGCCCCCGTGCTTCAGGCGGAGATCGCTGTCCTATTGGCGAAGGACGCGATAGAGCCGGTCCCTCCAGCCGATATGAAGTCCGGGTTCTACAGCCCGTACTTCATTGTACCCAAGAAAGGTGGCGGGTTACGACCGATCCTGGACCTGCATTACCTGAACCGCTCCCTCCACAGGATGCCGTTCCGAATGTTAACCCAGAAACGCATCTTCAGATGCATCCGTCCCCAGGATTGGTTTGCAGCGATCGACCTGAAGGACGCGTACTTTCATGTCTCGATTCTCCCTCGACACAGACCGTTTCTACGCTTTGCTTTCGACGGACGGGCATACCAGTACAAAGTCCTACCCTTCGGGTTGTCCCTGTCGCCCCGTGTCTTCACGAAAGTCGCGGAGGCGGCCATTGCTCCCATGAGAGAGCGTGGTGTTCGTCTTCTCAACTATCTCGACGACTGGCTGATTCTTGCCCAGTCGCGGGAGCAGTTGTGCGAACACAGGGACATGGTGCTCCGGCACCTCAGCCAGTTGGGTCTTCGGGTCAACTGGGAGAAGAGCAAACTCTGTCCCGTACAGAGGATCTCTTTTCTCGGGATGGAGATCGACTCGGTCGCCATGACTGCGCGCCTCACGGAGGAGCGCGTCCAGTCGGTGCTGAGCTGCTTGAGTACGCTCAAACGCAGTACAGCGGTTCCACTGAAACATTTTCAGAGGCTCCTGGGGCATATGGCAGCAGCAGCCGCAGTAACGCCGCTAGGGCTGCTCCATATGAGACCGCTTCAGCACTGGCTACACGACCGAGTCCCGAGATGGGCGTGGCACAGCGGGTCCCTCCGTGTCCAAGTGACGCCGAGATGCCGCCAAACCCTCACCCCGTGGTCGGACCCTTCGTTTCTACGGGCAGGAGTGCCTCTAGAACAAGTGTCCAGGCATCATGTTGTCTCCACGGATGCCTCACCCACGGGTTGGGGTGCCACGTACAACGGGCTTGCAGTATCGGGTCTGTGGACGGGGCCCCAACTGCAATGGCATATCAATTGCCTAGAGTTGCTGGCAGTTCGTCTTGCTCTCAGCCGCCTCAAGGGGTCGCTCAAAGACAAGCACGTTCTGGTCCGGACGGACAGCACGACGGCCGTTGCGTACATCAACAAACAAGGTGGTCTACGCTCCCGCCGTTTGTCCCAACTCGCCCGCCATCTCCTCCTGTGGAGTCAGAAGCATCTGAGGTCCCTTCGTGCTATCCACATTCCGGGCCTGCTCAACCGTGCGGCCGACGAGCTGTCGCGGTTGCCAGTGCTTCCCGGAGAGTGGCGACTCCACCCCCAGGTGGTCCAGCTGATTTGGAGTCGCTTTGGGGCCGCACAGATCGATCTGTTTGCCGCCCACGACACGACCCACTGCCAGTTGTTCTATTCCCTGTCCGAGGGGACCCTCGGCTCGGATGCACTGGCACACAGCTGGCCCCGGGCTCTGCGCAAATATGCGTTTCCCCCAGTGAGCCTTCTTGCACAGACTCTGTGCAAGGTCAGGGAGGACGAGGAGCAACTCCTCTTGGTAGCTCCGTACTGGCCCAACAGGACGTGGTTCCCGGAACTAGTGCTCCTCGCGACAGCACCTCCTTGGCCCATTCCTCTGAGGCAGGACCTTCTGTCTCAGAGACGGGGCACCCTTTGGCACCCGCGTCCAGACCTCTGGAAACTCCATGTCTGGTCCCTGGACGGGACGCGGAGGTTCTAGGTGACCTACCGCAAGCGGTAGTCGACACCATCGCTTCCGCCAGAGCCCCCTCTACGAGACGGCTATATGCGTTGAAGTGGAACCTGTTCGTCGACTGGTGCTCTTCTCGCCGAGAAGACCCCCGGATATGTTCGATCGGATCTGTGCTATCTTTTCTTCAAGACGGGTTGGAGAGAAGGCTGTCTCCCTCCACCCTCAAGGTATATGTTGCCGCCATCGCCGCAAACCATGACCTCATTGATGGTGAGTCCTTAGGCAAGCATGATCTGATCGTCAGGTTCCTAAGGGGAGCGAGGAGACTAAATCCTCCTCGCCCTTCTTCTATACCCTCTTGGGACTTGACTCTGGTGCTGACCGCACTTCAGAGGGCGCCCTTCGAGCCTTTACAGTCAGTAGAGTTTAAGATCTTGTCTCTAAAGACAATACTCCTGATTGCATTGGCCTCAGTTAAGAGGGTAGGGGACCTGCAGGCATTTTCGGTCGACGAATCGTGCCTGGAATTCGGGCCGGGTGATTCTCAGGTGACCCTGAGACCCCGGCCTGGATATGTGCCCAAGGTTCCCACTACTCCCTTCCGGGACCAAGTGGTGAGCCTGCAAGCGCTGCCTTCGGAGGAGGCAGACCCAGCCCTAGCTTTGCTCTGTCCCGTCCGTGCTCTCCGGACTTACGTGGACAGAACGCAAAGCTTCAGGACCTCAGAGCAGCTCTTCGTCTGTTATGGAGGACAGCAGAAGGGAAAGGCTGTCTCCAAGCAGAGGATGGCCCACTGGATAGTGGATGCCATCGTCTTGGCGTATGAATCCCAAGACGTGCCCTGCCCGCTCGGGGTTAGAGCTCACTCCACCAGGGGTGTAGCTTCTTCCTGGGCGCTGGCTCGTGGCGCCTCGCTGACAGACATTTGTAGAGCTGCGGGCTGGGCGACACCCAACACGTTCGCTAGGTTTTATAGCCTGCGTGTAGAGCCGGTGGCTTCTCGTGTGCTCGCTTCCCATAGTCAGCTTCACTGAAGTGCCCGTTCTAGTGTCGGCTTGCTGCGCCATTCCCTTCCCCTGGAACGGATACGTGCGCTTATTTCTCCAGTCGAGTTCCCCAGGATTGGCGAACCCTGTTGAGTCCTCCGTACCCCTCGGCAGTCGGATGTTGCGGAGCGTCCGACGCCAGGTCTGGCACTCGTATGCATTGGTGGAACTTGTGTCAGGCTGGGTTCCGTATGTCGTGACCCCTACGGCGGTCCCATACGTGTATTCTCCACGGTACAGCTCCCTACGGCGAGCTCGTGTCTTTCCCTTGGCAGAGTTCTCTGCCGTCTCAGTGCGGTGTCGTCCCCCGCCTGCATTGGCCGGGGCCTCCCCTGGGACTTCCGTATGTTGTGCTGCCCACGGCCAGCCCATACGTTCTCTCCACATGTTTTCTCCCTCCGGGCATGATGTGGCTCCCGCAGCGTCCTTCGGGCACGCTTTCCCAGCGTTATCCAATCAAGTCTGCTGAATGGGTCTTGCGGAACAGCAGTTGACTCTTCTGGCGTGAATCTTCCCGCCCGCTTCAGAACGGGGTCTGAGGGGCTCTCGCTGGGCGCTGGAAGTGGTAGTTACTGTGGCGTTTTCCATAGGGATCCCAATTCGTCGGTTATTACCGACGTACGTCGTAGTGACCGACTGAAAGGGAACGTCTCGGTTACGTATGGTAACCCTCGTTCCCTGAAGGAGGGAACGGAGACGTACGTCCCGTCGCCACAGTTCCTTCCATCACTGCCTGGCCGGTCTCTAGTTCGGCTCCTCAGTGAAAAACGTCAGTGCGATGCTCTCGCTTCCTGTTTATACCCGCGGCGCGGGGCGGAGCGCGAGATGCAAATCTCGCACGCCAATTGTTCATTGGCCTGTTCTTAAGTTCTCGAAGCTGATAGGGGCTCTCTGAAGTGATCCCAATTCGTCGGTTATTACCGACGTACGTCTCCGTTCCCTCCTTCAGGGAACGAGGGTTACCATACGTAACCGAGACGTTACCATGTATCATTGTATTAGATGTGGCATAGTCCCGGTTAACATGTATCGTTGTATTAGATGTGGCATAGTCCCGGTTAACATGTATCATTGTATTAGATGTGGCATAGTCCCGGTTAACATGTATCATTGTATTAGATGTGGCATAGTCCCGATTTATTTTTAAGAAGAGAAAAACATTTTATGCAAAGAAAACCTGTGAAGTTACATTT
This sequence comes from Romanogobio albipinnatus, assembly GCA_023566225.1. Classification (NCBI taxonomy): domain Eukaryota; kingdom Metazoa; phylum Chordata; class Actinopteri; order Cypriniformes; family Gobionidae; genus Romanogobio; species Romanogobio albipinnatus. The sequence continues at coordinate 22,020,374 of CM042241.1, forward strand.
TTAAACTACACTATAAATTGAACTTGTAGTCAAAACAAGGTTCGGGAGGAATATGTTCAGATAATTGACACAAGTGGAGAGCACTCAGCTAATCAACAATAGAGGTATATACGCAGCAGTCCTACCTCCGTTTGTTGACAGTTATAAGCATCCCTCCACCACCCCTTCTCCACACTTTTAGTTCGGACCACTTACATACACAGGGGGGTACTCTGGGTTGGGGCCAAATTCCAAGCTCGAAGCCCTCCCCCCGGACAGCATGCAAAATACGAATTTAAACTTACTCTCTATAAATTATATGTAAGTGTGAACTTGTGAACTACAATAACAAAGAGTAATTTGTTGACCGGTTTAGTTACAATGAAGTTGACATGGCCGGTTGCACAGACCTTTCCACGCACAAATAAACCCATATCCATGGATAGGTTGTAAGCCCACACTATTGAATAAACCATTAGACCACACTGCTACTGTCATGAAAATTTTAGTGTTTTCTGCATCCAGGGTGGGTTTCAAAATTTTCTTGAAGTCTTTTTCCTTTCTCAAATAGCTATGGGGGGAAAGATCCTGCCTTACTAGATGATGGCTCACTGTCTGACATATTTAATTAATGAGAAAGTGAAGTGCATGCATTCTGGCAGACTAAGTCTTGGGGAAGCACTACAGACCGAACCTTAGATGCACACATATAAAACCACTAAAAGTTAATCCATCTCTCTCCATCCCTCTCGCATCTCTCTCACGCACAATAATTCACTTATGATTTCCCGGCACTAGTAGTCAGCCATCTTTAAAACACTTCAATAAATGACACAGCATTTCCTGAGTTCATAACTGACTATCAGATGCCATATTCATAATGCATTGAATCACTAATGTATTCAAAATATCAGTACATTATGTATAAGAGATAACAATTAAAAATACACTATACAACCCAAAAAGGATTCAAGTAGGCTACCTAGCAAATCCCTTTAAGTCATGACATCACATCACAAAGTAGAAAACTTGGTCACACCTTATTAGGTTTCTTTAACTACTATGTATACATAAAAAAAAAAAAACAAAGATGTAAGGAACAATGTACTTATTAAATTGCAAAACAATTTTTCTCCTATTGAGGAGGGATACAGGGTATGGTTAGGGACAGGTCAGTATGGTTAGGTTTAAAGGTGGGTTAACATGTAATGTAATAACATGTATACGAGCCTGGCATCAAACAATTTTTTTAAATGTAAGCACATAGTACTTAAAAGAACTTAATTTAAAGCGGGACCAAACATTTTCAATGCAAAACCATTTTTTTTAAACATAATAATATTCTCTGTGGTATCATGCTATGTAGTTGTATTTAGTACAATGGTACAAATACTGACAATACTGTCCCTGTACTATGGTACCATTACAAGGTACCATTGTAAGGTCAAATGCATGTGTACCACCTATAGCATCATACAGATGCCATATTCGTTCTTAGAACGTGTTTTTTCATCACTACCTCCACATTCGCACATCCACACCCATATCCACATCCACTCACACACTCACCTGTCAGCCTCTGTTCTCGTGTGTTTCTGTTAAACAGATCCAGAGCCCTGCTGGTGGAGTATCTGATATGTTCACTCAAAGATCTCTGCAGAAGCTGCAGATGCATAGACCTCGACATCTTCTCCTGCACTCTTTCGGTTCTATATTCTCGTCCTCCTTCACCTCTCTCCCGGGTCTGTCGTTCTCTACTCAGTCCATTTTCTACGTCCGGTTCCGCGTGCGGTGCTGCAGTGTGCATTAGGGAGTTCTCACTGCAATGCTCTCACATTCAGTCCTGCGCTACTGTATGTGTGTGTGTGTGTGTGTGTGTGTGCAGGACAGAGTGCTTTCAGACGCAGGCCTCAGTGCCTCCGCAATGTGAATAAAATAAAAAAAAAACACACATTTGTGTAATTTAAGTGCACTCGCTCGCTCTCTTTGTGTGTCCTTCAAGCTGCTACTTGTCTTCATGTTGTCAGTTTGCATTCGGAACATCTAAGTGGCTGATGGAGGAAAAACATGCGTCATCTGAATTCATCTTAGCGCATTCATCCATTCTGCTTGAGCGAGCATGTACTCTAACTTGAGAGGAAGCCACAAACAATGGTCCTACGCTAAGATTACACATGCAACCAAAAAGAAGCAGGTGTCGCACATTGACAAGAACAAACCCACACTTAGATTTGTTTCCTAGCTTTGAGGTACATTAAAGATGGGAAACAATTTCCTGAATTCAAGCACAATATTCATATATCATATTCAATGCATCACATTTTTTTCCCCATCTAAATGAGGACACAACTTAGACTCATATGAAGCTACGCTAGTTTAGTTTTTCATATAAAACTAATTATAGTTACAATATAATTGAGAATGCAATAATTTAGAAATATAAGGTGTTGTATGTACATTTTTGACTGTACTAAAGCATAAAAATACCATATGTTTGCAGATATTTAGAAAATATGCTAAGTTCACATACTTGTCTCTCTGACGTGGCCTGTCTGAACTGAAACAATGCTTTATTTATTCTACTTTGAAATGTGAGTTCCTTGTTGTAATGTCTGTTTTTGTCTCTGCGACCCACCCCACTGGCAATTTACGCAATAGTATTTCGACTATAGTATTTTATTGTAGCCATGGAAGCCAGCAAACAAACTGGGGCAGAAATTGTAGATTCTACCCAACCGAAAAAGCCTTGGCAACCATCTAAAAATCTCTATGAACGGGCGCATATTAAAACACGGATAAATCATATTAAATACTCGTGTATAAATCATACACAAATACTCGCCGCATTGTCAATTGCACTTGTTCTTGTTATGTGTCCTCAATCTGGCAACCCCGCATGAGCGATGAGTCTGAGGAAGAGGGAGTGAGAGAAACAACTCTCTCCAATATTTTTGAATTTGGACTGTAGTACCCATGTCAACAGCTAACTGTCAATATTACATACTGCACCTTTAAGACTAAAAACACATTAAATGTTTTATGGTTTTGGCTGGTTTAGCTAACATCTGAGTACATTTTTGCTTATTAAATTAAATCCACACACTTCTCTAAGCTAGTGCACTACCAGGCTCCAAATGGAAGTTCTTAGTCATGTAACAGTTATATGTAAATGAATTGGATTAGGCCCGCCAAACAATAGATGTTATTTTGCATGGCTGAACTGTTAATAGATACATTTGCCCTTTGGACAGGGAAAGAACTTATGCTGTGCAATAAAACAAATATAATATAATATAAAGATAAATCATTTGCAGGTTTAATTATTTGAGATCACACTCAACATGCACTCATTCACTCTGCCTCTGTTCACACACTCGGAACCACATAACTGTCTTTGTGATTTATTCCTCATGGAATATGTATGATTTATGGTAACTTGTTTTTTTATAGTATAATAATTAAGTTTACAACGTTCTATTAAGTATTACAGTGCTCATGAATAATGCTGTTAATAACACAAAACTCTGCTTCACTCCACAGAGGATACATTTACTGATAAATCACCGCAATATTTTACATTTAAAAAGATTTCAAATGGTGAACATACACCGATCAGGCATAACATTATGAACACGACAAGTGAAGTGAATAACACTGATTATCTCTTCATCATGGAACCTGTTAGTGGATGGGATATATTAGGCAGCAAGTAAACAGTTTGCCCCTAAAGTTGATGTGTTAAAAGCAGGAAAAATGGGCAAGCGTAAGGATTTGAGGGAAGGATCAAATTGTGATGGCTAGACAATTGGGTCAGAGCATCTCCAAAACTTCAGCTCTTATGGAGTGTTCCTGGTCTACAGTGGTCAGTATCTATCAAAAGTGGTCAAGGGAAGGAACAGTGGTGAACTGGTGACATGGTTATGGGCGCAGTGATGCAGGGAACAAAGGCCGGCCCGTGTGGTCCGATCAAACAAACAAACTACTGTAGCTCAAATTGCTCAGGAAGTTCATGCTGGTTCTGATAGAAATATGTCAGAATACACAGTGCATCACAGTTTTTTGCGTATGGGGCTGCATAGCCGAAACCCTGTCCACCACCGAAAGTGACAACAGTGGGCATGTGAGCATCAGAACTGGACCAGGGAGCAATGGAAGAAGGTGGCCTGGTCTGATGAATCACGTTTTCTTTTACATTGCGTGGATGGCCGGGTGCGTGTGCGTCACTTACCTGGGGAACACATGGCACCAGGATGCACTATGGGAAGAAGGCAAGCCGGCAGAGGCAGTGTGATGCTTTGGGCAATGTTCTGCTGGGAAACCTTGGGTCCTGCCATCCATGTGGATGTTACTTTGACACGTACCACCTACCTAAGCACTGATGCAGACCATGTACAACCTTTCATGAAAACAGTATTCCCTGGTGGCTGTGGCCTCTTTCAGCAGGATAATGCGCCAAAGCAAAAATGGTTCAGGAATGGTTTGAGGAGCACAGCGAGTTTGAAGTGTTGACTTGGCCTCCAAATTCCCCAGATCTCAATCTAATCGAGCATCTGTGGGATGTGCTGAACAAACAAGTCCGATCCATGGAGGCCGCACCTCGCAACTTACAGGACATAAAGGATCTTAAAGGAGTCCATGCCTCGACGGGTCAGGGCTGTTTTGGCAGCAAAAGGGGGGCCAACACAATATTAGGAAGGTAGTCATAATGGTATGCCTGATTGGTGTATACTAACAAAGCAATAATAAAATAAACCTCTGATTTGTTTGTTTTATTTAACAATGAAAATATGAAAACTTTAGCAAAATCATTGCATTAAAACTAAGTACATTTCATTTATAGCTATAAAGTATAAAAAGTAATGATGTTGAATTGGAGGTTGTAAGGAGGCATGTTCTCTGTGTGTGTGCACGTGCATATGTGTGTGTGATTTTGTGTGTGTTGGGGTGTGAAATGACTGGGTTTATGAGCATTCAAAGAGAGTTGATAATTGAAGATAATAGTAGCAACTGTGTGTTTAGAATACTTTGCCAAAACGACGCAAATTTGGGATTAGTGCTTTTGCATTCCCAGTAATGCACCACTGAAGCGAGCGATGCGGGCTAATTGGCCAGCTAAGAGTTGCACTACAATGGATGCTTAATAATAGCACAGAAAACACACACACACACACACACACAAACACAGCTGCTAATTTACTTTATGACCTCTGAGGAAAAGCTAGAGGAGATAAGCTTCATTTCTTCCTCTCTTTTCCGCTCAAAGATCCAGACCAGGATTCATTAAAGCTTGCACACAGCACCATGATGTTAAATAAATAACAACGCTTCTAAAATAGTTTAACTGCCAAAATTGTTGTTTAATAGCTGGAAATGACCAGTAAATGAAGTAAAACAAAAGTATAATGAAAGTTTGTTGCAAACATATAAGAGATTTAACACAAAGTGCGCACATCTAACAGGCAAAAAGATCAACGAGGATGCAAGCACACACAAACACTGTGTGGGGTATACCAAATTGTCCTTTCTACAAACATACAGTAGAAAAGAGTAAAAACAACTCAATTTTAAATGTCTAAACTGTAGGCACAACATTTCTTTTTTTTTTCTTAATTCACCTGCCATTGGAAAGCATTTCAAAAAGTTAATATTGGACCCCAATTGTGAGATTTTAAAAGTATACAAGTATTATTAGTATTTGTTAAATTAAAACACAAAACAAAACACTTATTTACTTTGTTTTAGTTATCAGCATAATTCATGAAGGGAATTATCTATACATTTGTTACAAATAAGTGAACATGAACGCGCACACACATTTAAACTTCACCCTCACCATCTAATATACAATAGAAAAACACAATCTTCTTGGAAATACCAAGATGTCTGCCCATGTGTAATGTTAGAAGTCTGGAAACACTTCGCCCTACTTTCAGCACCCTAGCAGAGTTTTGTACTCAATCAGTTACACAAATAAGCACGTACACGTTTTTGGGAAGCATCCAAACTCTTTCATTCATCTCTCCTGAACATTCCATTCCTGGAGTGATTGCATCAATAACATGAAAAGTTCATCTCATTGTTAGTGAATGAGGAGCCTTTGTTGTCATCTGAGAAGAACACGTCTCGCTCTGGAAGGATAATCAATGTGTCTCTCTTTCTTTCGCTCTCTGTCTCACCTAAGACACTGTTACGGAAACTGTATTAAGGTGATGCTATTAAGATGGCGAGAGACAGATACATAATAAACAAAAGAAAGCTGGTGGATCATCATGATATTGTATAGTAGCCAAAATACTACTGATCCTGATACTCTTAACAGAGGGATTACCTGGGTACACACAATGACCTACAAACACAAAACAATGGGGAACGAGTTCAAGAGGTAACATCTATGGAGTCAACACAATATTAAAGTCCACACCCAAACGCAGAGACAAGCAAACAAACTGACATTTAGAAAAAAAAAATCCTGTGGTCACATCATAAGACCCCTGCTGAGTATTATGCTGTTGAGTCATGGGACAGAGATTGCTCAAGGCCCACATATGGGGCTAAAAGCGCTCTTTACGAAAATCTGAAAAGATGATTTCCTGTTCTACAAAAACTGAACAAGCTGCTCATCCCATCAACTCACAATGCACTACTGACAGTTTCCTGTCCAGCAGGACTACATCTTACCACAGCCAAGGAAGGACCCTGGGAATGGAAAAATGGGAATTACCAGTGACATCAGCTAAAAAAAATAAAAAATAAAAAAAAAACACAAGACAAAAAAAAGATCATTCTCAGTTAGTCAAAGCTACACAGAAATACCTATAAGAAACAGAAAAATTCCACTGTCATTTTATTAAAACTAACACAAAAACTAAAACGTTTTTTTGTTTTATGACTGTCACATTCAAATTGGCTTGGAAACTTTGTATCAGGAAACTTTGTATCAGGCTTTTATACATTTATTGATGTTTTTTCTCAACTATCCCAGACCCATACATTCAATCATAAAATAGTAAAATACACAAACAAATGAAATATTACAATTTAAAACTAATATCACATATATAAAGAGTGCAATAATCATAAACAAATGTAATATTTATTGTGTGTAAATTATTTCTAAAAAAATATGAAAAATAAACTTGTAACTTGATACAATAAACTTGATACTTGTAAATATCACTTGTGAACATATATATTTTTTATATTATTATTTGTATATCAAGCTGCCATTTTGTCAAATTAGATTATAGACTAATTTAGATTATGAAATGTTTTTTTTTTTTGTTTTAATAGTTTTTAATTTAGGATAACATATTAGCTATGAAATTAGTCTTGATACATTTGATCTAAAAATGTATTCAGAATGTAATTTCCCTTAGTGCCAATGTGAAATGACACTGTGGTGGGGAAAAAAATCCTATGTTAGACATTTTTAGTAGACAGATATTTTTATGTTAGACAGTTTAGTAATAATAATTAAATAAAATTGAAAGTGTATTTTCTAAAAGGCCTACAGGCCCAAAAGCACCTAGTTGTTAAAACACCCTCCAACAGAACTGTAGTCTTCAAACAGATGCCTTCCGAAAGGAAAACAGCACAGGGATTGTAAGTGTACATTCTCCAAATTTGAACAGCTCAGTCTACTGGTTCTCCAAGAGGGGAACAATGCAGTAAAAACTGAGAAGTCTGGGAGTCAAAGGACACAGCAGGAAGTGGATAAGTAGAATAAAAGCAGGGGATGTTGGCAGTGGAAAGAGTTTTGGGACAGATTTAAAGTGATGAAGTGGCCAAGAATGTACCCTTGCACAGTTCCTTACCAATCCTTACCAATAATTCAAAGCCAATAAAACTGTGTGGGAAATAAAAGGCTAGGATTGAGAGGGCATTAAGTTCTTAGAATCAAATAAGCATGACAGACAAGCCTAAGAACACATTAGCTCCAAAATTCAGACTGTCGTTAAAAGCTATATGCTACTATTGCCTCTGGACATGAAGACAAACATGAGATCAGGACAGAATCTGTTCAGAGAAGAGGGTTGATTTGTGTCAGCAGGGTAATTTAATGTGAAACAGTCTCAGAAAATTGGCATGGAAATGTATGTGAATCGCTGGCTAGATAAGGACTCAGTATGTTTTTTTTTTTAGGTTATTCAGTGAATTACAGGTTAAGACTAGGAAAAGATCCTCTCATGTTTGTCAGAATATATTGGGTTGTTTACTGCCTGGGTGCACATTTCTGTCACACCAGTACACACTATAGGCCTCAGACAACAATATGCAAATATTGCCAAAAGAATTAGGACACCCCTCCAAATCATTGAATTCAAGTGTTCCAATCACTTCCATGGCCACATGTGTATAAAATCAAGCACCTAGGCATGCAGACTGCTTCTACAAACATTTGTGAAAGAATGTGTCGCTCTCAGGAGCTCAGTGATTTAAGCGTGGAACCCTGATAGGTTGCCACCTGTGCAATAAGTCCATTTGTGAAATTTCCTCACTACTAAATGTTCCACTCTCAACTGTAAGTGGTATTATAGTTAGTGGAAGCAATTAAGAACAACAGCAACTCAGCCACGAAGTGGTAGGCCACATACAATCACAGAACATGACTGCTCCAGTGCACAAAGAAAGGTCCATAAAGACATAGATGAGTGAGTTTGGTGTGGAGGAACTTGACTGGCCTGCACAGAGTCCTGACCTCAACCCAATAGAACACCTTTGGGATGAATTAGAGCAGAGACTGCGAGCCAGGCCTTCCTGTCCAACATCAGTGCCTGACCTCACAAATGCGCTTCTAGAAGAATGGTCAAAAATCCCCATAAACATATACACCTAAACCTTGTGGAAAGTCTCAGAAGAGTTGAAGCTGTTATAGCTGCAAAGGGTGGACCAACTCCATTTTAAACCCTATGGATTAAGAATGGGATGTCATTAAAGTTCATGTGCATGTAAAGGCAGGCGTCCCAAAACTTTTGGCAATATAGTGTATGTGAATACCAGTGTTTTCAAACATTAAATTATTTAAGTGCAATTAATTAAAGTATTAGATCAGCAAAATTGTTCTAATGAAAATCCTGCACACAGCCCCAGGCAAATAACAAGTGTGATATCTTTTTTATGGAATATGCCATTATTTACACACTGTAACTGCAAAATAACAACCATAAATATGTGTTCCACAGAAATATGGGTATCGGAACAACCTGAGGATGAGTAAATAATGACGAAATATCTCTTTAAGTAAACCTTATATTAAGAATGAAAACCATGAGAAAGAGAGAAGCTAGAGATAGCAAAACACCAGTTCTGTGTGACAGGAAATGCATGTAGCTAATCAAAGCCTCTACGTAGAAGAGGAAACCCATTTCCAAGAGATTTTCCAATAACAAGCAAAAAAAAAAATGAATGCCATCATAGCAATATATTAATCACCCATACTGATGGAAAAAACTTGATGACTTAAGTGGAATTTCCCAGGGTGATAGACAAAGATAAAATCCCAAAGAACATCCAGTAAGTGGTCTATTGATTAAACATGCATGCTTACGGAATATGACTGAAACCACTGGAACAATATGCATTTCGTTGACTTGTGTACTAACATTGTCCCAAATATTTCCAACAATGTTTAATTCCAGACAAACTAATCATTGTTATATAGCTCAACACGGTTAGTCATATTTATTTCTCGTTTTCTTGATTTACCGCGAGTAACAAGTTTGTACCCAAAAAGTAAATCAGACAACATATTATTTGTAATGTCAGTAATGCAGCATTTTCTCCACCATACAATGTTTTAAAAATGAACTGCATGCCATTTAGCAACACAAGTCATCAAAGTTTATTAAAATTAAATTCTATTATCAATCTAGCTTACTGCAGTGTGCAACAAGTGTCTCATACTAGCCACGAGTGAACGTAATGTTATAAATCACTTAATACACTCAAATGTATTTTTTTTTTTATTATGATTGTTTTGACCAAGTGAAAAAGCCCTGTGTTACCCCCGACTATTTTCATGAAGTCACGTCATGAAAGCTTCCTTCATGTACACGTGCTGTATTCTGTCCTATCTTCAATTGGCTGTACATTCCAACTGGATGAATGCCGGAAATTGGGTGCTGTTGATGTTTTCCCCATTCAATATTAAAAGACAAATGAGAAAATTAAATCTTGTTTGATGACCCTCCACCTCTAAGCAATTTATGAAAATGACATTCCTTCTTCCTGAACGATTAGACATGAAATTAAAGGTTGTTAAGGTTATAATGGGTCCATCATCATTATATAACCAGCCATTGTTAAATATATTAATAAATACAAATTAAATCTATGAATAACTGTTGAGACTTAAACTTATTTCAAAAGCTTTTTTTCCATCTTCTTACAGAATCTTAATAACAACACAAATCCTTAAATGACAATATGAAGATATTGGCCATATTCTTGAACCACATATTAGGGATGGGTCACACAAAATGTCTTTTTATTATGTATGTTAAAAGAAAAAAGCTGGCAGAATAGAATGCTCAAAAATCAGCACATTTAAACTTAAGTAATCAGTTACATCATTTTTTTTTTTAGTTAAGAAATTCAGTTTAAGTAAGTAGAACTTGCTTAATTGCTCTTAACTTGAAATATTTAAGTAAGCCATCATGTAATCTCAACTTAAATATTTTTAGTAGTGGAAACTTGGCTAGCTTTAACTACTTAATTCAATAAATGCTAAACTGCTAATTGGCAACACAGTGTTTTGATAGCATTAGCATAGGACAGCAATATAGAACATTTAAGATATATCTGTTCTCAAACCAAGCTCATGCTCCTCTCATCACCATGATGGTAACCCTATAAAACCTACAAAACAGAAACTCTAAATTAGCAAAGATAAACATTAAACACTACTAAATCTCCCACTTAATATTTATCTTGCACGAAAAATGTATTTTAGCGTTTACTCTCCCTTTTGAGTGAACCCCAGCCACAGAACCAGAAGTGAGCGGTGCTACCCATACACCTATACAAATACAAGCTGTTTTCACATATGTATACAGTCAAATGGGAAACACTTTATAACGTTACACATTTATTTTTATTTATTTTTTTTATATATAAAAAAAGGTGTATAGTTGTAGCCTAGCTGGAAGCTATAAACTACTGTGTTTTTATTCATTAATTGACATTACGCATGATCAATAGGCTACGTTTAAAAAATTTGCTCATTGTGTAGGCCTACATCATGATACCTTATGTATATTATATGAACAGAAAAGTGACTTTATTTAAAAGTATAGTTGTTAAATATTGTAAACCTAGATCCGGGTGTTTGGGTAGTGTAACCCCACCCCTTGTTTCCAGTTATGTGGCTGCGATTCTGAAACTGCTGTTCTGAAACTGATGGTGCTACGGGCCAGCAGCTGGATATACTGTATCTCTCATGGCAAAGCATGCTGGGAAATAAAAATCTCAGCCCAGTTTCAGTTAATATATATATATATTAAAAGATCATGCGTAATGTCAATTAATGAATAAAAACACAGTAGTTTATAGCTTCCAGCTAGGCTACAACTATACACCTTTTATATATATATTTCTCTTATGCTCACCAAGGCTGCATTTATTTGAACAAAAATACAATAAAAACAATAATATTCAATATACAGATCAATATACAATCATTTTAATGGACAGTTTTCTATTTTAATATATTTTCAAATATAATTTATTCCTGTGATGGAATTTTCAGCTGAATTTTCAGCATCATCACTGCAGTCTTTAGTGTCAAATTATCCTTTATAAATCATTATTATATGCTAATTTGATGCTCAATTTTAAAAACAGTTGAAAAAATATAAAGATTTTGAGAATTCTTTGATGAATAGAAAGTATATCTATATTTTGTATAGTACAAATCTTAAGGAATCTCTTGGTCCATGCATTGTGTTGTTCTCCAGTTTTTAAACACAGGAAAACGAGTCTTGTGGAAACGACACAAAGAAATCCAGTCAATCGAAACCAGCCTATGGGCTTCCTTAGTCAAGATCAAGATGTGACAGAAAGCATTCTGTATCACAAGCCAAGCCTGTGTGTGTATGTGGTTGTTGCTTGTGTGCGTGCAATCATGGATCTGAGGAAACTGGTTGCAGGCAGTAGAAAGCTTGTGTGGCTAATCCCAGTACTGACAGTTTCTCAAACACTATTAAAAATAGTCTTCCCTCTCTTCCCAGAGTCTTTCTTACAAACCTGTACCTGGACTGACCTGGATCTACCCAGCTGGGGCTCGACCCCAGATGCAGGTGAGGGAGAGAGATCAGAAGTGAGCAATAGACCCATTGTTCTGTACCCAGAGCCTGAGCCGTGACAGGGGGAATGGGTGCGATAGGGGCAGGAATGCTCTAGGATGAACGCACATCAAAGAACTACAGGCAAAAGGCCGGAGAGGGAGGCGTTCTGCAGACATGATTATAGGTACCAAACTCATTGGAGATAAGAAAGAATGAGAGGTTATTGTTGCGCTTGATAGACACAGACATGAGATCAGTTTTGTAGTTTCACTTAATAATGGCAGATGTTAGTGAGAATGCAGAGGCCTGATACCAGATCAGCATTACTTGGATTACAATCAAGGTAATGTGAGGGAGCAAATGCTTTGAAAACCGCCAACTGTGCCTTTAATTTCCTCCACTGCCCTTCTATGGGAAAGAAAAGCAAAACAGTAATGTTTTACATTTTCCTTAACTCACAGACCACTGCAAATCTACCTGCCAAGAAACATGTATGAGTGCCAACAGTAGTGGTACCATTAACACATTTTTGGTGAGGAAAAGACTAGATCAAATTATTGAATCTATACTATACCGGGTGGGGGGTTGGGGGAGGGGGTGTTGACAATCCAACGCTCTCCATTGACTTTGCATTGCGTGAGGCTGAATCCTCATCATTTTGGACTTATAACAAAACACAGAACAATGTCTAAAAGTTGCTATGCGAAATAAGAAATAAGCTTTTATAAGCTGTCGACCCCCAAAAAAAGCGGTTAAGGAGACAGTGGATACAGGCAATAAGACGTGAAGCATCAGCCGGAAGAATGGGTACATTTTGGGATCCTGACAACTCAGTATGCCTATGTGTGCAGTAAACATTTTGTCACTGTTAAGTCAAATATCCAAATGTCAGTTTTATATATTATATTTCCTATCGCTGATTACGTTACCCTCTAGTGGGTGTAGTTCTCAGTGTTGCGCTCTGTCTCAATTGCCTGTATCCATATTGCCTTTTTGTCCTTAAATGCTCGTTTTTTGGGTCAACAACATATTAAAACTTCTATGGTTTTGGTTCTAGGTTTTGTTTAGCTTGTTTGCTGTACACTTTGTCACATATCAGCTTTTAGACATAGTCATGTTTTTTGCTTTAAGTCAGAAATGACATGGAGGCCGCTTCACGCAATACAAAGTCGATGGAGAGCGTTGGATTGCCCCACCCCCCCACCCCCCACCGGTGGGCATGGTTTTCCGATTATGACGTGTGTCGCTCTGTCTCTATGTGTGGCTGTCATTCATTCACCGCACTGGTGCACTGTTAGACATTTATAAGAGATTTTACAGTAACTTACTGGCAACACTGTTGCCAGTAAGTTACTGTATTTGAGATTTACAGTACAATAACCGCATTTCAGTTTACAGTAACTACATGTTACTGTAATTTTGTAATACAGTACCGTTACTGTAAACCTTGGTTAACAGTGCATTAATCCTAATCCTATTCAATCATTAATACTTACTGAATTACATTAATTCTTACATTAATCTATCCTACAAAAGTAATCCAAACAGACAATTATTATGAAATATAAAATTCTTTATTTAAAACATTTTAAGTGCTTTAACTGAAACATGTAAATGTGTGGAAAAAGTTCACTTTAAAACATCCTCGAATCAAATCTTATTTTCAGAAAATCATGTATAAAAGTAATCAGAGTGCATTCAATATCACTTATTTTACATTTTATTTACATTTATGCATTTGGCAGACGACTTGCATTGCATTCAAGATACACATTTTACATTTTGTCAGTTCTTGCTTTCCCTGGGAATTGAACCCATGACCTTGCTAGCGCCACACACTATTGTTTGAGCTACAATTTTAAAAACTCTGCAGAAAATAGTTGGTAGAATACTGTAAATAGTTGGTTGAAGAATACTGTAACTTTGGTGCAAAATACACATATACATGAATAAAATATAAACAAAGAGCAAATGAATTCTGAAACAAGTTAACACAACACAACACAACACACAAGTTTCATGTCTGTACCGATCTGTGCCATCTTCCACATTGGATGATTTCAAACAGGAACCAGGATTCTGCTCCATTATGGCAAGAAGTCCCTCTAGATAAGAATGATATGAAGTTAGTCATACAATTTGAGTATACACAAACTTTTTACACTGTTGGAATTTAATAAAAAATAATAATCCCATTACAATTCATCATAATGGTAAAATACTATTTTATAGACAGTTAACACTTTGAGGTACACCTAGCTCAACGTATGCTGTCTAGTCTAATCCAGTCCTGCAATGCCTTCATGAAGATGTGAAATGAAATGTTCAGTTTTTGTTTTCGCTGGTGATTCAATGTTATGAATATTTTGAAGAATGTACTTTGTAGTGATGCTGAACCTGATTGCATATTAGAGAGGTGTCGCTGTTATTTAGCTTAACAAAATTGATATTGAGTAAAAAACTAAAGAAAACTGTCAGTACATAATAGTAGCAGCAGCACAAACTACATGCTCCAAAAAAGTAATATTACTGAATCACCTCAACATGATTTCACAAACTATTTAATCAAAAACAACAATGTAACCTTTTATTGCAGGATGGATTACATGTATACTGCATTAGCTTTAGTAAGGTATCCTCAAACTTAATGCTACATTCACACGGGGCACCGGCGTTAACGCTTCTCATTTACTTTGAATGGTTGACGTCATGCGTTGCTGAACTGAATTGTGGGTTCCGTCGCGTCGCTTCACTCACGTTGCAAGCGGCAGAAGTTGAAAGGTGTGTTGGACATCAGCTGTGGCTGGATGCAACCAATTGGCGAGAGTAGGCGCATGCAGGCGGGGAGGAGCTGCAAACGGAGACGTGAAGTCTGACACTTTCTGCTTCCCGCAGTGACGCTCGCGCTGTGTTTGCATACTTTATCACAGCTGAAGTGAAATAAATGCAATATTTGTCAATACACAGATGTTTCAGAGACATTTTTTGTCATGTAATACTTTATGCACTGCTTAATACAGCGTGTGTTTGTACAAGAATAAAGTTAACATACAAGCCTAAACTATCAATGAAGTGCGGGTCTTTTTTCATCTGTTTTATTTTGATAAACATGACAATATAACATCGCAACTACATGAAAAGAGGTTTAACTGTTATAAAAGAGATTTGTACGCATTAGAGGAACTGAAGGTTTTAGAATAAACACGAAACACATGTGATCGCTGTCATGCGGAGAATCTGGCCAATCGTAGAACAGCTGTGTCATCATCAAAGTCCGTGCAGTCGCTCTGGAGAAACTGCACCGGCTGTATTAGCCGACTGCTCTCGAGGTGCTTTGATGCCATACGTCACTGTCACGTGGCGTCGGCGCTGTCTCAGGTCAGACAAAATTTCTAACCGGCATGACGCCCTGTGTGAATGCAGCGTAAGTGTCTGTGTACATTACATATCCTATTAAAAAAGTGTCTCACCTAGTCCAAGTTTTTCCATTCAAACTCCATTAGGTGGCGAAGGAAGGATGACACTCTGTTGTTGATTACAGTTGTCTTCCTGTTCACAACTTCCCCGGTCTTCCGACTCACTCCGGTTTTGGTGGTGCATCTTGTTCCCTCCTCTGGGTTTTTCCTCACAAAAAAAACTTAAAGCAAGAGAAAATTAAGAGAATAAAGATATTTTAAATTTCATCACCCTTAGTGCCTTTGCTTTAAATGTTTTTGGTAACACTTTAGAATAATGGTCCGTCATTAAACGGATAGTTCACCAAAAAAAAAAAAAAAGTAATTTCTGTAATTTACTCGCCCTGTTGTTCTAAACCTTTTAAAGAATGTTTGTAACCAGACAATTTTGAGGCACCATTCACTTCCATAGTAGGAAAAAATTACTATAGAAGTGAATGGTGCCTCAATCTGTTAGGTTACAAACATTCTTCATCTTCTTTTGTGTTCAGAAATGTATTCAGGTTTGCACTTGAGCAACATTATTCTAAAGTTTTGCCATGTTTTTTTCATAAATTATATTTCATCTGCCAAAATCATCCAAAAATTGTCCTGGACAAACACAGTTTTGGATTATTTTAGTATAATATAATTTATGGAGAAAAAAAAAACATGGTACATGGCTAGTAACAGCTAAAAAGAGGTGGAAAAACTAAATCATTTTGTGATTCAGTTAAACAGACCCGACTAAAACATACAAGAAAAACTTTGAATTATCAGTAATATGTGGAGAAACAAAGAGGGGTAACGTTACTTACCGTTGTATGAGTAACAGTGTCGCACAGCACAGGCAGGCTCCTGGTATTCTTATCTAAAATGTAAAATAAATCATGTCAATCCAAATGTAAACTTTGCTTGTTAACGACATTATTTTTGCAACTAGTGGCCAACGTTAATTTACTAACTAACGTCGTCCTAATGTACGCTTAATATGCTCGATAAACAAAATCTTCATTGTATTGGTAAAGTTAATTCAATAAACTCACTAACGTTAAGTCTTTTTAAAAATAAAACGTTAGGTTTATGTTACCTCAGTTTTAGTACCAAAGCTGAAGCAAATGATAACCTAACGTTATGTAAAGTATGTTGTCCGGGCCGTGAGCTCTCTCCTCGGGCAGTAACGTTACACACGACGCTGGCTGCACTGGTTCCTAATCTAATTCAATAAACTTTTTAAAAAAAAATAAAACGTTAGGTTTGCCTCAGTTTTTAGCAGCAAAGTTTAAGCAAATGATAACCTAACGTTATGTAAAGTATGTTGTCCGAACTGTGAGCTCTCCTCGGGCAAAACTTACAACGCTGCACCGGTTCCTAATCTAATTCAATAAATTCATAAAACGTTAGGTTTGCCTCAGTTTTTAGCACCAATGCTGACAAGCTAAAATTGGGGTGCAGACAACCGCGGATAGTACAAATCACACTTACCTTGCTTGTTTGCCGTTCTCACGGGGGATGAAAAAATCTTCGCAGGGTGTCCGGACACAGCTCATATGTTCTCTGGAACCGTGAGCTCTCTCCTCGGGTGAAACTTTCAACGCTGCACTGATGGTTCCTAATATAAATCTAAAGCAAATCCTGTCGATCCCAATTGTGCCAAAGAGGCCGTTGTGGTAAATACAGTATTATACTTTATTTTTTTAAAATACAGGAAATCACTGTATTTGGTGTTTGACGTCATAGAAAATACCCATGATGCAACGGGAATTACAGTTATTTACTGTAAAGAGAATTTACAGTATTATACTGGGTGATATATAGTAAATAACTGTACAAATTACAGAAATGTCTAACAGTGTGTGGATACTGTACTTCAGAATCACCATCTACATCTTGGAAGTATGACCAAAATAAGAATTTTCACCAGAAAATGTCATCTGAACAAGTAACATGTCTGCCACTTTTGTTCTGACCAACTGAGAAAAAAAAGCATTACAATCGTGTTACCAAGAGTGATTAAATCTAACGATCGCTTAGCTTATAACACATCAAATTATTATTGTTATACTTGTTGTCAAATTGTTAATATTATTAACATCTGCATTGTGTGACTACTTGCATTTAGTGTGTATTAGTGTTACCTGTAGATTTCAATTTCCGTACAGTCTAATCTTTTGCTTTTGACTACGGGTGAATCTCCAGTTATCACTGATGATTGTCATTTGGACCTTTCTGTATTACAATCTGCCATCAAAATGATACGTACAATTATTCCAGCTGCTGTGAGAAAAGGCTGTAAATGATCCGCCACCTGCAGCATCCTCACATGCGATACTACGACTATTAGACTGGACTCCTTCTTTATGTATACAGACGTAATTACGCAAAGACGAACGGCGCCATGCTCAAATTTCCTGTGGAAAGCAACCAGTACCACTCCACACCAGTACCAATAACACATTATTACAAGCTTACAGTTGTGAATCGGGCTAAGGTAAGGTAAGTATTTCTATTTTAAATGGGTTCTTCTACGTGGGTATCTTTATGTGAACAAATGTGAGGACCCCCACATAGTCTTCTAAACATAAGATGCCATTACAAGGTTAACAATCTAAATCCTCCAGCCACATCCATGTGTCTGCACTAAAGCAAGGAAAAGTGAAGACCTCAGCAAGAAACTTGAGCACACAATGGAGCCTAATACTCCATTCTGGTGCCACAGACCCCGAATGCAAACTACAGTAACAATGTCAAACTCTCATGGCCATGGAGCTTGTGTTAGATAACAGGAACTTCTTCAATCATACACACACACAAACATATGCAAACCCAGTTTTGGTCTTTTTTGCTCCCGCCAAAACCCTGTGGTGTTTTAGCCCAGTCAGGAAAGGGATAGTACAGTAAGAAATCATAGGCATCACTTTCCTTGCACAACAGAAATACTGTTTGCTCCAGTGTTGTGACCCAAAAGTCCATCGCCATAACAACCCGGAAATTAACCATGAATGCTCTCCATCTTGGGGCAAGGTTTGCGTGATGTAACCAGGCTGTGCACCCCACATTCCTGGCCTGATACAGAGAAGCTTTGATGTGCTTTGAAACAGGGGGCCATTGTGCTAAAATCTGGCCTGCATTTTATCATCCATCACACACCAGAATACCAAGCCGCAGTGCCACAGGGGGTCATTACATAACGCAAAATAGCCTACACACAAATCCTGAAAATCTCAAAATTCAGAGCTTGCAAGGGATATCAATAATATCAACAGCACCAACATCTGACAGACCCTGGAAAATGCATGATGCAATGTATTTTCATCCCTTTGTCTCCATTGCATACACACCACTACTAGTAAGTCGATGATGGAGACAGACAGTCTCCAGCTCCTGTTGCTTTCTGGTATTGATTCCAGGGAGACACAGGGATCAAAGCGGAATGATATCTTATGTTTTGTCTAGTGTCTGGTCAACTTGATTGACCAGAAGTTTCCCATCCACACTTCACCTACCTTTGGATATACAGGCATCACTGGAGATTTCGGAAAGTCATTTTCACCACATCTCATTTATGTTTTGTGTTTTCTTTATTTTCTTTTCTTTTCTTTTTATTTTGAACAACAAAAAAAAGATAAAAAAAAAGTATAATAAATACAAATACAATCCATATGTTGTACCATACCAAAGGTAACAAAACCATATTTATAATGTATTAATAGCATTATAGTGATGAAAATTACATTTGTATTTATTTATATGTTTTGTTGCACAAAGTGGTCTATTCCTTTCTGTTACAGTTAAAAAATTTTTATACTTTTTGCAAAGATTCATAACATTAAAGCTTTATTGTAAATGATGCAGAAAAAATATTCTGTTCACAAAGTTTTCTTCACAAATTTCATCACTAGAGCATATTGATTCTACTGTCTCCTTGGTAAACAAGTACACTTACACTAACTTTAAAGGGATAGTTCACCCAAAAAGGAATTTACTCACCCTCAAGCCATCCTAGGTGTATATGACATTCTTCTTTCAGACGAATACAATCGGGGTTATATTAAAATATGTCCTGGTTCTTCCAAGCATTATAATGGCAGTGAATGGCAAAAAAGTGCATCCATCCATTATAGAAGTAATCCACACGGCTCAATAAAGGCCTTCTGAAGCGAATCGATGGGTTTGTGTAAGAAAAATATCCATATTTAAAACTTTATAAAGTAAAACATCTAGCTTCCGACGGACCGCCTTCCATATTCAACTATTTCCATTACTAAGAAAGTGTAATGCCCTCTTCTTGCAGTTTAAAATGCTACAGCCGACGTCATCGTCGTGCCAGTTATGCTTTCTTCATAAGTTGAATACAGAAGGCAGTCCACCGGAAGCTAGATATTTTACTTTATACTTTATACGTGTTAAATATGGATATTTTTCTTACAAAAACCCATCGATTCGCTTCAGAAGGCCTCCCAGAGCATGTGGATTACTTTTAAAATGGATGGATACACTTTTTTGGGCTTTAAATTTTGGACTGCCATTTACTCATTATAGTCATTATAATGCTTGGAAGAACCAGGACATATTTTAATATAACCCCGATTGTATTCGTCTGAAAGAAGAATGTCATATACACCTAGGATGGCTTGAGGGTTAGTAAATCATGGGGTCATTTTTGGGTGAACCATCCCTTTAAAAACAAAAACCTTAATACTTTTGAAGTGTATGTTTAGTGCATGTTTATTAACATATATTTTTATCATAGTGAATGTCTAAATTAATTTCTTCCTGGTGCAATTACATTTGACATGACAATCTCAAAGCTCAATGGTATGTTTGAGTGTAGCAGGCAACATTGATGTAACTGAGAAACAACTTAAAAAAGTAGCCTACACAATAAATGACAACTCTACAAATCCAACAGTTGATATATAGCTAGTAGTCAGTGAACATCAAAAAGACCACATGAGCAGCAGCGAATGGCTAACAGCGATCCGTTAATAGCGTGCTACATTTGTCCTTAGCCTGAGGGTGAGACCGATATCAGGGTAAATGCGTTGCGGTGCCCCAACAAAGCATCTCTTTTAGCCAGCAAATGGTCATGTATCCATAAAGGAACAAAGGGGTTTGTTCTATATATATATATAACTCTTGTAATCTTTAATTTCCAGACACATCTACAGGTCTCTGTTCTGATAGGAGGCAGCTTATTGTCAGACTGAATAACTTCTGCTAGTGTTTAAGACAGATCCAGTGCTACCAGTTGACATACTTTGGTGGGAGAGCAAGGTTGTATGTCTTGACTTTACTCGGATGTACAAAATCTCATAAACGCTTTTCATAACCTTTTTGGTAAGATTTTTCATTATAATAAATTGTTATGACAGAAGTATTGAAAACATTAACTGAATTTAATATCTTTTTTCTTTTTTTCTCTTTTTCTTGAACAGTTTTGCTTTCCATACTGTATCAATCCTTCATCGCTTCTACTGCTTAATATAGGTTATGATATTAAAACTTGAGATCATGTGGACTTACCTGCTCTGTCTTCCTCAGAAAGTATAGCAGAGGTCTGAAAGAAAGTAAATAAAGAAAAAAAATTCCATTTAGCAAATGACAAGGAAATACAAAAAGGTAAAAAATAAGGGCCAGATTTGCGAACAGCTTGCACCAGCGTAAAACCCTCTTTTTGTGTTAAAAAACTACTGTCTTTTACTAAAGACGGGCAGTGATAAATTAGCGATGAAAAGGCGTTGCTGTCCTTATTGCATATGTATTTGTAGGAGTTTCCCTTTCAGGCGCAAAATATATGGGAGGAGAATATTTAAATCAATAACGCAAGGTGATTTACAAAGGTTTGTGCTCGTAAATGTACTGGTATTTGCACCATTATTTACCGCCCCCAAAAAAGCACGTCTTAAACCAGACGCTAACTGGTAGATTGCGTTGGTCATTATGGAAATGATCCGACTACGTCTGTGTGCTTTAATTTGCATGTCATCATTAGATCACGTGCAGAACTATCCACTCCCATCGGCACTTTTATGGAATTGCACTCTCAAGCTAATTTGCCCTGTTTAGTAAATCTGGCCCCAAGTATATTAAAGGGATAGTTCACCTAAAAAAGATGTTTTGAAGAACGTGCATGAAAATAATATACTATGGGAGTCAATGGGGCCGATCAATTGTTTGGTTACCGACATTCTTCAAAATATCTTCTTTTGATTTTCAATTTTAGGTGAACTATCCCTTTATATCCCTAAAATTGTATCATGTCTGAAGGTCAGCTTAGATTTGAAAATCCTGAAATGGAATTCAGATAATGTTTCATGAATTTATATTTCACATTTCATTAGGATCCAGGGAGGACCAATACAACAGTTCAGTTTCACAATGTAACTCTATAAACATAGTTTACATTTCAAACCAAGCCAGAATAAACTAGCCTACCACCTGTCTCCCTGTGAGTAAAACACTGTGTGTGTGTGTGTGTGTGTGTGTGTGTGTGTGTGTGTGTGTGTGTGTGTGTGTGTGTGTCCATGCCCACCAAGTGCAGCTGGCCAAGAAATAAAGCCATTTGTGTAGCCTCTTCAACCTTGAAAACACACTCCTCCTTATGAACCAGATACAAGATACCCCACCACACACACACACGAGAGAGAGAGAGAGAGAGAGAGAGAGAGAGAGAGAGAGAGAGAGAGCGCAAGACAGATACATATTATGCTTACACAGCTTTAAAATGGCCGTTTTATCTCTAAATGTGATTATCCATAATTTGCTAGATCATATGTGTACTTACTGATAACGCTGATAAAAGTTTGTTTTTTCAACAACGAAAGTATGAGACAAAAAGAAACCGCTGCATAGTTTTACCATGTCGGCACGTCTCAGTGGAAAACACACAAATGAAAAATACCCAAAAA
Organism: Romanogobio albipinnatus; assembly: GCA_023566225.1. Lineage (NCBI taxonomy): Eukaryota > Metazoa > Chordata > Actinopteri > Cypriniformes > Gobionidae > Romanogobio > Romanogobio albipinnatus. Next base: position 22,042,982 of record CM042241.1, read on the forward strand.
AGTGTGTCTAAGTGATTATAGCCACAGCATTTTGCCTGGAAAAATTATTAATCTGCTTGGCAAGCATCAATACGCCTTCCAAATTTAGCACATTTGTGGACTTGGTTAATGACCTTTGTAAAGAACTGTGGAAGTTTTGGTGGGACATATTAAGTTTAGTTATGCTTTAGTTATGTCACAACAATAAACCATGGTTTTCCATACTATGCTTGCATGCTAGTCAGTTGCAGGTGGTAGTTTGTGGTGGGACATTTTCATTGCTGAGAGCATCTGATTGGACAAAAATCTACATAGTGTAAGATGAGTCATCAATACTTTTGGTCTTTTAAATTTTAAATCTTTGAGATTTAAAATTTATAGTATGCAAAAAAAAAAAAAAAAAAGATTAATACTACACGCCAATAAGAAATAATACTAAAATAACACTGACAGTGGCATATAGCTAAAAAGACCTCAAAGAAAAAAAGAGTATAAAATTCTAATTTTGATTTAATGGAGTCTCTAAATGACTCTCTTTCCTGAAAGAGCAATGTCTATTAATAACTGTTCCTTTGTTAGTTATTGTTCATTTTTCGTTTGTGTTGACTTTTTAGTCAGACAGAACAGGAATTTCTGTGGTTCCAAAGGAATGTCGGTGTCTCAGTCTCCGGGTGACCTTCATCCACAGAACTCCTGCTCTGTCCGTTGATCTTTGACCTTGTGTAATACCAAAGTCCCTGGAACAGATCATACTGACAGAAACACCTCCATCATCTGCCTCAAAAGAGTGATGCATCCTGTTATATGAAGAATGTGGCTTTCTCTTCAAAACAGCAGAGCACATCCTTCTTTATCTATCTCTTTCTTCTGTGTTTCTTCATGTTATATCTCTCTCCCCAATTTCTTTATTGCCCTCTGTTATCACATTGTCTTATTTGATCTATCCTATTTTTTTTTTTGTTTCCACATTCTTTCGCCTTTGTTAACATACCCTCATCTTTGCGTCCACCCATCCGCCCCTCATGAAGCCAGATGCATGCTGGGTATTATATACATGTATGTGAGGGGTATCTAAGGATTGTTGGATTGAAGGACTGATTGTGATCTTAATGGACATAGTGTATTTCAGACATTTTAAAATCACATTATGTGAAAATATCCGTCTTTGTTTTCGTGTTAGTATTGCACATGCCCCTGTTATTCTTATAGCAAGGCATGTGCATCATTGTAAAGAGATAGGAAAACATTCTTAAAGGAATTTTGATGTGACGAGCAAATGTTCAATGGTGAAGTGTGTTATGTGTGTACCTCAAGTGGCACCCAATGGAATTTCCCAGAAAACAGACAGGACCAACCCGATCTCATGGCAATTCGTACATATTTTACGAGGTGGCTAATTCGTACGAATCTGTACGACCTCAGTCGTACGAATTCATACGATTTTTGCTAAATCGTACGTATTTGACGAGTTGCCAAATTCGTACGAATTTGTACGAATGACCTACCTCAAACCCCGCCCCTAAACTTAACCGTCACTGGGGATTAGACAAAACGTACAAATTCGTACGAGTGAGGTCGTACAAATTCGTACGAATTAGCCACATCGTACAAATACATACGAATTGGTCGTGAGATAGCGTTGGACAGGACACATATATATTAGTGCTGTCAACGTTAACACGTTAAAGCATGCAATTATTATTATTATTTTTTTCCAGTTTAACGTGTAACAAATATTTAACACAATTAACACGGCATCTGTTTTCTGTCATCCTTTGGCTAGCATTACATTATATGATCACGCTCTTATTCATGCAAATGCTTTTAAAACAAAATAAATTAAAGTGCGACAATACAAAGAGAATGTGCTGTCTTGTCCTGTCTATGTGACACACACACGACACAGAAAGACACGCCATTGTCCTGCGCACAAACAATGAACGTAAAGAGTTGTGAGAGAATGGGACGCGTGTCAAGTCCACATTATGTGCAGCAGTGGCAGGTCTTAAAGTGACAGCAGCCACTAATGCTCTCTGGCATTAATGTTAATAAAAGAACAAAGGTAACAGAGAAAATTACTCACTACTCTTGACTAAAGAGCTTCTGTAGCTTTAATAGGATTCATCTATTAAATGTATAATTTATGCAGTGCAGAATGTTTGATAACTTTATTACATTTCAGTATATTTCCTTCCTGTTAGACAGGTAAGAATGGCACAAATATGACATTTATTATGGTTTTATGTGATGATTGTTTTAAGTTCACTTAAAGTAAAAGTTTTGATGCCTAATATATATCAAAATAATTATAGATTTCAATTACACTGTAATGTTAAATGGCTATAATTCATGTTTTAGTATCAGTGATACTGGCCTTCATTCATAAAACGATGCCATTAAGTATTTAAAATATATTTTGTTTCTACATTCATTTGGAGATTAACTGTGAAATTATTACATTATAAAATATATTAAAAACTTAAGGGTTTTTAATTGTGATTAATCGCACATTTTATATCTACTGAACATTTTCAAATAATTTCCTTGAACACAAGATTGTATGGAGAAAAATAAGAAGTCCCGCCTCAAACTCTCACAACTGGTCAAGTCATTGTTGCATTTTGACTGGTCAGGATTTGGCTAACTTATATTTTTGGCTGTGTTCACCGCATGTTGTTATTGCCATAAATAAAGCTCTGCATCCTTTCGAATCGCCCTTACAGTACTTTGATGTCATATTGGTCTGCGCAGCGCAGGTGAGTGGTAGTTCTCACGAGTCCATGTTTCAAGTTTACACGTTATAATTACAAGTTTTACAAGCACTTTTTACAGTTCAGAATCGTTACGGTAATTACGGCATGGCAGGAACGCACTTTTTCTTTGCATTAAGCTGGAACAAGAACAACTTTTAACATAATAAAATAGCTCACTTCACCCTAAAAATCCCTCATTTCTGAAATGCTCAGGTTAGATGGAAGACTTTTCCTCTCCTTAAAATATATTCTACCTGATAACACTATTTCTTCATAGCTGAGGACAAATCCACCCATTGCATTCCACTCCTTGTTGATGGTGCTGATACTGATGTCTGGATAAAGCGTTGACTTGAAACGAATCTATCTAGAGAACACACACACACACACACACACACACACCAATACACACATGGGGTTGCTCACTCACATATACCTGAAAATGGTTTATCTGAATCACAGACACAGATAAACAAAGATAGACCTAATCAGTAAAAAAACAAAAACAAAAACAAAAACAATGGTGGTTCTCAGATTTACGCCTAAATAATGACCTTAGTAATAGCTAACGGCAAAAAGTCCCATGCTGGCACACTGAGAGCTATCAACAGTAAATCACCCACAAACACTCAAACACATGCATGCCAACACCAACACGATTGTGAAGTATTGCATAAAATACCTCAATGTGCATTAAAAATGTCCACAACGGTTTCACAACCATAATGTGAAATTACGAGACTGCAAATACTATGAAACATAATGCAGTAGAGAGTTAGCCATATTATCATAGCGTGACTGTGACCACCACAGTAACACACTCTACATTCCTCTATGTGTGGGCCTGTTGTTTTCTCAAATTTACAGAAACAAGGCCACCGACATTGAAATACTATTAATACTTCGGAGAGCTTCTGGCATACTCAGAATAACTATATTTGAGTCAGAGCACTGTTATCATGTGCTATCCCAAACACACCACCCACCACCTTCATATGAGTGGGAAGATGGTTAAAATGAGCTCAGAACAAAAGAAGAAAAGATGGAGAGGAAGCAGGGAACGAGGTGGCAGAAAATTAGGACAATGAGATGAATAAATAATAGAAAGAACAGAAAAACAGACAAGCATCACTATTACTATCTCCCACACTTGTAGTCTTCCTGAAATGACTGTTATGTAACAGTCCGTTGAAAGTGAACTATTACTTTTATAAGCAATCGAACAAAAGATTCCCATAGATTTACATTGAAGAAGAAACTCGAGCAATTTCAGCCAGCTTACAGTAAGCGACCAGCGAACAACCATCTAACAATTCTTTAGCAACCACATAGCAACACACTAAAAACCCTTAGAACACCTTAAAAACCACTTAGCAACACCATGACAACCATCCAGAACACCCTAGATTCATTGCAATGACAAACTTGAACTGAAAATCTAGAACATTTCACTATCTTAAAATTGAGTGTGGAAAAATTGTTTACAATGTAGTAATTCTTCAGGGTCCATCACACTTGCCCGGCAGCGCTGGACCACCCAAGTACACAAATGTCATATGTTACATTTCAGTCATGAGAGTGAGAGGGTTTTTTTCCGTATGTGTGTGTTTAAGTATGCAATCGTGTGTGCAAGTATGTGTCCCCAGTCATTATGGGGCAGGATTGGGTCACATTTTTTGGCCTGTAAGGTCCCTAGGCACAGGTTGTCACGGCATTAGGGATCAGAGGTCGTATCAGGTGTCCAACAGGAAAAACAACAGGGCAGAACACTCAAGTACTTATTTACTGTGTGTGTGTGTGTGTGTGTGTGTGTGTGTGTGTGTGTGTGTGTGTGTGTGTGTTTGAGAGAGATTAGAGAGTAGGGTAGAATTATGTAGATATACATTGAATGTCAGCATTCATTCAGTTACTAGGAATATCTGAAGTCAAACATGTGATGATTATCATAAATGAAACATTAAAAACATTAAATTCAGCAGACTTACACTGCTTTTGAAACCAAAGAAACACAAAATTATCCTAATTTAACAATCAGAATGTCATTTTAGCGAGACATTCCTTGTGAAAAATAAGTACACTTTAGTATACTTTTAAAATGTATTATGGACAAAATATATAAAATGCATTATAGTTTACATTTAAATTAAATGCAATTATTTTAACTTAAAATCGCTTTTTTGATCCTGATGTAGGCCTATATGTAATTTCATAATTCCATAAATATAATTGGAGTGTACTGCTGAATGTACAGACAAGTATTTATTGTAAATAAAAATATGTGATATATAAAATGTGATTTTTGTTGTTGTTGACCTTTTTAAAAGTGTAGCCTACTGAAGTGTGTGAAGAAACATAGTAATGCAAGTGTGCTCTCTTTAAGTACACACATTGCATTTATTTAATTAATATTATATTGCCCTGCAGGTACAACTTTGTAGAAAAAATCATTTAAAGATTTTAAGTACAGCACAAGTGCACATTCAACATAATTAAGTGCACTTCTTTCTCACAAAGGATTATATGTAATTATAGTATATAAACAGTGAACAATGAAGACTGTTATTATGATATGTACTGGAAAATCTATTATTGTTTTTTTGGATTGTAATTTGTGGTGTTTGCTCATACTTGGGGTTAGGGGGTTTTACTCTAAGGTGAGAAAATGTACAAATCTAGATACCGAAGATAACCGAAACCTATCATGTGTATGTGTGTGTGTGTGTGTGTGTGTGTGTGTGTGTGTGTGTGTGTGTGTGTGTGTGTGTGTGTGTGTGTTGAGTGCAAAATATACCAACCCCCTAGTCTGGTTAAGAATGTGCAGCTGGTAGGGGTCAGACTGGCCCACCCAAAGTCTGAGTGGGTATGTATGAGTGTGTGTGTACATTTGTCTCAATAACCATTCTTGCTGCACCTTGACAGATACAAATGTATTTATTAAAGATAACTGTAATGATAATGATACCTATACACATATTCTGTGCATGTGTATACACAAACCAGGTACTTTTTGCTTCCGTTTTAGGCCTCAGAGGGGACCTTATTTACTGTTTATACTCAATATATATACACATGCTGTTTGTAGAGTGTAGACACACAGATGCTATCTATATCCCCCAAACCTCAAACTTTTTCCATAACTAATGAAGGCATTCCTGCACTTGCACTGAGAAACGTGGGAAAAAAACGACCCCTCTTTTTTTCCTCTCCCTCTCCGCAGTGAGAACACCCTCTTCTTTACCCCACAATAACTTCCATATGTTTTATGTGAACCGTTTTGGCAGGAAGTGATGTAAATTGTCCCACAGGGCATGTTACATGGTGTAAACTGTATCCCTGACTCAGTGATCACTGATGACATTACAAGCTACAATCCAAGCTAAAAACAGCCAGCTGCATACGGAAACGGTCCAATCGTTTTAATGAGAATTTGAACACAAAAACTCAAAGGTTTAATACTATGATTAAACAAGTGTACTTGTGTTTCCATTATTACCATATTGCAATATCAAAAATAGTCTTATCCTACTGTAAAAATATATTACAATCTTTTGTGCATGTGGTATCGTCTGAACAATTTGACGTTTAGGCACCCACAGGAAGTAAAAGTGCAGCAGTGGACAATGAGGATACCACAGAATAAACTATTTGTACCAATTCTACTTACGAAGGACACAAAGAGGACAATAACTGACCCCAAGCTAATAGTATTTTAAGTTTTGTGTTGCCACAGTTGCTTTTTGCTTGCTCACTGGGGGTTTTCAAGGCACTATCATCCGTTTGGAACAGTTTGTGCTGTAAAACACTGCACATCAAAATTAGAATTGAATGGAACTGGTCAATAAGGGACAGCTTTCTCTGTCTATGCCTTGAAATACATGCTCATTCCCTATAGGCTAGTTAGGTTGATGGTTCAATACAAAAGATTTTAAAAGGCACAATCAGGAACTATTTCTGGAGAGTCATACTCTTAGGGTGAAGAACATTCCCTCCAAATGTTACCAACCTCACAATAGCTGGTATTTTCCCCTTTTTTCTGGCCCTAATTGACTCCGTGGATTAGAGAAAGAGAGTCAGGATGCTAATCCCTGTAATCCAGTATAATCCAGGCTCCAATAACAATGGAAGATGCTGAATTAAGCAGACGGCACTTTGGGAAAACAAGAAATGAGGCTAACCTATGGTGCAGGATTAGGGTGCCATGCAGAGGCACATGAGGAGGGGGGGTAATTACCCTGCTGGGCACAGTGGTCCGAGAAAGAGACACAAGAGCAAGACCGATGCTGTCTGTGTAATGGATGCAGACCAGTAAGAGCTGTGCATATAAACCTCACTCCCTTGGCCTCAAGAGGTGCGCCAGTGACTTACACTAGAGACTGAGACCTTTAGCGTCCTTGCTAGCATGCCCGCCTCCCACGCCAGAGACCCCGGTTCGAATCCCATTTGGAGCGGGTCGAGTAGTTCTAGACAGCAATGAGATTAACTTGAGATCAAATGGATATGTTGTCTTACATCTTGTGCTCCTCAGTAAAAGACTCTCACATGTGAGTTTCAGAAGAGATCTCAATCTCTCAAACTGCTCAGATTTACCAATTTACCTGGCCATCTCATCAAATTCTTCCAAGATCACAGTTATTGTAAGATTTGCATATTTACATTACATAGCAATTTTCTAATTTGTATTTATTTTTATTTTTCCTATAGAATTATGAGGAAAAAACATCAAGCCAATGCATTATTGACTTGTTCACATTATTCACTTAAAGGTCCCGTTCTTCGTGATCCCATTGTTCAAACTTGAGTTAGTGTGTAATGTTGCTGTTAGAGCATAAATAATACCTGTAAAATTATAAAGCTCAAAGTTCAATGCCAAGCGAGATATTTTAATGAACAGAAATTCCCTTTCAAAGCCTACAGCGAGCCGGCTTGGACTTCATCCTGGTACTTCCTTCATTGATTACATCAGTAGGACAGTAGAACAGACTAACCCACAAGAATATGCGAAAAAAGGGGGCGTGGTCTTGTTGCTGTCCCACGTGGAGAAGAGGACGGTCGCGTGGAGAAAAGGAAGTTCTGCGTTTGACTGTGTTTGTCGCCATGTCGTCGAGACGCTGTTATTTTCATCCCGGAGTCAAATCACCTTTGTTTGGCTTTCCCAGGGAAGCTGTAGAGATCATTAAGCGCATACATCTCCCGTTAAGAGGCGTGACCTTTCCGTGCAAGTTACGTGCGCTAAGCTGCTGTCGAATCACAACACAGGAACCGCTGGCACAATCAGAACTCGTTACGTATTTCTGAAGGAGGGACTTCATAGAATAAAGGAACTCATCAGCCCGTTTAGGACAGTAAAAACAGCGGTATACAGATAAGTAAATTGTGTGAAAAATACTGTGTTTTTTACACGCGAAACATGAACACATGTTATATTGCACACTGTAAACACAATCAAAGCTTCAAAAACAAACACGAAGAACGGGACCTTTAAATGAATAAAACAACTCTATTAGATTTTAAGAGCAATGAGGAACCTGTGAACAATGACATTTTCCTCCACATAAAATAATAAAATGCAATAAAATAATTACAATAAGAAATAAAAGTCACACCATGAAATATAAAGTTGCAATGGGGGGTTGTCACAATTACAATAAATAAAGTTTTAGTTACAATAAATAATGTTGCAGACGTCTTATTTCGAGATAAAAAGCCATACTTATGATGAATAAAAACTCATTCATTCACTTTACATTTTTTACAATGAATATCATATTCAGTAATATTCATAGTACATAATGAAAAGTATACTCGTTCATTCATTCATACATTAATTAGTTAATTAATAAATTTACTATGAATATCACATAATGTGAAGTACTGCATATGTGATATTTATTATATTTAATATCCCTGTAAGCATGTTTGTGGGTGTGTACTGTATATAGCACCTGTTTCCAGCTCCCCTGTCTGTACATGCTTGCATATTTACATCATGATTTATAGTTATCAATGCTTTCTCACACAGGGGATCCTCTCACGCACATCTCTCAATCTCCTGCCATTTCAAACCTATAAATTTATAGTCAACAAATGACTGTACATCACTTTGGCTGCCATCCTCTGTTTGATATACAAATATGATGCCAGTTCCGACAAATAAAAACCCCTTAAGACAGATATATTTCTTATGCTGAGACCTCAGGGGCCTCAGACAAATATATTGAGTTCTGCCCATGCCGGGCCAATGAGCTATCAACACCATGCTGCAAGCCAAATATACTAAACGTCTTGTGCTTGACAAGCTTGAGTTACGAGATGAAAGTGGGCCGAAACATTCAGGATTCTGGCTCATGTGAGGAGAGAAACAAAGACTGTAATAGACGGGCAAACACAACCACACGTGTAAGATGTACTGTACCACATATTCAGACTGCATTTTTGAGATGAATGAATGTTATAAGTCAACATCTGCTGAAAATACTCATGGCAGATAGTACAGAAATTAATCTGAAGAGGTAGAAAGCAAATTCATAAGGTGGCTTAGATGTTGTCTATGTGACTTAGATGATCCCCTAAACACAACTTTCTCTTTCTCTTTAATCCTCTTACATAAATCAAAATCTCAGAGTGGGTCTATTTTTCTTATGTGTAAAATCAATGATATCACTCCATTCATGTGTCATGTCTGCTTTTTATTTTATTTTCTCTGACACATAGAGCAAGACAAAGCCCTTGTTTTGCACTCTAAGAATGCCTGATACAGCACGCCTGACCTTGAACATTTAGAAAAACACAGATTTCCTGCTTAAGGTCAAAAATGAGGTTCAATTTTCCACATCCTTCTCTAAAAACATGATTATTTTTTTGTTTGCTCTTTTGCCATCCAGTACCTCTCTCATACTTCTCTTTAACTTGTAGGGATAGGGAACAAAAGCCTTCTCCGCAGTTTAGGTGTTTATCAGTATTTAACAGAAAACCTGTCATTTGGTACCTAAAAAAAACATAACCTTTTATTTTAGCTCCATTAAGAGCAACAGAGGTAGATTATTCATAAACGGTGGTAACTTCACTGCTATTATCACTTCACTGCTACTTGTTGGAATAACAAACTTGCTACAAAAACCTACAATACATTTATACTTCGGAAACAGCTGAAAGTCTGTTTTAAGGGTAATTTTCTTAAGTTGTTTAATGCTTTTAAATGCAACACACATCTAGCATGTCTATTACTAGTGCTTATCGAGAGCAAAGATGTAAGAGCAAGAGAAAGAATGTTCTAGTTAGCTTATGTGTGTATCAAAAGGCCTAATCTTTCATGTGTTTACCAAATATGCTTATGTAATCCAGTTAGGAATGGCAGGAACTAACAAACAAAAAGGTGTGCGAGTGGACACACACTTGATGGTCACCGACACGGAATAGTGTCAGTGTAAACAGTAGTTCCCTTTCGTTCAGTCACTACGACGTAACGTTAGTGACTAACGAATGGGGGTTTCGCTTAGAAGCCTATCATCTTTGAGCACTTAAGGCCAATTTATACTTCTGCGTCGAGTGTACGCCGTAGTGTACGCCGTAGGCTACGCGCGTAGCCGACGCCGTCGTGAGCATTTATACTTCTGCGCTGTTGTCTGCGTCAATGTGCAGTTACACATGCAGACGCTAGTAGGCGCTGTCCTCAGGCATGTTGGTGTAATCAAGAGAACAGCCGAAGAAGAAGCAGCTTCGTGTGGAGAATCTGTACATTCATGTCGGAATATCAGTAGCAGTGAGAGAGCGGCTTTTCTTGCAGCTTGAGTTGTTGTATCTAAAGCAAATTAAGCATCTCTAGTTGATTAGTAAAGTTAAATAAGGCGATCTGGCGCTGGAATGTGTTTGTGAAATCAGGCGGAGCTCGTGGCGCTGTTTTCAGCAGCGGTGGCTCGAGCAATCGATTGCTGTTGCGGAGACTTCATTCACGAAATATACCCTAATGTGTCCCTGTTCTTGATATACAATTACTGATTAACATCTTTGGTTTTAATGAGAAAATAAATAAACTATACTCAGCGGATCTATGTATTTATTTACTACCATAAAGAATCGCTGGACTACAAAATATTGTGTTATAGCAGACGTAAGGAACTATCATCCAATTTCTGGACACACACACACACACACACACTCCTATCGCAGATTTTTTATTTATTTATTGACCTGAGGGAAGGGTTCTGGCAGACCAATCACAGCGCTTGCGGTCCGTGTAGAATTGACGCGTTGTTACATTTTTGGAGAGGCGCGTCAGGGTACGGCGTATCCAACGCGTCTATGCGTACGGTACGCCGTACCCTCTGCGTGCACTCGACGCAGAAGTATAAATTGGCCTTTAGAAAACGCCCAATGGCGTGCCAATGCCATGGGCATGCGGAATTTGCATACGTAGCTCCACCTCACAGCGTGAGTAAAAGGAAGTACGTGGCAATATTACATTACGTTTCTGCTTTTCGGGGCCAAGAGTACAGATTGTTTTTTAATGCTTTTAAATGCAACACACATCTAGCATACCTATTACTAGTGCTTATCAAGAGCAAAGATGTAAGAGCAAGAGAAAGAATGTTCTAGTTAGCTTGTGTGTGTATCAAAAGGCCTAATCTTTCATGTGTTTACCAGATACGCTTATGTAATCCAGTTAGGAATGGCAGGAACGAACAAACAAAAAGGTGTGCGAGTGGACACACACTTGCAAACAAACACACACACACACTTGATGGTCACCGACACGGAATAGTGTCAGTGTAAACAGTAGTTCCCTTTCGTTTAGTCACTACGACGTAACGTTAGTGACTAACGAATGGGGGTTTCGCTTAGAAGCCTATCATCTTAGAGCACTTAGAAAACGCCCAATGGCGTGCCAATGCCATTGGCATGCAGAATTTGCATACGTAACTCCGCCTCACAGCGTGAGTATAAAAGGAAGTACGTGGCAATATCACATTACATTTCTGCTTTCGGAGCCAAGAGTACCTACCTCTTCACTCCTCACAAGCCTTCTGAGACTCTGTCAGCTTCTTCGAGATGAGCAGCTTTCCAGTCGGTGTTGGTGTGACGGTGCGTTCCAGTGATCGCATACTTCCTGCCTGTTGATCTGCGCGGTGGTCTGCTAGATGGCTGGTGTGTGTTTCCCTGGGTGCTTACGCATTGATTGCGAGGCTTCCTCTCACAAAAAGAGCTTGCGTGTGGCATGTCTTTTTCAAGACGGTTCGCCCGTGCACTTCCGGGTGCGATCTATCTCTGTTTCTGTCTATGGGCACATTCACTGCTCGACGTGTTTGGGCTTCAGCACGTTCGGGGAGTGATTGTGGATGTGTCATGTTCCCACTGCGGGAACGTGACCATCGCGATATCGCGGTCGAGACTCAGTGATCTCCGCGAGGAGAGAGAGTCCCCTTTGCCACACCCCAATCTACCGTCTCTGAGAGAGATGGTACTTTGGCTGGTGGCCAGGGTGACCTGAGGGCGGTGCTGTGGTATTAATTGGCCCGAATTCCAGGCACGCTTCGTCAACCGAAAATGCCTGCAGGTCCCCGACCCTCTTGATGGAGGCCAATGCAGTCAGGATTGTTGTCTTCATTGACAAATATTTAAGATCAACTGACTTCAAAGGCTCAAAGGGATGCCTCTGCAGAGCATCTAAAACTACTGAGAGGTCCCAAGAAGGTACGAGAGGAGAGCGAGGAGGATTCAGTCTCCTCGCTCCCCTCAGGAACCTGATGATCAGGTCGTGCTGACTTACCTTTTTGTTCTCCAAGAGATTGTGGTGGGCAGATATTGCGGCCACATAAACTTTAAGGGTGGTGGGAGACAGCCTTCGCTCCAACCCTTCTTGGAGGAACGAGAGCACAGACTCGATTGGGCATTTCCAGGGGTCTTCTTGGCGAGAAGAGCACCAGGTGGCGAAGAGGTTCCACTTCAACGCATAGGCTTGTCGAGTGGACTCTGCCCTAGCAGAAGTGATGGTAGCGACCACCACAGGTGGTAGGCTACTCAAACCTGCCGCGTCCCATCCAGGAGCCACACGTGGAGGTTCCATAGATTGGGACGCCGGTGCCATAGGGTGCCCTGTCTTTGAGTAAGGAGGTCTCAGAGGAATAGGCCAGGGAGGGGCTGTTGCAAGGAGTACAAGTTCGGGGAACCAGGTCCGGCCGTGCCAATACGGGGCGACCAGAAGGACCTGCTCCTTGTCCTCCCTGATCTTGCACAAAAGCTGTGCGAGTAGGCTCACTGGGGGAAACGCATATTTGCGTAGGCCCTGCGGCCAGCTGTGCGCCAGTGCATCCGTGCCGAGCGTGCCCTCGGTCAGGGAATAGAACAGGCTGCAGTGGGAAGAAACAGATCTATCTGCGTGTCCCCGAACTGTTCCCAAATCAGCTGGACCATCCGGGGATGGAGTCTCCATTCTCTGTGGATATTGCGGCCTCGGGTCCGCTCGCCGCCGAGGGCACCCTCCCTCCTCCCGCCCAGCCCCAGCAGCAGCCTTCACTGGGCCGCGCCGTGGAGGTGGTTGCAGGATGATGCCCAGTCAGCTCCCCAGCCTGGTTTAACGCCAGGCTGGAGGCGGACAACCCAGAAATGGGTCCCAGTTCTTTCCAGGGGATGGTAGCAGGGCCTCTCCTTCGATGGTAGGAGGGCCAGGGGAAGATCCTTTTGCTCTGAGGTTCCACAGACCAGTGATGGCAGTGTGTGCCGCCCCCCGGGCCGCGCCGCTCTCATCCCTCTCTGTCGCCGGCCTCCTCTCAGAGCAGACCCCAGTGGAACGTGCGTCCTTCCCTGGTCTCCTCTGTCAGGACGCAGCTGCTGACTGTGCACCCACACCGGGATGCTACGCCTCCCACGTCCGGGCCAGTCACGCTGTCTCGCTGCCCCACCCAGGGTAAGTCTGTGGTTCGAGCGACCCCGTTGGTCAGTTCCTGGAACTTTGCTACAGCTTCAGGGGCTGTCCGCCAGGTCGCAAAGGCCATCAGGCTCGGCTACACGATTCAGTTCGCGCAGGCTCCTCCCCACTTCTGGGGAGTCTGCGCTCCATGCTGGGGCCCAATAGAAGGCCCCAGTCATGCGTGCGGAGGTTGCCACCCTACTGTGAAGGGTGCGGTCGAGCCTGTCCCGCCAGCCGAAATGAAGTCCAGCTTCCTCTGCCCTTACTTCATTGTACTCTAGGAAACCGGTGGGTTACGGCCAATCCTGGACCTGCCTGTCCTGAACCGATCCCTTCACAGGCTTCCGTTCAGGATGTCGGTAGCGAACACCTCCTCGGACGTGTTCGTCCAGTAGATTGGTTGCAGCGATCGACCTGAAGGACGCTTACTTCCATGTCTCCTTCCTTGACGTGGACCGTTCCTACGGTTTGCTTCGAGGGGCGGACATTCAGTACGCAGTCCTCCCAATCGGGCAGCTCTGTCCCTCGTGACTCTACGTAGTCTATAGAGGCAGCCCTTGCGCCACTCAGGCAGCACGGGGTTCACATCCTGAACTACTTCGATGACTGGCTCATACTGGGTCACTCTCGTGAGCATGTGTGTGGACACAGAGTCCAAGTGCTCCAGCACTTAGCCCGTCTGGGCCTTCGGGTCAACTGGGAGAAGAACGACTCTGCCCCGTGCAGAGGATCTCTTTTCTCAGCATGGTTTCCGACTCGGTCACCAGGTGCATGCTGCTTACCAGCGAGTGTGCACGCAGTCACTGCTGACTTGCCTTCGTTAAGAGTGCGGCTCCTGGGGCATAAGGCATCTGCAGCCGCATTAACACCGCTCGGATTGCTTCATATGAGACCGCTTCAGCTTTGGCTTCACGATCGAGTCCCGAGATGGGCATGGCGGTCTGGCACGCTCCAGGTACAAGTGACTCGGGCCTGTTGACAGACTCTCACCCCGTGGTCGAACCTCAGTTTTCTACAGGCCGGTATGCCCTTAGAACGAGTTTCCAGGCATTTTGTCGTATCGATGGATGCTTCTGCCACGGGCTGGGGTGCCGTGTGCAATGGACAAGCAGCCACAGGCTCCTGGACAGGACCCCAGCGTCTCCTGCATGTCAATTGCCTCGAGTTGCTGGCAGTACGGTTCGCCCTGCACTGCTTCCGGGCGTTCTATGGAGTCAGAAGCGCCTGAGGTCCCTTCATGCTGTCCATATATCGGGGGTCTCGAACCGTGCAGCCGACGAGCTCTCACGGTCTCAGCCACTTCCGGGAGAATGGAGACTCCATCCCCGGACGGTCCAGCTGATTTGGGAACAGTTCGGGGACACGCAGATAGATCTGTTTGCCTCCCACGACTCTTCCCACTGCAGCCTGTTCTATTCCCTGACCGAGGGCACGCTCGACACAGATGCACTGGCGCACAGCTGGCCGCAGGGCCTACGCAAATATGCGTTTCCCCCAGTGAGCCTACTCGCACAGCTTTTGTGCAAGATCAGGGAGGACAAGGAGCAGGTCTTCTGGTCGCCCTGTATTGGCACGGCCGGATCTGGTTCCCCGAACTTGTACTCCTTGCAACAGCTCCTCCCTGGCCTATTCCTCTGAGACCTCCTTACTCAGAGACAGGGCACCCTATTGCACCGGCGTCCCAATCTATGGAACCTCCACGTGTGGCTCCTGGATGGGACGTGGCAGGTTTGAGTAGCCTACCACCTGCGGTGGTTGCTACCATCACTTCCGCTAGGGCAGAGTCCACTCGACAAGCCTATGCGTTGAAGTGGAACCTCTTCGCCACCTGGTGCTCTTCTCGCCAAGAAGACCCCTGGAAATGCCCGATCGGGTCTGTGCTCTCGTTCCTCCAAGAAGGGTTGGAGCGAAGGCTGTCTCCCACCACCCTTAAAGTTTATGTGGCCGCAATATCTGCCCACCACGATCTCTTGGAGAACAAAAAGGTAAGTCAGCACGACCTGATCATCAGGTTCCTGAGGGGAGCGAGGAGACTGAATCCTCCTCGCTCTCCTCTCGTACCTTCTTGGGACCTCTCAGTAGTTTTAGATGCTCTGCAGAGGCATCCCTTGTTGATCTTAAATATTTGTCAATGAAGACAACGATCCTGACTGCATTGGCCTCCATCAAGAGGGTCGGGGACCTGCAGGCATTTTCGGTTGACGAAGCGTGCCTGGAATTCGGGCCGGCTACTCTCACGTGATCCTGAGACCCCGGCCTGGATATGTGCCCAAGGTTCCCACCACTCCGTTCCCAGGTGGTGAACCTGCAAGCGCTGCCCATGGAGGGGGCAGACCTAGCCTTGGCATTGCTCTGTACAGTACGCGCCCTCCACGCTTACGTAGACAGGACGCAATGTTTCAGGACCTCAGACCAGCTCTTTGTCTGTTATGGTGGAGAGTGGAAGGGAAGTGCTCTCTCAAAGCAAAGGCTGTCTCACTGGATAGTGGACACCATTGTTTTGGCTTACCAGCAGCAAGGTCGACCATGTCCCCTTGGGGCCAGGGCCCACTCCACTCAGAGTGTCGCCTCCTCTTGGGCTTTAGCACATGGCGCCTCGCTAATAGACATCTGCAGAGCTGTAGGCTGGGCGACACCGAACACATTCGCCAGATTCTGTAATCTCAGAGTGGAGCCAGTGTCCTACTATGTACTCGCCCCCCCCGAGGGGCCGGTATGGACTAGGCTCAGGTGTCTTCGCTTGCTCGCCATTCCACTCCACGGACTGGATACGTGCGATATTTCCTCAGGTGAGCTTCCCGAAATCCCTGAGTCCCTCCAGCACTGCTTACGCTGATACCTGTGTGTCTGCCCTCTAACGAGCCCCCAGACCCTCGTGTCCGGCCAGGTGCCCTGTGTGCATGGTTCCCCTCCGGCGACCCCCACACGTGTATTTCCACTGTAAGCCTCCACTGTGAGCAAGTGTCTTTCCCTTGGCAAGTCCCTGCCACCCTGGGGTTAAAAATCCACCTTCGGCTGGTACCCTACAGTTTTCCCATATGCAGCCCCTAGCGGGTCATATGTGTACTCTCTAAGTCCTTTATACGGGTAGGCATCTTTGCATATCTCCACCTGGAATATGCTTCCCAGTGTACCTTGGTATTCCTGTGATAAGTGGAGAGTCTCTCGTCTGTACTAGTCTTACGACAGGGAACTCACACTTACGCAGGGCACTGGAAGACAGCTGAGTGGCGTGATTTTATTGGGACCACCATTCATTAGTCAATAATGTTATGTCGTAGTGACTGAACGAAAGGGAACGTCTCGTTACGTATGTAACCCTCGTTCCCTGAGGAGGGAACGGAGACTTAACGTCCCGTTGCCACATCAGCTGTGCTACCTGGAACGCGGAGTTCAGTCTTGGCTCCAAAAGCTGGTAACGTAATGCGATATTGCCACGTACTTCCTTTTATACTCACGCTGTGAGGCGGAGCTACATATGCAAATTCCGCATGCCCATGGCATTGGCACGCCATTGGGCGTTTTCTAAGTGCTCGCAGATGATAGGCTTCTAAGCGTAACCCCCATTCGTTAGTCACTAACGTTACGTCTCCGTTCCCTCCTCAGGGAACGAGGGTTACATACGTAACCGAGACGTTTCACATGTAAACAGGAATGACTTTATCTGTACTTTGCGACATGCGCTATGATGCCTGCGTGTATCTGTGGGTGCTTGCTGAAACGTGTAAGCTTGCATTCTCTGTGCCATACATTATAGTGTTTTAATGATATTCTCTCTGGCTCCATTTCTCATCTCTCATCTCCTTGACCTCTGTTTAAGCACTCTGCTATGTTGACCCATTAATCAAGATGAAATGGATATATACAGTCATTCGATGAGCAACTTGCTTCATTTTTTCCATTACCTCAGTCAAGCTGACTACAGACTGAAAGATGAAACAAAAAGGATCACATTGAGATAAAGGATAATTTTAAAGGTCCCGTTCTTCGTGATCCCATTGTTCAAACTTTAGTTAGTGTGTAATGTTGCTGTTAGAGCATTATTAATACCTGTCAAATTATAAAGCTCAAAGTTCAATGCCAAGCGAGATATTTTATTTAACAGAAGTTCCCTTTCAAAGCCTACAGTGAACGGCTGGCTTGGACTACATCCTGGTACTTCCTTCATAAATGACGTCAGTAGAACAGTAGAACAGACTAACCTCCGCCCACAAGAATATGCGAAAAAAGGGGGCGTGGTCTTGTTGCTGTCCCACGTGGAGAAGAGGACGGTCGTGTGGAGAAAAGGAAGTGCTGCGTTTGAGTGTGTTTGTCGCCATGTCGTCGAGACGCTGTTATTTTCATCCCGGAGTCAAATCACCTTTGTTTGGCTTTCCCAGGGACGCTGTAGAGATCATTGAGCGCATAGCCACATACATCTCCCGTTAAGAGGCGTGACCTTTCCGTACAACTTGCGCTAAGCTGCTGTCGAATCACAACACAGGAACCGCTGGCACAATCAGAACTCGTTACGTATTTCTGAAGGAGGGACTTCTTAGAACAAGGAACTCATCAGCCCGTTTTTAGGACAGTGTGTACAGATAAGTAAATTGTGTGAAAAATACTGTGTTTTTTTACACGTGAAACATGAACACATGTTATATTGCACACTGTTAACACAATCAAAGCTTCAAAAACACACGAAGAACGGGACCTTTAAATACAGATTAGATTAAAAATAGTAATATTGTGAAACATATGGAAATGTAACCTTTTTTTACACCCTTTTCAGACTGTGATGACATGTTTTAACGGTCATCAATATTGTAAATCCTGCAACGTTTTTTGTATTTTCATTTTTTTTTATGTTATGTACATTTATAACACTGATACTTTGTATTTTATTAATTTTGCATCAAATTACAAAAAACTAGTTACCGCTGCTGTGAGGGTGTTTCTAATACAGCGTCTATGGGAGTGATGGTAAAAATTTACATATTTCTCTCTTTTGACTGCCGTTATCAATCTCACTCTATTTTTTCCCTCTTTTTGAAAGTTGTGAAATCACTATTGTGGTATTTTTCTTTTGCTATTTGAGCAAATGGGCACATAAAAAAAATATTTAATGTATTCTCTCATTCCCAGCTATAATAGTTAAAGGGATCGTTCACCCAAAAATGAAAATTAGCCCATGATTTACTCACCCTCAAGTCATCATAGGTGTATATGGCATTCTTCTTTCAGACGAACACAATCTGAGTTATATTTAAAAAGTCCAGGCTAATCCAAGCATTATAATAGCAGTAATCGTTGCTCTGTTTTTGAAGTCCATAAAAAAGGCATCTGTCCGTCGAATATATAGTGTTTAGCTGATTTAGTGCTAAAAAAAACAGGTGAACAAAAAGTTTGAAAAACAGCATTTATTTCAAACATTTTGTAGCTTTCTTTACTGTAAATTTTGACCAGTTTAATTTGCTGTTGATTAATAAAAGTTTCAATTGATTTCCCAGTAGTGAGAGTGTGTCTATATATTAATTGCAACATTTAATGTAATTTTAATAATTACACTTTTAAATATTAAAAGTTTGATCTGTTGGCATTGCTTGGCAATGCTACAAAGATACACATACTTGTATTATAAAACACATATTGTTAGTTCATGTTATCTTATGCATTAATGTTATTGTAAAGTGTTATCTTTAAATTGACCAAATATTTTAAATTGTACAATTACTGTATTTAAGTATTATAAGTCAGACACACTTTAAATTTATATCACCAATTTCAATTTTGTTCATAAGTAATGATATACCTATAACTCAAAGGTTTTTATGACATTGACTTATGTACTGAAAGCATTATGACTTTTGACATTGATATACAACACCAACAACTTATATGTCCTTCCTCACATTCACTTACTCAGATCTGCCTTTACTCACATCTGCTCTCAAACAGACATTTTTAAACTTTGTCCACACATTCCGTCCATCTTTTCCAGCCCCTTACTGACACTTTAAGTGTTGTTTGCCATGTGCTTCTGAAATGTGGAGTCAAGCATGTAATGGGTAATCAGATGGAAGACTTACGCTCACCTCAGAACACAAACTCACACACACAGACACAAAAAAAAACCTCACTGGCTCACATCCACAGATATGTGCATGCATCAGAGGGAACGATCATGAGAATGTTCTCAGTGTGTTTTAGCTGGTGGAAGTTGGCAGGCGGTAAAGGCTGTTATTATCATGTTCCAGAAGCTTTAGCCACTCAGAAAGAAGAAAATGAGAGGGAGGATGAGAGACAGAGAGAGAGAGAGAGAAAGAGAGAGAGAGAGTCTCTCCTCAGTAAACTTTAAAGTGGCTGCTGGTGCCAGAGCACACTCTAATTTGTTGTTTACATTGTCATTCAGCATACAGAAAAGCCTGTCTAAATGTTGGACACTTCAGCTGTCTCTTTAAAAAGTGAATAAGAGATGATTGACGCCAGGTTTCAATTCCAGAGCCCCGAGAAAGAATGAATGGTATGTAAAGGTGCTCCTCACACCAATGAACAGCTGAATATCTTGTTTTTAGTTATGAGTATTTGATGAATTGTTCAACGACAGGTTTTAGTTAACTAACCTCATTTTTTGGTCTAGCCCCAGAAGTTCCAGAGGGTCCTGATGAGGACAGTGATGATGAAGAGTGATACAGTGGGGTGTTTAGAGACTGGGATGAGGCTGAAAGACTTCCTGCTGTATCCAACATTCCTAAATCAGCTGCCTGTTTAAGAAAAGAGAAACATTGTCATACATACTGTATCAAACCTTCATGTCAAGTATTTTACATAGATTTAGTACTAGTACTGAAGATCTGATGCAGTTGCTGACCATTATTTCATACATCAGCGCAAGTCTTTCAGATGAAATTAGTGTATCATTTGCATGAAAGCTTCTGATTGGTGGCCACTCACAGAGATGATCCGCCTCTTTAAATTGGGAGTGCCATTGAGGGAGGAGCTTAGAGCATTTTCAATCTCTTTGTCCAACTGATCCAACTTCATTATCAACAGAACCATGGAGTCCAAACGTGACTTTTCCTTCTCCCTCTCCTCCCGTGAGCTCTGAAATGAGAAAAACAGTTTTGTATAATCAGATTTTATTCGAGAATCTGATCGCTCCCAATGACAATTCTTAAAACATATGTCACAGCAGACCAGGCGCCGACTCAGATGAAGACGGGACTTTTCCATAAAAGCTGAGGCAACACTTCATTACATTTAATCTAATATTTTTTTCCTCCTTAATGGTGGCCAGTGCTATTAAAAGAACAGTTAACCCCAAAATACTTACATTATAAACTATAGCCTCATCTGTAAAGTCTAAACTGGTAAGACTTTATTTTGTAGAGAACAATTGTATAAGTTGCTGTATTCAATACAACAAACATATGCAAGCATTTAAAAGTTAAATTATTTTGATGAAATATACATAATTATTATAATATAATTATATATAATATATAATTGGCTTTCATTGTGTTTGTTTATATGTTATTGAAAATATGATGAAGCCTGCTTTTGATAGCAATATATAATTTTTTTAACTATTCTAAATTATTATTTATATTATTTATTTGTATTAATAATTATTAATTTATATGATATTTATTATTGAATTAATTTACATAAAAGTCCATAAAAATACAATAAGTGGATGGTATGTTTAATTAATAATACATATAAAAACATATATAAAACACACACACACATCCATATCCATATCCATATCCATATCCATATACAGTTAGGAAAATAAGTATTTGAACACCCTGCTATTTTGCAAAATCTCCCACTTAGAAATCATGGAGGGGTCTGAAATTGTCATTGTAGGTCATCACTGTGAGAGACATAATCAAAAAAAAAAAAATCCAGAAATCACAATGTATGATTTTTTAACTATTTATTTGTATGATACAGCTACAAATAAGTATGCGAACACCTGAGAAAATCAATGTTAAGTACAGTAGCCTTTGTTTGCAATTACAGAGGTCAAACGTTTCCTGTAGTTTTTCACCAGGTTTACACACACTGCAGGAGGGATTTTGGCCCACTCCTCCACACAGATCTTCTCTAGATCAGTCAGGTTTCTGGCCTGTCGCTGAGAAACACAGAGTTTGAGCTCCCTCCAAAGATTCTCTATTGGGTTTAGGTCTGGAGACTGGCTAGGCCACGCCAGAACTTTGATATGCTTCTTACAGAGCTACTCCTTGGTTATCCTGGCTGTGTGCTTTGGGTCATTGTCATGTTGGAAGACCCAGCCTCGACCCATCTTCAATGCTCTAACTGAGGGAAGGAGGTTGTTCCCCAAAATCTCACAATACATGACCCCGGTCATCCTCTCCTTAATACAGTGCAGTTGCCCTGTCCCATGTGCAGAAAAACACCCCCAAAGCATGATGCTACCACCCCCATGCTTCACAGTAGGGATGGTGTTCTTGGGATGGTACTCGTCATTCTTCTTCCTCCAAACACGCTTAGTGGAATTATGACCAAAAAGTTCTATTTTGGTCTCATCTGACCACATGACTTTCTCCCATGACTCCTCTGGACCATCCAAATGGTCATGGGCAAACTTAAGACGGGCCTTGACATGTGCTGGTTTAGGCAGGGGAACCTCCGTGCCATGCATGATTTCAAACCATGACGTCTTAGTGCATTACCAACAGTAACCTTGGAAACGGTGGTCCCAGCTCTTTTCAGGTCATTGACCAGCTCCTCCTGTGTAGTTCTGGGCTGATTTCTCACCTTTCTTAGGATCATTGAGACCCCACGAGGTAAGATCTTGCATGGAGGGAGATTGACAGTCATGTTTAGCTTCTTCCATTTTCTAATGATTGCTCCAACAGTGGACCTTTTTTCACCAAGCTGCTTGGCAATTTCCCCGTAGCCCTTTCCAGCCTTGTGGAGGTGTACAATTTTGTCTCTAGTGTCTTTGAACAGCTCTTTGATCTTGGCCATGTTAGTAGTTGGATTCTTACTGATTGTATGGGGTGGACAGGTGTCTTTATGCAGCTAACGACCTCAAACAGGTGCATCTAATTTAGGATAATAAATGGAGTATTTGCAGCTGTATCATACAAATAAATAGTTAAAAAATCATATATTGTGATTTCTGGATTTTTTTTTTAGATTCTGTCTCTCACAGTGAACATGCACCTACGATGACAATTTCAGACCCCTCCATGATTTTCAAGTGGGAGAACTTGCAAAATAGCAGGTTCAATACTTATTTTCCTCACTGTATATATATATATATATATATATATATATATACATAGTACAGTTCCAGCAGTACAGCGGATGTGGCAACGGGACTTTACGTCTCTGTTCCCTCCTCAGGGAACGAGGGTTACATCCGTAACCGAGACGTTCCCTTTCGTCCAGTCACTACTACGTAACGTTAGTGACTAACAAATGGGGGTCCCAATATAATCACGCCACTCGGCGGTCTTCCAGTGCTCTGCGTAAGTGTGAGTACCCTGCTGTAAGACTAGTACGGACGAAGGACTCCCACTTATCACAGGAATACCAAGGTACACTGGGAAGCATATTCCAGTGGAGATATGCAAAGATGCCTACCCCTAGGGAGGACTTAGAGAGTACACATATAACCCACTAAGGGCTGCATATGGGAAAACTCTAGGGTACCAGCCAAAGGTGGATTTTTAACCCCAGGGTGGCAGGGACTTGCCAAGGGAAAGACACCTGCTCACTGAGGAGGCTTAAGGCGGAAATACACGTGTGGGGGTCGCCGGAGGGGAACCATGCACACGGGGCACCTGGCCGGACACGAGGGTCTGGGCTCGCTGGAGGGCAGACTTACTGGTGTCGGCGTCGACAGTGCCTGAGGGACTCAGGGCTTTCGGAAGCTCACCTGAGGAAATATCGCACGTATCCAGTCCGTGGAGTGGAATGGCGAGCAAGCGAAGACACCTGAGCCTGGTCCATTACCGGCCGCTAGTAAAGGCGAGTACATAGTCGGACACTGGCTCCACTCTGAGATTGTAGAATCTGATGAATGTGTTAGGCATCGCCCAGCCTGCAGCTCTGCAGATGTCTGTTAGCGAGGCGCCATGCGCTAAAGCCCAAGATGAGGCCACACTCCGAGTGGAGTGGGCCCTGACCCCAAGGGGACATGGTCGACCTTGCTGCTGGTAAGCCAAAACAATGGTGTCCACTATCCAGTGCCTGCAGGTCCCCTATCCTCTAGATGGAGGCCAATGCAGTCAGGATCGCTGTCTTCACTGACAGAACTTAAGATCGACTGACTGCAAAGGCAGAAAGGGAGGAGCATCTAAGACTACTGAGAGGTCCCAATAAGGCACGGGAGGGGGGGAGGGGGTAGCGAGGAGGATTTAGTCTCCCGGCTCCCCTCAGGAACCTGAAGACCAGGTCGTGCTGACTTACCTTTTTGTTCTCCAAGAGGTCGTGGTGGGCAGATATTGCGGCCACATATACTTAAAGGGTGGAGGGAGACAGCCTGCACTCCAACCCTTCTTGGAGGAACGAGAGCACAGACCCGATCGGGCATTTCCAGGGGTCTTCTTGGCGAGAAGAACACCAGGTGACGAAGAGGATCCACTTCAACGCATAGGCATGCCGAGGGGACTCTGCCCTAGCAGAAGTGAAGGTAGCCACCACCGTAGGTGGTAGGGTACTCAAACCTGCCGCGTCCCATCCAGGAGGCTCCAAAGATCATCCGTGCCGAGCATGCCCTCGGTCAGGGAATAAAACAGGCTGCTAAGGGGAAGAGTCGTGGGAGGCAAACAAATCTATCTGTGCGTTGCCGAACTGTTCCCAAATCAACTGGACCGACTGGGGATGGAGTCTCCATTCTCCCGGAAGTGGCTGAGACCGTGAGAGCTCATCGGCTGCACGGTTCAGAACTCCCGGAATATGGACAGCACAAAGGGACCTCAGATGCTTCTGACTCCATAGAACGAGATGGCGTTCACATGAGACATACGGCGGGAGCATAGATCAACCTGGTGGTAGATGTACGCTACTGACCGTGTAGTCTGACCGGACTAGTACATGTTGACACTTCAGCAATGCTAGGAAGCGGTGCAGGGTGAACCGTAGTGCCAGCAACTTGAGGCAATTGACATGCAGGAGGCGCAGGGGTCCTATCTAGGAGCCCGCAGCAGCACGTCCATTGCACATCGAATCCCAGCCCGTGGAGGAGGCATCTGTTGACACAACAATATGCCTGGAAACTCGTCCTAAGGGCCACCTGCCCGTAGAAATGAGGTTCGGTCACGGGGTGAGGGTCTGCAGGCAGGCCTGAGTCACTGGGACCTGGAGCGTGCCCGAATGCCATGCCCATCTCGGGACTCGATCGCGAAGCCAAAGCTGAAGCGGTCTCATATGAAGCAATCCGAGCGGCGTTAACGCGGCTGCAGATGCCATATGCCCCAGGAGCCTCTGAAAAAACTTCAGTGGGGCCGCACTCTTGCTCTCGAATTAACGAAGGGAAGTCAGCAGTGACTGCGCTCGCTCGCTGGTAAGCAGCGACCGAGTCAGAAACCATGCTGAGAAAAGAGATCCTCTGCACGGGGCAGAGTCGCTCTTCTCCCAGTTGACCCGAAGGCCCAGACGGGCTAAGTGCCGGAGCACTTGGACTCTGTGTCTGCACACCTGCTCTCGAGAGTGACCCAGTTTGAGCCAGTCATCGAAGTAGTTCAGGATGCGAACCCCGTGCTGCCTGAGTGGGGCAAGGGCTGCCTCGATAGACTACGTAGAGTCATGAGGGGACAGAGCTGCCTGAATGGGAGGACTGCGTACTGAATGTCCGCCCCTCGAAGCAAACCATAGGAACGATCCGCGTCGAGGAAGGAGACATGGAAGTAAGCATCCTTCAGGTCGATCGCTGCAACCAATCTACTGGACGAACGTGTCCGAGGAGGCGTTCGCTACCGACATTTACATTTTACATTTACATTTAGTCATTTAGCAGATGCTTTTATCCAAAGCGACTTACAAATGAGAGCAATAGAAGCAGCTACAACAGTAAAGGGCAACAGTATGTAAGTGCTGTAACAAGTCTCAGTTAATCTAGGACAGAACACACAGGACAGAACTTTTTTTTTTTGTAAAAAAAAAAAAAAAAAAATTAGACAGACAGAAAATGAATAGAATTTTAAGTGCTATTCTTGATTGGTCAGGTGCTGCTGGAAGAGAGCTGTTTTTGGAAAATGGCTACAGACTCGGCTGCTCGAATTGAGATAGGCAGGTCATTCCACCAGGAAAAGGTCTGTGAGATTGATGTCATGCCTCTTTGGTATGGCACCACAAGGCGTCGTTCACTGGCAGAACGTAAGCTCCTGGAGGGTATGTAAGTCTGAACAAGTGAGTTTAGGTATATAGGTGCAGAGCCAGTGGTTGCTTTGAAGGCGAGTACCAGTGTCTTGAATTTGATTAGCTTGGACCAGGAGTTGTGTGGCCTGCTCTGATAGGAAGGGTCTTATCTTCCTAATGTTGTATAACGCAAATCTGCAGGACCGGGTTGTTGCAGTAATGTGGTCAGTGAATTTTAGCTGATCATCAATCACAACTCCAAGATTCCTGGCTGTCCTGGACGGAGTTATGGTTGATGAGCCTAGCTGAATGGAGAGATTGTGATGAAGTGCTGGGTTGGCTGAGACCACAAGCAGTTCTGTCTTTGCAAGGTTGAGTTGCAGGTGATGTTCCTTCATCCAGGCAGAAATGTCTGTTAGGCAGGCAGCGATACGAACAACAACCGTGGGATCATCTGGTTGAAATGAGAAGTAGAGTTGGGTGTCGTTGGCATAGAAGTGATAGGAAAAGCCATGTTTCTGAATGACAGATCCCTGTGATGACATGTAGATGGAGAAGAGAAGTGGTCCAAACACTGAGCCCTGTGGAACTCCAGTGGCTAGATGATGTGACTTAGACACTTCACCTCTCCATGACACCCTGAAGGACCTACCTGAAAGGTAAGACTTGAGCCACTGGAGAGCAGTTCCTGAGATGCCCATGTTCATGAGAGTTGACAGGAGGATCTGGTGGTTAACTGTGTCAAAAGCAGCAGACAAATCTAGTAAGATAAGTACTGTGGATTTAGAAGCCGCTGCTGCCTGTCTCAGTGCCTCCATAACCGAGAGCAGGGCAGTCTCAGTTGAGTGGCCTGAACGGCATCCTGAACGGAAGCCTGGGAAGGGATCGATTCAAGACGGGCAGGTCCAGGATTGGCCGTAACCCACCGGTTTCCTAGGGTACAATGAAGTAAGGGCTGAGGAAGCCGGACTTCATTTCGGCTGGAGGGACAGGCTCGATCGCAACCTCCGCACGCATGACTGGGGCCTTCTATTGGGCTCCAGTATGGAGTGCGGACTCCCCAGAAGTGGGGAGGAGCCTGCGCGAACTGTATCGAGTAGCCGAGCCTGATGGCCTTCGCGACCCAGCGGACTGTCCCTGAAGCTGTAGCCAGTCTCCAGGAACTGACCAACGGGGTCACTCGAACCACAGACGTACCCCGGGTGGGGCAGTGAGGCAGCGTGACTGGACCGGACGTGGGAGGCGTAGCGTCCCGGTGTGGGGGCACAGTCAGCAGCTGCGTCCTGACAGAGGAGACCAGGGAAGGATGCACGTTCCACTGGGGTCTGCTCTGAGAGGAGGCTGGCGACAGAGAGGGATGAGAGCGGCGCGACCTGCAATCCTGCAACCACCTCCACGGCGCGGCCCAGGTGAAGGCTGCTGCTGGGGCCGGGCGGGAGGAGGGAGGGCGCCCTCTGCGGCGAGCGGACTGAGGCGACTGAGCCGGCGGCTGGGGCGGCCGAGAACCGTTGGGCGCAGTTCTCAGCCGCACCGCCGAAGAGGCCAGCCTGGAATATGGGCGGGTTGAAGAGGCGGGCTCACTCAACCCCCCCCCACATCACCAGGTAAGGCCAGGTGTTTCTCCTGGACCACAGCTGTGGACATCGCCCGACCGAGGGAGCGTGTGGCCACCTTCACCACCCAGAGGGCAGGATCAGTGGCGGCACGCAGCTCATAGAAGAGCCCTGGGTCAGCTCCACCCTTGATGTGCAAAGGGGCGGCGGCCTGCCCCGTAGCTCTGCAGGACCACGCCACCGAAGTAGACGAGCCCACAGGCTTAGGGAGGGTGCTTAGGACAGCCACGCCACGTCAAAGCCCTCTGTGGACACCGTAGTGCACAACAGAGTGTACAACAGTGGGGGGGTCCCCAGTGTACCCTAGGCCGCGGCCCCATCAAGGGCAGAGAAGGCCACCAAACGGTCGCGGGAAGCACAGGGACTTCTGGGACAGCGCGATCTCCTCATGCACCTCGGGAGCGAAAGGCACTGGGGGCGGGCCCAAAAACCGATTGCGCAACCACGAGCACTCACGACAGGGCGGAGTTCCACACCAGCGCGAGGCTTGCGGCTGGCCGAGATAACATGGCTGTCAACTCTAGGTCGGATCAGGCAGCGCTGGCACACCCGAAGGCAGAGCACAACCTAATCGTCATCCCCAAAGGACCCTAGCCCACCTTGGGATGCGGCGTTCGACATCTCAGTGCTATCTGGAGTGTGAACGAAACGAACGAGGCATCAGAGACGGGCCGCTGTTTCAGTCCAGCACTCGCGGGAAGCGATGTGCGAGAGGGGGGCGTGGCCCGAGGAACGTATTGTCGGGGTTCTTAATACCACAGCACCGCCCTCAGGTCACCCTGGCCACCAGCCAAAGTACCACCTCTCTCAGAGACGGTAGATTGGGGTGTGGCAAAGGGGACTCTCTCTCCTCACAGAGATCACTGAGTCTCGACCGCGACGGTCACGTTCCCACAGTGGGAACATGACACATCCACAATCACTGCCCGAACGTGCTGAAGCCCAAACACGTCGAGCAGTGAATGTGCCCATAGACAGCAACGGAGATCGATCGCACCCAGAAGTGCACAGGCGAACCGTCTTGAAAAAAACGTGCCACGCGCAAGCTCTTTTTGTGAGAGGAAAGCTCTGCAGAGTGCCAAAGCGCCCAGGGAAAACACACACAGCTGTTGCAGATCACTGCACAGATCAGCAGGCAGGCAATGTGAGATCGCTGGAACGCGCCGTCACACCAACACTCTGGAGAACCGCTCGTCTCGAAGACTGAAGAGAGGACTTCAGAATTCAGGCTTGCAGGAGTGAAGAGATGCTCTTGGCTCCGATACAGAAACATAATGCGATATTGCCACGTACTTCCTTTTATACTCACGCGGTGAGGCGGAATTACGTATGCAAATTCCGCATGCCCATGGCATTGGCATGCCATTGGGCTTTTTCTAAAATCTCGAAGATGATTGGCTTCTAAGCGAAACCCCCATTCGTTAGTCACTAACGTTACATCGTAGTGACTGAACGAAAGGGAACACGCAACATAAAAAAAAAAACATGCAGTTAAACAACATCTCACAACCTAGAGTGCTGTTTTCCTGAACACCATTACGATTGAAATTGTGACAAATTTCATAACAGTGCAATAAGTAAAATTTAAACCACTTACATTTTAGATGCAATATTGACTGTTTTTGTTCTATTTCAGCAGCAGAAATAATTCCAAGAGCACAGCAGAACCATAACGTGTCTTACAGCAACACTCGGCCGTTTCATTATGATTTAATGTTTTGAACAAATATGTTTAGTCAAAGATTCAATGACCCATTCATAAACAACTGCTTCATTCTTGAATAAATGTTTGACTCAATGACTCACTCGTTAAGACGGTCCCACGCCGCCACCTTCTGGCGGTTTATTTTCATGTTTAAAACTATTATTCTTTCCAACATTTCTTATTTGTACATTCAAAACATATTTAAAACAATCTCATAACATTATTTAATGCAGTTGTAATGTTTCAGTGCAAATTATTTAATTTGACTGGTAACAGCCCTATAGTGCCTTATAATTATCAAATTAAAGAATTTAAAATGAAAGCTGAAGCACACATTTAAAACGATAATTACATTTATTACTCAATTACATTAGAGCTTGGATTCACAAACAGGGCTTAGATTAAGCCAATATTTAGGACATTTAAGTAGCATTTATAAAATTGCCTTAGAAAAAAACTAAATAAAAAAACAAATATTTTATATATATATATATATATATATATATATATATATATATATATATATATATATATATATATATATATATATATATATATATATATATATATATATATATATATATATTACTGATGTGCATCTTGAGACAAAACAATGGCATTGACATATTTTAAGATATAACAGTGTAAGTTGCTTGCAGTTGTGAAACTGGGGATAGAAACAGTAAATTAAATTACAGAAACAGCTAGAGTAATCCATTGCTTTACTTTTTCAAGGGAAATGTAATTAAATTACATGGATTAATTACTTAATGCATTACCCAACACTGCTAATATTGCATTCTTGACCAAAAATTTATCAAAATGAAAATAGAGAAAATGCAGAAAGTAGATGGTATTTTCTATTTTTTGTTTGAAAAACACTTTCTGGGCATCTTCACAGTCCACAGTGATGTAATGGTTCAATTAGCAGAGAGCTACACAGAGAGGAGACAGAGAGAGACAGAGAGAGTGGAAAACAGAAGTTGTAATGCTACTCAAGCAGAGAGGAATGATGCTGGCACTTGCCCCGTGTCTGAACCAGGCCTGTGCAAACAGCCCCACACAAAGCAGAGCAGTGTGTAAAAGGCTAGCGTAGCTTGTTCTGGTATTTACCCTTAATACACGCTTGTCTATCACAGGGCACATAGGGAGAGAAAGAGAGACACTCTGCTAATAATGAGCTAACAAAAATACAATTCATTGTCCAAAACACACATTTTATGTCCAGACACCTTGAAGGTTTTTAAAAGTTTGTTTTTGTTCTAGTGTTTCAATACAGGTCATGAGGATTGGCTGATAGACTTCTTTGATGAGCATGTCTATGTGGAAACAAGTTTGCTTAAGTCATTTTAGAAGTTTATTTGCAGAGTAAATAAAAAAAAAATAATAAAGCAAAAAAAAAAAAAACTTTCTTAATTTTTTTTTATTCAGTAGAACACAAGGAAGAATGTTGCTTTGTTCTATATAATGAAAGTGAAAGGGGAGTAATACTGTCTACCCCCCAAAAAAAATACCTCACAAGGAGTTAATTTGTGCTATCATTTACTTTATATTTTTTAATAAACTGCATATACTTCTTAAACCATATGATAGCTTAACATGAGGAATGCACTGAAATTTGAATCATTATGTATTGAAAATCTTATTCAAATTTGCGTATATGCATCACAACACGCTTGATCAGTCATGTAAAATGACAGATAAAACATAAACATGCGATTCAAAATATCCTTTTGTGTTCCTTTGAAGGTAATTTGGGTTGGGAATAACACAAGGACGAATAAGTACGTTTATGTTTTAAGGTGAAGTACTTTAACTCCAACACTGTCGTGCTGTAAAGAGATTTTGGCTGCACGCAAACACATATTCATTACAGTCACAAGGCCATTTAGTGCTACTGATTAGGTGTGACTGGTGCAGGTGTTGACACATTTGGCACATCATCCCAAAGGATGTGCTTGAATGTGCGTTGTGTTCATAAAAAAAAAAAAAACACCTTTCTTTAACTTAAAATCAATTTTTGGTTGTTTTGAGCTAAAAGACACACTGTGCTTTATGTATTTTTCTCTGTATTTAAATGCCATTAAATTAGGTCAAACAAACACAATCATGCCACTCATGACACATCAGCTGACAACAGGGCCAGAGAACAGGAAAAGCACACATTCACCCTGATGGTGGCATAAACATGCAAATCATCACGTTCCTCATTCTGCTTTGTGTGTGTGTGTGTGTGTGTGTATGTGTGTGTGTTGTGCTAATTAAGCACACTTTGCCAGAGAGAATACTGTTTGTTTAGGACTGTTCTCGGTCAGCAGAGTCAGACAGAATAGAATCAGTTTGTCAGTGCAAAGACACGCTATTTCTCATCTCTTATTAATTCCTGGAAATACACTATGATACAATGCAAATGATAAATTCTTGGAATCTTTTACTACATTCACACTGTCAATTATTGGGATTGACAACCGCATTTACTTACAAGTGTGAGTCTCGAAATGTCCCATTCACTATGAATGTGCAATGAGAGACTCATATAGCGGCAGTGACCAAAGTGATATCAAAGATGGCGACGTGCCGACATCATAAAACTGAAAAGTCTTATCACTTTTGACACGACAGAGTCCAAATGAACCACAAGTTCATCCATCAAATATTCATTAAAGGGTAACTTCAGTGATTTTTTTTATCAGTAGGAACCCATTAGTATATTTGAATTATGGTACTTTCCCCCCTCATATCCCCCTGAGAAAAGAAAATTATGCACTTTATTTCTGGAAAAAATCCTCTGATGACGCAAATATCGTCATTTTGCGTCATCGGAGGATTTGTGGCCAGAGGCTAGAGACTCCTGCTGCGTTTGCGCTGTGACTTTCGTTCTGCTCACTCACACTTTATTTGTTATTTATTGAGTCATAGGAGTCAGAGGATATATGCACTTACGGAGGGTGGCAAGTGATAACCAATAGCCGTGGCTTTGGGAGTGGCCTCGTAGGGCAGCGAAGCAAGTGCATTCTGGGATTTGTTGTCTTTCATCCATGCGACAAAAATACATTTTCTGTCTTTTCTCAGTCTAGAAGGCACCAAGTTAAAAAATAATTTAACATTTCTACTACATAAATGACACAGTTTAAATACACATTCATCTTCCCAGCGCTGAAGTGCCCCTTTAACTGACAGCAGCTTCAATGTAAACATGTGCTAGCCGGACGCCTTTAACTGTTGCACTCGCGTCTCACGTCCTTTGCAACGTCTCGTACATGGCGGCTGTGTCCAAAAACCTAGACAGCTGACTCGTTGCCTCACTGCCATATCAGACAATGACTTGTAAGGCAGTGTTTGTGCATGTAACTGGCACGGCGATGACATCGGATGTAAGCATTTTGAACTGTGAGAAGCATTACACTTTCTTTGTAAATTCAAAATACACTCACCTAAAGGATTATTAGGAACACCATACTAATACTGTGTTTGACCCCTTTTTGCCTTCAAAACTGCCTTAATTCTACGTGGCATTGATTCAAGATTTCAGCATTGGTGCTGAAAGCATTCTTTAGAAATGTTGGCCCATATTGATAGGATAGCATCTTGCAGTTGATGGAGATTTGTGGGATGCACATCCAGGACAAAAAGGTCTCGTTCCACCACATCCCAAAGATGCTCTATTGGGTTGAGATCTGGTGACTGTGGGGGCCATTTTAATACAGTGAACTCATTGTCATGTTCAAGAAATCAATATGAAATGATTCGAGCTTTGTGACATGGTGCATTATCCTGCTGGAAGTAGCCATCAGAGGATGGGTACATGGTGGTCATAAAGGGATGGACATGGTCAGAAACAATGCTCAGGTAGGCCGTAGCATTTAAACGATGCCCAATTGGCACTAAGGGGCCTAAAGTGTGCCAAGAAAACATCCCCGACACCATTACACCACCACCAGCCTGCACAGTGGTAACAAGGCATGATGGATCCATGTTCTCATTCTGTTTACGTCAAATTCTGACTCTACAATCTGAATGTCTCAACAGAAATCGAGACTCATCAGACCAGGCAACATTTTTCCAGTCTTCAACTGTCCAATTTTGGTGAGCTTGTGCAAATTGTAGCCTCTTTTTCCAATTTGTAGTGGAGATGAGTGGTACCCGGTGGGGTCTTCTGCTGTTGTAGCCCATCTGCCTCAAGGTTGTGCGTGTTGTGGCTTCACAAATGCTTTGCTGCATACCTCGGTTGTAACGAGTGGTTGTAACGAGTGCTCTTCTATCAGCTTGAATCAGTCGGCCCATTCTCCCGGCATTTTCACCCACAGGACTGCCGCATACTGGATGTTTTTCCCTTTTCACACCATTCTTTGTAAACCCTAGAAATAGTTTTGCGTGAAAATCCCAGTAACTGAGCAGATTGTGAAATAGTCAGACCGGCCCGTCTGGCACCAACAACCATGCCACGCTCAAAATTGCTTAAATCACCTTTTTTTCCATTCTGACATTCAGTTTGGAGTTTAGGAGATTGTCTTGACCAGGACCACACCCCTAAATGCATTGAAGCAACTGCCATATGATTGGTTGATTAGATAATTGCATTAATGAGAAATTGAACAGGTGTTCCTAATAATCCTTTAGGTGAGTCTAGAAGGCAGTCTGCTGGAAGCTAGATATTTTACTTTATAATGTGTTAAATATGGATATTTGTCTTACAAAAACCCATCGATTCGCTTCAGAAGGCCTTTATTAAGCCCCCGGAGCCGTGTTGATTACTTTTATAATGAATGGATACACTTTTTTGTTTTTCTAATTTTGGGCTGCCATTCACTGCCATTATAAAGCTTGGAAGAGCCTGGACATTTTTTAATAATACACCTAGGATGGCTTGAGGGTGAGTAAATCATGGGCTAATTTTCAATTTTGGGCGAACTATCCCTTTAAGTCACAGTCTTAACAATGTTTATGCAATTGGCCCCAGGAGTAAACCATAATCAAACAATGAGTAACCATAGTAACTGACTGAAACACAGGAAACTAAATGAAAACTAGGGCACAGAACGGAAACATGATACAAAACCCACTCAAACAGAACACAAACTCAGAATACCCTTTACACCTAAAGTTTAACTTTTTGAAGTTAAAATGTAAGGCAATTAAAATGTACAGTGTGAATGTGCTTATCACAGTCACAAATGAGATCTCCTTAAAATCCAGATGGTTTCTTTTGGACACAAATTAGATTAAATGGAGAACGAATGGAGACTTTTGCTTAAGTCTACTGCTTCTCAGATTTTCTCATGAGAGAGCCTCCCCAGCTGGTGGACACAGTAATGCCGCACACATCTCTAGAGTTTCCTAAAAAACTGCTCATGTTTGCCAGGAAACCAAACTCTACAATAGAAAAGAGATCAGTGATCTCAATCTGAACTCAAACATGATTTATCTAGTACTTCCAAGACCAAGTTATCTGAGCTACAGTATAGACAGTTTCATCGGACGTACGCGTGTTGCCACGGTTACGCACCTGGCCCGAAGTTGACTTCCGTTCTGTGTTTGTTTATCGGTCTGGCAAGGGGATAGTATGGCGCATTACTCAGTAGAAACACATTTTTGACGTACTATTCTTGGATAACATGATATAAATATTAACGATCAAGCAGAGAGAATATTACACCAGTGCAAAAACAGTGTGTGCGACTCACCAAAAAGCCTTAAATGCTTCATAAATATCCAGTCAAACGAGAGCAGCGTCTAATGC
Organism: Romanogobio albipinnatus; assembly: GCA_023566225.1. NCBI lineage: Eukaryota > Metazoa > Chordata > Actinopteri > Cypriniformes > Gobionidae > Romanogobio > Romanogobio albipinnatus. The sequence continues at coordinate 22,077,993 of CM042241.1, forward strand.
AATTTGGACTGTATGTCTAATGTAATTTACTTGCTATTTATTTTGCTTGTTATCAGAAATAATCTACTCTAGAGGTAACTTATTCTGGCTGCGTTTACACTTGGCATTAACATGTGATCACCATGATCATCAGTCTTTACGGTCTATGGTCAGGACACGGTGAGTTTACATTTGTTCACATCAAGTGGTTGCCATCTGGATAACTGATCGGATTTATGTTTCCCGCAAAATATTGAAATGTGCCTTTATCACGGAGTGCAAAACAACTTTCGCTTTGTCCTCTATTAATGGCAATAGAGCACGGGATTTTTTGTGATGCGTTCATATACAATCAATCTCAAATAGGGTACTTTATCTACAAGTTAACTTTTCCAACATTAATCTTATGTTATGAAACAAAGAAACATGCAATTCGATGCATTGCATGATTGAAGGTGAGCGCGCAAGTATTTATAGATAGGCTACTGTACAGAAAACGGTATTACACGGTCCTTAAAGGGTTAGTTGACCCAAAAATTTTAACTCTGTCATTATTACTCTCCCTCATGTCGTTCCAAACCTGTAAGACCTTTGTTCATCTTCGGAACACAATTTAAGATATTTTTCTTCTTCTCTACAGTCTTACGGGTTGGGGTCGACATGAGGGTGAGAAATTAATGTATGAATTTACATTTTTGGGTGAACAAACCCTTTAAGAGGGGGCATTTCCCCCCCTCTATATTGCAGACAGAAATGGGAGATTATTTATTATAAACATGCTGAAACAATAAAAACATGCAAATTAAGATAATGCTGCCCAATTAAAATGAAAGATGATAGCGCATAAGATAACGCAGCCTCTGTTGTTATTGATTCTTTGCGGACGACTACCGGAAGTTAAGTTTGGGCCACAAAAGCGTGCATGCGCAGTAACGTTTGTTTATGTTGTTGCCGTTGAAACCATCTATATATGCTGTCCACAGCCCATTCATACAGTGCATCCTGAAAGTATTCACATTTTATTATATTACATACATATTTATTATATTCTACAAACAATACCCCATAATGACACCGTGAAAGAAGTTTGTTTGAGAACTTTGCAAATTGATAAATAAAAAAAATCACATGTACATAAGTATTCACAGCCTCTGCTCAATACTTTGTTGAAGCCCCTTTGGCACCAATTACAGCCTCAAATCTTTTTTGAGTATGACGCTACAAGCTTGGCACATCTATTTTTGGGCAGTTTGCCCCATTATTCTTTGCAGGACCTCTCAAGCTCCATCAGGTTGGATGGGGAGCGTCGGTGCACAGCCATTTTCAGATCTCTCCAGGGATGTTCAATCAGGTTCAAGCCTGGGCTCTGGGTGGGCCACTCAGGGACACTCACAGAGTAGCCACTACTTTGTTATCTTGGCTGTGTGCTTAGGGTCGTTATCCTGTTTGAAGATGAACCCTCGCCCCAGTCTGAGGTTTAGAGTGCTCTGGAGCAGGTTTTCATCAAGGATGTCTCAGTACATTGCTGCATTCATCTTTCCCTCGATCCTGACTAGTCTCCCAGTTCCTGCCGCTGAAAAACATCCCTACAGCATGATGCTGCCACCACCATGCTTTCTTTTTTCTATACCATTCACTGTAGGGAAGGTATTGGCCAGGTGTTCCTCCAGACATGATGCTTGCCATTCAGGACAAAGAGTTCAATTTTTGTTTCATCAGACCAGAGAATTGTATTTCTCGTGGTCTGAGAGTCCTTCATGTGCCTTTTGGTAAACTCCAGGCAAGCTGTCAAGTGCCTTCTGGCCACTCTATCATACAGGCCTGAATGGTGGAGTGCTGCAGAGATGGTTGTGGAAGGAATGTTGTCCTCTCTCCACAGAAACGCTGGAGCTCTGTCAGAGTGACCATCGGGTTCTTGGTCACATCTCTTCAAGTCCCTTCTCCCCCGATCGCTAAGTTTGGCCGGGCAGCCAGCTCTAGGAAGAGTCCTGGTGGTTCCAATCTTCTTCCATTTACAGATGATGGAGGCCACTGTGCTCAGACCTTCAATGGTGCAGAAATTTGTATGTACCCTTCCTCAGATCTGTGCCTCGATACAATCCTGTCTCGGAGGTCTACAGACAATTCCTTGAACTTCATGGCTTGGTTTGTGCTCTGACATGCATTGTTAACTGTGGGACCTTATATAGACAGGTGTGTGCCTTTCCAAATGATGTCCAATCAACATAATTTACCACAGGTGGACTCCAATCAAGTTGTAGAAACATCTCAAGGATGATCAGTGGAAACAGGATGCATCTGAGCTCAATTTTGAGTGTCATGACAAAGGCTGTGAATACTTATGTACGTGTGATTTAAATATTTTTTTATACGTTTGCAAAGGTTTCAAACAAACTTCTTTTACATTGTCATTATGGGGTATTGTTTGTAAAATTGAGGTGAAAAATAATTAATTTAATTAATTTTGGAATAAGGCTGTAACATAACAAAATGTGGAAAAAGTGAAGCACTGTGAATACTTTCCGGATGCACTGTAGCTGTACTTCGACTAATGACAATATCTTATATTTGAATTGCTTGTATTAAAATTTTTCCTAAGGAATTTTAAGATAAAAAGACAAATTTGATGAAAACAAAATTACTTAATTATCAGAAAGAAGGTTTTTAAAAGGTTACTGTGTGAACACATAGGTCAGGGTAACACCTGCAAGTGCACATTGACATCACATTCCTGCACGTATTGCGTGTGAGTTTGGAATGATGAACTACAGAAAGATTCCTCTCATCTGTCTTGCTTCCATCATGTCTTGTGTGTGATATCAGGTGTTACACTGACCTCAGGTGGTGTGTTTTCAGTAAGACACTACAGCTGTGGGCATACACAGGTACACAAACACAAGCTTGTATAGGGTCAGAAATTAAGGGCAGCTCGGGGCACTTACAATTAAATTGAGGATGTAAATGTGTCCTGATATGTCTTAATATGTCTCAATATTAAATTCTACGTCTAGCTATAAGAATTATACATTTTCCTACTCTGTATATATATATATATATATATATATATATATATATATATATATATATATATATATATATATATATATATATATATATATATATATATATATATATATATATATATATATATATATATATATATATAAATGCCCCTGAAAGTCTAATCCAGATGGCAAATAGTACCCCTTAATGGAGAAAGCAGACTTGATGACATTTTAGATAGGAATTTGGAGATTTAATGCCATTATAAACCATATTCTGTCCCCAAGGTCTTTTATTTGTCAGGTTTTTCAATTCTTAGGACATTATTAGACATTGTATAGCTACAGGGACAGCAAGGCATGTACACACACACATGCTCTCACACATATGCAACATTCTACATTCATACAGCACACCTCTCACTAGAGTGACCTTTCCTTGACATTTCGGCTGTGCATCTGCCTGTGTTGTAATAAGCTTCGATATAAAGTGTGAAACTTAAAGTGCATTATTATTTAAATGTTACACTGAAACACTTTCCTCAAATAATTAAAGTGACATTCATTGTTGCTTTTGTTTGAATCTTATTTTTATGCTATTTTACTTCCACTAAACCTCAATGTTTAAAGTTTGTTCTCAGGTCCTATAGAAGGAACAGCAATGTGCTATTTACTATCATCCATGATTGATTTATTAATACACATCTGATAATAGAGAAAGTTATTGAAGTTGGTGAACGGTACAGGTCATTGAGTTTATTCTCAGGAGTTCAGACAGTTCAGTCCTTGGACAGCTGTTGTCTGTTATGTATCTTATGTCTCTCTCTCTCATTTTATTTAATTTTTTTAAAACTGTAATCCTTTCCCTTTGTTTTAGTTCTTTTTTTCTTTTGAAAAATTTTGCTTCACGCTTTATAATCATTTGGCCTTGACCACCAGCTCTCTTATAGTTTTTCTTCATCTTACATATAGCATTATGACGATAAAAATGCTTTGCATGATAGGCTAAAGATTAAAATGGTTGGGTCATTCTGTTTGTATTTATAGAGTTTCTTTATGAGACTGTGATGGAATACAAACGTTCTCCTCATTTGTAAATTGCTAAATGATTAAATGCAAATGAATACTGTGAGCCATTGAACAGTCTGTGGACAGTAAACTGAAAATAAATCATTTTAATATGCTGAATAAGTGCTCAAGAAACATTTCTTATTAATATATCAATGTTGAAAACATTTCTGCTGCTCATTTTGTGGAAACTGATATCTTTTGTAGCTTTATAAATGTTTTTACTGTAACTTTAAGTCAGTTTAACACATCCTTGCTGAACAAAAGTAAGAAAAAATGCATACTTTTTTTAATTGTAAGAATATTTGTAAAGTATATATATATATATATATATATATATTTTTTTTTTTTTTTGCCTCCCGCTTATACCATGGTCATTTGCCAGCAAGCTAAAGCTGTCAAATGATGGTCATTTTTGTCAGCTACGACTCTGCATCCAGCATTCTATCTGCTTTAAATCAGACACAGAGATAAAGTAGTGTGGTAAGGTTGCAATTTGAAAGAATTAGTATATGCTTCTTTCTACAATTAATCTGTGAGTTGAATTACTTCAAAAACATCAATGTTACAACCTACTTGCTGAGTAATATAATGTAGCGATTCAGTATATATGAATAATGAATAAAAGACTCAGAGCAGCATTGACAACACGTCTACTGAATGTGTGTGCGCAGCATGATCTCTATGTCAATGAAAGCAGCACATATAGAACGGTGATTAAACTGACTTGTGCATTAAACAGTTTTATTGCATCTTCCAGCCAATCAAAATCAAGTATTCAAACATAATTTATCATTTATACGGGCAGTGTGAAAACTGTAACCTGTAAATATACACTGCTTTCTGCATACGCTTTCAAAGAGAGCTAAGAAGGCCTTAGAGGGCCAGAAAGAAATCAAAAGATTTATGCGTGAGTTTGTGTGTGTTCTCTCTCTATTATTATAATGTCTTGTGACTGCCTCCCCATTTATTTTCCATTTAGCACAGAATTATCCTGTCAGAGTCAGTGCTTTGCTGTTGGATTTGCAGAGGTGAGCCAGAATTATGTGAGTGTGTGTGTGGTGAAAGCTAGTTGCATATGCCTAAGCTTTTCCATGACACACACTTGTTCTGAAACGCTCATAAACACATACACACAGAGCCCTCTGTTCTCACTCTCATGTGATGCATTGTTCCATCTCTGATATAAGTGACATCTGTCTTACAGAGCCTTAAATGGAAGAATATACCAGAAAAAAAACTTCTTTGAAATGTAAGAAATCTTTAACGGTTATGACAATTATTCCAGTTTCACTCTCTTTTAGTGTCATCTAGGGGTCACATTCCTATAGGGTTCTTCCTGTTTTGATATGACAGAATCCCCACACTGTGAGATCTCCCAAAATCCCCCATGCTCTCTTCCTCTTTCCCAGAGATCTCTGGGGAATGTGCTTATGACCAACTCAAATCTGTCCTCAGTGACCCCACAGATCTTTTCTTAAGACCGCGACATCTGAAATGAGTGTGTCCTGCAGTGTGACACATCACTGGTTAGCCACTAATATAAAATGGAAGCTGTCGGCCAACTATACTACATAATCCTTCCATAGGAAGACAGGCTTAGAGAAGAGAGAGCAGGGAATAAAACTGGACATAGGATAAAACTCCTGAAATATGCTATGGCACAATTTTAGGCCTTAACTCTTATTGTAATTAAACGATTTTGCACTATTCATCAGAAGAACTGTCTTTTGCTGGTTTGAATGCTATCGTTCAGTCAAAAATTTAAAAGTTTACATGTTTCACCTTTTAAAGTTCTTGAAATAAGTTTCTTATGCTCACCAAAGCTGCACTTATTTGATTAAAAATACATTTAACACTTAAACGCGTATCTCAGGTCTATAAAAACCTGGGATGCCACTACCCTCCTCCTCCTTAATTTTTTTAATCAATCAACCTTCTTAGTATTCCTCAATAAAAATGCATTATAAACAACGTAACAAGATTTTAAAAGAATGCCTGTTTCCCATTAATTTTTTGTAAAAATTGTGTAGGATTGCTAATAACCTGAGGTGTGACAAGTATATTTTTTCTGCACAACAATAATTGATTCTTTGATGACTGAATAAGTGCAATTTACCTTTATTCCACAAGGTGGCAATGGCTGATACACAATGATGAAGTGACGTTTCACTCACAGTTACCGCAGGCAGAAAACAAAAGAATAGGTATTCATAAGTATCATAAGTCACTTGATAGTGGATTTGATGAAAAAGCTGTCAGCGATCAAAATATTGATTTTGAAGACATTAAAAATTACAGTTTTAAAAATGTTTGAGGTTGCAAATATGAGCCAGATGTTGAATGTACTGGGAAATTAGCTCTGATGAGAACAGTAATGATGATACAACATCTGCTCAAACTGAACCCTTTCAAACTCCAAAAGGTAACAAAATATGCTTTTTTTTTTAATCTTCTGTAATTATAACTCTAATATCAGGATAGTTTTATATTTTACAGCAGGGGTCTCAAACTCGTGGCCTGCAGGATGATATTTTGTGGCCCCCTTCTTGACATCAAAGTTTAGTGTTAGTGCGGCCCGCGCGTTGCTCTGAAAAGCACCTTGTTGCTGAATCGTTGCGTGAGCAGCGCTTGCAGCCTCCTTTGTGTGTGTGTGTGTGTGCGAGAGAGAGAGAGTTGGCTCGCCCCTCCCTCGTGCAGTATATTTGGTTGACACTGCCTAATTGACAGGAACAGACGAACGAAGCTGATCAGACAGTTGAAACGAATGTGGTCTAACAGCGCTTGTCAATGTCAAAATGATTGAGATGGCCAATCAAATCAAAGTAGGCGGGGTTTAGGTTCTCTTTTGGCTCGTGCACACTGCACAGTCTTCATACACGGACGAGCAATCTATCGCTTAATGCCGTTGCTGAGAGAGACTCTTTTTCATTCTTTCCGGTGAAATCACAAAACAAAATGCAAACGTGTCCATGGTCTTATTATACAATCATTGATGGACATCTTTGATTTTAATGAAGAAAAACTACATGAGGGCGGATTAGAACCCTGAACCTTTGACACGGTTGACAAAAATTCTACCACCAGACCACTAGAGAATTCAAAAGGTTTTTGCTGATCTATGTATTTATTCACTTACTCACTCATGCGAAGAATATCGGGACTAATAATATATTTGACGCAAATTAATGCAAATATTGTTTACAAATAGTCCTAGAATTAGACCTAGAATTTTGTTCACTGTTCTGTTTGACCTGATTACGACCTTGCTGTGAATTAGTCTATTATTTAAAATAAAATGAAAATCATTCATTATTTCATATTACATTTAATTTATATAGGCTATATAATTTAGTTCAAATTCAGAGGAACTGTTCATGTTCAGAAGAAACATTCATGTTGAAGAACTGTTAATAATAAAGATTGAGAAGATTGGATCAATTGTGCTACTTTTTTTTTGAATACTTGAAACACTTTTTATGTGGAATACTTGATGCGGCCCAGCCTGACCCAGAGTCTACCTCCAGCGGACCCCAGGTAAAATGAGTTTGAGACCCCTGTTTTACAGAAACCCATACATGTTAGATGTAGATTAGGGTCGCTAAAGATCCAAATATGGAATGATGATTGGTGAAACATTCATGTATTTAAGGGTTATAACTGTAATATTGTGAACATTATTCTAATTTAAATAAGTTTCTATTATAATAATTTTTTTAATAAAATGATTCCTGTGATGGCAAAGCTGAATTTTCAGCAGCTATTACTCCAGTCTTCAGTGTCACATGATCCTTTATAACATGCTGATTTGGCGCTCAAGAGATATTTTTTATCATAATCAATGTTGAAAACTGTTGTGCTGCTTAATATTTATGTGGAAACAGTAATAGATGTTACTATTACTGTACAATATCCCCCCACCCCCTCCCCCAGTATTAGTTTCTTTAAAAAATAAAACAATATGACAGCCGTTTAAAAGGTACTTTATATCACAGGGCATTAGGTCTGCAGAAGCAGAGCTGAGGATCTCTGAGCTAAATTATCGTAATGTAAATATACAGAACATCGGTCGTGGGAAAACTTGGCAAGTACCTTGTTTTAGTACAACAAATTATAGAAAACGTCAGCATACAATATTTACTTTCACACATTGTCTCATACAGAGGTACCTGACGGCTCATTTAGTATGACTCATGTACTTTCAAAAATACATGATTACTTGCCTAAAGTTAGCTCACAGTATTACAAATTCATCTATGAACAACCACCACAAAAATGCCACTGCAAAAACACACTACACACATATATTTGAAAACATACATTTCTTTTAGGTAAAAAAAAAAAAAAACACTGAAACATAACCTCATCACTGATTTTCAGGAAATGGTATAAGCTACAACATTCCTTTGGTAAACTCATTTACTTCAGTATCTGAAGTATTTTGCTAGATTTTTGGCTTAAGTCTTCAACATGACATTACTGCATCATGTGACTGGAGCAGATGTCCATGTTTAAGTGGGACAGAGACTGGGTGTATTATGGGAAAGCACAGAGAGACAGCTTCAGAATTTCCTTCCCTATTATTGTGCTGGATATTATTGAATAAGGTCAATCAGAGAGTTGGTTTGTTCATGGACACAGAGAAATCCTTTACCTCACCTCAGCAGATACCCGAAGCAAAATAAAGTTGCAGTTTGAGGTTGGAAAGATTGCTCTTGTTTAGCATGTTGTCGCAAATGTGAGGTTATCCATTCTGTAGAGATACATTCAAGCTATTTTAAGGCATTTAAAATATGTAATTTTGATGATCATAGATGAGTTTTAAAGGATACAATTATTGACAGGGACATAGACTAAAGTAGATTTGGGTGTATACTTTCGGATGGCTGTCCTGTAGGAAAGTCCATTGATCATCAAGCTTCAATCTCTGCACCGAATGCATCATCATCTTTGCTGAAATGGCTTGATACTTGAAATAAATCATGATGTCCTTCACACAGTCAAGATTTCCTCTTCCTGCAACCGCAAAGCATCCCCATAACAAGACTGGACCGCATCTTGTTTGACCATGGAGATGGTGTTCTTCTACTCATAAGCTTTGCCTTGTTTGCACCAGACATAGCGTTGATCCATGGGTCCAAAAAGTTCCAGTTTGGTCACATCACTCCATAAAACATTCTTACAGAACTCCACAGGTCTTTTCAAGTTTAGCATATTCAAGTCAACCTTTATGTTCTTCTTGGTCAAGAGTGGCATTCGGCAAGATTTACCAACATGAAGGCCTTGTCTAGTCTTCTTCTTACACTCTGAATTAATACTCCACATCCCCCTTCCCTCCCCCCTCCTTTCATCATGTCATCTTGCAAGTCTTTGGCAGTAAATTGTTTTTTTTTTTCTCAGTTGCTCTGGTCAAACATTTATTCCTCTGAATAATATTGTGCCTTTTCTTCAACACCTTCAAATGTTTTCTTGTACAACACATTTTAAACGTATGAATAAGGCTGCCAGCTGTGTCTCTAGGAACTTTTGGTGTTCTGAAATCTTCTTGTAGCCATAGACTTTGTAATGTAATAAAACAATTTGTTCTCTATAGCTTTTGTAAGAGCACTTGTGACTTGGCTATATTTGCTACTCAACTTTAATAAATGTAGCCTATGCATGTGTAACAGCAAGCTAATTCAGTTTTGTTATGGAGTTTCCAAAGTTTTAGTTGCGTTTTAACACAATTATGTACCATACCATACAAATAATTGACTTAAAAACAGCAGCGTTGAATAGGGGGTGAATAATTATGACTTGGCTGTATTACAAAAAAATCCTATAATTTAAAAGCATTACATTATATATTGACGTTATCACTTTTAATATGTCACTAAATGTTATAGATGCAATTTTTTAAACTCTGTATCTATTAGGGATGCGCGGTATACCGGTACTGGGAAAATACCGGTATATATTTTACTTCAAACGGTACGATATCATGATTTTGCTCATTTCGGTATATGCTGCTGTTCCGAAGTTCACCGCTAGGTAGCAGTGTGCTACCCAAACTGACGTGAAACCGGCAAATGTGGCAACATAGAACAAAATGAATACAGCAGTTTAATCTCACTCAACACGCCCAAAACTAATTAATAAAGAGAGGAGTAAACATTAATTTGGAATTACTTTGCTTATAAAACTGATGAAGAACCATCAAACCTTGCCAAGCATATGTCATTTGCCATTCCTGACTTGAAAAAGACATTAAGAGATCGACAGGTGAGTGCATTATTCAAACAATCTAATGTAGACATTTATTTTCTTTTAACACTGATAAACGCATATACATAAGATCATATCGTTTAAATATAATGAAATCTCCAGCATTCGATTTCAACCAGTGACATTTATATTTCATAATATTTGCACGCATACTACTGCACAATTTACATTCGCGAATGACATAACCAACTGTGTTTATGTGACTACTCACTAAAGATGGACATTTTTTACATAATTGTATGTGTATTTGACTAAGGAAAAACAACTTAATTTGAAATGCGTGAGCTCTTTAGGCTTGTGTGTTTGTTGCATGAGTGCACAGAAAGCTCTCTCTTAAAGTGCTCCCATCCCATGAATTACGAAATGCTATAAAATCGCTTGCATGTTCAAATTGGCAAGGTTTAAAAAGACGTGGGCAAGTGATTTCCGTCAGCTCTCCCGAAACGACAGTGAAAGTGTTGAATCTGAGCGTGCAGATTGCTTTTATAGTGCAGGTGCGATGTCTTTTGAAGCCAGAAGAGAGATAGAGAAGGGAGACGCACAGTATTGCTGAAATTACTTCTCACAAGAAAGTTTCCAAATACCTGATTTGATGCGATAATCTGTGTTGATTCATTTACTAATACACATTTGCGGTAATTTCCCGCCCCATACATCCCAAACTTGCGAGAGTGAGTAAAATTACACAATACCCATGCCAAAATTCAGACCCTGTATGGTACCGATTTAATATCGGTACTTCTGTATTAGGTTGTGGTACCGTACAGAAGCCAAAATTGTGGTATCGAGCCATCCCTAGTATCTATCTATCTCTGATACAATGTGCAAAACCTATGGTAATACCATGGTGCTTTTTTGTATAGCTTCACTTAAGTTCTGGTACCATTTTTGGGATTTCCACCTGGATTTGGCCTACCCAAATTGAAAAGCTTCCGATACCCACACACAGTGGTCTAAATACACAATTGTTGTGTCATTTTACAGGAAACCCATTGAAGTTACATAAACTACTGCTAAAAGTGATAAACATTTAAGCATATGTTGTCTGCACTCTAAAAAATACTGGGTTAAAAATAACCCAAGTTGGATTGAAAAAATACTGGGTTAAAAATAACCCAAGTTGGATTGAAAATTGACTATTGGAAATGGAAAAATTAGATTAGATTAGATTCAACTTTATTGTCATTACACAAGTACAAGTACAAGGCAACAAAATGCAGTTTAGGTCTAACCAGAAGTGCAGCAGCAAGTGCAGGATATATACAGTGGTTGTGTAAGTGCAGGACATGGAAATGTACTGAATATATATAAATATGTATAAATAGAGAGATGGTTATTACTATAAACAGAACTGAATTTACAGGTGAATATGTAGTGAATAAATATACAGATGGTTATTACTATAAACAGAAATTACAGGTGAATATGTCCTATGAATATAATATACGGATGGCTATTACTATAAACAGAATTTTACAGATAGAGGTATACAATAATATGTTAGGCTAATATGAGGAATATAGCAGTGGATTAAGGTAGTGCAATAAATTATGGACAGAGCTATCCGAAAGAAAGTGTAAAAGTTCAGTGGAAAGTGGTTGCATATTACAGTTAGAAGTACGGTGCAAAATGCAAATGTAAACATTGGTACTATAAATACAGTCGGCAGTGCAAATGAGCATAATCCAGTTAAGATATGGTGGTGCAAAATGCATAAGTAAACAGTTGTTAATGTAATAAACAGTCGGTAGTGCAAATAACAAAGTGAAGGCAGATGTGATGTAGGAGAGTTAGCAGTTTATGAGGGAAGTGGATCAACGGGGGTTTGAGTTCAGTAAAGAGACAGCTCTGGGGAAAAAACTGTTCTTAAGTCTACTGGTTCTGGTCCGGAGGATCCTGAAACGCCTGCCGGAGGGCAGGAGAGAAAACAGTCTGTGGGCTGGGTGAGAGGAGTCCTTGAGGTTGCTGCGAGCTCGATGCAGGCAGCGTTTCCTCTGGATGTGCTCGATGGCAGGTAGTGGAGTCCCTGTGATGCGCTGGGCAGTTTTCACCATCCGCTGCAGTGCCTTGCGCTCCGCAACAGAGCAGCTCCCATACCATACTGCCACACAGTTGGTCAGAATGCTTTCTATTGCGCAGCGATAGAAGTTCACCAGGATAGCCGAGGAGAGCTGATTCTTCCTCAGTGTCCTCAGGAAGAAGTGAGCTGGTGAGCCTTCTTGACCAGGCTGGAGGTGTTGGTCGTCCACGACATGTCCGCCGAGATGTGGATCCCCAGAAACTTGAAACTGGAGACACGCTCAACAGCCATTCCATTGATGTGGATGGTGTCGTGTGTGCCTCTTGACTCTTTCCTGAAGTCCACGATGAGCTCCTTCGTTTTGGTGGTGTTGAGGAGCAGGTTATTATCAGCGCACCATGTGGCCAGGTGCTGGATCTCCTCCCTGTAGGCAGTCTCATCGTTGTTGCTGATGAGACCAATCACCGTAGTGTCATCCGCAAACTTGACAATGGAATTAGATCCATACACAGGCTTGCAGTCGGAGGTGAAGAGGGAGTAGAGAAACGGGCTTAGCACACAGCCCTGTGGTACACCAGTGTTGAGTGTGATGGACGTGGAGCAGGTGGATCCTGATCGAACATTCTTTTGTCTGTCAGTTAGGAAGTCCAAAATCCAGTTACACATTGAAGTGTTGATGCCCAGGTCTCCAAGTTTGGCTATTAACTTGGATGGGATGACAGTGTTGAATGCTGAGCTGAAGTCAACAAACAGCATGCGTGCATAAGTGTTTTTATTGTCCAGATGGGTGAGCACAGAGTGTAGTGCCATGGAAACTGCATCCTCTGTGCTCCTATTGCTGCGATAGGCAAACTGGTGTGAGTCCAATGTGGATGGTAGAGAGTCTTTTAGGTGTTCCAGGACCAGCCGCTCAAAGCACTTCATGACGATGGGTGTGAGTGCTACAGGGCGGTAGTCATTAGGGCACCTCGGGCTAGAGTGTTTCGGCACTGGCACAATGGAAGTGCGTTTAAAGCATGTTGGTACAGCTCCTTGGGCAAGAGACAGGTTGAAAATGTCTGTAAAAACCCCAGCGAGCTGCTCCGCACATGCCCTGAGAACACGACCAGGGATGTTGTCTGGTCCAGCAGCCTTGTGCGCGCTGATCCGGCTCAGTGCCTTGCAGACATTTGTGGAGGAGAGTGTGATTGGTGAGTGGTCATCTGGGGTTTGAGCTTGGTGGCAGTTTCTCTGTTGTCTCTTTCAAAACGAGCATAAAAGTAATTTAGCTCGTTCAGGAAGTTGACATCAGTGGCTGCGGGGGTGGACCGGGTGGGTTTGTAATCACTGATGGCCTGAATGCCCTGCCACTTGCGTCGAGGGTCAGAGTTGGAAAAGTGTCCCTCTATCTTTAGCTTGTAGCAGTGCTTGGCCTTTTTGATGCCCCTCTTCAGGTTTGCTCTGGATGTGCTGTAGGCTTGTGCATCTCCTGATCTGAAGGCAGTATTGCGTAACTTCAGCAGGAGTCGCACTTCCCTGTTCATCCAAGGCTTCTGATTTGGGTATGTGGTGATCTGTTTCTGGGTTGTAACACTGTCAATGGTGGTATTGATATGATCCAGTACAGAGGAGGTGAATGAGTCAATGTCCGTGTGAGCGCCACTGGTGGCTTGAGAAGCAAACATACTCCAGTCTGTGTTTAGAAACCTTTCCTGGAGTGTGGAATCTGCCCCCGCAGGCCACACCTTGATGATCTTCACTGATGGCTTCACACGGTTGATGAGGGGTGCATATTTGGGTGTTAGAAACAAAGAGACGTGGTCTGACTGTCCCAGGTGGGGGAGGGGTGTTGCAACGTAAGCTCCCGCCATGTTTGTGTAAACATGATCTAAGGTTTTGTTTCCTCTGGTGTGGCAGGAAACATGCTGGTGAAACTTGGGTAGCACTGACTTTAAGTTTGAGTGATTAAAGTCACCTGCAACAATAAACGCAGCTTCCGGGTGATCAGTCTGTTGTTTACTGATGGCTGCGTGAAGTTCTTTCATAGCAAGCTTAGCATCAGCATCCAGAGGAATATAGGCTGCAGTGATAATGGTGGAAGTGAACTCCCGCGGTAGATAAAACTGTCTACATTTAACCATGAAAAACTCAAGGTTAGCTGAACAATGACTCCCAACAATAGCAGAGTTTGTGCACCAAGCTTTGTTAATGTAAAGGCACAACTGTTCTGTATGAACAGACCCGAGATGAACAAGAAAAATACCGCAAAATTGCAGAATCTGGAGAGAACCTGATCCTCGCGATCTACACGCGCCGCCATCTTGGTTGTATCAATGGAAAAATTGGGTTGTTTTAAGCAAATTTTAACCCAACCGCTGGGTTAAAACAACCCAATTGCTGGGTTAGTCCATTTTCAACCCAACTTGGGTTATTTTTAACCCAGCATTTTTTGAGTATGATCTGTAATAATCCCCACATTATCTGAACAGCTCTGAAATCCTGGCCTGGTTTAGATTTCCCACTTGAATCATTTATTGGGAGTTGCAGCAATTGATAATACAAGGCACAGGAATTAGAGTCGTGGCAAAGGGGAATCAGATGCTCTGTACAGAGAGGCCTTCAGCGGGTAGTTTGACCTCTTTCACAGAGTTTAAAACACAGTTAAAAGGAACAAAACATGCTGAAATGTAGCTGGCTGTATATGCAGAACACTGAAAGTTTGTGAATGGTAAATTAATGTGAAACACGCACAAATGTCTAGCTCTAGGAACACAAAAAAGTCTGATTGGGCCGATCAAAATGGTGTATAAACTACAGAGGGTGTTTAATAAGCTCATATCTTTTTGTTCTTATTTTCTCAGCTCTTGAAATAATTATTTCCTAAAAACCCTGTTGGGGACTAGAATAACTCAGCATGAGTGTTATTGTGAGAACAGATGCCCATTTCATTCTCCTACTGGACATTTTGAGTTCATTTGACATGTTTATTTATTGGTCCTCACTTTGCAGGACAAAACACTTGGCACTACACCTCAGAGCATATGAACAAGACATCAACAGTTCTCTCCCATATCCAGCAGTTTTAACATAGCTGATCACCAATACACTACTGTTTAAAGGTTTTAGGGTCAGTAAGATTTAAAAAAAAGAAATCAATACTTTAATTCAGCAAAGATGCATTCAATCGATCAAATGTGATGATAATAAAGACTGGTTGATTGTTAAAAGAAATAAATAAATAAAATATTAAGCAGCACAACTGTTTAGCACATATAATAATAAATAGTAGAAATGTAACTTGAGCACCAAATCAGCATATTAAAATGATATCTGATATCTGACTGGAGTATAATGGCTGCTGCCATTCAGTTGTGAATCAGCTGTGCAATCAGAGAAATAAATTATATTTTAAAATATATGCATTTCTAATTGTAATAACATTTCACATTATAACTGTTTTTATTCTATTTTTAATAAAAATGCATTGGTTTCTTGACTTTCTTACGAGTATAGTTCACTCAAAAATTATTTCGCTGTCATCATTTACTCACCCTTATGTCTTTTCAAACCTGTGTCAACTGTGTTAATGGTTTTTGTCCATAGAAGGAAAGACATTGGGGTCTCAAACAACATTGGAACCCACTGACAGCCCCAAATACTGAGACACTTACAGTATATCTTCTTTTGTGTTCCACAGAAGAAATAAATCTATAAAAGAAGGTGAGTAAATTATGAAATTGTGAACTATCCTTCTAGCTTAACTAGCACTTTCTTGATTAATAAACAGTACTAAAAATGCCACGGTTGGGGAATGGGTGAAAGGAGCGAGAACTCAAGTGCAGGAGATATTGGGTTTTATTAATCACAAAAACATAAACAAAACAAACAAAAACTACCCACGAGGGGGAAAACCAGAACATACCACGCACAAGGAACCAGGAGACATAAAGAAAGGATGGGTATCAATGACAACTAGGGCTGGGCGATATGGCCTAAAAAAAAAAAAATCTCCTACTTAAAAAATCTCCAGATAACAAAGAAATTGAAACAAGTTTAACTTTATATTGTTTATGTAAAATATTTCCGGCTTGGTAGCACATACCTGGGGACCAAAACTTTCAGCATGTGAATAAACCCAGGCTATTTCACAGATGGGCACCATATATATTGCAATATACATATAAAAGGTTTATGAATTGATATGCAGATCAAATTATTTTTTATTAACAACAGTAGCTAATGTTCAAAAATGTATGGGGAAAATGTAAATATTCTGCTCTTATTAAATATAGGTTAACATTGTTCTTTTATAGTCTCACACTGAACTGACCAACAGCTTCAGTGATTTTAATAAAGGAATTATAAAAAATAAAAAATACTATTTCTTCCACAATACAATACCCCTTTAAACTTTTAGTTTAATAATAATTAGAGCTTTGAAGTACTGGAAAAAGTGTGAAGCACTTGAAAACCCTTAAAGTGCTTGAATTTCAATCTCAAAATGTTGTACTGACCCTGAGATGAATAATGACAACAACATTAAATCCACGTGGTGTTACTACAGTAAATCATGGTGAATGTTGGTGATTTGTGACTGAAATCCCTGATCTTCTCTCATGTTGTTTCCACATCAGCTGTGTTTGATCTGATATCTGTGGTTTATAACAGAATTCTGCATCGAACGCTTCCACTAGATCTCGCAGTAGCAATGTTATTAATACTGTGGTGAATTCAAACTCTTTCTAACTGGATCTCCCAGCGCTGTGTAGTAACGGTGTCACGAGATCAGCCCGTATGTGAGCTGAGCTCCCGCTGCACTGTCCATTACTGCTCCGAGCTGAGAAATGTCCGTGCAGCTCAAACGAGTAACATCAGCGCGGTTCCGTTCAGACTTCAAACACACTTTGCAGCAGGGTATTGTTTGTTCTGCGACTGACGCCAAAAACCCGAAACCAGTTACGAATGACACTGTATGTTGTAAGATGACACTGTCCGTGTTGTTTGTGTATCTCTGGCAAACCAGCTGGGGGCTGAGCCCATTCAGAACTACGGGAGGCCAGAGGGGTGCGTCGGCGGATGTAAACATTTTTTAATTTTTTTTTTTTTTTTAATCGACATAAACTACACATTCGAGTTAATCGATAAATTCGATTTATCGCCCAGCCCTAATGACAACGAACCAACACAGTACTGCAAACACAAGGAGACTAAGGCCCTGTTCACACGAACACGGGTATTTTCAAAACTGCAGCTTTTTCTACGCGGCAGCACAACTTTCGAGCAAAATGAGAAAGAAGCTTTTTTTTTTTAAATTGGTGATTTTTTGCAGAATCTGTTAGTTGAGATCATGAAGAAACCTCTCCATGTTTGAGATAACAGTATTGGTATATTTAAAAGCTTACATTTTGAGGTTGAAATCGGCTTGTTTTTCGGAGATTGTAGCATGCAGTAGGGGCGTGTCATTGTCTGTATGTGGAAAAGCCGGCTTTTGTTTCTTATTGCCCCCGCCCTCCCCGGGAAGCATGGCTACTTATGCAGCTCTGGTCGGCTCTATCTGATATCAAAATTCAATGGAGATGGACGCCGCAAAGATTATCGCAGACGAGCTGAACCAGATAAAGACAGAGAAATGGGAAAAATCCGTAACTTTGACTGTAAATGCTACACGAGGAGAAAAGAGAACTCTCTGCATGGGAGACAGTCCTGTAGCCAGAAGCTTTCTCCAGACATTATGTACAACATGCAGCTGGATTCTTTAGCGGCGGAAAAAGAGTGGCAGGACATGCAAATTATTGGACATTTAGAGGCAAACAGACGCACAGTGCAAACTTCGGAGATGGTTACATCCACAAAGAAGACCCCGACAAAGAGAAAGTGTGCCCGAACAAATTATTTCATCTGAGGCAACAAGATCTGCAAGAATACTTTTCTGTTTCTTATGGGGTGAGTTTCCATAAACATCAAAGTTTGTCGTTTAGTGTTCATTCTAAGAACACGTACACGTTATCTTATGTTTAGTCCTTCCCATACCATAATGACTGTCATTTTAATTGTAATCGTTAGCATCGTATCACTTGCCAAAAAAACCCATTACTATAATGGGCTTTTAGATAGTAGTGTTAGCAAAGTGATCACGGTTATCACAGAATCCTGTTCAAAAAGTTCTAATGCTACACAATGCATCCGTTGGGTATGTCGTTGCTATGCAACCATGCAGCTTTACAGGGGGGAGCTTTACAGGGGGTATGACTTATCTAAATGAGATGTAAATGAGCCCTATGTCACTCCCAGCAGGTGAGAACTGCACAAATTTTAGAGGTTGTTTTCTCCCTATTAAGCTTTTTTGAGTGCCTACTTTCAAATGGCCACAACTTTTCCAAATATTATCAGATTTCCATGTGTTACACATCGTTGGAAAGCTTGGAGACTACAATTTCATAATCTGTGAATAATGCCCCAGAACCGACTTGTGTCCTACTTTCCGTGACTGGTCACATATACAGTTACCTGTCACTGAGTCCAAAGTAAAGGAACTTGTATAAGGGTTTCACTGAACCCATGGCATCCCTCAGTACATCGGTGGCATGGATGGGACCCATGTGGAAATCAGGCAGCCAATCACAGCGTGGTTTTGCGTTTTTATGTGGACAGAGATTTTTTTTTAAACCGTGTTTGTGTGGACGCGATTGTTTTTGAAAACAGAGGAGGAAAAACTCTGGTTATAAAAATACCTGTGTACATGTGGATTAGGCCTTAATAGGGAGCAAACAAGGCAATAAATGAGGGAGGATGATTGGGCAAATGAATCAATTATCAGGTAACAAGAGGGGCGGGGTCAAGACAATAGACATGAGAGCACATAGCACAAAGAAACACGTGACAAGCCATGTGCTCACACAAAACATGACAATGTAGCAGTATCAGGGCTCTGTCACAAACCCAAGAGCAAAACGAGAAAGTGATTTCCCTGACAAAAAAGGCCATGCTGTTCAACTTTTTTCTAGTTAAAAGCTTGGATATGCTCATTAACTATAGCGAGACCAAAGTGAAATACTATATTAACAGTGTTGCTCTAGAAACTTTTGTACATCTCAAGGCCAAATCAGAAGTATTCATCAGGGAGCTAATTATGAGATTGATCTTCATTATTAATATCTGTATCACCGTAATTACTGTACCTTTGCACAATTTAATTATCCTTTTGTCTCTAAGGGTGAGTGAAAAGTTATCTATAAACCCATTATGGTGGGGTCATGTACTGCCTTTTTCTTAGAAAATGTATTAGAAATTCAAACATGCATAAACATATGCATATCTGGTATCTAAGAACTCTAACATCACAACCTTGATGTAAAGTATCACACGTCACAGGCACTGATGTCTAGCATCAGGAAGCCAACACACAGACTATGACAGCTTAGCATGTGTTATATACATTTAGATTTGCATTTATGCATTTGGCAGACACTTTTATCCAAAGCGACTTACAGTGCACTTATTACAGGGACAATCCCCCTGGAGCAACGTGGAGTAAAGTGCCTTGCTCAAGGACACACTGGTGGTGACCGCTGGGATAGAACCAGCAACTTTCTGCGTATTAGTTCAGTGGTTTAACCCACTGGACCACCATCTCCACAGCCAATCTGTGCAGTGCATTTAACACATCATATACTTCAGATATGATGTGTTTTGGACTGTGAACATACCACTGTTAGAAAAATATCCTTTTCAAGTGGTAGAATCACTTTGTTTATGACCGAATCTGTACTTTTGAACAAATCTTTGATCTATTTATGAATCCATGCACTGGCTTCTATTTTTGTCATTTGTTGACAAAAATAGTGATAGGCCTACTTGAATACTATAATTTAGAATTTCTAAGTAGAAAATAAAGAATTGTTTCATTTGAGAATGACACTGTGTTATTTAACAAATTGTTTGATTTATTCGGCTCAATGATTCAGTGATTAATTCCTAACAACAAAAAAACAATTGTCTGCGACTAATCTGAAAGGGTAACTGAATGAATCCGTGAACACATCTGGACAAATCTTTTTGCTGAACAGATTCAAAAGATTCATTGAGTCATAGAGACACAAAAATCACTGTTGAATCAAAACCACAACCAATATTTTCAGTAAAATATTTGAACTGTTTTTTTTTTTAAATCCATAAAAATGTATTTCATGTGTTTACATGTCTTGTTAAATTATTTTTTGCCAGGGGTGTAACGATTCACTCATCTTGATGCATTGTATGCATATGCATGGCTTTTTGAAACATTAATTGTTTGTGTAGGTCAAGAATCAATTTGCATTTTAAATGCATTAACTATTGTAAACATTTTGGTCCAGTTTCACAGACTGGGCTTGGATTAAGCCAGAATTAGACCTTAGTTCGATTAGGGCAGTGGTTCTTAACCTTGTTGGAGGTACTGAACCCCACCAGTTTCATATGCGCATTCACCGAACCCTTCTTAATAGGAAAAATAAAATATAATTTTTTTCAAATTCAAAACATAGGTATATATTTTACTGGTGCACAAAATGAACCGTGCATCAACATCACTGTGTTCAAAGAAAAAAATATTAAGAAATAAATCACAAGACGTATCATCACGACAGTCACAAGTCAACTACTGGGCGCACCAAATTCCCTGCAGCACAGATAGGCCAAGCAATGTTGCGTGATCACCTGCAGCCAATGATGGCCAAGCGGGGCGTGTCATCACGATTCATATGAGTCGGTGTGTGTGTCTTGACCTCCGCCGAACCCCTGAGACTGACTCACCGAACCCCTGGGAGATTTTTCTTGTTATATTGTTTATAATGAATTGACTGAGGAATACTAAGAAGGTTGATGTCTAAATGTCTAAAGACCTGAGGTATGCGTTTAAGGGTTAAGTATAGCTTTTATAAACGTGCCTTAGAAAAAAGCATAACTGGTGTGTATCTTGAGACAAAACAGTGCCACTGATATATTTTAATGTGTCAGCGCAAGTTGCTTTTAGTTAAGAATGCTTAAACATCCATTTTAATCGGGGACTAGGATTAAGCCTTGTCTATGAAATCGGCTTTTATCTTCAAGATAAAATACTGTAATTTTGTTCTTTATTTGTATACGAAAACTTGATAAAACTGAATGTATCAGAAAAAAATCGAAATTAATCGAAATCGAAATCTCGAATTGTGAATCAGATTGAATCATTCAAATTCTGCAAAAATCATACGTGAATCGAAACGAAAACCTATAATTTATGAGTCAAATCAATTCTCTGTCTAACCAAATATTCACAAGTGCACAAACAAAGGGATAGAGAATGTGAGACAGTTGCTCAATATGGGGAGTGATTTTTGAAACAGTCACTGTTTTAGTGCCACTTAAACAGTTCCAAGAATCCCAAATCCACCATGAAGCCCAGATTCATACTTCAACTCCCTGATAAATCCCACCACTGACACAATCCAGCACATTCAGCGAGTGTGAGCAGCATCATGTGTGAAAATGGAAATACTTCATTGGTCTCATTATCTCTATAATCAACATTGCTGTGTTGTTGAGAGAATAACCAACTGAGCATCTATCTCTCCGTCTACATTACTAATATAATCCTTTGCTTGCATTACTCATTCATAGAAAGAGATTGTTGGAATAAGCAGGATTCCTTCTGTACTCGTATGTCAAACAAAAACTCCCACACTCAAGACTCCCGTTGCTCACTCTGTCCTTGAACTTATAATAGTTCATGTCTCCATTAGCAGTAGAAAAGAGTTGTTCAAGCCCTTAAATGGCTTGCATTCACTCCAGCGCTCCGTAACAAACACAAATCCCCACAAGAACTCCAGCCACCAGCCCTGGATTTCAACCTTACAAATAAATGACAATTACACAGCATGGCGTGTTTTGCTTGGGCTGGTTCCTGTCTAATGGATCCTGTTGTATAAATAATGACTGTGTTTTGGACGACGCCTCCAGGGTCTTGTGGAATAGGGCAAGGATGAATAAACACAGAAAACTCTAAGAGACTTTACCTAAGGGACTGAGGTTGGCAAGGCGGGCTGCTGTCAATCTCCTACGCAAATACATAAAGGTAAAAATATATATGCATACAAGCACACCCAAAACGAATTACACATACTACAGTTGTCACACATCAGCAGACACACAATGCCTACACATTCTCATACGTGCCATTTTAGGTCTCGTGTGACGCCAGTTTCTTGGACCGTGAAACATTCCACAGATGCCCATGGCCGAGTATATAAGAGTGATATCATTGCTTTCAAAAGGGTGTGGCAGTGAGCTGGCATAGTGATTTATGATGTGGTGTTTGAAAAGTATGGCGCTATATAAATGCGTTTAATCAAAACTGTGTATACAAGCAAGAACAAACATGGAGAAGGAAGAAAGCGTCTGTAGAAGAAATATGCTGGAACTGGTTTGTAAGCAGCTAAAAATAAAAGCCAGCATGCATACTGGCCACTCATGAAGAGAGGCGTGCAACATCATAGAAAAATAATAATATAAAAAGTACAAGTTCAAAGGGTTTTTATTGAAATAAATGAAAACCTTTATTCAGCAGGGATGCACTAAATAAATAAAAAAAGTCACAAAAGATATATTTCAAATAAATACTGTTCTTATGAACTTTCTTGGTTGCACTTTATTTTACAGTACGTGCACTTGCGTGTATTTACCTAAAAAAGTACTGGGTAATATAAGGTAATTAATGGGTTAAGGTTAGGTTTAGGGGTAGGTTCATGGTTAATACATAGTCATTACCCAGTTATTGCAATACATAGCATGTACATGGGGAACAGTATTGTAAAATAAAGTGCTACCACACGGACACTAATAATAAAAAGGTTTCTTGAGCACCAAATCAGAAGGATTTCTGGAGGATCATGTGACACTGAAGACTGGTGTAATGGATGCTAAACAAAACAGCTTTGCCATTACAGGAATACAATTTCAAATTGAAAACTGTTATTTAAAATTTTAATAATATTTCACAATATTACTGTTTTTACTGTTTTCGATCAAACAAATGCAGCCTTGGTGAGCATAAAAGACTTCCTTAAAAATATTAAAACAACCTCATCATTTTTGAACAGAAGTGTAATTGAACATTTTGTGAAAAAAAAAAAAAAAAAAAAAAAAAAAACCTCTGCATGTGCAAGCTTAGCTAACACTATGCTATTATGTTCTGAGTTGTTGTCATGGCATTGTCATGTGGTTAATAAGGTGTTGATGCATTGCTGGCTATGTTACTAGGCCATTCTGGATAGGTGGTTGCTTACTCACTAAAGTCAAAAGTGCCCATTCCCATTTGTGTGAATATTACTTGAGTTCCTTCTTTTTCACTGTAAGTCATACACAATTTGTTTCAATGTTTTTATCATAAGACAGGTGATATTCAGGTGAAATTGTGAGTTTAATAATTTAGAAAAGTAATGGCATACATCATCTTTGCACTAAAAAGTTGAATATAGTTCAAACAAAAAAACAGAACTACAGTACAGTATGATCTGCGTTGCTCACATGGAAGGTGCAGGTTTGAAACAAGCCAGATGCGAATCCCACTGTCTTCTACCCACATAACTTCCAGTCTGCTCTCTATGGTCTCTATAATGTGCTGCTATAATAGACCTTATTCAGAGCAGCGCCATGACAGGTATGAAAGCGAGGCTGTGAGGGATAGACTTGCTGTGTTTTTTATGGCATCCGCTGTAAAAAGCCGTATAAAGCTCCTAGATCACTTATAATCTTCCACAGCTCATGTTGTCTGGAGTTTTTTTCCCAAATGGAATTTCTTGGAAAGATAATTTTGCAGTGTTTCGTCAGCAGAACAATCCAAAAACACATGAAATAACGAGCCCGATCTCACAAAAATGCGTATAAATTATACTAGTGTGCAATCTCGTGGAATGTATACAGCAAAATTAGTTTTGGCGTGCATATGGTACGCCGTTTTTCGCGTGCATATGATATGCATATTATGGCGTATTATACGTACGAACCCCCCACCCCCTACCCTCACCATACCCAAACGCGTGTCATGTACACTCTAAATAAAAAAGGTTCTATATGGCACCAAAAATGGTTCTTCGTCGTAATCATAGGGGAACCATTTTTGGTGCTATATAGCACCATATCTTAGCATGTTCTGTATATGGTAGCGGTGCTATATAGCACCTTAGTTAGCGGTGCTATATAGCACCTTAGTCAAAGAACTGGTGAAGAACCTCTGAAGAACCGCTGAAGAACCACTGAAGCACCAAAATTGGTGCTATATAGCACTTAAAAAGGTTCCCCTATGATTATGAGCCAAGAACCATTTTTGGTGCCATATAGAACCTTTTTTTTTAGAGTGTACACGCCATAAAGTGCGTATCATATGCACGCAAAAAACTGTTTAGCATATGCACGCCAAAACTCATTTTGGCGTATACATTCCACGAGATTGCACACTCGTACCCACTGAAGAGCTGTATGTCTATCCCTCACATCCTCTCTTTCATTCCCGTCAAAAATCAAAAAGGCACTGCTGTGAATAAGGTCTATAAAAACTTGCATAAATACCCAAAAATAAATAAATAAGAAACACAGTCAATGCAGTGTTTAATACGAAACTAATTGAAATCTTGTGATGCATTAAATAGGACAACGTTTCCCGATTTCAATTTATTTACGTGCTTAATTGCTTTGTTATAGACAATTTATGTGGAAATTCCCCCAGAATTTCCCTTACTGACTGATGATGACCTTCATAAGCAAGACATAATTAGAACAATCCCAAGAGCAAAAAAGCATTTTTCATCTCTTTTTCGTCTTTTTATGTACCTTGAGTAAAAATAAAACTGAATGGAAAAGTTATTGAACTCTGTCATAAACTTTACATAATTTAAAGATGTTGACTATTTCAGTCCAATCAAAATCATAACTGTACATTATTATTAACTCTCTCTCTCTCTCTCTCTCTCTCTCTCTCTCTCTCTCTCTCTCTCTCTCTCTCTCTCTCTCTCTCTCTCTCTCTCTCTCTCTCTCCTCTCTCTCTCTCTCTCTCTCTCTCTCTCTCACTCACTCACTCACTCACTCACTCACTCACACACACACACACACACCATCTTACCTTCTTTGTACGAAGCTTGACAACGGAGCTTTCAGCTTTTGGGACAATCTCTGGGTCTGTGGCTGTAATTGTATTTTGATTTGCCCGATGTTCCTCATAGAGTCCCTCAGGTTGAGGTTCTCCTCTAGTTGGTTCCTTTAGCCTTGAGTTTTGATCCTCTGGGTTTGTCACATTCTCACTGTTAATGGTGTTTAAGTCTGTACATGTTGAATGTTCTGGCATCTCTGCTGATATCTGAGCAGAAGCATCATCTCCAGATTCAGGAAAGGACCCCTCATGGATGGTCTGGAGTTTTGAGGAACAATCAAATGCTTCCATTGAGTCCATTTTTCCAAATGGTTCCAGTTGAGAAGTTTCACAAGCAGATGTTCTAAAACTCCCAACTTTTAACATCTCATGATCAGAACATTTAAAAATGCCTTCACTCTCCTGATTATCATTGTCCTGTAGACCTCGAATCACTATGGGATGTTTGCACACTAGACTTGCTTTATTAGCATCCAAGCTAGCTTCTGGAATGTGATGAGTTTCTTGAGAAGTTGATGAGGATAAAACGTTTGGGATCGTAGTATCATCTGAGTACGAGCAATCAACTTTTCCAGATGTTAAAATAGTCTGTTCAGACATTTCATAACATTGTCCTTCCACAATAATGTGTGGATCAGCAGATTTCTGTGGTGAGTCAGAGGTGGGAGGTTTATTAGTTAGGTCTGTGATCCCGCTTGTGACACTTATGTGTTCATATAACATCTGACTACTCACAGTGACTTTCACCAATGATTCTGTATTTTCTACAGAAATTCCACTTTTGGTATAAGTTAGTTCAGAACAGTCAACTTTGACAGAGTTGTTTAAGGAGATGCTGTCCTTCAACACATTTGATAAATCATTTGTTTCCTCTATTTGAGCCAATACTGTGGTAGTTGGCACAGAATGTGTCAGGCTATGGGGAGCAGATACTTTATCCTTGTTTAGTTCCTTATTATCTGGATCTCCATTGTGAGCTTGCAAATTTCCCGAAGCAGAACACTGCAATTCATCTTGATCTGCCAAGTTGTCTGAAGGTAGACTGCTATCTTGGTCACTCTTGTGCCGTGCTGTCTCATTGACAGTGTCTCCAGGCAGCAATGATTGGCTCTTTGGACCATCACAGTTAGGTTGAGATCCACCCTGAAACTTCTGCACTACCTTCTCATTCCTTTTCATTCCAACTTCAATATCTTTTTTAGGGCAGGATAAAGTCCAAGGCTGGTGATGACCACACTCAGGCATCGAGGCACACCTGCCACGCTGGTACCGCACATGGCAGCAGACCAAGTCCAGGTCATCATAGCTGTACTGTAATCCTGTGCGTGGGGTCACATGGTCCTCCCAGCTTCTCTTACGAACGGCAACAGGCATGGCCAGATCCCTCTGCTAGCCCATAGAGCCTTATTATTACAGCCCACGAAACCAGATAGAGGTCCTTCTGCAGAGAGAGAGAGAGAGAGAGAGAGAGAGAGAGAGAGAGAGAGAGAGAATTTCTTCATTGTCAAACACATAAGTAATGATGCAATCTTTATATGTGAGAGAAATGTAAATGCCACATGTAATGAATGCTATTGACATTGAATCTCAAGTGCTCTTAAACTTGTTTAGTCTGAAGAGTCTGTTCTATGTTACACTGAAAAGCACATTGACATCTTAATATGCCACAAACCTTGTGAACATTATAAATACTAGAATTATTTTTGAAGAACCAAGTGTACACTAACCAACATTTAAGTGTTCACAGCTTTTGACTTATTTTGGATACTTACAGAAAGGATTATTGTTATAATATACTGTATATACTTATACTTTTTTAACATTAAATATATATTCAATACAGATTTCAAAAACTGCTGCATGACTGAAAAAAAAAAATAGACGAATCACATTTGCCCTTGCGCCAATCATTGAGTCAGCCAAGCATTTCACCAGACCCTCCACCCACTGAAAAGTACAGTAATACTTCTCTACATTTTGCACAAGTCATTCTTCAGTGATTAGCCACCAAGGACTGACTTCTTTTTAAAATTAGACCAGAAGGAAAATCTCAAGATGGAAAGAAGTGCAGTAATAAAAGACCGTTGAGGGGAAAACCACACAGCGTGGTGAAATGGCAAAAGCTCTTGTAGTCCCTTAGGTCTGATAGATCTTCATGACGTCTATGTGAAGTCAGCGGTTAGTGGAAAGCATTCAGAGAAGGTCCTAACCAGGACATTCCTCTCACATCTGGCCAGAAGTTACTCCCTCTGTGGAACATCTGGTCATGAAGTCCAGCCTGACAAGAGCTCGGTTGCCTCTGGCAAGCACTTTTGTGGATTATTCGTTTTCGATAAAGACAGTTATCTTGTCGTACAGAAAGATAATCCTTAGTTGCTCACGTCACTGACATCCTGAACTTACTTTGTGCATGTTTGGTAATGTCTAAATATCAGTATTAGTCTCTAGTGCCTGCTAGAATAACTAAATGTCTTAGTTTGTATATAAACAACGAAAACGTGATAGTAAGCCAGCGCAGTAGACATTTTAAAGAGATTGATAAGCAGATGGACAGTCTAAGCATTAGTACCTGGATGATTCTCCTCTTGTCCTCCTCTTCCTCTGGCCTTGTGAGCGTGTCACTCTGTGTTGGTACCGTTCGTCTTTGGCGATGGAGTGGCCAGTTACCCACTCTCCCCGGCGTGTGGTGAGCTCACCCTCTGACACAGCTAGCTCTGTTCTCAAGCCAGCCAAGACGTCAAGGTCATGTGTCTCCAGGGGTCAGCAACTTCTCTATGGTCCCATGCAATGCGATCAAACACAATTCCTGCATTGAAGAGGTCTAAAGGGAAATACAGAAAAATACACTCTTGTATTGAAATAATTCTTCAATGTGAGATATAAATGTATCCAAGTTTGAAGCCTCTAGACAAGTACTTCAGTTCTGTTGATATATCAAATGTTCAGCTGTCAAAGAGGCAGTGCTCCTTTGCAATAAGCGTCCCTAATTGGTTCTGCAACCAATTTGCATTTTTCCGTCAATGAAGCAGTTGGACAGATGATGCAAGAACTCCACAAGAGGGAGGAGGAAGCCATTCGCTTCTACCAATCTCTCGCCAGACGTCTGGGGCGATCACTGATCTTGGTCAGTTCCTGTTGGAGCTTTTTCTCCCTGGAAGAAACAAGGAGGAGGAGAATAAAACAGTTACGCGCGGAGCTAGAAACGTGGAGAGCATGTTGTCATCTAGACGGTATTAGAAGTTTTAGCTTGAGATGACTGTTCTGTTTGTTTTTGAGTCTTAAGTCACTGTTTATCTTTCTCTCTCTCCTCCTCCATTTCTTGCTTTCTCTTTTAAGAAACCAGGCTCTTCATTTCCTTTCTATTGTGCAGTTCATCTGGAAACTGACAGTTGTATACTTTTCTAACTTCTCTCCCTCTCTCTCTGCCCCCCTCTATTTTCGTGCTGTTCATGACATTTAATTATTCCTATAAAATCAGCATGCCAAATTCCCTTTCCACTCACAGACGTTCACACACAGAGACACACACACACACACACACACACGCACACACGCACGCACGCACGCACGCACGCACACACACACACACACACACACACACACACACACACACACACACACACACTCTTTCCAGGCCTTCATGCGTGTGTATCAGTTTGTTAGCTGAGAAAAGCACTCTCCGGTTTTGATTAGAAGCAGACAGGGTTCTGTGTAAAAGTTTGAGTCAGAGGTTCAAGTCAGATTGCAGTAATGCTTTGGCACTCATTTCAGATAACTAACGCAACTTCATAATGCAAAAGCTCAAGCGTTCTTACCCAAACACTTAAAATAAATAAATAAATAATAATGACAATAATAATAATAATAATAATAATAATATTTAGCTCAAACATCCAATATATCCAATTTATATACACAAATATTGATAAAATATTGAATAATAATAATTATTATTATTATTGATGTTGTTATATAATATTTTTTTCTTATTATATTTAGAAGTTCATTATATTAACATACTTTGAAGTACTTTCTAATATTTAAAAATAACAACACCAATAATAATAATAATAATAATAATAATAATAATAATCTAATAATAATAATAACAATACTACTACTACTACTACTAATAATAATAATAATAACAATAACAATTATTATATAATTGATAATTATTATTAACAATAATAATAACAATAATTATAATAATAATAATAATAATAATTATTATTATTATTATTATTATTATTATTATTATTGTTGTTGTTGTTATTATATAATTTTGCTTGTTATATTAAGCGAAACATCCTTTACAAGTAATTTCTAATATTTTAAAGTACCACCACCACCACCAACAACAACAACAACAACAACAACATCTTATTCTTATTATTATTATTATTATTATTATTATTATTATTATTATTATTAGTGATTTTTTTTAAGAGGTCACTAGAACTGTTATAGCCAGGATTGCTCGAGGGACATTTTTCTACATATCTTGGAAAAAGGCCATGTCAAAACTCTTTGACAGTGGCTCGCTTGTTCTTGGGCAGCTTCAAAGGAAAATAAGGTATAGTACATTTCAGTGTGTGAGCTGGCTATTCATTGCCTAATATAGACATGTTTCTTGATGGTCACCCTCTCTCTCACACTCTTGATTTGTTGTTTAAAGGGAAAGGACCTGTGCCCGCTTGCATAAAGCACCTTAAATTTTTCCCTCAAGTATGATACTTAAGGGGTGATTTCCCCTTACCTAAGAGAATAACTTAAGGGTGTTGCATATAATCTCTTAAACGGTTCTCTCAGGTAAGGGAAACATTTAAGTGTTTCACGACAGTGATCCTGGATTCACGTTATAAAAGTCTTGTTGCCATAGATACGCAAAACACTAACACTAATGTTGTGTTCACACCAAACGTGAATAGAGCGTCAAATTCGCGTCTAATTTGACGCTTGAACTTTGAATGCATTCGTGCGTCCAAAAGCGAGATGGACACGCGTAAAAAGCAAGCGTTTGAAGGGAAATTGACGCGCGTCCTTTTGTGCTTTTCATAGTGGTTGTGTGCGGCCGCGAAATTGAAAAATACTACTGTTATTGTGTCACGAAATGTAGTTTTAAGAGTTGTTCAGTCGAGAATGTAGTTGTTTAAAGATCAAATCTGTGGTTTATTTGTGAAGATAGCGCCTATTTAAAAATGTTGTGAGATCCCAGCAATCACTCGGAGCTCGCGCTCATGTAACCCGCCTGGAACAGCCTTACCTTGGCTAGTCCTCCTGACTTTTGCCGCTGGTAAACGAGAAATGTTTAAATTCACAATCTATAGCTAGCTTCGGTTCTATTATATGAAACATATAAGTTAAAAGACATTAATGACTTGTTATAACGTCAAACAACTTCTTTAATTATGTGTTTTTCTTCATCTCATTCAGAAATGTACGTATGACTGCAAGTGTTCAGTGTCACAGTGGTTGCGATGTGTGACGGTCAAATCGTGCAACAATTTGTCATCGCTAAGATGGTCCAAAGGGTTCTCTCTATCCCTAAAAATTATTCTTGGCACATAATGATCTTCAGCTGGTTCCATAAATTCAGCCATGTCGTCTTATTTTTGTCCACATTACTCTTAAGGTTACGATTTCCAAACCTTAAGTTATACTTAGGGAAATGACCGTTAAGGGGTTTTATGCAACACTTAACGCTTTTTTAGGGATTACTTAAGTGAAAAAACAGCATTTAAGGGGAATTCTAAGTGTTCATGACGTTTCGCTTAAAGAAACCCTTAAGTAACACTTAAGGGTTTTTTTCTGCAACACCCTTAGGTTTAAGGGAAACATAAGGGCGAACTTAAGGGAAAATTACACTTAATGTGCTTTATGCAAGCGGGCACTGGGACCCATACAGAGTAAAGGGATGGTAACACTGACAGCCATTTACAGTGGCAAAGCGACCAGAAGTCATTCTCTTTCAATGAGGGTTGGCTATTTCATACAACAGTGATTGTTGGTGACATTATTTGTGTCCAGCAACACAACACAGTTGAGAAGAGCATTATGCAAACATTTATGCAAATTAGTCTAGACAAGACAGAGGGGAAGCTAATGTTGATATTGTGGTTTAATGTTAATGTTAAAGAAAGAAAGAAAGAAAGAAAGAAAGAAAGAAAGAAAGAAAGAAAGAAAGAAAGAAAGAAAGAAAGAAAGAAAGAAAGAAAGAAAGAAAGAAAAAAATGTCATAAACATACTCGATCTGATGTGGTTTCAAACCTGAGACTTTCTTTCTTTCTTCTTTCTATTTTTGCTCTTTATGTTCCACACACAGGTTTAGAATGACATGAGGGTGAGTAAATGATGACATAATTTACATTTTGGGGTAAACTTTTCCTTGAACTATATGATTTTTTTTTTACCCACATGCAACAATATTATAATACAATATACTGTATAAAACCATGCCACAAATGGTTGCCATTCTGAGTGAGTGATTCATATACTGATACTCGTTCATCTTATTCATGATATGATGTATTACACACAGTCGAAGTTTATATCTAGGCACTTTCCTCTGCATAATATTCATATTTTGCAGCAAGAAAATCGATTCCATGTCAAAATAAAACGACACTGTATTTTGAATAAAAAAATCTAATTTGTGATCATACATTCAAAAGCTATAGCCAATAACTCAGCTCACCACAAACCATTTTTTCAGTGGCTTTCAAAAAGTGATGGGGGAAAAAAATCGACTTTGTCAAAAAATGGTGGGGACATGTCGCATCTGTCCTAACTGCAAATTACGCCTGTGGAAATGGGCAAGCAACAGAGTACAAAAAATCTTCTAAGCAGTCAAATAATATACATATTACAGTTACATATTACAGTTAGTTATTAGTTACTCATGAATATATTAATAATGATATTTATACTATAGATAAGTAATGTCAAATGCTATTCTTTTGAAATTTCTGCTCATCAAAGAACCCTTCAAACTGCAAAAATTAGAATGATTTCTAAAAGATCATGTGGCACTGAAGACTGGAGTAATTAAAGGCTGTTAAAATTAAGCTTTGCTATTACAGGAATGAATTACTTTTTAAAATATATTACAATAGAAAACTTTTTTTAAACTTGTAATAATATTTTTATTGTATTACTGTTTCGGCTGTAAAATAAAATAGAATGAAGTAAATATCTTCCTCCTTTGTATCTCTGTCTCTGTCTGTTGTCCATCACATTTAAACCGACTTTCTGTGGACCAAACATATATGCTCCGCATATGGAAGGATCGCATAATGCTGGAAACTGACAAAACTAAAATGCAGACAATAAAATCTGACAAACACGCTCTCTGACATGGCCTTCTGTTTGTATAGCCAAAAACCATCCTTTCACTCACTCCATGATAGTTAAGCAAATTGGTTTTGAACACACTCACAAGCTCCCAGATAGAAGCCTTGTGTGTAGTGTGTGTAGGAGGTTGTTTGAAGGAGTTTTTTTTTTTTTTTTTCATGGGAAAACTGTACTGTCCTAATTCTAACTCTTAACCTCTGCTATTCCTGCTCCTCTGACCAAAGGCCAAACATCACATGAACTCATGACAAAGTAGGTCTACATCAGACTGTGACCATTTAAAAGGCCAGATATTGTGTTTTTTTGTTGTGTGTGTGTGTGTGTGTGTGTGTGGTTTTGGGGACAAAACGCACAAGTTGAGAGGTGAGTTGAGTTTACATTTTTTGGTCCCTATGAGGAAAACAGCTTATAAATCATACTGTGATTTTAAAAAGTTAAGTTTTTGAAAATGTAAAAAAAGT
The DNA here is from genome assembly GCA_023566225.1 of Romanogobio albipinnatus. Taxonomy (NCBI): domain Eukaryota; kingdom Metazoa; phylum Chordata; class Actinopteri; order Cypriniformes; family Gobionidae; genus Romanogobio; species Romanogobio albipinnatus. The sequence goes on from CM042241.1 coordinate 22,111,278, forward strand.
TGTTTCTGTTTAGGGTTAGAGGAGAGAATATACAGTTTGTAAAGTATAAAATTCATTATGTCTATGGAACGTACCCCAAAAATATGGAAACCCAACATGTGTGTATGTGACTAAGATTATCCACTAATCACACTTAAAATATTCAGCTTCACTATGCAATTTTGTGTTCTGACCACAGTTAACTGTTATTTCCTAAAACTTTGAAAATCATAATAGCTTGATATATAAACAGCTCATGCATACTATAAAAAATTCTGCTCTGAGTCGTATTCATCATTTGAGGTTAAGCTGTGCTGTTATTTAACTATGAGTAATAGGTAAAAGGTGTATGTATATGCAGGACCTGTCATCGTTGCTACGAAATGCTGAAACACACCCACACTCACTCCTCCAGAGCGGAAGCATGCCCATTTAGGACCATGAGAGTTCCGCTCTCACATAACAGCATCATTAGTCACATGACTCTGGATAAAGAATGAGCCATTCATGAAGTACTCAGAAGTCCCATCTGGTCTGCCCTGTGCTCTATAAGCATTGCTCAGAGTGTCCAGAGGAAATGCTCCCACATTCCTGTGTCGTATAGTTTATTATTGGTGGACAGTCAGTTTAACTTGAGGTGGCCACGTGGGGCTGCTGGAAAGCTCGGTTGAAAGTGAAAAAGTTGTCAGCTTCAAATCTGATGCAAATGTCAGACAACTGCTTACTGAGATAGAAGACAAAATGTTCCATAATTTGCATGGAAAGTGGGAAGAGGCAGATCAGGTACAACTGTGCATATCCATCAAAAGTATTTGAAAACTTCAGTTTTCTGATTACAAATCCCGACGACCTAGAAAAATAATAATAATAACAACAATAATAATAATAAGCAGCATCCAGATTTTGATTATGTTGAAGCTATAAAAAAGAAATATACATTTTAATTTTAAAATAAAAGTATTATGGCAGCAAATGGCTTCAATTTCATTTTTATAAAATCAATTCTTAATTATGACAAAATGGGATATGTAAAGACTCCATCACATCCTATCAAACTAAATGTAGTTATGAATAACAGATTTTCTCTTGTTTTTTTTGTTTTTTTAGTTTACAAGGGAATTGTCACAATCACATTTAATCAAGTTTGTTTTAGTTTCACTTTCATAGACTTTTAATTTGTTTATCATCATATTTCCTTTGTTCCTAGTTTCCCGCAAGTCATTAGTTTCCATGGAAACTTGTTCAGTCATCATAGCTGTTTATTATTCAGTTCATTATCACTGGGTATTTAAAGGGTTAGTTCACCCAAAAATGAAAATATGTCACACTTACCCTCATGTCGTTTGACACCCGTAAGAACTTTGTTCATCTTCGGAACACAGATATTTTTGTTGAAATCCGATGGCTCAGAAAGGCCTCCATTGGCAGCAATGACATTTCCTCTCTCCAAACCCATAAAAGGTAATAAAGACGTTGTTAAAAAGTCCATCTCACTAAAGTGTCTTGAGAGAGGAAATGTCATTGCTACCAATGGAGGCCTTTCTGAGCCATCAGATTTCAACAAAAATATCTTAATTTGTGATCCGAAGATGTACAAAGGTCTTATGGGTGTCGAACGGCATGAGGGTATTTAATGTAATTAATGTTAATGACAGAATTTTCATTTTTGGGTGAACTAACCCTTTAAGTTCCTCATCGTTTTCATGGTCGGTATTGTTGTGTTCTACTGCCTTTTATATGTGGATTACCTTTGTTTGTTTGTTGTTTAATAAATCTTTTTTGTTTGAGGAAGAAGTTTGAGGACTCGGCTGTCCAGGTGTGGGAGTATTAGTGGAGCTGGAGACTGAGGAATGACTGTTCGACTGGGACAGAGAGGTATTGCTTTCCAACCTGCCCACCCACAAACCGTCACCACTAGTCCCTTCCTGCACAAATGTTCATCACCGCTGGTCTTACCCAGGACAATGCCTGTTTTGTCGCCTTGTGTCAAGTCTGTGTCATTGTTACTGACCTAGCCTCCCTCTCCTGCCTTCTCATCCAAATTCAGCCAGTCCTTCAGCCCCACACCAGCTGCTTCCCTTCAGCCCCTAGTCTTCTACCCTGATGCATTGCTGTGTGGATAAGCCTTGGGTCTTATGATTGCCAGCTTTGGACAAGCAAGTGGATCCCCCAGCTCCACCTCCAGCATCTGTGCCCTTCACTCCACCTCTGCCCGTTGACTTTTTGGCTCCACCATGGCTCCATCCTCCCTCGGCTTCACCAGAGACCTTCAGCCTTACGGCTCCACTGGGCTCCCTTGTACCTTGGTCAGTCATTGCCCTGCATGTGCCATGGACTTACAAGTCTTCTGCTGTGCTCTGACTCTCTCCCGCATTTCTACTGGCTCCACCTAGGTCCTCGGTCGCACCTGCTCTGCTTCATTCCTAAGGCACTCTGGCTCCAACCTCCACCTCCAAAGACCCCACCCTCCCTCCCTCCTTCCTTCCCTCCTATCATTGGTTACAGGAGGTGGCGTTCCTCTTTTATTTTCATGGAATTTTAGTTTGTTTATCAGCTACTTGTTTCCTTTTTTCCTAGTTTCCTAGTTTCCATGGACACTCATTCAATCATCACAGCTGTTCAATATTCAGTTTATCATCACTGGGTATTTAAGTTCCTCCTGGTTTTCAGTTCATGGCTGGGTATTGTTGTGTTATATTGTGTTCTACACAGATTTTAGATTTTGTTAAATCTATAAAACAAATTAAATATTTTTATAATAATTTTTATAAATATAATATTTAAAATTTAAAAGAAAAATGTTAGGTATACATTTTAGGGCAGATAAAATATTAATAAGTAGGAAATAAATGGTATAATTTTCATAAAAAAATAGTAATAAAAAATGAATCAATACATAATTACAAAATGGGATATGTAAAGACTCCAACCATTCATATCATACTCGATGCAGTTATAAATAAAATTTTATATTTATTTTCTTTTTTTTTCTCCTGTTTTTGCAATTAACGGTTTTGGCTGGAAAAAAAAAATCTAAATAATTAAAAATAAGATAATAAAATAATTTTATAATAAAATGAATGATAACATATAAGTTAAGTATAATATAAGATATACAACAAATGTATGGTTTGGTTCTAAAGCTGCTTTATATGCATACAAATATCTAACTGTATGTTTTGCATGTTAAGTATGTTTTGGATTTTAAGCTTCCAACTCAGTATTTAATTCAGATGGAAATCTTCCAATAGATATACAACAGTGGGCAGACATGAAAGCAAAGTTTGACCAGGGAGACGAGTCAATCCCAGAGCTTACCAGTGTGTTATTTGGCAACATGGACCCCCTACATTGAGCTTTAGATTGATTGCTTGAGCCTGGAGATCAGGTACACAACTATAGGCAATAACAACCATATCCTGTTCCCACGATCTCTGGTCATGGCTGACCCCCAAACACACACACATGGGCCTTTGACAAAGCACTCGGTTTAGCACTGAGCTTTTCTCTGCCTTTAAAATTACAGTTCTGGATGAAGATTCATTTCCAAGGTCAGTGGTGACTGTGCTTGACTTCTCGGATGCTTGGATTTATTCCAGAGTTTTATGCTCTCGCATGCTCTCGTATTCCCTCATATTCTCAATGGCCTGCACTGCCCCCCGCACTGATCTCTTTTTTTTTCTAAACCATTACCAACTTTGATTAAATCGCTCTGTCCTCTTTGGGTAATTATGTTTTTAATGGGAATTTAAATTGAGTTAAAATTGTTCATCTCCTTGAATGTTTCTCATTATTCAGCTTAAATTAATAATTTTTTCAATGTTTTCACTTTCATTTTTTTAGACTCTACCAATTTATGTGATTATACTTGCATTTGCTTTCAAAACTCAATGTAGCATTATGACAGTTTTTTTCCAAAAACTACTATCTGTGTGCATATTGAATTGGATTTTTGGCTGATTTATTCATATGCATTGGTGCATTAGACTATTTGTTTCGACATATCGATTTAGTCATGTGACTAAAGCCTGAATATAATAAAACTAAATGAAATGAATAATGAATGATTAAATATTTGTTTGGTTTCATAATATGGCAAAGTTATTGAGAAGATAACAGACTGAATATGCCCCATTATTCACTAGTCATTAACCATAAATCATGTTTCTGTTTCTCTATATTTTTCTTTAGGAAAAGAACAAAACACTTATTTTGTTATTTGAGATTTTGAGAAATTTTATAGTGGCTCTTTCAGTATAGTGAAAAAAACACAAACAACCATAAATGATCAAACTTACACATTTCAACAATCGATAAGGTTGGAGGTGGGCTTTTTTTGCCTTGGGCCTGTAAAAGCCACTTAGCAACAACCTAACAACCGTTCAAAACCACATACAGTGCTAGCAACCAGCCACAGCACCCAAGCATACCCAAGTGTCAAATTTGTATTCTGATGAATTTTTTTTTAATAAAGTATATGTTTTATTGCAGCCTGAGAGGGGTGTGTGTGTGTGTGTGTGTGTGTGTGTGTGTGTGTTTAACACTGATAATAAATGATTTTCTGGCAAAGTAAAAACTACAGAAACATTTAATTTCTTCATGAAAAAGTTAGTACCGGCAACAAAAAAAGTAAATTCTACACTCACCTAAAGGATTATTAGGAACACCATACTAATACTGTGTTTACCCCCTTTCGCCTTCAGAACTGCCTTAATTCTACATGACATTGATTCAACAAGGTGCTGAAAGCATTCTTTAGAAATGTTGGCCCATATTGATAGGATAGCATCTTGCAGTTGATGGAGATTTGTGGGATGCACATCCAGGGCACAAAGCTCCCGTTCCACCACATCCCAAAGATGCACTATTGGGTTGAGATCTGGTGACTGTGGGGGACATTTAAGTACAGTGAACTCAATTGAAAACAAGTGAAACCAATTTGAAATGATTCAAGCTTTGTGACATGGTGCATTATCCTGCTGGAAGTAGCCATCAGAGGATGGGTACATGTGGTCGTAAAGGGATGGACATGGTCAGAAACAATGCTCAGGTAGGCCGTGGCATTTAAACAATGCCCAATTGGCACTAAGGGGCCTAAAGTGTGCCAAGAAAACATCCCCCACACCATTACACCACCACTACCAGCCTGCACAGTGGTAACAAGGCATGATGGGTCCATGTTCTCATTCTGTTTACGCCAAATTCTGACTCTACCATCTGAATGTCTCAACAGAAATCGAGACTCATCAGACCAGGCAACATTTTTCCAGTCTTCAACTGTCCAATTTTGGTGAGTTTGTGCAAATTGTAGCCTCTTTTTCCTATTTGTAGTGGAGATGAGTGGTACCCGGTGGGGTCTTCTGCTGTTGTAGCCCATCCGCCTCAAGGTTGTGCGTGTTGTGGCATCACAAATGCTTTGCTGCAAATGCTTTGCTTGGTTGTAACGAGTGGTTATTTCAGTCAAAGTTGCTCTTCTATCAGCTTGAATCAGTCGGCCCATTCTCTTCTGACCTCTAGCATCAACAAGGCATTTTCGATTGTTCAGATTGTGAAATATTCAGACCGGCCCGCCTGGCACCAACAACCATGCCACGCTCAAAATTGCTTAAATCACCTTTCTTTCCCATTCTGACATTCAGTTTGGAGTTCAGGAGATTGTCTTGACCAGGACCACACCCCTAAATGCATTGAAGCAACTGCCATGTGATTGGTTGATTAGATAATTGCATTAATGAGAAATTGAACAGGTGTTCCTAATACTCCTTTAGGTGAGTGTATAGTACTCAATTCAAGCTTTTAGAAATTTAAGCAAAAATATCAACGTTATAAAATTAAGTAAAACTGCTCAACCTTTATGAAAAACGCGTTTTTTTTTTTTTTTACACATAAGCACCACTCAAATATTTCTTCAGATAATGAAAAAACCTAGTCATCTCTCTAAACTTGCTGAGGTTTGGACCTTTAGATGGTGGATGTCAGGTAAATGTTCTCTACCATTTATCATCATTACTGTGAGAGTGTTTGTGAGAAAGTGAGCGAGGCATTGTGTGTGAGTGACTGACTGATGTTCTAGTGAGTGATGAAGTGTGAGAAAGGAAGGCAAATGTCAGTGTTTTCCTGCGTTGTGTGGAAAGGGGCATCATTGGTCATTAGATGTGGGCAGCTCTCCTCCTGCTCATTAACCGCAATAACACCTCTCAAAGATTAATTTTTTTAAACAAGTCTGTTTTAATTAGGACTGATCTTTCTCTCTCTCTCTCTCTCTCTCTCTCTCACTCTCTCTCTCTCTCTCTCTCTCTCTCTCTCTCTCTCTCTCTCTCTCTCTCTCTCTCTCTCTCTCTCTCTCTCGATTTATTTCCGTCCCCACCACTCGCTCACCTATATTTTCCTGTGCGGTGGAGTATGGAGCACTGGGCGGTCCATGTGGATTGATGCACTGACCCAAAGCAGAAACAGTGTCATAGCGCTTTTGAAGAAATGTCTTTTAGCTGCTCAAAGACCACATAATCACACCTCATGGAACAAAACAGGAAGAAATGTCTCTGAGATGCGTTGTCTGAACAATTGTGTGGCAACACTGTGAAAAAGGAAACCGAGAACAGTCACAAAGAGTTCACCATTAAATTAAAGTTCTGTCATCATTTACTAACCGTCATGTTGTTCCAATAGTGCTGCTATTTCCATTCAATAAATAGGGGCTGTCAAGCTCTAAAAAGTACAAAGAGCACTGTTAAAAAGTTTTACATATGATATTTGATGTCTTCTAAAGTCACATGGAAGCTTTGGAAGTTTTTTTACTGAAGTTATTTGCTATAGATTCTGATTTGCAATTCTACACATTTAAATTTGAAACATCATGATTGGTTATTACAAATTGACCTCAAATTTTTATTCTGGTGAATTTTTTTAAATAAAGTATATGTTTTATTGCAACCTGAGAGGGATGTGTGTGTAACACTGATAAAAAAAAATAATAATAATAATTGTGGTGAAGTAAATACTACAGAAAAAAACAAATGTAATTTCTACATGAAAAACGTTAGTTCAGGCAAGAATTAAAAAGCAAAGTAAATTCTATATCAGTACTCAATTCAAGCTTGTAGAAATTAAATCATAAATATCAACGTTATAAAATTACGTACAACTTTTCTGATACTGGTGTTCCAATCATGCACTGGGGTTTGAATAATTAATACGGTTGATTTTCCGCTAATTTTCAGCTTTATGAGTAACTTGCCATTTTGTGACATTTGGAGTTCTTGTTCTACTCAAAATGACACATTACTCAAAAACATTCCATCGAATGTTACCGTCATTGTGTATTGTGCACCAAGTATTTAGGTCTCTGTGTTCACATGCCACTTTACTTTTATTATACAAATTTGGTGTCTACACAATATCTACTGTATTGTTTACTTAGATGTTTCTAAGCGTGGTTTAATTCAGTGTTATACTACGGGGCTGTTGAATGCTTGAATCTGATTGGCTGATGAACGTTCTGAGGTGTGCAATTATTTTCTGAGGAACGCACAGCGAACATAGTTCCAGGCAGCTCTCTTGACCGCATTACAGTTCCATATCACTTCGCATAGTTAACTGTAATAACGGAAATTACAGGACTAAAAAACAACAACATGACAGACGATTTTCCTAAATTAAATTTTAATATTTATGGTGAATATAAACGTTCAACAACTGGGCGGCAGCAGTATTAGACAGTCCAGATGAAAACCAACAAAAGGAAGCGGACATCAAAGGCAAGCTTTTCTGTCTCATTACTGAAATCACACATGCTCGCACACGCACTAGTTTGCACAAAAAGGTGTCAGCGCTGCCCTGACGATTTGATCAGTTAGCCTATATAGTGTAGCAACTTAAAGGCTACACATGACATTTCTTCACTAGCAAGGTAATAACAGCGCTGTTTAGAGACACACAGAGGTAGCCTGATTCACACAAGCACTCTCTCTCTCTCTCTCTCTCTCTCTCTCTCTCTCTCTCTCTCTCTCTCTCTCTCTCTCTCTCTCTCTCTCTCTCTAATAACTTCATTAATAACTGCAGTAGATTGCTATCAATGGCTCAAGCCTCCAATAACAGCTTTAAAATGACGTTTCGGAACTAGCAAAAGAGCCGTTGGATGAGACGCGGAAGAAATAGTGTCGCTCACAATAGCGATTTAAGTACAAAAACCGGACGAATCTCTTTAAATATATCATCGGATCGATGTCTTGAGGTGTGGTAACCGTAGTATAAGCAGAATAATTGACTCCGTTCCGTTGAATTATTAGAAAAATAATGCACACCCGAGGTGTAACGGCCACTCCGCTTAGCGTTGTGACCGCATCACCACCTCGGTGTGCATTATGATTCTAATAATTCAACGGCCGGAGTCAATTATTCCTTACTGGACCTTTTACTGGCCTAGTTAAAATTACTTATTTTCTTTGTTAATTTTACTCAACTTAAGTTAAGTAGTTTACTTAATTTTGTATGTGAAATTTACAATGTGTGCAAAAAATTGCAAAAGAAAAATTGAGTGCATTTTACTTAATGTTTTTTTCAATGAATTAATGATTATGATGATGATGATGATTTTTTACTCACAAACAGCAATTCCGGTAACACTTTACAATAAGGTTCCATTTGTTAAATACATTAGTTAACACAAAACAACACATATAAATTATATATTTCTAAAGCGTTAATTAATCTCATAATATTTCATAATATTAAATATCAATATTTATGCTAATATTAAAATCAAACATGCTATCTGTTTTTTAGCATTATCTAATAATGATTGGTTACATTTTTATGAATGGTAACAAAGATTAATAAATACTGTAAAAAGTGAATTGCTTATTGTTAGTTAATTTTAGTTAGTACATTAACTGACACTAACAAATAATCTTATACGTTTTACTGAAAGTTCTATATATTTTAGAATTTGACATAGAAATTAATATTCACTATAAATATACCATGGCTTGTTAAAGGAGCTGTATGTAGGACTGTGGCCAAAACTGGTACTGCAATCACTTTCAAATTACTGCAAGTACCCCAACTCGAGGTTGCCAGATAGGCTGCAGGATCCAGCGGGAACGTAGGCTGCTACACGGAGCTTTCAATGGCAAGTGACGAGTCGTACACAGTAAGACAAGCGTTTTTGTCATAAGTAGGCTAACAAATAACAAACATTGCCACAGCAAGTATAACGCGGGACAAATTACGCCATGTCAGCGTTCAATATCAACAATGGCTATCACATGGTTGATTTCAGTCCCATCAGAAACGATTGAGAGTAACTAAATAACATTTGCAATGGTCATACAGGTCAACTTGCAGCATGTTTTATCCACTATATATACGAAGAAAGAATGAGGAATAATTTTTACAGAGGTAACGTTAGGCTACTGTCTCAAATACGTTTTCACATTGCCATAATAGGCGTGCTAATGTTGTTTTCATCAGCGTCTCAGCATAATGACAGAGAAACGGGCTCTGATAATGCATTACTAATGTTAGCAATGACGACTCGCCATTTTTATTTACCAAACAATTCCTTAACGTTACCTTTTCAATTCAATGACCCACCTCCTCCATCTGCGCTAACCTAACGTTACTTTGCATGAACATGCACAACTTTGTTCGACTGTCGTGAATATTTGAAATGTCCATTTACATTAAGTACAAGTTAGCCAAACATAGATGAACCTTACCTGTCCAGGAGAAAATTAGCAATTGCGTCAGTCTTCAAATTCTTCCGTTTTCAGCCGTCTCCATCTTTCAAAGGCATCTCCTATACAAATCCTTGTTTTATTTCGGACACTGTCACGACGTTTTTCTGATTCATATCGAGGTCGTTTAGGTTTCGTACAGTTAGACATTGTTTATCCAGAAAGTTTGTAGCTGCAGCTGTGGTAACTAGCAGAGCTGGCAACCCGAATGCAGAAACACTACTGACTTCGTGATTGGTAGATAGGTGGAGGGCGGCGCTTCAGGCATGACGCAACATGTCAACATCAACATCAGTTGAGGGCTGCAACTTCAATTTTAAAATGACAATATCTTGGCCGGACAACTGTTGTCAGTGATATAAGTATTTGAAATTAACATGATTTCTTAATGTCTATTGACATATTAGGGCCATTTTATGATTAATTGAAATACATTTCTTACATACAGTTCCTTTAAGTTTTTATTAATTGACATGAGTTTTTCGGATCTAGAAAGCCATACTTTTAAAAGCTTTCTCACATCGTTCTGAAATGGTAATGACAGTGCGGTGAATTAAGCTGATTTAGCTTATTTTAATACTTGTTTTATCATTTTAAGTCATCTTGAGGCCCCGTTGGAAGTTTGCTGAGGCCCTGGACCTTGGTTGAGAGCCAGGACACCAATGGTTTCAGCTTTAGTCTTTCTAATTTTGTGGTGTTTGTCATCATCTTTCCCCAGAAACACCACACCTGTCTGTCCAAAGAGCTATTCATTTCCCTTTCTCCCCCTCTATTCATTCATTCTGTGTTCATCTCATTCACTCTCTCCCATCCATCTCATTACAAGAAACCCAATTACCAGACACTCAAGCCACCCAATGTTCTTCTAAAAAGAGCTAAGGCGATTTGGGCTGCTTGTATTCCTCCCTTGATGAAGGCCGTAAGCTCCCATCTGCAACTGATGAGCACAATCAGCCAATCAGAACCATGCAAATCATGACTGGCAGGAGTGGGCGGGTATTGCTGGACTGAGGCCATATATCTGTAATGAGTCTTGTTTTCTAGCAATTCTCCCTTAAAAAAAATTACATTTGATTAAAAAAGACAGGAATAATACAAAATAAGCTGTAAATAAATAACACCACCAAAAAGTTGTTGATGATTTTGTCCGCCTGGATACACAAAGTAAGTCAGTTGGAGGTGGGTTTGCCCACAGTGTACCTCATTAACATGCTGTGTGTTTGTCTTTTAGACTGGCTGAACTTTATACAATTAATAATAACAGGGCCAAAAAAGGAGGGGAAAAATCACAACAGATGGTTTGATCTATTTTGTGCTTGCTGGGCTGGTGATGAACACGTGTTCTAAACACTCTTATATTAAATATAATGCCTTGAATGGCAAAATACTATTAGCACATAAAGCTTGTTGTTACCGCCAACATGTTATCTGGGATTTCCATCACATTTTGTAGTAAACAATAGTTAATGGCCATTTACACATTTTTACAATCTATATAGGACACATTTTCTCAATACTTTTTGAATATATACTCAAGACACAATCAGCGCTAAAACTCATTACATGCTTCTTTCAAAACTGTTAAGCAAATATAAGTTCAAAACCTAGCATAATACAAAACTGAATAAGACAGCAACTTGCTACATTTCTACAGAAAATATAATATTTGAATTAGTGATATCAAATCGATTAATCGCGATTAATCGCATCCAAAATAAAAGTTAATGTTTACATAATATATGTGTGTGTACTGTGTATAATTATTATGTATATAATAACACACCCACATTACGTAATCATTTGATACAATGCACTTATTGTGTACATACATGTTTTTACATTATACTAACATTTTTAAAAATACCTGCTTGTAATTACATCTGTAATTCATTTCTGTAGTTACATTTATAATTCCACTGATGACCCTTCTCTTACACCTAACACTACCCTTCAACTTACCCATACCACCACACCTGTCCCTAACTTTACCCGTATCCCACCTCAATATCAGCAAAAGTGTTTTGCAATACAATATGAACACAATAAGTACATTGTACTTGTTTTTTTATGTAAGTACATAGTAGTTAAGGCCACCTAATATAAAGTGGGATGAATGAGTGTGTATTTATACACACATAATAATTATACACAGTACACACACATATATTATGTAAACATTAACTTTTATTTTGGATGCGATTAATCGATTTGACAGCACTAATTAAAATATATTCTAAATGTAAAAAAAAAACAAATACTTGGTGGGTTCAAAACTTAACATAATACAAAAACAGCAACTTGCTAAATTTCTACAGTAATATCACATTGAAATATATTCTAAATCTAAAAAAAATGAAATGCTATCTAAACAATTAGATGTAGCTGAACACCTACACAGGTCTTTTTAATTACCATTTATACAAAAGGGGAAAACGTAGGAATAATTTGTACTGTAATGTAAACCTTGAGCGTATAACATATAACAGTAGAGAGTGTCATTCTTGTTTTGAAAACACAGTTTTTTTAGGTCATTGTTTTATGAGTGACAAAGTGTGTTTGGTCACAATATTTGCTGTTATAGATGACAGTTGATTTGAGACATGCATGTAAGTGTTTTGGTTTTAGTGCGCGTGAAATTAAATTAACTGCTGTGCCAAGTTGAAAGTTAGTTAGGAGAACCGCGTAAGGATTTTGAAAAATTATTAAGAAACGTGTTCTAGTGATTTAAAAAAAAATAAAAAATAAAAAATAAAAAAAAACCTGCAAGGTGCCCAGCTGACAGTTCAATGGCTTCACTCGTGTCCTCCAGCAGGTGGCAGTGTGGTTTTTTGGGTTTCAGCTGAGGGTTAGCTCAGGACAGTGTTACAGTGCTGTTGCCTCACCGTGTGTGTGTGTGTGTGTGTGTGTGTGTGTGTGTGTGTGTGTGTGTGTGTGTGTGTGTTTTGTGTCTGGGTATATGAGTGTATGGATACAGAAATCGAAATACGACACAGGTAGGGCCTTTCTAACAGCCTATGGCATAAACAAGCACAAAAGGGCTACAAATTGTATAACAGACATTTAAAATAACCATGATATGCTGAAATGCTGTCACACGAACATTCATTTGGTATAATCTACATGCTTTTCCTTTTTTTTTATTTTTTTAAATACCTTAACATTTTTATTCTGACTTGAATATACTAGAAATAGATATTAATCTTAATGATGATTTTTATGAATTTAAATTAATTTGTGATTCAAATGTTTTTTGTAATATATATATTTTTAACTGAATTATGCAACTGTCCAAAGGATTGTAATTGACATACAGACAGCAGACAGACAGACAGACAGACAGACAGACAGACAGACAGACAGACAGACAGACAGACAGACAGACAGATAGACAGATAGATAGATAGATAGATAGATAGATAGATAGATAGATAGATAGATAGATAGATAGATAGATAGATAGATAGATAGATATGCTACATACAATTCTCAATTTAATACATTAAGGCAAAACTGTTTGTTAATTTAGGTAATAAAAGTGATCTTTTTAGTGAGAAATCTACTGAGTTTAGATTGTTTGGCTTAGCTGAGAGTCTAGATGGGGGGAGCTGCAAGAATGGTCAAAGAACAAATCTATGGAGACGCACTGTGGATGCAGACCCACCAAACAAATCAAACCTAAAATAATGGGATGGCAAAACAGAGCCTGTCCAGCACAGCTCCCCACGGCGTGCGCAGCTTTCTATTGTTTCCACATTATTGCATCAGTGTTTTGGCCAGCCAGGGTGCAGTCAGTGAAATTAAAGCCATCTGACCCACAGTGCAAATGAAATGAGATGAATATGGAAGCCTGATACCAGAGACAAACCTCTGCTATACAATGAGAAAGAGAGGGAGACGGAACCGAATAAAAGCTTCGACAGATTGTGGTCTTCCTGGAGTCTCTCAAGATCTTTGAATCAAGTTTATTTTTAAAAAGGTCATGCTCGTGTTTGACTATGAAGAAACAGCTTTGTGTGTCTGTTAGGGAAAGGTTAAGGCTTCTGAATGTTCCATCCTGTTCATAAAACAAGAAAATAATGCACAATTCTTCATCAAAATGGAGATTTCCAATGTCTATTTCATGGTTGAAAATACTTGTATATTTTCCCAGACTAAGCGTGAGTCACACAGCGAGCTGTAGTCATCCTGGTGTGTTGTCATACATCAGGCCAGATGGGCTTTTACATAGCCAGAGCATTTGTGTGTGTATACATGTGTATGTGTGTTCCTAAAAACTGTCAGCTTTGGCATGACTAACTCAGAAGAAGTCCAGGCAACACTGCTGTCCTGTCCCTAGATACGGTTGCCACAGCAGCATCAGAAGGAAGTGGCTCACAGGAAGACTCAGGGCTGTGCATGTGAGGAGTGTGCATGAGAATGGGGGAGGAGAGAGCAGTGTATGCAAGTTCATCAGCCTACAAGCTTTCATTAACATCCACAACAAAGGAGATTTGCCACCATGGTGGCAGGTTTATGGGAATCTTGAAGAGATCTCGTCTCGCTGCTTTATACAGTAAATCACGCAGAAATTCACACAAGTGGAGGAGAAAATAAGCTATTGCAAGTTGACAATTTCACATATAACTGTATAAAAGTGGATTTTATGACCTGGGTAAAGATTAATCTCATTTAGCATTTGCCAACTCAAGCTCAATATGTGTTTGGTGAGAAAAAAAATAAAGAAAATGTAGAAAAACAACTGCATTCTAACCCACACAAAAAGTGCAGGTCTGAGGGATAGAAACATACAATCTGTTCCAGCTTCCCACCTAGACAACATTTTTAGGCACATAATCACATTCCTGGTGTACTGTAAAGCTATTATTCGGGCACTAGAGCTCAACATCAGTAATACGCATTTTTAACTAAGAGCAAACCACTTTGTCCAAGAATTAAGGGACGCACCGAATCCAGATTTTTGGGGTTCGGCCAAATACCAAATCCACTGGTTAAGATTCTGCCGAATCCGAAACTGAATACCAAATCCTACTCCCATCCTCAGTCCATTATCACAGTAAACACATTAATGAAATAAAAAACGTCCACAGCAGTGTATTTTTCACTTGATTTTATTTTAACTGTAAAAAAAAGAAAGAATAGACAACATTATGCCAGGATGACTGTCCTTCCTTTGCCGTACCTGAAGTTGCTGCATTTTGCTGCTGTCTGTAGATTCCTTCAGCACGCGGCTATAGTTTAGGGTCCTTGTCACAACAAGACAAATCGGCATTGCAAATTGAACATGTAGCTCGACTTGAATCACCTTCTTTTGACTGAAAGCACTGCCAAATAACTCTTTTTCTGCTCACAAGTTCCATTTTCAATTTCTCACAGCCTACTGCATTCGAACGGTAAACGCTAGTAAACACCTTCCTGTAATCAACGGCGGCATCATTTTGTCGACCAGCATAGCGAGCATAGTGCAAGCCTAGGGTTCGAATCGGTGGAAAAAAATTCTAAGATTTTCTAAGATTATATATATATATATATATATATATATACACACACACACACACACACACACACCAATTAGGCATAACATTATGACCTAATATTGTGTTGATCCCGCTTTTGCTGCCAAAACAGCCCTGACCCGTCCAGGCATGGAGTCCACTAGACCCCTGAAGGTGTGCTGTGGTATCTGGCACCAATATGTTAGCAGCAGATCCTTTAAGTCCGGTAAGTTGTGAGGTGGGGTCTCCATGGATCGAACTTGTTTGTTCAGCACATCCCATGGTGCTCGAATGGATTGAGATTTGGGGAATTTGGAGGCCAAGTCAACACCTCAAACCATTCCTGGACCATTTTTGCTTTGTGGCAGGGCGCATTATCCTGCTGAAAGAGGCCACAGCCACCAGGGAATACCGTTTCCATGAAAGGGTGTACATGGTCTGCATCAATGCTTAGGTAGGTGGTACATGTCAAAGCAACATCCACATGGATGGCAGGACCCAAGGTACATTTCCCAAAGCATCACACTGCCTCTACCAGCTTGCCTTCTTTCCATAGTGCATCCTGGTGCCATGTGTTCCCCAAGTGATGCACACGCACCCGGCCATCCACGTGATGTTAAAGAAAACGTGATTCATCAGACCAGGCCACCTTCTTCCACTGCTCCGTGGTCCAGGTCTGATGCTCACGTGCCCACTGTTGGCGCTTTCGGCAGTGGACAGGGGTCAGCATGGGAACCCTGACTGGTCTGCGGCTATACAGCCCACATTCTGACACCTTTCTATCAGAACCAGCATTAACTTCTTGAGCAATTTGAGCTACAGTATAGCTTGCCTGTTTGATCAGACCACACGGGCCATCCTTCGCTCCCCACGTGCATTAATGAGCCTTGGCCGCCCATGACCATATCACAGGTTCACCACTGTTCCCTCCTTGGACCATTTTTTAAGATACTGACCACTGCAGACCAGGAACACCCGACAAGAGCTGCAGTTTTGTAGATGCTTTGACCCAGTCGTCTAGCCATCACATTTGGCCCTTGTCAAACTCGCTCAAATCTTTATGCTTGCCAATCATCACGCTCAAATCTTTACGCTTGCTCATTTTTCCTGCTTCAAACTGTGAGGACAAAATGTTTATTAGTTACATTGTACTTACTAAAATAATTACCTAGTAATATTAATTAACTACTTATTAATTAATTAATGTACTTACTATAGAGTTACGGTAAGGATTATAGTTTGGTTTAGGGTTAGTTACTTGTAATTTTGCAAAATTGACTGTTATTGCTATGTAGTAATGCGTAACAAACTTTTGAACAGTAGTGCATATATCTATTGAGTATTAAATATGATTTGTCCCATTTCATTAAAAATACACCCAACATTATTTTTATTAATTTTAATTGTATTAATATTGAGCCTCAAATTCTGTTGAATCAAATGTGAGTGTTAGTTGAGTCTCTCATGCACTTCATATGGAGATTGCTATTTATGAGGTGTCTGTGCAATTGACAAAGGGTATTTCATATAATTTACTTATGAGGCTCCATTGTGTGTATATTGCTGCCTTAAATAACAGTAAACATCTCATGGGGATTGGAACAGGGTTAAAGGCATATTGAGAGGCTTTAATAACTCAGACAATTATGAGCAGACCTAGACAGAATTTGTGCACTTTTCAGCATTTTCTGCACTGACTTTGACTGTAAAAGGTTTTGAAAATGTATTAAAACAAGCTATAAATGCGCGTATTACAGAAAGCATTAATCAAGTATGTCCAAATATTTAATAAACAAAACACATAAGGGTTGGAGGAAGTGTAAAACTGTGAATATCAGGTGTTTAAATTCTGCAATTCTTTCTGTGAAGTTCTGTGTGCAGATTCTATGTGGGCCTGGTTGTGACACAAATAAACACTCAAACATTCACACATAATTATGGAGCTCAGGTTGGAACGCTAGCAGGCTAATGCCAACAGTAGTGTGTGATGACTGTGTGGTTGAGTGGGCAAAGCAGAGCGGTTTACCACAACATTCATGAAACTAGAGCAACACAGGCCTGACAGAACACCTCGGCATCCCGAATACCATAACACAATTCTCAACAGTCCTGCTCTGCCATTCCACTCCAGGCTAACTCCAATTCAAAGAGTTAGGAAAATTAACCTTTCTCAACTAGTGAACTGAAACAGAGAAATTGTTGTTTTAATACAGATGCTTTGGATTAAAGTGTCAGCTACATAGTCTCTTATGTTCACCAAGGCTGCATTTATTTTATAAAAAATATAGTAAAAATATTGTGAAATATGATTACAATTTAAAACAGCTGTTTTCTTGTTTAATCAATTTTAAAATGTAATGTATTCATGTGATGGCAAAGCTGAATTTTCAAACAAACAAACAAAAAGTATTAAATGCCACTTTTGAATAAAACTATTAATTTCTTAAAAATATAATTTTCTACTGATCCCAAATTTTTAAAACTTATTTTAGATTTACTGTATTAAGGACTATAACTGAATCATTTAATAATAATTAATAATTTGACTTTTTAATATTTAAATGTGTTAATTTATTGTAATGTATATGATTCTTGCATTTTATATAAATAAATATACATTACATGGTCATATAATAAACAGACATTTAAATTACTTTTTTAAATCAATAACTTCATATTTGAAAAAGAAAAATCACTTTTTTTCCCACTGAGATATAGTGTCCCTATACATAGCCATTTAATGGACAGGTCTTCAAAGTTCTACCCAGTAAGAAACAGAATGATCTTACCTTTGACATACGATTGCACAGACTTGCAAAGTTTCCAGAAAACTTTATGTCTACCCAGTGCACAGTGAAAAAGTCTCTCCCAGGCAGTTTCATGAGTCTTCCCCTGAGGTCTTGCATGTTTCTCTGAATCCTTTAGTTTGTGAGAGGCTGATGAGAACAGGCTCCAGCACATGAGGACACCTGCTTCAGAGATGAAGCTCAGAGAGGCCAGCTGAGCCTAGGATCAGACTGAGCCCTGTCCCAGGAGAGACTACTGATTCACTCTGATGAGAATAGAAAGAGGATTTACACACACACACACACACACACACACACACACACACACACACACACACACACACACACACACACACACACACACACACACACACACACACACACACACACACACACACACACACACACACACACACACACACACACACACACACGTTGGTGCACTTATCATTATGAGGACATTCCATAGGCTTAATGATTTTTATATTTTTATATTCTTATTTGATTTTTAATTTATATTTTTATATATTGTAAACAATTTATATTCTAACCTCTAAACCTACCAATCACAGGACAATTTCATATTTTTACATTTTCAAATAAGCATAATTTAGTATGTTTAATATTCCATTTGCCTCGTGGGGACCACTAGCTGGACATTTGGTCCTCGCAATGTAGGCTAAACAAGACACACACACACACACACACACACACACACACACACACACACACACACACACACACACACACACACACACACACACACACACACACACACACACACACACACACACGCACGCACGCACGCACGCACGCACGCACGCACACACGCACGCACGCACACACGCACGCGCGTTGGCACTTAGATACACCCTCAATATTGCAAAGGACAAATTCACATCATGACACAGAGGTGTGGATCGAGCTGTTTCTCACATACCAAATCACTAGGGTTGGAGCTGTCACACCTGCGTGTCCCGTCTGGATAATTCTGAAGATGCATCCACACATACACATTGGCCCACAGCACTTACCCAGATGAGGGGGCTTCTTCTGGGCCACCAATCTTGGATCATGGCCAACAGAGAATGGGGGGTGGGGTTAATAAAGGCCTTCCGAAACGAAGTGGCGCGTTTGTGTAAGAAAAATATCGATATTTAAAATTTTAGTAAAATAATTTAATTTTAAAAGTAAAATATCTAGTTTCTGCCAGATGTGCAATATCGTCAGACGTAGCTATGAGTAAATCATGGGCTAATTTTCAAACTAACCCTTTAACTTAGTGAGGATCTGTAAAATGTGTACCTTGAATGCAATGTTAGTCGCTTTGGATAAAAGCGTCTGCCAAATGCATAAATGTAAATGTAGGACCTCTCATATACATAATGGCTTACTGTATTGAAATACACTGATATACCCTAAACCAGGGATCCTCAAATCTGGCCCACGAGATCCACTTTCTAGCAGGGTTTAGCTCTAACCCTAATCAAACACACCTGAGCATGCTAATCAATGTCTTCAGGATCATTAGAAAATCACAGGTAGGTGAGTTTGATCAGGGTTGGAGCTAAGCGCATTGGCCCACAAGGGCAAGATTTGAGGAACCCTGCCCTAAACCCTATGCAAGTGGTTCTCGAACTTTTCAGGATTTTTGTATTCAATATTGATCTCTTCGACCTCAAGCATGAGGACTGTGACAAATACACACTATTAGATTTACTAAACAGGGCAAATTAGTGTGAGAGCGTGCAATTCCAAAAAGGCACCAATGTGGACAGTTCTGCATGTGATCTAATGAAAGAACACAGCCGTAATGACCAAAGCAATCTACCAAAAGCAGCGCAAATTAATGTCTAGTTTAAGACATGCTTTTTTTTGCACGGTAAATAATAACACAAATACCAGTAAATTGACTAGAGTAAATCAGTGTAAATCACCTTGCATGATTCATTTAAATCCTCTTCTCCCATAAATGTTGCATCTGAAAGGGAAACTCCTACAAATGCATGTGCAATAAGGTCAGCCACAATAATAACTCTCTTCAGCGCAAATATTTCCACTGCGTGTCGTTAGTCAATTCTTACAGTAGTTTTTTTAACGTTAAAAGAGGGTTTGCGATTGCGCAAGCTGTTAGTAAATCTGGCCCAAAACGCCATATATTGATTTATATCAATATTCAGATAAATTAAGATAAATCATGTCACTTAAAGAGCCTCAATTAACCGGTTTCAACCCTCCTTTATCCAATATTTACACCTAGATTTTAATTCACACCTGTACATTTTAATAAATAATTAAAAGGTTGTTTTCTCAAAATATTTATTTTTCTCATGCACTAAGCCAGACATATTTACTTCGGTAGCATTTACATGCACCAAAAATGTGTTTTATTCCTGTCTATTCTGAAGGTTTTACAGAGGGGTTAGTTCATATTATTAGATCTATATTTCTTCACGCCCTGAAGAAACTTACCAATTCACAAGATTAACGGAATGCATAGCTGATATAAAACATTGGATGACCTGTAATTTCCTGCAACTCAATTCAGAAAAAAATGAATTTTTAATTATTGGACAAAAAAGCTCCACAAGTAGTAACCTAGAATACTGTCTAACACTTGATGGCTGTTCTGTCAAGTCCTCGTCGTCAGCGAGGAACCTGGGTGTGCTCTTTGAGTCTTTCATTTGAAAGCCACGTTTCGAGCATCTGTAAAACTGCATTCTACCATCTTAAAAATATATCTAAATTACGACACATGCTCTCAATGCAAAATGCTGAACAGTTAGTTCATGCGTTCATGACCTCAAGGCTAGATTATTGTAATGCTCTACTGGGTGGTGGCCCTGCTCGCTTAATAAATAAACTCCAGCTGGTCCAAAACGCAGCAGCTCGAGTTCTTACTAGAACCAGGAAGTATGACCATATTAGCCCAGTTCTGTCAACATTGCACTGGCTCCCTATTAAACATCGCATACATTTTAAAATCTTGCGTATTACTTACAAAGCACTAAATGGTTTAGCTCCCCAATACTTGAGCGAGCTCTTAACATATTATACTCCATCACGTCTACTGCAGTCTCAAAATTCTGGCCAGTTGATCATACCGAGAATATCCAAATCAACTGCAGGCGGTCGATCCTTTTCCTATTTAGCTCCTAAACTCTGGAACAGTCTTCCTAACATTGTTCGGGAAGCAGACACACTCTGTCAGATTAAATCTAGACTAAATACACATCTCTTTTCTGTGGCATACACATAAAACACTTTTTCTTTGAAATTATTGTTAGGCTGCATTAACTAGGTCAGCCGGAACCGGGAACACTTCCCATAACACCTGATGTACTCGCTACATCATCAGAAGAATGGCATCTACGCTAATGATAGTCTCTCTGTTTTATCCCGAGGTTTACTGCAGTCAGCCGGATCCAGGCCATATCCTGATCAGATGATGGACCTGCTCCCAGAGAAGACCAACACAGGACCCCGAAGTGTCCGCAGAGACCGTGTCAATTAGTCTCCCCCTGCAAATGCCTCATTGACACGGCATCTTAATAAACCTGTCTCCAGTGTGATGAGTCCGATTGTTCGAATATTACAATTAAATAATACTTAAATCGATATGTCATCCGCAATAAACCCGTCTTCAGCGTGTTGACTCCGATTGTTCAAATATTACAATTAAATAATACTTAAATCGATATGTCATCCACAATAAACCCGTCTCCAGCGTGTTGCCTCCGGTCCTTCGGAAATTCCGATCTATTATGACCTTTTGTCACAGGTCGGAGCGGACCGCGTGAGTCCCGCTCCTCCCTTCTTTTTCACCTCGGGGAGGTTCCCAGTGATACCCCAGACGACCAGACACACGAGGACACTGGAGTAAAGTTTAAAATTACACGTCTTTATTAATTTACTTAAAATTGGGGGGAAGGGGAAGTGAGGGGGCTAAAATCCAAGAGGACTGGAGAGTGAGGACAACGCCTCAGAGCTCGCCGGCTCTTTCCGCAGGAGAACCTCAGATAAGTCGTTTCGTCCTTTTTCTCAATGTCTGGCTTCCATGTCCTGCTATGTGCTCACTTGACTCTTTCTTTCTGTTTCCCAGGGTGGACCTTTCGGGGGATCTACGCCACGCCTCGCTCCTTCTCCTGAACACAGGGGTAGAATGGGTAAGTACAGGGGAACGGGGGCGACAGGGGTACCTCTCTCTTTCGGGCGTACTCTGACGGCTTCCTTTCAGAACGTATCAAGGGGCCGGTGTCATAGGAGTCGGTACCTCCGGGGCATCCGCTGGATCTGGGTCAATACTGGGACTTTTGTTTGGCATACAGGTAAGTATAACTTCACTCAAAGGATATCACTCACAGACTCCGTAGACACGGTTCATCCGTTTCTCTCTCCTTGTTCCAGGCTCTGTGATAGCGGTGGCTTAAGGGGCTTGACCACGGCGGTGGTGCTGGATCGAGCACTTCTCTAGATGGCTTCACACAGGTACGTGCAGGTAAGTATGACTTTGTTCAATGGATATCACTCACAGACTCCGTAGACACGGTTCATCCGTTTCTCTCTCCTTGTTCCAGGCTCTGTGATAGCGGTGGCTCAGGGGGCTTGACCACGGCGGTGGTGCTGGATCGAGCACTTCTCTAGATGGCTTCACACAGGTACGTGCAGGTAAGTATGACTTTGCTCCGGGAGTATGTAGAGTTCTCCTCTCCTCGGGCCCTGCACACGCACACACAATTTCCTCTGACACAAGCACGTATCAATGGCTATTCAAGAGAGTGCTTACGTGGCTCCGGTCGTGCTACCCCCGTAGAGACAGAGAGTAGGGTGAGGTTCACAGCGTGAATGGTTTGGGCTAGTTACTCCGCCAGCTTCGGGATCGTACCTTCCCCAGAGAGTGGGTCAGCCTGGATAATGGTCTCGGGGACGACACGCACACACACAGCACAACACAGCAGAATCCAAGTGTACACTCTCAAAGTCAAAATGCTGACTCACCCACGGCACTCTACACACCAACCAAGTGTACTTAAGGTCCAGAGACCACTTTTCCCACGTTGTTTATCCCGGGGGGGGGGGGGGGGGAGGGAAGATCGCTGAAGCGCTGGTATAGCGAAGAACCAACGAAAAGGACGTTGCTGCTACACCACCCCGGCGCCTCTCACTGCCCGCCGGCTCTGGCTCTCCCACGCTCACTCTCCGCGGTGGGGCCACTCGTTTTCCTAGTTTCAACGTCACAAGGCTCACAGATGATAAACCTCCGATGAAGTTGTTACTGTATACGTTTCTCAGGGTACTCACACATTGATCAACCCGTGTGCTCGTCTTGTTCTCTCTTCCAGTGTCTGGCTCGCGTCCTGGCCGCTGTGCTCTCTCTCCCGAAGGGATTTGCTCACCAGCACTTCCGGCAACTGTCCTGCATGTAACTTCTCAGAATCGAACACACACTTGACACTTGAATCACAATGCAAAACTCGGTCTGTATTATACTCAGCCTCGTCTCTTTTCTTCTCTTTATAGCTCTCCGGATCTTTGATCGCTCAGTCCACAATATCCACCTCTAGTTATCCTTTGTTTGCCCAGATGCCCAGATCCTCTCGCCGCAACGGCTGGAAGCGGCTACCACCACGCTCAGCTTGAGCCCGACCCGGAACTAACAGCTGCGGCTGTGTGTGACTGCTGCAATGACTGACCCCGACTGTCTTCTGGAGGCCCTCTTTGTACTCCTCCTACCTCCCCTTCACCCAATCCGGAGATCGCGCTGTTTATTTGAGCACCTGCCGCCGATTCTCTATGATTTTGGCGCGGGGACGGGAACCCGGAAGTAGTGGTGTTTGATCCGGGCGGAACAAATCTCTGCCACTATGGTTCCGCCCCAGGAAAAAGTCACACCGTGACACTTTGACCTGTAAAGCTGCCAGAATAATAATAATATGCTGTTTGTTAATTGGCCAGAGGAGAACTGGCACCCCGACTGAGCCTGGTTTCTCCCAAGGTTTATTTTTCTCCATTAGGTCACCTGATGGGGTTTTGGTTTCCTTGCCACTGTTGCCTCTGGCTTGGCGTGCTCAGTTGGGGACACTAAAATTTTCAACTAAACATCGAAATAAATCTAATTAATAAACTAAATGAACAATATAATAATTAACCATATATTACTGATCTAATTATTAATTATAAACTGATGACATCAAATGACTATACAGCTTAAAGGTCCCGTTCTTCGTGTTCTTTTGAAGCTTTGATTGTGTTTACAGTGTGCAATATAACATGTGTTCATGTTTCGCGTGTAAAAAAAAACAGTATTTTTAACACAATGTACTTATCTGTATACCGTTGTTTTCACTGTCCTAAAAACGGCTGATGAGTTCCTTGTTCTATGAAGTCCCTCCTTCAGAAATACGTAACGAGTTCTGATTGTGCCAGCGGTTCCCGTGTTGTGATTTGACAGCAGCTTAGCAAACGTGGCACGGCTCCTGTGTTGTGATTCGACAGCAGCTTAGCGCAAGTGGAAAGGTCACGCCTCTTAACGGAAGATAAATGCGCTTAATGATCTCTACAGCGTCCCTGGGAAAGCCAAACAAAGGTGATTTGACTCCGGGATGAAAATAACAGCGTCTCGACAACATGGCGACAAACACACTCAAACGCAACACTTCCTTTTCTCCACGCGACCGTCCTCTTCTCCACGTGGGACAGCAACAAGACGCCCCCTTTTTTCACAGACTACTGATTCACTCTGATGAGAATAGAAAGAGGATTTACACACACACACACACGTTGGTGCACTTATCATTATGAGGACATTCCATAGGCTTAATGATTTGTATATTTTTATATTCTTATTTGATTTTTATTTTATATTTTTATATATTGTAAACAATTTATATTCTAACCTCTAAACCTACCAATCACAGGACAATTTAATATTTTTACATTTTCAAATAAGCATAATTTAGTATGTTTAATATTCCATTTCCCTCGTGGGGACCACTAGCTGGACATTTGGTCCTCGCAATGTAGGCTAAACAACACACACACACACACACACACACACACACACACACACACACACACACACACACACACACACACACACACACACACACACACACACACACACACACACACACACACACACACACACACACACACACACACACACACACACACACACACACACACACACACACACACACACACACACACACACACACACACACACACACACACATTATTAAACACATTATAGATATGCTTATAAATCAAGAATAAAGCATTTATAGCTGTATTTATAAACTGCCTATTCATGTCTATCAGTGCTATATAAATGATAAATTAACTATTTACTAATGCTTAACTAATGCTTCATAGCGTGTAGTTATTATAAAGTGTTACCCATTTTTTTTATTCAATCTCTTTAATGTACTGTGGTGGCCAAAATTATTAGAACTACACTCAAAAAAAAAAAAGGATCTATATGGCACCAAAAATGGTTCTTGGCTCGTAATCATAGGGGAACCTTTTTAAGTGCTATATAGCACCAATTTTGGTGCTTCAGCGGTTCTTCAGCGGTTCTTCAGAGGTTCTTCACCGGTTCTTTGACTAAGGTGCCATATAGCACCGCTAACTATGGTGCTATCTAGCACCGCTACCATATACAGAACATGTTAAGATATGGTGCTATATAGCACCAAAAGTGGTTCCCCTATGATTACGACGAAGAACCAATTTTGGTGCCATATAGAACCTTTTTTTTTTTTAGTGTATTATTGACATTTTTTGCCTCCAAAACATGATTTCATTTCATAATGTTCATGAAAGTGAGTTGTACAGTTTTTTTATCCACTTTTAACTTTAATATTTGTATGTCCCCTATATTGTAGAAATTACAGCAGCGCATCTCTCTGGCAATGTGTCAATATATTTCCTCCGAGAACTTCAACACTAATGTTGTCCCATGCCTACTGCAACTGAAGCCAAAGGCTTTCCTTTGAATGTACAATAGATCGTCTCAGATACGTTTGGTAATCCTTGTTCCCTGAAGGAGGGAAGAGAGACGCAAGTCAGTTGTACCGACAAATTGGGATCACTTTAGAGAGCCCCTATCAAGATTTAGAGAACGGGCCATTTGCATCTCTCGCTCCGCCCCACGCCTCGGGTATAAACAGGAAGCGAGAGCAACGCACTGACGTTTTTCACTGAGGAGCCGACTCGGCCATGCAGTGATGGTAAGGAACTGTGGCGGCGTGACGTACGTCTCCGTTCCCTCCTTCAGGGAACGAGGGTTACCATACGTAACCGAGACGTTCCCTTTCAGTCGGTCACGTTTTACGTACGTCGATGTACTGACAAATTGGGATCCCTTTGGAGAACGCCACAGTTACTACCACTTCAAGCGCACAGCGAGAGCCCCTCAGACCAACAACACCATACTGAGACGGCAGAGGAACTCTGCCGAGGGAAAGACACGAGCTCGCCGTAGGGAGCTGTACCGTGGAGAATACACGTATGGGACTGCCGTAGGGGTCGCAACATACGGAACACAGCCTGACACAAGTTCCACCAATCTCCGCCACGTCCGACTGCCGTAGGTTGCGGAGGACTCAACAGGGTTCGCCATTTGCTGGGGAACTCGACTGGAGAAAATAAGCACACGGGGGAAATAAGAAGAAAATAAGTTCCATGGGGAAGGGAATGGCGCAGCAAGCCGACACTAGAAGGGGCACTTCAGTGTTGCTGACTATGGGAAGCGAGCACACGAGAAGCAACCGGCTCTACACGTAGGCTATAAAACCTAGCGAACGTGTTTGGTGTCGCCCCAACCCACAGCTCTACAAATATCTGTCAGCAAGGTGCCACAAACCAGCGCCCAGGAAGAAGCTACACCCCTGGTGGAGTGGGCTCTAACCCCAAGCGGGCAGGGCACGTCTTGGGATTCATACGCCAAGACGATGGCATCCACTATCCAGTGGGCCATCCTCTGCTTGGAGACAGCCTTTCCATTCTGCTGGCCTCCGTAACAGACGAAGAGCTGCTCTGAGGTCCTAAAGCTTTGCGTTCTGTCAACATAGATGCGCAGGGCATGAACTGGACAGAGAAAAGCCAGGCAGGGCTGGGTCTGCCTCCTCTGAGGGCAGTGCTTGCAGGCTCACCACTTGGTCCCGAAAGGGAGTAGTGGGAACCTTGGGCACATATCCGGGCCGGGGTCTCAGGGTTGCCTGAGAGTCGCCTGTCCCGAATTCCAGGCACGATTCATCAACCAAAAATGCCTGCAGGTCCCCTACCCTCTTAACTGAGGCCAATGCAATCAGGAGTATTGTCTTTAGAGACAAGATGTTCAACTCAGCTGACTGCAAAGGCTCGAAGGGAGCCCTCTGCAGTATGGTCAGCACCAGAGTTAAGTCCCAAGAGGGTATAGAGGGAAGACGAGGTGGATTTAGTCTCCTCGCCCCCCTCAGAAACCTGAGGATCAGATCGTGCTTGCCTAAGGACTCACCATTAACTATATCGTGATTTGCGACAACGTACACCTTGAGGGTGGAGGGAGACAGCCTTCGCTCCAACCCGTCTTGAAGGAAAGAGAGCACAGATTTGACTGAACACTTTCGGGGGTCTTCTCGGTGAGAAGAGCACCAATCGACGAATAGGTTCCACTTCAGCACATACAGCCGTCTTGTAGAGGGGGCTCTGGCAGAAGTGATGGTGTCTACCACAGCCTGTGGTAAGTCACCTAGAACCTCCGCATCCTGTCCAGGGACCAGACATGGAGTTTCCAGAGGTCCGGGCGCGGGAGCACAGGGTGCCCCATCTCTGAGTTAGGAGGTCCTTCCTCAGAGGAATGGGCCAAGGAGGTGCTGTCGCGAGGAGCACTAGTTCCGTGAACCAAGACCTGTTGGGCCAATACAGAGCGACCAAGAGGAGCTGCTCCTCATCCTCCCTGGCTTTGCACAGTGTCTGTGCGAGAAGGCTCACTGGGGGAAACACATATCAGCTGTGTGCCAGGGCATCCGTGCCGAGGGTTCCCACGGTCAGGGAATAAAACAACTGGCAGTGGGTCGTGTCAGGGCGGCAAACAGATCGATCTGTGCGGCCCCAAAGCGACTCCAAATCAGCTGGACCACCTGGGGGTGGAGTCTCCAGCCCTAGCAGCGTTACTGCGGCTGCCAAATGCCCCAGGAGCCTCTGAAATTGTTTCAGTGGTACTGCTGTGCTGTGTTTGAACAAATTCAAGCAGTTCAACACTGACTGGACGCGCTCCTCGGTGAGGCGCGCTGTCATGGCGACCGAGTCGATTTCCATCCCGAGAAAAGAGATCCTCTGTACGGGACAGGGTTTGCTCTTCTCCCAGTTGACTCGAAGACCCAACTGGCTGAGGTGCCGAAGAACCATGTCCCTGTGTTCGCACAACTGATCCCGCAACTGGGCAAGGATCAGCCAGTCGTTGAGAAGGCGAACACCACGGTCTCTCATGGGAGCAATGGCCGCCTCCGCAACTTTCGTGAAGACATGGGGCGACAGGGACAGCCCGAAGGACAGGACTTTTTACTGATATGCTCGTCCGTTGAATGCAAAGCGTAGAAACGGTCTGTGTCGAGGGAGAATCGAGCATTGAAGGTCCGCGTCCTTCAGGTCAATTGCTGCAAACCAATCTTGGGGACGGATGCACCTGAAGATGCGTTTCTGAGTTAACATTTTGAACGGCATCCTGTGGAGGGTTCAAGTATCGCAGATCCAAGATCGGTCTTAACCCACCGCCTTTCTTGGGTACAATGAAGTATGGGCTGTAGAACCCGGCCTTCATATCGGCTGGAGGGACCAGCTCTATCGCATCCTTCGCCAGTAGGACAGCGATCTCCGCCTGAAGCACAGGGGCGTTCTCCTTCGTTAGAGAAGTGAAGTGAACACCCCTGAACTTGGAGGGACACCGGGCGAACTGAATCGCATAGCCAAGTCTGATGGTACGGATGAGCCAGCGAGACAGGCTGGGGAGCACTAGCCAGGCTCCCAGAGACCGTGCAAGTGGGATCAACAGCACCACAGACGTACCCGCAGCGGGGCAGTGCAGCGGAACACAGGGACCCATGGACGACATGGGAGTGGTCCGTGGAGGGGTCTGGGTGTGTGACACACAAACCTGCCGACATCTCTTGGCACCCAGAGATGTCGGCAACCGCTCTTTTATTGAAAATGTGCGTACCACTGGCACTAAGGCCAGTGGCGGAACAGAAATAACAGAACAAAAGATTTTCCCCTGGAAGAGAACCTACAGGCCTTGGACGGGAGACGAGGGTCACCGCGCCAGTTGGAGGCGGTCGCCGGACACAGTTGTATCGCGACGGCCCGCTCAACTGGTGGGATTCCCTCGTAACCCTTGGCCTGCCCGCCATCAAGGGTAGTGAGGAGGGAGGAGCCACCAGGTCTGTTTCTGGCACTGAAAGGTGTCGTCCACGACCTGGTAAGCTCCTCATGCACCTCCGGGAAGAATGGTACTGGGGCGGGATGCTGAGAACCAGCGCGACCCCCCCCCCAGAAACCAATTATCCAACCTAGAAGGTTCGGGACGTGGTGGAGGGTTCCACCCAAGCCCGACCTTTTCGGAGGTCCGGGAAAGCATAGCCCTCAACTCAGGGTCCGACTCGACCGTTGCCACTGCCCCAGAGGGAGGCAGTACAGCTGAGTCTTCATCCTCTGAGGACTGAAACTCCCCCTCCGATGCAGCGATCGACATATGCTCGTCCGCAGGCGCCCCGAAGTTTCACCACCAGCCGCCCATGGGAGGGGCCAGCGGTTTCCTCCGGAAGCACCACCGGCTGTGGCGCTTGTGAGGGTTCAGGGGCCTGTGGAGGTATGCTCAGTGGGTTTGCCCTGAACGTGATCCTCAGGTCACCCCGGCCATCCGTCGAAGTAGGTCTATCTTGGGCGATAGCTCTAGATCAAGGTATGGGGAGGAGGACTCCACCTTCCTGGAGGTAGGCAAGTCTCGACCTAAGCACCGTTCCCGCAGTGAGAACATGAACTATCCACAAAAGCTGCCTCATCGTGCTGAATGCCCGGGCACGTGAGACAACGATTGTGACCATCAGCGGGCGAGAGGGAACGACCACATCCAGAAACACACAGGTGGAATGACATCTTGAAAAAGACGCAGTGTCACACCCGTGTTGCTCTCTTTGTGAGGCACCCAGGGAAGACCGCGGCAGAATACAGGAAATAGTGCAGCCTGTATTTGCTCTCACCAACGAGAAAGCCCTCACCGAACCGTCAGAAATTGCTTGCTGTGAAAATAGCAGTTTGTTTTGATGCAGCGGTGAGCACGCGGTCACACTGTTTTCGTGCCATATTGCCAACACGAGCGTCCTCTTCTTTCTCTGAAACTCGGAAAAACTCTTGCTGAAAGCAGGCAGTCTGTCTTCATCAACGCTGTTCGGCTCCGAAGTGAATGACGTCAGTGGTTGCTCTCGCTTCCTGTTTATACCCGCAGGGGCGGAGTGCGAGATGAAAATCTTGCACGCCAATGGCCCATTGGCCCGTTCTCTAAATCTCGAAGCTGATAGGGGCTCTCTGAAGTGATCCCAATTTGTCGGTACAACCAACGTACGTCGAACGTAACCGACTGAAAGGGAACAGATTATTTTCCAACTCGCCCCAAATGTGCTCGATGTGGCTGAGGTCCGGACTTTGAGGGAGCCAGGCCATCATTTTCAATGTTCCAGCAGATTCTTTCCATCGCAGGCAGTTCCGGCAATAGTTAGAAGCATATTTCGAGTCATTGCTCTTGGAAAATAAATCCAGGCCCAATAAGATGACTCCCAGATGCCAATTGTTCTAATAATTTTGACCACCACTGTATAATACATGTGTGTGTGTGGCCCAGGTAAAGGTCCCCTATGTTATGAGGACAAAATGTCCCCACAAAGATGGCAATATCCGAAATCCTTGTCCGTGTAGGGACATTTTTTGGTCCCAATGAGGAAAACAGCTTATAAATAAGACTAAATTATGTTTTTTGAAAATGTAAAAATGCAGAAAGTTTTCTGTAATGGGTAGGTTTAGGGTTAGGGGATAGAATGTACAGTTTGTATATATAAAACATGGAAAGTCCCCATAAAACATGAAAACACAACATATGGCAAGCACCCTCGGGTGGTATGCAGCACGACCCAGTATTTTTGGGCAACAACAGTATTAAAAAAATTATTATAAACACACACACACACACACACACACACACGAGAAAGAATAAGAGAGGAAGGAAAGTTTTCTAAGCATCTGTTCCATTTAACTATAAGCTCAGCTAAACGGGCTTCATGTGTCATCATATTTTCTTTCTCTACCCCCTTTTGGTTTGTGAGGCAAATTTAATTAGCAAAACATCTCTTTACTAATTGCATCAGTTACTCCTCTTACTGAGCCCTGTTGTGTTTGCTTATTTTCTTAAATGAAATATGTCATTGTGTTCTCTGTAGAATTAGATTAGTAGTAGATTAGAATTTTTTCTACTCTTCTTTATCCTCCCTTATCTTGTTCAGATAATATCTAAATGTATTCTTTGCGACATGTGGCGCATAAAGTCTTATTGGGCTCTTGATGATTTATGATGTCGGATTGTAAAGTCTGCATCCCGCGATCACCATATTAATCACAAAACTGTGTAGTTATTAAAATGGTTGCGCTGATTAAGAAGCTCACAAAGAAATATTTGTGCATATTTAGTGACCGTTAACGTCGTATTTGTGAGGTTTCAAGGTTTCAATTATAAATGCCCATTCAAGTGTGCTTGTGAGACGAAAACAAATGAACAACGAAAACAAATGAAACGAAATGTTAAAGGTGACGCATGTAAATTAATTCTTCTTTGCTTCATCAAATTGGAGAAAATTACCTAATCACTCTCAAAGTCAAACACACACACACACACACACACACACACACACACACACACACACACACACACACACACACACACACACACACACACACACACACACACACACACACACACACACACACACACACACACACACACACATTAATGTATCTCAATGTGCAAACAGGCTGTGAGCATACAATATCTTCCTCGGGTCTTTACACTCATTTAGAATAAGTTTTAAAATAATATTGCTACTTTTTCTATCACTCTTAGACCAATACATTGTGAATACACTGCAAAAAAAAATATTCTTTTGATCCATTTTTTAAACAAATCTTACATTTTTTATTCATTCTTATGTTTTTAACATTGGCTTTTACATTTATCTCTCTCTCTTTCATAGTAGTTCATTGTAAAACACTTTCCATTGTGTGTGAAATGTGCTATAAAAATAATCTCACCTTACCTTGACTACCTATTTCTACTAGCTCTGACCCTTACAAATTAATTTAATTGATATAACTGACTGTACTTAGGCTTATTCACGTATATTATCATACGAGTGAATAATGAGAAAATAGTATAAGGAGAAATGTAGCTCATATGCCAACTGCTTCCTATAAGAATTCTGATGCCTCTGGCTGCTTTACATATTGGTGTGTAAGTGTTAGCATTGTACTGTCGGCATATATGTATATTTTGCATGAATAGATTTATTTGACCTTCAGATGTGTCTCTCTCCATCTCTCCCTCCCTCACTCTCTCATGTTTAATGATTTGGCCATGGTGATGGAGATTAGCCCAGAGGGAGCAAAAGTCATCTGTTTCCATCTGAGCATTTAATAAAAGGATTACCACTATTCTGTCTTCAGGCTGCCAAGCACACACATCAACCAAATGCTCTCACACACCCACACACACTCACACAGTTTACTATCACTTGAATCAAGAAAGGGAGGAGCTGACAGAAGAAAGAACCTCCAAATAATCAATCAATGTCATAGACATTGACCCTGGCCCTTAAACAAAACGAATCAACTGAGATATATACACAGCTGTGGTATGGATGGGTTAACATTCTGGTCAACCCCCTCCCAAAAAAAGTAATTTCTCTACTTGCTCTAGATAAAAGTGTTAGATAAGCAATAACTGACAGCAAACATCGATTATTGAAAATGTACTGTAACTTTGGTGGTAATGCAGGCACATCAAGCAGGTTACCTCATTTACTTGTGTCACTTGTGTCATCTTTTGAAACAATCCAGTCTGTTCTGTAACCATTTGGAAAGAATGTGGTGAATTGATTTGCAACTGTAACGTGGTCAACAAACCTGAAACTACTTGGCTGTGCAATTACAGAAAAAAAAAAAAAACATCAACACCCTTGGAATGTGTCTGTGACACTTGATATTTACTTGATAAATTAAAGATAAAAAAGCAGTAGACCAATTAAAGGGGGAAGTGTGGGGGCAATTATTCTAATAATTGATGGAGTATTTCTGTGCCAAAAATACTCCTTCCAGTTTCTCACAAGTTTCGGAAAGTTTTTTTTCGAGTATGGGCTTATGTGACGTCAAACGGGGTAGAATTTCCTTATACGGGTCCTAAGGGCACTTCTCCCGGAAGGGGCGTGCGTGCACCTGTAGACCAGAGCGAGAGAGCGAAAGCAGTACGCCCATCAAAGCGCTTTGCTTGGCTGCGCTGCAGTCACAGGACTTCACGACATCAACAATGTCACCAAAGAAGTGTGTTTTTGGTTGTCAGGGCAAGACAACACTGTACAGATTTCCAAAGAACCCAGCGTTAATGGGACAGTGGATGGAGTTCGTTTTTTCTGGAGCAGCAACGGAGTTGTACAAGTCTTTTGTTTGTTCCCTGCATTTCGGCCGGCGACGATGGTTTTATAAGCAAGGCCCAGTTCGATGCCTGATTTGTAGCTCGTCTAATGCTGAAAGATGGAGCGGTTCCAGCGATTAAGGTTCACGGTCATGTGTTGGAAGCAGGTGGTGAGTAAAACTGCTTCAAATGTCTTTGTGTTGTTAGCTATCGACTCGTTCGTTCAAATGCGCTACTATTCCATTGTTTTTCTGTGTAAACACACACTAGTCTGACATACAAAGCCGTTGCGCTTGCTACTGCTAACATTAAATCGTATACAGTCCATAAACCAAATTATATCCTTATAAACCATGAGTAAACACACAAATGTTGTAAAACTTGCGCATGACAAGCTGTTAAGCAAGTAACGTTATATAAGTTAGTTCCAGTACACACCATAGAGACGTCCTGCGACGTCCCTCGTCGTTGTTGCTTCTCCTGTTCAATTTCAGCCTCTAGATCTGATTCTGGATATGTATGGCTAAATCTGATTGATCTCCATGGTTTGTTTAGGATAGCGTTTTTTTCCACGTTTAAGGATGTCACAGCTTTCAAATGCTCTCAACGCAATAGCTGCGTGTGCTCGTGACTCTTTAGCTCCGCCCACACGATACTCCTCCAGCCACTCTGTTTTTTCAGAAAGACTCGGTACAGCGTATCTTTCTTTTATAAATATAATAAAACTAAAGACTTTTCGGAGATATAAAGGATGCAATACTACTATATAGGTACTCAAGATTGACATGAGATTGACTGAAACTGAGTGTTAATTATTATTGAATTACATTTGGGTCTCTATAGCCAACAAATCAGAAACAAATATTCAACAATGCCATAGCAAGTATTCAACAATGCCAAATACATACATAGAACAAGTTCAAAAAGACTGAAGAAGAGACATTGTGAATTCCTCTATCAGGCCTGTATTGTACATGTATACCTCTCAGTTAATCTAACATTTATCGCCAGACGTCTTCTTTACTCAATCAGTCTAAAAGAATTCCCTTTCAAAGAATTCACACTTGGGGTTCGGTTCGCTTGATTTGTTCGGTCCAGACCAAAAAAAAACAAAGTTTAGTCCTGGTCCACTTAGCGTTCAGATACGTTCTAACCAGTGGCGATTTTTTTAAGACTGCAAGGGAAGCTCGGCTTCCCTTATAATGTCACAAAATTAATGGTCAAATATGTACTATTGTATTAACATTTTATTGACTAAAAATGCGTTAGAAAACGTTCATCTCAAAGACGAGTTCGTTCAGAATCAGTTACATATAGCAGGTCGGCTGACTCGATTTCCTTCTCATACATTCCCGCAGCGTCACAGTGCATTTCCCTATTGAAGCCCAGCGTCCATTGACTTCAATGGGGCTGCTTTGAACGTTTTTTTTCAGCGCTTCGAAACTAGACGGTCATTGGATAAACGCTGCGATTATGTCCCGCCCACGGACGCTCAGCGTCTCTGGGGGTGAATGGGGAGTGGGCTGGCCCGGACTCCGAGCTTCTGCGTGATGATTGGAGGGTCTGTCGAAAGACTGCATCTCCCTTTGACTGACAGCGATTCTGTACTATAAGGAATCACTGAAGCTATTCGCGCTCAGTCCCATCGCGGATTTCTCAAGTTCAGTCGAAATAAAAACTGCTGCAACCTATTTCTTTGATATTTGCTTGGCGAAATTGCTTGATTTTCATCATACATTTCACACAATAATACACCACATTCCTTGTTTCAGTTTTACAGAGTTTAATATTTTTTTTTTAGATCGTTCATTCATTCATTCCTTCATTCATTCATTCCTTCATTCCTTCCTTCATTCATTCATTCATTCATTCATTCATTCATTCATTCATTCATTCATTCATTCATTCATTCATTCATTCATTCATATAACGTTAGTAGGCTAGGCTAGCGTCATGGGTGAAACTGCGCACGATGGCAGACGGTGCTAATATTGTCGACCTGATTTTGGCGAAGCCATTTGAAAGTGTTCCTTACGAGGAGCTGCATCTGCAGGTGTAGAAAGGAGCTTCTCCTGTTTAAAGCGACTCAAGTCCTACACCCGAAACACAATGAGCCAAGGCCGTTTAAGCAGCCTTGCTCTGCTGGCCATTGAGAGGACACTGGTCAAGTCACTTGAAAAGACTCCTAGTTGGTACGACAGGGTCATAGACCATTTTCTTGAAAAGGAACGTAGGGCAGAATTTACTTTTAAATAAATAGACAATTTTATGATGTAGGCCGAAAATGAGCTTCCCCTCTCTGACAGACCAGTAGCCGCCACTGGTTCTAACGTAGGCATAGGGATACGTTCACAACCTGATTGCTCGGCTTTTATGACTTATTGCCGTTTTTAAGATTAACTTACCGAGCATCCAAAACAATGCTGTGAGCTGGGATAAATGTGCTTGTTGTATGTGCGTAGCCTGCATATGATGGTGAGAACTTTTAAAGAGCTTTTAAAATGTGTGAAGTAGTCAGCAGGAATCCCTCTGTCACACACACAAACGAAGATCTGCTGCGTGGAGACGCGGTTCTGATGCCTGAAGCCAACTGTGATGGTCTCATCTTCCTGTTTTTGGTTAGTTTACATGTATTTGGTCCTTGTTGCATTCATGATTTAATTTAAGAGACCCATCTTTGGTCTCTGTCCACTTGTTTGGTGCGCATCGGGGTTCAGATGGCAGCGTTCACATTAATTCTAGTGAACCGCATTAACAGAGCAATCGCACCAGGGTTTGTTTTAACCAAACCAAACATGCCAAGTGTGAACACACCCTTATAGCAACCATACCATATTTTATCATTTCATTGTCACATTTTTTTTAAAATTAGCAGCCTCTGTTGAACCCTAGTGAGACCCAGTGAATTTTACTCAAGGCGCTTTGCGGTGAAAGTTTCTAAAACCTGTCCTGCATGTCCCCATGGTGTTGCTGCCCATGACCTCAATGCCATGCAGCAAACTGGATCAGCAAGTTTGGATCAGCACCAACCCAGTACTGCTAATTGGACTGTTGTGGTTCGAACGGGCAGCTTTGGGATTGTTACAGGCTCTCCTGGGGAGAACAACAGCTCTGATTTATTTAGCTGCCCATGGAAATGGTGGAAGGCCTTATAATGGGGTGCACTGTATGTCATGAGGGCGGCTGAAGCAGAATTTTGGTACCAAAGAGTGTGAGAGATATTAAATCAAGTAGTAGAAGGAAAAAAAAAACTTTGTAGGGTAATAGAAATCAAGTTCTCTGTGGATTTAAGAATATTTAACTTATTAAAGATTAGCTCCTAGTCGCTGAGCGGACAAAATAATCTCTGAGGGGACAAAGTTGACATCACACAACACAATATTTCATTTTCCAGAGGGTGTCCAGAGAAACCAGGGTGAATAAAAGGGTGCCAATGGGTAGTCTGGGTGTTACCGTAGGGGGCCAGGGGTAATTAAACAGAATGTGGCAGGAAGGTGGTCCACCCACCCAGGACGATCGGAGGAAATGGAGGGAGGCAGGCGCAGCACGCTTTCATTTCACCATGTGGTAAATGCGTGGTGTCTACAGGCCCAGCGGGAAAGAAGCCAGCAGGTTTTAAATCATTATATTCCCATCCCTCCCCTCCCAGTTAATTGTGGAATGGGAGCTAATCTGTGGTTTGTGGAGGCTGGGGAGCTGTTAGGGAGGTCTGCAGGGGGGAAAGAGAGCCGTCTGATCGGACTCACCAGCTGGACGTTGCACACGTGCTGTACTTTCTTTTCCCTGATGATCAGAATAGACCAACATGAATTTCCATGCTTGTCAGGTTTAGGAATGCTAAAGCTGCGGGACAGTTTCTGATAAGAACATGGTAGTTGAAAGGTTATTAAAAAAGGTTGATCGGACTGCCAAGTTTACAAAAAGCATTAGGAATTATTTACGTCAGATGTCTATGATTTTACAGTGAATCCAACCTGTCTCCAAATGTTGATTTCTACACAGATTTGAGTTTAAAGACCCATTTACACCAAGGACAATAGAGATAACAATACATATATAGTTCCCAGTAAAGAACAGCATAGTTCACACCACAGCTATAATCATAACTGCACAGAGAAACGATATAGTTGGAATCACTTTCAGAACAATTTTATCCTGCTGATGAATGATAAAAACACTGACAGCCAATCAGAATCCATCCTGCTGTAATGGGCTCAAGCATTTAAAGTGGCAGACAAGCATGCGCTTAGAATAAACAGAACATTATCATCCATTATCATATTTACTTATTTTATTCATTTATTTTCAAAAATGACAAAAATGGCATGAAAATTCCATTTTAGTTGATAAGAACAATTACATTTAATAAAAACATCAAAACTGTTGCTTGGGAAAAAAAAAACTGATATTACAAAATAGTATGCTAGAATATTGTGAATTCCTTTTCCGTTAGAAATTCATTGTCTGTATTTTAGTGTGCAATTACCAAAAAAGCATATTCACACCATGGCTTAAACATTCTGACTAGCAAGCAACTTAGTTCAAGTTCACTTGTGCATTTATGTCAATTTGTAAGTTAAATGCAAGTTACAAACTACATGTACATTTTCGTCAGTAAATTTGTTGACACTGAACCAAACAGCACCAACATTCTTTTTTTCAGCATACAGAATTATGTTTTCATGCTCTCAGACAACAATATTGTACACAAAACGCATTATGGTCGGCACAAACCATTCCCGCGTCCAATATGCTTACTTCCCTATACTTTATAATAGGTAAAAAACAATATGTGAAATGTGCTATTGTAACGATTATGGTCGCAGACATTGAATGAATCTTCCAAATGATTCATTAGATGAACAATCCCCTTTCACAAAGCCCTAATTCAGCTCCAGACCCCAGGAAATCATCATTTTATCACGAGGCTCCTTTCTGCCTCAAGCTATAAGTTCTACATTCCAATTACGTGATTTCCTATGGACTTTTGACCAAAACACAAAGAGGACAAAGACTCGTTGTGATCGCAAGACAAAGAAACAAACAGGTCTCTGTCCTTTTCAAGGACTGCTAAATGAACTCCAAGTGACACAGTTTAAAACTGCAAACTTCCAGAAAATGTTACAGAGAATGTATAAGATTATAATTATTGGACTTTCATTCAAATAGCCTTCGACATAGTTTGTTAGCGTGTTTACAACTGATGCACGGGACTATTATGCATGTATATCATTCCCAGAGTCATGCAATTATGTAACTATTGAATGAGTGGATGAAAAGACACCGTTTTTGATACCGTGGTGCTCGTATTGACATGATTAAGCAGATGAGCTGAATTAAATCTTTATAGAATCGATCATGTCCTCATAGTAAGAAATTAGGTCTAACTTTACTCTCTGCTTAAGAGCAGGAAATTAAATGACTATAGATAATCCAATTTTATGGGAGGGGTGGAGGCACAGTCACCCCTGAACCCTAATTGGCCAGAATCCATCCAGGGGATGGGCAAGTTTTTGAGTTTAACCTCTCTCACAGACGAAGAGGAAGAGTTCAGAGTGTGTTGTTCACGCGTGTTCACGTTGGTGTTCACGGAGTGTTCACGTCCTGTTCTTTGTTCAGTCAAGAGCTGTCCAGCGCGGTTCCAGAATCCGCCAAACAGACCATCAGAGAAAATGGGTTAACAGATTCCATTCAGGCCATCTGCTCTTCTCTCACTTTCCTTTCTTTTACTTAAAGGTTATTTTCTTGTCGTTAAGTCGCGGTTTCTGTTCGCCGCAAAGTTACTCAACGAGTTTCCAACAGCGCGTTTCGACTTTTCAACAACGCCACAAGACTCTCATCCAGCCGCCAAACACGCCACGTGATTGGCTTCCCAAGACGTCGATCAAAGACACGACCAGACCTTCAGCGAATCAAAGACCCGAGGGACCCCATCTCCAGCCAGGAGGAAAAGGGGCCTTGTCAGACACACGTGGGACAAACGCAAGTAACATCTCTAGATTTCAAGCTGAAATGGTGCATTAGATCAAATGTAATAACCCCGCCTAAGAAACGATAGGAGGATAAATTACTGATCAATGGTTTCTTCAGGTCATGTGTCATAAATGCATATTGCTTGGGATTTCATAACTTCTTCCTCTTAAGACTTATTCTTTCCTCACTTTCTTCCTTTCTGCAACGTATGAATGTGCGAGTGCGTGTGTTTATGTTAGATATTAGTTTGATGTGTTAGAGTAATCAATAAAGTTTTGTTTGTAGTCAAAGATAACTGTTCTTGTGTTATGTGCTTGTGAATTTAATGTCTTGAACTGCCGATCTAAGTTACCTGGCTGTTAAATAGTGTTTTTGATAATTACGGCCCGTTCAAATGAACGCTCATTTGCTCGGCTGTACACTAGACTCACGCAAAATTCCTTATGAATTCATTAATTCATTCATTTGAGCTACAGAGACTTGTTTCCCTTTAACAGACTCCCCTTTAAGTTCCCACATACCGGTGGACGAATAAGTTAAGGTGTAAACATTAATTCTGAATTATTTATAAATTATAGCGTAATTCGAGTCTCTTTCATTTTAATTCAAATTCCCCGTTGAGTTATTATTTAATCTGACTCATTGTCGCTACACTATGGTGTGTGGGTGTATTCTGTTTAGTTTTTTTCTTGGTTGCCTTTGTACTGTCATCTTGTAGGTGGCAGAAGAGATGGGGAACACCTGGTCCAAATTAGGATGTGGAGATATAAGTGTTCCTTGTACACGCTTACGGGAGGCGTGGGGGACACAAAATAAAGTGACATCATCTCTGGGTGGCCTAGTTGTTACCTCGCTGGATCTCTCGTCTGCCGTCCTATTGTTTACTTCTGCTGAGATTCTGAAGTGCGCATCCAATGGACACTTTACTATCCCATGAGGCCATGAGAAGAGGAGTTGGGAATGGCAGTGAATGGCAAATGATGCTGAAGGTTATATGACAAAGTCAATGTACTGTACAATGTACTGGATAAGTACATGCAGATTTCATTCATACTACAAACATCAACTTTGTTCCTCATCAAACATAGTACCCAGTACTACTGTATGTGATCTCGGACAAACCTCACAGTTATCATCTCTGCAAGGGAGCCTGTATTTAAGGTAGTTTGTCCGCAACCCTTTCAGAAGCAACTTGCAACCCATTTTTGGGTGGTGACCCATTGCTAATTGACATAAATACTGCAATTAAATGCGGGCATTCATAACAATATCTGAAGCATGAGAAAGAATGATTCAGTGAAGAACACCAGATGGCATTTTAATTGTTTTCCTCTGATCCCTACAACATTCAGTCATTCTTACATAACAAGAGAACAGACAGCAAAAGGAAAACCTGAGTCATCAAATTGTTGAAGCTCTCTTTAAAGAGATAAATAGCCTCAACTAGCTACGAGGGACATGACTGGCCTGTAAATGTTGCTAGATAGAAAATTTGTTGCACAAAGATGTGCCTAAGAGACTTAACAGCCTAAATAAAGTGATCCTAATCTTAGCCAACATCGACTTAGGAGACTTGTTGTGCTATAGTGGTGCTACAAAAAAACAAATGGATGTTTTCTTGTTTCTGTGCTAATTTCCTCTATGTCTGTTCAGCTCTGCATCATAAGCTCTAAATTGCCTCTTGCCCTTGATCTAAGACCAGCTTTCAGAATCTTGCCCATGTGCGAGAACCTGCAAATCTTGAAGCCTATTTACACTGAGTTAGCGCATGCATCTTGGTCTGATTGTTTAGCGATCAGATAAGGGTAGCACCATGTATTGAAGCAATCCAGAATGCAATCCGATTGCTCAAACTGCATGAGGAGGTAGTTTGAGATGCATTATAGGAGAGGCTATTGGTAAATGGACAAGTTTGAAGGAGAAAACAGGCAACGGGCACCTACTGTAGTGCTGGTCACAACCATAAGAGGGCAATGGAGATGCAGCACGGCTCTCTTAAGAGATCCAGTGAAGCCTCGCCTTGTGGTGGAACTGTTGACACATGGCGGCGGAACTGATGGTGCTCGGAGGGAAAGCCCCAGTTAGCAGATAGTATTTTCTCCGGTGTTCTCCACACTCTGCAGACTCCTGTGTTAATCAGACATGTAAACAGATTCTTATTATCTTGCCTCAGGGTCCCATCTCTTTCCTTCAGAGGTATTAAAAGTGAAAAAAAGAAATAAATACACCCACGCCTGCTTGAGTAAAGAAGAGATGAGAGGTGACGAGGAGAAAAAAAAGCAGCAGCAGCTTATGAATTCTTAGAATACTTAATTAAATACTTGAGGCATATAGCAAACTCATGTTATTTAGCTTTGCATGTAATCTCTGCTTCTCTCTATATGCAATCCTCCTCCTTCTTTATGTGTTCTGTGTGTGTGTGTGTGTGTGTGTGTGGGGGGGGGGGGGTGATTTAAAGAGATGAGACAGACACTCTCAGACTCTGTGGAGATTGAAGGTTGTGTGTGTTTGTTTGTGTGTAGTGTGTGTATGTGCCACACAATGGCCTCCAGAGGAACAGATCCAAAACACACTAAACTATAAAGATCCATAAATCAGAACAGGCTTCAGAAAAAAGCTGTCAGGGCTGGTACATAACAAAAATAGATTCCTCCGTTAGTAGGGCAGCTGACAATGAATGAGGCGTTTGCGTTCACTATGTGCTGGGACTCTAGATAGACACTGGCCACATGCCTAAGCTGAGATGTCCGAGACATCTGGACATATACAGTGGGGAGAACCAGTATTTGATACACTGACGATTTTGCAGGTTTGCCCACTTACAAAGCATGTAGAGGTCTGTAATTTTTATCATAGGTGCACTTCAACTGTGAGAGACGGAATCTAGAAATCCAGAAAATAACATTGTATGATTTTTAAATAATTCATTTGCATT
Source organism: Romanogobio albipinnatus (assembly GCA_023566225.1). Lineage (NCBI taxonomy): Eukaryota > Metazoa > Chordata > Actinopteri > Cypriniformes > Gobionidae > Romanogobio > Romanogobio albipinnatus. The sequence continues at coordinate 22,153,889 of CM042241.1, forward strand.
TTATTGCATGACATAAGTGTTTGATAACCTACCAACCAGTAAGTACTCCAGCTCTCACAGACCTGTTAGTTTTTCTTTAAGAAGCCCTCCTGTTCTCCACTCATTACCTGTATTAACTGCACCTGTTTGAACTTACCTGTATAAAAGACACCTGTCCACACACTCAATCAAACAGACTCCAACCTCTCCACAATGGCCAAGACCAGAGAGCTGTGTAAGGACATCAGGGATAAAATTGTAGACCTGCACAAGGCTGGGATGGGCTACAGGACAATAGGCAAGCAACTTGGTGAGAAGGCAACAACTGTTGGCGCAATTATTAGAAAATGGAAGAAGTTCAAGATGACGGTCAATCAGGGCCGTTTCTAGCCATTCTGACGCCCTAGGCGAAATCCTTATTGGTGCCCCCATTGCAACATTGGTATTACTGATATTATTCAACAAATACATACATACCAAATTATATTTGTATATATTTGTTAATAAGGATTCAAATTAATAGCCAGATGCCTGTATAGCCCTAGGCCTATAATATATAGCCTACATTTGTGCAGTCCCTAGTTGCTAAGAAATTGTTCTCAGATATAACAACATAATTATTATGTGTTATTAGTACATTTCACATGAAAGTAATAAGAATAAATACTGATTCAGTGTGAATGAAGAAAGCTTTATAGAGTCAAAATATAACTGCACATCTCACTTCATCATGAAATGCTGAAGTAAGTGTGCAGTTATATTTTGCCTCTAACATACACACCGAGCAATGCTATCTGCCCATTCACAGCGTGATTTATAGACTGCCACAAATACGGCCCTAACAAAATACAGATTTGTACCTGTTATTTTAATTGGCCTTTAGTTTGAATTTAGCTTTATTTTATGGTTAAAAAAAGCGTTACCTTGCCAAAGCATTGACCGAGTTCATTGATCTAATGGTGTTGTTGAGCGCTCCAAACGCGAACTTTTTTGACAGTAGCCTACTCTGATCTGATGGCATATAGAAAACGTCAGATTGACAGTTCTCTGATCCAATAGTGTGGGGGAACTAGTGGGGGTGGCAATAACATTTTAGGGTGGCCGTGACACCCTTTACACAAACATCTAGTGCCAGATATGCGCTTATTGGCGCCCCCCTACTGATGGCGCCCTAGGCGATCGCCTAGTTTGCCTATGCCTAAAAACGGCCCTGCGGTCAATCTCCCTTGGTCTGGGGCACCATGCAAGATCTCACCTCGTGGGGCATCAGTGATCATTAAGAAGGTGAGGGATCACCCCAGAACTACACGGCAGGACCTGGTCAATGACCTGAAGAGAGCTGGGACCAGTCTCAAAGAAAACCATTAGTAACACATTACGCCGTCATGGATTAAAATTCTGCAGCACACGCAAGGTCCCCCTGCTCAAGCCAGTGCATATCCAGGCCCGTCTGAAGTTTGCCAATGACCATCTGGATGATCCAGAGGAGGAATGGGAGAAGGTCATGTGGTCTGATGAGACAAAAATAGAGCTTTTTGGTCTAAACTCCACTCGCCGTGTTTGGAGGAAGAAGAAGGATGAGTACAACCCCAAGAACACCATCCCAACCGTGAAGCATGGAAGTGGAAACATTCTTTGGGTATGCTTTTCTGCAAAGGGGACAGGACGACTGCACTGTATTGAGGGGAGGATGGATGGGGTCATGTATCACGAGATCTTGGCCAACAACCTCCTTCCCTCAGTAAGATCATTGAAGATGGGTCTTGGCTGGGTCTGCCAACATGACAACGACCTGAAACACACAGCCAGGGCAACTAAGGAGTGGCTCCGTAAAAAGCATCTCAAGGTCCTGGAGTGGGCTAGCCAATCTCCAGACCTGAACCCAATAGAAAATCTTTGTAGGGAGCTGAAAGTCTGTATTGCCCAGTGACAGCCCCGAAACCTGAAGGATCTGGAGAAGGTCTCTATGGAGGAGTGGGCCACAATCCCTGCTGCAGTGTGTGCAAACCTGCTGGTCAAGAACCTCAAGAAAATGTATGATCTCTGTAATTGCAAACAAAGGTTTCTGTACCAAATATGAAGTTCTGCTTTTCTGATGTATCAAAGACTTATGTCATGCAAAAAAATGCAAAATAATTACTTAAAAATCATACAATGTGATTTTCTGGATTTTTGTTTTGGATTCTGTCACTCACAGTTAAAGAGAACCTATGATAAAAATTGCAGACTAGTACATGCTTTGTAAGTGGGCAAACCTGTTAATATTTAATAAATATTTGCATGTATACACTGTATATATAATTTATCTTATATATAAATATTTTCTTAAATATATGATTTATGACTTCTACATGCTTTGTAAGTGGGCAAACCTGCCAAATCGGTAGTGTATCAAGTACTTGTTCTCCCCACTGTAGTTGCGATTAATGTGTGCATGTAATGTGCGTATATACACATCTTAAACTGAGAGTCCCGTATTGCACTGACCCATTGTATGAAAATTTAAAAAAATGGTTACTGGTTAATATCAGTACTATCAAGGCACAAATATAGACATGATATCTTCCTGAAAGTGTTTCGTGTCACTATAATGTATGCAGGGCTGTAACCATTATAGACATATAAGGGGACAAGTCAATGTCAAAATGAATGAGATGGTCAATCAAATCAAAGAAGGCGTGCTTTACTGTTCACAGAAGACTTTAGTTTTAATGGTGAAAAAGTGCGTAGTATGTAGTAAAGATGTATGTATGTAAACATCAAATTTGACAACATGTTTACAGTTGAAGTGTTAAACCAACGACAGTAATATACGTAATTAACTTGGGCTTAATACATGGCTGCAAAAAACCTGCAACATGAAGGGAGTGAACTTTATCGACAACTTTAATCTCTTCTGGAGTCAGAGACAACTGTTTACATCAAATGGCCTCCACCCAAACAAACTCGGTGCAGGAGTGCTAAAGGACAATATTTATTTTTCCCTTCATCATCCTTCAGCTGTGTGTGCTAACCCACTCAACCTGGATGGCACACACACACCAGTACAGAGTATAGACGATCACAGGACTTCATTTCAGCATCCGAATGGACATGCGGTTGATACACCACACAAGGACAATGATAACACCACGCAGCCACAACAACCACTTCTCATGGACACACTCCCAGCTGAGCCCCGCCCTCAGAGCTCACCACAGACACACTGTGACGGATTAGAACTGCTCCAAGTGACACAGATAGAGGCACTAAACAGTAACATCTCAGCCCAGACTGTGGAGACTGTGGAGGCACTGGTAAAAATGGGGACCATCGGGGTGAGACTGGTGAACTTTTACACCTTATGTGTGGTCTGAGCAATAAGCTGGAAGAAATGTCTAAGTCGCTCCATGAACTGGACGATAACATATTGCAGCCTCCGGTAACACCAGACCAACAGCCCCCCTCACCAGACATTTTATTCCTCTCTTCAGCATCCCCGCTTCTGAGCTTCACAGAGAAAATGGATTTTGTTTATACTGGAACCAGACAATCACACTCGATCACTGCGAGCCCCCAGATATCAACCAAAGAGCGTCGAGCCCCACAACCACTAAAGACTGTGGGCCCAGCTCGCTCTGCCCCTCCTCCTGTAAGATTTCTCCGGTCACAACGCCAGGGCACACACCCTCCTCCATCTGCACCAAAAACAACTGATACCAGCTCTCAGTGATGTATTATGGGTCCTCGCAACGTAAACAGCAACCTTATCAAATGTTTACAAAACAAGCGGGAACCCATTGTGCCTGTCTCTTTCTCTATTTCTGTTCTGTTACGTGATAGAAAGTCTAAGGCCCTCTCAGGTCGAAAAAATTTAAATGAATACTGTTAAGTTAGCACTTTTAAACATCCGTTCACTTAAAAACAAATCATTACTAGTCAATGACTTAATAACCACAAACAACCTACATTTTTTGCTTCTAAATGAAACGTGGCTAGAAGACAGCTGCAGTGCAACAGTCCTCAATGAAACAGCCCCTCCTAACTTCACTTTTATGAGTGTCTGCAGGGAAGTCAGGAGGGGAGGGGGGGTCGCTGCTCTTTTTAAAGATGTCTATCAATGTAAGCAAGTATCATTTGGTGACTATTTGTCTCTAGAATATCTGGGCATTGTGCTAAAAGGTGCTCCACACATCCTGCTTATCATTATTTACAGGCCTCCAAAATATTGCCCAGCTTTTATTGATGACTTTACAGAGCTGTTATCAGCAATCTCATCTGAGTATGACTGTTTTGCTATTGCTGGGGATTTTAACATTCACACTGATAATGCTGAATCCAGTGCAACTAAAGATCTCATGACTGTTCTTAACACTTTTGATTTGACACAACATGTACACGGACCCACACATGATCGTGGACACACTCTAGATTTACTTATCAGTAAGGGTCTAAACATTTGATCGATAGTTATTAAGGATGTGGCACTGTCTGATCATTTCTGTATTTTCTTTGATATATCAATCTCTCCTGCCATTGAAACTAGATCTGTCTCTGTCAAAAAGAGATGCTTAAATGAGAACACTAGTGTGCTGTTCATGAAGGCTATATCTCTAACACCAAGCATATCTGCAGACTCTGTTGATTTTCTCCTTGACTCTTTTAACTCAAAAGTTAAGAGTGTAATTGATGATATTGCTCCTGTGAAAGTCAGAAAAAAGAGTGGCAAACAAAAAGCACCTTGGAGAAACTCAACAGCAGTGCAATTAATGAAAAGACAATGCAGGAAAGATGAGCGCATGTGGTGAAAGACTAAACTTGTAGTCCATTGCAACATCTATAAAGACAGTCTTCGTGCTTTCAATGTGGAACTAGGCAAAGCTAGACAGACCTTCTTTTCAAATATTATAAACAGAAACATAAACAACACGCGCACTCTTTTTGCTACTGTAGAGAGACTAACAAACCCCCCGAGTCACATTCCCAATGAAATGCTCTCAGACAGCAAATGTAGTGAGTTAGCTTTCTTCTTTTCCGAGAAAATCAATAATATCAGAAATGCGATCAGCACATCCTTGAGTTGCTCTGGGGTGAGTCAGATCAGACCATAACCTCAGAAAGTTACTATGACTGATTTCGAAGCAATTGATGGTAAAATTTTAGAAGAAACGGTACAGCACCTAAAAACATCAACCTGCGCCCTTGACACTCTCCCCACTTCTTTTTTCAAAAGTGTGTTTGACTGTTTAGAAGCAGATCTCCTAGAAGTGGTAAACGCCTCACTTCTTTCTGGGACTTTCCCAAACTCCCTTAAAACCGCAGTAGTTAAGCCTCTCCTGAAAAAGAGAAATCTGGATAACTCCATACTGAGCAACTACAGACCAATCTCAAATCTCCCCTTCATAGGCAAGATCATTGAAAAAGTTGTTTTCAGTCAGCTGAACAAATTCTTGAACTCAAACGGATACTCTGACAATTTTCAATCTGGTTTCCGACGCATCACAGCACAGAGACAGCACTCATAAAGATAATAAATGATATTCGTCTCAATACAGATACAGGCAAAACATCAATTCTGGTACTACTCGACCTCAGTGCTGCATTCAACACTGTTGACCACAACATACTTCTTGACAGGCTATAAAATTGGGTTGGGCTTAGAGAAACTCGTTCATGCTTTTATCACCAGCAGGGTGGACTATTGTAATGGTCTTCTCACCGGCCTTCCCAAAAAGACCATTAGACAGCTGCTGCTCATACAGAACGCTGCTGCCAGGATCCTGAGCAGAACCAGAAAATATGACCATATCACACCAGTCCTCAGGTCTTTACACTGGCTTCCAGTTACATTTTGGATCGATTTTAAAGTACTATTACTTGTATATAAGTCACTCAATGACCTAGGACCTCAATACATTGCAGATATGCTGATTAAATACAAACCTAACAGATCACTCAGATCATCAGGATCAAGTCAATTAGAAATACCAAGGGTTCACTCAAAGCAAGGAGAGTCTGCGTTTAGCTATTATGCCAGCCGCAGCTGGAACCAGCTTCCTGAACAGATCAGATGTGCTCCAACAGTAGCCACTTTCAAATCCAGACTCAAAACACATCTGTTCAGCTGTGCATTTACTGAATGAGCTCTGTGCTTTGTCCGAACTGCTTGCACTTTAATTATGTTTCAATTTAACCCTGTTTTTAATTTTAGTTTTAATTATACTTTTAATTATTATTATTTTTTTTTATTATTTGTCTTTATTTTTTATTTCTTTTAATTCCTATTATAACTGTTATACTATATATAGTTTTATTTAATTCACTTACGAATATTTTAACTTAATTTCTGTGTAAAGCACTTTGAATTGCCACTGTGTACGGAATGTGCTATACAAATAAACTTGCCTTGCCTTGCCTAATATCTAGTAATGCAAGCAACTTCATATATGTATAGTGCTGGAGAAAAATTAATCGTGATTAAAAAAAAGTGTGTGTTTACAATATATGTGTTTGTACTGTGTATATATATATATATATATGCTCGCAGGCTGTTTATTCGGTTTTCGTAGTTCTGAAGCGTAAAAGCCCGCGGGGCGCACGGCAAGGAACGCAGTACTCGTTCCCTCTCTAGAGAGAACCGAGGTTACGTTAAGTAACCGAGTATCGTTCTCTTACGAGAGGTTCTCTCGTATTGCGTAAGTTTACGCTACGGGAACATATTGTCAACGCCGTGCGCACCTCGCATACAGAACATGTTTCCCGGGGAACCGGGGAAAAAACACTGCTCGGGCAGGGTGGCCGGTAAGGAAACGGGCCACCGCATATACAGATACTTCATTTGAACTGACGGGTGGTTACGACGGGTGGTTACAACACCCTGTCCCATGAATGAGGGAACGGCACCTGCCGGTCTCCTTCAAATTCACCACACCTTGTCTCATGAATGAGGGAGCGGCAACGCCGGTCGCCTTCAAATTCACAATACCTTGTTTTATGAGTGAGGTAACGGCACCGCCGGTCACCTTCAAACTCACAACAGCTTGTCTCGTAAATGAGGGAGCGGCACCGCCGGTCTCCTTCAAATTCACATAAGCATAGTACCGAACTTACTACCAGTATGTGAGCTATGTCTGCACAGAATCACTGGGCAGAGCTAACAGCCCTATTAAACTGATAACACTTTCGCCTGTAAGGCAGGAACTTCCAGATTGTAGAATCTCACGAATGTAGACGGGGAGGCCCAGCCTGCCGCCATACAGATATCGTGGATGGAAATCCCTCTGGCCCAAGCCCACGAAGAGGCCATGCCTCTAGTGGAGTGTGCTCTGACACCTAGCGGGCACTGCAGGTGTTTGGAAGCGTAAGCTGTTGCAATCGTGTCCACTATCCACCTGGACAGGGTCTGTTTCGAGGAGGCGAGACCTTTAGTGCGCCCACCAAACGAAACAAATAGCTGCTCAGAACGCCTGACGGCGGCGGAGCGTGTGACATAAATCCTCAATGCCCTGACAGGGCAGAGGACATTGCCATCGTCCCTTTCATCGGATGCTGGCAGAGCCGAGAGGGAGATAATCTGCGCCCTGAAAGGAGTGCAGATCGCTTTGGGGACATAGCCATGCCTCGGCCTAAGAATGACCTTGGAGTCATTAGGACCGAACTCCATACACGTCGGGCTCACTGAGAGCGCGTGTAGATCCCCCACGCGTTTTACTGAAGCCAGAGCTATCAAGAACGCGGTTTTGAGCGAAAGGAACCTCGGTTCCATGGCTTCAAGCGGTTCGAAGGGATGAGCCTTCAAGGCCTCTAGGACCAAGGCCAGATCCCATATAGGAACCGATGGGGGCCGTCTGGCTCCTCTGAGGAAACGGGTGATGAGCTCGTCCCTTCCTAGCGTGCTGCCTAGCGTCGTCTGAGCGAACGCTGCTATAGCCGCTACATACACTTTGAGCGTGGAAGGGGACCTGCCCAGTTCCAAAAGCTCTTGGAGGAAGGAGAGCACCCGCTGGACCCCACATTGCTGTGGATCCAATCCCTTGGAAACACACCACTCAGTAAACACCGACCACTTAGAACTATATAACCGCCTTGTCGAGGGGGCTCTAGAGTGTGAGATTGTGTTCATAACCCCTTCGGGCAGGTCAACGGATATCCGTTGGTCACCCATACATGCAGAGACCATCGCTCTGGATGGGGATGCCAAACTGACCCTCCGGCCTGAGAGAGGAGGTCTGCTCTCAGCGGAACTGGCCACGGGGGTGAGTACGACAGCTTCACCAGCTCTGGGTACCAAACCTGGTTCTCCCAGCGCGGCGCTACGAGGAGCACCGGGCGGCGCGTCTCCCTGATTTTCGCTATAACCTGGGGTAATAGGGAAATCGGCGGGAAAGCATACAGCGGGAGGCTGGGCCAAGGCTGGGACAGCGCATCCTCGCTTTTGGATAGAAACCTCGGGCAGCGGGCGTTCTCTCTTGTTGCAAAGAGGTCGAGCTCCGCTCTGCCGAATAGGCGCCATACCAACTGGACTGTCTGGGTGTGCAGGGACCATTCGCCTGGGAGAATGAGGCCCCTGGACAGCTTGTCCGGGCCCAATTTGAGTTGGCCCGGTACGTGCGCGGCCCTTAGCGAGCGCAGCGAGCTGTGTGCCCACACGAGCAGGCGCTCTGCCAGATTGCCCAGACACCTGGACCTGACACCGCTCTGCCGGTTCACATAGGACACCACCGTGGTATTGTCCGACCGGACCAACACGTGGTGGCCTCGTATAAGAGGGAGAAACTGCTTGAGCGCGTTCTCTACCGCTATCATCTCCAAACAGTTTATGTGCAGGAGCTTTTCCCGGCTCGACCAGAGGCCGGAAGCCGATTTGCCCTCGAAAACGGCGCCCCAACCCGAGGTGGAGGCGTCCGTCGAGACAATCTTGCGGTGTGAGATGGCTCCCATCGTCACTCCCCGCCGGTACCAGTCGGCTACTAACCAGGGCTCCAGAGCTAAAACGCAGCTCTGAGTCACTCTGATCCGGAAGCCCCCGGACGCCCAGGCTCCGTGCCCGGCTGGAATTACGCAGCCATGCGTCTGACTCGACGCGCACGTTGGGGTGACAGGCAGGCTGACATTGCCACAGTGTCCAGATTCAAACCCAGAAATGAGGTTGATTGCGTGGGCACCAATGAGCTCTTGGTCCAATTGACCGTGAGCCCCAAGCTGTCCAGATGGCTGAGCAGCACTGCCCTGTGGGCGAGGAGCTCAGCCTCTGACTGTGCCAGGATGAGCCAATCGTCCAGATAATTCAAAACTCGCATACCCCGTCTTCTCAGGGGAGCGAGGGCCGCGTCCATGCACTTCGTAAATATACGGGGTGCTGGTGACAGGCCGAATGGCAGGACGGTGTATTGATAAGCCTGGCCGTCGAAGGCGAAGAATGGCCTGTGACGCGGCGTTATCTTGATTTGAAAGTATGCGTCTTTCAAGTCCAGGGAAATTAGCCAGTCTCTCGGGCGAATATGCGCGAGGATCTGCTTGGTCGTGAGCATCTTGAATGATCTTTTCATAAGAGCTTTGTTCAGACGCCTCAGATCCAGAATCGGTCTGAGCGACCCATCCCTTTTCAGAACGAGAAAATACCGGCTGTAAAAGCCTGACTCGCTCATAGAATGGAGAACCGGTTCTATAGCCCCTTTGCACAGTAGCGTGGCTATCTCCGCTCGAAGTAGATGCGCTACTTCCTCGCTCACTCTCGTCTCCGTACGCGCACAGAAGCGCGGAGGGCGGCGAGCGAACTGCAGAGTGTAGCCGTGCTTCACTGTTCTCAGCACCCATTCTGATACACCTGGAATGGCTTCCCACGCTCTCGCGTGTGCCACACGGGATAGAACGGGGCTATAGAACCGCTCGAAACGGCGTGCTTCGTGGGTTCGACGGCCTGTATAGGAGGGGCGGGCGCAATGCGCGCGCTCTCTGTGCTGCGCCCTACACACTGTATCTCTGCCGCTTCGAGCGGGGAGTGGCTTGTGTGCGGCCCTACACTCGTCGTTTCGGCCACCTTGGGCGGAGAACAAATGGTGTGTGGCGCGTAGCGCCGGGGGCAGAATGTTCGCGAAAATGTGTGAGCGTGTTAGAGCGGGCACAACTCTTACGCGTGGAACATGACCGGTTAAGGGTGGCTGTGTGACAGCGCGTGTGGTGATTAGGCGTGGGCGCAAATAAGCGGACACGTGACCTAACTTTGGCACTCGAGCGGCCGCTTTATGTGAGTGAGAGACACGGGATTTGTGGTGCTTGGGTGCAGGGGTGAACACAGACAAGTGGGCACGTTTACTGCATTTGAAACACATACGGCGTGAGCCGTGCAACCACAAAAAAATGCAACTTTTGTGAATTCTCTGGTTCGCCGTAAAAACGGCGTTTGTAGACAGGCGAGAGGGCAGTTTTGCCGGCTCGTTGGCTGCGTGAGAACCATCTGCAGCAGCCACAGTGGTGGGGGCTGACAGGAAAAATAGTTTTGACGGTGGTCCGGCCGCGGCGGGACTTAACCGTCGTTTCCCCCCTCTGGCTAGGAGGACTTTGGAGGCTCGGGCTTCAGCGCGGTCCTAGGCCGGGGTCCCCGGGGGGGAGGCGGCTTGCCTCTGCTGGAAGAGCGCGATCTGGCGCGGCCGCTCGGTCTTCGCTGAGACGAAGGGGGCCGCGCTGGGTGCTGCGCGGAGCTCGGCGCTGGCTGGTCATGAGGACGGCGAGCAGCGGAGCTATTGCTAGCGCCAGGGCGTCGAGGCAGAAAGAGGTTCATAGCTTGAGTCGTCTTCTGTACCTCGGAAAAGCGATCGATGATCCCCTTGACCGCTGGGCCGAATAGGCCGGACGAGGAAAGCGGGGCATTGAGAAAGGCCGCGCGCTCCGTTTCTCGCATATCCGCGAGCGTGAGCCAGAGGTGCCGCTCAGCTACCGTAGAGCGTCCGAGGGCTTGTGCTGCGGTCTTGGTGGCGCGGAGGGCAAGATCCGTCGCGCTTCTCAAATCCGTGACCAACTCAGTGTCTGTGCTTTTCTCGTCCAAATCGCGGAGGAGATTAGCCTGGAGAATTTTCAGCACAGCCATAGAATGCAGAGCAGATGCCGCTTGACCGGAGGCAGCGAAAGCGCGGCTGATCAGCGATGACGTCATTCTGCAGGCCTTGGACGGGAGAGCAGCCTTTGAGCGCCAACCGGAGGGCGGGCAAAGGTGCGCTGCGACCGCCTCTTCCACCGGAGGGATAGCATTGTAGCCTTTCTCAGCAGCGCCGTCAACTTGTGAGAGCGTCGATGAAGCTTGAGATGAAACCCTCGCGGAAAATGGCGCGTTGCAGGACTTCGCGAGCTCCTCGTGAAGCTCTGGCAGGAAAGGTGCAGTCCTGGAGGTGGGCGCGCGGCGGCGACTGTTGAGGAAACATCCGTCGAGCCGATTCGGCGCTGCCACCTTAGGCGGAGACCATTCGAGGCCTAGCTGCTCGACAGCCCGGGTGAGAAGGCGCAAGAGTTCCGCGTCCTCACCCGCTCGAGAGCGTCCGGAGGCCCGGACTGAAGAGGCCGCGGAGGACCAATCTTCGCTGTCGGATGCCATGATGGAGCAGCTGTCGGCGCGTTCCGCAGCCGCATCCGCCTCATCCCCGGAGGCGGCAACAGACATGGCGGCCTGGGGTGGGGAAGGCGAGAGAGAAGCTGGCGGGAAAGGTTCCGGCGAGCTTTTCTCCGTGAACTCTGGTGTCCGCTGTGAGCGGCGCTTCTTCTTGCGCGGCTTAACAGGGACAGGAGGTATGTCATCCTCGAACTGATCGAGTCGAGCCCGCAGGGTCGACATCGTCAAGTCCTCGCACTCCGGGCATCCGCCGGCAAGGAGTGCGGCAGCGGCGTGATCACGGCCCAGGCAGAGAGCGCAGATCACGTAGCGGTCTCCGGAACTGAGCGGCGCGTGACACGAGCGCGAAATCTGCGGGAATTAGTAGAATTAACGTTATGAGCAACCCTGCGCAAAATTCAGACCGGTCACACCAATTCTAACAAAAGTCCAGCAGAACACCCGTTCTGAACACCCCAGCTCCCAACCCATCTTTGAGAATAGATTAATGGCTATATTTTTTTTTATCGCCCGACAAAAGTCTTGCATTAACGCAGCACGTTAACGCTGATAACGGCCCACCACTATATATATATATATATCTATATATATATATATATATGTATGTATGTATGTATGTATGTATGTATGTATGTATATATATATATATATATATATATATATATATATATATATATATATATATATTATGTTTTTTGTAATGATATGCAAACATTTACATGATAGGCTAATTCACAACTGAATGTAACGAGATAAGAAATGTTCATTAAACACACGAATAAGAGTGAATGTGTGCATATTTTAAAATAAAATATTATTTGCACATATTGATGATTATTTAATTATTTTATAACTAAAATTACAATATCGTAATTATTTCTTTCCTTCCTTCTTTCACAAATGTCCCCTTTAGGCCAGTTTGATGAAGCCAGATGCAGTTTTATTTGAAAACATGGCATGATTGAAACTCAGCAACAATGGGTTGCCCAAATAAAGGGAGACAAAAAACAATGGTAACATGAGGACTATTTATACAACAAGACTAATGACTAACAAGAAACACCTGTAAAACAATCAAGACGATCAACCAATCAGAACATGACACATAAGAGGGAATCACAAGACAAGGGGTCCGTTCTTCGTACCTCGCTTAATACATCTGAGATGATTTGACAGATCCCAGATTTTCTAATCGTAATAACTGATGTCTGGCTAATTTGGTTCTTCAAACGAATTTGCGGATTGGATTAAAATATCTGGATTAAATGATCTAAAATCACTGCGCGTTCTTTTGTTCCCTGATGAGGGCAGATGCATCGATACTCGAAACCAGCGATTGGCTGGCGTCAATACAGCAACGTAATGACATCATATAATTAAAAAAGCCACCTGGCAAAAAACTTGACAAATTGCACAAAAAACCCGCACAAATTTCTGGACATTTATAAGGAAACAGCTAAACGACCAAACCAACATAAAAGTTATAATAGATAAATGATAAATGTTTTTTGTATTTTTTAACATGATTACCTATTATGTATATTCACTATTTTATACAGTATTTGTACACCCTTTCCATTTTTATTTCAATGTTGTAATTTAATTCTTATTATCTTAATTCAATTTGAAGCAGATTTGGTATGCACGGCTCTGTACAACATGTGTGTAAACCTACAATAAAATTATAAAGTAATTATTTCATCACAAATAAATCGCTCAATCAAGTGGCTGTGTATATAGTATTGTACACAACATTATAATAGTATATACAGTCTCATATACATATACAATATACATTTTTTTTATATTATTATTATTTAAAATTATTATTATTGCCCCTGGTTCAGCAATGAATTCTTGTAATAAAGTAGCATTGGCTGGGAAAGATTTTAAGTATCACCTCAAGATGCAATCTAATCCTGTTTACATTAAATAAGCCTGCTCGCGAGCAGGTTTAAGCTTACGGACCTGTTGCTATGACAGCAAGTCCAGGATGACCGTCTAAGAACCAAACTGAAATATGACTGAAATTTGACTGAAATAACCACTCGTTACAACCGAGGTATGCAGCAAAGCATTTGTGAAGCCACAACATGCACAACCTTGAGGCGGATGGGCTACAACAGCAGAAGACCCCACCGGGTACCACTCATCTCCACTACAAATAGGAAAAAGAGGCTACAATTTGCACAAGCTCACCAAAATTGGACAGTTGAAGACTGGAAAAATGTTGCCTGGTCTGATGAGTCTCGATTTCTGTTGAGACATTCAGATGGAAGAGTCATTTGGCGTAAACAGAATGAGAACATGGATCCATCATGCCTTGTTACCACTGTGCAGGCTGGTGGTGGTGGTGTAATGGTGTGGGGGATGTTTTCTTGGCACACTTTAGGCCCCTTAGTGCCAATCGGGCATTGTTTAAATGCCACGGCCTACCTGAGCATTGTTTCTGACCATGTCCATCCCTTTATGACCACCATGTATCCATCCTCTGATGGCTACTTCCAGCAGGATAATGCACCATGTCACAAAGCTCGAATCATTTCAAATTGGTTTCTTGAACATGACAATGAGTTCACTGTACTTAAATGGCCCCCACAGTCACCAGATCTCAACCCAATAGAGCATCTTTGGGATGTGGTGGAACGGGAGCTTCGTGCCCTGGATGTGCATCCCACAAATCTCCATCAACTGCAAGATGCTATCCTATCAATATGGGCCAACATTTCTAAAGAATGCTTTCAGCATCTTGTTGAATCAATGCCACGTAGAATTAAGGAAGTTCTGAAGGTGAAAGTGGGTCAAACACAGTATTAGTATGGTGTTCCTAATAATCCTTTAGGTGAGTGTATATGTATGTGTGTATATATTTTTTACAATCACTCAAACAACACAAATTAATACAAATAGTTTACTTTGTAGTCAGTAGTCTTCCCCTACACAATGTACTGCTAAGCATAACATCGTTTTTTCCAGCCTGAGAACAAATGATGTGGAGTACCTCTGAGGAGGCAAAGGTGAAGGAGAAAAAGACAGACATGCACTCGCATACACACACTAAGCTATGATGCCAAGGAGGTCTCTAATATCTGGAGAAAGCCATCCGTTAGCATTCCCATTCATCACAATTGCAATTGCTTTGCTGGCAAATGGCCATATTTTTAAAATTGTACTCACACGCACACTCCTTTCTGCAGCTAGTTGAAACATCTACTGTACTATAATTTAAAGTGAATGAATGAATGAATGAATGAATGAATGAATGAATGAATGAATGAATGAATGAATGAATGAATGCAAATGTATTTTGCTTGCAAAAATATGGTCAGAAAGAATGCACAAATACTGTTAGATGTACAATAAAAGATGAAACATGGCCTTGAATATACAATGATTTTTGCAGGCAGATGGTAAACGTATGGCACCTACCAGCAGGGAATAACTAGGCCATGCAAAACCAGCCAAACCTTGACCCCTTGGATAATACTCACACCTCCAGATAGAAAAAGAGAGACGGCAGTACGCAAGTGCGCCATTATCACACCGTTTGTGGAAAAGAGCCAAGGCCTCATTCCCTATTGCTAGCTTACACTGAAATAAACTTGCTGATTTATGAGATTGCTCAAGGAAGCCATAAATTAAAAACTACTTAGGATTAGAAAAGACGTATTGCCCAAATGTGATTATGTATTGTTGTGCATACTAAGATATTAAGCCAGCAGAAGTGAAAACGCCAATTCGGTGCTTAATTGCTGTTTGTCCAGAGTTCCGGTCACTAATAAATGTCCCTGCTTTAGAGGAGTAAGCAGCTCCACTTTCTGTAACAAGGCTACATTTTAAAAGCAAACATCTTGAAGTTTACATCTTCATGTTCACTAAAGTTACTCTACTACTAGCTAAGAAGGAGTGGATGAAAATGAATGAAGAGTGCATAAGAGGGAGCAGTTTTACTCAGACATACAGCAAAGCAGCAGTCTGAAGCATATGTACAAGTGCTAAGGAGAGATAACCGAAATAATTTTAAATATCCTTCAATTTAGCATCCGTACTTTCGAATTCACAAGCGCATTTATATTTCTGACAAGTGCCAAAGAAGCAGCCAAGATGCACAATTACCATACGTTTTTTAACTGAATGGGTTCCAAGTAATTCTTCTGGCTGGAAGGATTGTGAACGGGAAATTTGTAGGAACAAATTTTGTACACGCCTTACTGTGGCTGTGTTTTAAGGGCTCTGGGGTGTGAATGCTCTCTGGCTCCATGGTGATACAAGGGAAGACTCCAACTGCGAGTTGATTAGTACCCTCGTGTGAATGGAGTCTAATTAAATCCAAGAAACATCACGGACTGGCTCATTGAACCACAGACGCCCATATTAAAATGCAACCACTCTTTTTATTTGATGGATATGTTTATCAACTTTTCAGATAAATTGGCCACAATACATCTTGGCGCCTAAATAAAGAATGTTAATTAAAGACTATGTAGCAATTTCAATTATTCATCACAGTGCTGTGTTTGTTTTTAATCTTCTCTTGCTTGATCAGAACTTGTGTTGCTTGGCAATGTGAACCACTGCTAAATCAATTAATATGACAAAGAATGGGCTACATGGGGATAACTTCAGGGAAGGAATATTTATCTCTGAGTGGGAAATAATTATAGAAAAGTCTCTTAGAAAAGCTCTTTTTCCCATGAACTTTTAGGTGTTTTATTGTTGATGAATCACTTTCAAAGGTCTGCACTGCTGACACAATATGCTGATATATGATAAAAATGAATTAGATCATGTAATCATCTTGACAAAACTTGGTAACATCTGTATGCTCATTTGCATCTAGTATCTAGCATAGGAATACATATACTGATAAAATGGTATACATTTTGTATAGGCTATATGTAAATCCATTTAAGTCACTTTGGATAAAAGCATCGGCCAAAAGCATAAATGTAATGCATATTAAGAAGCATAAAAAGTTACTTCTAAAAAGTGACCTGATTACATAATGCATTGCTTGTGGCCAACATGCTGATGACTACAACTTTTTGGGGTAGAGATTCTAACTTATCCTCTTGAAAGTCCACGCATGCTCACTAAATGCATTAAGAGCTAACCCATATCCAAAGACACTACTGGATAATGATGCAAAGGATATTCTTTTTCTGTGAGTGAGATTTTACTGAAGAGTAAACTACAAGATCATCATAAAGAATAAACACTAAAGATATGAGGATGCCCTCTAAACCTGACATATATGTATACCTTCTCCTGAAGTACAATACATTACTAACAATTAGCAATTAATTTCTTACAGTATTTATTAAACTTTGTTAACATTAGTTATAAAATACTATACAATTACAACTTGTTAGCTGCCGTATACAACTTTTGGGCAACACTTTAATGTAGGGTCCAATTCTCAGTTGCTTATTAGCATGTATATTACTGGGATATTGGCTGTTTATTAGTACTTATAAAGCACATATTAATGCCTTATTCTGCATGACCTTATTCTACATCCCTTAATCCTACCCATTACCTAAATTTAACAACCTTACTTACTATTAATAAGTAGAAATTAAGAGTTTATCGAGGCAAAAGTTAATAGTTAGTGGTCCCTAATTGGCTGTGTGACTAACTTTTGTTTTAATTATGTATTAGTCAATGTTGAAATGAACGCAAACTAAGATTAATAAATGCTTTAGAATTATTATGCATTGTTTGTGTATAGTGTATGTTAACTGATGTAGTTAAATAATAGTGTTTTGGAGAAAATAATTTATGTGATTTACCCCCGACTTTCAATTATTTTACTTAAATGAAAGGTTCGATTTTTAATGAAAGATCAAAAGGATAAACAATGCAGATTTATTTTTACAGCCATCTTCGCTCATATTCACATGGGGTGCCAATAATTCTGACCACAACTGTAGTTGCTGTTGGGCAGAGTCCAAAACTTTTCGGGAAATGGAATAAACACTGTATTGAACAAATGCTAGACTAAGACACACTTTTTTGCTCCTCAAATAATAGCACATTAGCCTTTATATAGTCCTCTAGTGTTTGTTGAGTAAAGAAAATGCTGTACTTATTCAGACAACCAGTTCTTTATTTACCCTTGCATTGTAAAAGCAGTCATGATTTTATGAATATTTATAGGCTACTTTTATATTTTGGAGCAACTAACCCCACTCCTACCCTATACCTACCCACTTCTCAACAATATACAATATCTTCATGTAAAGAACAGAGTTGATCTTAATGTTTTAATCACTGCAATGATGATCCCGCCGCTCCGTGAACGTACACACTCATATCATATCTCATTCAAATCATACACACGACTCTTTAGCATGACAATCAAAGCTGACGTAATGACGCAATTGGTCACGAGACATAAGGGTTGCATTTTTTTCAATTTTAATGTGTGCATGATCTTCGCCAGATGGAGGCGCTGTTCTCTTTTTGGGGATTTTCTGCACACAAATCAATCGTTTGGCCTTGGAACACTTGAAATATTTGTACTTTTTGAATATATATTGTGCATGCAGTCGTATATCCTTTATTTTATATCATATAATACACAATGGATCGATTGGATCGATTGCTCCTGTCTGCCTGATCGATTGCTCCTGTCTGCCTCCTGCTGTGTTTGTAGCTCTGTAGCTCAAGTCTGTAGCTCTGTACAGCCTTGCTTATGTTTGAATCTTTATTTTGATATTTCCTCTTTGTTCTACTGCTAAAAAACGATTGTGGTAAGTGGTAAGTTGGATTAATCAAAAACACGGTAAGTCATGTCTTCTCCTGTCATTATCACTTGCACCACATGCTGCATGTTTAATATAGGCTTCTCCGCTGGCGAACAGGGCTTCACATGTGATAAATGTAAGGAGATAGTTAGGCTGACGGAGAAGATTTCAGAATTAGAAACACGCATCCATACTTTATCTGAGAGTAGTGAGGATGTAACAGCTTTAGACACTGATTTGGATGCGAATAGCTTAGTGAACTCTGTACATTCTTCGGTTCCGGCTGCAGGGCCCTCGCAGCAGGGCAACTGGGTGACAGTGAGGCAGCATAGTCGCAGACCAAAGAACCACTTTTCCGTTCCGGTTAGAACATCAAACAGGTTCTCCCCTCTCAGTGAAGCACCCACTGAGTATCCTGTTGAAAGTGCCCTAGTCATTGGCGATTCTATTACACGGAACGTGAAGATACCGGCCACGATAGTCACTTGTTTACCGGGAGCCAGAGCGCCTGACATCAAAGCAAATTTAAAAGTGCTGGCTAAAGCTAATCGTAAATTCTCTAAGATTATTATTCACGTCGGCACTAATGATGTTCGACTTCGCCAGTCGGAGATCACCAAAATTAACATTAAAGAGGTGTGTGAACTCGCTAGTACGATGTCAGAGGCTGTCTGGTCCGCTCCCCATTAGAAGGAGTGATGAGATAGTTAGCAGACTATCATCACTCAATGGCTGGTTGTCTAAGTGGTGTCTGCAAAATAACATAGGGTTCATAGACAACTGGAAATGTTTTTGGGGCAGACCTGACCTGTTGAAGAAGGATGGCATCCATCCCTCCTGGGGTGGTGCCGCTCTTCTCTCTAGTAATTTGGCACATAGTCTTAGAGCTAAACCTTGACTCACTAGGGCCCAGGTCAGGAAGCAGACAAACTGGCTAAACCGACCTAGCTAGCTGTCTCATGTCACCGGAGTCAGATAAATCCCAGCACATAGAGACTCTTTCACCTAGATATTATCATATAGAGACTGTCTGTTCCCCGAATTAGTAAATACAAAAAAACATCAAAACCATTCAACAGTAAAAATTTAATTGATGTCCAACAAATAAACAAAAGATATAATACAGATGAACAATTGATAAAGCTTGGGTTGCTGAATATTCAATCCCTTTCCCCAAAAGCGCTTATTGTTAATGATATTATTAAAGATAATAATCTATCCCCCGGTTTCACAGACAATGCTTAAGCTAATCCTAGACTAAAATGCATGTTTGAGCTATTTTAACTGAAAGAATCTTGCACTGACAAATCTTAAAATATGTCAGTGGCATTGTTTTTTCTCAAGATGCACACCAGTAATGTTTTTTTCATGGGGACGTTTATAAAAGTTACTTAAATGTCCTAATTGAACTAAGGCCTAATCCTGGCTTAGTCTAAGCCCTGTCTGTGAAACCGGGCCTAAATGTGCTCTGTTTGACAGAAACCTGGCTAAAACCTGACGACTACGTTACCTTAAATGAGTCCACCCCCCAAGATTATTGTTATAAACATGACCGCGTCTGAAAGGTAAAGGGGGAGGGGTTGCTGTAATTTATAATAATATCTTCAGTATTACTCAGAAGTCTAGTTTCAAATATAATTCCTTCGAAGTTTTGGTGCTTTATGTAACGCTATGTAGTGTACATGACAAAACCCGTTCAACATTGGTGTTAGCTACTGTATACAGGCCACCAGGGCATAATACAGACTTTATCAAAGAATTAGCTGACTTTCTATCAGAATTAGTACTGGCCGTAGATAAAGTACTAATTGTTGGTGATTTTAATATCCATGTAGACAACGAAAAAGACGTATTGGGATTAGCATTTAAAGATACACTAAACTCTATTGGAGTTAGGCAACACGTGTCAGGACCCACTCATCGCCATAATCATACTTTAGACCTAATATTGTCACATGGAATAAATGTTGATACCGTTGAAATTCTGCAGCAGAGCGATGACATCTCAGATCATTACTTAGTATCTTGTATACTTAATTTAGCTAAGGTTGCAAAGCCACCCCCTCGCTTCAAAAATGGCTGGACAATCACTGCCGCTACTAAAGATTGCTTTTTGAATAATCTTCCTCATCAGTATCATCTCCTCAGCATCCCAGATAGCATAGAATAACTCAATGTTGCAACAGAAACTATTGACTCTCTCTTTTCCAGTACTTTAGACACAGTTGCTCCTCTGCGGTTAAAGAAGATTAAGAAAATAGTCCAACGCCATGGTACAACGAGCACACCCGGGCCCTTAAAACAGCAGCCAGAAAAATGGAGCGCAGCTGGAAGAAAACAAAACTAGAGGTCTTTCGTAATTCGTGGAAAGAGCACATGATCACATACAGAAAGGCCGTAAGAACTGCTAGATCTGCTTATTTCTCAACTCTCTTGGAAGAAAACAAACACAACCCGAGGTATTTATTCGATACAGTGGCTAAATTAACCAAAAATAAAGCTTCAACTTCTGATGATTGTAAACAGTACAGCTGTAATGACTTTATGAACTTCTTCACATGTAAGATTGATAATATTAGGAAGAAAATTTTAACCATGCAGTCGTCTACTACAGTATCACATCAGACAGAGCATTGTAGTGTCACTGAGGAAAAATTACAATCATTCACTGCTATAGGAGAAGAAGAATTGGCTAAACTCGTTAAATCATCAAAATCAACAACATGTATGCTTGACCCTGTACCGACTAGGCTATTAAAAGAGATGCTACCAGAGGTCATAGCTCCTCTTCTTAATATCATTAATTCATCTTTGTCATTAGGATATGTACCTGAAACTTTTAAGTTGGCTATTATTAAACCACTTATTAAAAAAACGCAACTTGATCCTACAGAATTAGTCAATTATAGACCAATCTCAAATCTACCCTTTCTGTCAAAAATACTTGAAAATGCAGTGTCCTCACAATTATGTTCCTTTTTAGAAAGAAATGGTATCTGTGAGGATTTCCAGTCAGGATTTAGACCGTATCATAGCACTGAGACTGCTCTCATCAGAGTTACAAATGATTTACTCTTATCATCCGATCGTGGCTGTATCTCTCTATTAGTGTTACTCGATCTTAGCGCTGCATTCGATACTATCGACCACAACATTCTTTTGAATAGACTCAAATTATGTAGGTATTAGTGGCATTGCCTTGTCATGGTTTAAATCATACCTATGTGACCGTTATCAGTATGTAGCAGTAAATGAAGAGATGTCACACCGATCAAAAGTATGGAGTACCGCAAGGCTCAGTGCTAGGACCGCTGCTATTCACCCTGTGCATGCTACCACTAGGAGATATTATTAGGAAGCATGGCGTTAGTTTTCATTGTTATGCTGACGATACTCAGCTCTATATTTCTTCACGCCCTGAAGAAACTTACCAATTCACAAGATTAACGGAATGCATAGCTGATATAAAACATTGGATGACCTGTAATTTCCTTCAATTCAATTCAGAAAAAACTGAATTTTTAATTATTGGACAAAAAAGCCCCACAAGTAGTAACCTAGAATACTGTCTAACACTTGATGGCTGTTCTGTCAAGTCCTCGTCGTCAGTGAGGAACCTGGGTGTGCTCTTTGATACCAATCTTTCGTTTGAAAGCCACGTTTCGAGCATCTGTAAAACTGCATTCTACCATCTTAAAAATATATCTAAATTACGGCACATGCTCTCAATGCAAAATGCTGAACAGTTAGTTCATGCGTTCATGACCTCAAGGTTAGATTATTGTAATGCTCTACTGGGTGGTGGCCCTGCTCGCTTAATAAATAAACTCCAGCTGGTCCAAAACGCAGCAGCTCGAGTTCTTACTAGAACCAGGAAGTATGACCATATTAGCCCAGTTCTGTCAACATTGCACTGGCTCCCTATTAAACATTGCATACATTTTAAAATCTTGTTTATTACTTACAAAGCACTAAATGGTTTAGCTCCCCAATACTTGAGTGAGCTCTTAACATATTATACTCCATCACGTCTACTGCGGTCTCAAAATTCTGGCCAGTTGATCATACCGAGAATATCCAAATCAACTGCAGGCGGTCGATCCTTTTCCTATTTAGCTCCTAAACTCAGTCTTCCTAACATTGTTCGGGAAGCAGACACACTCTGTCAGTTTAAATCTAGACTAAAAACACATCTCTTTTCTGTGGCATACACATAAAATACTTTTTCTTTGAAATGATTGTTAGGCTGCATTAACTAAGTCAGCCGGAACCGGGAACACTTCCCATAACACCTGATGTACTCGTTACATCATCAGAAGAATGGCATCTACGCTAATGATAGTCTCTCTGTTTTATCCCGAGGTTTACTGCAGTCAGCCGGATCCGGGCCATATCCTGATCAGATGATGGACCTGCGCCCAGAGAAGACCAACACAGGACCCCGAAGTGTCCGCAGAGACCGTGTCAATTAGTCTCCCCCTGCAACTGCCTCATCGACACGGCATCTTAATAAACCTGTCTCCAGTGTGATGAGTCCGATTGTTTAAATATTACAATTAAATAATACTTAAATCGATATGTCATCCACAATAAACCCGTCTCCAGCGTGTTGCCTCCGGTCCTTCGAATATTCCGATCTATTATGACCTCTGACCTGTAAAGCTGCCAGAATAATAATAATAATAATAATAATAATAATAATAATAATACGCTGTTTGTTAATTGGCCAGAGGAGAACTGGCACCCCGACTGAGCCTGGTTTCTCCCAAGGTTTATTTTTCTCCATTAGGTCACCTGATGGGGTTTTGGTTTCCTTGCCACTGTT
Organism: Romanogobio albipinnatus; assembly: GCA_023566225.1. Classification (NCBI taxonomy): domain Eukaryota; kingdom Metazoa; phylum Chordata; class Actinopteri; order Cypriniformes; family Gobionidae; genus Romanogobio; species Romanogobio albipinnatus. Next base: position 22,177,023 of record CM042241.1, read on the forward strand.
GCCTCTGGCTTGGCGTGCTCAGTTGGGGACACTAAAATTTTTCAACTAAACATCGAAATAAATCTAATTAATAAACTAAATGAACCATATAATAATGAACCATATATTACTGATCTAATTATTGATCTAAAGCCCACACTGTCACCGTATGGAAATTTAAACTGATGACATCAAATGACTATACAGCTTAATAAAATTATGCTGCATTATTTTCCTGTTTAACACTGTAAAGCTGCTTTGGAACAATCTACATTGTTAAAAGCGCTATATAAATAAAGTTGACTTGACTTGACTTGACAAATGGGTAGGTTTAGGGATGGGATGGGATTGGGTTACATGTTCAAACGTGTCTAAATAGCGTAAATCAAATTATGCTGGTTGATTAAATTGAGAATCACACTCCAACATGTCATAATGGCAATATCATAACCCAATATATAATTTCAACATGATGATAACGTTCCCATGCCCAACGCATCTGTGTATGACGCCAAATGTTTTTCATTGATAAAAATGGAGTACCCTTGCGCGACAATATAGTGTCGCCTAGGGGTACCTTTAGCGTCTTCATTGTGACACGGAAGGCACTTGACCATGCTTCAGATTTTGACACCTTGGGAGTGAGAATGGGTTGCCAAAATGCTATAAATATCGTCCCCTTGGAATTATAAGGTTCTATCTGACGTTTTTGTCAAAATTGAGTTATTCACATATTCTTATTGTGTGACAACTTATTTACATTATGTAATGTTTTTTTTTAAGTTGTGTACATTTTGGGACTTTTTATTGAAAAAACAAAAAGGTTCTATCTACAAAGTCGAACTCTGACTTGGCTCTATAAGGTTCTATCTGCGTGAGTCAATCAGCACTTCGAATGCACAGACGAGGACCAATCAGGATCAACTTTATATGTCTTGTCGCCGGCTATTTCCTTGACAGGAAAGATCACAGACACACAGGCTGCGTCCGAAAACCTAGGCAGCTGACTCGTTGCCTCGCTGCCTTATCAGACAATGGCTTGTAAGGCAGCGTTTAAGCATGAAGGCACCTCACAAAACTAATTTCGGACAGACTTCTTAGGCAGGGTAACAGTTTAATGATCTACAGCAAAATAGAGAGAGCTTTGGTGAGAACTAAACACATATTTAATTACTACATTAGTAATTTCTCGCTAGAAATCACATCAGAAGTGGAAAATGTTGGTAAAAAACACGTACATTTACACACAAACCGACCAACAAACGCAACTTTCAGACACCATCTTTTTTTCCAGCTCAACTGTCACATAATGGGAAGCACAGGATTGTGGGATAGCAAAGGGAGCGAAGGATACAAATATGCTGCCTTCAGAAATCGATCAGATGAAGGTATCTCAGGAGACAGGAAGTGAAGCTAACATTAGATTCGGACGTGCCTTGGTGCCTTCCTGCCTTGAAATGTGTCCTCCGAAGGCAGCATTTTCCAGATTTTGTACGCAGCCACAATATCTGTGAGGATTATGGCAAGCAACGCAAAGTTTTTAAAGGTCCCATGGCATGGCATTTTTCTATTATTTTATAATGTTTCCTGAGGTGTGCTTATATTGTTAGTATGATTTTAACATAAAAAATGTCATAATTTAGAAATAAAAGGCATTTTTTCTATACTGTTATTACCCCTCTGGCTGAATGTTTCAAGGGGTGTGTCTGCTGTGAGACTTCAGTGAAAACGCCCACTGTTGTGATTGGCTGACATCTTTGCATTTGAAATGAGTGTTAGATTATGTTGTGGAGGGGGTGTGGTTTAGCGAGGCACTGCACGCACTGACTGCATGCATGAGAGAGAGAGACTGACAGGGCACTGTGAACCAAGGAAAGCTGGAGGAAGTTCTCTTACGAGAGGTTCTCTCGTATTGCGTAAGTTCCTTACGCTTCGGGAAAGTATTCTTTCTTCGAGATTTCTGAAAAACCCAAAATTATCCTTAATTTTGTAACATTGTCAACGCAGTGCGGCAGCCTGGCAGACCATAGCAGGCTATTCCAGCGTGCCATTGGCTGCTCTGCTGGCAACTGCAGCAGCCTATCGGTGAGCCCGCGTGACGTGGCGACCAATGAGGGCGCTTCGCGCCCACCTGGCTTCATTTGCCTACAGGTGGGGCGTGGCCACGTGTATATAAGCAGGGCTCACGGGCTGCATATTCGATTTTCTTTTCTTCAGCGAAGCCCTTCGCATCGCTGGATCTGGAACCCGCCGCCGTTGAACGTGCAGACGAGCAAGCAGAGGACAGCGCCTGAAGAAGCCGGCAGCATCGCGCCACCTTCAGCCATCCGTGCCTGCTCTGCTATCCGGCAGCATTATATCCTTTCATTGCACGTGTTCTCGCCGTTGCGTCACACGTTTCATAAAAGAGCACGAGCGTTTTTATCAAAACGCCTCGTTCCACCTGCGGCTCGTGCCACGTGCAGCTCAGCACCAGAGACCGCCATGTGTCTGCGCTCTCTGTCTGGGCCGTGACCACGCCGCCTCCTCGCGGGCGAATGCCCCGAGTGTGAGGAACTCTCTATGTCGACCCTGCGGGCTCGACTCGAGCAGTTTTATGACGACATCACTCCGCTGTTCCCCCCCTCTGTTCAAGCCGCGCCACCGCGCCGCTTACAAGAGATGGTTGAAATGAACGGTCTCGGAGCGAGCCTCCTCCCCCTCTGTTCAAGCCGCGCCGCTTACAAGGGATGGTAGGAATGAACGGTCTCGGAGCGAGCCTTCTCCCCCTCTATTCAAGCCGCGCCACCGCGCCGCTTTCAAGGGATGGTAGGAATGAACGGTCTCGGAGCGAGCCTCCTCCCCCTCTGTTCAAGCCGCGCCACCGCGCCGCTTGCAAGGGATGGTAGAAATGAACGGTCTCGGAGCGAGCCTCCTCCCCCCCTCTGTTCATGCCGCGCTGATGCGCCGCTTATATACAAGGGATGGCAGAAATGCACGGTCCTGCAGCTCTCTTTACGTTACAAGAGAGCTGTTCCACCCTCGCGCACATTTTTCAGTCCCCTCATGAGTTCAGGCGACTGGAATTGTTCATATTGCTGTACACGAGCCTGTTAAGACACGCACGCCAGCAAACATACGCCGTCATAAGACATGACGCTGACATATGCTCTCCAACGAACCCGCACTCCCCCCTCTTGGACCGCGCAGATTGCGCCGTTCACAAGGAATGTGAGTGCGCTCGGTCACGAGCACGTTCGCGCGCCGCACTCACCGGGAAATTAACAGAGGGTGTTTTCGTCCCGCTGTGGCCGGACGAACCGCCATTCTCTAGCATTTCTCAGCCCCCTCTCCAATTCAGGCGGCTGGAAATATTACTATTGCAGTAACGAGCCTGTCTTTTATGCACGCACGACTGCCAACAAGCACGAGGACGTACTGCTGTATGCTCGCGCTAACTGAACGCTATTGTGTCCCTCCCGGTAGCACAGTGGCAAAATCAGCGGCTGAAACGCCGGAGACCCGAGTTCGAGCCCAGCTCTCGCGGCAGATAAAAATGTTTTACTGTCCGCTTCCCCGGGCTCGCGGCCAGCTTTTCTTACATACAGAAAGCTAACTCGCACCACGTGGTGCTCGAGTATTTTTGGACGTCTATACATAAGGAGAGAAAAGACGGTTAAGTCCCGCTGCGGCCGGACCACCGTTAAAACTCTGTTTTTCCTGTCAGTCCCCACTCCTGTGGCTACTGCAGATGTTTTCCACGCAGCCTACGAGCCGGCGAACTCGCCCTCTCGCCTGTTTCCAACTGTAGCCCCTCCAAAGTCCTCCTAGCAGAGGGGGGAAGCGACGGTTAAGTCCCGCCGTGGTCGGACCACCGTCAAAACTCTTCTTCCTGTCAGCCCCCACTCCTGTGGCTGCTGCAGATGGCTCTCACGCAGCAAACGAGCCGGCAAAACTGCCCTCTCGCCTGTCTACAACCGCCGTTTTTATGACGAACCAGAGAAATCACGAAGTTGCCTTTTTTCTGGTTGCACGGCTCACGCCGTATGTGTTTTCAAATGCAGTAAACGTGCCCACTTTTGTGTTCACCCCTGCACCCAAGCACCACAAATCCCGTGTCTCTCACTCACATAAAGCGGCCACCGGCCGCTCGAGTGCTAGAGTTAGGTCACGTGTCCGCTTATTTGCGCCCACGCCTAATCACCACACGCGCTGTCACACAGCCACTCTTAACCGGTCATGTTCCACGCGTAAGAGTTGTGCCCGCTCAAACGCGCTCACACATTTTCGCGAACATTCTGCCCCCGGCGCCATGCGCCGCGCCACACACCATTTGTTCTCCGCCCAAGGTGGCCGGAACAACGAGTGTAAGGCCACACACAAGCCACTCCCTGCTCGAAGCGGCAGAGATACAGTGTGTAGGGCGGCCAGCCATCGCGAGCGATCGGCTGGCCCACAGCACAGAGAGCGCGCGCACTGCGCCCGCCCCTCCTATACAGGCCGTCGAACCCGCAAAGCGCGGCGTTTCGAGCCCGGAGGCCGTTCTATCCCGTGTGGCACACGCGAGAGCGTGGGAAGCCATTCCAGGTGTATCAGAATGGGTGCTGAAAACAGTGAAGCACGGCTACACTCTGCAGTTCGCTCGCCGCCCTCCGCGCTTCTGTGCGCGTATAGAGACGCGAGTGAGCGGAGAAGTAGCACATCTACTTCGAGCGGAGATAGCCACGCTGCTGTGCAAAGGGGCTATAGAACCGGTTCCCCATTCTATGAGCGAGTCAGGCTTTTACAGCCGATATTTTCTCGTGCCAAAAAGGGACGGGTCGCTCAGACCGATTCTGGATCTGAGGCGTCTGAACAAAGCTCTTTTGAGGAGATCGTTCAAGATGCTTACGACCAAGCAGATCCTCGCGCATATTCGCCCGAGAGACTGGCTAATTTCCCTAGATTTGAAAGACGCATATTTTCAAATCAAGATAACGCCGCGTCACAGGCCATTCTTACGATTCGCCTTCGACGGCCAGGCTTATCAATACACCGTCCTTCCGTTCGGCCTGTCACTAGCACCCCGTACATTTACGAAGTGCATGGACGCGGCCCTCGCTCCCCTGAGAAACCGGGGGATGCGAATATTGAACTACTTGGACGACTGGCTCATCCTGGCGCAGTCAGAGGCCGAGCTCCTCGCCCACAGGGCAATGCTGCTCAGCCATTTGGACAGCCTGGGGCTCACGGTCAACTGGACCAAGAGCTCATTAGTGCCCACGCAATCAACCTCATTTCTGGGTTTGAATCTGGACACTGTGGCTATGTCTGCCCGCCTGTCACCACAACGCACGCGCCAAGTTCGGCGCATGGCTGCGTACTTCCGGCCGGGCAAAATCGCACCTCTCAAGCTTTTTCAGAGGATGCTGGGACGTATGGCCTCAGCTGCAGCTGTGCTCCAGCTGGGCTTAATGCGCATGCGCCCGCTGCAACGCTGGTTAAACGCCCGAGTGCCTCACAGAGCCTGGGCTGCCGGAGGTTTCAGGATCAGAGTGACTCAGGGCTGTGTTGCAGCCCTAGAGCCCTGGTTAGTAGCCGACTGGTACCAGCGGGGAGTGACAATGGGAGCCATCTCACACCGCAAAGTCATCTCGACGGACGCCTCCACCTCGGGTTGGGGCGCCGTTTTCGAGGGCAGACCGGCCTCGGGCCTCTGGTCGAGCGGAGAAAAACTCCTACACATAAACTGTTTGGAGATGATAGCGGTAGAGAACGCGCTCAAGCAGTTTCTCCCGTTTATACGGGGACACCATGTGTTGGTCCGGTCGGACAATACCACGGTGGTGTCCTACGTGAACCGGCAGGGCGGTGTCAGGTCCAGGTGTCTGGGCAATCTGACGGAACGCCTGCTCGTGTGGGCACACAGCTCGCTGCGCTCGCTGAGAGCGGCGCACGTTCCGGGCCACCTCAACGTGGGCCCGGACAAGCTGTCCAGGGGCCTCATTCTCCCAGGAGAATGGTCCCTGCACCCCCAGACAGTCCAGCTGGTATGGCGCCTATTCGGCAGAGCGGAGCTCGACCTCTTTGCAACTGTGAAGAAGTGATCTTCACCGCTGCAAGCGGCAGCACTGACACTGACACACACACACACTCACACACACTCAACCACCACACGCTCTCCCTTACCTGTTGATGTCGCTATTGGTATAGCGGGTGCACACGCGATCCCGATAGCACTTAGACATTTTTCCACATTCTATACGTCCCTTCTGTTATTCCCTCCAGACATATCACACACACTCACTATTTGTTTGTTGCATGTTTTATTGTTAAATTGCGTGTTATATGTGGGTGTAACCGGGTTGCTGGGAGCTGGGCCGGCAAACTCGAACTGCTGTAGGGCGAGCGGTTATGACGTCATCATACTGCGCCGCACCGACAGTGGACCGGAACCCGGCGAAACCATGTCTTGTCTTTATGGGGGGGGGATACTAAATTTTTAACCTGGCAACGAAATGGAATTGTGAGTTAGTGTTGTCAGGTTTATTATGTTATTAGGTTTATTGAACAACATTGGGTTTTGTTTCATTTAGTTTTTGGAGGAAAATTAAGGTATTTAAAAGTAGAAGATATTACCTCCTGACACTTACCTGTGGATGGTAGTGCCCCAAAAGGGGCGGAGTTTGGCCTTTAAAAGCAGTGGCCAGACTCCAGTATGGGACTTGTTTTCCAAGTCGAGCAAACGTGCTACTGCGGTGCCGTGAGCTAAAGAAACCCTCCGTATATAGTGGATACTTGTGAGTTTTTGTGTACATAAATGTATAGTTATCTATCTTTCATTTATTTTGTTGTTTTATTTTTGTTGATTTGGTACTTTGTTCTTGGGATTATACACTTGTAAATATATTCACTGCTGGACTATTTGATTTTTGGTGCACTTGTTAATAAACACCACCATACTCTGAAGAGTACTTGCGGGTTGAGCCATCATCTTTTATTTTATTTTATTTTATTTTTTCCCATTTTGAACCGTAATACGTCCACAGTAGTTTGGAGGAGACCCAGTTTGGGCCTGCCAACGCTCTACTGTTTCACATTTGGTGGCAGCGGTGGGATGGCTACCCGTAAGAAAGCACCGAAAGGGAAGAGGCCTGGTCTGCGCTCACAAGCAAAGCTGGAGGATGACATGGACGAGACATGGGACAGCATGACATCGGAGGGAGAGGAGGCAGCATCAGTAGAGCTTCCAGGAGTGTCGAGCAAACCCAGTGTTTCGCAGACCAGTAGGCCTTCCACATTGTCCAGCGGAGGCATGGCAAGCCTGATGAGGGACTTCCTCGATGCGCAGCAAGCGAGGGAGGAGAGATATCTGCAGGAGCTAAGAGGGCTTCGGGAATCTATACAGCACTCTGGCAGATCGACTATAGCTACCCCGAGTGACCTCGGAAGCCTGCGGATGGAACTTCCGACTCCTGGCCCTTCTAGAGTATCCACGGCAGCAACCAGGTCACCGACACAGCCAAGGCCGCCGATACATCGAGCAGAGACACCGGTGCCGGTCCTACAGCCGGGGGACGACATCGAGAGCTATCTGCGAAGATTCGAGCGACTGGCCCGAACATGGCAATGGCCAAGAGGGGAGTGGAGCTGTCGGTTGGTGCCATTACTAACAGGACAAGCGTTGGAGGCATATCTTGCCATGGATGAGGACCTTGCAGATGATTACGACCACCTGAAGGATGCCTTGCTGCAAAAATTCAATATCTCTGCTGAGACCTACCGCCAGCGGTTCCGGGCAGCAACAGTACCAGAAGGTGAATCACCCACAGAGACATACCACCGTCTGCGGAATCTCTACCAGCGATGGGTACGTCCTGATCTACATTCCAAGGAGGAGATCGGAGAGCTAGTCATCTTAGAGCAGCTGCTTCGAGTACTGCCTTACGACAGCCGTACCTGGGTGAAGGAGCATGAACCAGACTCAGGACTGGCAGCTGCAAAGTTAGCCCAGCAGTACACGAATGCTCATCGCTCTGGCCCGCGCACGCAACCGTTTAAAGGTAAAATACGCCATGCACATACTGATAAACCGCAAGAGGCTCCACATGAATTTAAGACTGTAACACCACAGAAACTGATTTGCTTCTCATGTCAGCAACCGGGGCATAAAGCTGCTGTGTGCCCGGCGCGTAAAGCAAAGCTGACAGGGTTTTGCTATGCTCCTAGGGAAGAGGACAATGAGATGGACTCTGTAGGGGTGGGGCAATGCAACAATATGCTTTTGGACATTACAGTGAATGGACGTTCGATAAAAGCAATGCTGGACACTGGTAGCTCACTTTCACTAATTAAGTCATGTCTTGTTTCTAATGTTGACTATGCTAATACCACTGACATACAATGTGTGCATGGGGATGTAAAACGATATCCCAAAGCAGAAGTGTTAGTGGGGGTGCAAGAGCAAATGTATCTCTTGAATGTAGCGGTAGTCACTTCGTTACCGGCAGACATGATTTTGGGGAGAGATCTCCCAATTTTGAGTGAACTGGTCAATGAGAAGGGAAACCAGGGCATCAATGTTGTGAATGACAGGTCACCAGTTTGTTCATTTCCCGTAATGACAAGAGCCCAAGCCAAGGTTGGTCTGCAGCCTCTGCCAGACTTGGACAGTAGTCTGTTGCAGGGCGGGACCAAAGGCCCAAAAAAAACACGTCGACAGCGACGATTAATGAAATACCTGGGTACTCCAGTCCCAAAGCTCTCCACAGAGGGTCTTGAGGTTCATGGCTGGCAAGTCCCAGAAAACATTGCTGTGTTACAAAGGGAAGATGAAACATTAAAACCTTTGTTTGCCAAAGCTGAAGGTCAAGAAAATTCTAAAATGTCTAATGAACAATATGTTATTCATGATGGCGTATTGTATGTGCAATCTGCTGATGTTTTACGTGTGATAGTGCCCCTGTCTTGTCGACCTCTTGTTTTACATTTGGCACACACAATTCCATGGGCAGGACATCTAGCACAACAAAAAACATATACACGCATTAGTTCACGGTTTTACTGGCCTACCATGTACACTGACGTTCACACATACTGCACTACATGTTCCACATGTCAAAAGACCAGTGCTGTGCGTCAGCGGGGTAAGGCCCCATTACAACCCTTACCCATCATATCCACCCCTTTCCGTCGCATCGCCATGGATATTGTGGGACCACTAGAAAAAAGCAGTGCAGGACACAGATACATTTTAGTCATCTGCGACTATGCCACCCGCTACCCTGAAGCCTTCCCACTTCGCACCATCACAGCACCAAAGGTTGTTCATGCTCTCATCCAGCTGTTTTCCAGGGTAGGTATCCCAGACGAGATCCTCACAGATCAGGGAACGAACTTCACTTCCCACCTGATGAGACAATTACAACAGCAACTGGGCATCACAGCACTGAGGACCAGTCCATATCACCCGCAGACAGACGGACTAGTGGAGAGGTTCAATCAGACGCTAAAGGGCATGCTGCGGAAGTTTGTCGCAGACACTGGCCGTGACTGGGACAAATGGCTCCCCTTCATTCTCTTTGCATACAGGGAGGTACCTCAGGCTTCAACTGGGTTCTCACCCTTTGAACTCCTGTATGGCTGGCAAGTCCAAGGACCACTGGACATCTTAAAAAAAACCTGGACGAAGACAGCAGACACAGCGGAGAGAAGCATTGTGAGGTTCATCCTGGAGATGAGAGACCGGCTAGAGAGGTACAGAGAACAAGCAAGGGAGAATCTTCAAGAAGCACAAGTGGGGCAGAAACAACGGTACGACCAACATGCCAGACTGCGTCAGTTCCAACCGGGACAGAAAGTGCTGCTTTTGTTACCCACTTCAACGAACAAGTTACTCGCCAAGTGGCAAGGCCCATATACAATCGTGAGGAAAATGGGACCTGTAACTTATGAGATTCATCACCCTGACAAAAGAAGAGCTCACCAGACCTACCACGTGAACCTGTTAAAGGAGTGGAAGGAGGTCCCGGTTAAGCCTACAGAGACAGAGACATCGCTGATGGTGAGAAATGTAGCAGAGGAGGAAGATGAGCCTGTGCCTGACATGAGACCCCAGAGAGACCTGGGAGCTGTGACTCTAGGCCATCTAGACGGGCCGAAGCAGACGGAATTACGAGATCTACTCGACAAGTTCCCATCACTGTTTAAGCCAAGGCCTGGGCGAACAGAGCTCGTGCAACATACCATCCATCTCACTGACTCTACACCGTCAAGACAGCGACCTTACAGAATCCCAGAAAGACTGTTGAACCCTTTGAAGGCAGAGATTGAAATGATGAAGGAGTTGGGCGTCATCGAGGCCTCCACAAGCGAATGGAGTAGCCCACTTGTCATCGTGCCAAAGAAGGATGGATCACTGCGTGTCTGTGTTGACTTCCGTAAGCTAAATGCCCAGTCAAAGTTCGATGCCTACCCTATGCCGAGGATCGATGACCTATTGGAGCGGATTGGACAGGCACACTACATCACGACATTGGACCTGTGTAAGGGGTACTGGCAGGTGCCACTTGACCCAAACTCCAAACCGCTCACTGCCTTCAGGACCCCCGTTGGACTATACCAATTTACTGTCCTACCCTTTGGTCTGCACGGGGCGCCTGCTACCTTCCAGCGGTTAATGGACCACATTCTCCAGGGCTGTGAAGGGTGGGCAGCTGCCTACTTGGACGACGTGGTCATCTACAGCCACAACTGGACAGATCACCTGGACCATCTGAGACAGACACTGGAGAAAATCCAAGCAGCCGGCCTGTCATTAAATGTTGCTAAATGCGAGTGGGCGAGGCAGGAGACCAACTACCTGGGGTACCAACTGGGCAATGGCGAACTGCGACCACAGGTTGGCAAGGTGGAAGCAATACGGCGTAGTCCTAGGCCTAGGACGAAGAAGGAGGTGCGATCCTTCCTGGGTCTTGTGGGCTGGTACCGCCGATTCATACCCGACTTTGCTACTCTGGCAGTGCCACTGACAGACTTGCTGACAAAAGCAGGGAAGAACCCGGTGGAGTGGACCGAGGCCTGCGAAGGGGCGTTCAGCGCCTTGAAGGACAAAGTGTGCTCTGAACCAGTTTTACAAAGCCCCGACTTCAACCAGCGATTCCTGGTACAGGTGGATGCTTCTGACAAGGGGATCGGAGCAGTACTGGCTCAGGGGACTACCGGAGCTGAGAAACCTGTGGTGTTCTTGAGCAGGAAGCTGTTGCCCAGGGAGACCCGGTATTCAACTATCGAAAAGGAGTGTCTCGCAATAAAGTGGGCCCTGGAAGCACTACGGTACTACCTCCTGGGGCGGGAGTTTGATCTGGAGACCGACCATCGGGCACTTACCTGGATTCACACGATGAAAGACCACAATGCTCGTGTTACTCGATGGTACTTGGCTCTCCAGCCCTACACCTTCCAGATCCGGCATTGCCCCGGGAGGAAGAATCTTGTGGCCGACTACCTGTCCAGGTTCCCGGACAGTGCGCGGCTTGGAGAGGGGGGAGGTGATGTGAAGAAGTGATCTTCACCGCTGCAAGCGGCAGCACTGACACTGACACACACACACACTCACACACACTCAACCACCACACGCTCTCCCTTACCTGTTGATGTCGCTATTGGTATAGCGGGTGCACACGCGATCCCGATAGCACTTAGACATTTTTCCACATTCTATACGTCCCTTCTGTTATTCCCTCCAGACATATCACACACACTCACTATTTGTTTGTTGCATGTTTTATTGTTAAATTGCGTGTTATATGTGGGTGTAACCGGGTTGCTGGGAGCTGGGCCGGCAAACTCGAACTGCTGTAGGGCGAGCGGTTATGACGTCATCATACTGCGCCGCACCGACAGTGGACCGGAACCCGGCGAAACCATGTCTTGTCTTTATGGGGGGGGATACTAAATTTTTAACCTGGCAACGAAATGGAATTGTGAGTTAGTGTTGTCAGGTTTATTATGTTATTAGGTTTATTGAACAACATTGGGTTTTGTTTCATTTAGTTTTTGGAGGAAAATTAAGGTATTTAAAAGTAGAAGATATTACCTCCTGACACTTACCTGTGGATGGTAGTGCCCCAAAAGGGGCGGAGTTTGGCCTTTAAAAGCAGTGGCCAGACTCCAGTATGGGACTTGTTTTCCAAGTCGAGCAAACGTGCTACTGCGGTGCCGTGAGCTAAAGAAACCCTCCGTATATAGTGGATACTTGTGAGTTTTTGTGTACATAAATGTATAGTTATCTATCTTTCATTTATTTTGTTGTTTTATTTTTGTTGATTTGGTACTTTGTTCTTGGGATTATACACTTGTAAATATATTCACTGCTGGACTATTTGATTTTTGGTGCACTTGTTAATAAACACCACCATACTCTGAAGAGTACTTGCGGGTTGAGCCATCATCTTTTATTTTATTTTATTTTATTTTTTCCCATTTTGAACCGTAATACGTCCACAGTAGTTTGGAGGAGACCCAGTTTGGGCCTGCCAACGCTCTACTGTTTCACAGCAACAAAAGAGAACGCCCGCTGCTCGACGTTCTTGTCCAAAAACGAGGATGCGCTGTCCCAACTTTGGCCCAGCCTCCCGCTGTATGCTTTCCCGCCGATTTCCCTATTGACCCAGGTTATAGCGAAAATCAGGGAAACGCGCCGCCCGGTGCTCCTTATAGCGCCGCGCTGGGAGAACCAGATTTGGTACCCAGAGCTGGTGAAGCTGTCGCACTCACCCCCCTGGCCAGTTCCGCTGAGAGCAGACCTCCTCTCTCAAGCAGGAGGGTCAGTTTGGCATCCCCATCCAGAGCGATGGTCTCTGCATGTATGGGTGACCAACGGATACCCGTTGACCTGCCCGAAGGGGTTATGAACACGTTCTCACACTCTAGAGCCCCCTCGACGAGGCGGTTATATAGTTCTAAGTGGTCGGTGTTCACTGAGTGGTGTGCTTCCAAGGGATTGGAACCGCAGCAATGTGGGGTCCAGCGGGTGCTCTCCTTCCTCCAGGAGCTCTTGGAACTGGGCAGGTCCCCTTCCATGCTCAAAGTGTATGTAGCGGCTATAGCAGCGTTCGCCTAGACGACGCTAGGCAGCACGCTAGGAAGGAACGAGCTCATCATCCGTTTCCTCAGAGGAGCTAGACGGATGAATCCCCCGCGGCTCCCATCGGTTCCTATTTGGGATCTGGCCTTGGTCCTAGAGGCCATGAAGGCTCATCCCTTTGAACCGCTCGAGACTGTGGAACCAAGGTTCCTTTCGCTAAAAACCGCGTTCCTGATAGCTCTGGCTTCAGTGAAACGCGTGGGGGATCTACACGCGCTCTCAGTGAGCCCGACGTGTATGGAGTTCGGTCCTAATGACTCTAAGGTCATTCTCAGACCGAGGCATGGTTATGTCCCCAAAGCGATCGGCACTCCTTTCAGGGCGCAGATTATCTCCCTCTCGGCTCTGCCAGCATCCGACGAGGGGGACGGTGGCAATATCCTCTGCCCTGTCAGGGCATTGAGGGTTTATGTCACACGCTCCGCCGCCTTCAGGCGTTCTGAGCAGCTATTTGTTTCGTTTGGAGGGCGCGCTAAAGGTCTCGCCTCCTCGAAACAGACCCTGTCCAGGTGGATAGTGGACGCGATTGCAACTGCATACGCTTCCAAACACCTGCAGTGCCCGCTAGGTGTCAGAGCACACTCCACCAGAGGCATGGCCTCTTCGTGGGCTTGGGCCAGAGGGATTTCCATCCACGATATTTGCGTGGCGGCAGGCTGGGCCTCCCCGTCTACGTTCGTGAGATTTTACAATCTGGAAGTTCCTGCCTTACAGGCGAAAGTGTTATCAGTTCAATAAGGCTGTTGGTTCTGCCCGGTGATTCTGCGCAGACATAGCTCACATACTGGTAGTAAGTTCGGTACAAGGCTTATGTAAATTTGAAGGAGACCGGCGGTACCGTTCCCTCATTTACGAAAAGAGCTATTGTGAGTTTGAAGGTGACCGGCGGTGCCGTTACCTCACTCATATGACAAGATATTGTGAATTTGAAGGCGACCGGCCTTGCCGCTCCCTCATTCATGAGACAAGGTGTGGTGAATTTGAAGGCGACCGGCAGGTGCCGTTCCCTCATTCATAAGGCAGGGTGTTGTAACCACCCGTTGTAACCACCCGTCAGTTCAAACGAAGTGTCCGTATATGTGGTGGCCCGTTTCCTTTACCGGCCACCCTGCCCGAGCAGTGTTATGGTCCCCGGTTCCCTGGGATACATATGCTGTATGCGAGGCGCGCACGGCGTTGACAATATGTTCCCGTAGCGTAAGGAACTTACGCAATACGAGAGAACCTCTCGTAAGAGAACGATACTCGGTTACTTAACGTAACCTCGGTTCTCTCTAGAAGAGGGAACGAGTATTGCGTTCCTTGCCGTGCGCCCCGCGGGCTTTTACGCTTCAGAACTACGAAAACCGAATATGCAGCCCGTGAGCCCTGCTTATATACACGTGGCCACGCCCCACCTGTAGGCAAATGAAGCCAGGTGGGCGCGAAGCGCCCTCATTGGTCGCCACGTCACGCGGGCTCACCGATAGGCTGCTGCAGTTGCCAGCAGAGCAGCCAATGGCACGCTGGAATAGCCTGCTATGGTCTGCCAGGCTGCCGCACTGCGTTGACAATGTTACAAAATTAAGGATAATTTTGGGTTTTTCAGAAATCTCGAAGAAAGAATACTTTCCCGAAGCGTAAGGAACTTACGCAATACTCGTTCCCTCTTCTAGAGAGAACCGAGGTTACGTTAAGTAACCGAGTATCGTTTTATTGTACTGAGTTGTTGAGATCGCTGTGCTGTTAGTGCAAGCTTATTTGTAGCTGAGAGTCCCAGTCACGTCGACTCTGTCTTCTTCCACCTTATTCTACGAACTTTGTAATACATGTAATGTACCATTACAGCTGTCGAGATGAACAAATCGCCAAAGTGTGGATTATAGCATTATTTAATGATCTATTCCTATCACATGAAAAGCTGCAGTGATGAGCATTGAGTAGACAGATAGTCTGTTGATCGCGTGAATGCTGTGATCTCGTCATTGCAACGCGTTTTCTCTCACAAAATGCTTTGACCACAACTAACAGCAAACACAACGTTGATATGAATACAGTAAGAGCTTTGTTGTGCAGCATAACAGCGTCATTCATCATAACGGCAGATTTGATTCACTGATGCATTACGCTTAGGGCATCAAGACGGCGATCATTAAACGATCTAGAAAGAAAGTCTGAGTGAACTTGAATGATTATCAGGCATTAATGAACACTGTTACTCACTGTTTGTCACAGTGCTGTTGAATCCATATCGTAAAGTCTGTTTGTAAAGCCTGTGCTGACATAAACTGAATCCATTTTCTCCACATTCTCTGGACGGGCAAAGCAGAGGAAGGGGAGGTAACCTTTCCTGGTATGACGTCATAACTGGAAAATTCAAGATCAGCTCGTCTGAGTTCTCATTTTCTCAAAGGCAGAGAAAGACAGCCAGAACTCGGTTTACACCCATCAAAAACTCTAGCCACTTAGGGACCATATAAAGGCTAGGGAAATCATATTAATGTTAAAAAGACAATTTTATTGACGATCTTGTCAAGGACAGCAGCCCGAATTCCAGGCAAGTTCAGTCTTTTTTTTTTTTTTTTAGGTCTTGCTGAGGAGATTGTTTTCATAGTTAGACACCACACTAGCCAGCCTGATATTAAGAGGCAAGCACTAAGAAAATACAGAAAAAACAAATGAACCTATACTACTCAAAATAGTGCGGTTACAGTAAGTTAAGATCGTTATGTGAAAATTTGAACATGTGAAAGATCGTTAAAGCAGTTACCTCAGTATTAAAATTATTTCAGAATGATTGTAGCCTGTAGCTACTCAATGGTATACCATTTTTTTTTTTTTTTTGTCTATTTTTGTAATGAACCTGACATATCCAGGAGGGGGAAAAGTAATGCTAAAAACAACAGCAGGAGAACGAGAAAGAGTCACAGAGAGTATTATAGTTCTGTGTTTTAAAAAATTTGTCTGACATTTTTTGTGATTATATATAGTCAGTGAATAATTTTTCAATGATTATTAAACTTTATGAATTAATTTGCTGAAATATTGTCTGTTTTCTTGCAGTTTTTAAAGTCTTAAAATGTAATAGTCAACAGTTTAATTGATGGGGTCTTAATTACAACAATAAACGTTAGCATGTTATTTCAGCCATACTGATGTCTAGATTTCTATATTTCGACGTTTAATGATTTGAAATGTCCTAAATACATGGAAGTACTAAAAATATGAAATAAATGTCATAGAAATTATACATTTTTACTTTCTAACACATGTTGAAACATTGTTACAACATTCATTTTATATTTAATGTTCAAATAATGTTTTGGCAGATAGAACCTTATAATTCTAAGCAAAAAGTGTTTTTTTAGAATTAGAAGGTTCTATCTGCATTTGACCCATTCCAAAAATCCCCATTTACAATTTTGAGAGGATTTTGATATTGTATATTTAGAATACATTTAGGGTCCCTGTTATTTTCATGTTTGTAAGAAACTTGTTCCCCATATAAATTTTCCTATATGTAATGCAAAAACTTTGAAGCTCAATATCTCAAAACTGCTCAGAACGCAGATAGAACCTTATAATTCCAAGGGGACGATATGATGATGCTACTGAAGCCCTCACAAACAGTATAAAGTAAAATGCAACACCCAAGTTCTAGCACTTTAATGTACCATAACCATAACATGTCAGCAACATGAATAATAATTAAAGCTGCGAGCAGCGATGACGGGCTCAAGCCGGTGGCACCGCCACGCCGGTGGCATCAGCTTAACTGTGCATGGCAGGCAATATGCATTTAAACAGGAGAGCATTTTAAAAATCACTCGAATATGCCACATTTACTGCAGCAGCTGGTGCCATTATGACCATAAGCCACACCCATGATGTAATTTAAATATAGATGAATTGTAATGTCATAGGATCACATATAGGACCACATCTATGAGATCAATTACATTTAAATTAATTTCATGTCAGATGATGTCAAAGGTCAAATCATAATGAGTTCAGAATACCATATATTACATGTAGTAATTTACATGATTTATACTTTATTTGTGGGAACACTTGTATATATAATTTGTAGTTAGTTTAAATGTAATTAAACTATTACAGTCTATGTAGTTGGTACAAAATAACAGATAACTCAGACCCTGAATTACACAAATATTCACCTTCAAACCAAAATATCTGACTTCCTGTTGGTCGGAGCTAATGGAGAGACAACAACCAATAAAACACAGACCTGCAACACGCTCAGAGTCATACTTACAGACACCTGAATATTAAAAGTTGAGTTGAGGGCACCTTAAGCATTTTAAAAATCTAACCTTATATAACAACAAACTGCCCAAACGAGGAGAAACGCGGATATTTGTAATACATTTAAGAGCACTCTCTGAACGAATGACACACATCAGTTTAACACAGAAAGAATAAAGCAGATACTTTTTGGCCAATTCTTCTTTGAATTGTCAGTTTATTTATTAATTTACATCATTGTCTTTTGTGTAGCAGAATAATCCATCGTGTCAGCGCGTTCGTGATCAGACATAGGCGGTTGTATCAGTGTAATCAGTGCATATACATTTCATTTTAATAAGACGTGATGAAATGTGCGCATACACGCTTCTGGTTCATGTCTAGAGCACTATAGTATATGAAATATGTCCATAAAAAATGTAAACACGATCGCTCCGGTCTATATCAGTGCTATATGATCCATGTGGAGAACGCTGTTAATCTCATCAAGTTTGGTGGAGATTGAATAAATCGCCTACGAGGAGAACGTAAAAACTCAGACCCTGAATTATACAAATATTCCCCTTCAAATCAAAATATCTGACTTCCTGTTGGTCGGAGCTAATGACTGTAAATTAGAAAGTTGTCCGGCTCGAAGAGAACAATATATGTATGGGGACACATGAAATGTCTACAAATGTATGTCCTCAGAAACACACACACACACACACACACACACACACACACACACACACACACACACACACACACACACACACACACACACACACACACACACACACACACACACACACACACACACACACACACACACACACACACACACACACACACACACACACACACACACACAGAGAGAGAGAGAGAGATAGACAGAGAGAGAGAGAGAGAGAGAGAGAGAGAGAGAGAAACAAGGTATGTTTTTTTTTATCCTGCTTCAAAACTAACACAATGCTGCCATCTTGAAAAAAAATAAAAATAAAAAGAATAATCCTTAGGGGAACAATAGGGCTCTACCGTTTGTGCACCAATCTTATGCACCACAAAGCGTGCTTTCATTTGAATATGGGTGGTCCAATAAAAAAATGTTAATAAAAAAATTTATAAATGGAGCCAAATCACAGAAACTGCAAAGATGATTTTAATATCAGTGTCAGGTAAGAGTAAGATGCGTGTCTACATTTTATGGAAGTTTATTATAAATAGTCACTTTTATAAAATCATGTGAAATTTATGTTTTAATGTTTTATGTTTACATTTATATTATATCAGTAAATAATTAATTTAAAGACATGTGCATCATACGTGATCTTGGCAAACACAGCACATGACGTTTTTATTTCAAGTGATAGTTATTTGTGATAGCCTATATGAAAGGGTTAAATTATCACCATCAAGAGAGAAAGTCACACACACACACACACACACACACACACACACACACACACACACACACACACACACACACACACACACACACACACACACACACAAACACAAACACTCACACACACACACACGCACAGACAAACCCCTTAGAGAGAAAGAGAGATGGGATTTTTTTATATCCTGCTTCAAAACTAATACAATGCTGCCATCTTGTGTTCATTGAGGGGCAGCACAGACACAGAATAGATTATTTAAAGAAATTTTTTAAATAAATAAATATATTGATCTGAAAAGTAGTATAGTCATTTTAAATAAATCCAAGTTCAATTACTGAACATACAATCTTAATTTATTGAAATCAAAAAATGATTTTACAAGATATGAGAGAATTTCTATTCCCCTTTTTTGTCCTTATTTAATCCCTCGCCATGGCAACACCGTTTGAGATATCCAATATTCGTTCGCATTTTAGCATCTTCTGTATCTTTGTTTCATGTTGACCGAGTTTGGTGGAGATTGAATAAATCGCCTACGAGGAGAACGTAAAAACTCAGACCCTGAATTATACAATTATTCACCTTCAAACCAAAATATCTGACTTCCTGTTGGTCGGAGCTAATGACTGTAAATTCGAAAGTTGTCCGGCTCGAAGAGAACAATATATGTACCAAGTTTGGTGACTGAAGATAAAACTAACCCCCCCACTTTTGTCAAAAGGTGGCGCTATAGAGCCCCTCATCCCCGCCCGTTTCTGAGGCTTTGCCAATGTGTACTGACTGACATCTCTGATGTGTGTGTTGAGTTTCAAGCAGTTTCAAGCATGCTAAGAGTCTCAAAAACAGCCAAAAACATTATTAAACTTTGACACGTTGCCATGGCAACAGTATTTGAAATTTCAGAAATCAATTTCATACGTCTCTATCTGTCATGTTTTCACATTATACTGATGAAGTTTGAAATAAATCGTGTGAAAATAAGATGGTGATTCAAAGCATTTTTGAAAGTGACACACTTCCTGCTGCCAGTTGGTGGCGCTATAACTTTGACTCACAAAAGTCATATCCATGTGATCGGCTTCTTACAACGAAGACACAGCTGAAGTTTCATCTAAATCAGTCAATGTTTGCACAATTTAAACCACACTTCCTGTTTCCCTTTTCTCGCCATAAATTCGTTGCTTCGCCACGGCCAAACCGTTTGAGATATCAAAAATCCGCTCGCAATTTAGCATCCTGAATATGTTCACTTCATGCTGACCGAGTTTGGCACTGATCGAAACAATGGCCTCGGAGGAGTATATTAAATTCCAGAGCATGCGTTTTTCCGAACAACCCAAAATAGCTCACTTCCTGTTGGGCGAAGTTTATGACTATGAGTGCGGAAGTTGTTCGCCCCGATGAGATCTATATGTGTACCGAGTTTCATACATATACGTGCAAGTGTGTTTGATATATAGACCAAATTTTAATAGGGGGCGCTGTTGAGCCCCCCTGCCACGCCCGGGTATCAGCTTCAGCCCGGCCCTGATGGCCGCAGATTCTGACGTATCTGCAAAGTTTCAAGAGTTTTTGAGTATGGTAAGGGCCCCAAAAGTGCCCATTTAGTCGATAAAATAATAATAATAATAATTAAAGCTGCGAGCAGCGATGACGGGCTCAAGCCGGTGGCACCGCCACGCCGGTGGCATCAGCTTAACTGTGCATGGCAGGCAATATGCATTTAAACAGGAGAGCATTTTAAAAATCACTCGAATATGCCACATTTACTGCAGCAGCTGGTGCCATTATGACCATAAGCCACACCCATGATGTAATTTAAATATAGATGAATTGTAATGTCATAGGATCACATATAGGACCACATCTATGAGATCAATTACATTTAAATTAATTTCATGTCAGATGATGTCAAAGGTCAAATCATAATGAGTTCAGAATACCATACAATCTTAATTTAATTGAAATCAAAATATGATTTTACAAGATAT
This sequence comes from Romanogobio albipinnatus, assembly GCA_023566225.1. Classification (NCBI taxonomy): domain Eukaryota; kingdom Metazoa; phylum Chordata; class Actinopteri; order Cypriniformes; family Gobionidae; genus Romanogobio; species Romanogobio albipinnatus. The sequence goes on from CM042241.1 coordinate 22,197,728, forward strand.
GAGAGAATTTCTGTTCCCCTTTTTTGTCCTTATTTAATCCCTCGCCATGGCAACACCGTTTGAGATATCCAATATTCGTTCGCATTTTAGCATCTTCCATATCTTTGTTTCATGTTGACCGAGTTTGGTGGAGATTGAATAAATCGCCTACGAGGAGAACGTAAAAACTCAGACCCTGAATTATACAAATATTCCCCATCAAATCAAAATATCTGACTTCCTGTTGGTCGGAGCTAATGACTGTAAATTAGAAAGTTGTCCGGCTCGATATCCAATATTCGTTCGAATTTTAGCATCTTCCATATCTTTGTTTCATGTTGACCGAGTTTGGTGGAGATTGAATAAATCGCCTACGAGGAGAACGTGAAAACTCAGACCCTGAATTACACAAATATTCACCTTCAAACCAAAATATCTGACTTCCTGTTGGTCGGAGCTAATTACTGTAAATTAGAAAGTTGTCCGGCTCGATATCCAATATTCGTTCGAATTTTAGCATCTTCCATATCTTTGTTTCATGTTGACCGAGTTTGGTGGAGATTGAATAAATCGCCTACGAGGAGAACGTAAAAACAGAGAGAGAGAGACAGAGAGATAGACAGAGAGAGACAGACAAAGAGAGAGAGAGAGAGAGAGAGAGAGAGAGAGAGAGAGAGAGAGAGAGAGAGAGAGAGAGAGGGTATCTGCAGGTTTCACCAAGTCAAATTTAAGACTTTTTAAGACCTTTTCAAGACCATTATGAATTAAATTTAAGACCTATATCACGCAATTTAAAAAAAAAAAACGTACAAAAGGAAATGCAGAATCACAAAATTACTTGCAAAGCAAATTAATTTATTCAAATTGAACAAAGTATTAGTAATCTTGCACTTCCTTATAGCTCAATCCCACCAGGATTAATATACAAACACACTACCGGTCTAAAGTCTGAGAACGGTAAGATTTTTAAATGTTTTTACATTCTGCTCACCAATGCTGCATTTATGTTATTAAAAATACAAAAAGCTGTAATATTGTGACAGTTCTGTTGTGACTGTTTTCTATGTGAATATATAGTAAAGTGTCATTTATTCCTGTGATCAAAGCTGAATTTATCATCATTACTCCAGTCTTCAGTGTCACATGACCCTTCACTAAATCACTAATCATTCTCATATGAGGATCTGATGATCAACAAACATTTATGTTTATTATCAGTGTTGAACACAGTTGTGTAAAACATTTTTTTTTGGATTCTTTGATGGATAAAAAAAAGTAAAAAAAAAAAAAAAAAGATTTCTGAAGGATTATGTGACTCTAAAGTCTGGAGCAATGATGCTGAAAATTCAGCTTTGAATCACAGAAATAAATTCTATTTAAGATATATATTGAAATATAGTTATTTTAAATAAAAAAATAAAAAAACATATTCACAATAATACTGTCTTTGCTGTATTTTGGATCAAATAAATGCAGCCTCGGTGAGCAGGAGAGACTTCTTTAAAAAACATTTTAAAAATCGAACCGTTCTCAAACTTTTGACCGGTAGTGTGTGTGTATGTATATACATTTTTTGTGAGATCAAAATTACTGATTTTGTGAAGTTATTTTCAGAAATGTGCATGTTTCTTTTTTTTTTTCATAATTAGGATGCCACATTTACCATATCATTATATTAGATGCACAATAGTCACACATGGCAATAAAACAAACAAAATGCATGAATCTTGTTTGACAATAGGACAAATAAATACAACTTAAATATACAGATACAAACAGTGCTTTAAGTTTAGGGCTACTGTTTGTTTTTCCCCGTTGTTGTTGTTTGATTAATACTAACGACACAGGCAGGAGGGGTATAGGCTCGGCTATATTGGGTTGCTTTCACTTTAAGACCTACAGTAATGATGAGCCCATAGATATGGATATGTATGAATATGCCTAGATTCGGTTCACTCGCGCGAGCGCTGACCGGCGGCAAACGCCTGCAGAATCCGCGGCCAGTCTGACATCAGTCCGTGTGTCAGTAGCGAATGAGTTCGGGGTTTTCACCGCTTTTTAAACTCTTTGTTTAGTGCTATCGGGCATATCAAACTTTTATTTGGTCATTATACGAGATGGCAGGTGAGAAAGATTCGCCTTTGCTATCACGATCGCGTGAACTGGAAGAACTGGAGAACTGAAGCTGAAGAGGGGGGTTGACGGAAGTGGGCGTGTGTGTACTTTTATTTACTTTTGTTTTATACAAAATATTCAATCAACTATCACAAACTATACATCATTTGAAAGCTAAAACACTCAAGATTCATGTTCTGAACTTGTTTTTGCAATAAATAAACCAGAGAGGAAAGGGTTAAATGAAACGCTAAAGGACCGGCCATGTAAACATTAGCATAATATTAGCGATACTCATCTTTCATCTCCTGTCGTTCAGATCAGATCGGACGAATCCAATAAACACCCGCATACATCTCTGTGTAAGAGTCCACTCTTCAAAATGCATCCCACTTTTTAATCCAAAACAACGAAAAAATAGGGAAAAAACAAAAAATCCTTCGTTGTTTGCAAGGGAGTTTTGAGTTAGCGTAATCAATCATGTCCATTTTCAATGAAATATCGATTCTAATCCTTTTCTGGCAAACTCCCCCTGCTAGAATAGTCTCTCCCACGTATTATAAACCATCCCTCGTTTCTCTCCTCCAATCAGAGACTCTACTGGGATGCATCATAAAGAGGAAGCGCCTTACAGGCTTGGTGAGCTGTCAATCATTGCGCCCATGGTTTTCGTTGGATAAAGGCACTCGGTGCCCAGCCAATGCCTTTCCAACAAAGGTTTGATTGATGGACTTAGTAACCAATCAAAAGGCATTATCTTGCGCAGTTTACGTAAGTGGGCTTTGGTGAATACTGTTTGTGCGCAGTCTGCGCGTTCTCAATGGCGCAACTGCAGTGGAGCGCGCAGACTCTTACTGACGCTTCCCATCAGCTAAATGAGTTTTTTTACACTTTGTAATCTCTGTAAATAGTTGCTTTAGTTTTTCAGTAACTGTTTATCCATTATAATTAGCAGTTTATTGCAGATTTATTTGAATGAAAAACTACTCTTTACAATTACACATTTTTATGAAATAAATGGCCTTTTTGAAATTCGCCTAGACTTTTCTTGACATAAAAGCTCACAGAAGCTACATTACTGAGAGAATCATCCTCATATTTGAATCATGACATGATTAGACATTCAGTTTTATATTTAAGTTATTTTCAGGCTCTTAACATTAAATTATAATATTTTTTTCCCTAAGTAAAAAAAAAAAAAAAAAAAAAAACGTGAGTCACTTATACATGTATATTACTCTGTTCCCATATTACTTTGAGTTATTATGACTCTTGGGTAGCAACATTTCAAGTGTCTAGTTTAAAATAAGACCAGATTTATGAATATAGACCATAGGGTTTAAGAGCTGCAGACATTTTCATTTGGGTATGTCGTTTTCAAAGAATTCTCAAAAAATGGGGCACATGTTAAGAGGTTAAAGACAATTAAGACTTTTTAATATCCCGCGGGGACCCTGGAGAGAGAGAGAGAGAGAAACAAGGTTTTTTCTATCCTGCTTCAAAACTAACACAATGCTGCCATCTTCTGTTCATTGAGGGGAGGGCACACTGGCACATTAGATTATTTAAAGAAATATTTATAAAAAATATATATATTCATCTGAAAAATAGTATAGTAATTTTAAATAATCTAAGTTCAATTACCAAACATACAATCTTAATTTAATTGAAATCAAAATATGATTTTACAAGATATTAGACAATTTCTGTTCCCCTTTTTTGTCCTTATTTAATCCCTCGCCATGGCAACACCGTTTGAGATATCCAATATCCGTTCGCATTTTAGCATCTTCTGTATCTTTGTTTCATTTTGACAGAGTTTGGTGGAGATTGAATAAATCGCCTACGAGGAGAACGTAAAAACTCAGACCCTGAATTACACAAAAATTCACCTTCAAACCAAAATATCTGACTTCCTGTTGGTTGGAGCTAATGACTGTAAATTAGAAAGTTGTCCGGCTCGATGAGGTCTATATATATACTGAGTTTGGTGATTGTAGATGAAACGAAGCCCTTCACTTTTGTCAAAAGGTGGCGCTATAGAGCCCCTCATCCCCACTCGTTTCTGAGGCTTTGCCAATGTGTACTGACTGACATGTCTGATGTGTGTGTTGAGTTTCAAGCAGTTTCAAGCAATTTCAAGGATGCTAAGAGCCTCAGAACAGCCAAAAGATTATTAAACTTTGACACGTTGCCATGGCAACATTATTTAAAATTTTAGGAATCCATTCATATGTGTATATCTGCCATGTTTTCACATTATACTGATGAAGTTTGAAGTCACTCAGGTGAAAATAAGACCGTGATTTAAAGCATTTTTGAAAGTGACACACTTCCTGCTGCCAGTTGGTGGCGCTATCACTTTGACTCACAAAAGTCATATCCATGCGATCGGCTTCTTACAACGAACACACAGCTGAAGTTTCATCCAAATCAGTCAATGTTTGCACAAGTTATAACACACTTCCTGTTTCCCTTTTCTCGCCATAAATTCGTTGCTTCGCCACGGCCAAACCATTTGAGATATCACAAATCCGCTCGCAATTTAGCATCCTGAATATGTTCACTTCATGCTGACCGAGTTTGGCGATGATCGAAACAATGGCCTCAGAGGAGTATATTAAATTCCAGAGCATGGGTTTTCCGAACAACCCATTATAGCTCACTTCCTGTTGGGCTGACACGTAACTTAGAGCACGAAAGTTGTTCGGCCCGATGAGGTCTATATGTGTACCGAGTTTCATATATGTACGTGCAAGTGTGTTTCATATATGGACCAAGTTTTCAGACCCCACCTTAGGGGGCGCTGTCGAGCCCCCCTGCCACGCCCGGGTATCAGCTTCAGCCCGGCTCTGATGGCCGCGCATTCCGACGTGTGTGCAAAGTTTCAAGAGTTTTCGAGCATGTTAAGTGCCCCAAAAGTACCCGAGAAGTCGAAAAAAAAAAAATAAATAAATAAATAAATAAATAATCCTTAGGGGAACAATAGGGCTCTGCGCCCTTTCAGGCTTGAGCCCTAATAAGAAACCGAGGAAGAACAATAGGGCTCTGCGCCCTTTCAGGCTTGAGCCCTAATAATAAAATAGATATTTATGAAAATGCAACATACTTTTACCATAATGCATGTGACAGATGCTTTTATCAGCAATTTATGGTACACATTTTTGTCAGTTGTGTGCATTCCAACTCATGACCTTGGATGCATAATGCTTTCTAGATTATACGCTATAAAATGTTTGTAGGGTTCAAACCAGTGGAAAGTGCTTTACCACTTTGTTACTCTACTATTTTACTGAGAAAGTGCACAGATTACTCCCAGCTCTGTGTGTATAAGGGCTTTTTCCACGGTCTCTGACTGAACTGGTGTGAAGGTGAGAGTGATAAAAGATGGAAGGCTGCTGTTAACCAGACTTTATCTGTCAGCGCTGATAACAGACATAAGACTGCTGTGTCCATCTGAGCATGGAGACAGAGAAAAGAGAATGTTAGCATGCCGGAGAGAAACAGGGGAAGTAAAAGAGTGGAATATTCCAGAAAGACTTGCTGCTGTCTGATAGGAATCTGTGTAGCAGCACAGGGGAAAGCAGTAGATACTGAGACCGCTCTCTCACTCTCATGCATGACTTTGGTTACTAATAAACTCATTTAGTCAACCCTCCACAATCTATAGCAATTCCACACAGTCATATCTTTGTGTATAGATTTGAAATTGGTGGTAGAATCAGAGATGGATGTGTGCATTTATGATGAATGATTGCGGTTTTGCTTATCTCTGTCTGTCTACATGGCAGAATACACAAAAATAATAGACATGGGTATCTATATGTCCAACTCTGGTATAAAAATACTTAAATTAAATACATGAAATTTAAAACAAACAAACAAGCAAATCGACTGATTGACCAACCAACCAACCAATCAACCAATCAATCTCATGGAAATCCTTTCAAACTCTGCGAAGCATTTCAAAAATTGGGTATATACATGCCCAACCCTGGCCATGAAAAACATCACTCTGCAAAGCAATCTTTCATTTAAAAAAATAATGTTGTACTGTATATACCCTGAAAAAGTTCACATTTGAGTAGCAAACTTTACTAGTTTAGTAATGGTTAATAATTAAATTATATGTTGATAATTAAATCCCATGTATCAATATTTGCTAAGAAAATAATACAATCTATCAGAAGGAGACATAAAGGCTGTATTTCCCAGGGCACATATTTCGTCTTCAGTATTTAATTGTCCTTCAAGGAACAAATGCATCAGATGGATGTGTTTAACCATTATGTCACATTGTGCTATTATGTCAGCTCCTCGGACACAAATCGTATGCTCTAAATGATATCTATAATCAGCTCATTACCTCATGAGGAAACATTTCATGTGCATTTGGATGTTCATTTACCTCAGAGCCTTTGAATGGGTCAGTTGTTTCTGTTTTCGCTGAAAACAAACAGACGCTAATTATATTTCCACAAACTGAACTTCTCATCCAATGCCAATTCATCAATCTCTGGTGGTGGATTCACATTTGTGTCTTTGTCTGTGTTTTAAATGCCATCTTTCCAAAATGCAGACAAAAGCCTTACGCAGGATGCATGGTAATGCAAGGTGCAGCTCCTCACCATAATCAATCTCATACTCTGTGAGATATCTGCACACACACAGAGGTGGAAGCGAACAAAAAATGCTTATTCTAAAAGACATTAATGAACAAACTATTGCTATGCTTGCAGAAAAGCAGACCCAAAAATAATTCTTAGGCATTAGCGTAGCGTTGTAGTTGCTTATCTATACGTCTTGTTCTCGAGAGGCACATTTGTGGAATCATAAATAGACAAATAAAATGATGATGCCCATAATTTTTTCCCCTGAAGTTCTCCAAAGTGAGCTAGCAGATATAGTGCCATTAACCAAAGCTAACGCTAAGCAGGCCTCAGAAATCAACTACATGCAACTTGCCAACAGGCAAAAGTGACGGAAATCTGATTGGAGACAGCCAGCAGGATGAGCAACTCCCAGAAAGAGGATCTTTTCAAACAACGATTATTTCACACTTCTAGAAGAGCAACTATGAAGAAAGGTGGTGGAAGATAAGTGGCCAATTGACCACCATTTTAAATCATGAAGTGAACGTCCTGAGCATCAACACATTTCGATAAGCTGCAGGCCAATCCGCCTCTTCGCTGAGCAAGAATCTCAAGGGAGACACTAGACTCCAAACAAATAGCCTGCCACTTATATAATAACCTGAAATAAGTAGAAGATTGGTTGAAACAGCATTAGCGCCTGAACACTTCAGATTAGATGCAATATTGCCTTTGTCCTCACATCGTTTATGGTCATTTTAACTAATTTGTTAGTATAAATCAAACCTGCGGTCCTCTGGGTGTAGAAGCTGTGGGCAGGGAATCCTAATTTTTACACCTTCATTTTTTCTTCTCATCGCATCAATTTATTTTTTCTCCTTTTATCCACTTTATCGATAAAAAAGCAAAGGAGAGAAGTCATATGTAATGTTTATACACTTATTTTTCACACATAAACAAAACATAACATAAAATAGACCCGGCCTGGTCCTCTCTTGTCTTTCACTGACGTCGCTCCTCCTTTCATGCTTCTATATACATAAAAAAAGATTGGGTAAAGTGATGTAATCCTTGATGAATTGAATACAGCACCAGAAATAAAAGAGAACAGAAAGAAACCATAATGCCAAATTAGGCAAATGCATTAAAGAAATGTGATGGCTGTTAACATATTTAGGTAATCTTATTGATTAAACGCAATAGAGTCAACATATATTTGTATGAACCTATAAAATATTTGTAAACATCTGTACATCTCTAAAGTTGTTCATACATACATTTAGATTTTTAGATGTAACTAAATATGTTAATAATGAACTATTCACAGTTTATGCATGAATGCCTGTGATTACTAATGAGATCACACTCATTCTGTTTTCCACAGAATAAAGAAAAGCCTTACAGGTTGGAGTGACATGAGGTTGAGGAAAAAACACATCATGACGTGATACATCAATTTAATGGCTGGAAACTGGTCAAGTTTCAGACTGGACGTCTCCCAATTTACTATATCATGAGCCAACCCCAAATATGACCAACCCTTCCAACACTGCAAGAATATTTTTTACAAACGACCAGAGCCATTCGGTTATTAAATATGTATGCTTTAGAACATAGCTCCAAACTAGATTTGGACTCATTTGCAGAACTCATTTGCCTAGACTCAGTAGCTCAACCATTTGGAATTTATTTCGCCCGTTTCACTCTAAAGAAAAGTTTGGAATGAGTAGATGCTAGGGGAAAAAAAGCTTGAGAAACTATGGCTGAATTCAGCGGCAGCACCCCATGAGTCCACGTAATGAGTTGCAGTTTCCAGAGTACCATCACAACAAGAGGTAAATAGCATAATTTGGATTGGAAGTATTACAAGTCTAAGGCCATTCTGAAGCAAATGGCCACACACAGTAAAAGTGACAGAGAGTGAAAAGAAAGGAGAATGGGAATGAAGGACAAGCGATGGCTCACACATGGATTTGACGAGAGAATGTACAGGAAAATATACAAAGAAAAGACAAGCAGCATGTCTAAAGCTCAGCAGGAGATGGGCTGCAATTTCAGTCTTCTCTTTTTGCTTTAATAGACCTGTAATCAGTCTAAATCCAGCACTGTCGCTCTGCAGGCATCCCGTGGACTGTGTTTATGTGAACTTGCGTCCATTTGCCTTTGTGTTGTATTGGACTATAGGATGATATGGTTATGTTTGAGCACAACAGGATGCAACTGCATTAATTTTTTGTCTTGTTCTTCAAAAGGTCCACAGTTTGGTACCTTACCTTGTATGTTTTGCCCGTTCCCCACTTTCCCATTATCTGTTCTCCATCTCTCATCATTGGTGGATATATTTAGAATAATAAGTAGGTACTGAAGGTCAACTCATCCACTGCTAAAGGCATCAACTCTCTCTTTCTCTGTAAATAATATTTATTACAGTAAAAAAAACAAAACTTTTTTTTATGTCAATCAAGCATTTATAATCAAGTTAGACTAATTAAACTGTACTTGATATTTCACATTTTGGAATGATAACCAAAATACTGTATATTTATTTTGCTTAAAAAAATCTTAGATTTAAGATTAAGTGAGATGGTGGTCCAGTGGGTTAAACCATGGAACTGATATGCAGAAAGTTGCTGGTTTGATCCCAGCGGTCACCACCAGTGAGTCCTTGAGCAAGGCACTTTACTCACATGTTGCTCCAGGGGGATTGTCCCTATAATAAGCGTCTGCCAAATGCATAAATGTAATGTAAAATGTAAGTACAAAAAATTGTGGAAAACCCATAAACACATGCACTTACGCAAATTAATTTTGAATTCTTGGTCAATAAAAGTACACTACCATTCAAAAGTTCGGGAATGTCGGGAACGTGTGTGTGTGTATATACACTGATCATGACCACTGACAGGTGAAGTGAATTACACATATTATCTCCTCATCATGGCACCTGTTAGTGGGTGGGATATATTAGGCAGCAAGTGAACATTTTGTCCTCAAAGTTGATGTGTTAGAAGCAGGAAAACTGGGCAAGTGTAAGGATTTGAGTGAGTTTGACAAGTGACAAATTGTGATGGCTAGACGACTGGGTCAGAACATCTCCAAAACTGGAGCTCTTGTGGGGTGTTCCTGGTCTGCAGTATCTATCTATCTATCTATCTATCTATCTATCTATCTATCTATCTATCTATCTATCTATCTATCTATCTATCTATCTATCTATCTATCTATCTATCTATCTATCTATCTATCTATCTATCTATCTATCTATCTATCTATCTATCTATCTATCTATCTATCTATCTATCTATCTATCTATCTATCTATCTATCTATCTATCTATCTATCTATCTATCTATCTATCTATCTATCTATCTATCTATCTATCTATCTATCTATCTATCTATCTATCTATCTATCTATCTATCTATCTATCTATCTATCTATCTATCTATCTATCTATCTATCTATCTATCTATCTATCAAAAGTGGTCCAAGGAAAGAACATTGGTGAACTGGCAACTGGTCCGACCAAACAAACAAGCTACTGTATCTTAAATTGATCAATAAGTTAATACTGGTTCTAAAAGGTGTAAGAATACACAGTGCATCACAGTTTGCTTCGTATGGGGCTGCATAGCCGCTAACCAGTCAGGGTGCCAAATGCTGACCCCTGTCCACCACCAAAAGCGCCCACATTGGGCATGTGAGCATCAGAACTGGACTACAGAGCAATGGAAGAAGGTGGCCTGGTCTGATGAATCACGTTTTCTTTTACATCATGTTGATGGCCGGGTGTGTGTGCATCACTTTCCTGGGGAACACATGGCACCAGGATGCACTATGGGAAGAAACCGTAGCCGGTGGAGACAATGTGATGCTTTGGGAAATGTTCTGCTGGGAAACCTTGGGTCCTGCCATCCATGTATATGTTACTTTGACATGTACCACCTACCTAAGTATTGTTACTGACTATGTACACCCTTTCATGAAAATAGTATTCCTTGTTGGCTGTGGCCTCTTTCAGCAGGATAATGCACCCTGCCACAAAGCAAAAATGGTTCAGGAATGGTTTGAGGAGCACAACAACTAGTTTGAGTGTTGACTTGGCCTCCAAATTCTCCAGATCTCAATCCAATCGAGCATCTGTTGGACTTGCTGAACAAACAAGTCAGATCCATGGAGGCTGTAGCGAATTAGCTCAGAGGGGAAATATTAATAATTATTCATAACTCATTATGATTATTTATTATGATTAATTATGAATGTTTGAATAAGTTAAATAGATTAACTTGATGTAGCTACATTAACATTACAATCAATCAATCAGTTCATCCTATGAATATTCAGTATTGATTTTTAATTAATTCTGAGGAAAGGATTTTTTTCATGACCGCAGAAAAATAATTATTCTTTTGTACTTACATAAACACCTAGAGCGCATAACAAGATTGATCATTTAAGGGACAATTTGTTTGCAGGCAGGGAGTCAGGACCAAACATATATTGTGCAAAAACTTTATTAACTAAAGCGCGGACAAGACAAAAAACAAACATAAAGCATACACAAAACATATGTGGCAAGAGGTAAAGTTAGAAGAAGAACCGGGTCAGTACAGATGGATGAAGTTATGCAAAAAGTCTAAAACCTGGGAAGAACCATTGATAAAACAATGTCTGAACAAAGGGGTTTTCAGTTTTACTAACTACACAGCAATTTATGTTTCGTACTTTACTTGCATTTAGCCTGAGATGTAGAAGACCGTTCTAGGTGAAATCGCAAGACAAAGTTTCGATGGTTCCATCCGATGGCATTAAAGTGGCGATCAAGTTCTTCTGCATCGATTGAAGAAGAAATGATGAGCTTGCATGGTTGTTTCGACTCCGTTGAGGTAGAGGAAGTATGACTGTTCCACACTGTTCCACACACACACATGGTTCTGTGTGTTGAGGAATTAACCACCTTGCCTACTGGCCGGCTGATAGACAGCCAAGATGACACGTCGTTTTGGTCCAGAGGTAGAAGAGAAGAGAGAGGAGGATCTGTCCATCCCTCTCTTTTAAGCTTTTGGGAAAAATCCTGCCTTGGAGGTCAGTTAGCCAATCGTATTCAGGCTCTTGGAGGGAAAGTTTTATGACCCTTTGTCTCAAGTAGATCGTTTGCAGATTGGTGGTTGATGAAGGAACTATTAAAGATTCTTGTAATACTAATATGTTGCACAAGGATCGCCATATCATATACCCAATCATTCAGATCTTTAAATCTCAACTTCGTAGACACCAAACATGCCATACGCATAATTTTCGTTAACCATAGTATGCAATTCTGAAACATAAATCCAACAGAGATTAAATTTAAACATAGACCAAACCCTAAAAAAAAAAAAACATGAGATGGATATATGTTTATATATTTCTCAAGTGGTTATAAATAGGCTATATGGATTTAAGATGGTTTGTAAACAGAATTGAGTTTCACAGCTCCCATGTTCATACTTTCTAGTCGTAAACCTTATCAGTTTCTAGGTGTTATGGATTACTTGTTAAATTGTACAAATAATTGTGTCTGACTTGTCTCAGTCGCTACAGAGGCCCCACCATGCAACTTAAAGGACATAAAGAATCTGGTGCTAACATCTTGGTGTCAGTTACCACAGCACACCTTCAGGGGTCTAGTGGAGTGCATGCCTTGACAGGTCAGGGCTATTTTGGCAGCAAAGGGGGACCAACAATATTAGGTCATAATGTTATGTCTGATCAGTGTCATACCATATTGCCAAAAGTATTGGGACACTCCTCCAAATCATTGAATTCAGGTCTTCCAATCACTTCCATGGCCACATGTGTATAAAATCAAGCACCTAGACATGCAGACTGCTTCTACAAACATGCATTTACACATACATTGTGAAAGAATGGGTTGCTCTTAGGAGCTCATTGCATTCAAGCGTGGTACCGTGATAGGTTGCCACCTGTGCAATAAATCCATTTGTGAAATTTCCTCAATACTAAATATTCCACGGTCAACTGTTAATGGTATTATAATGTTAGTGGAAGCAATTGAGAAAAACAGCAACTCAGCTACAATGTGGTAGGCCATGTAAAATCACAGAACGTGGTCAGCACATGCTGAGGTGCACAGAGCGCAGAAGTCACCAACTTTCTGCAGAGTCAATAGTTACAGACCTCCAAACTTTGTGTGGTCTTCAAATTAGCTCAAGAACAGTGGCGTAGAGAGCTTCATGGAATGGGTTTACATGGCCAAGTAGCTGCATCCAAGACTTACATCACCAAGTGCAATGCAAAGCATCGGATGCAGTGGTGCAAAGCACGCCGCCACTGGACTCTAAAGCAGTGGAGAGTGAGACGCGTTCACTCACGTGGTCTGGCAATCCGATGGACGGGTCTGGGTTTGGGGGTTGCCAGGAGAACGGTACTTGCCTGACTGCATTGTGCCAAGTGTAAAGTTTGGTGGAGGGGGGGTTATGGTGTGGGGTTGTTTTTCAGGGGTTAGGCTTGGCCCCTTAGTTCCAATGAAAGAAACTCCTGATGCTCCAGCATACCAAGACATTTTGGACAATTTCATGCATTTTGTTGAATGAAATGGTCAAATGCTCATGAAGTGACTTGGGATGAGGTACATGCATTTATGTCCTCATATAGTGAGGTGGCTGAAAGGGAGGCTGAAAAACACTGCAAGTTTTCAGAGTGTGTGATTGTGAGTTAAACCGCGCGTCTGTGCCTACATTCACACAGAAACATGCAGGATTCATATTCATATTTCATATTCATAGTCTTTTTGCGGCTTAATGTTCACAGACACTAGTATATATCACAATTTGATTCACTAAATTTTATTTATTCATCACAACTTTGACAAATTCTGTGGCATTCCGCATTATGCAGTAAATTCCTGACTGGAATTTTAATGACTGGATTCCGTCTGTGTTTGAATCACAGAAATGAATCCTTATGAAATGTATTCAGTAAAGAGTAGTGAGCGTTTTTTTTGTTGGTGGTCTTTTGTTTACATTAAAACACAGACAGCAGCGCAGCAGGATTATTACATTATAATCTTGGATTATGCAACAAACATTATACAGCTCAGTACCTTCACGAAATTAATTAATAAACCATCAGTTTGTTATATCGGCCTTTTTCATGCTACAGCCGATATGCCGATGGTCGGTCGATAAATTGGTGCATCTCTAATCTTAATATATTAATAACTGTTTTTGAACATGGATAATAATAAGAAATGTTTCTTGAGCACCAATCAGCAGAATGATTTCTGAAGGATCATGTGACACTGAAGACTGAGTAATGGCTTCTGTAAATTCAGCTTATTTAAATATATTAAGATAAATAGAAAGTGTAATGATATTTAATTTACAATATTACTTCTTAAAGATTTTTTTTTGTACAAAATTGCTATTTTACCATTTGAGGAGAATCAAATTTGTTCAATGGCTGACCCAATATTTAAAATAAATAGATTTTAGCCAATTCAACTGAAATTAAAAACGATCATTTTGATATTGATGAAACAAATTTTGAGATGCATCATTACTTATTTAATTAGGGAAACAAGCTAATTCAATGTATTAGGCTTTACGGTGTATAGCACTCTGATTAATCAGCCTATATTATAATACAGTAAATGCACTCTGCTGTTGCCTTATTGTGCATTACGTGACCTTTTAAGAATAGAGTAATTTTACTCTCAAGGTCCTATATGGATGTGAATAATACCCATGCCAGGAAATGCCAAGTCACGTGGCCACAGTGATTAATTAGAGCTGTGACTGCTCTTATAAGCACTAGCATGTTTATGGCAGTGCAATGATAGAATGTTCAAATAATAGCCTATGCACATCAGGGCTCACAACAGGCAGCAGTCAGCTGTGTATTTTCAGTCTCATCTATAAAATAACTCTTCAGGTGGTCACATACTGTATTTCTTGAGGAAATGTGGCATATATATATATATATATATATATTTTTTTTTTTTTTTTTTTTTTATCAAATTGAGTATCTGTAATTCCCTCACCTGATCATACGTATGACTATATTATTCAAAAATGACTGATATCAATTTCTTGGAAACAATAAAAAGGTACAATAATGTAATCGTCAAAAGTTTTTCCCATGGCTGTGAGCTGCAAGCTAGTGGCACATAAATTACAAACCACTTTTAAGTTGTTTATACTAATGCTACAGAAGAATATATCTATGTAGAAAAATTGTCATTCTCAGAAAATGCTGCTATTTAATTCAGATTTTAAGTTTTTGTTTTTCCTGTTTCCTTTGAAAGGGTTACTGCTTTCAAGAAATGTTCCCACCTCAGACACAAAATACCAGAGTTTTACCATTGCCCCCAATAATTTCAGAATAATGGTCAAAAAACTTTGATTATGAGTGCAATAACTAATTTCCAAATCCTTAACATGGCTATGGCTTTGCAAAGCACACAAATTTAATATTTGTGTATGGCTGTCAACACTAATGCTGAGCCTAAAGCATTACAGGCTTGAAGTATTACTCTCTGGTTTGCTTCCATCCTTGGGTCCTTGAGCCAAGACGCCTCAGCATTGTGCTTGACATTGTCCTCAAGGATGCCGTGCCAGAATGTCTCAACAGCGGTTCAGATATGCTGTCCTGCTGTTTGTTCAGAAGCTGGTAGAATCATGGCTCTCACCAGCAGCTTCATCCTGGATGAACTCCTCGAGTTTCGCACCATCCTAAGTGTGTGATTGATCTGCTTATGGACATGCCTGCTGGCTTGAGCT
The DNA here is from genome assembly GCA_023566225.1 of Romanogobio albipinnatus. Taxonomy (NCBI): domain Eukaryota; kingdom Metazoa; phylum Chordata; class Actinopteri; order Cypriniformes; family Gobionidae; genus Romanogobio; species Romanogobio albipinnatus. Next base: position 22,213,197 of record CM042241.1, read on the forward strand.
AGCTGGAGATGGAGAGGGTCTTGTGGTGTTGGTCGACCTTCTGCTGAAGCCTTCACTTCCACAGCGGTTCTTTTCTTGCCTTCTTGGGTGTGTCCTTTATTTCGCCTGCAATGATTGGCGGCTGCTGCATACTCAAGTGTGTTGAGCTCGGAGATGTTCAACGGATACTCCTTCGCAATGTTAGCCAGATCGATGTTCTGAGCCAACTTGAGTCTCCTCCTGTCCTTGATGGTGACACTCTCTAGCTCAAGCAGCTTCACTTGGATCCTAGTTTCAATCTCTTGGGCTCTCGAATCACCTGAGTTGGGATCAGCTCCTGAAGGGTCAGTTCCAGTCATCTCACCATCTTGGTGTTGGTTCTCAGGGAGGCACTCAGCAATCTTCTGCTGTTGCTGTTCTCCAGGAAGTTGTTCCTCCAAAGAACTTCCGCTCTGTTCTTAACCCACAGTGCTTGATGACATTTGGCTTTAATCTCTGCTAGTTCGTGTCCACTAGCCACAATGTTTCTTCTCTGTGTATTCACCGGATTCATATCTCGGTGTATATCTGGATTCCATTGGCGCCAGATTGTGTAGGTCCCTATTGGAAATAAAAATGGGAGAAAAATTGTTCTTAATAAGAAGGCTAATAGCTGAACAACAGTGCAAAGTCTGCATTCATTATAGATACTCACAGATGGCTTGTTAATATAATAGGAACCAAACTACATGAGAACAGAATGGCCCAGAGCATTACAGAGGAGAAGAGAGAGCAAATACATCCCACTTCCCCTCCTATTCTACACACATAGGATGTTTTATATATAGGATGTGCATTTGAAGTGTTGAAGAGATCAGATTATCTGGACTCAGCATGATTCACTGCCTCAGCTGATGTTGGATAGTGATATAGAGACTTGTATACACCTGTTAAACTGAAAGCCAGTCGATAAACAAATAATGGGGATTTGCTTTGACAGAAGAACTAACCTTTTGCAGACATGAAAGGAGATTCAACACAGAAGAACAGCTCTCCACCAAAAGCATTGAAATGCAAGGTCCGGAGTGTACTATATGGTGCATGGGGACAAACTTACCCATAAACATTTGGGAATTATGGATAAAATCTATAGCTAAAACATCTTTTAGCTGGTCATTAGCTTGTGCAATCTGTAGGTGGTTTACTATCTGAACTTCCTGCAGTTGGGGCCAAAATCTTGATATGCAGTGGTCAGTATCTATGAAAAGTGGTCCAAGGAAGGAACAGTGGTGAACCAGCGACAGGGTCATGGGCTGTGTGGTCCGATCAAACAGACGAGCTACTGTAACTCAGATGGCTCAAGAAGTTAATGCTGGTTCTGATAGAAAGGTGTCAGAATACGCAGTGAATCCCAGTTTGTTGCGTATGGGGCTGCATAGCCGAAGACCAGTCAGGGTGCCCATGCTGACCCCTGTACACCGCCAAAAGCGCAAACAGTGGGAACGTGAGCATCAGAACTGGACCATGGAACAATGGAAGAAGGTGGCTTGGTCTGATGAATCACATTTTCTTTTATATCACGTGGATGGCCGGTTGTGTGTGCGTTGTTTATCTGGGGAACACAAGGCACCAGGATGCACTATGGGAAGAAGCCAAGCCGGCAGAGGCAGTGTGATGCATAGGGCAATGTTCTGCTGGATGTGGATGTTACTTTGACATGTACCACCTACCTAAGCATTGTTCAGAGGTCCACAGCACACCTTCAGAGGTCTAGTGGAGTCCATGCCTCGACGGGTCAGGACTGTTTTTGGCAGCAAAAGGGGGACCAACACAATATTAGGATATATTATAGAATAGTATATGTTATGCCTGATCAGTGTATATGCTATCGTGCAAAAGCTTGGGGTCAGTAAGATTTTTAATGTTTTGAAAGAAAAGTCTCTTGCTCCAAGACTGCATTTATTTGATTAAATATACTGTAATGACAGTAATATTGTAAATTATTATAACAATTTTGAAATAACTCTTGTCTATTATTTTAAAATGTTATTCCAGTGATGGAAAAGCTGAATTTTCAGCAGCCATTACTCCAGTTTTGATGATGAATAGAAAGTTCAAAGTTTAATTTTTCATAACATTATAAATGTCTTTACCTTGCGAGCTTGGACACGACTCGCAGCACGCGCTTCATCATTCCCCACACTCGCGCTCGAGCTGCTATTTTGCTCGCGCAAAAACTTTTTTATTTTTGTCAGTCGTGGGGCGGGACTTTACTTATTTCATTGTAACCTGAAATGTCATTGGTCAATCCCGTTTTTCCGGAAGTCAGTTGTGAATGGACGCCTTTTGTAAAACATGCAAAAGACAATGGCTTCATAGACGAATCAATCAAATCAAATCAAATCAAATCAAATCACTTTATTGTCACACAGCTATATACACAAGTGCAACAGCAGGTGAAATTCTTGGTGCAGTTCCGAGCAACATAGTAGTCATGACATGACATGTAAAGCAGCATCAGATTACACATCTGATGCGCACACAATTACTCACAGCACAGTATACACTACAATAAACAATAAATAATTTACACAATGTGAGTGTAGTTCTCACAGCTTTAACCAATATACACATACTTACAATATACATATACTTTAAACAATATACACTAAACATACATTAAACAGTATACATTAAGCTATAGTAATAATAATATACAATGTACAGTATACATTATTATTCACAGTAGAGATCCAATTATGTACAATAGGTGCTATATGATAAATAAATGATACATAAATGTGTATATAATGTGTGTGTATCTACAGTGGGTTGTGCTGAGTGATATTCTGTCCAGTGTGTGTTATGATCCTGATGGATCAGGAGTTAAGTAGTCTAATTGCTTGTGGGAAAAAGCTGTTCTGGAGTCGGCTGGTGCGTGTTCTAATGCTGCGGTACCGTCTGCCTGATGGCAGCAGTGAGAGCAGCCCATGGTTCGGGTGGCTAGAGTCTCTGATGATCCTCTGAGCTCTCTTCACACACCGCCTGGCGTAAATGTCCTGGAGGGAGGGAAGCTCACCTCCGATGATGCAGCTGGCCGTGCTCACTACCCTTTGCAGGGCTTTGCGGCTGCGGGCGGTACTGTTGCCGTACCAGGTGGTGATGCAGCCAGTCAGCAGGCTCTCGATGGTGCTGCTGTAGAAGCGTGTGAGGATGTGGCGGTTCATTCCAAACCTCCTCAGCCGTCGCAGGAAGAAAAGGCGCTGATGAGCCTTCTTCACAACGGCCTCAGAGTGGACGGACCATGAGAGTTCCTCTGTGATGTGGACACCGAGGAACTTGAAGCTGCTGACTCTCTCCACCGGTGCTCCATCGATGGTGATGGGGCGGTGTTCTCTCTCATTCCTCCTGAAGTCGACCACCAGCTCCTTGGTCTTGCTGACGTTGAGGGAGAGGTTGTGCTCCTGACACCATCGTGTCAGAGTGTGCACCTCCTCTCTGTAGGCAGTTTCATCATTGTCAGTGATGAGACCTACCACCGTCGTATCGTCAGCAAACTTGATGATGCTGTTGGAGCTGTGGATTGCCACACAGTCATGTGTGTACAGGGAGTACAGGAGTGGGCTGAGAACACAACCCTGAGGGGCTCCAGTGTTGAGAGTCAGTGATGAGGAGATGTTACTGCCCATTCTGACCACCTGGCGTCTGTTTGACAGGAAGTCCAGGATCCAGCTGCATAACAGGCTGTTTAAGCCTAGAGCCCGGAGTTTCCCGTCAAGTATGGAGGGCACAATGGTGTTGAATGCTGAGCTGTAGTCCACAAACAGCATTCTCACATACGTGTTCCTCTTTTCCAGGTGGGAGAGAGCAGTGTGTATAGTGGATGAAATGGCATCATCAGTGGAGCGGTTTGTGCGGTATGCAAACTGCAGTGGGTCCAGTGAGGGGGGGAGAACAGAGCAGATGTGGTTTCTGACTAGTCTCTCAAAGCATTTACTGATGATGGGGGTCAGAGCAACAGGACGCCAGTCGTTTAAGCAGGTGGTTTTTGATTGCTTAGGTACAGGAACAATAGTGAACGTTTTAAATAAAGCAGATGCAAGAGAGTTAAACTTTATTTACTGACTGATTGCATTATTAATATAATATGTCCTTAACAGATACTACAGTATATTAACTTTATTTATTATTTTTATGGAGCTGTAGCTACTGGGGAAAATGAGAATATATATTGCTGTAGTTCACCGCTACATTACCACTATACTTCCACTAAATCTATGTTGTTTACCCAGCTACAATTATATCACTTCAGAAATGTGAAAAGTGTCCATTAAATAGTTGCAACTATGATTCTAAATTCTAAACTGCTTCATGTGTGGCTTTGGATGAAAGATAAATCACTAAATCACTTGTTCATATCAGTAAGCAAGAGTTGTTGTGTGCTTTTTGTTATCATTCTTTGTCAGTTTTGAGTGGTTAATATATTTTCCATTAAATAAAGTATAAAAGGGTTTCAGCACTTTACCCCATTGAAAGGTTGCAGTTACAGTTACAGTACAAAGCATGAATGATCATACCCCTTTTTTATTTATAATAATAAGAAAAAATATTTAAAAAAATAAGAATCATATTTACAGCTATTTAATAACTTTCCACATTTCTGAAGTTCTCAGAACTAGTAAATAACGGACCCCGGTGCAGCCACAAATATCATAACTATCTACAGGTCTACTGTAATTAAGACATATATTCAACAAATGTATTAAAAACAGAAAGACGCTGTAGTTTCAGCCTTACACTCTAAAAAAAAAGGTTCTATATGGCACCAAAAATGGTTCTTGGCTCGTAATCATAAGGGAACCTTTTAAAGTGCTATATAGCACCAATTTTGCTGCTTCAGTGGTTCTTTGACTATGGTGCTATATAGCACCGCTACCATATACAGAAAATGATAAGATATGGTGCTATATAGCACCAAAAGTGGTTCTTCGTCGTAATCATAGAGGAACCACATTTGGTGCTATATAGCACCATATCTTAACATGTTCTGTATATGGTAGCGGTGCTATATAGCACCTTTGTCAAAAAACCGAACTACAGCAATATATATTCTTATTTTCCCCAGTAGCTACAGCTCCATAAAAATTATAAATAAAGTTAACATATTATCTGTTAAGGACATATTATATTAATAATGCAATCAGTCAGTAAATAAAGTTTAACTCTCTTGCATCTGGTTCGTCGAAGAAGCCATGTCTTTTGCATGTTTTAGCCTACAAAATGCGTCCATTCACGCGTGGGTTTAAAAGGAGCTTGCAGGCTGCCGTTTCCTCGCGTGTAGATCTGTTATTCTCTCGCTGGAGTGATTTACTGCGCGAGCAAGCATCAGTTGTGCGCTCGGTTATTAACGGCATTAAAATGCCGCCATAGTATTACACCAAAAAAAAATTTAAGAGACCACTTAACATTGAGAAATAAGTCTCTTAATTTTTTACAGAGCTGTATATTCCTGACACCATATTGCTACTGTCCTTTGACCAGTGTTATTTGACCAAATGTACAAACATCAACTTCGGTGTTGTTACAGAAGTAGCCTATACATTAACCATGAAGGATTTTGTTTTGGTTTGCGTTCAGGTTAATGGATGTTAAATGAAAGAACTGATAGCATCTGAATCAGCAGATTTCAGTAACTTTCACCTATAATATATGTAAAGACCAACTGCAGTATCAGTAAACATGAAGTACTCACACTGAAAATGTTTGTTTTCACCCTCATTTAAATGTTAACAAACTCCTTTAAAAGTGTAACACATTTCACCACACCATGAATTCTAGACTTTAGGCCTTTATATTTAAGATTTAACTGGGGCTTGAAAGTGCCACAGCTGAAAAAATTCTGTTGACATAAATTACATAATCACAAGAAAAATTCTGCAGCATCACTGCTGTTGACACCTGTTTGATCACAGGCCGTGAAAATGCAGCATAATACCTCCTACTGACTAAGCTCAAGATCTCTTTCCCTCTCTCTTTTATCTAGGATGAGAGAAGCTCTGGATAGAATCACTGTTCCCGCTGTAGGAAAAACTGATATCCATTTTCATTGGTGTATAAAAGCCCCTGAGAAATGCAGGCCTGTTCATGGTGGACTCATTTGAGTAGAAGGGTGAAAGCAAACCATCTTTTTTCTTCCCTTTTTTTCTAAGATGCTCACTCTATCTGTCAATCTCTCTGGCTCTGCATTTCACAAAACAGGACAGCGAGAAAAATGAAAGGTCTGAAGTCTGGGCCTGCATAATGGCTGTCAGAGCACACACACATATACACACATTAAAGCATTGATCAAAGGTGAAAAATCTTGACATGAAGCAGACTTTAATGTGCACTTGATCCCTGAAGCACATCTGTCCAAGAAAGATGGATTTCATAGGAGAAATCTTTTTTTTCTCTCTCTTTTTTTCTTAACCCTCATATTGTCTGTGGGGTCCATTCGGACCTCATTTGATTTCGGACACCAAACAACAACAAAAAATTCTAACCTTTCACACAAAAACAAAAAACAAACTGATTTTATGTATTTTATAAAGTTTAAATATATATATCTATATGGCACCAAAAATGGTTCTTCGTCGTAATCATAGGGGAACCACTTCTGGTGCTATATAGCACCATATCTTAACATGTTCTGTATATGGTAGCGGTGCTATATAGCACCTTAGTCAAAGAACCGGTGAAGAACCTCTGAAGAACTGCTGAAGAACCACTGAAGCACCAAAATTGGTGCTATATAGCACTTAAAAGGTTCCCCTATGATTACGAGCCAAAAACCATTTTTGGTGCCATATAGAACCTTTTTTTTTAGAGTGTATTTCACATATGGAGTTGGCCACATCCAGAAAAATGAATGGATCTCTATGGCCCTCTGCTGGATATATAGTAAAAACACTTTATTTCTAAAACATGTAATTCCTGCAGGTTTTCTTCTAACCAACAGATGGCAGAATTATGTCTTCAATAGATAACACCAATATCCAGAAGCAACACATATTTAATAGGAAAATGTTGCCGTTATTTTGTTACTTTTTGAGCAGTAGGCTAGCTGGAGCTGTTTTCCTCCAGTCTTTGTGCTAAGCTAGGCTAGCGGTGGGTGCGTCAGACAGAGCAGGCACGGAGATGAGAATGGTATGTATGGACTTATCTAACTCTGGGGGATACATAGACTGGGTAAATCTGGGTACATAGACCCAGCCTGATCTGCCAGCGATTTGATTTCGCCCTGCAACTCAGTCTGGAAACCCGTACATTAATTTCTACTGCTTCTGTTACATTTTTGCGGGAACCAATCACAGACTGGCTTATCCACCTGGCATAATATTGGCGGGTTTAACACGATGACGGAAAGAGAAGCGATGGGTCGTTGCCCGTTGATCACGCCTCTTGTGGTCTGATTGGTTGAAGGACTATCCAATTGAATACAGAGTCATTTGAATTATGCTCGTTTATCACGCCTCTTGTGGTCTGATTGGTTGAAGGACTATCCAATTGCGTGCAGTCATTTAATTTATGCTCGTTTATCACACTTCTTGTGCAGTAGAAAATACAGAGCAGACTCCCCAGACCAATGTTCAATCTTATGCTGCGTTCCAGGCAACCTGTAACCCGTGTTTTTCCAACCTTCTACCCATGAAAGTGCACTGGAACGGCAGTCAAACCTGTGACTTCCCACCCATGAACTCGTACTAGATTGATGTACTTCCAGTTACGAGCTCTGACGTCATATAGCCCGCAAAACAACAATGGCAGCCCCCTACGGATGCAGTGTTTATGGAACAAATATACAAATAACGTAAAATAAAAGGTATAACAGCTTTTCTTGCCGTATGCTCCGTTTTTCTCCTCCATTTCCCTCAAAAAAGAGTAAGCACCTTTGGCGATAGAAATGATTGTAAATGATCGTACACCCCATATGGTCCGCCAAGCTTTGTTTACATCTAAGTTAGCTACCACACAATTCCTTGGCTCAGGCAGTTTGGCGTGACTTTGCCTGGAATGCTACAAAGTCATGAGTGGTGGTTTGAAGTTGTAACTTACGGGCTCAAAAACCTGCCTGGAACGCAGCATTAAATTGAGCTTGGTCTGGTGATAGCCAGACAAGTGGATACGGTGAATAAGCTAAATAAACTAATAAGCTTTTTTCCGAAAAAAAACAACAACATCTATGCAAGCTAATGGTGTAGTTGAGTAATTGTGTGGTAAAATAGGTCAAAAAATTAAATACATAAATAAAAAAAGTACCACATATTGCCCAAAACACTGCACACATGTTGAGAAATAAATAAAAGTGATATATAATTTGTAAAAAAAAAAAGAAAAAGAAAAAAAAAAGAGAAGTTTGGGGTCCGAACACTATCAACGTGTTAATAGCATCTAAAAAGCTGTTTATAAACTTAAAAACACATTAAATGCATTACATAAACGTAAACAAGTTAAACACAATTTATCAAATTTGTTATAGATACAATCAAAATAACCCATCAATATTTTATGAACCTTAAATGATTTGCAAAGGTTTCAGTGTCTATCCAAATTTATGAAAATGTGCATGTGCTATAGGACATCAATTCCTAGAAATACTAATGAGATCATGTTGGGTATTTCTCATATGTGGCATTGTTCCATCACTTTGTCCCCAGTGGCTGGAATACATAATGTGTTATATGTTTCTGCATGGCGATATGGATCTTTTGCAGAACATATAGAAAATATGAATTCATGCATCATCAGCCTAATCCTGAGAGCATTTTAAACAGCATTACATTCAATGGCCACCGCTAAATATTTAATAAAAGATCTGTAAGGTTACATAAAAACAGTAATGCATCTTTTTTTCTTTCCTCCAGAAAATTGTTCTTCTCTGGCTTAGTAGACATTAATCATTAACCTCAACATATGGTTGATGTTGATCCAAACCACTGAAACAACTGGACAACCATTCTCTATACATGTGCACACACGCAAACACACACACATACAGAATATAATCAGTAAAGCTAAACAATGGACATCACACAACATTAATGGAAGCACAAATCAGTATGCACACAGACTTGTGGTGAACAAAGAAAGCAGAGCTTGACGGCAGAATATTTAAATAGTGAAAGATTCCTTGTGCATGGCTGTAACCCTAATCCTAAATGGAAGAAACATCAAAGAGAAATTATAAACTAAGGCCTATTTACACCAAGAGTGAAAATTCACAGGGACAAGATTTTAGAAGTCAACATGAAATCCAAATGGGCGCTGTTTACTTCCATAATGGACGTTCATGGTCTTTAAAAATCATTTTAATGGGGACCTGTTTTTATGCTGTTTTTAAAGGTCTTGGTTTTGTTCATGGGGACTACTAAAATAGGTTTTCATGCTTGATTTGAAAAAAATAAAATACAAATAATAGACGTATTTTACATTATTGGAGCACCTCTCTTCCCAAACTGTTTCCGAAATCGCCCCCTATACCCTCATTCACTATTCCCAGCCGCTTCACCCTCCATTAATACATTAATATAGTTAACTTGAGGGAGTGAATGAAAACAAGTGAGCGAATTCGGACACTGAGTGCTCAAGAAGGACTGCCGCTTTTGCATAGTTTGCTTAGCTGCATAGCTCGCTGTTTAAAAATCCTTTAACACGTAGCAAACTGGCAACTCCAGTAATAATGAAAAGATTTATCTTGAAACCTGTCATGGAAAACATGTATAAACCTTAATTAAACAACTTAATTATATTACGCTGTACCCACATTGGACTAAAGGTTTGGAAAATGAATGGATATGTGATTCAGCTGCAGACGCCATCTTCTGGTGAGATGTGGGAATTCATTCAGCGCGACCCTCACAGTGCATTTTGGGTATTCTCTAGCAGATGAGTGTACATTGGTTGTACACTTGTTATTGCGGCGCATTGTGGGATTGAATGAGTGCACTCGATAACATCCAATTTGGTTTCGGACACCAATACAAATGGCTGTTCCCTCAAATAATGCCCTATAAATAATAGAAAGCATCACCACAGTCCTAGCATCTCTTCATTGGTTACCGGTGCAGCATAGGATCCATTTTAAGGTTTTATTATTTGTGTATAAAGCGTTAAATCGCCTAGCCCCTTCATACTTGTCAGAACTTCTCAGTCATCAGCAATCCTCCCACTCTCTTAGATCTTCGGACAAACTTTTCCTGCATATACCTCGTTCTCTCTTCAAATATAAGGGGGATCGGGTTTTTCTGTAGCCGGTCCCAGACAATGGAACAGCATACCTCAGAACATTAGATCTGGGCCATCTTTTCCTGTTTTAAATCCCACCTAAAGACTTATCTGTATTCCTTGGCGTTTGAATGAAATTTATTTTTGTGTTTTTTATTGGGTTAGAATGGTTTTAAGTGCTGAATGTTTTTTGGTTGTTTTGTTTTTATGTTTTGATGTACAGCACTTTGGCATACACTAGGTGTTTTTAAATGTGCTATATAAATAAATTGACCTTGACCTATCTAAGAGTATAGGGGTGATTTCGGATTCAGCCCCAGTCTGTCAATAACACTCTGTTTAGCTGTCTCTATGAGGCCCCTTCTGAAAAGTGCAATATGCTTTGATTGGTCGGCAGGACTAGTATATTGTTATTGGTTGACCGCTTTGACCGAGTAACGTGAGTCATCCAGTCCTCGCCTTAGTTATTTAACTGAGGAATATTGTGGCATGTACGTTCCGGAAGCAAACTTAAGACTACAATGGAGGAGTTTCAGGGAGTTCAGAAACAGTGCTTACTGATATAGCGAATAACTCCCTTTGGAGTAGAATTTGTGCCTTGTAACTTTGCAGACCTTTTTCATGCTCAAACAGCAAGATTGCACACTAAGAAAATATTAAATCATATTTAATACTTGAGTTAATTGGAGTCCACTTCACAGATAAAAATATGTTTTTTTTCTTGTTCAATGTCATGTTTTACTCTGAAATGTGTTAGTTTATGAAAGAAAAATAGGTTGCAAACATAATTTCACTCACTGACGTTAAATCAAACCTTCCCTAAACCAGTTTTTTCTAAAAAAAACAATAAGGTTTTGATTTATGTCCCTTGAACCATTTTATTACAATCACACACCTCTATTTTTGTTATTATATCGTGAAATTAGGTTCTGGACCTTTTAAATGTGAGTCTTTTCCAGGCCAAAACTTTAACCAATAAGTTACCATTCTTCTGTATGTAGGGTGAATTTAGATAAAATGTAAACTTGTATCATTAGCTATGTTTCCATCCATTTTTATGCGCATTTTTGATATATCACATTAAAACAAAATGCTGGATGTAAACACCAAGATGCACATAAAACGTGCATAAAAAAACCTATGCACACAATTGAGTCAGATACATTTTTTGGTTTTACTTAATTTTGATGGTCCCTTTTGAACATTCTGTTGACTATAAGTAACGTTGCACCTACATGTCTATTAACTCTCATTAGAGTGTTATAGTAGAGTATCAGTAGACTGGTAGGGTTAGGGTTAGAATAAGTTGTCATGTACTTGCAAAGTTAATTAGAATAGAATGTCTGTCACAATAAAGAGTTGGCAGATATTAAGCAGACAGTTTACTAATACTCTAATGAGAGTTAGTTGATATGTAGTTTCAAGTTACTTATAGTCAACAGAATGTTCAAAAGGAACCATCAAAATAAAGTGTTACCAATTATTTTATCCGCTAAGATAATATGCACATGCAAAAACTATGATGGAAACGCATTTACCAGATAAATGATTGGATGCACATCAAAAAAGACACAGAACCAGTGTACTGATCTTGTTGCCCAGCATCTGAAATGGTTTTGATAGTTCTAAAATGAGCCAAAGTCTGTCGTCAAAGTGGTTCCCTCTTACACGACTGTATTCTGCAAAAAAATCCCAAAAAACAGCCATCTGCCTCTGAAAGCATCATAACCGCGTTTATTGCATTTTATCTACGTGCTCTGAGGCACATGTAATTTATTTTATACAAAAATTATTATATACAATGGCTTCTCCAACTGAAGCAACTTTAATTTTTCTTAGTGATATTTAGCGCCAGAATATCAGGAAGTGAGGATTTTGTTCTTGACGAACAAGATGAAAACAGTGCTTTATTCGCAAAAGATTTATGAAATATTAAAATTTTGCGCATAGGTTAAACTCGCAACGTTGGATGAAAACATTGAGATTAATGGCAAAATGTGAATGTAGTTTGGTTCAAATGGTGAAGTTGTGTGTGTGTGTGGAGAAGGAAGGCGGGGTCGGCGTGACTGGGACTGTCGCTTTAATACTCAAAACTTCTTATACACAACAAAACAAGCGCTCAAGGGCGCGTAGACAGACACAATAAACTCAGAACTGGCTTAGATGAATCACTAGGGATTTCACTCCGTGTTTCTCTCTCTCTCTTTCTGGCAGCAGGCAGTCGCGACGTCCCAGTCCCAAGCTCTCTCTCTCTCCTCTCTCTCTCTCTCTGCAGCCGCTTAAATGCCGTCTCTCCATGCCAATTACTGAAATCAGAGACAGGTGTTACTCATCTGCACTTGACCTACTTACTGTCCTGAGCCTGTAACTCCATTGACAGCCGCCCCAAAGTGTGGAGTTTTGTTCTCAGGTCCAGGACACACTGAATTAAATTTTTGCTCGCGGAAGGTCTGTCCTCCCAAGCCTCTCTAAGGACATCCAGCACCCCCCGAGGCTGGCAACCATAGAGAAGATTGAAGGGGGAAAACCCCGTGGAGGCTTGAAGGACCTCGTGTACAGCAAACAACAGATCCCTTATCCCAACACTTATCCCAATTTTTGGCATCCTCGTGAACGAACTTACGAATCATGGTCTTCAATGTGCGATTAAAACGTTCCACCAGACCATCTGTTTGTGGGTGATAGACGCTGGTGCGAACCGATTTAATGCCCAATAAATCGTAAAGTTTGCAAACCGTCCGTGACATGAACGCCGTGCCCTGATCGGTGAGAATCTCTTTCGGGATTCCCACCCGGGAGATTAATGAAAACAGTGCGCTCGCGTCACTTTTCGCCGAAATAGTGCGGAGCGGAACTGCTTCCGGGTATCGCGTTGCATAGTCTACCAGAACCAATGCAAAGCGATGCCCGTGTGCAGACCGTTCTAATGGCCCGATGAGGTCCATACCAATTCGTTCAAAGGGGACCTGCATCAACGGAAGGGGGCACAATGGTGCCCGGGCCATGAGACTGTTTAGTGAAGCCTTTTGTCCTAAATGCCCAGCCATGGGATTAGAATGAGCCGCCTGGAAAAGCATTTCCCAGTGGCTTTAAGGTACTAACAACTGGGTTGTATCTTGTTTTGACTGTGCGTCTTGGGTCACCCGATACAACCTACCTTTGATAATTGAAAAATAGGGAAAGGAGAGCGGCTGGTCCGAATGGAGGAGGTGGCCGTCGATGGAACGGACCTGATTAAACGCATGTTTGAGTGTGTCATCCTGGGACTGTTCCAGGGGAAAATCATCGCGGTCCGAGAGAATGGGAATTCCCTGAGCGCTGTTCCCCCGGAACCGTACCCAGAGTTCCCGAATCCACCTCCCCCAAGTGAGCAACCATCACCTTCCGCTTCAATTTTTTTCCCCAAGAGGCATCCGTACACAAGTGCCCCAACAATTTATTAAAGGTTAACTGCCACCTCAACACTATGCGTTTGTCCCCGAAACTGAATACCCACGGGCAACAACGGATAGTTCCTCGTGCACACACCTCACATTAACCATGCGACGATTATCCAACGCCGTAGACTGAATCAGGCTTTGATGGATGGAGGTCTGGTTACAACCTGAATCGACCAAAGCCTGATAAGTACCCCCCTTGATACTCGCAGGTATCTGGTACAGGCCAGCTTGATTGGGGGCAGCTTGTGGCGCGTCAGGGACCCGGATCAGTGTCCCCACCTCCATCACTGGACACCGATCGATGAAGTGTCCCGGGTCCCCACAATGGCAGCAAGCCGGCCCAGACTTCCCCGCCGCCCTAGTGGATGGAAGTGGGTCAGGCCATTGACGTGGAGAGAGTGCCGACTGGGATGAGGAGGGGAAAGGGTCGGTGGTCACTCCCCCTCCCCTGGGCGCCGGTCCGGCCGACCCGCTGGAGGATGGCTCGCTTCAGGTCCTCGTAGACCAGGAGATTCTGGACTGGCAGTTGGTGGGCGGCTACTTCCATTGCTATCCGGAGAGGCACAAGTAGCCGCCCACCAACAACTGGCATTGGCCAGTCCGTCTGGGGCCATCCCCGGACCTCAGCGGACCTTTCAAAGAGGTCCATGAACGCCTCCGGGTTGTCGTGGGGACCCATCTTCTGAAGCGGGATGGAGGCTGCCGAGTCGCTGGCGGGGGAGGGGACGGCCCGAATCTCCCGGTCTACCCAGCTCCGGAACAACTCGCGGTCTTCATGATGGGCCTGGAGGAGCGCCTCGAACCTCTTCTGCTGCTCCTCCCTGACGGGCCGCAGATCTTGGTGGGTTTCTTGATTTAAGACCGACGAGTTCCGCAAGTGGCGTTCTTGGCGGAGTTTCCATGGCGGTGTCCTTCTTCCTCCTGGGTTTCGGCACCAGTGTAGTTCGGTTCGAATGGTGAAGGTGTGTGTGTGTGTGGAGAAGGAAGAAGGTGGGGTCGGCGTGACTGGGACTGTCGCTTTAATACTCAAAACTTCTTATACACAACAAAACAAGCGCTCGAGGGTACGTAGACAGACACAATAAACTCAGAACTGGCTTAGATGAATCACTAGGGATTTCACTCCGTGTTTCTCTCTCTCTCTTTCTGGCAGCAGGCAGTCGCGACGTCCCAGTCCCAAGCTCTCTCTCTCCTCTCTCTCTCTCCTCTCTCTCTCTCTCTCTCTGCAGCCGCTTAAATGCCGTCTATCCACGCCAATTACTGAAATCAGAGACAGGTGTAACTCATCTGCACTTGACCTACTTACACCCCGCTCGGCTCCGTTCTCTCTCTCCCGCTACAGACTTCGCAAAACCATGCACCCCTCGCAACAGTGAACCATTTATTTAAATTTTATAATCCACTCTCCAATAGTAATGGCAACCTTTCAAGCTTTTTTAAAGACATTCTCAAAGCATGGCATTGAAATTCAAGCATTACGTTGATAATTGTGCAATTAAAATGAAATGAAGAGGTCAAAACAATTGGCATGAAGTGCCTGGTGATTAGGTGTTTAGATAATAATTCGTTTTCATTAACACCTGACTTCTTTTTCATTTGTGAGCTGTGAATGAAAATGTTATCTATGTAGTAAAGTTCATAGTAGTAAAGAGAGAAGTTTAAAATTGTGTGAACTTTTGAGAACAGGTTAGAGCAGCCCTAATTCATCATTTGTTCTTTTGAGGAGAAACAAGTTGTTTCAAAGGGCTGTTCTCCAAGCTGAATGAACCAATCAGAAATTTGATTTGATATAGAATGTTGCGGGGACTGATAGAAATGGCACAAAGGCGTGAATCAATACTGAAATAAACGGCGAGAGATTTATTCTGCTTTTATTGCTCAGGCTTCTGAATCACACTTTGTTCCACTTATCTAAGTGTTCACATGTCTCTTTGATCTCTTTCTCTCTCTCTTCTTCTGCTCGTCTCTCAGAGTGGCAAGAGCTGTGAGTAAATTCAGACCGGGTATGCAGCATACCTACTCTTCAGATTGATTTAAAACCATAAGGGCTCGTCAAGTATTGCAGCTTAATAATGCAGATAATTCAACAGGGACTGCAGGTCTAGAGACCGTTGCTTTTAAATGGGCTACTTAAAACAGCATTTTATGAATAACAAATCCTCCAAATAATAAGCCTCCATCCCCTGTTATTCCTTATTTAAACCCCAAAGGTACATGTAAAATAACTGAGATATTTTCTAGTCAAAGTCTTCTAGGCATTGCATGCACTAACAACCACCCTTGTATAACCTCTACGATCCCTTGCTTAATAAAATAAAGCAATAGAGAGAGGGAGGACGGACACACAATAGTGAAGTTGAAAGAGAGGGAAAGAAAAATGAAAGGAACGAAGGGTGCAAAGGTTTTGTCTTTAGTATTGGTAATTAGAAACAGGGGGTAATGAACTAGCATCACATCAGAACCACAGATTAACTAATTTACCATCAGGTTATGAGGCCCTGGTGTTCAACAGCTATTTCCATGGAGTTTAGGTTGATAATAAACACATACGCACCATAATAGAGTTCATTTAGCCTTCCATAACTCAATCACGGCAGTAATGCGAGACATGCAAACTCATTACAGTAGCCCTCAGTGTGATCCATTGGTGGAAGTGGGCTGAGATGGATGGCGAGGTTATCAGACCAGGAAAGGCAGGGTTAAACATCAGCATGAAAGGGAGAGTTCAGCCAAAAATGAAAAATCTCTCATCGTTTTTAAACTGTCATAAGGTTTCAAACCTGGATGTTGTGTACAGTAACACAAAAAGAGAAGTTATACATGAGCTGCTCTTTTACATACAATGAAAGGGGATTGGGATTGACAGCCCTGTCAAAACATTCCATTAAAGTCAGCATTAAATGTAAATTCACCTATTTTCTATATGCATCTTAACATCATCCATGCATACACTGTAAAATTGTGAACTCGCTACTCCTCTTCAACAGCAGCAAAAACACTGGATGCAACCGCTAAAAGCTGTCTACACTGGATGCGACAAATTAAAATCCATTTTCACTTGGTTTACGACATAAATAGAAAATGGCATCAGTTTACTATATCAGGGATTTGTCATGTCGCATTGCACCACATCTAGTGTAGACAGAATCATTGATTATAATGGGTCTAATTGTCTTTAGTTGCATCACGTTGCACTGCTCGCATCTGGTGTAGATAGGGCTGCCCCCTGGTTGTCGACTAAACGTTAGTCGATGAGAAGAGGCTTGATTGTCTAAATTTTGATTTGTTGGGTAGTTGCAGAAAAAAAAAAACTCCACAGGAATTGGTGAAGTCACACATTGACAGATTGTTAACACGGCTGGTCCATGCGGTTATATGTTCGGCAGAAAATCCAAATTGTGGGAAGTAAAAAAATCTTAAAATTTTTATTGTTAGTGAAATGATTTGGTAGTCAGTGGGTTTAAAGGAGGGCATGGCCAAAAAAGTTTGAGGAACCACTGGGTTAATGGCAAGTTCCCTTACTATATATCGGGGCGGCAGTGGCTCAGTGGTTCATGTAGGTTGTCTACAAACCGGAAGGTTGGTGGTTCGATCCCCGGTTCCACCTGACACTTCCAAGTGTCGAGGTGTCCATGAGCAAGACACCTAACCCCAGCTGCTCCCGATGAGCTGGATGGTGCCTTGCGTGGCTGACACCGCCGTCGGTGTGTGAATGGGTGAATGTGAGGCAATATGTAAAGCGCTTTGGATGGCCATTGGTCTGTTAAAAGCGCTATACAAATGCAGTCCATTTATACAGTAAAAAAAAACTCTAACTGGCCATTTTATACTATGGTAAAATACTGTTAACTCTTAAATGCATACCTCGGGTCTTTAGCGACCCGAGACGTCATTCACTACCCTCCTCCTCATTCATTTTTTAATGTTAGACATCAACCTTCTTAGTATTCCTCAATCAATCCATTTTAAACAATATAACAATTAAAAAAATAATACAATTATAATTGATTGCCTGTTTTTGCACTAGTTTTTTTACTATTAGGGGCCGCTTTCCCAGGCTCTGAGTGGCGAGGGAGGCACTGACGAAAGGCCGCTGACTGCATCTTCGCCTCCTGGTACCCGGCGACAACGGTCTCAACCGCGTCACCAAATAGACCAGAAGGCGAAATCGGGGAGTCTAGGAGGAAGGACTTATCCTTCTCCCTCATCCCCGATAGATTCAGCCAGAGATGCCTCTCAACCATCACCATGGAGGGCCATCTCCCTGGTGATGCGGAGAGACAAATCTGCAGCCCTCCGTAGCTCGTAGATCCTCAACCCCGGGGGAAGAAGCCGCAGCGCGGGCTTCCACACGGGGTGGAAGATCCTTAGAACTGTCAGACAAGAATTGGGAAAGTGCCGCAGCAGTCCCAGATCCCGCTGACAAGTCCTTATGTGAAACCCATGGTCTGTGACACCGAGACGCCTCAGCGATCGCGGGTCCAGAACCCTGGGGCTCACAAAGCTGGCCGGCCTCATCGAACACGGCCAGCCGAGAGCGGAGCAGTCTGAGTGTGAACAGCTCACAATGCTGACAGGCAGCTCCCTCGAGAGCTACCCGAGCATGTTCAACACCCAGACACTGCACACAAAGCAGGTGTGCATCTGAGCCCGAAATGAAGCGGGGACACGGATGCACACACTGCTTAAACTCTCTCACATTCTTTTTCATCATTCACACACTTTTGCAACTGTGACAAACAACAGTAAATAGACAGACAATTTCAACAGAGAGCGCTATGCTGAAGAGCAATAACTGCCGTTTCAGTGCGCCGGCTCCCGCTTTATACTTCCGGGTACGCCGTCACGATGACGTCATCACGCACGCCAATCAGATTGGTTTAGTGGCTATACGGACTTCAGATTCGCTAGTGCTTAGGGAGTATCCCCAAAGTGTCTGAACCAGACGCAGTGAGAGTTCCCTCGAAAGGGAACAACTGCTCAAACTGAACCCTTCCAAGCTCCAAAAGGTTTTTTTTCTGTAATTGTTACTCTAATATTAGGAGTTTTATGTTATATCGCGACAGGTATAGATCTATCCATGTTAGATATAGATCCGGGTCACTAAAGACCCGAATGTGTAAGAATGTTTGGCGAAACAGTCATGCAGGGTTAAATTTAAAGTCTTTGGAAGTGAAAAAGAATGTCTTCTTAAAATTTTGAGTGAAAAAACATAGATTGACATTCCCAGAATTCCCTCTGTCACTTCACATTAAGGGCCATATTATACACCTGGCACATTGCGACGGCAGACAAGACGCAAGTGTTTTTGCTAGTTTCAGCCTGACGCAGTTATCATTCACATCCAGCGCCCACGTTGTTTAAATAGCAAATGCACTCGCACCCATCTGTTCGCCCATGAGCGTGCTGGTCTGAAAACGAGGTGTGTTCTGAAAACGAAGTGCTTTCAGAACAGCACGCCCATGGGCGAACAAATGGGTGCGAGTGCATTTGCTATTTAAACAACGTGGCGCAGGACATTAAAATTATAACTGCGCAGTTATTTAAAGGGTGCATTAGTAACATGAGCCTATAGACAGGTATACTCTGCTTATTACACACACAGGGATGTGCAGCAGCACACAAACATGCCAAATATTAAAAATAAAAGGATTACAATGCAAGATTATTATTGTGTACATAAAGATAAAAATGCCCACATGTCATAATGGATAGTCATTGCATGTATCATAATTACCTATTTGCAGTAATGACGAATGAAATTGGCTAATTATTTGACCAATTGTGGAAATCGCCTAGGTTACGACTGTAACCTTGGTTCCCTGAAGAGGGAACGAGCGTTGCATAGATGACGCTATGGGAACGCAATGCGTGATTAAGTCATGAAGCACATGTCAAATCAGTCCAATGGTGAGACGAGACGTCAGAGCGGGTGACGTCACGAACCAGGAAGCTATATAGAATGCCCTTAACAAAGCCACACTAGCTTCAAGAGTCTGAAGTAGTCGCTTCTGACAGGCACATCGGAGATATGGCAGGACGATGCAACGCTCAATCCCTCTTCAGGGAACCGAGGTTACAGTCGTAACCTAGGCGTTCCCTTTCAAGGGAACTCCTGTTGCATCGATGACGCTATAGGAACGTCTGTACCAATGCCACCATAGCGTGAAGTGCCTGTCCAATGTGAAATTAGACAAGCAACACTAGGACGAGAGCACTTGAGACCCTGGAGTAGAGCCCAAGTCCAGAGAGTAAAATCTGACAAATGTGTGCGGTGAGGACCACCCTGCCGCATCACACTCTTCTTGCAGAGCCACTATAAGGCTCTGCTAGAAGATATAAGGGCCTTAGAGGCGCCATACTCCTAGTAGAGTGAGAACGAACCGCCATAGGGGAAGGCTGTCCGACTGACTCATAAGCAAGTGAGATAGCCTCAACCACCCACTTGCTCATTCTTTGCTTAGATGCAGAGGACCCCTTATTAGGAGGCCCAAAGCACACAAATAGTTGCTCAGAATTACGCCACAGGGCAGCTCTGTGGACATAAGCATCTAATGCCCTAACAGGGCACAGCAAATTATTCTTCTCCTGGTCCGCATTTTGGAAAGGTGGAGGACAAAAAGCCTGAAGAACAATGGAACTGGCTACATTAGTAGGAACCTTTGGAATATAACCTGGCCTAGGATGAAGGAAGGCCTTAACCATGCCAGGTGCAAAATCCAAGCACGAGGGTGCCACCGACAGAGCTTGCAAATCTCCTATCCTCTTAAGAGATGAAATAGCGAGGAGGAACAACGTTTTTAAAGTTAGAAACTTAGCAGGAACCTCCTCCAATGGAGCCTGGGACAGGCCCTGAAGGACAGTAGCCAGACCCTAGTGCAAACTACAGGCCTCAGCCTCAGAGTACCACGGATGAAACGAGATACCAATGGATCTTTACCCAAAGACATGCCACCCAAAGGAATGTGTAAGCACTTAAGGCCGCCAGATAATCTTTCAAGGTGGAAGGGGATAAGCCTGCAGTGAACCGGTCCTGCAGGAACTCCAGTACTGTACCAACCGGGCAGTAAACGATTCCACTGGCGGTCACTACACCATGAAGTGAAAGCTTTCCACTTTAGGGCATAAAGTTTCCTCGTGGAAGGAGCTCTGGAGTGTAGAATGGTCTCCACAACCTCAGTTGAGAGACCTGCCCCTATGAGCTGGGCCCCCTCAGGAGGCCAAGCCCACAGGTTCCACAGTTCTGGACGGGGGTGAAGAATCGAGCCCCCTGCCTGGGACAGTATCTGATACCCTTTGTCTATGGTCTGCAGGAGCCAACGAGAAACATTTGGCAGTAGCTTCCACGCTGCCAAAAATTCTACTAGTGGTACCATCCTCTCGAGAATGGCTTCTGGTTTTTGTTGTGCTGTCAGTCCGGTGCCCTGTAACAGCGAACCGTCAGGGAACACCTGAACGGACTGCTCTAGGACCCTCCTCGGAGGGGGTGTGCATCCCAGGACCACTACGTTTCCGGGTGGACCCTTAAATACACACTCGCGGGAGACCGCTGCGCCCTGTAACACCAGAGGTGGCAGGGTTGGCAGAACGGCCCCCTGAGGGCAACGAAGGGAGACGGGCACCGTATGATGAGGTGTTGACTGCTCTACTTTGTGGGGGACTGCCCTCATTGCTCTGACACCACTGGCGTCAGGACCTCTTCCCCGCAGCCTTCTTGGATAATAACGGTCCTCAGATCCGCTTTACCCCTTGAAGCCTGCGGCAGAGCGTGCTTCCCGCGTCCCCAATCTTTCTGAAGGGGAGCACGAGAAGCCACGCTCTGTTTCTGTGTGGCACAGTGTGAGGAACTGGCTTTTGATGTTTGGGGCTGCTCCCTATACTCAGCAGCCCCGGCGATATGTGAGCGGTGAGGGAGGAGTTTTTGAAATGCAGCCGCTTGCTTAGCTGCCTCCTGGAACCTATCGACGACCGACGTAACGGCATCGCCGAACAGGCCCGTAGGAGACAGGGGTGCATCCATAAGGAAACTCTTATCCTTCTCCTTAATGTTACTTAAATTCAACCAGAGATGCCTCTCAGTAGCCACCAAGGCTGCCATAGAGCGGCCGTTTGATTTAGCCGTCTCCTTGGTGGCCCTGAGAGACAGGTCTGTGGCCCGACGTAATTCGCAAACTACCTCTGGGCCAATCCCCCCACCCTCATTCATATCACCTAGCAACTCAGCCTGGTATGCCTGCAGCACTAACATGGTGTGTAAACATGCTGCAGCCTGACCAGCCGCTGAGTATGCTTTTCCCACTAAAGATGATGTTACTCTTACTGGTTTAGTGGGAAATGTCTGGGATTTTAGGGAAGATGCTGAATCAGGGGAAAGATAACTCGCTAGTGTGAGCGCTGACTGTGCATGCTTCTCTCCCAAACATGAAACACACAGAATGTCCCCACCCGTAAGGAAATGCGGGCAAGGGTGCACACACACTCTAAAATGCTAATTGTCCGCCATAGTGTTTTTGATTAGCTTTATTTTACTGAACTAGAAAAAAATACTTGAAAAAACCACTGAACAGATATCACAGAGCGCTACTGAAGACTCAGAAAGCTAGCTCGGCTTTGTTTTCGGCAGGCTATATAGCTTCATGGTTCGTGACATCACCCGCTCTGACGTCTCATCTCACCATTGGACTGATTTGACATGTGCTTCATGACTTCATCACGCATTGCGTTCCCATAGCGTTATTGATGCAACGGGAGTTCCCTTGAAAGGGAAACACACACGTATTTAAACTGACTCGTTAGGTTGCGGGTATCTATATTCCGCCATGTAAATAGAGAATCCTCCATGGTGCAAGCGCAACTGTCTTTTAAAGGGAATGGGAGATGACACTGATTGGTTTATTGCACGTTATGCCCAAATCACAACCATGACTTATTAAGACATAACCCTTTTGGACCATGCTCCTGGCTCGCCGACTATTTTTTCCCGTCATTAAACTATAGCAAAAGTGGATTTGAACACGCCATAAGTGCACCTGCGCCATGCGCTTCACACCATGCACTTAGATTGTTAAAATAGGGCCCTATATGTTTTTCTTTTCATTAAAAAGAAAATATTTAAATATTTAAAATATTTGGTTTCTTTTTTTTCTTCTTTCTTATCAGATATGTACATTACGACACATACGGTATGTACCATTAATGTTTTTATTGTATTATTTTAGTATTGTGTTTTACCATTGTTTTGTATTTGTGTATGCCACTATGCATCTTATATATTAGTTATTATTTACCTTAGCTAGAAAAGCTACTTGTGATGAGCCTTGATTCTACATGTGTCTTTCTCTTTACCACCTTTGTTTTGATGGTGGTTGTTTCTATTATAAAATTCAAAACAGATTTTAGTACCAATCCGTCCAAACACAAATTGGTGGATTGAACCAAGCCCCTCCCTAAGTTTTTCTTTTTCTTTTTCAATTATCCATTTCACTTGGATGTACAGCACAATACGTAAGAAATTATCTGTCTGAAAACCCTGCTTGAGCGCTATGATCACCATTTTCAATGTATGGAAATAGCAGCTTGGACATAATACTCTAAATTTCTCCTTTTGTATTCCACAGAAGAAAGAAAGTCAAACCAGTTTTAAAAGACGTGAGGCTGAGTAAATGAAAACAGAATTTTAATTTCCTTCAGTACATCCTTTCTCTGTTCATCAGAAAAAAATGTGCCCCCCCTTATATGAGTGTCTCCATCAATGGTGCATGATGAAAGACAAATGAAGGTTTGATCATCATTATTCAAAATCTCCTTTCACTTCCTCACAGAAGCCCCCATCCCCTTATCAACCCCCAGCGCAATAACCCTCCAGGAGCCCTTGATCTCTACAACTAGAAATCATAATGGCAATTTCAGGGACAGCAGATCATAATTCAATTCCCCCTCATCTCACATGATGCAGAGGTCAATGCATTCAAATAGGCAATGACAAAAATTGCAGTCACTCAGGAGGACAAGTCACATACCTTGGGAAATAAAACAGCAACAACATCAACAGGTCAGCCGACCCAACTGGGGAACGGCTAAAGAAGAACTGCACCTGCTGGGATGAACACATTGAGCAGCGCAGCGCCGTGTTTACAGGACAACACTGGGTTCATTCAAACGTAATTGAAAAACATGTAAATGAGTTTGAGAAATAAATGCTGTTTGTAGGCGTAATGCGAACAAGGTCTTGTTTGGCTCATGCACAGCAGTTTGGCGTGTGTGGGAATTCTCTCACTTACATGAATTGAATGCAGATGCTCTCAGTCAGAGAAGTGTGGATGGATACAAATTCTGTCATAGTACTGTAACCCTAAAGCACATGGGCAGTAATTAACTATAGATGGGCCACTGCTTTATACCAGTGATATCAAATCTAATACTAAATCAAATATTGTAAGAATTTTGACAATATAGGTTATTTCGCAGACCAAATAACAACAGCGCTTTTATATAGGAAGACGGTGCACTCCGATTACTTATATGGGAGAAAGTGCAACGCCAAATATGGTGAATAAGCCCCACCTTCTAAATGAAAGAGCCAGTTGTTTATTAGTAAAGTGATCACATCACTGCAGCTACCGTTAGAAGCTCCAGTTGCTATAGAAACAGGCATTGTTCTGAGACGCGTGCTTAGGACTGCGCATGAGCTTTGTCCAGGCTGAATAATGTAGCTTTTTTGTCATGATTAGAGTGTTTAGAAACAAAACGTCAGTTGTCGTAAGATTTTATTGGTGTTTGTGTGGACAGGACCTTAGTTTCCCGCCACTAGTTTGTTTCCTTGGTTACCCTCGTTAGTTAAGATACTACTTCGTCATCTTTAACGGACTCTGTTGCTTAGTTACATGCAGCCCGTCACTGTTTAAACTGCCCTGTCAATCATCCTCACAGTTCAAATCCTCCACTTTCAGTTTCATTTCCTACCGTATTGGAGAGAAATGTAGTAGAACGTTGATCTGCCATTCGTGGGTTTTTAATGCACAGGCTCTCCTCATGTGTTTGCAGTTTAAATATAATGATGCATTTAAAAGTTAAATGGCCAAACGTATCATTACAAAAGCTCACAATGCTGCTGCAGGTGAAATATAATGTGGATAACATTGAATAAATATATTTTCGTCAGGTTAATACTCATAATTGATCACTAAAGCCCCTTAATCTAAACCTCTCTACTTAACCGTCGGACTCACACATCCGTCATGTTTGTAGTTAATTAACGCTTTTTATCCGCGTTTGTAGTTCTAATCGAATCCTCGTCCAACTCGCAATGGGTTGTGGGCAATATCAGCCGTTCCCTTTCAGTCGGTCACGTTCGACGTACGTCGGACGTACCGACGAATTGGGATCACTTCAGGGAGCCCCTATCAGCTTCGAGATATAGGGAACAGGCTAATGGGCCATTGGTGTGCGAGATTTGCATCTCACGCTCCGCCCTGTGCCGTGGGTATAAACAGGAAGCGAGAGCGAATGCACGCTGTCATTCACTTCGAAGCCGAACGGCGTTGATGAAGCAAGACTGCTTTTCTAAAAGAGAGCCTATCTATAGAGAGAGATACTCCAGAGAACAAGAAGGACGCTCTGTGTTGGTGAAAAGGCACAATCAGCGCGATCGCGTGCTCACCGCTGCATCAGCATAACAAACTGCTGTTCTCACAGCAACTGTCGGTTGGTGAGGGCGTTTGTTTCAGTGAGTGCAGACACAGGACTGCACTTACCTCCTGTGTGCTGCCGCGGTCTTCCCCTGGGTGCTTCAGCACTGTTGAAAGAGCGTTTCCTCACAAAAGAGCAACACGGGTGTGACACTGCGTCTTTTTCAAGACGTCATTCCATCGTGCGTTTCTGGATGAGATTGTTTCCTGTCCTGATGGCCACGATCCCTCTCGCATAAACATGTTGAGACTGTGTTCGTGGGTGATCCATGTTCTCTCAGGGGAACAGGATCACGTCGACGCGCTGGTCATCTCACCTTCCACGTGAGGGTTTGAGTGTTCAGCGTGTAGTCGTTTAGCTGCCGGGTGACAGCGCGGGTTGCCACTCGGCGCCTCCGGTGCGCGGTTGAGACTATGATACCTCAAAACAGGGTTGAGTCCCTTCGCTTATACCCCGATCTAGTCTCTTTTCTGGTGCATCAGAAAAGGGACTACTTTGGATGATAAGCCTGGGTGACCTGAGGATTACAGTGAGGCTTCCCTGCCGAGTACACCTCCGTGGGCCCCTCACTCCTCTATCGCATCGCAAGCATGTTGAGACTGTGTTTATGGGTGGTCTATGCTCTCTCATGAGAGCATAGCCACGTCGGCGCGTTGTTCATCTTGCCTTTTTATAAGGGCTTAAGTGTTCAGCGCGCTGTGTGCCGTCTCACGGCCACGCTCACTATCTCACATGTCTGTTGGTAGCTTACAGATGGGATTGCTGGTCCTTAAAAGGGGACCTAGCGTTTCATTTGGGGCTCTAGCAGAGGACAGATGTCAATCGCTGCATCGGAGAGAGGGCTGTTATGTGTTGAAAATGAAGATGATGCTGAGATTCCCACCGTAATAGTGGGCGCTCGTGCTGAATCAGATTCATACTTGACAGCCATGCTTTCCCGGGTGGTTGAGGCATAGTGCAACGCGTAAATCACCTTGCCTGCCCCTTGCCTTTTCTCGGATGTGCATTGGAAGGCTTTGGCATTGTGGAACTATTGGTGCCAAAATATGGAACACCAATAGGGCCATAATCTGTATAAAGTTTTCCTCTCTCTCACTACCCTCATCGGTGGGGTGGCAGTGCCACTGGCAGGCCACCTCCGCCCTGCTTAGTGCACAAGGGTAGTTCTGAGCAGCGGTTGAGTCAGGAACTGTTCTTCCCCAGAGGAGGGCCAGGTGGAAAACCATTAGTAAATCTGTTCCACCACTGGTGTTAAAACAGCCAGTGGTACCCAAATTAAATAAAAAGAAACAACAAAAAAAAACAAACAAGAGCAGTTACAATACCTCTGGGTCTCGGGACTTCAGGAATGACAGTGTGTGTCGCTACAAAGCCTCGCTGCTCTCATTCCCCTCCCCACAAGAGGGCGAGAATGGCAGTGTGTGACGCTACAAAGCCTCACCACTTTCATTCCCCTCTTCTCAGCGGTGCGTGGACAACAGTGCGTGACGCTATGCCTCGCCACTCTTGTTCCCCGCTGAGGAAGGAGGTGAGGCAGACCGTGTGCAACGCCACAAAGCCTTGCCACGCTCAGCCCCTCCTTCATTTGGAGAGCGCGCGCTTGGCTGTGGTCGACGCCCCCATGCCTCGCTACACTCAGGCGCCTCTCCCTTCGCCAGCAGGGGGCGCCGGCTGTGGGGAGGCCACTTGAGTGCACGGACGCAGGTAAGTGTTGCACAGCACACTCAGATCCCACTTCGGGCCGCTCCCATGCCGTCCGAGTCGGATCCCGGCATTCCGCCTCGCTGCCCCGATACGGGTACATCTGTGGTGCCGTTAATCTCCCTTGCTCGGTGTCTGGGAGCCTGGCTAGTGCTTCCCAGCCCGTCTCGGTGGCTCCTCTGTACCATCAGACTCGGCTATGCGATTCAGTTCGCCCGGCATCCCCCCAAGTTCAGGGCGTTCACTTCACGACAGTAGCGAAGGAGAACGCCCCCGTGCTCCGGGCGGAGATCGCAGTCCTACTGGCGAAGGACGCGATAGAGCTGGTCCCTCCAGCCGATATGAGGTCCGGGTTCTACAGCCCGGGTCTGTGGACGGGGCCTCAACTGCAATGGCATATCAATTGCCTCGAGTTGTTAGCAGTTCATCTTGCACTCAGCTGCTTCAAAGTTCCGCTCAGAGGCAAGCACTTTCTGGTCCATACGGACAACACTGCGGCCGTAGCGTACATCAACAAACAGGATGGTCTACGCCCCCGTCGCATGTCACAACTCGCCCGCCATCTCCTCTTATGGAGTCAGAAGCATCTGAGGTCGCTTCGTGCCATTCACATTCCGGGCCTGCTCAATCATGCAGCTGACGAGCTCTCACGACAGCCAGTGCTCCCGGGAGAGTGGCAACTCCATCCCCAGGCCATCTGGCTGATCTGGAGTCATTTCGGGGCCGCACAAGTAGACCTGTTTGCCTCCCCAGAGATGACCCACTGCCAGTGGTTCTATTCCTTGACCGAGGGGACTCTCAGGTCAGATGCCCTGGCACACAGCTGGCCCCGGGGCCAATGCAAATATGCGTTTCCCCCAGTGAGCCTGCTTGCACAAACGCAAGGTCAGGAAGGACGAGGAGCAAGTTCTGTTGGTCGCTCCGTATTGGCCCAACCGGACTTGGTTCCCGGAACTAGTGCTCCTCGTGACAGCACCTCCTTGGCCCATTCCTCTGAGGAAGGACCTCCTAACTCAGAGACGGGGCACCCTATGGCACCCGCGTCCGGACCTCTGGAAACTCCATATTTGGTCCCTGGACGGGACGCAGAGGTTCTAGGTGACCCACCGCAAGCGGTAGTTGACACCATCGCTTCCGTTAGATCCCCCTCTACGAGGCGCCTCTATGCGTTGAAGTGAAACCTGTTCGTCGATTGGTGCTCTTCTCGCCGAGAAGACCCCCAAAGATGTTCGATCAGGTCTGTGCTTTCCTTTCTACAAGATGGGTTGGCGCGAAGGCTGTCTCCCTCCACCCTCAAAGTCTATGCTGCCGCTATCGCCGCTAATCATGAGCTAGTAGATGGAAAATCTCTAGGTAAGCACGATCTGATCGTCAGGTTCCTGAGGGGGGTGAGGAGACTAAATCCGCCTCGCCCTCCCTCTGTACCCTCTTGGGACTTGTCTCTGGTGCTAACCGCACTGCAGAGAGCGCCCTTTGAGCCTTTGCAGTCAGCAGAGTTGAAAATCTTGTCGTTAAAGACAATACTCCTGAGTGCGTTGGCCGCCATCAAGAGGGTAGGGGACACGCAGACATTTTCGGTCGACGAATTGTGCCTGGAATTCGGGCCCGGTAACTCTCATGTGATCATGAGACCCCGGCCTGGATATGTGCCCAAGGTTCCCACTACTCCCGTCTGGGACCAAGTGGTGAGCCTGCAAGCGCTGCCTTCGGAGGAGGCAGACCCAGCCCTAGCTTTTCTCTGTCCCGTCCGTGCTCTCCGGACTTACGTGGACAGAACACAAAGCTTCAGGACCTCAGAACAGCTCTTCGTCTGTTACGGAGGACAGCAGAAGGGAAAGGCTGTCTCCAAGCAGAGTATGGCCCACTGGATAGTGGATGCCATTGTCTTGGCATATGAATCCCAAGACGTGCCTTGCCCGCTCGGGTTAAGAGCCCACTCCACTAGGGGTGTTGCTTCTTACTGGGCGCTGGCTCGTGACGCCTCGCTGACAGATATTTGTAGAGCTGCGGGCTGGGCGACACCTAACACGTTTGCTAGATTTTATAGTCTCCGTGTAGAGCCGGTATCTTCCTGTGTGCTCACTTCCCATAGTCAGTAACACCGAAGTGCCCGTTCTAGTGTCGGTTTGCTGCGCCATTCCCTCCCCCATGGTACGGATCTTATCTGCTCCAGTCGAGTTCCCCAGAACGGCGGACCCTGTTGAGTCCTCCGCAACCCGCGGCAGTCGGACGTGGCGGAGCGTTCGATGCCAGGTCTAACACTCGTATGCATTGGTGGAACTTGTGTTAGGCTGGGTTCCATATGTTGTGACCCCCACGGCGGTCCCATGTGTGTATTCTTCCACGGTATGGCTCCCTACGGAGAGCCCGTGTCTTTCCCTCGGCAGAGTCTGCTCAGCCGTCTCAGGAAGGTGTTGTCCCCCGCCTCTAATTGGCCGGGGCCACCCATGGGACTTCCGTATGTTGTGCTGCCCACGGCCAGCCCATACATGTATTCTCCACATGGTAACTCCCTCCGGGCATGATGTGGCTTCCGCAGCGGCCTCCACGGGCACGCTTTTCCACCGTTATCCAATAGAGTCAGCTGAATGGATCTTGCGGAACAGCAGCTTTTTGACTCTCCCTGCATGAATCTCCCCGCCCACATCAGATCGGGGTCTGAGGGGCTCATTGCTGGGCGCTGGAAGTAGTAGTAACTATGTCGTTTTCCAAAGGGATCCCAATTTGTCGGTACGTCCGACGTACTTCGAACGTGACCGACTGAAAGGGAACGTCTCAGTTACGTATGGTAACCCTCGTTCCCTGAAGGAGGGAACGGAGACGTACGTCCCGTCACCACAGTTGCTGTACCATCACTGCAGGGCCGAGCCACTCAGTTCGGCTCCTCAGTGAAAAACAGCGTGCATTCGCTCTCGCTTCCTGTTTATACCCGCGGCGTGGGGCGGAGTGGCCCATTGGCCTGTTCTCTATATCTCGAAGCTGATAGGGGCTCCCTGAAGTGATCCCAATTCGTCAGTACGTCCGACGTACGTCTCCATTCCCTCCTTCAGGGAACGAGGGTTACCATACGTAACCGAGACGCTAGAGTGTGCGTCGATCGGCACTTCGAGTTCTGTCCGGAAATAGTAGACCATCCGGGTATCTTTGGAATACTCTTTTCAACATACTACGATTTGGGACATTCTATTTTCGAATCCTATTTAGGATGGATAGTATGCGAATTGTCATCTGTCTTTGTCTAGTCACTGTTATGTTACCCTGCTATGTTGGAGCGTGTTTCCCTGCTTTTCTGTTTGTTCCTGAGCATTGTTTAAGTTTATATTTGGGTCTTCTGAGTCTTCAGCCTGTTCCTGTGCACACCCAACTGTTACAATAAGGGATGTATATAGTCATGCATTAATATGTGCTTTATAAGTACTTATAAACAATATCAATATGATAGTAATATGCATGCTAATAAGCAACTAGTTAATAGCGAGAACTGAACCCTAAAACAAAGTGTTACTGAAATATACATTGAAAAATAAATCACTAACAACAACATATTACAATTCTAAGTGAACATGTATATAAATTGATAAATATTTATTTTTATATTAATGAGATGATTGTTTTGGAAGTATGGATGTTTGGTTTTTGCTATGACCAAAAGTACAAGGTAATTTACCTGTATATCACACATAGAATTATAGAAGAAGAAGAAGAAGAAGAAGAAGAAGAAGAAGAAGAAGAAGAAGAAGAAGAAGAAGAAGAAGAAGAAGAAGACAAAGAAGAAGATGATGACAACAACATCTGCATTTGAAAGCTTAAAAATGCTGCCTTCAGAGGATGCATTCCAGGGTAGGAAGGCATCAAGGCCTGTCTGAATCCTATGTTAGCTTCACTTTCTGTCTCCTGATCTGATCGATTTTTGAAGGCAGCAGATGTATCCTTCGCTGCATTTGATATCCCATCTTGTGCTTTCCATTATGTGACAGTTGAGCTAAAAAATAAAGATGGCATCTGAAAGTTGCAGCTGATGGGCAGTTTGTGTGTAAATGCAAGTTTTGGACCAACGTTTTCCACTTTTTATGTAATTTTTAGCAAGAAATTAATATAGTAATAATTCAATATTTGATAATCACTAAAGCTCTCTCTATTTTGTTGTAGGTCATTAAACCTCTATGCTGCCTCTGAAATCTGTCCGAAATGAGTTTTGTGAGGTACATTTGAGCACAAATGCCTGATATGGCAACGAGGCAACAAGTCAGCTGCTTAATCTTTTGTACGCCGCATGTTTGTGATCATTGCAGCTGCCATGATGATCACAAGATCACACAGGCCACAAACATTGCTCGAGGGCCATTACTGTATTCTGTGTTCATTAAATATCAGCAGGTAGGAGTGATATTCAGTCTTGATTACACAAGTCATTAACATCACCTTCTTCTTTTGAGCTTCAATAATTAAGTAGCTTTGGTAACACAGGCAGATCAGGAGAAAAAGCAGTGCAAGCCAAAAAATGGCAAAGCAGTATCGTCTATTTATAAAATCAAAGGATATACATAACTTCCTTCTGGACGTGAGAATCCAACAGAGATTTGAAACTGCACCATTTCTAAAGACAGAGCAGTCATCAAGTTCGCTGAGCTCTAAAGTTTTAGCTTCTCACTTTTTATGTCGAGAACAAAAGCAAGAGAGAGAGCTGATTTAAATAAGGATATTAAACACACTGAAAGTGTCAGTCTGTAGCATATGGCAGCATCATGCTGGGCACATGAAACACTGTCTGGTGTTGAGCTTCTGATCTTTCAACCTGAGGCTAAGATCTTCTAATGGACCAAAAACTTCTGAGGATTTTACAATGTCATTAGATCCATTTCTTCTTCTGTGATAATTTAAAGCGATATTAGTGGGTTTTAGATCAAATAATTAACTGCTAATCGAAAGTAGAAAATAATCTAACACCTACACCCACATCTAACATATCTCTAAGACACCTGCCAAGTCTTATAAAAGTATATGAAATGTATAAAAATACATTATTAAATAAAAGGGAGCGTTTTAAGAAATAATAGCGCAACACATGAGCAAGAGTGTTTGGGCCATTGGGTTGCATGGCATAATTTGATCATAGGCTTTTATAAAACAGTTCAATAAAAAATAATCAAATATTGAGTAACTTACATTCTAGACACAATATTATCAGTGACATTGTGTGTTTTTGCTCGACCAACATAGTTATATACAGAAAATAATAAACAATATCAGAGCAACACAGAGTCACTCAGCATCAGCATTTCGAATTGAATTGTTTGAATGAATGATTCATTGACTTTTGTTTATAAATGAATCAGTGTTGAATGTGTGGTGTGATCTATAATAATGTTACATGCCTGGGTGCTAGGGGGCAGTAGGGAGCTTCCTAAAAGGGGGTTCGGCAGTCAATAAAGGAGTGTTAAGCCATGTAACCATATGCTGCTGCGTCTTTATTTCAAAAGAATAAGAACCCAACACGACATGGTGTCAGAAGTGGTGCTACACAGAGCGAAAGGATAGGGGACATTATATGAGAAGAGGGCGGAAGTAAAAAAAAAAAAAAAAGGAAAAAAACTGTAAGAGGAGAAGCTCATGAAAGTTTAGCAAGCATGTCGCACAACACAACGAGGACAGCAAGTTGAACCGAACGATCCTCCACAGCTTCCTGCTAAAGCATCTGCAACGTTCTCAATAAATCCACCGGAATCCTTCGAATTTTCAAAGCCACAAGACTGGGAAAAGTGGATAAGACGGTTTGAGCGCTTCAGAGTGGCTAGCGATCTGGATAAGTCATCAGATGCTAATCAGGTGAACACGCTGATATATTGCATGGGGGACGAGGCAGATGATGTGTTAAAAGGGCTAACATTAACCGCGAAGAGAAATTGATATACAGCTCTGTCAGAGACGGCTTCACAAACTTTTTCGTCCCAAAGAAAAATGTGATCTACCAAAGAGCTAAGTTTAACCAGCGAGCTCAGGGGCCATCCGAATCTGCAGACTCATTCATAACTGCGTTATATGCACTAGCGGAAGATTGCGAATATGGGGCACTGCGTGATGAACTGTTGAGAGACAGGATCGTAGTTGGCATTAGAGACACTGGGCTTTCACAGAAAATGCAGATTGAGAGCAGGCTGGATCTGGCAAAGGCCATTAATATGGTCCGACAAGCTGAGGACATCAAACGGCAACAAACTGATCTGAGAGGAGATGCTGCACATGCTATTAAAACTACAGTCGATGCAGTGCACACTAGGAAAGCAAAACAGCAAACCTGGAAAAATAAAAGACAACCAGCAAAACAGTATAAAGACAAGCACGAAGCACAGTCAGGAGCAGAGCATAGGTCATGCCCTAAATGTGGAAAGTCACATGCTAAATTCCAGTGCCCAGCAAAGAATGCAGACTGCCACAACTGCGGTAAGAGAGGACATTATGGCAAAGTATGCAAGTCTACCAAAAGTGTGAGTGCTGTCACTGAAGACGATGACATATTTCTGGGAACTGTTGATGCAGGAGATGATGCATGGACTGTAGATTTACAAGTGAGGCGTGCTAAGGTGAGAGTCAAGATTGATACAGGGGCGGACGTTTCGGTCATACCAGAGCAGGTGTATAGACAGATATGCATTGGCACCGCATACAATCTCACTCCAAGCAACAAAGCACTGTTTGGGCCAGGCCGTGTTCCTCTCTCTGTAGTGGGTGTAGCCAGAGAAATTCTGAAATGTGGTGATAAACGCACCACAGAGTACATTTATGTTGTGGAACACCTGAACACAGCTCTGCTGAGTAGACCCGCCTCAGTTAGCCTCAGACTGGTAGCCAGAGTAGAGAGCATCGACTTAGACTCTGTAAAACAACAATATCCAAAACTGTGCGGCGGGTTAGGTTTAGTACAGCAGCAGTACACAATTAAGCTCAGACCAGACGCCAAGCCTGTGTCTTTGAAAGTGCCTCGCCGCGTTCCGCTGCCCTTGATGGGAAAAGTTAAGCAGGAACTCCAGCGCATGGAGCAGCTAGGAGTCATCAGCCGTATCGAGCAGCCGACAGAGTGGTGCTCTGGAATGGTGGTCGCACCAAAGAAATCTAAGGATGAAATCAGGATCTGTGTAGATCTCTCTCCCCTCAACGAAGCAGTGTGTAGGGAAAAGTTCATCCTCCCATCTGTGGACCAGACACTAGGCATGCTGTCGGGCGCGAAGTTATTCACGCTAATATGGGGTTTTGGCAAATCCCATTATCAAAAGACTGTGCCCTTTACACCACTTTTATCACCCCATTTGGGCGCTACTTTTTCAACCGCTTACCATTTGGTATTGCCTCAGGTCCAGAGCATTTTCAGAACAGGATGGTGACGGAAGTGACAGAAGGTTTAAAAGGAGTCGTCTGCCACATGGACGATGTCCTTATATGGGGTTCTACACAAACAGAGAACGACACTCGGGTGCATGCGGTTCTGCAGAGGGCACAGGCAGCTGGCATCACACTGAACACAGCTAAGTGTGAGTTCAGCAAAACCAGGGTGAAATTTCTCGGATATATCATCTCAGCAGATGGGATAAGCCCAGATCCAGAGAAGACTCGTGCTGTACGAGAGATGGATCAGCCACACAACATCGGTGAGCTCAGGAGCTTTTTGGGCATGGTAAATCAACTAGGCAAGTTTATACCCAACCTAGCCGAAAAAGATAAAGCTCTCAGAGACCTGCTTTCAAAAAAGAATCTGTGGTATTGGGGGCCTGATCAGCAAAGTGCATTCACCAGCCTCAAACAAGAGTTAGCGTCCACTCCGGTCTTGCAGTTGTATGATTCAAACAAAGAACTGAAAATCTCAGCTGATGCCTCATCGTATGGGTTAGGCAGCGTACTTCTGCAGAAATGCCAGGAGAACTGGGCGCTGGTGGCGTATGCGTCCAGGGCGCTCACAAACACAGAACAGCATTATGCTCAAGTGGAGAAAGAAGCACTGGCCCTAACCTGGGCGTGTGAACGATTCAGTGACTTCATCACCGGTCTCCATTTTGAGCTGGAGACAGACCACAAACCCCTTGTGAGCCTGCTGGGCGGACAAGCGCTGGATTCCCTCCCACCTAGAATACAAAGATTCAGGATGAGACTCATGAGTTACAGGTACACAATCAGGCACGTCCCAGGGAAAAGCCTCACTACAGCAGACACACTGTCACGGGCGCGGCTGAAGAGTGGTGAGACTGTTGGAGATGGCTTGATGGAGGAAACTAACATTTATGTGTACTCTGTAATTGCACACTTACCAGCAAGTGAGACTTACCTGTCTGAACTGCGGATTCAGCTAGGTGCAGACAGCGTGTACGCGGAGGTGATGAAATACTGCATCGAAGGCTGGCCAGACCGCAGTAGACTGGATGCTCTGGTAAGACCTTACTGGACTGAAAGGGCTGTTCTCAGCACTCTTAATGGACTATTATTGTGGGGTACTAGGCTAGTTATCCCTTCAGTGATGAGGAATAGAGTGCTAGAGAAAATTCACGAAGGGCACCAGGGAATAGTTAAATGCCGTGAATGAGCTAAACAATCCGTGTGGTGGCCGGGGCTAAGTAGCCAGATAGGTGAGCTGGTGTTGAAATGCACAGCGTGTGTTAAAGAACGTGCGAGTGCGACTGAGCCTCTTATGCCTTCCAAGCTACCCGATAGGCCATGGCAGAAGCTTGGGGGTGATTTGTTTACATTGAAAAACAAAGACTACTTGCTTGTTGTGGACTATTTTTCCAGATATGTGGAGGTGGCCCAGCTGAGCCCAGCAAGAAGTGTGGATGTGGTAAAGCACCTCAAGTCAATTTTCGCCAGGCACGACATACCGGAGACTCTAGTCACAGACAACGGGCCTCAATTCGCTGGGGCTCATATGGCAGCCTTTGTCACAGAATATGAGTTTGAGCATGTGATGAGCAGCCCAAGATACCCTCAAAGTAACGGAGAGGCTGAGCATGTAACCATATGCTGCTGCGTCTTTATTTCAAAAGAATAAGAACCCAAAACGACAAATGAATGACTCACTCATAAAGAATATCACTCGCCACTACTGGTGAAATAATGAAATGTGCACACAGATAAGAGAAATGGTTACAAACAATTAAAAGTCCCAGTGCTGTTGAACTATATCAGCTGTGTTTGGTATGTCAAATTGAAATACTTGACGCAACTATTATATAATCTGCATATGATAAGCCGTATGTTCAAAATGGAGACACATCAGTGCTAAATGAGCCGTGAGGTGTTTTTAAATTAGGAGACCCCTTGAATATGGACAAATGGAGATGATTTATGAGAAATTCTATGAAACATGGTAAAACGTGTGAAAGTACTAGCCTATACTCCGATTGGTAGATTATGCTGGTATGCAATATTATGAAAAATGTTGGCTCTTTGACAAATTGCTTTTGTAAGTCACTTTGGTTAAACGTGTCTGCTAAATGAATAAATGCAAATGTAGAATTATTAAATTACCTAAAATATTTCATAATCAATCATTGAAGAAGTAGAGGATGAAGTAGAACTTTGTGAATGACAGTTCCACTAAACGGAATTCTGTGGAAAATCTGCTGAGCTTTCTCCGGGCACAGATTCTGTGTAGGCCTGAGCATAAAGTAGAGTTTTGTATGGGAGTGACAATAATAAACAATCCAGAAAATGGTAGTCTGGAAAATGGATCCTAAATGAAAGCTTCCCACCCCTGTTAGAAAGATACATTTTAAAAGCTACATTAGATAATGTAATCTTAAAGAATGGTGCATGATAAAGTAATTTGTAATACAATTACAATGATTTTTTTTCGGTGGTGGGGGGGGGGAGCAGTATCAAGATACATGTTGACTAAATTCAAGCATTAAAGAGAAAACGGCTCGGGTTACGTCTGTAACCCTTGTTCCCTGAGAAGGGAACGAGCACTGCATCGGAACGTCATTTTGGAGATACTCCCTAAGCACTAGCGAATCTGAAGTCCGTATAGAAACTAAACCAATCTGATTGGCGTGAGTGATGGCATACCCGGAAGTATAAAAGGGGAGCCGGCGCATTGAAACGGCAGCTATTGCTCTGAAGCATGCGCTCCAGGCGTTGCGAGGTGTGGTGACGCGACGCAGTGCTCGTTCCCTTCTCAGGGAACAAGGGTTACAGACGTAACCCAAGCCATTCCCTTTCGAGGGAACTCTCACTGCGTCGGAACGACATTTTGGGGAACGAGTACCCACTAGCCCACACCGAGGGTAGCGCCTGCCCTAGTGTGAAGCCGGAGACCGGGCACAACTAGGACTTGAGTACCCTAGCGCCAGGAGCCGTAGGGAGATACTTCTCCACCCTTTCCTTTTCCGCGCCCCACCCGGTGAGGGAGGTGTCTGTTGAAACGGTTTCCCGGCAACAGGACACTCCCAACACCAGCCCCTGGGACATAAACCAAGGTTTCTTCCATATAACTAGGGAACGAAGGCATCTGCGCGTTACCCTGATCATACGGAAAGGATTCCTTCTGTGGGAAAACCCCTTGGTTTCCAACCACCACTGTCGAGGTCTCACGTGCAGCAGGTCAAAAGGTATCACCTTGGATGCTGCTGCCATGTGCCCCAGCACTCCTGAAAGTGCTTCCCAGTGAAGGTTCCTTCTTCCGCCGTCTCATGAGGCGAAGGATGAAAAACCTGCAGAACCAAATACCTGACCACCCCTGATGACACTTCGGGCACCTAGCCCTGCCTAGGGTGAAGGATATCTCCAACGGGGGAAACTCCAGGCGAGTCGGCGTAACCGCAGAGGCCTAGAGATCCCCCACTATTTTTTCTTTAGCGATGTAATCGCTAGGAGAAAAGCCACCTTAGGTTCAAGTTCTTTGGTTCATCCGACTCCAATGGCTCAAAGGGGGCCTCAGCCAGCCTTTGAGAACCACTGCCAGATCCCAGGTTGGGAGTCTGGAACGAGCCACAGGCCTCATCCTCTGAACCCCACGGAGGAACTGTACAACCAGCTGGTGCCTACCCAAGACCATCACCCAAAGGAGTGTGGAAAGCCCCATGGCAGCCACGAACACCCTGAGTGTGGACGGGGTTAGCCCCGCAGAGAAGTGATCTTGGAGGAACTCCAGCACTGAAGCCATCGGCCAGTTAACTGGGTCCACCTCACACTCCCTGCACCAAGTGGCTCAACACTTGGGGCTGTACAGCCTCCTTGAAGACGGAGCCCTGGAACTGAGTAAAGTCTCTGTCACCACTGCCGACAGGCCAGCCTCTAGGTACCTGACCCCCTCAAGGGCCAAACCAAGGGTTCCAAACCTCAGGCCGGGGGTGAAATATTGTGCCCCCTGCCTGAGATAGGAGATCCCTCCTCAGAGGAATCTGCCATGGAGGACCTGCCAGCAGAGCTATGATATCCGAGAACCAAACTCGTATCGGCCAACGGGGTGCTACCAAAAGTAGGCTGACCCCCTGTTGGCGGACCCTCTCCAGGACTCCCGGGAGCAGAGCAATCTGAGCAAAAGCGGGGCTGGATGCGTGAGGGAACACCACAGTGGACAGTGGGACGTCTCTCGAGACGCCACCAAGTCCACTTCCACTGGGCCGAACCTCTCGCACATGGCCTGGGTGGAGTCGCCACTCCCCGGGCCTCAGCCCCTGCCTCGACAGGATGTCTGCTGCCTGATTTTGGACCCCCGGGACATACATTGCCCTGATGGACAACAGTTTCCCTAGGGTCCACAGGAGAATTTGATGCGCCAGTCTGCATAGAGGGCGCGACCTCAAACTCCCCTGCTCCGAGCCCCAACCAGTGAGGGAGCACTCCATTCTCTACAGTACGCAGAACCCATGTAGAAATATTCGGATATAAATATTCTCTCGAGGCTGGCGTCGGGTGCTACACGAGCCTCGTCCCCAACCCCCTGAAGCGGATGACCGGCAGGAAGTGGTTGGGAACGATTATCTGTGTGCGGACGCGCGAGCTGCCCAGCCGCAGGTCCTTCCAGAGGCGGCTGGAGCAGCATGCGTTCGCGGGAAATCGATGTGGCCCGAAGCGTCATAGACGGCGGGATTACCTCGATTTCCCCAGACCGCCGCAGAGGAAGCAACCTCGGTTGCCCCTCTGCGGGGGGGGGGGGACCGCTCTTGGAAGTCCAGCCGAAGCTAGGACTTCTTCTCAGCAGCCTTCCGCCCTGGAGTACGTTCCTCAGATCGCCTCCAGGAGCGGAGGACCGCTGGTGGAACTGCTGGTGAGAACGCCGCCTCTGTTGCCAAGCTCCTGGAGGAGGGGCTCTAGAGGCGACGCTCTCCTTCTGCACCTGCCAGTGTGAGGAGCTGGCAGACGGCTGAGGCTGCCCCTTAGGGGCCGCCTTCCCAGGCTCTGAGTGGCGAGGGAGGTACTGGCGGAAGGCTGCTGACTGCTTCTTCGCCTCCTGGTATTTGGCGACTCAACCGACTTTGGCGACTCGACTTATAACAGTCTCAACCGCGTCACCAAATAGACCAGAAGACGAAATCGGGGAGTCTAGGAGGAAGGTCTCATCCCTCTCCCTCATCCCGACAGATAGCACGGGCCATCATGCCCGTGCCACTATATTTTTCAACTAAACATCGAAATAAATCTAATTAATAAACTAATTTAACCATGTAAACTAAATTACTGATCTAATTATTGATCTAAAGCCCACACTGTCACCGTATGGAAATTGAAATGAACTGATGACATCAAATGGCTATACAGCTGAATAAAATTAGGCTGCATTATTTTGATGTTTAACACTGTAAAGCTGCTTTGAAACAATCTACATTGTTAAAAGCGCTATATAAATAAAAATAAAAAAAATATATATAAAAAAATCATGCGGATAGACAAATAGCCCTCCGTAGTTCCAGCACATCCTCCGGAGAGGGACCGTCGCCCTCATCGAGCTCTTTCAGGAGGTCAGCCTGGTAGGCCTGCAAGATAGATAATGTGTGCAGGGAACTACCAGCCTGCCCAGCCGCCATATAAGCTTTGCCCACCAACGATGAGGTGTCCCGACAGGGTTTGGTGGGCAGCTCCGGGGTCTTAAGGGACGACGCAGAATCGGGCGAAAGATAGCTCGTGAGAGCCTCTTCCACCCGAGGCATCGTCCCATAGCCCGCCTTGCGCGCCCCCAGAACATTGGAATAATCCAATACTGGAGGAACACGCGAGGAATAGGGCTTCCTCCAAGACCTACACACCTCGGTGTGTAGATCCGGGAAGAATGGTAAACCCTGGCGAGGTGTTTGGACCCGGCGAGAAAGAAACCGGTCGTCCAGCCTACTGGGTGGCTGAATTTCCGGCACTTCCTGTGGCCAATTGATATTCAATTTGGCCACCGCACGAGTCAAAACCTCAATTAGCTCCTCTTGGGCGAGTGGATGAAGCGATGAAACACTGCTTCTCCACCCGCCCTGATGCCAAACTCATCCGGCTCCTCGGAACCGGAGAGAATAAGCATCGGATCCTCAACCCCGGGGGAAGAAGCCGCAGCGCGGGCTTCCACACGGGGAGGAAGATCCTTAGAACTGTCAGACAAGGATTGGGAAAGTGCCGCAGCAGTCCCAGATCCTGCTGAAAAGTCCTTCTGTGAACCCCATGATCTGTGACACCGAGACGCCTCAGCGACCGCCGGTCCAGCACCATGGGGCTCACGAGGCTGGCCGGCCTCATCGAACACGGCCAGCCGAGAGCGGAGCAGTCTGAGTGTGAGCAGCTCACAATGCTGACAGGCAGCTCCCTCGAGAGCTGCCCGAGCATGCTCAACACCCAGACACTGCACACAAAGCAGGCGTGTATCTGAGCCAGAAATCGCGGGGACACGGATGCACACATTGCTTAAACTCTCTCATATTCTTTTCCATCATTCACACACACCTTTGCAACTGTGACAAACAACAGTAAATAGACAGACAATTTCAACAGAGAGCGCTATGCTGAAGAGCAATAACTGCTGTTTCAATGCGCCGGCTCCCCTTTTATACTTCCGGGTATGCCGTCACAGTGACGTCATCACGCACACCAATCAGATTGGTTTAGTTTCTATACGGACTTCAGATTCGCTAGTGCTTAGGGAGTAGCCCCAAAATGTTGTTCCGACGCAGTGAGAGTTCCCTCGAAAGGGAACAGTGTCTTCACTTTTATCTTTTTACACATTAATTTCCCACATATAACTGAGGAAATGAAAAACAAAACAAAACAGCAACACAGACTAGCATGTTGACTACTTGAACATAAATTTTGCTCTCCTTTCTTTCTGGCCAGCAAATTTCTCAATGACTCTCTGATCAAAGTCAGTCATCTCAGTAGTGTCATGACGTTTGCATTGTTCAGTTAGATATTTGAGGTCTCTTACCCCCGTTGTTGTCCACAAAACTTCAGTACTGACACTTTGAAATAAAAGACAGGGAAAGCAATAAAGGGCATTGCTAACAACACATCCAGCCAGCCACTTACGTTTCTCATAACAAGCGTGTGAAGCTCCGAGTGCAGCTTCATCCTCTGTCACTGGCCTGCTGCTGGATTTGTAAATCGCGTTGGTCCGGGATCCTTTATCCTGTTTTTTTCTTCCAGCGAATGCCTTGTGGTTTAACTGCTGCCATCTCTCCGAAAGTGATCATCCTAATAAGGTTTTGGCGGAGTCGGAGTGACTGTGTCGCCCGCGCACTTTCGTTGCCAAGAACGGAAAGTTGAATGACAGGTGACGAGAATGGATTGGATAAAATAACACGCATCCAATTCTGATTCGCCAGGGACGCAGCGACCTGTGTCTGGAGGAGGATCTTTAAGAAACCAATTAGAGACCAGCTTCAGGTCACATGCTGCCCGTAGATTTTTATACTCAGATAGACATCCATTTGTCCGGAGTCCTTCGCGCATGAAGCCGCATGAAACATATTTAGAAAACATATAAAATAGTTAACCGATCAAAGCCAGTTTTTATTAAATGCTGAGGCTCTTACTAACAGCCAGCACATCGTATGAGTAAACTATTTCATTTTTATATATATTTTATATAATTTTTGTATACATGTATATTTCTGCAATTTCAATGGGGCCGTCGCCCCAGCGCCCTCTATTGACCAGCCGCTACTGTTCTGTACACACACAGTTCAGTCATTTACG
This sequence comes from Romanogobio albipinnatus, assembly GCA_023566225.1. NCBI lineage: Eukaryota > Metazoa > Chordata > Actinopteri > Cypriniformes > Gobionidae > Romanogobio > Romanogobio albipinnatus. Next base: position 22,255,400 of record CM042241.1, read on the forward strand.
GGAGTGACAACCGCATTCAACAACGGAATTAACCCCCAAAAAATGCAGTTAGTGACAACCACATTTACAAAAGATACATGCAGTGCATAACCGAACTGAACAACTAGTTGCTAATGAGGTTTTAAACACGAGTCTCTCTTCTGTGTGTGTGGTGCTAGAAAATCACAGGGGAAGAAGTAGGCCTATATGAGCCTTGACTCAGTCGTGTTGCCAGATCTTTCTAAAACAGCAAACAAGAACAATCTCATAATAAAACGAGATACATCCAAATGCTTAATATTGAAAACGAGACCAACATATCGTGATCCACATCTGCCAACACGTTCTCACACCCAACTCGTCACATATTAACGTATTGATCACTTCTTAACGCACAGGGTACCTCTTTAGCGCCATTTTTTGACGTACAGGGTGCTCCATTGATTTTAATGAGAAACCTTTGGCGTCATACAAAAACACGTTGGCCATGGGAATGTTATTGTCATGATGAAATTATATATTGAGTTATGATTTTGCCATTATGACATGTTGGAGTGGGACTCTCAATTTAATCAGCCAGTATACTTTTATTTACATTATTTTATTTTTTATTTATGCTATTTATACACGTTTGAACACATAACCCAATCCCATCTCTAAACCTACCCATTTGTGTATTATATGATATAACATTTTTAAAGGATTAAAACTTTAAAATCAACTCTGTTCTTACATGAAGATATCTTATGACTTCAGAAGACTTGGAATGCAACATGAGTTAATACTTTTAAACTGTTTTTGGTCAATACATATCTGTGACTGTACTTTTATTCGCCTGTTATCGTTATGTGTTTTATATTGTTTAGTGGGTAGGTTTAGGGTAGGAGCCTATAAATATTCATAAAATCATGTCTACTTTTACAAATGCAAATAATTAAATTGGGCAAACAACTGAAATCAATGGAGCACCCTGCACATTGGAAACTGACGCTAAAGGGGTACCATGTGCGTTAAAAAGTGAAACTGAGGGGTCCTGACCATGTGTCAACATGTGACGAGTTGGGAGTGAGAACGTGTTGCATCTGCTTACATTATTAACTCCATAAAGTCGATCGCTTTATGAGTCAAGCACAAACACGCCAAAAAACAAACAAACAAACAAAAAACACTTATAATAAAAAAACACAATCCATCTGTAGATGGTGGTTAATTTAAAATAGCAGAACATAATGAGTTTCACTGTAATTGTCACAAATTCTCTATGTCTGGGTCCATGAAATTTTATTTTGATATTCTTTTGTCTTACTTTGTGTTCAATTCCAGTGTGTTTAGTTCCTTTTTCCTTGGTTTAGTCATTCGTTATCTCCGTCTCAATTCAGAGGCTGCATTCTTCAATAGCCGCACTCGTAGGCCGATTGTGTCACTGCGACGTGACAAAGGCTGTCCCAATTCGAAAGCTCCTTCAAATGCGGCCTCCATATGTGGCCTTAGTTTCCCGTGAAATTAAGGATAAAACAGATGGATCCTTTGCGGCCTTGTCTACCCCAGAATTCATTGTGCGCCAGTGACGACAGGATTTTTTTGAGAGGAATTGTCAAATTACACTTTTAAATGTAAGTACTGGGTTTCAGCTTACTCAAATATCTAATGACGCAAATGTAAAATTAAGAAAAAAACTTTAACCCTTAAATGCATGACTGTTTCACCAAACATTCTTGCATATTTGGGTCTTTAGCGACCCGGATCTATATATCTAACATGGATAGATCTCTACCTTTCGCGATAATGTATAAAATTCCTGATATTAGAGTAACAATTACAGAAGAATAAAATAAAACATATTTCGTTACCTTTTGGAGTTTGGAAGGGTTCAGTTTGAGCAGATGTTTTATACCATCATCACTGTCCTCGTCAGAGCTCATTTCCCAGTACATTCAGCATCTGCCTCATATTAGAGATCTCACGCATTTTTTCAAAACTCATATTTAAATATTTTTATCACTGACAGCTTCCTTCACCATATCCATCATCAAGTGACAGCGAAAATAATATTTGAATGTGTTCAGTACTTGCTCTGCAGTAAATCGCTGAGCCATTTCAAGTTTTGCAGATTATAATTACTATTGTTTTGGTAAGGTAACTGAGTGAAACGTCACTTCATCATTGTGTATCAGACATTGACACCTTGTGGAATAAAGGTGAATTTCACTTATTTCATCATTATAGATTAATTTATTATTGTGCAGAAAAAATAAATACGTACAATCTTACACATCTTGACATCAACTACAATTTTGACAAAAACTAGTGGAAAAACAGGCATTCAATTATATTTTTACAATTGTTTTTCTTGTTATGTTGTTTAAAGTTGATTGATTGAGGAATACCACGAAGGTTGATGTCTAACTTTAAAAAATGAATGAGGAGGAGGGTAGTGAATAACATCTCGGGTCGCTAAAGACCTGAGGAATGCATTTAAGGGTTAAAGCGGTTCAAATGTTGACTTATATCTTACTAAGATGTGATATATATATATATATATATATATATATATATATATATATATATATATATATATATATATATATATATATATATATATATATATATATATATATATATATATATATATATATATATATATATATATATATATATACAGGGAGTGCAGAATTATTAGGCAAGTTGTATTTTTGAGGATTAATTTTACAACATTAATAATTAAACAACAACCATGTTGTCAATGAACACAAAAAACTCATTAATATCAAAGCTGAATATTTTTGGAAGTAGTTTTTAGTTTTAGCTATTTTAGGGGGATATCTGTGTGTGCAGGTGACTATTACTGTGCATAATTATTAGGCAACTTAACAAAAAACAAATTTATACCCATTTCAATTATTTATTTTTACCAGTGAAACCAATATAACATCTCAACATTCACAAATATACATTTCTGACATTCAAAAGCCAAACAAAAACAAATCAGTGACCAATATAGCCACCTTTCTTTGCAAGGACACTCAAAAGCCTGCCATCCATGGATTCTGTTAGTGTTTTGATCTGTTCACCATCAACATTGCGTGCAGCAGCAACCACAGCCTCCCAGACACTGTTCAGAGAGGTGTACTGTTTTCCCTCCTTGTAAATCGCACATTTGATGATGGACCACAGGTTCTCAATGGGGTTCAGATCAGGTGAACAAGGAGGCCATATCATTAGATTTTCTTCTTTTATACCCTTTCTTGCCAGCCACGCTGTGGAGTACTTGGACGCGTGTTATGGAGCATTGTCCTGCATGAAAATCATGTTTTTCTTGAAGGATGCAGACTTCTTCCTGTACCACTGCTTGAAGAAGGTGTCTTCCAGAAACTGGCAGTAGGACTGGGAGTTGAGCTTGACTCCATCCTCAACCCGAAAAGGCCCCACAAGCTCATCTTTGATGATACCAGCCCAAACCAGTACTCCACCTCCACCTTGCTGGCGTCTGAGTCGGACTGGAGCTCTCTGCCCTTTACCAATCCAGCCACGGGCCCATCCATCTGGCCCATCAAGACTCACTCTCATTTCATCAGTCCATAAAACCTTAGAAAAATCAGTCTTGAGATATTTCTTGGCCCAGTCTTGACGTTTCAGCTTGTGTGTCTTGTTCAGTGGTGGTCGACTTTCTGCCTTTCTTACCTTGGCCATGTCTCTGAGTATTGCACACCTTGTGCTTTTGGGCACTCCAGTGATGTTGCAGCTCTGAAATATGGCCAAACTGGTGGCAAGTGGCATCTTGGCAGCTGCACGCTTGACTTTTCTCAGTTCACGGGCAGTTATTTTGCGCCTTGGTTTTTCCACACGCTTCTTGCGACCCTGTTGACTATTTTGAATGAAACGCTTGATTGTTCGATGATCACGCTTCAGAAGCTTGGCTATTTTAAGACTGCTGCATCCCTCTGCAATATATCTCACTATTTTTGACTTTTCTGAGCCTGTCAAGTCCTTCTTTTGACCCATTTTGCCAAAGGAAAGGAAGTTGCCTAATAATTATGCACACCTGATATAGGGTGTTGATGTCATTAGACCACACCCCTTCTCATTACAGAGATGCACATCACCTAATATGCTTAATTGGTAGTAGGCTTTCCAGCCTATACAGCTTGGAGTAAGACAACATGCATAACGAGGATGATGTGGTCAACATACTCATTTGCCTAATAATTCTGCACTCCCTGTATATATATATATATATATATATATATATATATATATATATATATATATATATATATATATATATATATATATATATATTAGTTTATACTCTTTATTATGTATAGAAATGGATCATGGTGAACATTATTAGATGGTTTGTGAACCCTGTTTTGTTTTCAGACAATTTAATATCGCTTTCAAAAAATTCTAGTACAGACATTACTGTCAATCATCAATGGCAGCTGTCACAGTTCCTAGACGACAAGAACAATCCTCTGTAGGCTAGACCATCTCATTTAACAATGCTTGTTCTGACCTTGTTCTCGTGGCTTTCGAAGGATGTAGCCTCTGAAGTCAGAGTCCATCGAAGGTTGCAGCCTCCGAATCGGGACACAGCTATTGTTTCAATGTCCAACTGATTAGAGTCTTGTATGTCCCTCATTGCCATTGTGTATTTATAACCTCAGTTAGCTTCTGTTCTTTGTCTTGTTTTAAAGTTGCTGGATGTTATCTTCGTTTGTTTACTGGATTGTTTGTTTCTTGGTTTCTAATAAATACAACTTAACTGTTCTTTAAGCCTCATCATTCTGGATCAACCAGCCAGCAGATGTGACAGTAATATTAATTTGAAAATAAAAATAGCGGATACCAAATATGCAACATGCCAGAACTTTGGTTACCACGCTGACAATCATTGCCATTTCGGGAGCAAGTCGTTTTCCGTACACACGGGGAACGATAATTTAGGGAATTCACTTCTGTATTTAAATGTGGTTGTCACAAGTAAAACTTGTGATTAAGTATCTGTGGGACATAAACAGAACAAGATAGCTGACTTGAAAAGTTAACAGCTTTAGATATGTGATAAACTATTATAATTTGAAACCTGTTAACTCCTGTATAATGCTAAATTGCTGCTATTATAAGAAAGGTGTTTCCAAGGAAACAAAATGTTCCTGTTTGAAAAACTTTTATGCTCAATTTTCAACTCACCACTGTATGAATGCCACTCATTTTCATGCCATTCTAATTCAGGGCAGCAGAAGACAAGCAACTGCCAGTGAGATGAATGTGAATCCTACCGGATAACTTTCTCCAGGTATTATAGACCTCCTTGGTGTTAACGGGACACCTGGGGGTTTCAGTTCAGCATTATCAGATTCCGTCCTTCTATGCAGAGCGATCAAAAGATGGATCAGGATCTCCCTCCACACCAAAACAGATGAGGTTTTGTGTGTAGGTCCTTTTTCTAATATGGATAATGATTTTCATTGAAATAAATGGAAATCATCCTTGAAACATTCTGAAACTTTCACATCCCTTTGGATTCAACCCCCTCAGCATAATCCAAGTAAATAAGCTCTTGTGGGGACTGCAATACTCTGAGATAGGGCTGGAAAATAATATTTGATGGATGCATCAATATTTTGTTGACCTTATAATATCTAATCAAATTGTATTTCTGTTGGGAGAAAGAAGATAGAATTGGCATCTGAAATGTCTGAAGTCATAAACTTTAATCATTCATACCTTCTGCTTATCTGCCTGTTTTTACCGAAGATGGGCGAATACAGGTAGTTAGGGACATTGAAATGTTTGTTCTTCAGAGTGAGGATCACAAAAACTTTTACAGAGAAAGTCAGTATTTTTGTGGACTAAAGTGAGCTTTTATTTAATGATGAATAGTCGTATTCACGACCTGCAACATTGTTAATTTTTTAAAAATCCATTAAAGAAGCCATCAGTCAATAATCCTCCATCTTTGTATTTAACAGTCTGTTATTGTATGCATTTTACCTACTGTGATTAAATGAGAGCGGCTTGTTCCAGGCATGTCCTAAGGACTCCATGATTCATCCATGCAGATGTGAGCTTTATCCGTAAACATGAAGCAGACATTCAGACAAATATTAGTGACAGTACCCGTCTGATTTTGCCTTTGGGATCACTGATGTTCCTACAGTATAATACAATTAATCATTCTAAATTACAAACTGAATTACATTCTATTACATTAAATAAATGGCAGCAGTTGAATGGCTCTGATGGGGCAGTGTAGCCCTTGGCTAGACACATTGTTTCAGGTGATTGCCTGCCTAATCTGATTTAATATGCCTGAGAGCACTCATATTAGCTTCTGTGCTATTCTGTGCCATTACGGCAGATGTGTACCAGGAATCATGTTACGTTAGACATCAAAGATTCGCTGTGACTTGAAAGTGCTACAGCCAAAACCATTACAGATGACCAAAATAATCTACTATTCTTAATTTATATGTGGTATCATGTTTTTTTTTTCTATTGTCTATTACCCCCCCCCCCCCCCAATGATCTGTTCTTGATAAAATAATAATAATACTGAATATAATTTTAAAACTCAGTTACTATTCAACTTTTAGAAAGGCAAACAAAGAATTCAGATTATAGCCACAATATGATTTCTTGATTTCGCAGAGCTTTTATTATGCCGCAGACGACCCCTTCCACTTTTTCAGGTCATGTGTATGTGGTGTAATGCAGCGCTATTTTATCATATTAGATGCATTTGAGTGTGTTGAAAGTTATATTATAATGCTACTCTATGCTTTCGTTCGGCAGATACAATGAGACACTTGGTGCACACTGATGTGCGCTTGATCAATATTAGGCATGGTAAAACATGGTACTCGCGGTAAATCAAGAAAACGAGATTTAAACACTAACTGAGCTATATAACAATGATTAATTTTCCGTCGATGAATGTATCCAAACAGTTGCTCACCTGTCTAATAAAACACATAATATATTAAAGTCTTTGGTTTTTCCATGGTTTCTTCAAAGGGTAATCGAGGGTAACGCGGGTATGATGTCATTGATAGGCGATGCACGGACACTGCCTGTGTCCTGGTTAAAATTGCATATATCTCTGGATGTAAACATTCTTGGAAACATTTGGGATAATGTTACAAGTCAACAAACATTGTTCTAGTGGTTTTTGGATATTTTAATCCAAAAATCGTACATATTGTGCCATTAACATATCGGGATCTGACATAGCATTCAAAAGTTTTGAGTCAGTAAGATTTACTTTTTTAAAGAAATGTATATTTTTATTGAGCAAGGGTGCATTAAAACTGATAAAAAGTTAAGACTTTTACATTGTTGCAAAAAAGATACATTTCACATAAATGCTGTTCTTTTAAATGTTTTATTCATCAGAGAACCCTATAAAAATGTATTACAGTTTCCATAAAAAAAATGAAGCATCACAACTGTTTTCAACATTTATAATATTAAGAAATGTTATTAGAATGATTTCTGAAGGATCATGTGACACTGAAGACTAGAGTAATGGCTGCTGAAAATTCAGTTTGCCATCACATTAATAAATTACATTTTAAAATATATTAAAACCTGTCTTTGTTTATATTAGTTTAAAACTACTGTTAGGCCTGGGGGGTATTCCAGAAAGCAAGGTTAACTGTAACATATACCTTGAACTCTCGATTGATTAACCCAATCCTTGCTTACTCGAGGTATGCTGGTTCCAAAAACTCATCTGTGAGTAAGTTCAGACAACTCAGAGTATGAACACACAAGACATTCTCAAAAGAGCAACGAATCAATGATTCACCATGGAAACAGACACTAAGAAAAAGTGCCACCTACGTTTTCGACCCCGTTTACACCAGTGTTTAGCGTTGCCTACTTGTGATCAATTGACCAAAACACATCTTAATACCAGGTGTAAATAGGGCCTTAGTTTTAATACACAAGAATTTAATTTCTTGACAAATTTTACATCATTAAATGATGATTCAAGCTTCCGTTTCCGACCTCTGCTTTACCCCAAAAATCATATAGTGATAGCAATTTCTTTATTTTGAAAGACTTCTTTCAAAAGCCTTTAAAAAATCTTATCGACCCCAAAATATTTGAATGGTAGTACTTTTACTGGGAGTTCTCCATCACAGCATCTAAACATTTGAATCGCAGAAAGCACACTTATCTACCCTCCATATCTGTATATAAATGCCCGGTTATAATGCTCTTGTACGCCATTTGATGAATTACTGCTGCCATGATCAACAGAAAATCAAAACAAACATCTTTAAAATTAAATTCCGTGGGCAGTAATAGTGCAACATGAATTGCACCAGGTAAACAGTTTTGTGAAAAAGACACACTTTATAATAAACCTAATTTACATAGAAATGAGGCGAGTTTGCACTGAAAACAATAAAAATGATTTAACTTCACAGGTTAAACGCAGGTGGTTAGCAAATAAGTCCCAGGTTTTTCGCTGAAAAACCACATGCAGAAGTCACTGAACTGTAAATGCCCCTTTAAATGTTTGTTTTCATGACCACATACTGTTGAGTCACAAGTAAATTCACTGAAAATAGGAGACAATTGAGATGAGAATGATATTGAAAATATAATCAACAACTATAATAGTAAAAAGGTGAAAGCTGTAAAGCGCTTGTGTGCGTACATGTGATTTCAGCAATTTGCCTCCTGGGGGTTGTGAGCTGTCCGTCTACCGCTTGCCTCTTTATATAACACCTTTATCTCTAATGAATGCCAATGAGGCATCTCATAAACATTCATTATTTAGAGAAGAATACAACTAAAATGTAATTTCTGCAATCTTCTTAGACGCTATTCAATCCAAGTGAACTCAATCAACAGCTGTTTTGTCCTAGACAAGTTATTAAGAACTTACAGACAATAATAACAAAATCCACACTTAATTCGTGATGAATCGGCATCTCAAGACTCAACAAAGTTTTTTCAAAGCCCTTGGAAACAGATTTAATCATATTTCACCTTCAAATCTCAATTTTAAAACACACAAAAGGGTAACCAAAAATGAGTACATTGTTTAAAAAGAAACAAACAAATAAAAAAACCCTAAAGGGTGTTTTACACTTAAAAACACGTTTTTTAATAGTGGGCCAAAATATATGAGCACAAAGTGCAGTGGAGAATGAATATGCTTTTTATGGCCCTCAATCTCCTCTGATGTTTAGCTTCTCTCCCAGAGTTCGTAAGCTTTATAAGACCTCTCTGCTTTTCCAAATAAGAGTGGAGGTGCCAGAAGAGTGAGTCCTACCCAAAGCACTGACCTCATCCTTTTATGAAGATGTTCTATTTCATGGTAAATTTGATCCCAAAGCCTCAAAGACTGCCTCTGCCTGCCTCTACCCATTCTAGTCAAAATTGATAGAAAATGGATGGAAAATAAAGAAATAAAAAAAACAGAGACTGGGAGATGTAGTGACACATGTCCATACTTTTCTTCACAGAAAATAAATCAACTCCCCTGGACTCTGCCAAATGTCAATGGCACTGAAATTGCTGAGAAATAACATGAAAAGTGAACGGTGGGAAAGACAGTGATTGGTTTCATCTCCCAAATAAAGATATTTAATTTGCCAAATAAGCATATTTGCATGTGTTCATCATTTTGTGTTTATGTTTAATTAATTTCAAACTAATTTCATGAGCCAGTTTAATTTGAATGGTATAATACTGGAGTTATGATGAAAAGAAAATCTAGGACATTAACATGACCTCTTTTATAACTGAATAATATTCCAACCTCACAGCAATCTTACAAACACATTGCATAGAATTTGTAAGAAAATATATCTTTGTTTTAGTTTAAGAAATCTTCTCTCCTACAGAACGCAAAAAGAAAAAAAATAAATAGTTACTTATTTTGATGCTAAGCACCTCACTGTACATTAGCCCGTTTTGTTATCCTAGCGTTTGCTATCTAGAATCCAGTCAGGTTCTTCCATACCTTAAACATTTTTGAGGGCATCTGTGGTTTGGATATCTTATGCCAGACCTTGGTCATCCAAAAAATAAAGTTGAGGTTTTAAACTTAGAGTTATGCTTCAGTTATTACAGGTTCGCTTTATTTGTCATCGTTTATCTCCTATTGCCAAACATACTTTTCATGTCTCTCGCAACTGAACAAACCTGCTGTCAAAATTCTGAAATGGCAATGTTTCATGTGTCATAATGAGATTGATGACAGCTATAAACACCAGTGTTATTGTATTACTGCTCTCTTTGGAATTAGATTTTTACATGAATGGCTTCTAAATTTGTGCATGTTGCTTATGAAATAGAACTGTCTTTGATTATCATTTAATTTATTACTATGAAATTATATTTTAGGAGCTATTCTTGCATAAATGCATATCATTCCAAATGGGTTTTCTCATAACTGTATACACTTTTCCCTACAGAACACAATGAATGGTTATTCCATATTGGCAGTTTACTTTCACTGTGAGATCTTTTTGTAGAAACGAGCCTCTAAATCATATTTTAATTTAGTCAAGTGCAGTGGTCCATGCTCTGAATAACTGAAACAGTAAATAATGTAACAATGATGATTAATAATAAAGTTGCAATATTGATTTTTTTTTTTTTTATCATCATGTGGAGGGAATAACCAAGAAAAAAAAAAAAAAAAATGATGGCAAGTCTCTATTTTAGTTAGGACCTAAACACAATCCAAAATTTTAATTTGGTTCATAACAGAGTTTTTAAAAATAAAACAAACATTTTTTTTTAAACATTTGACTCACCATACATGTAAACATGTCCATGAGACCAAAACAATAAAAAAAGAAATATTAATTAAGCATTCTTGAATACAAAATTCTTAAAATAAACTTTATCTTTTTATTATTATTATTTATTAATGTTGTTATATACATGGCATAATCTTGTGCTTTTTTCCAAAAAAGAAACATCCAAGAGAAAAAAAAAGGTTTTGTTTTCTTTCAGTTTATCGTATTATATTTTTGACCAATGAACTAAAAGAGGAGAGGGTTCGTTCAGTCAGTTTTCCTAGCGGAGGTTAGTCTTACTGCACGTGGAGGGACAGTAGCAGGTGATGTGCTTTACTAACAGTAGCAAAGGCACCTTAGTATCTTCTTTAGAAAAACACGCGCTCGTTCGCAGGTCGCCGTGTGTGTGCTCATTCATGAGTGCAGTCCAACGTCCCGGCACACATTCAGAATCCTCCACTGAGTCAGACGCTCATACAAAAATAAGAGGAATAAAACACACACACAAAAAAACCTCCAAAAAACAAGAGAGTTTCTGCTCCATTTACAGATTGGGAAGATGTGGCTTCAACCGAGCCAAGATACATCAAATGATTCCTGAATTCTGCTTGAGAGGACAAAGAGGATGATGGAAAAGAGGAAGAGAATAGACAATAGGAAAACAAAGGCGAAAAAGGTCAAAATAAAGTGATATACGGTCAGTGTGAGAAAGATACTTTGATGACAGACAGACAGACAGACAGACTAACAGACAGATAGACAAATGTAAGGGCAGATGGACAGACAGATGGAAGTGTGGATAAAAGAAAGGCATTAAAGAAAATTCTTAAGAAAGAGAGGAACCAGAGGAGGAAGGAAAGGAGCAAGAAAGGGAAGGTGAAGGAAGGCCTTTCTGGTGCTGGGTGGTCCATGGCCCACCCACCTTTCTCAGCTCCAGAGACACACACTATTGGTGGTTTGGCAGGTGGAGGAGCTCTCTGCAGGAGACAGATAGAGCTTGCCACTGGGACATACACACACCTCGTACACAGTCTGTTTGGGGTATGTGGTCCCTGGACCAAGCAATGGGTCCACGCTCCCGTGTGGAAGATTTCCAAGACGGATTGAGTTTGCGTTTAGAAAGATCTGAGAAGAGGAGAGTTGAGGAGAAAAGAGGAGAGGGGAAGAGCAGAAAATACAAGAATACAGACATTATAATCAAAGACTTCAGATAAATCAACATAACAGTCATTTATGGCAAGGATGGTGGTCCAGTGGGTTAAACCATGGAACTCATACGCAGAAGGTTGCTGGTTCGATCCCAGCGGTCACCACCAGTGTGTCCTTGAGCAAGGCACTTTACTCCATGTCCCTGTAATAAGGGCACTGTAAGTTGCTTTGGATAAAAGCGTCTGCCAAAAAATGCATTAAAAAAAAATGCATAAAATGTAAAGAGCCATGTGGTGAAAATCAAGTTTTGAATGATGTTTATATGTCTATGTGGTGTTTTTAATATGCTTTCAGATAAGCCATGTGCAAATTCATAAGTCAACACCATTGCTGAGTATTTTCTCCAGTGAACCACAGAGAGTATCCAAAACACTGGTGTTTCTGACTTCACAAACTACCTTGTAACGAATCACGTCAGCGTGTGATCGTCAATGAGTGAATCTCTGAACTGGTACGAGCGAGTGGAGACGGGGCTAATTTGCATATTCATAGAGCTGCGTATAGAGGGTATGCATTGACATCACTTTCCCGCCGGAACACGCACACCCTCAGCTGGACTGAGTGGCAAAAGAGCCTGCTGCATGACTGGAGTTAATAGGGGAAACTGCGAAAACGCAAGTAAAACCAACGGTTTTCAGTTTAAACTAAAGGTTGTACTCCATATAGTGTTCCTTACAACTTACCAAAGTTCCAGTGATCCATGGATATTGACATGCAGCCAGGATTGTGTTTCCTGACATTTATATGAGCATGATTTCGATGCTGGGGAAATACATAAAGAACACTTGTGAACGCTTTATATAAATACGCTATAGGTAGGTCTAAATCCGGGTGATCACTTACATATATCAATGTTATATATAACGTCATTCCATCCATCCCTAAAAATTGTATAGTTTTTGTCAGTGTTGTGTGAGTGTCTATTCACGGCAAGTTCAAATAGCGGGCTTTGTTGGCAAGTGCCTGTGCCTAACAATGCCTGGTTGGGCTAAACAAGATTAAAACAATAAAAAACGTGTGTAGTAGCAACCCGTTCTCACTCCCAGGGCGTCGAAAAACGAAGCATGGTCAAGTGCCTTCCGCGTCGCAATGAAGACGCTAAAGTCACCCCTAGGCGTCACTATTTTGACGCGCTGGGTGCTCCATTGATTTCAGTTGTTTACCCAATGCGTCAGATCAAGACGCATTTTATTCTTTGCATTTGTAAAAGCATACATGATTTTATTAATATTTTATTAATATTTAAAGGTTACTTTTATATTTTGGAGCAGCTAACCCAACTCCTACCCTAAACCTACCCACTCCTAAACAATATAAAACACACAACAGGCAAATACAAGTACAGTCACAGGTATTTATTGCAAAAACTTACCAACAACAGTATAAAAGTATTAACTCATGTTGCATTCCAAGTCTTCTGAAGTCACACGATGTCTTCATGTAAAGAACAGAGTTGATCTTAATGTTTTAATCGCTGAGATGATGATCCCGCCGCTCCGTTAACGCACTCATTCATATCTCATTCAAATAATACACACGCCTCTTTAGCATGACGCAATCTGTCACAAGACACACGAGAACCAATGACATTATACAATCAAAGCTGACGTAATGACGCAATTGGTCACGAGACATACGAGAGCCAATGAAATTTCACTATGAAAACTGACGTAACGGGCGGCAATATTTGAAATTGTATGTGTTCGTGATCTTCTTCTGCGGATGGAGACGCTGCTCGCTTTTGGGGATTTCCTTCACACAAATCAATCGCTTGGCCTCGGAATATTTGTATTTATTTAATAAATTGTGCATGCAGTCGACTCTGCCTGTTATATCTGCGTTTTATACCACAAAAATGGGTAGGTTTAGAGATGGAATAGGGTTGGGTTACATGTTAAAACGTGTCTAGATAGCGTAAATAAAATGATGCTGGCTGATTAAATTGAGAATCACAGTCCAACATGTCATAATGGCAAAATCATAACCCAATATATGATCAGCATGACGATAACTTTCCCATGCCCAACGAGTCTGTGTCTGACGCCGAAGGTTTCTCATTGAAATGAATGGAGCACTCAGCGCGTAGATATAGTGACGCCTAGGGGTGCCTTTAGCGTCTTTATTGTGACGCGGAAAGCACTTGACCATGCTTCGTTTTTCGACGCTTTGGGAGTGAGAACGGGTTGGTAGTAGTGCAATCAGTAAAGTGTATGGCTAAAGGATCTTGGTTTTGACACAGGTTCGATTCCGCCTTTTGCAGAGCTTGCTCTTATCTCTTTTCTCATTACAAATCACATCGGAAAGGCATTTACTTTCAATAAAAATTGCCTAACGAAATGTTTAATAATAATAAAAGCATTTATTGGGTAGGGTTAGGGGTAGGTGTGGGGAGGGCTTTATTGTCCCATTAAGGTGGCATCCATTTAATAAGTTTAATAAACAGAATCATTTACACTCTGTTATTATTGCAACCTGTTAAAGGGTTAGTTCACCCAAAAATGAAAATTATGTCATTAATTACTCACCCTCGTGTCATTGGACACCCGTAAGACATCCGTTCATCTTCGGAACACAAATGAAGATATTTTTGTTGAAAGCTGAGGCTGAGAAAGGCCTCAGATAGGCCTCCATAGGGATTCAGTACTTTTGCACTCACAAGACCCATAAAAGGCACTAAAAACGTCGTTACAAAGTCCATCTCACTACAGTGGCTCAACAATAATTGTACAAAGTGACGACTAGTTTTTGTGCGCAAAAAAAAAAAAATCAAAATAACGACTTTATTCAACACAAACTTTGGCATCTGCCGTGGACTCACGAAGCACCACGACGCATGCGCGAGAAAATGACGCAGATCCGGCGTTCGGACACATAACCCAGAAGCGAGGAGGAGATTTGTTTACAAGCAGAGGAAGACGCGCCGTATCTAAGCTGTTGAATTCTACATTGATCGTGCTTTAGGTCTCGGCGTAGTGCTCAAAATGGAACTAAAGTGCACATTTCATGGATTCCCGAACGCCGGCGCTACGTAATATTCTCGCGCATGCGTCATGGAGTTCACAGGAGAGGCCAAAGTTCGTGTTGAATAAAGTCGTTATTTTGATTTTTTTTGCGCACAAAAACTAGTCGTCACTTTGTACAATTATTGTAGAGCCACTGTAGTGAGATGGACTTTGTAATGACGTTTTTAGTGCCTTTTATGGGTCTTGTGAGTGTCAATATACTGAATCCCTATGGAGGCTTATCTGAGGCCTTTCTCAGCCTCAGCTTTCAACAAAAATATCTTCATTTGTGTTCCGAAGATGAACGAATGTCTTACGGGTGTCCAATGACACGAGGGTGAGTAATTAATGACATAATTTTCATTTTTGGGTGAACTAACCCTTTAATGTAGGATGAATTCAGGGTGATTGGGGCACTTTTTCCAAGTAATCTCAATTGCAAAAAAAATGTCCTAATCACCCTGAAATCACCCTACAACAATGCTGAGGTGCAAATAGTATGTATATGTCAAAATAAAGCATAAATTACATGTGATTACTATTTATACATATTGCAAAGAACTGCTACTTTTATATGGTGTAAATAGAATCTGGCTATTTACACTTGGTGTAAATAGTATCTATTGCTATTTGCACTTAATGTAAATAGCAATTACTGATATGAAAATGTGCTATAAATATAGATTCTGTAAACAGATTCTAGTTGCTATTTACACTTGGTGTAAGCCGCTGCCAATATTTAATTGATGAGTTGTCAATACAATATATAACAATACAATTTATAGGGTATGCTTGTACCCCAAAATTCGAAACATTAAGGACAAAACATGTTGTTGCCTGGAATCTAGTTGTTTCGGTGAATTGCAGCGATCCATTTGCTTATCTTCTCGGTAGCTTTTGGAAGTCTGTAAAAATATACCTCATATTTCTTGTCAAATCTGTTTGTACAGTCAATGTCAAAGCTATTTCCCATTTTAGATGTGTTTTGTGTTTTTCATGCTGAAAACCAATGCTGCCATCTGTCTTTTAGCCACTCAGTGGGCGTAACCGTGGTGACTCCGCCCGATGGTGATGTCACACGCATACACTCTATGCTAAATGAGGCAAGGGTGTAGAGTTACATTCAAGCTATTTTAAGTCATGAATAACTTATTTTCTGGGAAAAACATTTAAACATGTAATTTTTAATTATGTAATGTAAGTTTTAAGGGATACAATCTTTGACTACAGGGAGACTTTAAGATTAAGCTGCATTTACTCATATAAAATCCTCACAACGATGAAAGACTATATCATTATGTAACAGTGTTGTTCTCAGTGGTTAAAACACATCATTCTGACCAGTCCACTCCGGTCAATGTGTGTGTGGGTGTGCATGTTGCTCAAAATCTACTTAAAGGGATAGTTCACACAAAAATGAAAATTCTGTCATCATTTATTCACCCTCATGTTGTTCCAAACCCGTAGGACTTTTGTTCATCTTCAGAACACAAATGAAGATATTTTTAATGAAATCTGAGCAATTTCTGTCCCTCCATTGACAGTTACGAAATGAACACTTTGACGCTTCAAAAAGTGAGAACATAAAAATAAATCCATATGAATTGAGCGGTTTAGTCCACATTTTCTGAAGTGGCTTTTATCCACATATAAACATTGATCAGTGGGCATAAACAGAAGCTCAACCGAACCTGCATTACATGCGAGAGTAAACCTCATTGGTTCTCGCATGTCAAGCAAGCATGCTTAAGCTTCCGTTTACCATAACTGATGTCTGAGTTGATTAATGTTTATATGCGAATACAAGGCTAGATTCAATCTGTTTGGCGTATAAAGCGATCATGTCTCTTCAGAAAATTTGGACTAATCATTCAGATAGTTTTACGATCTCTTTATGGACTTTTTGAAGTGTCAAATAGATGGACAGAAATTGCTCAGATTTTATTAAAAATATCTTCATTTTTCAGAAGATGAACGAAAGTCTTATGGGTTTGGAACGACATGAGGGTGAGTAAATTATGCCATTTTGTGGTTAACTATCCCTTTAAGACCAGTTTCAGACCCCCAAAGTCCATTTATTGACTATCTAGGAGGTATTGCTGACAAAAATGGCAAGTACTTTCCAAATTTGGCATGGTAAAAAAATACATACAACTCAACGATATTGTCACACGTTTTTTTTTTTTTTTTTGCTTTTTTTTTTTTTTTACAGCTTAATTAGAAATAACACAAAGCAACAATATTATGCTCAATAATTACCTTGATTTTTCTTTGTTTTATTCGCATATCACATCCCTTATGTCTATCTCAGGCTCTTTGGTCACCAAGGACACTAATTTTATGGCAAGTAAACAAACAAACAAAGATCTTTGTATAGAAGACAATGTGTTACTTTTAATAAAAAGCAAACCCTGGGACATAAAAGTGCCCAAACTTGAAGAATCACCTAAGGTACAAGATTATATTAAAAACTCTGGCTATGATCAAGATAAAATCCTGGAGCATTAATTCCTCCTAAAGGACACACATTTAATTTGCAGATATGGACCAGGAGCAAGAACAGCACCAGGGACATGAACTACATTTCATTAAAAGTCTGTTTGCCCTTTGATTTATAAATATGTTGATTCCTGCATTTATCAGTTCTAAAAAGTCTGTTGGCTCTGACAGCTAGGAAAGGCCAAATAATCTTTACCATAACTCATACGCTGTGGGTGGGAGACAAAAACAAAGGAGGGAGAGAGAGAGAGAGAGAGAGAGAGAGAGAGAGAGAGAGAGAGAGAGAGAGAGAGAGAGAGAGAGAGAGAGAGAGAGAGAGAGAGAGAGAGAGAGAGAGAGAGAGAGAGAGAGAGAGAGAGAGAGAGAGAGAAGACACCAACAAGGAAGAACTAATTACTTTAAGTAATGGTATCTGAGGTGTTGACAGGGCATATCTCTATAAACATTTGCACAAACAAGCCCCCATAATGCTTTGCTGTCAGCAGGACAGCGCACAGCCACTTTCCCTATCTGTCTCTTACTTCGTCTCTCATTGTTTGTCTGTCTCGCCTTTTGCTGCGTCAGTTTTTCATTTTGCTCTCTCCAAGCGCCCTGCAAACTTCAATATAACACTTATAAAATGTGAATTAGATTTTTTTTTATACAATCAACATTTTTATACACACACAGACCTCAGAGTGAATTGTACATGTCCTGCCATACTTGACACGTCTCTTGAATGCAAGTTAAATGCTGTAATGTACAATGTTTACTATCCTACAACCAGCATTAAATATACCCAAGGGGATTTCAAGAACTATGTTTGTTCCTCTATAAGTGCAGTAGGTTCAGGGCAATTTGTATGAAGATGTACATGTCAATATAGCAGCAAAAATAAAGGAAAAAGCCTTGATCCATGAATAATAACAAACAAACAAAAGAAAGAAAGTGGGCAAAAGAGGTAATCAGACTTTTAAAAAAAAATATGAGAGGTACATATGTAAAAATAAAATACACTTTAATTGAAATTTAAGGCCAAGATCTAGATACAATACAATCATACTTCCCAAGGATTTCAGAATACTTCAAATATATGTCTACAGTCTATAGAGTGAGAGTGTATAGAGAGTTTAAACCTGAGCCTACTTAAACCTCACTTGAGTAATGCAGAACATTCACATCTCCAATTACCCTCAAGCTGTTGACAAGCATACAGTGACTTTCTGTTCTATAGAGTTTTGCACATTTCTAGAATGATATGAGATATGTCTTCTCCTCATGATTCTTGCCTTTATTTGTATTCACTATTAATTCATATTGGAACTTTGTTCCCCATTATTTTCCCCCAGTGAAGGGCAGCAAGCATGGAAGCTTGTTTCTGCAACTAAATAAATAAAAATAAAAAAAAGGAATCTGACCTTTTTCCTCACAACTGCAAGTTTAAATCTCACAATTCTGAGAGGAAAAGTCAGAATATGTGAGAATGTGCTACTTCTTGGAAATGGCTAGGCATTCCTTGGATCAAGGACATGTGATGGGAGAAGTGTTCATTGACCTAAAAAAGGCATTTGATACAGTTAACCACAATATTATTCATATACTTTTTTGAATATTGAATAGAAAGCAAAAAAAATAAAAAATACAAATTAGGGTTCATAATGAAGAAATAGAGGAAATAGATGAGTTTGATTTTTTTAGGTGTTGTTTTATATTCACAACTTAAATGTGATAAACATAAAAAAGCTTTAAAAAATCAATCGGGTGTGCCAGCATTGCCCGAGTCGGACCCAGAATTGACAGCCATGCTCTCTCGGGCCGCCGCAGCGCTTGGGTTGGAGTGGAACCCTCCGCCCCGACCTGAGCGTTCGCGGTTGGATGATTGGTTTTTGGGGGCGGTGCGTCCGGCCACCCCTCCGGCCACCCCTCCAATTCCTTTCTTCCCCGAGGTGCATGAGGAGATCACACGGTCCTGGAAGAACCCGTTGTCTTCCCGCGACCGTTCTGCGAACTCCTCCGCCTTCTCCGCCCTTGATGGAGCCGCGGCTAAAGGGTACACTGGGGTCCCCCCGGTCGAACGCTCTGTTGCGATGCAACTGTGTCCACAGAGTGCTTCGACCTAGCACGGTGATCCTAAGCACCCCTCAAAAGCCTGTAGGTTTTTGTCGTCCCTGGTGTCGAAGACCTATAGAGCTGCGGGGCAGGCCGCCGCTTCTCTGCATGCCATGGCAACTCTTCAGGCCTACCAGGCCAAGTTGCTGTGCGACATGCACGAGGGCGGAGCTGATCCGGGACTCAGAGATGAGTTGTGTGCCGCCACCGACCTCGCTCTCCAGGCGACGAAGGTGACCGCACGCTCCCTGGGTCAGGTGATGTCCACAAATGTGGTCCAGGAGAGACACCTATGGCTCACCCTGGCCGATATGCGGGACGGCGAGCGAACACATTTCTCGACGCCCCCATATCCCAGGATGGGCTATTCGGCGGCACGGTCGAGAACTCGAGAACCAACAGTTCTCGGCCGCCCAGAAGCAGACTGAGGCCATTAAACACATACTGCCCCGGTGGTCCGCTGCTGCCTCCACCCAGCCGCCCGCGCAGTTGCCTCAGCCTGCTCGCCGCCGAGGACGCCCTCCTGCGGTTCCCTCAACCAGAGGTAACCGCAGGAAGGCGTCCCAGTTCACTCCAGCCCCGCAGCCCACGAAAAAACGGCAGGCCAAGCGGCGCTCCTGACGCGGACAGCTCAGGGATGGGCAGTTCTTTCTGGGAGACGGCAGCAGGGCCGCTCCTTCCCCCGGTGGAGGGCCGGGGGAGAATCTTTTGTTCAAGCACCCTAATGTGGTTAAAGAAAGAACTGACAATCCAATCCCTGAGCACTCAGAGATTGGTGATGACGGTGCGCGCCACCCCCGGGTCCCGCCACTCGCATCAGACCCCAGTGGAACGCACGTCCTTCCCTGGTTTCCTCTGTCAGGACGCAGCCGTTAACCGTGCCCCCACACCGGGACGCCCAAAAGCCTCCCATGTCCGGGCCGGTAACGCTGCCTCGCTGCCCCACCCTGGGTACGTCTGTGCTCTGAATGACCCCGCTGGTGCAGTTCCTGGGAGCCTGGCTTCAGCTTCCGGGACTGTCCCGCTGGGTCGCGTGGACCACCAGGCTCGGCTTCGCGATTCAGTTTGCGCAGGCTCCTCCCCGCTACAGGGGAGTCCGCCATACCATGGTCGGGGCCAACGCCCCCGTCATGCGTGCGGAGGTTGCCACCCTGCTGGCGAAGGGTGCGATTGAGCCTATCCCTCCAGCCGAAATGAAGTCGGGGTTCTACAGCCCTTACTTAATTGTACCCAAGAAAACCGGTGGGTTACGACCAATCCTGGACCTTTGCATCTTGAACCGATCCCTTCACAGGCTTCCGTTCAAGACGTTGACTGCGAAACGCCTTTTCGAATGCGTTCGTCCGGACGATTGGTTTGCAGTGATCGACCTGAAGGACGCCTACTTCCATGTCTCCATCCTTCCTCGACACAGACCATTCCTACGTTTTGCTTTCGAGGGGCGGGCATATCAGTACTCGGTCCTCCCATACGGGCTATCTCTGTCCCCTCACGTCTTTACGAAGATTGTCGAGGCAGCCCTTCTGGGCCTTCGGGTCAACTGGGAGAAGAGCAAACTTTGCCCCGCGCAGAGGATCTCTTACAGGCGAGCGAGCGCAGTCTCTGCTGACTTGCCTCCATCAAATTGAGAGCGGTTCCACTGAAACTATTTCAGAGGCTCCGGGGGCATATGGCATCTGCAGCCGCGGTGACGCCGCTTGGATTGCTTCATATGAGACCGCATTGGCTTTGCATTTCAGCATTGGCTTTGCGACCGAGTCCCGAGATGGGCATGGCGGTCTGGAACACTCTGGGTACAAGTGACTCAGGCCTGCCGACAGACTCTCACCCTGTGGTCGAACCTCAGTTTTCTACGGGCCGGTGTGCCCTTAGAACGAGTTTCCAGGCATGTTGTCGTATTGACGGATGCTTCTGCCACGGGCTGGGGTGCCATGTGCAATGGACAAGCAGCCGCGGGCTCCTGGACAGGACCCCAGCGCCTACTGCATGTCAATTGCCTCGAGTTGCTGGCAGTACGGTTCGCCCTGCACCGCTTCCGGGCGTTGCTGAAGGGTCAACATGTACTAGTCAGGACAGACAACATGGCCGTTGTAGCGTACATCAACCACCAGGGCGGTCTATGCTCCCGCCGTATGTCTCAACTCGCCCGCCATCTCGTACTATGGAGTCAAAAGCGCCTGAGGTCCCTTCGTTCTGTCCATATCCTGGGAGTCCTGAACCATGCAGCCGACGAGCTCTCACGGTCTCAGCCTCTTCCGGGAGAATGGAGACTCCATCCCCAGATGGTCCAGCTGATTTGGGAACAGTTTGGCGACGCACAGATAGATCTGTTTGCCTCCCGCTACTCTTCCCACTGCAGCCTGTTTTATTCCCTGACAAGGTCATGCTCGGCACGGATGCACTGGCGCACAGCTGGCCGCGGGGCCTACGCAAATATGCGTTCACCCCAGTGAGCCTTCTTGTACAACTCCTGTGCAAGGTCAGGGAGGACAAAGAGCAGGTCCTTTTGGTCGCCCCGTATTGGCACGGCCGGACCTGGTTCCCCGAACTCGTACTCCTTGCGACAGCCCCTCCCTGGCCCATTCCTCTGAGACTGGACCTCCTTACTCAGAGACGGGGCACCCTATGGCACCCGCGTCCCGATCTTTGGAACCTCCACGTGTGGTTCCTGGATGGGACGTGGCAAGTTTGAGTACCCTACCACCTACGGTGGTGGCTACCATCACTTCCGCTAGGGCAGAGTCCACTCGGCATGCCTATGCGTTGAATTGGAACCTCTTTGTCACCTGGTGTTCTTCCCGCCAAGAAGACCCCTTGAAATGCCCGATCGGGTTTGTGCTTTCGTTTCTCCAAGAAGGGTTGGAGCAAAGGCTGTCTCCCTCCACCCTTAAAGTTTATAATAATAGTAATAATAATAATAATAATAATACGTTTATTTTATATAGCGCCTTTCTCAAACCCAAGGTCGCTTAACATAGTAGAAGGAAGCATAACAACAAACAGACAAAAATAATAACAATAACAATAACAATACAACAAAACAAGCTGTGTATGGAGCTATGTGTTGGGTGTAGAGGAGAAGTGATCATTAAACAAAAAGGTCTTGAGATGTGCTTTGAAGAAGGGAAGAGATGGACAGTCACAAAGAGGTTGGGGGAGGGAGTTCCAGAATTTGGGGACCAAGGCACTGAAGGACCTGCCACCCAGGGTGGAGAGTCTGATGCGGGGGATGACTAGGAGGTTTTGGTCAGAGGATCTGAGTGAGCGGGAGGGAGTGTAAGGGGTCAAGAGGTTGCAGATGTAGGGGGGAGGGTTGTGGAGGGTTTTGAAAGTAAGTAGTAGTACTTTGTATTTAATCTGGGACAGAACTGGTAGCCAATGGAGTTGATTGAGAATGGGGGTGATGTGTGCCGATCGTTTGGTATGGGTGAGGAGCCTGGCTGCAGAGTTTTGAATGCATTGCAATCTTTGAAGGGATTTAGAGGGGAGACCAAGGAAGAGTGAGTTGCAGTAATGGGGGGGGTCAGAGGGAGAGGGAGTGGTAAGATAGAGTTGAGCGTCATCTGCATAGCAGTGGAAATTTAGACCGTGTCTGTGGATGATCTGGCCAAGAGAGAAGATGTATATGAGAAAGAGGAGGGGCCCAAGAACAGAACCCTGGGGGACACCACGAGTGACAGGAGACTTGGTAGACTGATGTGGACCAAGTATGACAAACTGTTTTCTGTTAGTGAGGTATGACTGAAACCAATTGAGGGCTGTGCCAGAAACACCAATAGCAGACAGACGGGAGATTAGAACATTGTGGTTGATGGTATCAAAAGCAGCACTAAGGTCCGAAGTGTAATCAGCGCAGTTTAGTACGCCAACCATAGAATAGACCGGGGACAACAACGGGGCAAGAGGGTAGCGACATACTCACCACTGAAGTAGTCACTGTGAGGGGAGAGAGGAAGAGAGCTCATGCAGGGGAAACGCAGGTGTGCCGGGCAGTAGCAAACAGAACTGAAGGAGCAAGTGTTTAGAAAAGTTTGTAGCAATAATCCACGGATTGACAGTAGCAAAGCAACAATGCTCCAGCGACAGGGCAGGATAATTCAGCAAACACCAGGAGAGCAAGTTTGTAGAAAGGTTTGTAGCAATGTATGTAGTAATATCCACGGATTGACACAAGCAGCAAAGCAACAATGCTCCGGCGACAGGGAAGGCAGGAAGATTCTGCAGACACCGGGAATACGGTAGGCTAATCCACGGGGGTGAATCGACAAATCCAGCAGGGAAGGAGAGACACCCGGTGAGTAGCGGCAGACACAAACGCATGTGGCCACAATATCTGCCCACCACGATCTCTTGGAGAACAAAAAGGTAGGTCAGCACGACCTGATCATCAGGTTCCTGAGAGGAGCGAGGAGACTGAATCCTCCTCGCTCTCCTCGCTCTCCTCTCGTACCCTCTTGGGACCTCTCAGTAGTTTTAGATGCTCTGCAAAGGCCTCCCTTTGAGCCTTTGCAGTCAGTCGATCTTAAATATTTGTCAATGAAGACAGCGATCCTGACTGCATTGGCCTTCATCAAGAGGGTCGGGGACCTGCAGGCATTTTCGGTTGACAAAGCGTGCTTGGAATTCGGGCCGGCCAACTCTCACGTGATCCTGAGACCCTGGCCTGGATATGTGCCCAAGGTTCCCACCACTCCGTTCAAAGACCAGGTGGTGAATCTGCAAGCGCTGCCCATGGAGAGGGCAGACCCAGACTTGGCATTGCTCTGTCCAGTACACGCCCTCCGCGCTTACGTAGACAGGACGCAATGTTTCAGGACCTCAGACCAGCTCTTTGTCTGTTATGGTGGAGAGCGGAAGGGAAGAGCTCTCTCAAAGCAAAGTCTGTCTCACTGGATAGTGGACACCCTTGTTTTGGCTTACCAGTAGCAAGGTCGACCATGTCCCCTTGGGGTTCGGGCCCACTCCACTCAGAGTGTGGCCTCTCTTGGAGCCAGTGTCCGACTATATACTCGCCTCTACTAGCGGCCGGTAATGGGCCATGCTCAGGTGTCTTCGCTTGCTCGCCATTCCACTCCACGGACTGGATACGTGCAATATTTTTCCTTAGATGAGCTTCCTGAAAGCCCTGAGTCCCTCCAGCACTGTTTACATCGATACCTGTGAGTCTGCCCTCTAACGAGCCCAGACCCTCGTGTCCGGCCAGGTGCCCCGTGTGCATGGTTCCCCTCCGGCGACCCCCACACGTGTATTTCCACCGTAAGCCTCCTCAGTGAGCAGGTGTCTTTCCCTTGGAAAGTCCCTGCCACCCCTAGGGTTAAAAATCCAACATCGGCTGGTACCCTAGAGTTTTTCCCATTTGCAGCCCTTAGCGGGTCATTTGTGTACTCTTTAAGTCCTCCATATGGGTAGGCATCTTTGCATTTCTCCACTGGAATATGCTTCCCAGTGTACCTTGGTATTCCTGTGCTAAGCGTGAGTCCTTCATCCGTACTAGTCTTACGACAGGGAACTCACACTTACGCAGGCCACTGGAAGACAGCTGAGTGGCGGGATTATATTTGAACCCCCATTCGTTAGTCACTAACGTACGTCGTAGTGACTGAACGAAAGGGAACGTCTCGGTTACGGATGTAACCCTCGTTCCCTGAGGAGGGAACGGAGACGTAACATCCTGTTGCCACATCGGCTGTGCTACCTGGAACGCGGGAGTTCAGTCTTGGCTCCTCAGCAATTAACACAATGCTATATTGCCACGTACTTCCTTTTATACTCACGCGGTGAGGCGGAGTTACGTATGCAAAATTTGCATGCCCCATGGCATTGGCACGCCATTGGGCGTTTTCTATATGCTCGAAGATGATAGGCTTCTAAGCGAAACCCCCATTCGTTAGTCACTAACGTACGTCGTAGTGACTGAACGAAAGGGAACGAGGGTTACAGCCGTAACCGAGATGTTTTTGCAGGTGCCACTTGTTATTCATCTAATGCAATGAAAAAAATAAAATTTGTGTGTCCAAAAGTGCTCAAATACTTTTTATCCAGCCCACTGTACATCTGTGATTAATTACAATGCTACTACCCACAACAATAAAACATAAATAAAAAATAAACAACATAAATGCAAATGTAACTTAAATTAAATGCCATCATTGATACTTGATATGCCACCTAAGCTTAGTACCCAGCTCTACATGTCCTTCTGTCTCTGTTCTCTTTAAGGAATTTGCATTTGTCCTCTAAATGCTTTTATCACTTCATCCCCTTTATTGCCAAATTACTAAAATTCTATTTTGGCATTCGGTTAGCCGACATGTCCTCATGCAATGTGTCACCTAATACCGGTGAGTGCCGCCTTGGCCCAAAACAGACCCTCAAATCCAATTCCATTTTAAACACCCTCCCGTTTTTTGCCAAGAGACGGAATTCCGGAATTCTGAGATGTGGCATGGCTAATGATACCGCCCGCTGACAGCTATCATGACCCCTACTGAGAGACACGATGATAGAGAGGGACGGGGGGCCAAGCAGGGGGAACAAAAGAGAGAAAGAGACAAGGGAAAGAAGTCTAAACGGAAGTCATTTAGGTCATCTTATGAAGGGATTAAAGATGGCACCCTCCCCAAATGAAAGTGTCTGTATGAATTACTGTCAGTCAACCATGGGACAAAAACAGTTGGTGCGTTGTTTACAAACCTCTTCCCGTTCTGGAAACACTATCGGGGAATGTGTGCGTGTGTACACTTGCATGTTTATATGTGTAGAGAAGGCCAATTATAGTCGGTCCAAACATTTTTTCATGCTTGATTTCTCCCATGTCACAGCTGGATGAGGGAAAGCAGCAAATGAAAATGAACAGGTGGAGAAAGGAGATGCAGCTTATGAAAAGGTAAATGAAGGGCGCGGATAGAAACACATACAGGTGACCCATCGGACTTCATGAGGTCATTCGTGTGTATCACATACTCCATTACCCTCTGGAGATGAGTAGAGTCGCATGCTATAAAACACAGACAGATTGCTGAGATCTCCAATCTCATTCTCTTTTGTTCTTTTCTCTACGACCGTGACAATCAAACAATTCTAGCATGCAGTTGCTGCACGTTTCATTTGCTTCTGGACTTACTAATACAAATTGATGGTTTGAGCAACCAAAGATAAAACGTTTATGGACCTGGGGCCGCATACTTGTCTTTCCCATTATTCTACAACTATCAAGCATCATGCAAATGCCAATACAGAGCTTAGTATTCTCTTCTTCTTCTTTTTTTACATTAATATTTCGTTTCTTGGCCTGCGTGTGTAAACTGTGTAAAGGGATAACTAACCAAAATGAAAATTCTGTCAAAATTTGCTATGCTCCACGTTGTTCCAAACCTGTATGATGATATTATAACCCTTTTTACAAGATGTAAAAAAAGTATCTGATTCTAGACTGTGTATGTGAAGTTTGAGCTCAACATACTTATTTTTATCTCGTCAGTAAAGCCGGTTCCTTGATTAGTAGTAAATCGCCATCTCCTTCAGATGGAGCGGCATTTACTACCATAAGTTCACTGACAAGCTGAGCCATATTGCATTAATTATCGCAGGCGATACGTCTGTGATAATGAAGGGGAAATTGCCCCGGTTGTCAGTGAACTAACGTTACGAAACTAGTGAAAACTTCACTTACAGTGAAACTATCTAAAACAAAACATTCATTTGGCATTTCATTTAAAAATAGTATATAAACCAGGTGAGTTTGCAAGTTTACCTAGCATGATGGCTGGTTAGCTTTACTAGCGATTAGCAAGCAAATAATATAATACACACTCATTCCTGAATATGAGTGCCTTTTTTTAACGTTTAATCTTCAGTGATGCTGAACTTGCTAAGCCAGCTGTGTGTCATCATTTTACCCAAACATTGGAGTGTCCGTGCTCAACTAAACTAGCCATAAGGCAGAGGCGGTATCATGCAGGTGAACCGAACAATGGTGTAATGATTCAGTTCGACTCCCAAGACAAGACGATGCTCACCCGACTGGCCAATAGGAACGTGGCCCCACCCATGACACAATTCTCACAGTGAAAGCAAAATCTGACACGAGAGCAAGAAATTGCATCGAGAGCAAAGAAAAGCGTTTTGAGAGAAACACTATTTGTTTGTTTTTTTTGAGAAAATGTTTTCACACTGATAGCAAAAATATATATATTTGAGAGTTTTTTTCAAAGAATTTTGAGAGAGTTTTTTTTTTCTCAAAAATAATTTAAAATTTTTCAAAAGTATATTTTTTTTATGTTCTATGAGAAAATAATTTCTCAAATATTATTATTTTTTGCTATTGGTATGAAAACCTTTTCTCTCAAATATTATTAATTTATAATAATTAATAATTTTTTTCTCTCATGAAATGCTTTTTTGCTATCATTGTGATAACTTTTTCTCTCAAACTTTTTTTTCTTCTATCGGATCATTTATTTTATCGCATGTAATAAAGACACAGTTCTCTCTCCATAGTATAGAGCCCCTTGTGGCAACACTGAGCAACGTGAACTTGTGTTGCTTAATGAATTGCATTCTAACACATTAAAAAAATATATATATATTTTTTTTTGCATTTGCATACTTGTGTGGTATATGGTTTGGGTCTTATAAAAAAAAAAGGTTCCGGTACCAAAACAGGAGGCTTTAAACTCTGATGCCACAGAAGAAACTTTAAGTTTCACACATACTTTCTTTATTCTCTAATACTTTAGAAAACCACATACTGGTACTTCAAAGAACCCACAAACCACACTTATATTATGATACCTACAGCCAATGTGCTGATTAGAAGAATGGCATAATGTGACCAATTTGTATTTATTTTTTTACAAACAACCATATGGCTAACACAATAATCCTATACAATTGACAAAAGACTTAAGAGATAAGAGCAACAACAGACGGATAAGCCCAAATGAAGTTGGCACAAATAAAAACACTCCAAAACGACATTTTCCCCCTGACTTTAGAGCCACACTTTAAAAAAAGAGCGCCGCTAAGCATGACAGAGAGAAGTGCCATGGGACTCCATACTCCAGAATAATAGAAAATAAAACCTCACTGCCATCACGCAGAAACAACCCAGGGGCAAAACAAACCGCTGGCAGTAATCTGGCTGTTGGATTATTAACCTCATAGGATCTACCCCCTCTCTCCTGCACTACAGGGCTTCTGATAGATTTGTCTGCTGATAGATGAGTCTGCTTCGGTAGCAGGGCTAGTTTAGGAACGTTTCTCTCGTTACTTTGTCCCTATCACACACCCTAGTGGCGTTATTAAGATGCATGGGTTTAAGGGCTGGTCTCAAATGGACACCATATTGGAGCTTTGCACAAACAAATGAAACATTAGCGTACATATGCTTGCTTCAGCTCCCCTGTCTCCTCAGCTTGCCGACACCATATGTATCTATATCCACCGCCTCATTGGCTGGCTGAAGTGAGAAGGAGTGTTTAGGTGGAGAGAATGGGGGATTTAATAGGCTCCACAGCTGCCATATAACACAAGCATGACAACAAAATAGGTACTTAATTTCATGCTTGATGATGATGGTGATGGTGTATAATGAAAACTGATCTAGTTGAGGGCTGTGCTGGGGTCATCATGAGGATCTTTACATAGCACTGTTTTTTATCTACACTTATATCTGAACATCCAGTAGTTGATTTAACCATGTGTTTAACATTTTCATCTAATATCATTACATTTCATGCAATATATTTTCATCTATTTAAACAGTATTTTTCATCTATTTACACAGTAAAGCCGGGTGCACACTGTGCGATTTTGGCCATGTTTTTCAAAACAAACTATGACAAAAATGAGCGGCAGAGATTTATTTGTAGCCACCATTTCAATCCTGCGTGTAATGCAGCTCACTGTCACCAAACACATCATTGATTGATGATATAAAACTCTGGCCGAGTTTTCTTGTGTGCGTCCGATCTTACAGATCTTACAGTGTGACATGGCTTACAGCGGGGATCATGTTCGTACAGTCTGACAAGGAACAATCGTGAAGGACTATTATAAATCGTACAGTGCGCACCCGGCTTTAGTTGAGGTCTTTAAGATTGTTATAAGAAATTGATACTTTTATAAAGCAAGGATAAATTCAAATGATCAAAAGTGACAGTAAATATTTTTACATTGTTAGAAGAAAAAGCTATTTTAAATGCACTGATCAGGCATAACATTATGACCACCTTCCTAATATTGTGTTGGTCCACCTTTTGCTGCAAAAACAGCCCTTACCTGTCGAAGCATGGACATGGACGAAACAAACTGTGATGCACTGTGTATTCTGACACCTTTCTATCAGAACCAGGTTTAACTTCTTGAGCAATTTGAGCTACAGTAGAGCTCAATGAGCCTTGGCCGCCCATGACCCTGTTCACCACTGTTAATTCCTTAGACCAATTTCGATAGATACTGACCACTGCAGACCGGGAACATCCCACAAGAACTGCAGTTTTGGAGATGCCCTGACCCAGTTGTCAAGACATCAAAGTTTGGCCCTTGTCATACTCCTTGTAAATCATTACACACTTGCCCATTTTCCCTGCTTCTAACACATCAACTTTGAGGACAAAATGTTCACTTGCTGCCTAATATATCCCACCCACTAACCGGTGCCGTGGTGAAGAGATAATCAGTGTTATTCACTTCACCTGTCAGTGGTCATAATGTTATGCCTGATCGGTGTAAATGCTGTTCTTTTGAACTTTTTACTAAAATCCTAAAAGTGCATCATGGTGTTTAAAAAATAAAATAAATAAATAAGCAGATCTGTTTTAAACATTGAAAATAGTTAGAAATATTTATTGTGAACCAAATGATGATGAGTGATTACTGAAGGAATATCCTTCCCGGATTTTTTTTTATGTTAAAAGCATGTAGACTGATTTTTATGTAAAGGACTTGGGCCGTTTTTGCCGGGAAAAGCACAAGGATGTGATGTTTACGTGTGTTCTCGAAAGCATTTCCTCCGTTCTATGACATATAACAAGAATGCTTACAGTATATTCATAAGGATAATGCCAAAAGAGCCATTCTGTACTGGAATGCCAATGTATCATGCAAAGAATTCATTCAAACAATAGTCTCACACAGCCAGGTCTATATACTATTATAGTCTTAAATATATTATATAATTATATAATAAAAGCGTCATATTAATAACGTCATCTGTCAACATGATGGCGGTGAATTGCAGCGCTTGGGCAAACACCAGCTATGATCAAATGCTTTCTTAAAGCTATACTGTGTAACTTTTTTAGTTTATTCTTAGCTAAAAACACTTAGTTCTTTCAAAAATATATGTGCTCATTAATGTATATTTACTTCTTTCAAGTAATAAAGTATTTATAATTATAATAGTAGTTTATAATATGCCATTGAAAATACATACAGGTAAGGGGTTCGAATGGGGGTCGCCATGTTGCCCCTCCATCTTGAAAGTACATTAGCCAAAGAGGGACATTCCCGTAAATTCCAGCTTCACCTTTCGCGTTTTAACACTCTGTAACGAGTAGGAAAATAGTGTGGCCCCTTTAAGAGCGTTCGTTGGAGCGCCTGCGTTCTGTGTGTGTGTGTGTGTGTGTGTGTGTGTGTGTGTGTGTGTGTGTGTGTGTGTGCACTGCGCCTCGAGCTCCCATGTGTGCGGATTATTTTCTGTCTTCTGTTGCTAACATTCATTTATTTTTGTTTTGTTGGGTAATGCTGTGGACGGAAGTGGAGTTTGTGCCGGACTCTTGTGGGGGGTTCCGCGGGGAATAAAGTGCGGGCTGTTTGATGTCAATCGCCTCCGTGTTTGCATCGACTCCAGTTGCGTTGAGTGAGCTATCCGTATTTTTCACCCGGACACACGCGTTACAACTCGGTGGCGAATGTGAAGAGGGGGCTTGCTGGATCGAACTGGAAGCCATGTTAATCTTGGACTAAATCGGCCACCGTAGGAGTTAAAACGAAATCGGAATTGGGAGGAAAAGAAACTAATATTTACTGGATGGTCATATATCCTTTCATCGCTAGATGGGGGAAAATATCACACAGTGTAGCTTTAACTGCTTCTTTCTCACCTCTGTCATTTTTGTTGTGTTTATTTTGTTATTGAGAGGAAAGCGTGCAGCACATATTCATTTAAATGCCGCTCTCAGCAGCGTGGATGGTGTCGGGATGTTCCTTAACAGTGTGTTGCTGCAAAGGTATTTCCAAGTTATTTTTACTTCTAAACAAAGAACGGAAAAGAACTTCACAAAGTAAATCGGTGCCTTATATCATGTTCAGACTCTTGTACATTACCCTTTCTATCGGAAAAGGCTGAAAAGTCCAAAATGTTTTATAATAATAATATAAACAAAAACAACAACATTGAGGACATTAAACAACACAAGCGCAGAACTACATGTCCTCACTGTAGGGAAGTAACTTAATTCAGTTAGTAATCATAGTTTCTGCACAGTCATGAATAGCCAAATGTAAATGTAAATGTAAATGTAAATGTAAATGTAAATGTAAATGTAAATGTAAATGAATAGCTGAAATAAAAATACATGACTTGCCCAATCTTGCTGTATAGATCTGCTGAAAAAGTTATATGTTGGTTTAAAGTGGAAATGAAGCAATCAAGTTTACATTATTTAGTAAAGTGATTTCCACTTCAATATAAAAAAAAAAAAAAAAAATACAATGTTATACAAATGATCTGTGGAGTCAAATATACAATTAATGTAATCATCTTAAAGAAAAAGAAGATGTTTTGTTATAGCTTTTGGAGCAATCTTGCAATCACGCTGCGCCTCGCGTTATGAAAACAATGTTTGGGATACCACGATCAAAACTTTGCGATGTAGACAATTTGATGTTGGATATTCATCCAAATTACAACAGGATGAAACTCTCCAGTGTTTCTGCTCGGACATCTTTAAGAGAAAGCACTGCCTCTTCTAAGCAATTTGACTTATTATGGGCTCAACTGTCCTTTCAAGTTCATTTTCTTCCATTTCAAAACAAGTGTGTGTTAAAAAAGTAAAGGAATACTTAAATCACTTCAGTGGCCAACAGAGCAAACCCCTTCTGCGACGTCACACGCTGTGGTATTGAAAGATGGTGGTGCCCTTGCTCCAAAAACTATAACAAAACATATTTTTTTCTTTAAAATGCTTACATTAATCGTGTTTGTTACATATTTTTTTATTAAAGTGGAAATCACTTTACTCAATAATGTAAACTTGACTGACTGCTTCATTTCCACTTTAAGCTAGATTAGCCAGTCTCCAAGCCGCAAAGTGGATGTTCAGCTGGTCTCCCATGCAGTCTCATCAGGTTAAAAAGTGCCAAAGAAGCCTCCAAAACCAGTTAAATAGATTAGCCTGCCTGACCAGGGGTGCATTTCCCATACAGTGAGGTAACTCACTGCTTAACTACCATAGTACAATGCATAGTCAAACTAGTTTCCCGAAACTGTATTGTTGCAAATTTGTTGTTCAACCACGTTGGTTAATGATGTCACGCAGGTAAATTAAATAATTTGAGATCAAATCAATGCCAGATATTGTTGCCATAAATGACAGAGATGGTATCTGAGGACTAATTCTAATTTTTTCTTCAAAAACAGTGCTCTTGACAAACTAAAAGACGTAAATGACAATGTATATATTCAAAATAAAAGATCTACATTGTACTGAATGTCAATTTGCTTATTTTGTTGAAGATAAGCATTTATTAAGCCCAACATGTCATGCAAACAGGAAACTATACGTCTAACCACAGGTTAGCTCACACAACTTTGCGATGCTCTTTGGGAATGTTTGTTGCAACTATGGTTTCGGGAAACACCAACTATGTTGACAACGACAGAACAACAGAACTTGCGACCATAGTTGTCTAACGATGCTTTTGGGAAACGCAAACCAATTTATGCAGTTTTTTATTCAAATCAACTTTCCCTTGAACTTTTGATAAAGGTCATGATAATATAACAATATCCTGCAAGTTTTACAGCTGAAAACTTCCTTGTTAGTCAAAGAAAAGCTTTTATAGACACCAGGCTCAGAAAACGAGAGCTCTTAGAATATGCGGACCTTTACATAACAGGACCTAGACGCCGCCTCTACAGACGAATATGCCAACAATGGATCTCCACAAGGATAGTAAAACCTGAGTTACCTTTCGTTCAGTCACTCCGAGTAATGTCAGTGACTGACAAATGAGGTTTCGCTTAGAAGCCTATCAACTTCGAGATTTAGAAAACGTCTAATGGCAGTGTCAATGCCATAGGCATGCGGAATTTGCATAGCGGACTCCGCCCCACCGCGTGGGTATATAAGGAAGTACGCTGGCAATGTCGCATTATGTTTCTGCTTCGGAGCCAAGAGTACCTACCTCTTCACTCCCCAAAGCCTTCTGAGACTCTGTCAGCTTCTTCGAGACGAGCAGCCTTCCAGTCGGTGTTGGTGTGATGCCATGTTCCAGCGATACTTCCTGCCTGCTGATCTGTGCAGTGATCTGTATCCAGCTGGTGTGCGTTTCCCTGGGTGCTTTGGCATCGACTGTGAGGTTTCCTCTCACAAAAGAGCTCACAAGTGGCACGTCCTTTTCAGAATGTCTCGCCCGTGTGCTTCTGAGTGCGGTCGATCTCTTCCGCCTTGCGATGGGCACAATCACTGTCTAATGTGTTTGGGCTTTTAGCACGCTCAGGCAGCGCTTGTGGATGACTCATGTTCCCACTGCGGGAACATGGCCATCTCGTGTTACGGTCGAGACTCAGTGAAATCCATGCGGATGCCGGATCCCCTCTGCCACACCCCAATCTGCGGTCTCCACGAGAAATGGCACTTTGGCTGGTGGCCAGGGTGACCTGAGGGTGACGGTGTGAAATAAAGCTCCGACGTTCATGCCTCGGCCCACACCCCCTTCTCATGCACCGTACCCGCCGTGCACTCAAGCGAGTACATCGGGGCCAGCTCCTGCTGTCCTGACTGTCTCGTTTGGTGCCGCGGAGGACAAAGAGATGTCGATTTCTGCATCACAAGGTGGGCTGGAGTCATCTAAGGATGATGATTCGGCTGTGCTGCCACCCTCGGGTGCGCCAGCATTGGCCGAGTCAGACCCAGAGTTGACAGCCAGGCTTTCCCAGGCAGCCGCGAGTCTTGGGTTGGAGTGGAACCCTCCGCCCCAACCTGAGCGCTCAAGGCTGGACTTTGGGAGCGGCGCGTCCGCCCCTCCAATTCCTTTCTTCCCGGAAATGCATGAGGAGCTTGCGCGGTCCTGGAAGACCCTGTTGACCGTTCGGTGGCCTCCTCCACCTTCTCTGCCCTCGATGGGGCAGCGGCCAAAGGGTACACTGGGGTCCCCCCAGTCGAACGCTCTGTTACGATGCAACTGGGTCCTCAGAGTGCTTCGACCTGGCGCGGTGACCCAAAGCACCCCTCCAAGGCCTGTAGGTTCACATCAACCTTGGTGGCGAAAACCTACAGAGCTGCGGGGCAGGCTGCCACTTCTCTGCATGCCATGGCAACTCTTCAGGCCTACCAGGCCAAGTTGCTGTGCGACATGCACGAGGATGGAGCTGACCCAGGACTCAGAGATAAGTTGCGTGCTGCCACCGACCTCGCTCTCCGGGCGACGAAGGTGACCGCACACTGTCTGCTCCAGCCCCGCAGCCCGCGAAAAAACGACAGGCTAAGCGGCGCTCCTGACGCGGACAGCTCAGGGATGGGCAGTTCTTTCCAGGAGATGGCAGCAGGGCCACTCTTTCCCCTGGTGGAGGGCCGGAGGAGAATATTTTGTTCCGCTGCTGGCCCCCTGGGTGAGTCTGTCCGGCTTCTCCAGCCCCTACTTCATTGTACCCAAGAAAACCACTGGGTTAACGACCAATCCTGGACCTGCACGTCCTGAACCGATCCCTTCACAGGCTTCCGTTCAGGATGTTGACAGCGAAACGCCTTTTCGAATGCATTCGTCCAGCTGATTGGTTTGCAGTGATCGACCTGAAGGACGCCTACTTCCATGTCTCCATCCTTCCTCGACACAGACCGTTCCTATGGTTTGCTTTCGAGGGGCAGGAATATCAGTACACGGTCCTCCCATTCTGGCTATTTCTGTCCCCTCACGTCTTCACAAAGATTGTCGAGGCAGCCCTTGCGCCACTCAGGCAGCAAGGGGTTCGCATCCTGAACTACCTCGACGACTGGCTCAACCTGGGTCACTCTTGAACGCAGGTTTGTGAACACAGAGATTTAGTGCGCCAACCCTTAGCCCGTCTAGGCCTTTGGGTCAACTGAGAGAAGAGCAAACTTTGCCCAGCGCAGAGGATCTCTTTTCTCGGTATGGACATCGACTCGGTCGCCATGTACGCTCAGCTTTGAAGCGAGCGCGCGCAGTCACTGCTGACTTGACTCCGTCAAATCGAGAGCAAGACCCTCACCCCGTGGTCGAACCTCAGTTTTCTACGGGCCGGTGTGCCCTTAGAACGAGTTTCCAGGCATATTGTTGTATCAACAGATGCCTCTGCCACAGGCTGGGGTGCCATGTACAATGGACATGCTGCTGCGGGCTCCTGGACAGGACCCCAGTGCCTCCTGCATGTCAATTGCCTCGAGTTGCTGGCAGTATGTTTCGCCCTGCATCGCTTCCAGGCGTTGTTGAAGGGTAAACATGTACTAGTCAGGACAGACAACATGGCCACTGTAGCGTACATCAACCATCAGGGGGGTCTGACCGAGGGCATGCTCGGCACGGATGCACTGGCGCACAGCTGGCTACGCAAGAATGCATTTCCCCCAGTGAACCTTCTCGCACAGCTGTTGTGCAAGATCAGGGAGGACAAGGAGCAGGTCATTCTGGTCGCCCCGTATTGGCACGGCCGGACCTGGTTCCCCAAACTCTTACTCCTTGCGACAGCCCCTCCCTGGCCTATTCCTCTGAGGAAGGACCTCCTTTCTTCCGATCTCTGGAACCTCCACGTGTGGCTCCTGGATGGGACGCGGCAGGTTTGAGTACCCTACCACCTCGGGTGGTGGCTACCATCACTTCCGCTAGGGCAGAGTCTACCAGACATGCCTATGCATTGAAGTGGAAGCTGTCTCCCTCGACCCTTAAAGTATATGTGGCCGCAATATCTACCTCTTGGAGAACAAAAAGGTAAGTCAGCACAACCTGGTCATCAGGTTCTTGAGGCGAGCGAGGAGACTGAATCCTCCTCGTTCTCCCCTCGTACCCTCTTGGGACCTCACAGTAGTTTTAGATGCTCTGCAGAGGCCTCCCTTTGAGCCCTTGCGGTCAGTCGATCTTTACCTCTTAACCCGCACTGGTTCGTGGGCGGGGGGGTTGACGGAAGTGGGCGTGTCTGTACTTTTATTTACTTTTGTTTTATACAAAATATTCAATCAACTATCACAAACTATGCATCATTTGAAAGCTAAAACACTCAAGATTCATGTTCTGAACTTGCTTTTGAAATAAATACACCAGAGAGGAAAGGGTTAAATGAAATCCTAAAATGAAATGTTTTCGTTGGATAAAGGCACTCGGTGCCTAGCCAATGCCTTTCCAACAAAGGTTTGATTGATGGACTTAGTAACCAATCAAAAGGCATTATCTTGCACAGTTTATGTAAGTAGAATTTGGTGAATACTACTAGCCAATACCACTAGTGCTTAGGCTTTCATAACACCGGTACGCGTCTGCCATGGCGCCTGCCAGTGTTTAGGGCAGAAACTACAGTGGAGCACGCAGACTATGACTGACACTTCTTATCAACTAAATGAGTTTTTTACACTTTGTAATTTCTATAAGTAGTTGCTTTAGTTTTTCAGTAAATGTTTATCCATTATAATTAGCAGTTTATTGCAGATTTATTTGAATGAAAAACTACTCTTTACAATTGCAAATGTTCTGAAATAAATGGCCTTTTTGAAAGGACGCCTAGTCTTTTCCTGACATAAAAGCTTGCAGAAGCTACGTTACTTTGAGAATCATCCTCATATTTGAATAATGACATGAGTAGACATTCAGTTTTATATTTAAGTTATGTTCAGGCTCTTAACATTAAATTCTCATATTTTTTTTCCTAAGTAAAAAAAAAAAAAAAAAAAAGTGAGTCACTTAGATGTATATTTACATGTATATTACTCTGTTCCCATATTACTTTGAGTTATTATGACTCTTGGGTAGCAACATTTCAAGTGTCTAGTTTAAAATAAGACCAGATTTATGAATATAGACCATAGGGTTTAAGAGCTGCAGACATTTTCCTTTGGGTGTGTCATTATTTTTTTAAATTCTCAAAAATAGGGGCGCAGGTTCCTTAAGTTCCTGTCAATGAAGACAGCGCTCCTGACCGCTTTGGCCTCCGTCAAGAGGGTAGGTGACCTGCACGCATTTTCGGTTGACGAAGCATGCCTGGAGTTCGGGCCGGCTAACTCTCACGTGATCCTGAGACCCCGGCCTGGATATGTGCCCAAAGTTCCCACCACTCCGGGGACCAGGTGGTGAACCTGCAAGCGCTGCCTTTGGAGGGGGCAGACCCAGCCTTGGCACTGCTCTGTCCAGTACACGCTCTCCAAGCTTACGTAGACAGGACGCAGTGTTTCAGGACCTCAGACCAGCTCTTTGTCTGTTATGGTGGGAAGCTGAAGGGAAAGGCTCTCTCAAAGCAAAGCAACACCATTGCTTTGGCATACCAGCAGTAGGGTCGTCCATGCCCCTTTGGGGTCAGGGCTCACTCCAACCGGAGTGTTGCCTCCTCTTGGGCTTAAGCGCATGGCGCCTCGCTAACAGACATCTGCAGAGCTGCAGGCTGGGCGACACCGAATACATTTGCCAGATTTTACAATCTCCAAGTGGAGCCCGTGTCCGACTATGTACTCACCTCTACTTGTGGCCAGTAATGGACTAGGCTCAGGTGTCTTCGCTTGCTCGCCATTCCACTCCACAGACTGGATACGTGCGGTAGTGATGCGCGGGTCGTCTCATAACCCGCGGGTCGGGTTGGGGCGAGTCATTAAAAACAAAATAAAAAAAATCTATGTATGTTGCCTGCAATTCCCTATAGCCTATATTAAATATTTGGGAGTATCTATTTTCATATTTTATTAGGTTCTTTGATAAGGTTACAATACGAAAGCCGTAGCAAAGTAACTTGCGTGATGTCCCCAAGCCTTTGGCGCCACGCAACACATCATGAAAGCTGCGCTCTGAGCAGCTCCCACCACCAGCAGCCACAACAACAAAAACAGAGAGATAAAAGTGAAGATGGAGGACGAGGTGCGGGAGAATCCCGGCCACAAGCGCATCAAGCGAGCACACTTTCAGCTGCTGGCCGGGTGCTGGAGTCTAGCCGAAATAGATTAAACCCCGATACAGTGGACGCCATTCTTTTTTTGCACAGCGAATGTAAACACGCTATGAACAGTTCTGTGTGTTAAATAAAACAAAAGTTTAGTGGTTATGTAGCGTAGGCTGTAAACTGCCTATACAAATCTGAAATAAAAAATAGTTAAGCCTATTAGATACAAACGCTGCTTTGGTGAAATTTAAAGGTTGAAAATGTTTATCATTATCTTGTTATTAATATGACCTGATTTGTGGTTCATATTCATAATAATCATATGGTGTTGCCAGTTTACAGGGCGATGTTTCCAAGCACTTTCAGAAATAAAGGCTGTTTTCATTTACATTACAATGGCTAGTATGTCTATTTAATGGTCGCGGGTGCGGGGCGGGGCAGGTTTTAAAATTGATACACTGGTAATTTAAAAATAAAATAAAAATAATTTAATAAAAGGGGGACCCACGGGTTGGAAAAATAGCCTACCCGCGCATCACTAACGTGCGATATTCTCCTCAGGTGAGCTTCCCGGAAGCCCTGAGCTCCTCCAGCACTGTCTACGCCAACACCAGTAAGTCTGCCCTCTGTGAGCCCAGACCCTCGTGTCAGGCCAGGTGCCTCCGTGTGCATGGTTCCCCCTCTGGGCGACCCCCACACGTGTATTTCCACGGTAAACCTCCTTGAGCAGGTGTCTTTCCTTTGGCAAGCCCTTGCCACCCTGGGGATTAAAAATCCACCTTCGGCTGGTTCCCCATATGTAGCCCTCAGTGGGTCATATGTGTACTCTCTAAGTCCTCCCTACGGGTAGGCATTCTGGCGCATACTTCCACCTGGAATATGCCTCCCAGTGTACCTTGGTATTCCTGTGATAAGTGGGAGTCCTTCGTCCGTACTAGTCTTACTACAGGGCACTCGCACTTACGCAGGGCACTGGAAGACAGCCGAGTGGCGTGATTCTATTGGGACCCCATTCGTCAATCACTGACGTTACATGGAGTGACTGAACGAAATATACGCTGAGGAGGGAACGGAGATGTAACGTCCCTCTGCCACATCCGCTGTGCCGCTGAAGCGGCCGGGAGTTCAGTGTTGGCTCCTCAGCAGGCAACATAATGCGACATTGCCAGCGTACTTCCTTATATACCCACGCGGTGGGGCGGAGTCTGCTATGCAAATTACGCATGCCCATGGCATGCCCATGCCAGCTAGCGGTCCCCACAATGTAAATGGATTCATAAACATACTAAATTATGTTT
This sequence comes from Romanogobio albipinnatus, assembly GCA_023566225.1. Classification (NCBI taxonomy): domain Eukaryota; kingdom Metazoa; phylum Chordata; class Actinopteri; order Cypriniformes; family Gobionidae; genus Romanogobio; species Romanogobio albipinnatus. Next base: position 22,295,565 of record CM042241.1, read on the forward strand.
TTTTGAAAATGTAAAAATGCAGAATGTTTCCTGTGATGAGTAGGTTTAGGGGCAGTGTAGGGGGATAGAATGTACAGTATGTACAGTATAAAAACCATTACACCTATGGAATGTCCCCACAATTCACAAAAACACTATATGTGTGAGTGTGAGTGTGTATGTGAGTGAGTGAGAGTGGGCATGTTTTTTTGAAATATCAGGACACAAATGTGTATAATGACATGTGTATGACATAGGTATTACAAAAAGAGGGTGAAATATGAGGACGTTACCCATGTCCTCACTTTTCAAAATGCTTATAAATCATACAGAATTAGTTTTTTTTTTTTTCACAGAAAGTAAACTGTGCAGTTTCCTGTGATGGGTAGGTTAAGGGGTAGGGGCAGTGTAGGGGGATAGAAAATACGGTTTGTACGGTATAAAAACCATTACGCCTATTGAATGTCCCCACATTTCACAAAAAAAGGTGTGTGTGTGTGTGTGTGTGTGTGTGTGTGTGTGTGTGTGTGTGTGTGTGTGTGTGTGTGTGTGTGTGTGTGTGTGTGTGTGTGTGTGTGTGTGTGTGTTAATCATTGTGTTTGTTTGATATTTTGCGAGTCTCCCCAGATGATACCCATATGGACTGACGGTAGCTGAAGCTTATTAAATATGCAAATCTTATCCAATCCTAGCCGTGGGCGTTTACTTCCAAGTGTTCAGTGCGGCACGCCCATCAAATCCGAGTGTTTTTCAGAGAGCCTCAAAACCAAGGCAGAAAATAGCCTATTACTTATTCATTATGATGTTTTTGAATGTAAAAACCACACAAACGTCATAAGTTGACATAAGACAACAGTATAAACAAATAAAAAAAGCCAGTTCATGACACCTTTAATTTATTAAAATAACTGCACCTTTAATTGAGCCATACAAATCTGTAATGACTTCCACTAAAGAAATAGCATTCAGGGTCACTTCTCCCTCTCTCTCACGAGAGATATCAGAGCACATACAGCAGTCACTTCTCATTTCCCTTGATCTTAATGGGCAGCAGGAAGAGAAAAGGCAATAGGACATGTACCCAGTCAGCCATTCTCCTTTAATTCTCTCACCCCAAACATTTTAACATTGCCCTCTTAAGAGCCGGCTGCTGACAACATTGATTTGATTTCTCGTCTCAGCTGTCTAATGCACTTGATTCTCTTCTCCAAATTGACAGAGGCATCTATTTTCAGCGTCTCTTCCCCCTGGAGAATTACAGGGAGAGATGGGGGCAAACAGGATGGGATTGTGCTGATATGAGCATTTGTTCTAAATTACTAAGCTTGTACATAAAGACAGGCAGAGAGAGAGAGAGAGAGAGAGAGAGAGAGAGAGAGAGAGAGAGAGAGAGAGAGAGAGAGAGAGAGAGAGAGAGAGAGAGAGAGAGAGAGAGAGAGAGAGAGAGAGAGAGAGAGAGAGAGAGAGAGAAAAAACAAAAGCTGGATATCAGAGAGACAGACAAAAACATTTAAAAGATTAATTCACCCAAAAATTAAAATTCAGTCATTTGACTAACTCTCATGTCATGTAATTCCAAATCCTAAAGACTTTCTGACTTCAGTGTAACTAAAAATAAGAAATTTTAATACAATTTGAATTTTAAAGCACAATAAAATAAGTCATTTCAAGTCAGGGTCTACAGTGTGCTATACTACAAGTATAGCTTTGTGTTTAATGAACAAACCAACAATTTAAGTCTTTATATATTGAAAGTCTCAACATCCACCCTAGCTCTACTTGTATACTTACAATACTTACACTATTTTCAAAGTGAAAGTAAATACAAACGTAGAAGCAGATTTAAAATTTAAATAAATGCAGGCATTTTTGTACGGTATCGTCCAGTAAGCTTGCAATGTGAATGATTCATTTCCAGATTCTAACACCACGTGTATACAGTTGTCGCATCGTGTTGCACCGCAAAAGCTTGAGGCTGTCCAAATTGGACATGACAAAGCGACCAGTGCAAATCCATTTGTTATTCATAGCAGAAGTAGAGCGAGCATGTGAATTATGTCAGATATAGAACGGGGCATCAGTTGAGAATTTGCCATGTTGCGTCACACCCTAAAGTGTGCCACACGAGCCCTGAAAACTGAAGCCGACACGACTCGATCACCCCCAGATGACTGGATGGTCATAAAGCATGCCCTCTTCATGAAATATAATGGGACATAGACAAAATAAACAATCAAATTACTCTTCAAGTACATTCTTTCCAAAGATGGTTTCTGTCGTTTTAGGCTATTTTTATCACACTGATGTTAGTTAAAGTGTTCGTTCTTTAAATAAGTTTTGTTTCAGTTAGTTATTTGATGCTATACAAATGGGGGTGTGACGTTATGATTGATAGCTGAGATTAATAGCTTCTCTGAGTGAAGTAGTCACTGAGGCACCAACGGACATTTTTCGGGAACTTTGGGGGGGGGGGGGGATTGGAGCTTTAACTTTAATCTCTACATTTCCATAACTGTTTATTTCACAAAAAAAATTTTTGATTAGGCGGAAGTGTGGACGGAACCTTGATATCGCGGCTCAACTTTGCACTAACTACTGCGCAGACTCGAGACCCAAGATGTCAGCGCCATATTTGAACACTGGCAGCTTCAGTTACGTCAGCGGAAGAGAGTGAAGGCGTGTTGTCCATCTTTTTTTACAGTCTATGGTAGCGCTGCATTTAGTGTAGACAGCATCATTGATTATAATGGGTTCTATCTGGTTTTGTCATGACGCGACGCTCGAGTCTGATGTCTAGACCTTGTCTAACTGACCCTTTTCTCACAGATGCCAAGAATATAAGTGAATAACAGTTGTTCATCACACAAAGATATAGTATGGCTCCAAATTAATTGGAATACAGTGCACAAGTAATCACTCAAGTAATACTTTTATGGCTCCAGTCCCCATTCACTGTAGTTCATGGAACAGAGTGACTAGGATATTCCCTAAAATGTATAATTTTGTTTCCCACTAAAAAAGACAGTTGAGTGAGTGAATAGATTTTTTGTGTGTACTATTATTTTAAGAAAATGACCAAAGTTTTACAAGTGCCCTTACTTTCACCATCCTGCTATCTCAGGCACAAAAAAAGAAAAAGAAGAAGAAAAAAAAATCCCAAAGAGGTGACAGAACAGCATGATATATGACTTAGACTCATGGAAGTTAATTAAATAGCCTGGGCAGTTACTAAAGTGAGAAAGGAGAAGGAGAGAGAGAGACAAAGGAAGAGAGGGGGGAAGCAAGGGAACATGACAGCCCTAATTTGAATGAAAGAGGGGTGGGGGGTGTCGGTGAGCATGGAGAATCTAAACATGTTCAAGGTGCTCTTAGAATTACACTAACACTGCAATTACCGAACAGTGAATTTGGCTTGTAGACAGAGAAAGACAAAAGAACAGAAAAAAAAATCAAGAGCATGAAGAAGGCAAAGGAGAAAGATCTGACGTATTTAGGAAGTGTTTGGTTGAGGCAATTACTGAAGACATAAGCCACTCACATCTGACCAGATAGGACTGTGTGAAGTCACATCTACCACGTTAACAAAAGGTCTAATGAAACACATATGAGATAACTCACTCAGAGATCTTTACGTAAGTACATGCTCTACCAAAAAATTTAAAATAAATAAAAATCTATGTGTGAAAACATATGTGAACTCTTTGGATTTGCTGGAATTTCAGCACAAATAGCTTATAACATTTGATTTGATCTTCAACTAAAACCAATAATACTAGACTGAAACATGTTTCTGTTAGTTCATTAGACTATAAACTAGAGTTACTAAAAAGGGCAAATTGGTGTGAGAGCACAATTTCAAAATAGCGCAGATGGGAGTGGAAAATTCTGCGCGTGATCTCAGGGCCGGTACCAAGCCCTTATGGGGCCCTAAGCAGAATTTTATTTGGGGGCCCCTCTGTGCCACCAATACGATTGACTATTGTCAAATCTTGATAATTCACACACCCAGTATCAATGTTAGAAGTTGTCGCTGTGTTGCTTACATCATGTCTGCCTGTCATGTTTTTACCCTTACACAGTTTTTAATTGTGACAGTAGCAAACCCACAAGAGTGGTCAGATGTTAATATTCAAAGCCTTCCAGTACTACAGTTCAGACTGGGATATGTACTTTTTTTTTTTTTTGTTCTTTTTTGTAAGTAGCCTAGTCTCTTATGCTGAATATGCTCACTTTTCCCCAGGATTCTTTGATGAATAGAAGGTTAAAAAGGACAGCATTTCTCTTAAATAGAAAGCTCTCAAAGAATCCTAAAAATATTGTAATATAAAAACTGATAATCATAAATGTGTCTTGAGCATCAAATCCTCATATGAGAATGATTTGTGATCATTGATGATTATAAATTCAGCTTTGATCACAGGAATACATTACACTTTACTATATATTCACATAGAAAACAGCTGTTTTACATTATAATAATATTTCACAATATTATTGTTTTTTGATCAAATGAATGCATCCTTGATTAGCAGAAGAGACTTCTTTTAAAAACAAGAAATGTTGATTTCTTTCAAACATTAAACAGAGCTTGTATTTTGGCGGAAATAAAATTAGTTTTTTGCATTCTATTTGACTGTGTAGAAAGAACCTTTTTATTTTCTAAATAAAAACATCCAAAATGTAGGCTACACAACTTATAATTCCAAGGTGACGATATAGCACTTGCAGAAAAACATCTACTGAGAAACTGGAAGCTATGCTGTAGCTACTCCAAGACATGCGTTCAGAACGTCAGAGATATTCGCACTAGGGGTGTAACGATACACTCGTGTCACGATTCGATATGTATCTCGATACTGAACTCGTGATACGATATGCATCCCGATATGTAGCCAAAATAAAGAGTGTTTTTTTAATTTTGTACTTTTTTATTATTATTAAAATAATAATATTATTATTAGTGTAACCTATTATTATCAGGACCCAACAAATATTTCCCCATTGCATTATTATACATTATATTCAACATTATATATAGTTGTTTAATGTAATAATGTCACTGAATCTAATCACTAATTAGTCACAAAACGTTCAATGCAGGCAGCATCTCTCCCGGTGTCCCGCCTCTCCCGCTATTAATGCACTATACATATAGAATAAATCATCTAAAATGCTTTGAATAATCATGCTAGTAAAACTAAATGTGATCTGGTGATTTAAATGATGTTTGCGCTTTCACTAAGGAGTACCCCTTTAAATGGTGTTTCCGCTTTAAATAATGTTTGCGCTCTCACTTTGAAGAGTGCCGTTCTGGCAGCGCGTGCACTTCAGATGATCAACGCAATCAGTCACAGTTCTCATCACAAGTAAACGTGTCAAAATGACCACTCAAACTGTAAATGTTTAGCTCATCCAATAATTTTAATTCTGCATTTACTCCCTCTCATGTTGTTTTTGCGCATTACGCAATCATTTGAACGTCTGTGTTTGTTTACTACAGTCTGTGTTTACTAAATCCATCCGATTTTCTCGCACTTTGGACTGCAGTGCTGTCAGAATCAATCCGTGCATATATTAGAAAACTTAACATTTTGCAGTTTATTTAGTAATTGTTTAAGGCCATTTTGTGATTTCAATAAACATAAAATAACATACAGCAAAAAGTCATTTAATGTGCTCTTGGGGGCCCCCTGGTGGCCAAGGGGCCATAAGCAGCCGCTTAGTTCACTTATTGCGTCTGGTTTAAGACACTTTTTTTGGGAGGTAAATAATGGCGCAAACACCAGTGAATTGACCAACACAAACCTTTGTAAATCTCCTTGCGTGATTCATTTAAATACTCTCCTCCCATAAATGTTGTGCCTGAAAAGGAAACGCCTACAAATGCATGTGCAATAAGTTCAGCCACAAAAACAACTGTGCCCACGCCTTTTCAGCACTAATTTATCACTGCGCATCATTAGCAAATCCTGACAGTAGTTTTTTAATGTCAAAAGAGGGTTTGCGCTGGCACAAGCTGTTAGTAAATCTGGCCCTAAAACTGCTAATTCTGCCATCAATTACTCACGTTCCAAACCCATTCAACTTTTGTTCATCTTTGAAATAGTTTTTTTAATGAAATCTGAGAGATTGATGTCCCTTCATTGAAGTCAGACAAAACGTAAACAAATTCATATAAACATCTTTAAAGTAATCCAAATGATTTGAGCAGTTTAATCCACAGCTTTTGAAGAGACACAATCGCTTCATATGATGAACAGATCTAATAACACACATATATTGAGTATACTGAATACAGTCAATGAAAGGTCAATGCTCGTAAACAAAAATCATTGGTTCTTGTGGAAGAGCAGGATCGACCAGTATGCATTGATCAGTGTTTATGTGAATAAAAGCATAAATTAAATTGGTTCATCATATAAAGTGAACTAAACTGATTGATTCATTTACAAACTTTTTGTGGCATGAATATTTTGGGTGAATGGAATTTCAACGATTTCATTAAAAAAATATCTTAATTTGTGACATGAGGGTGAGTAGATTTTTTTGGAAAACTTATCCCTTTAAGTCATTACGTCATTCTTTCTCAAGTAATTTGTTACTTGAGAAAAAAACGTATTAACTATAAGTTTTAAAAGCTCAGTGAGATGAGTTACAGTAGTGTGCGCTTGACATGTATTTTCATGTCTTTACTGAGCATACCAGTTATTGCTGTGAAAGGAAGGTCAACCAGTTATTACACTACTGTTTAAATGTTTGGGGTTGGTAAGTTTTTTATTTATTTATTTTTTATTTGGTGCCCAAGTAAAAAAAAAAAAAAAAATACAATTGTAGAAAACGTGATACATAGAATATACATATTACAAAAAATATATTTAAAATATCAATTTTTTGTAACATTATTTTGTATTTTCTGTCTCTTTTTAACAATATTAAATGCATCCTTTGCTGAATGACATTTTTATTTCCTTAAAGGTCCCATGGCATGAAATTTTCATTTTATGAGGTTTTTCAACATTAATATGAGCTCCCCTAGCCTGCATATTGTCCCCAAGTGGCTAGAAATTTTGATCGGTGTAAGCCAAGTTCTGGCTGTCTTTCTCTGCCTTTGAGAAAATTACAGCTCAAACGAGCTGTTCTTGAATTTTCCTGTTTTGACGTCATAACAGGAACGGTTACCTCGCTTTACTTCGCCAAGAGAATTGGCACGCCCATGCGATCACCATATTTGTTTGTCCTCAAGAGATCATGGCTTGTGAACGAGGCTCGGGCTGCACTGGCCGGTCGGCTTTCAACATCATTGACCCCCAGTACTGCATCTGGCCCACAGCGGAGGCACCAAACGCGGCGCGAGATTAAGCAGGGCTAGGCTAGCCAGCTATCCCCACAATAAATTGGATTACATTTGATTACTGCTGTGCTGTTGTGTCTTTGTTTGCACTGTGTACTCAATGCGCATCACTGATGCTTTTCATATGATAGGAAAATATCTAAAAATAATGCTATAATCAACACTTACTCGTAACTCGTTCATCTCCTGTAATGGTACATTACATGTGTTACAAAGTTGGTAATAAGGAGGTAGACGGACTCAGTGTGACTGAGACTCATGTTTATTCAGAACTCTCAGATACAAACAAAATAAACTTGCGCTGACAGCGCTCTCACAACTCAGTAGATACAATATAACTTTGTTAGCAATCTCTCTGTCTTTGGTCCATTGATGTCCGGTTCGCGAACGAATCATTCTTTTGAACCGGTTCATTTTAGTGAACCGGTCGTTCACCAAATCAGACTGAATCGTTCTAAACGGTTCGCGTCTTAAGTCAGCGCTGATCCATAATTTACTAAAGTTACTAACTTTCTGACCTAAGTGACAGTCTCTCCGACTACAAATAAACTAATAACCTGAAGTATATGCTAGTAACTACAACAGTTCACTGAACTGAGACGTGCTGAGAGAACTGATGGGAAGTGACATCCGTCTCTCTGGCAGCCTTGTGCCTCGTAGACGTCGTTAAACCACGCCCCCTCCACTCATTTAAAATGCAAAGATGTCAGCCAATCACAAGAGTGGGCGTTTTTACTGAAGCCTTTTATTTCTAAATTATGACATTATATGATGTAAAAATCATACTAACATTATAAGTACACCTCAGAATACATTATAAAAAAAAAATAAAAAATCCATGCCACGGGACATATGTAATGCAAATCCAAGGGTTCACATAATTGTTTAATCCTCTATTGTGATTGTTTACAAAGTGTGCTTAGTAAAGAAACACCATAATTTCACGTATACTGGTTTGTGTGTTTTTTGTTTATGCATACTGGAAGTTTCGTGCTCAACCTGTAACCTTTTTGTTCATCCATAATGACAATCCTATATAGCACCTTAGTCAAAGAACCGGTGAAGAACCTCTGAAGAACCTCTGAAGAACCACTGAAGCACCAAAATTGGTGCTATATAGCACTAAAAAAGGTTCCCCTATGATTACGAGCCAAGAACCTTTTTTGGTGCCATATAGAACCTTTTTTTTTAGAGTGTGGCAAAAATAAAGGTTCCAACAGGGTATTTTTGCAATAATGCCACAGAAGAACCATTTTTGGAACATAGAAGACAATTTTTCCCACTATAAATACACTTTTTTGGAATGGAAAGGGTAACACTTTACAATAAGGTCTCATTAGTTAATGTATTAACTTAATATGAAATAACCATGAGCAATACATTTGTTACAGTATTTAATAATATTATTTTAGTTAATAAACATCCAGCTGTTCATGGTTTGTTCATGTTAGTTCGCAGTGCATTAACTAATGTTAACACATACAACTTTTGATTTTAATAATTAGTAAATGTTGAAATTAACATTAACTAAGATGAATAAATGCTGTAGAAGTGCAGTTCATTATTAGTTCATGTAAACTAATGAACTTATTGTAAAGCATTACCATGGAAAGGTTCCATGGATGTTAAAAGTTATTCTTGAAAAATAGATGCCAAGAAAGAACCTTTATTTTTAACCTTTTTGACATCTGCATGGTTTCTCCTATACAATTTCACATACTCACCTCTCCTTCTGAAGACTCTAAAGTGAGATCTTTCCTACAAGAAGCTTTGAATTCCCCTACTCCCGCGTTCACTTCAACACCTTTGGGAGCCTCCAGTGTCAGTGTCCTTGTCGGAGACTCTAGCCTGTTAGAGGAAGACAGACTTTAATGAAGTAATGACAACAAATCACTGTTTTTAATGCATACAGCTTTCATCTGGGCAAATAACAATCAAAACCTTCCTAAACTGTCTTCTCTCTCATGAAAAAAAGTGATTCATTCTAGTGAGTCAAATTGTTCGTATGATTCACATCAAAGAACACTCCAAAAAAATAGGTTGTTTTAAGCAAATATTTAAATCCAACCACTGGGTAAAAACAACCCAATTGCTTAGAGTGAACAATTTAATGATTTGAGTCATTTTGAGGCATTTGAATGTGCCTTTTTTGTATTTAGTATTGCAGTTTAATGATGTCAGCTGTTATCCCAGTTGAGTTCATGTATTTATAACCCTTTGTTTACGTGCCATAAAAATACAGCCGTTAGTTCAGGCCCTCTAATCTGATTGAACAAGCAGGGCTTCGAGAGTGCTGATATTTAGTATAACAATATTGGAACATTTCACTTTTCTCAAAAGTGCAGACTATGGGCTTCATATTCAAGCTCTATTTAGTGCTATGAGACTTGTGAGAGACAAATAATGTGCAAAAGAGCAAGTGCATGGTTAGAAGAAAATAATCAATATGAGATCTGTCAGGGAATGAGATAACTAAATGAACTGTCCACTCCTTAATATCCACCACCTTAAAACAATGAGAAAGAAACAATATCGATCAGGAGAGAGAGAGAAAGAAAAAAGGAAGCGTTTGCAAGTCCGTCAACATGAACTGCGTTTTACTTCTATACCGTGGAGTTTGTCAAAAGCAAAACAAGACATTAAATGAGACAAAAGGGACAAAAGAGAGAACAGGACTCGATTTTATCTGGAATTAACTTGATAGTGAAAAAGTGAGTATACTTATAGGCTAGTAGAATGGAGCCAGAAAGAAATAAATAATTGCTTTTTTTAATAATTGCTAATTTGGCTATTGGTTGATTCATACCCTGCATGGTCTATGTGGCTTCAACAAAAGAGGAACGCTGTTATCCAATTAGTCAATATATTTCACAATGGGTGCAGCAAAAGTAAAAATGATGTTCTTATTTTTATTTACTTTGACTCAAATGAACAGAGCAGTTCATTCAAAATATGAAATTAGTTATAATGCAAAGTAATAATAGAAATGTAATATTTGAGTGAACCATACTACTGTTGAAAAGTTTGGGGTTGGTAATATAAATACAGTATACAGTGCTCAATACATCAACAAAGTATTGAGCAAAGGCTGTAATGTACATGTGATGTTTTTAATTTTTTATTTTTAATAAATTTGCAAAGAAACAAACTTCTTTCACGTTGTCATTATGGGGTATTGTTTGTAGAATTTTGTGGAAAATAATGAATTTAATCAATTTTGGAATAAGGCTGTAACATAACAAAATGTGGAAAATTTAAGCATTGTGAATACTTTCTGGATGCACTGTATATTAGGGCTGTCAATCGACTAAAATTGTTTAATCAAATTAATTACACGAAATGGTGATTAATTAAACTAATTAATTGCAAATTAATCGCACATCAAATTTGGCTGAGAAATCACCCCCAAAAGATAAGTGAAATGAGAAAAGCATCAAATAGACATTACAAAAAGAAGCTTAAGAAAGAAATATTATATTTGATTGAACATAGCATTTATTACACATAAACTTTTAGGCTGCAAAAGTCATTAGAGTAAATTATTATTATTTTATTTTTTTATGAAACAATACTCTAAATAAGAAAATAAAACTGTCAGTAGGTGGCGGCAAATGTCTAAATGAGTAAGTCATGGAGTAAATGGTTCTCTTTATGAATGGACCATTGAATCATTCGTTCGCCACCATCAACTGTATGAAATGCCTGGGGCGGCATTTTTTTTCTTTTCTTTTTTTTTTCTGGATCCTTTGATTAATAGAAAGAAAAAATATTTACTTTAATGCATCCAAAAAATAAAAAATAAAGTAAAAAAATAACAGTTGTCTATTCCTTTAGAGGCACAATTTCTAAGATTTTTACATTCAAATATCCAAAAACACCAAAGACACTTTAATATATTATATGTTTTATTAGACAAGGGAACAACAGTTTGGATACATTTATAGACAGAAAACAAATCATTGTTATATAGCTCAACACGTTTAGTCTCATTGTTTGAATCTCATTTTTTTGGATTTATCGCGAGTACCATGCCTAATACCGATCTAACTTATTGCAGTGTGCAACAAGTGTTTCATAGTAGTTGCCGAGCGTACACAGAGTAACGTTAATGCATAATTTTATATCAATCAAATGTATCTAATATGATCAACAGTACGGAAGCTGCTGTCGAGCCGTGTGTCGTGCTCATCTCTCATAAGCAATCGCTCCAGCAGCCACGTTGCGCTCCCACAACACTCGGCCCCGCTCTGCTTCATACTGCACTAACATTAATAATCTCATCCATGAACATGATTTCTGCCCCAGTCCCATCCATATTCTTTTCCACCGGCTGTAAGGTGAAGATGACATCTCCCATGAATCTGTGCTCAATCTTGGTGTCATCAAGCTACACCGTTGTTTTGAAAAGGCGAGCGCTAGCGGCGGAAATCTACATACTATGCCTTTAAACGCATGCACACAGATGATGAAAAAAACTAAAACACACTATTTGTAGCATCAAAACACAATACATGATTCTCTGTCCTCTCTTGCTCTATCTGTAAGATCTCCTGTCCTCTAAAAAGAAAAACGCAATTTAAAAAAAAAAAAGTAGCAAAACAAAATATCTTAAGTGAGCAGAGAGTGGACTTGATTTTATATGGAAGATAAGAAAGGCCTGCTTTAGTCTCGTATCTGCCTGATTCATTATTCTGCCAGACAATTCACCCATTTAAGCATACAGCTTGACCTTTTCTGCCACTCTGACAAATTTATGTGTCGGGATATTTGTTACAGGCGTATAAAAAGCAATAAATAAATATGACTCTTTAGAATTTTACACTAACATCACATTTATACTCCTTTTGCTTCCTATTGAAAATCTTTGGTCTTTGTTCAAAATACATTTATGTGGTGGTGTTCTGACTGGCAGCTTCCAGGTTTACTGGGCTACAAGGCCAAGAGAGTTCTAGAAAAAGAATTCAACAGTGAATGTTACAGTGATAAATATGTAATATATCTGCTAGATTCACACTGTGAAGTTGTAGCTCAAGGACACCAGTCCAAAACTGAAATGTGGTGACTGTATGCCATATGAATACATATGTAGAGTTCTGAAGCATGAGCTTGAAATCAGATTACAATTTTATGATTTAAAAATGTTATGCTAATCCAAAATTGCCTTTTATAGTCTGACTTTGGCTACCACAACATGCCAGGCAATTTCTATGATGCGCTTTTGATGCGACTAAGATATGTAAATAAGATATGTAAATAAAGTACTGTACATGTTAGGTGTCTTTGCAGTTTATCATATTCAAGTCTAGAATTTGTGATTTCAGACATAAGATGTTAAGTAAACCATAATTTCTGTAAAATAAGTTGTGCATAGTTTTAGTAGTATTTTACACACATAAACACTGAATTATAAACTGAAAGAAAAAAAAAACAATAATAATAATAAAATTAATAATAATAATAATAATTTAAAAAGATAATAATTAAAAAAAAAAGATTACAACTTTAGATGAACCTCCCACTCTCAAAAAAATAATTGGTTCTTTTTTTAATGCATTATTTCTTACTTTTGCAAACCTTTCTACAATAAGCCACCAAATTAGATTTTCTCCTCTCATGAGTTTTGTGTGCTTCGACGTACCATTTATCACTATGTCTCCAACATGCTCATGGTCACAGAAGCTGGGTACTGACTTTTGACTTTTGAGAATAAGACCAATGATGACATTAAGCAGCTCAATACGAACAGCTAACCTTTGACTTCATGTTCCTCTCTGAGTATTTACTTTTGGTTGCAGCCTTTCAGATTGATGAATGACACTGTACCATGGGTAAATGAACATCAGCCAAAGCCAAAGATGAGAAAAGTGTTGCATTTGACATTTTCAAGCCTCCCTGAGTTTTAAAGCTCCTCTCTGTGTGATTCTCACTCACTGGGCTCCATGATGTTATAGGACAAAACCAAGAGGACTCTTAGAAACTCATTTAGAAAGTTTCAAAAGTTGTGATAATTAGTTTTGGTGGTGACAAAAAAGAGACACATTGAGACATCGCTGCTTTTTTTAACATCTTTCTTTTTTGCTACTTCCTGCTTCGCTACTGTTCGGACGCTCTTGCTTACTGCTCCGCGCTTTGCTCTATCACTTCTATATTTTAACCCCAAATTTCAACTTAAGCAAATCAGCACAGTGCTCAAACGACAAAGCTTGACTCCAATGATAAAATTACAAACTCTGGTGACTGGATTACTAAACAAAAAGCGGAATATTTCAACCGACCAGCCTCCCACTGCCTTCAGCTTACATTCCGGAGAAGGGAAAACACAGCTGCCTACATTCAAAAGGATAAGAACTTTTACAAAGACTTTTACAAAGGATTGCAGTTCTTGAAACAAAGTTATTTGTGGAACCATCCAACCAGACAATCACACAGCAGAGCTTCATCGTGGATGCCGTCTGCACACTGCCGGTGAGTCCCATAAATGTAGTGCTACTCAACAGTTAGAGAAACAAGTAAATGATCAACACACTAATCGATGGCACAAACAGGGAGCGAGACCCAAAGGCACTCGAGACATCAGATTGTCACGAGCATCACATATTGCCGCAGTAGCATGCTCTACCCCAGACACAAGGATTGCAAACACTAGTTTCCTACCACCAAATATACATCTTGAAAACAGATTTGAAGTGTTAATGAATGTGGGTGAGGAATCCCCAAACGTGATGAATGTGACCGAACACAGATCGAATCAGCCCGTAGCTAACACTGATGCTAACAGGCGCTCAAGGTCGAGCAGACAGCGGCCCTCAGCTCAGAGGGCAGCCGAGCCCAGGACTCTGATAGTGGGTGACTCCACAGTCAGAAACATTAGCAGCAGGGATACAACTACATGCTGCCTTCCACAAGCAACAGTTTCTGATGTCAACAGGGAACTTAAGAACATTCTGATGAAACATAAGACTGCAAATCGACTTATCATTCATGTGGGGAAGAACGGTATTCAGAGAGAGCAGTCAGAACTCCTTAAGAGGGATTTCAATGAACTTTTTGAAACACTTAGAAAACTGAAAGTTCAGCCGTTCATCAGTGGACCACTTCCAGCAAGAGGAACAAATAGGTTCTCACGGCTACTTGGGCTTAATACATGGCTGCAAAAAAACTGCAACATGAAGGGAGTTAACTTTATCGACAACTTTAATCTCTTCTGGAGTCAGAGACAACTGTTTACATCAAATGGCCTCCACCCAAACAAACTCGGTGCAAGAGTGCTAAAGGACAATATTTATTTTTCCCTTCATCATTCTTCAGCTGTGTGTGCTAACCCACTCAACCTGGATGGCACACACACACACCAGTATAGAGTATGGATGATCACAGGACTTCATTTCAGCATCTGAATGGACATGCGGTTGATACACCCCACAAGGACAATGATAACACCACGCAGCCACAACAACCACTTCTCATGGACACACTCCCAGCTGAGCCCCGCCCTCAGAGCTCACCACAGACACACTGTGACGGATTAGAACTGCTCCAAGTGACACAGATCGAGGCACTAAACAGTAACATCTCAGCCCAGACTGTGGAGACTGTGGAGGCACTGGTAAAAATGGGGACCATCGGGGGTCAGACTGCTGAACTTTTACACCTTATGTGTGGTCTGAGCAATAAGCTGGAAGAAATGTCTAAGTCACTCCATGAACCGGACGATAACATATTGTAGTTTCCGGTAACACCAGAGCAACAGCCCCCCTCACCAGACATTTTATTCCTCTCTACAGCATCCCTGCTTCTGAGCTTCACAGAGAAAATGGATTTTGTTTATACTGGAACCAGACAATCACACTCGATCGCTGCGAGCCCCCAGATATCAACCAAAGAGCGTCGAGCCCCACAACCACTAAAGACTGTGGGCCCAGCTCGCTCTGCCCCTCCTCCTGTGAGATTTCTCCGGTCACAACGCCAGGGCACACACCCTCCTCCATCTGCAACAAAAACAACTGATACCAGCTCTCAGTGATATGTTCTGGGTCCTCGCAACGTCAACAGCAACTTTATCAAATGTTTACAAAACAAGCGGGAACCCATTGTGCCTGTCTCTTTCTCTATTTCTGTTCTGTTACGTGATAGAAAGTCTAAGGCCTTCTCAGGCCGTATGGCAAACCCATCTAATCTGCGACCTGTTACTTGTCAAGCTAAGATTACTGTGGGGGAAAAATAAAATGAATACTGTTAAGTTAGCACTTTTAAACATCCGTTCACTTAAAAACAAATCATTTCTAGTCAACAACTTAATAACCACAAACAGCCTAGATTTTTTTCTTCTAAATTAAACGTGGCTAGAATACAGCTGCAGTGCAACAGTCCTCAATGAAACAGCCCCTCCTAACTTTACTTTTATGAGTGTCTGCAGGGCAGTCAGGAGGGGTGGGGGGGTCACTGCTCTTTTTAAAGATGTTTATCAATGTAAGCAAGTATCATTTGGTGACTATTTGTCTCTAGAATATCTGGGCATTGTGCTAAAAGGTGCTCCACACATCCTGCTTATCATTATTTACAGGCCTCCAAAATATTGTCCAGCTTTTATTGATGACTTTACAGAGCTTTTATCAGCAATCTCATCTGAGTATGACTGTTTTGCTATTGCTGGGGATTTTAACATTCACATTGACAATGCTGAATCCAGTACAGCAAAAGATCTCATGACTGTTCTTAACACTTTTGATTTGACACAACATGTACACGGACCCACACATGATCGTGGACACACTCTAGATTTACTTATCAGTAAGGGTCTAAACATTCCATCGATAGTTATTAAGGATGTGGCACTGTCTGATAATTTCTGTATTTTCTTTGATATATCAATCTCTCCTGCCATTGAAACTAGATCTGTCTCTGTCAAAAAAGAGATGCTTAAATGAGAACACTAGTGTCCTGTTAAGGAAGGCTATATCTCTAACACCAAGCACATCTGCGGACTCTGTTGATTTTCTCCTTGACTCTTTTAACTCAAAAGTTAAGAGTGTAATTGATGATATTGCTCCTGTGAAAAAAAGAGTGGCAAAAAAGAGTGGCAAACAAAAAGCACCTTGTGGAAACTCAACAGCAGTGCAATTAATGAAAAGACAATGCAGGAAAGATGAGCGCACGCATATGGCGAAAGACAAAACTTGTAGTCCATTACAACATCTATAAAGACAGTCTTCGTGCTTTCAATGTGGAACTAGGCAAAGCTAGACAGACCTTCTTTTCAAATATTATAAACAGAAACAAACAACACGCGCACTCTTTTTGCTACTTTAGAGAGACTAACAAACCCTCCGAGTCACATTCCCAATGAAATGCTCTCAGACAGCAAATGTAGTGAGTTTGCTTTCTTCTTCTCCGAGAAAATCAATAATATCAGAAATGCGATCAGCACATCCTTGAGTTGCTCTGGGGTGAGTCAGATCAGACCACAACCTCAGAAAGTTACTATGACTGATTTTGAAGCAATTGATGGTCAAATTTTAGAAGAAATTGTACAGCACCTAAAAACATCAACCTGCGCCCTTGACACACTCCCCACTTATTTTTTTTTTTAAAGTGTGTTTAACTGTTTAGAAGCAGATCTCCTAGAAGTGGTAAACACCTCACTTCTTTCTGGGACTTTTCCAAACTCCCTTAATACCGCAGTAGTTAAGCCTCTCCTGAAAAATAGAAATCTGGATAACTCCATACTGAGCAACTACAGACCAATCTCAAATCTCCTCTTCATAGGCAAGATCATTGAAAAAGTTGTTTTCAGTCAGCTGAACAAATTCTTGAACTCAAACGGATACTCTGACAATTTTCAATCTGGTTTCCGATCGCATCACAGCACAGAGACAGCGCTCTTAAAGATAATAAATGATATACGCCTCAATACAGATACAGGCAAAACATCAATTCTGTTACTACTCGACCTCAGTGCTGCATTCAACACTGTTGACCACAACATACTTCTTGACAGGCTAGAAAATTGGGTTGGGCTTTCCGGAATGGTCCTCAAATGGTTCAGGTCATACTTAGAAGGGAGAGGTTATTATGTGAGTATAGGTGACCATAAGTCTGAGTGGACATCTGAGATTCCCACAAGGGTCAATTCTTGCACCACTCCTATTCAACCTGTACATGCTCCCACTGAGCCAAATAATGAAAAATAACAAAATGGCTTACCACAGCTATGCTGACGACACCCAGATCTACTTAGCCCTATCACCTAATGACTACAGCCCGATTGACTCTCTGTGCAAATGCATTGAAGAAGTTAACAGTTGGATGTGCCAAAACTTTCTTCAGTTAAACAAAGACAAAACTGAAATCACTACATTTGGAAACAAAGATGAAATTCACAAGGTGAACGCATATCTTGAGGCTAAAGGTCTAAAATCAAAAAATCAAGTCAGGAATCTTGGTGTGATTTTGGAGTCAAACCTGAGTTTCAGTTGTCATGTCAAAGCAATAACTAATTCAGCATACTATCATCTCAAAAATATTGCAAGAATTAGATGCTTAATTTCCAGGCAAGACTTAGAGAAACTCTTTCATGCTTTTATCACCAGCAGGGTGGACTATTGTAATGGCCTTCTCACCGGCCTTCCCAAAAAGACCATTAGACAGCTGCCGCTCATACAGAATGCTGCTGCCAGGATTCTGAGCAGAACCAGAAAATATGACCATATCACACCAGTCCTCAGGTCTTTACACTGGCTTCCAGTTACATTTAGGATCGATTTTAAAGTACTATTACTTGTATATAAGTACAATACATTGCAGATATGCTGATTAAATACAAACCCAACAGATCACTCAGATCATCAGGATCAAGTCAATTAGAAATACCAAGGGTTCACTCAAAGCAAGGAGAGTCTGCTTTTAGCTTTTATGCCAGCCGTAGCTGGATTTACTGAATGAGCTATTCCACTGTACGTCCGACTGATTGCACCTTATCGTATGCTTTGACTGAATGAGCTCTGTGCTCTGTCCGAACTGCTTGCACTTTAATTGTTTCAGTTTAACCCGGTTTTTATTTTTAGTGTTAATTATACTTTTATTTATATATTTTTCTTTATTTTTTCTTTTCTTTTAATTCCTATTATAACTGTTATACTATATATATATATATTTTTTTTATTATTATTTTTTTTTTTCACTTATGAATATTTTAACTTCATTTCTGTGTAAAGCACTTTGAATTGCCACTGTGTATGAAATGTGCTATACAAATAAACTTGCCTTGCCTTAACAGACTTAACATCATCCCAATAGTTTCAAGTGCTAAAATCTGAATCACAACCTTGCTGATAATGGTGTCAAAAATAGGGCTTTCAAGAAGGTTCACTGGAGCTCTTGACCCTCTGAGTGGGTTTCCTCTATAGCTCGCTGAGCTTGTGGCCCAATGGCCCATTTCTTGTCTTCAACATTCCCTGACAAATCCTCGAATCGGTCAAAAATGACTTTTCGCAGCCCACCCGTCTGCTGTGTGAAATGTAGCTGGGGAAATTGTGGCTGGCAGCAAGACCCTGTGAGAAAACGTAAAGCAATTTCATGCCTGTGCGCATCCATTGCTGATAATTTAATTGATAGTGATAGAACTGGGGGACCACCATGGTCAGAAACGGAAGCAGGAATAAGGTAGGCCCACTGGGTCTCTAAAGCACTGCTGCGGCGAGGAAGGAGGTTACAGGAATAAAGGAATGATATTGTATCTTAGTTCACTCCTGTTGAAGAATATCATTCACTCGAGTGAGACCATGTGTCTTGGGAAGGAACCACTTCAGGTCTACTTCAAACCAAGATGAAAAGAGATAGAAAAGAGCGAAAAAGATGGAGAGAGTTAGAGAGCAATTTAGATTGTTGTTCACCAAAATAAAGGACAGTGACAATATGCAATCACAATATGGCATCATTCATTAAGTTTATGGCCAAATGCAACTTTTATTTAAAAATACATAAACAAGGTACTTATATGTATACTTTTGGTCATATACACTATCATTCAAAAGTTTAGGTTTGGTGAGATGGTTCATGTTTTAGAAAGGAGAAATCTATGTTTACTATGGCTGTATTTATTTAATTGAAAATGCAGAACAAAATAGTTTTTCCTGTTATGGCTTCAGTCTCACATGATCCTTGAGAAATCATTCTGGGTGTTTTCACACCTGCCTCATTTAGTTCAGTTGAATCACACTAGAGTTTGTTGCCCCCCTTGGTGCAGTTCGTTTGGGCAGGTGTGAATGCAGCAATCACACTCGGGTGTGCACCAAAAGAGGACCAAACAAGCGTACTGAGACCTCCTTGAATCGGTGGTCTCAGTACGCTTTCAAACATACACTGGAGCGCTTTGTTTATGGTGAGAATGTGATCCGACCTCGAACAGACCCAACTGCCAAAAGAACTGCGCATTTTTTTTACTAAACAAGCTGCCGCAGTCAGCTGCGCTGCGCCTTCGTTGTTTGCAGTGTATTAAAACATTATTTTCCAGCTGCATCCATGCTTCATTCTCGAAATGTATAGTATGCCTAAAGTGGTGTACAAACTATATAGTATATGATGACCAGGGATACAATCAGCCCTCGCAGTCGTCTTTCCAATAGTATGACTTACAAAAGTGACTTGTTGTCTGCTGGCTTTTCCTCCTCTCTTTGTTTACTTCCGGGAAATCCGTTGGAATTTTCCCACACGTTAATTCTGACCAATTGAAGACCAGTTTAAGAAATACGTTCAAAGACACATCAGGCCAATGAGTGATGTGTTGTCATGTGAATGCATTTTGGTTTGTTTCACCAACTCGTCAACTGATTCAGACCAGAGCAACCAGTGTGGTGTGAAAAGGAACCAAAACGTCTGAAAATGCTACAATAGCCCTATTCAGATGGTATTTCTTTCTCATGTGGACGTCTGTAAAAATAAATTTGCATGCCACCTCAGTGATAAAACTTGTGCATTTGGATGCCGATTTATTCACGGTGGAGCAGCAAGTTTTATGATCCTGCGCACCTGGGAACGCACTGCTCACGTGGTCAATAACATGATTGTATGCTGTAAATAAAATGTAATATTCTTGGTATAATAAGAATAACTGCATATTTAATTGAATGATAGGAAACTAATAGCCTAATTATTATTTAATTATTTAAATCTGTTTAAAAATAGGAAGATATATAGACATGCCTTATAGTCAAAATGGTTTTCTGTCTTGTATTTTATCTCAAAATAAAAGATGTAATTTTATTCCACATGGACATGTAGAAATAAGTTAATACAGCCTCTTATTTACATGAAGTAAACATAATGCTAACATATTGCTTCTGTAATAACGGCCCATTTCAAATGTTTACGTGCTTTTCTTTTTAATTTTTGAGCGGTGATGGAATTTATTGCTCTTGTAAATACTTGCCAGCATTTCAGTAATAAAAGTCTAGATCTTTAAAATAGATCCAAATTACAGCAAAGCGCAACCGTACGGTGCTCTGCAGTGGTCAAAAAGGATATAAACAGTGAATTTTGCAGTGATATATTCTTGAAAACTCAGAGATGTGGATTCGGACGGCAATTAAATTATCACACAACCTTAGTGTTTGTCAAAAAACAGTAGGTAATTCTGCCGGGGATTTTTACGCAGGTGGTGGGAGAAAAACACTGACATTCAGGATTTGGACGGCAATAAAATCACAGACAAACCCCTGTAAATTATGAAAATACCTTATGACCGCATGAGAAACAATTACCGTCTGAATAGAGCTAATGTATGTAACATTTTGCCCTTGGTCTGGACAAAATTAATTGAACTACAGATGTGAAAGCACCCTAAAAGCTGTGTTCACACTAGGGGTTGACCAGACTAGTCGACTTTAATGCTCTGCCATGATGCTTTAAGCTTGAAGTCGACTAGTCGTTGATCAACGTCTATAAAAAAAATAAAAAATCTTTTAAGTCCACTTACGCTCTGTTAAAATGACAAATAAATGCAAGAGCACTACACAAGATATGTTTGATTATACCATCTGGATGCTTAAATTTTACATTTTAAACAGCTTATTGTACACATAAGTTAATCGCTTTATAAACTAATGCGCTGCTCTATCGTAACGCACACACATACAGACAGTAGCTTATGCATCACGTGTCGATCGCACGCACAGAAACATTCAGTATAGTGTAGAAAATTTTTGTCAACACTGTTCTGTTATTTATCAATACAACTGTTTAGAAACTGAAAGGTTCTAGCATATATTTCTTAGTAACTAAATCCCACAGCTTCACTAATAGTAGAGAGATGCTGCCAGGTAGTATTCATTCACACGCAATTGCTCTCTCACTAATGCATTCATATAAATGTAATCTTTACTGTCCTACTTTATCTGAATCTAAATTAGAAATCTGTGAGAAATATAATGATAAAAAAAAACTGATAAAAATAAGCTGTTGTGTGGGAGCAATAGCCTTGTGGGCAGCGCTGTGTCAAATGCCATTGCGGTCCACAAGGCAACCCACGTTCGAGTCAGGCTTATTTGGTCATTAATGACTTCATCAGCAACTAGTCGACTTTAATCACATAAATGCCGAAAATCTGAAGTCGTTCAACCCCTAGTTCACACTGACAGTGACTTTGTCACTGGTTAATGCTTAACATTAAAGATGAATGAGAAATTGGATCAACAGCCATCTGTCGGATGGACAGATCAAGCAGGCGTCGACCAGCGGACCAGTTGGCTGATAGGCGGCTGTATTCAAATGCACCTGTGTGTATCAGTGTAAGCACTCTGTGAAAAGCGTCATTGATGTATATTAATAACATGTTTTTGAAGTGCTGGTCATTGTAGCCAATCACAGACATATTTGATGAGTGTGTGAGCACAATGGGCAATCAGAGTTGTTTACTATTCCGCTCAACAGTGATCAAAGCGTCACATTTTTTACAGCTCAATACCGATTTGGTATCGCGGTCGGTACTTTTGACTTTTAACACTAGTTCTCTGGAGTGACAATTACACTTCTCTGTCTGGCAATCAGATGGACGAGTCTGGGTTTGGTGGTTGCCAGGAGAACCGTACTTACCTGACTGCATTGTGCCAAGTGTAAAGTTTGGTGGAGGGGGGGATATGGTTTGGGGTTGTTTTTCAGGGGCTGGGCTTGGCCCCTTTGTTCCAGTGAAAGCTTCAACATACCAAGACATTTTGGAATATTTCATGCTCCCAACTTTGTGGGAACAGTTTGGGGATGGCCCCTTCCTGTTCCAACATGACTGCACACTATAGTGCACAAAGCAAGGTCCGTAAAGACATGGATGAGCATTTGGTGTGGAGGAACTTGACTAGCCTGACCTCAACCCGATAGCACACCTTTGGGATGAATTAGAGCGGAGACTGTGAGCCAGGCCTTCTAGTCTAACATCAAATGCGCTTCTAGAAGAATGGACAAACATTCCCATAATCACATTCCTAAACCTTGTGGAAAGCCTTCCCAGAAGAGTTGAAGCTGTTATAGCTGCAAAGGATTGGGCCAACTCCATATTAAAGCCTAAGGATGAAGAATGGGATGTCATTAAAGTTCATGTGCATGTAAAGGCAGGCATCCCAAAACTTTTGGAAATATAGTGTATCTTATTCATCTTAATATTAGGAATGTTGCTGACTGCTGAGTGTTTTCGACACTCTGAACAGCATTTATTGTAAATACAATTATTTTGTAACATTATAAATGTCACAAATGTCACTTTTGATTAATTTAATCTCTGAAAAAAAATAAAAAATAAATAAATAATTATATATATATATTTATTTATTTTCTTACATGAACTGAAGAAAAGTCTTCAGTATTCTTTCAATGATATGATGTATACCTGTATATACCTGAGTGACACTCATTCTGTGGAAAAGACAGATGACAACAAGGGCAATTTACTAAACGGCTCAATAAATGTAAAGGTCACCACCACAGATCGATATGACGCCGAAACCACATACAAAAATCATCTAAAAATTAAGTTTAAACTCTTATGGAAAAAAAAAAAGAAAAACGACTCCACTCATCCATACTGACAGTATTAGGAATGGGCCGAGAGGTAAGGCACTGTATATGCCAGAGTAATCCCTGTGTGATAAGGTAATCAATGGATATGAAGGTCAAGTCCGAAGGGTGGATGTCCTCAATGTCCGTATGAGTGGAAAGTAATTTAATGTGGATTTGAGAGGGCCAAGTTTCCAGGGTCACATCTGCAATCATTACCTAGGCAACTATGAGACTCATATACAGCTACACTACAGTTGAAGTACCCGAGTAGTATCTCTACATGCCTCCCGAACACTCAAGTAAATCAAATGTAATTTCCAGGCACGATCGTGGCCAATCAGTCACTCATGGGCTCAGGGTCGCTGATGCACTTTTGTCATGATTTAAAACCATCTTGCTCTACCCAAACTTTAACCACAACCATTATAAGAGAAGCAAAAAAAAATGTCATCTCATAAATGAGAACTCGAGAGCTGGATATGCCAGGTATGAGGTGAATCTTGTCAGATACTTGAAAGATGAGTCTAAGAGTGGCCTTTAGCTGAAAAGATGGAGAGAGATAAGAATTCATGGTTAATGTCCCTGGCTGGGATCAGCAGACTGAGATACAATCTTCACAACTACATTTATATATATATATATATATATATATATATATATATATATATATATATATATATATATATATATATATATATATATATATATATATATATATATATATATATGTAGTTGTATGGTATTTTAACAAAAAAGGGAAAAAAAGTTTATTTAAAAAGTTTAAAAGGTTTACTCGAACTTTGGTTCGAGACTCTTTGAATTGTCTTATTTGATTGGTTTACAACAATAAAGTCATTAAACATAAGTGGGGTGAAAAATCTCTTGACAAGCAGATAGAATGATAGAACGATAGATAGAATGATAGATAGAATGATAGATAGATTTAAATCCTATTGTGAAATTTGACATAGCAATTGGACATCAACTGATGATGAAAAAGATCTGTGATTTAAGAAAAATTATAGATAATATCAATCAATGATTGTTCTTTCATCATTATCACAATGCCTTTCCATGGGAACAAATGTTCACTTTGTGCCATTAAGACAACGTAAGACAATAAAGACCTACTGGATGAATGATAGCCATTGTTTAATTACTTTATAAGGAGAAATGTGGCACAGAGGACATACTCACAGCTACAGAAGTAATTTGCCAAAGTATGCCAAAATGGTCGAAGGACTGAGTCTATATTTCGACTGGCTGTGGAGATTCAGGTGTGCAATAAATCTACCAAAACCCCTTCAAATCCCCCCTCAACAATCTCCCTCACTATCCTTCCATAATTATGTTCTAGAGAGGAAAAGTGCTGGCTGTCTCATCTTTTTTTTTGTCCTTCAGTTTGGTTCAGTTTTCACTGGAGCTGGTGGACAGATCATTGAGACCCAAAGCATTGATATCGATATTGTATTTTTTTTTTTGAACTTTAAAGGGGACATATTATGTCGCTTTTTACAAGATGCAATATACTGTAAGTCTCTGATGTCCTCAGAGTGTGTATGTGAAGTTTTAGCTCAAAATACCCCACAAATAATTGTTTATAACCTGTTAAAATGTCCATGGATTTAGGCTAATTTGCGCTTTGTTGTTATATATGCAAGTAAGGGTTCTCTATATTTTACACTTTACAGCATTAGCAGAGATATTTATTTTTTATCTTTAACCTGTTAGCCTGAACCCCCGCTTTTGAAAAAATCCTAAGAAATGGCATACTCAAACTAAAACAGATACAGTTCATGAATCCTTTGCACTAAAAGCATAAGTATGGTCTCATTTTAAAGCAACATTTAGTTATAATTTAATTAATTTAAGAATGGATGCAATTTGTTCAGTAAATCACTGTTAAAAAAATAAAACAAAACAATTTTATATTTCGTTTTTTCTCCCCTGCTGTACCAAACCCGTACCAAACCGTGACTTCAAAACCGAGGTACATACCGAACCTTCAGTTTTGTGTACCGTTACACCCCTAATATATATACACTCACCTAAAGGATTATTAGGAACACCATACTAACACTGTGTTTGACCCCCTTTCACCTTCAGAACTGCCTTAATTCTACGTGGCATTGATTCAACAAGATGCTGAAAGCATTCTTTAGAAATGTTGGCCCATATTGATAGGATAGCATCTTGCAGTTGATGGAGATTTGTGGGATGCACATCCAGGGCCCGATGCTCCCGTTCCACCACATCCCAAAGATGCTCTATTGGGTTGAGATCTGGTGACTCTGGGGGCCATTTAAGTACAGTGAACTCATTGTCATGTTAAAGAAACCAATTTGAAATGATTCAAGCTTTGTGACATGGTGCATTATCCTGCTGGAAGTAGCCATCAGAGGATGGGTACATGGTGGTCATAAAGGGATGGACATGGTCAGAAACAATGCTCAGGTAGGCCGTGGCATTTAAACAATGCCCATTTGGCACTAAGGGGCCTAAAGTGTGCCAAGAAAACATCCCCCACACCATTACACCACCACCACCAGCCTGCACAGTGGTAACAAGGCATGATGGATCCATGTTCTCATTCTGTTTACGCCAAATTACCTTGGTTGTAACGAGTGTTTTTTTCAGTCAAAGTTGCTCTTCTATCAGCTTGAATCAGTCGGCCCATTCTCCTCTGACCTCTAGCATCAACATGGCATTTTCACCCACAGGACTGCCGCATACTGGATGTTTTTCCCTTTTCACACCATTCTTTGTAAACCCTAGAAATGGTTGTGCGTGAAAATCCCAGTAACTGAGCAGATTGTAAAAAAATCAGACCGGCCCGTCTGGCACCAACAACCATGCCACGCTCAAAATTGCTTAAATCACCTTTCTTTCCCATTCTGACATTCAGTTTGGAGTTCAGGAGATTGTCCACACCCCTAAATGCATTGAAGCAACTGCCATGAGATTGGTTGATTAGATAATTGCATTAATGAGAAATTGAACAGGTGTTCTTAATAATCCTTTAGGTGAGTGTATATTCCTAGGTTACATTTTAAGCATCATTGGTGCCCTCCTGATGTAAAGGCTGTTCCAAACAGTAGGCAGCAAATGCATCGTAGCATGTATTTGTTGCTGATAAGGCAATCCCAGAATGCACTGCTGTAAGCTCAGACCAAAAATAAATCCATGAAAACATCAAGTACTGAAAAACATTCAGTACTTGAAAAATGTTGATTAAAAATCATCATCTAATTAAATAAATTTTATTTCACCCTATATGTGTGAGCTATGCATTTATTTGTATCATGTTGTTAGCTCAGCAACATTACTTGGAATTGATTGTGTTTGAATTTCTGTAAGTATCATGTGTTTTATAGGAAGTTCTACTTGTGTGAATTATTGCCCATGGGAAGCATTTCAAATCCATCTCTTTGAGGGTTTCTTTTCGTTTAGGAGGCTGCCTTTGAAAGTAGTTGCCTATGTGCACAGTAGAAACTGAGATACCACGTTGGAACTGAGTTTATGTCTTTGAAAACAAGTGCTTAGTGGACGGCATCTCAACATTTAAAAGTGTAATAATTTCACTTTTGGGCCCAAACAAGGGACGCCAATTATGTAGTGATTTTACCTTCGTCCATCCAAGGACGTTAAGTAAGGTAGTGATTGGTACTCACGTCACCGCAGACGTTGTGATTTTGGATCACACATCACTTGAGGTGTGCTTATGAGTACATCAGATGACCACCTTCCCCCTCTCTTAGTTTGGGACACTAATCAAGGTATTTTACCTTGGCTCTATGAGAACGCTCCAAACGGGAGGCGGTTCAATCATTTTAGATTGAATGTAAAGTGGGGAGAGTTGGTCAGCTGATTTATTTGAAAGATTGGTGAGATTTCTAACTTGTAGAGCCTTTTCTGTATTATCAGCGCAAGTAAGACACAATTGTAATAAAATAGATTTTATTAACAAAAGATAAACAAGAATAACTAACACAACTACTAAATTAATACAATGAATGATAAAGGAATAAAGTGCATAAAATATTTAAAATACATGTGATTAAGTTGAGTGTGGCTATGGAAGAGTTGCGTTATCTTATGGAAAGATAAACTGTTGTTTCTCTGAAACTAAGGTGAAAAACCTTATTATGCATCAAACAAATAAACTAAAGTTTATGTGTTATTAACTAGTATCAGTTAAATTACCTCTAATGTAAATTAGAAAATCATATACTGAAATATACAATAATGCCAAGGTTTCTGGAAAGAGGTTTGGTTAAGTGATATTTACGTTCCACTTGGTTGAGTAAGCAGTCCGATGGAGGTGACTTCTTCCACTGGTTGCAGTGGGAAAGGAGCTGGAATCCATTTCAACAGTCTTGAACACGAAGATCTGTGGGATGCTGATCTCCTGGAGCACCAAAGGGTCCTAAAATCTGGAACACGCAGATGAGGCCCTGAAGTAGGTGCAGAAGGTCCTTAATCTGGAACACGCAGACGAAGGAACCTCGAAGTGAAGGTTTGCTCTCCTGAGCTTAAACTTGTTGCAAATGTCTCTGTGTGTCTTCTGACTCTGTGGGTCAGACACTCAGGACTTGATCAATCCGCTTTGGTCTCTCTGGCATGGAGACTCGAGACATGCTGTAGTCTCGCTGGACTAAAACTCTGAACGTATTGGTTGTTAATGTCTCTTTCCTCACAGGCTGGAGGCTCAGAACGTGGTCATATCTGTTGCTGCCTCACAAGCTGTAGATTCAGATCCTTGGATCTTTTGTTGTCTCTCTGGATGAACCAGAGGCTCAGAACTTGGTTGCTCTGTCACAGTCTTATCCTCGCGGGACAGACTCAGAACTTGGTGAACTGTTTGTCTCTCTCAAGGAGAAACTCAGAACATTACGGTGTATCTGTTATGTCTCTCTTGAAGGGAGACTCAGAACAAGGTGTGTCTGTTGAAAGGGTACCTTTATCCTTTTCTGAATAGGAGGAGATTGCAATTTGGCGCTTCTCCAGTCCAGTGTTGCGATTGGCTGCTGGCATCAGAGGGGGTCCACAGTGAGACTCACCCTCCTTTCTCCTGTGAAACTCATTTGCATACTGTACACAGTTAGAAGTCTTTAAAGTGTCTTTAAAGTTTACCAATGCATTTCTCACTTTCCAAACCACCATCAGAATACCCTTGGCAATATTCTAAACAAATAGAATCCAAACATGATGGGAAAAGATTGAACTGTTCATTCATTTGTTCATTAACAGCTGATTCTGTGAAAGATGTTGCATTACAAATAGCTGTCACTGAGAATACTTATTTCTCTGAATAAGTATGAAATGGATGTGTGTAGTTTACATCAGTCTTAAGGTTTCCAAACATAGTTATGACTGGATTTGGATAGATCATTTTGGTTTTTCTTTCACCCACTACTGCTGAGGTCCTGTGGAATTTTTATGGCAGTCATAGACCAGGACACTAGGGATTTGGGTGAAGGGCAGAAACTGCATGTGGACCAATGAGATGTCTTGTCCTTCCTAGGCTTGGTACAAGAGGTGGTCCTTTTGGCCTCTAAGAGGTGTCTGGCTGTTGTCCAAGCATCTTTATCTGATGGCGTTGGACAGTTTGTTTGTGTCAGTCTACCAAGATTCAATCAAAATGTAGCAAACCTTTGTCCACTGTTATGGACAGAGACGGGCCCGGCCATAAACTGGGCCCTGGAATGTGATGTCCACTACACAAGTGTTAGTCAGCAGATGTTAACCACAGCAAGTGGTGGCTTTATTGGAATGGGATTCAGCTTTGCCAAATCCTTCTGTTACATGCTGCATCCTCATTGACTCTAACACTGTGTCTACACTGGACATGACAGTTATCTGCAGAGCAATAATTTGAGCCCTATTTTAATGATCTGAGCACATGGTCTGAAGTGCATGGTACAGGTGCACTTAGGGCATGTCCGAATCCACTTTTGCTATAGTTTAACGATGGGAAAATGGTCGGTGCACCAGGCGCATGGTCCAAAAGGGTTGTAACTAGTCTCTTAATTTTGGGTGCAACGTGCAATAAACCAGAGTGTCATCTCCCATTCCCTTTAAATGCCATTTGTGCTTAGAATATGGTGGATTCTATTTACAGGGCAGAATTTGTGAGCGGAAAGACTGAACGCTTCTCCAGAGAGGAATCCTTTTATTTTAAATATTTAAAAATGCTTGTGTGCTGCTGTACGTCCCTGTGTTTGTGATAAACAGGAGTTGTGCACCCACCTACTGTATATGCGCATATTACTAATGCGCCCTTTGAATAACACAAAACATACTGTGCTACTGACTTTAGACCAGGTTGTTGTTGGTCAACGGCACAGTCGTTTTCAATTGTCTCAAACTAGCAATGTGCCAACAATGCAAAACTAGTAAAAAACACTTGCGTCGCGCCTTCCGTTGTATTGTGCTGGGTGTATGATAGGGCCCCATGTGTACTGCACAAGACCTGAAAAATTAAGCAAAAACATTTTGATCGCCCCCTAGTGGAGTATAGGTCTTAAACCCCACCCACTCCATGTAATCGAATGGGACACAAAGTTAAAAAGTAAAAAAAAAATCCAATTACACTTAATAAATGTGTTTTAAAATTGTATTTCTTCCAAAGACTGTTTCCTTAATTTTAGTTCTCATCATGCAGATGTATGTTCAGAATGCAGAAAACATGCAGAAAACATGTGAGATGGTGGACCAGTGGGTTAAACCATTGAACTGATATGCAGAAGGTTGCTGGTTCTATCCCAGCGATCATCACCAGTGAGTCCTTGAGCAAGGCACTTTATTCCATGTTGCTCCAGGGGATTGTCCCTGTAATAAGGTCCCTGTAAGTCGCTTTGGATAAAAGCGTCTGCCAAATGCATAAATGTAAATGTATGTTCAA
This sequence comes from Romanogobio albipinnatus, assembly GCA_023566225.1. Lineage (NCBI taxonomy): Eukaryota > Metazoa > Chordata > Actinopteri > Cypriniformes > Gobionidae > Romanogobio > Romanogobio albipinnatus. The sequence goes on from CM042241.1 coordinate 22,325,840, forward strand.
GTGTTCGTTTTCCCAATAAGTTTGGTTTCAGTTAGTTATTTAATTCTACAAAAAAATGGGGTGTAACGTTGTGATTGACAGCAGTGCTTGCGACTGAGTCAGCGAGAGTGGGAGTATGGGTGGGACCTTGATGCTACGGTTCCACCTCAGGATCACTACTGAGCAGACTCGGGCTCTGGACAATGCAATCAGCAATAACCGTCGAAGGAAGCAAAGACGTGCTGTCCCTTTTTTTGTTTGTTTTTTGTCTGTGGTTTACACTGGATGTGGCAAACAAACTGTTGCAAATATGTTTGTTTTTAATGTCAGAAGTAGCGCAAGCGCTTGGAGTAGCGGGACAGCAGTTCATTTATCAGTTTATCAGAAATTGTTGTGTCCCACCGCACCATGCCAGATTCAGTGTAGACAACATCACTGATTATAATGGGTTATATTTGCTTTTATCACATCCCGTCATGACACTTGCATCTGGTGTAGACACGGTGTAAGCCGAAAGAAACCTCAGTAGGTACATCATTTATAACATGATAAATAAACTGAGTAACAAATTAATTAATAAAATTAAAATTATTAAATTAAATTGAATTAAAAATAAATAAATGTAAAATTAAAATAAATAAAAGTTTGCAATGAGTCAATATCCATAATGGCAGTTCAGTCTTTGTCCCTTTTTCCCCTGATTACAATGTTCTGTGGCAAATGTGCCTATACAAATTAATCAAAAAGTGAATAATAGTAAATTTTCCAGCTGCAGTATGTCAGCACACAATCAAATAAAAATGTAATCTTTATTCTATGGAATAATTAACTGCAAAGCACAAGGGATGGAAAAGTTTAATGCACTTCCCTCTAGATGTGACTCTTAGCTGCAGCCCACCAGTATTGATCCAAACACATATGACACTGAGGTGCTGTTCTTTCAAACAAAGATGCTGTGTGTTTGCTTGTTAAAAACCTTCAGACAGAAGCTTCAATCTCAGAATAAAATGCTAGAAAGAAAAAAAACACTCCTTCCTGCATTATTTATACTGAACTAACACACCCTTTTATGAGGGACTAGCTTAAAACGAGTTTGAAGGCCAGTTATTTTCTCAAATCTCTCTTTTTATTGAATATAATTTGTCTGAAGAAATCATCATTATATAGACAAAAGAAAAAACTAACCCCCATATCAATTTAAAAGTGAACACTGCAGCTTGTGGCGGTACAAACAGTGTTTTCTGTGACAAAAAAGATATTAGTGAAATCGAGGGGGGGCTGGCAAAGTTAACTGATCACTAATGGCATGACTCTGTTGCACTCTCACCCTAGGCTCCCTTCGCTAGGCTATTAGCAGCACAACCAAACCCTGTTAGGTAGGGGAGGTGGAAGACAACAGCGAGGCTATTACAGTCTACTTAAACTTGGTCCATGGCCTTCAACAACACCAACTGAGCTGACAGTGACTACATAAAGGTCTGGAAAGAGAGGATTGTAGAGAGTAAACAGAGAGGTGGTGCTTAGAAAATGGAGGACATCCAAGCCGTCTCAAATGGTGGTAATGTTTCTTTGTCTGAGATTTGCAGTTTAATTAATGAGAGCCCGAGGCAAGTTCAAACCTCAGCACTGAGAGCGAAGCATCGAACTAAACAAATGAAGGCAAATGACCAGAATTGTGCCAAGAAGAATAAAAGATGGAAAGCCAGTAGCTGCTGATTGAAATAGCGGTCCAGCAATAGAGACATTTTTAAAATAAAGCAATCAAAACTTTTGTGTTAAACTGTTTTCAATGATTTAGATGCTACTCCATGATGTATAAACTATGCAAAAATATATATATATCAATAACAAAATGAGCAGCACTAATTATAATTTGTCTAAATTAGTGATTACTGTAAATATATAAAATATATTGTTTTTCAAATAGCAGCCCAAGCAATTAATTAAAATTTCTTCCATGAGTCATTCCATTAGAATTATTCCTTTAAATAATTAATAAATATTGGAATTATCTTAAAAGTAAATAAAAAAGGGGGGAAGAAAATACACAGATATGCTTATGGTTTCATTAATTCAGTTCAATTTAAATCTCATTTGTCAGAACTCCAGACTAGCATCTTAGTATCACAAAGAAAATAAAACAGTGTGCAAGATTATATAAGATCTGTGGCACATCAATGCTACGCAACTTTTTTAATGCTTTCAAATAACATTAGACTGTGAAATTGTAATGAAAGACTACAGAAAGCTATGTTATGAATAGTTGAACAAGTATTAGTCATTTGCTGAGTTTCACAGCAAACAGATTAGCTGTAGCAAAGTCAGTGCTAAGTGTGAACAGTTCTGTCAATGGCGATCCCACATTTAAGTTAACATTTTAAGTGAATTCTTTACAGAAAGTAATGATAGAACACTTGGTAAATTATCATTACCAAAAATGCATTAAGCTCTATAAATGCATAAATAGTTTATCCTCAAAATAATGTGACAAATGTGTTATCAAAAGTGTGAGCTCTCATTCATCAAAACCTTGTTACACGCACACAGCATAAGACTGATAGCTTGTAAAAACTCTCAAGTGTCAGGTGGTCTGACCAACTCTCAGTGGGGAACTTGTGAGAAAGTATATCAACAGGATGCAATTGAACTCTGTCGGTGAGACCATATCATAAGACATTAGCCTTTAATACTCTATTAAGTCAATACATGTTCCATTTAATTTAACTGCACAATTCTGAACTCTAAGAGGGACAAAAACACTGAGACAGAAAAGAGGAAGATTTAGAGATGAGAGATTACAAAAACTGACAAACATTCATCTATAAAGGTTTCATATGCCAAGTACAACATAAAGCTGGCTCATAACTCATTATGTAGGCTCATTTCAATTGACTGTAAAGTGCTGTGATAATGAGCACACTTCGATAAAACAATAATTAGAAGAAAGTGAACTTGATTTTTTGTTTCCTGCTTCCGATTTGCAAATGAATGAGGGCGAGAAACACGTAAAGCATGTAATAAGGTATTAATCTCTACAAAATGTTTGAAAAATGTTAATTCTGTAACAAATTCCACTGATGGCAAGTTTGAAGGTGAACCCAAGTGCAGTTTATTCTAAAACAAAACATGAATAGACGCAACATTAGAAAAGACTTGGCTTGACTTGACTTAAAGAAAGAACACACCAACGGCGGTTTACAGGGAACACACATGCAAGAACAACGACCGACAATCAACAAATGAAGCACTGGGGAATATATGCACAAAGGGAAACAATGTTAACCAGGGGGAGTGGCAAATAGGCAACACCAAGGGAAAACTACCCTTACGAAACATAACCATGGTTTTATTATAGTAAAAGTGTAATAACCATGTTTTTTTTGGCTAATTGATTACCATTTATATAACCACAGTTTATCACAAATACCATGGTTAAACTATGGTTAGAGTAGCAAAACCTTACTTTGTGGTTACCATTCTCACAAGACAAGGAAACACAGGCTGGGATTCAATTCACACAGGTCAGTGAAGGATGCCAGATTCTGTCTACCAGACAACCAGAAATTAATGGTGGGGGAGGAGGAGAGAGATGAGAGATAGAGAAGGAGCCATGATGAGTGTTCTGATTATCTGCAGATTTTCACTGTGGCATTATTTCACAATCAAACTGTCTACCCTCTACTGTGAAACAGACTGCAGACTGGGCTGAAATGACAGCAATTCTTTTTTTGTTGTTTTACAACAGAACTGAGAGAGCAACATTCATCACTATGAAATATTATTTATTTATTAGAACATGTAATCTATGAGAGGTCAAAGACCCCTTGGTGGACAGAGAGACAAATCACAGTACCTAATATAGTATGACCCACGTTTTGCATCACAAAAACATTTATTTTAAGACAAACATCATGTCCTAACCACATGCAATGTGTTAAGTTCCCTTTCGAGGGAACTCTCACTGCGTCTGGTTAAGACACTTTGGGGATACTCCCTAAGCACTAGCGAATCTGAAGTCCGTATAGAAACTAGTCCAATCTGATTGGTCGTGCGTGATGACGTCATCGTGACGGCGTACCCGGAAGTATAAAGGGCGAGCCGGCGCATTGAAACGGCAGTTATTGCTCTTCAGCATAGCGCTCTGTGTGACAAGTCTGTCTATTTACTGTTGTCTGTCCAAGAAGTGTGTGTGTGAGAGAGTTCTTTTTAGTAAGTAATTTAAAAAGAAAGAAAGATAATGAGTGAGAACTACAGGCAGTGTTTGCATCCGTGCCCACGTTACATTTCTGGCTCGGATGCACACCTGCTTTGTGTGCAGTGTTTGGGTGTGGAGCATGCTCGGGCAGCTCTCGAGGGAGCCTGTCAACACTGCGAGCTGCTCCCGCTCAGACTGCTTCGTTCTCGGCTGGCCGTTTTTGATGAGGGCGGCCAGCCTCATGAACCTCATGGTTCTGGACCCGCGGCTGTTGAGGCAGCGTGGTGTCGCAGATCATGGGGTTCACAGCGGGACTTGTCAGAGGTATTGGGGCTGCTGCGGCACTTTCCCAATCCTCCTCTGACAGTGTCGATGATCTTCCTCCCCGTGTGGAAGCACGCGCTGCGGCTTCTTCCCCCGGGATGGAGGATCAGATGCTGATCCTCTCTGGTTCTGAGGAACCAGATGAGGGTGGCATCGCGGCGGGTGGTGAAGTAGAAAGCCTATTAGTGCTTCATCCACCCGCCCAGGAGGAGCTGATCGAGGTGTTGACCCGTGCGGTGGCCAAATTAAATATCAGTTGGCCACAAGAGGTGCCGGAGGTCCAGCCAACCAGTAGGCTGGATGACCGGTTCCTCTCTCGCCGAGTGCAAACGCCTCGCCGGGGCTTGCCTTTCTTCCCGGATCTGCACACCGAGGTGTGTAGATCGTGGAAGAGACCCTTCTCCTCGCGAGTTTTCAATCCCCCTGTTTTGGACTATGCTAATGTCCTGGGGGCTCGCAAGGGCGGGGTATGGGGCGATGCCTCGGGTGGAGGAGGCTCTCGCGAGCTATCTTTCGCCCGAGTCCGCATCGTCCCTCAAAGCCCCAGTATTGCCCACCAAGCCCTGTCGGGACACCTCATCCTTGGTGGGCAAGGCATATATGGCGGCTGGTCGGGCTGGTGGGTCCCTGCACACCCTTTCCATTCTGCAGGCCTACCAGGCCGATCTCCTGAAAGAGCTCGACGAGGGCGAGGGACCCTCTCCAGAGGATATTTTGGAGCTCCGGAAGGCTGCGGATTTGTCTCTCCACGTCACCGCGTGACGGTGGAGAGACATTTATGGCTGAATCTATCGGGGATGAAAGAGAAGGACAAGTCCTTCCTCTTAGACTCCCCGATTTTGCCTTCCGGCCTGTTTGGTGACGCGGTCGAGGCCGTTGTCGCCAAGCACCAGGAGGCGAAGAGTCAGTCGGCGGCCTTCCGACAGTTCGTCCCTCGCCGCTCGGAGCACAGGAGGGCGGCCCCTAGCGGGCAGCCCCAGCCGTCAGCCAGCTCCTCCCACCGTCAGCTGCAGAGGGAAGAGCGTCGCCTCCAGAGCCCCTCCTCCGGGAGCCTGGCAACGGAGACGGCGCTCTCTCCAGCAGACTCGCCAGCAGCCTTCCGCTCCTAGAGGTGATCTAAGGAGCGTGCTTAAGGCACGGAAGGCTGCTGGGAAGAAGCCCTAGCTGCGGCTGGGCTTCTAAGGGCGGTCCCCCCAGCAGAAGAGCAACCGAGGTTGTTTCTTCTGCAACGCCCTGGGGAAATCGATGTGGAATCCCGCCGTCTATGACGCTTCGGGCCACATCAATTTCCCGCGAACGCACGCTGCTCCAGCCGCCTCTAGAAAGACCTGCGGCTGGGCAGCTCACGCGTCCGCACACAGAGAATCGTTCCCAACTACTTCCTGCCGGTCATCCGCTTCAGGGGGTTGGGGGACGAGGCTCGTGTTACACCCGACGCCAGCCTCGAGAGGCTGGTTCCCTTAGTAGATTATCTCGGCGCATGGAAATGCCTTCCGAATATTTCTACATGGGTCCTGCGTACTGTAGAGAATGGTTACAGACTGCAGTTCGGTCAGCCTCCTCCAAGTTTCAGGGGTTTGAACTGGACCGCAGTGGTACCAGAGCGGGTTTGGGTAATGGAACTAGAAGTAATATCCTTGCTGGCGAAGGAAGCCATAGAGCGTGTTCCTCCGCCGGAGAGGGAGTCCGGGTTCTACAGCCGGTACTTTATTGTTTCCCAAAAAGGATGGAGGGTTGCGTCCGATTTTTGATCTGAGGTATTTGAATCGGTCTCTGAGGAGGTTCAGATTCAAAATGCTCACGATTCCTACCATCGTGAGTCAGGTCCAGTTCGAGGACTGGTTCGTCACGATAGATTTAAAGGACGCATACTTTCATATCTCCATTCTTCCATGTCATAGGAGGTTCTTGAGGTTCGCTTTCGGGGGCGAGGCATACCAATATCGAGTGCTTCCCTTCGGTCTAGCTCTTTCCCCACGCACATTCACAAAGTGCATGGATGCAGCTCTGGCTCCATTGAGACTCCAGGGCATCCGTGTACTGAATTATATAGACGACTGGCTCATATTGGCCCAGTCGTACGATATGGCAGTTCGGCATCGAGATGTCGTTCTGGCCCATATAAAGTGCTTGGGGCTGAGGCTCAACGCAACAAAGAGTGTGTTGACGCCGTCCCGAAGGACTACGTTCCTAGGGATAGTATGGGATTCGACTACGATGCGGGCACAATTGTCTCCCGCGCGAGTCGAGACCATACTGGCGATGGTCTCACGAATAAGGCTAGGCCACAGCATCACTGTGAAGCACTTTCAGAGAGTGCTGGGGCACATGGCAGCAGCGTCCAACGTTATACCTTTTGGCCTGCTGCACATGAGACCCCTCCAGTGGTGGCTGAAAACCAAGGGGTTTTCCCCCAGAGGGAATCCTTTCCGTATGATCAGGGTAACACGCAGATGCCTTCGTTCCCTAGTAATATGGAAGAAACCTTGGTTTCTGTCCCAGGGGCCAGTGTTGGGGGCGTCATGTTGCCGGAGATCCGTTTCAACAGACGCCTCCCTCACGGGCTGGGGCGCGGTCATGGAGGGCCGCTTTGCGAGGGGCCCGTGAGAGGGCCGTCATTCCTCCTGGCACATAAATTGTCTGGAGATGATGGCGGTCTACAAAGCTTTGAGGAGCTTTCTCCCGGACCTCTGCGGCCAACATATCCTGGTACGAACAGACAATACGTCTGTGGTAGCGTACCTGAATCATCAGGGGGGTTTGAGGTCACGCCCTCTTTGTAGACTGGCGCATCGAATTCTCCTGTGGTCCCAGGGGAAACTGTTGTCCATCAGGGCAATGTATGTCCCAGGGGTCCAAAATCAGGGAGCAGACATCCTGTCGAGGCAGGGGCTGAGGCCCGGGGAGTGGCGACTCCACCCGGAGGTGGTGGAGGCCATATGTGAGAGGTTCGGCCCAGTGGAAGTGGACCTGTTTGCCTCTCGCGAGACGTCCCACTGTCCACTGTGGTTTTCCCTCACGCATCCAGCCCCACTGGGGTTGGATGCCATGGTTCAGACTTGGCCGAGGCTGCGTCTGTACGCATTCCCCCCGATTGCTCTGCTCCCGTGAGTTCTGGAGAAGGTCCACCAACAGGGGGTCAGACTACTTTTAGTAGCACCCCGTTGGCCGACGCGAGTTTGGTTCTCGGACATCATAGCGCTGCTGGCAGGTCCTCCATGGCAGATCCCTCTGAGGAGGGATCTCTTATCTCAGGCAGGGGGCTCAATATTTCACCCCCGGCCTGAGATTTGGAGTCTTTGGGTCTGGCCCTTGAGGGGGTCAGGTACCTAGAGACTGGCCTGTCGGCAGAGGTGATAGAGACCTTACTCAGCTCCAGGGCTCCATCTTTGAGGAGACTGTACAGCCCCAAGTGGTGAGCCTCCAAGATCGCTTCTCTGCGGGTCCAACCCCGTCCACACTCAGGGTGTCCGTGGCTGCCATAAGGCTTTCCACACTCCTTTGGGTGATGGGCTCGGGTAGACACCATCTGTTGTACAGTTACCCTGTGGGGCTGGGAAGATGCGGCCTGTGGCTAGTTCCAGAATTCCCAACCTGGGATCTGGCAGTGGTTTTCGAAGGCTGGCTGAGGCCCCCTTCGGACCATTGGAGTCGGATGAACCAGGAAACTTAGGATTGGTCAGTTCCTTGGTTCTTCAGGCATTACATCCCCCGCCTTACGTGACGGCGGATAAGAGACCTCACTGTGAAGCACTTTTGAGTGCTGGGGCTCGGTACAGCAGCGTCCAAGGGAGACCTTTTGACCTGCTGCACCTGAGACCTTGACAGTGATGGTTGGAAACCGAGGGGTTTCCCCCAGAGGGAATCTTTTTTCGCATGATCAAGGTAACACCTTTGTTCCCTAGTTATATGGAAGAAACCTTGGTTTCTGTCCCAGGGGTCAGTGTTGGGAGCGTCCTGTTGCCGGGAAACCGTTTCAACATTGAGACGTCTCCCTCATTGGCTGGGGCGCAGGAGGCGCTTGAGTTCCCCAGTCCTAGTTGTGCCCGGTCTCCGGCTTCACACTAGGGCAGGCATGACCCTCGGTAGGTCCCAAGGGTCAGTGTTGGGAGCGTCCTGTTGCCGGGAAACTGTTTCAACAGACGTCTCCCTCATTGGCTGGGGCACAGGAGGCGCTTGGGTTCCCTAGTCCTAGTTGTGCCCGGTCTCCGGCTTCACACTAGGGCAGGCACTACCCTCGGTAAGGTCCCAAGGGCCAGTGTTGGGAGCGTCTTGTTGCCGGGAAACCGTTTCAACAGACGCCTCCCTTCATCGGCCGGGGCACGGAAGGAAAGGAGTGGAGAAGTATCTCCCTACGGTGCTGGCGCTAGGGTACTCAAGTCCTAGTTGTGCCCGGTCTCCGGTTTCACACTAGGGCAGGCGCTACCCTCGGTGTGGGCTAGTGGGTACTCGTTCCCCAAAGTGTCTTAACCAGACGCAGTGAGAGTTCCCTCGAAAGGGAACTGCTCGGGTTACGACTGTAACCCTTGTTCCCTGAGTAGGGAACGAGCACTGCGTCTCGTCACCACACCTCGGCACGCCTGGAGCGCATGCTTCAGAGCAATAGCTGCCGTTTCAATGCGCCGGCTCGCCCTTTATACTTCCGGGTATGCCGTCACGATGACGTCATCACGCACGACCAATCAGATTGGACTAGTTTCTATACGGACTTCAGATTCGCTAGTGCTTAGGGAGTATCCCCAAAGTGTCTTAACCAGACGCAGTGCTAGTTCCCTACTCAGGTAACAAGGGTTACAGTCGTAACCCGAGCAGTTTTCAGCGACAAGCAATTTGTCAATGACAGACACGACAATATCAATAACAAACCGTGTGGGCAGAGTCTCTCTGCAAGCTCACTGCACTCGCAACAAAATGCATAAGTACTAGAGCTGTGAATCTTTGGGTAAACAGTGAATCGATTCGATTCACAATTCATAGGTTTTTGATTCGATTCAAGAACGATTTTTGCAAATTCAGAACGATTTGATTCAAGACGATTCACATTCAATTTCAATGCAATTAATATTTTCTCTTGTATAAAATAACTTTGACGCTGCCATGCAATTAAAACATGTTATTTCGCAGTAGTGACCATGCAATGACTTGGCAGCTTTATCAATGGCTTGATGGGTTTGACTCAGGATAATTGCTGTATCGATAGAGAGCTGTCATCTATCAGTGACTGTCCCAGGGTTTTTCCTGCATTGAAAATTTTTTGGCGGCCGCCAAGACAAATTTTTGTCATGCCAAAGCCTTATTTGATGGGTTATTGTGATTTATGAGTGATGTAGAATAGATGATTGCTGCACTTGTGATCCTCCCCCGCGCGCGCGCGCACTCTCCCTCTTTCTGTCTATAGCCGCGTTTCCATTACAGATTTGCGCAAAACTTTTGCGATATTTTCTAAAAGTCGATAAAAATATATTGCGAAATGACGGCGTTTCCATTAACTGATGTTATGCGACTAAAACCATTTTTTTCCTCTCGTGATGAATCATTCCAAAAATCATGCTACGTATGTTGTTAGGTTTATGTATATCCCAGCCACCGCACGCCATTATTTTTAATGAGACGTGTGTGTTATCCAAGCATTGATGGCAAGGATAAGTTATACTTGATCGGCACACATGAGGTGTTATGGTGCGTTCACACCGGACGCGATTTGCGCGAGTGATTTACATGTTAAGTCAATGCAGAGATGCGAAATGGCATTCTGCGGCGCGATTCGCACGAATGAGGCGGCGAGATTTGAGGCGGCGCGAATGACGCGAATTGAGCGTTTTGAACGCGCGTTTTGTGCGAATCGCTCAAGTTGAAAAATCTGAACTCTGGCGGATATTTCGCGCCGCGTTAACCAATCACGAGCTTGCTCTAGTAGTGACGCATTTACAAGCGGAGATAATCGTGGCCGTATGTGGATACCCGGAGCTGTATGATACATCATCCTATCACTACAGGAACAGGAATAAAAGGAATAAAGGAATAAAAAGGATTTTGCTTGGAAGAAAGTGAGTTATTGTGAGCCATTGTGAGCCAAGTGAGCCATTTCACAACGAGACAGGAGCAGAAAAAAAGAGCCAGAGCCAGCGGCAAATGTGAGAAGGACTAGCCGAGGAAAGGCGGGTCTCGCCGGGTAAACGAGCGCTGAGCGCCGCTGATCCCCTGGATCTCACAACTCCGACGCCAGATAAACGCCAGATAAAATAAACGCCAGATAAAATGCTCAAATAGGCACTCTTTTTATAAATTAACCACAGATTTGAGCTTTAAACAACTATATTATCGCCTGAAAAAGTCTTTAAACTACGTTTTGTCACACATTAATAGTAGTATTTTTTACAAAAAAGACGAGCTGGCTCATATAGGGCAGAAGCCCCTCACTTGACGCGAATTCGCGTCTGTTGTGTAGTTGTCACACGCGAATTTCACGCGCGATTCACGCGAATTTCACGCGCGAATAAAGCGAGTAAACTCAAAATGTTCAAGCGTCCACCTTCGCGCGATTAGCGCGAATTATTCGTGCGAATCGCGTCCGGTGTGAACGCACCATTATGATAAATTGTGGCATTTTATATTCTATTGTTTTTTATGAATTTAATAAAGAATGATCGACTTTTACATACGCCAGGTTATTGTGACGCATTGCCACATACAGAGACGAGCAAAAAGTTTGATTTGTCACCACTTCGTTATTTTGGCTTGGAATTTCGTTTGTTGTAAATATAAACTGAATTTAGAAATGCTTTTGAAATTAAAAACTTTGCGTTTAATAAACAAAATATATTTTTGAAATGAAGACAGCGTTTGGAGTGGACTGCAAAATAATCCGTTCCCTGAGTCCACGGCCTTTGCTGTTATTGAGTTTACACAAATAAAAGTAGACAGTTTACTGTTTATAATTACGTCTTGCACTTAGCCTATCTGTATGGCAAAAAATGACGGAGTATTGTGAGTTGTTTGCGCTGGAATAATGAAAAAATCCATCAGAAGGCGATGACGACCTCGTCGGACAGAGGGTTAAAGAAAACGTAGCCTATTTAGTTTCATATAGTTAGGCTATGTCTAAATATTATAATCTTTTAATTTCATATGTTGATTATGAAAAGTGAGCAGCATGAGTAAGGCACATAATCAGATGCCCATATGTCTAGGGACATGGATTGAGCATTTCATTTAATTGTTTTAGTTTTGTTTTGTATAAATTGTATTTTAATTTTGATCAATGTTTAATCAACTATTTGGCTGTATATTTAATAAATAAGAAGCAAACCAAGATCGTCGGGAATGGATTGACGTGCTGGCCTGTTTCCTCAGTCTTTGAGCAAGGCTGAAACTAGTGTCTTTCTGTTTTAATACATTTCTTGAATATATGTCTTAATTACAGTAGGCCTATAGATAGTTATGATATTTGTGGTTGCACCGGGGTCCATCATTATAAAGTTGCGCCACTTTCCTTATTAGGAGAAAATATATGTCGTTTTTACGACGTAAGATCTCGTTATTAGACATACTTGAGTGGAAAAAAAAATATATGTAGGCCCTATGTGGGAGCAATACATGACCGTACTAGGTGACCTGCAAATGCGAAAAAATGGTTCCCTTTCAGTCGGTCACTACGACGTACGTCGGTAATAACCGACGAATTGGGATCACTTCAGAGAGCCCCTATCAGCTTCGAGAACTTAAGAACAGGCCAATGAACAATTGGCGTGCGAGATTTGCATCTCGCGCCCCGCCCCGCGCCGCGGGTATAAACAGGAAGCGAGAGCACCGCACTGACGTCATTCACTTCGGAGCCGAACCGGCGTTGAAGTTGCAGAGACTGCTTTCCTGTCTTTCAGCGAAAGAGTATTCATCAGAACAGAGAAGAGGATCGTGTGCTGGTGTGACGGCACTTTCCAGCGGGACCGTGAACTCAGCTGCCAGGAGGAACAAACTGCTGTTATCACAGCAAGCTGTTGGTATCGGTGGGCGTTCCTTTCTTGAGTGCAAACACAGGCTGCACTATCCCTGTGTGTTGCCGCGGTTTCCCTGGGTGCTTCAGCACTCTCTTAAAAGAGCGTTTCCTCACAAAAAGAGCAACACGGGTGTGACACTGCGTCTTTTTCAAGATGTCATTCCACCCGTGCGTTTCTGGATGCGGTCGTTCCCTCTCGCCCGCTGACGGCCACACTCACTGCATCACGTGCCTGGGCTTACAGCACGCTGAGGCAGCGTTTGTGAATAGCTCGTGTTCCCACTGCGGGAACATGACTATTGCGGTGCTTAGGTCGAGACTCACCTACCTTCGGGAAGGCGGAGTCCCCCTCCCCATACCTCGATCTAGAGCTATCCCTAACCAGGATAGACCTACTTCGACGGATGGCCGGGGTGATCTGAGGATAACGTTCAGGACAAACCCGCCTAGTGCTCCTACGCAGGTCCCTGAACCCTCTCAAGCACCGCTGCCGGTGGCGCCACCGGAAGAGATCGCTGGTCCCGCCCACGGGCGCCCAGTCATCTCTTTCGGAGCGCCCGCGGACGAGCAGATGTCGATCGCAGCATCGGAGGGGGAGTTCCAGTCCTCAGAGGATGAGGATTCAGCTGCACTGCCTCCCTCTGGGAGAGTGGCTGCGGCTGAGTCGGACCCTGAGTTGACGGCTATGCTTTCCCGGGCCGCCGAAAAGGTCGGGCTTGTGTGGAACCCTCCACCACGTCCCGAACCTTCTAGGTTGGATGATTGGTTCCTGGGGGGGGGTCGCGCTGGTTCTCAGCGTCCCGCCCCAGTGCCATTCTTCCCGGAGGTGCATGAGGAGCTTTCCAGGTCGTGGACGACACCCTTCAGTGCCAGAAACAGACCTGGAGGCTCCTCCCTCCTCACTACCCTTGACGGTGGACAGGCCAAGGGTTACGAGAGGATCCCGCCAGTCGAACGCGCCGTCGCGATGCAGCTGCGTCCGGCGACCGCCTCCGAGTGGCGTGGTGATCCTCGTCTCCCGTCCAAAGCCTGTAGGTTTTCGTCCAGTCTAACTGCGAAGGCCTACAGGTCCTGCGGACAGGCCGCGTCTGCCTTGCATGCCATGGCGTTGCTTCAGGTGCACCAAGCCCAAGCACTCCTGGACATGCACGAGGGTAGGTCTGACCCAGAGCTCCTCCGGGAGCTCCGGGCGGCGACGGACCTCGCCCTCTGGGCGACGAAAGTTACCGCCCGTTCCGTGGGTCAGGCGATGTCCACCTTAGTGGTCCAGGAACGGCATCTCTGGCTCAACCTGGCCGACATGAGGGAGACTGACAAGAACCGGTTCCTGGACTCCCCCATTTCGTCGGCCGGGTTGTTCGGCGACGCGGTCGAGAATTTCGCCCAGCAATTCTCGGCCGCCCAGAAGCAGACGGAGGCCATCAAACACATCCTGCACCGGCGGCTCGCTGCTGCCTCCACCCAGCCGCCGGCTGCAGCACCTCCGTCTGCCCGTCGCCGAGGACGTCCTCCTGCGGCCGCCTCCGCTCCCGCCCCAGCCCAGCAGCAGCCTTCCACCGGCCGTGGGCGTGGAGCCGGTCGCGGGAAGAACGTCCAGCCCGCTCAGGCCGCTGCCAAGCCAGGTGGCAAGCGCCGTCGGAAGAGACCCTGAGACGGGCCACCCAGAGCAGTTTCCAACATCTCTGGGTGCCAAGAGAGCGCGTCTGGCGGTATGCGACGCTACCATGCCTCGTACCCCTCAGACACCTCTCTCCTCGCCAACAGGGGGCGTCGGTTGTGCGGACGCACACAAAGTGCCTCCCCACGCTCGCCCGTCCCCTCAGCGGATGCAGGTCGTGTGTCAGACCCAGACCCCTGCACGGACCACTCCTATGTCGTCCTGGGGCCCCTGCGTTCCGCTGCGCTGCCCCGCTCCGGGTACGTCCGTGGTGCGGATGATCCCGCTTGCTCGGTCTCTGGGGGCCTGGCTAGCGCTCCCCAGCCCGTCTCGCTGGATCATCCGCACCATCAGACTCGGCTATGCGATTCAGTTCGCCCGGCGTCCCCCGAAGTTCAGGGGTGTCCACTTCACTTCTATACCGAAGGAGGGCGCCCCCGTGCTTCAGGCGGAGATCGCGGTCCTGTTGGCGAAGGACGCGATAGAGCCGGTCCCTCCAGCCGATATGAAGTCCGGGTTTTACAGCCCGTACTTCATTGTACCCAAGAAAGGTGGCGGGTTACGACCGATCCTGGATCTGCGTTACTTGAACCGCTCCCTTCACAGGATGCCGTTCCGAATGTTAACCCAGAAACGCATCTTCAGGTGCATCCGTCCCCAGGATTGGTTTGCAGCGATCGACCTGAAGGACGCGTACTTTCATGTCTCGATTCTCCCTCGACACAGACCGTTTCTACGCTTTGCTTTCGACGGACGGGCATACCAGTACAAAGTCCTACCCTTCGGGTTGTCCCTGTCGCCCCGTGTCTTCACGAAAGTCGCGGAGGCGGCCATTGCTCCCATGAGAGAGCGTGGTGTTCGCATCCTCAACTATCTCGACGACTGGCTGATTCTTGCCCAGTCGCGGGAGCAGTTGTGCGAACACAGGGACATGGTGCTCCGGCACCTCAGCCAGTTGGGTCTTCGGGTCAACTGGGAGAAGAGCAAACTCTGTCCCGTACAGAGGATCTCTTTTCTCGGGATGGAGATCGACTCGGTCGCCATGACTGCGCGCCTCACAGAGGAGCGCGTCCAGTCGGTGCTGAGCTGCTTGAGTACGCTCAAACGCAGTACAGCGGTTCCACTGAAACATTTTCAGAGGCTCCTGGGGCATATGGCAGCAGCAGCCGCAGTAACGCAGCTAGGGCTGCTCCATATGAGACCGCTTCAGCACTGGCTACACGACCGAGTCCCGAGATGGGCGTGGCACAGCGGGTCCCTCCGTGTCCAAGTGACGCCGAGATGCCGCCAAACCCTCACCCCGTGGTCGGACCCTTCGTTTCGACGGGCAGGAGTGCCTCTAGAACAAGTGTCCAGGCATCATGTTGTCTCCACGGATGCCTCACCCACGGGTTGGGGTGCCACGTACAACGGGCTTGCAGTATCGGGTCTGTGGACGGGGCCCCAACTGCAATGGCATATCAATTGCCTAGAGTTGCTGGCAGTTCGTCTTGCTCTCAGCCGCCTCAAAGGGTCGCTCAAAGACAAGCACGTTCTGGTCCGGACGGACAGCACGACGGCCGTTGCGTACATCAACAAACAAGGTGGTCTACACTCCCGCCGTTTGTCCCAACTCGCCCGCCATCTCCTCCTGTGGAGTCAGAAGCATCTGAGGTCCCTTCGTGCTATTCACATTCCGGGCCTGCTCAACCGTGCGGCGGACGAGCTGTCGCGGTTGCCAGTGCTTCCCGGAGAGTGGCGACTCCACCCCCAGGTGGTCCAGCTGATTTGGAGTCGCTTTGGGGCCGCACAGATCGATCTGTTTGCCGCCCACGACACGACCCACTGCCAGTTGTTCTATTCCCTGTCCGAGGGACCCTCGGCACGGATGCACTGGCACACAGCTGGCCCCGGGCTCTGCGCAAATATGCGTTTCCCCCAGTGAGCCTTCTTGCACAGACTCTGTGCAAGGTCAGGGAGGGCGAGGAGCAACTCCTCTTGATAGCTCCGTACTGGCCCAACAGGACGTGGTTCCCGGAACTAGTGCTCCTCGCGACAGCACCTCCTTGGCCCATTCCTCTGAGGCAGGACCTTCTGTCTCAGAGACGGGGCACCCTATGGCACCCGCGTCCAGACCTCTGGAAACTCCATGTCTGGTCCCTGGACGGGACGCGGAGGTTCTAGGTGACCTACCGCAAGCGGTAGTCGACACCATCGCTTCCGCCAGAGCCCCCTCTACGAGACGGCTATATGCGTTGAAGTGGAACCTGTTCGTCGACTGGTGCTCTTCTCGCCGAGAAGACCCCCGGAAGTGTTCGATCGGATCTGTGCTATCTTTTCTTCAAGACGGGTTGGAGAGAAGGCTGTCTCCCTCCACCCTCAAGGTATATGTTGCCGCCATCGCCGCAAGCCATGACCTCATTAATGGTGAGTCCTTAGGCAAGCATGATCTGATCGTCAGGTTCCTAAGGGGAGCGAGGAGACTAAATCCTCCTCGCCCTTCTTCTATACCCTCTTGGGACTTGACTCTGGTGCTGACCGCACTTCAGAGGGCGCCCTTCGAGCCTTTACAGTCAGTAGAGCTTAAGATCTTGTCTCTAAAGACAATACTCCTGATTGCATTGGCCTCAGTTAAGAGGGTAGGGGACCTGCAGGCATTTTCGGTCGACGAATCGTGCCTGGAATTCGGGCCGGGTGATTCTCAGGTGATCCTGAGACCCCGGCCTGGATATGTGCCCAAGGTTCCCACTACTCCCTTCCGGGACCAAGTGGTGAGCCTGCAAGCGCTGCCTTCGGAGGAGGCGGACCCAGCCCTAGCTTTGCTCTGTCCCGTCCGTGCTCTCCGGACTTACGTGGACAGAACGCAAAGCTTCAGGACCTCAGAGCAGCTCTTCGTCTGTTACGGAGGACAGCAGAAGGGAAAGGCTGTCTCCAAGCAGAGGATGGCCCACTGGATAGTGGATGCCATCGTCTTGGCGTATGAATCCCAAGACGTGCCCTGCCCGCTCGAGGTTAGAGCGCACTCCACCAGGGGTGTTGCTTCTTCCTGGGCGCTGGCTCGTGGCGCCTCGCTGACAGACATTTGTAGAGCTGCGGGCTGGGCGACACCCAACACGTTCGCTAGATTTTATAGCCTGCGTGTAGAGCCGGTGGCTTCTCGTGTGCTCGCTTCCCATAGTCAGCTTCACTGAAGTGCCCGTTCTAGTGTCGGCTTGCTGCGCCATTCCCTTCCCCTGGAACGGATACGTGCGCTTATTTTCTCCAGTCGAGTTCCCCAGGATGGCGAACCCTGTTGAGTCCTCCGCACCCCTCGGCAGTCGGATGTTGCGGAGCGTCCGACGCCAGGTCTGGCACTCGTATGCATTGGTGGAACTTGTGTCAGGCTGGGTTCCGTATGTCGTGACCCCTACGGCGGTCCCATACGTGTATTTCCACGGTACAGCTCCCTACGGCGAGCTCGTGTCTTTCCCTTGGCAGAGTTCTCTGCCGTCTCAGTACGGTGTCGTCCCCCACCTGCATTAGGCCGGGGCCTCCCCTGGGACTCCGTATGTTGTGCTGCCCACGGCCAGCCCATACGTGTTCTCCACATGGTAACTCCCTCCGGGCATGATGTGGCTCCCGCAGCGTCCTTCGGGCACGCTTTCCCAGCGTTATCCAATCAAGTCTGCTGAATGGGTCTTGCGGAACAGCAGTGTGACTCTCCTGGCGTGAATCTTCCCGCCCGCTTCAGAACGGGGTCTGAGGGGCTCTCGCTGGGCGCTGGAAGTGGTAGTAACTGTGGCGTTTTCCATAGGGATCCCAATTCGTCGGTTATTACCGACGTACGTCGTAGTGACCGACTGAAAGGGAACGTCTCGGTTACGTATGGTAACCCTCGTTCCCTGAAGGAGGGAACGAAGACGTACGTCCCGTCGCCACAGTTCCTTCCATCACTGCTTGGCCGGTCTCTGGTTCGGCTCCTCAGTGAAAAACGTCAGTGCGGTGCTCTCGCTTCCTGTTTATACCCGCGGCGCGGGGCGGGGCGGGGCGCGAGATGCAAATCTCGCACGCCAATTGTTCATTGGCCTGTTCTTAAGTTCTCGAAGCTGATAGGGGCTCTCTGAAGTGATCCCAATTCGTCGGTTATTACCGACGTACGTCTCCGTTCCCTCCTTCAGGGAACGAGGGTTACCATACGTAACCGAGACGTTTTCATTGCAGTTTTGCGAAAATTTCCTTTTTCGAATTGCCTGAAAAACCACCTCATGCGAGCGTAAAAACCTTTTTGCGATATATGGGAGTTTTTGTGAAATTTACATGTTTCCATTGGGCATATTTTCAATTCGCAATTTCAATTTGCGCAATTTGAAGGGTAATGGAAACGCGGCTAATGTCTTCTCATATTTCACATATTGGCTCATATTTCACATATTAATCAAAATCAAAAGGTCGGAAGACCGAATCCATGTTGCACGTGCCGTATTCGGACACATTTTTCCTTGAATTACCACTGGGTGTGATCTGCACTCAAAAAACTTTGACTCTTCTCTGACCAGCTGACATAAACCAATAAACGGGAAAACATTATATTCAGTTATGAAGAATTTTCTGTATTGACAAATTTTTTGCGATGTTCTAACAGACGGGATTCGCACACAACGTGTCTGCTAATGTCCGATTCACGAACCAATGACTCCTTTGAATTGAATAATTTTAACGACTGGTTAGAACAACTGATCCATCCAACACTGAACTAAAGGATCAGTTTATTCATTTACTCACCTCTAAAAAGAGAACACTCTTAGAAAATTAGGCTATTTGTTAATTTTTTATGCTTTTTAATATTGATATGATTATACCAAAACAATTATCAGTAAATAGTGTAAAAAATGAGAATCAAAAGAAACAAACATCAAGGTAGAGATCATACATAACATCAGATGTCAAAATAAGATGAGCAAAAATTACAAATGGTTTCTTTGCATTTATTTTAAATTTATTGTCAGTATTGCGCTCACAGATCACGTAGGTAGAGTACTTTTTTTAGTGTGTATGGATGACCATGTCTGTCAGCCACCACCGAAGACCATTTTTGACCCAGGAAAAACCCTGCTGTCCTGAAGAGAGATCAAACATGGGCTGTTCATACGAAAAGGCAGTTAAAGGCTGTAAAGAGTGCAGCACATATCTATGAAGGAGAGCTGTGAGAGCAAGAATGACGGCACATAACGTCTCCATTAATTCACACGTAGTAATTTATTGTTAATATTTTTAAGCACTCAATCACAATCAAAACGTGAATAATTCGATTCTTAGTAGAGATGCACCGATTGATCGGCCGATCAGTCTCACGTGTCTCCGATTTTGAGCCGATCCGTTTACATGCGGCACGCAAAGTTTTTGTTTAATACGTAATCATATTGTGAGATGGCGGAGCATCACTGAAGAAAGTGATCGCTTTTGTGATCTCGCTTGCCTCAATCTGCTTAATCCTGGTGATGTCAGTGCCCTAAACGATCATATAATGGATTATTTCACATCCAGAGATGAAGGGTCGGATGAGGAAGTTACTGAAGAGGAGTTAGTTTAGCTCTGCTGCAGGTGCGCTGTGCTTGCTATTCTAAAAATGTACACTAACTGTGCGATCTAAACATACAACAGGTGATCACAAGTTCAGAGACTTTAACTACTTTAACTTTAACTACTTACTAAATTGCTGTTCTCTTCAGAGTAACGTTAGCTATTCCCCTTGTGTAGAGATGCAGCTGATAAATTAGTTTTCATATTGTCATATTCAGTTCAGACCTTTATTTTGAAATAGCGATAAACACGGAAAAAAAATAAAAGATTTCTAGACAACCAATTTGTTTTCATGCCAAGAGTTCAAAATATAACATCCAGTAATTTCTTTTAGATAAAAAGTTCAAGACCATCTCCTGAACTCCAAACTGAATGTCAGAATGGGAAAGAAAGGTGATTTAAGCAATTTTGAGCGTGGCATGGTTGTTGGTGCCAGACGGGCCGGTCTAAGTATTTCACAATCTGCTCAGTTACTGGGATTTTCACGCACAACCATTTCTAGGGTTTACAAAGAATGGTGTGAAAAGGGAAAAACATCCAGTATGCGGCAGTCCTGTGGGTGAAAATGCCTTGTTGATGCTAGAGGTCAGAGGAGAATGTGCCGACTGATTCAAGCTGATAGAAGAGCAACTTTGACTGAAATAACCACTCGTTACAACCGAGGTATGCAGCAAAGCATTTGTGAAGCCACAACACGCACAACCTTGAGGTGGATGGGCTACAACAGCAGAAGACCCCAACAGGTACCACTCATCACCACTACAAATAGGAAAAAGAGGCTACAATTTTCACAAGCTCACCAAAATTGGACAGTTGAAGACTGGAAAAATGTTGCCTGGTCTGATGAGTCTCGATATCTGTTGAGACATTCAGATGGTAGAGTCAGAATTTGGCGTAAACAGAATGAGAACATGGATCCATCATGCCTTGTTACCACTGTGCAGGCTGGTGGTGGTGTAATGGTGTATGGGATGTTTTCTTGGCATACTGATACTTTAGGCCCCTTAGTGCCAATTGGGCATCGTTTAAATGCCACGGCCTACCTGAGCATTGTTGCTGACCATGTCCATCCCTTTATGACCACCATGTACCCATCCTCTGATGGCTACTTCCAGCAGGATAATGCACCATGTCACAAAGCTCGAATAATTTCAAATTGGTTTCTTGAACATGACAATGAGTTCACTGTACTAAAATGGTCCCCACAGTCACCAGATCTCAACCCAATAGAGCATCTTTGGAATGTGGTGGAACGGGAGCTTCGTGCCCTGGATGTGCATCCCACAAATCTCCATCAACTGCAAGATGCTATCCTATCAATATGGGTCAACATTTCTAAAGAATGCTTTCAGCACCTTGTTGAATCAATGCCACGTAGAATTAAGGAAGTTCTGAAGGCAAAAGGGGGTCAAACACAGTATTAGTATGGTGTTCCTAATAATCCTTTAGGTGAGTGTATAATGCACGTTATTTTATATTTACTAGAGGTTGAATTCAAATCAAATACTGTTAAACTGTCTATACTACTAGGATGTTAACTTCATAAAATGTATGAAAATTATGGAAATATATGGTTCAGATCACTCAAACCATATGGAAATGGAGGCGCCCTTATATGGTTAGTAATGGAGCTTGGATGTAATCTAGAGGAAAAAATTGATACTGCGCCCAAACAAACTCTTACTGAAAGCTAATTTTTTATATATCAACCTAAAACTTTGAACACAACTTGTTCATATTTCTGGCTTTGATTGTCTTGCAGTTTAAAAGGAAAGTTAAATTTTTTTTTTGTAAAATACATATTATTATAAAATATTATTATATAATATATATTTTTACATTTTCATAAACTTAAACTTGTATAACTTTTTTTCTATTTTACTTTCATAATTTATTTGACATCTACAATAATCTGCCAAGTGTCTTCTTTAAAACAAGACCATTAAGGTCCATTAGACCATTAGGTCTATATTCCAAAGCATGTTTGAATTACAGCCATTTAAAGTTGGATAGTGCATGAAAAGGGGTGGCGGTTATTTAAAAATGTTTTTCTCAAAATTCCGTTCCTAAAAATCATATCGATCAGCCGACTTTAGAAAACCATAACTTTTGTTTCAGACAAGCCTTGAAAGAAATGAAAATATATTTGAAAAGGGCTTGGCCCCAGCTTTCATATGGTATCAAAAGCTGTAAAAGGTAAAATTTCACCATGTGTTGGGTTTTCGTAGATCACATCACATATATAAAAAAACATATAAATATATGCCATATATAAATAATATATATATATATATATATATATATATATATATATACGCATAAGGACTAACCTATCAGGGTAGTGCAACATATGGAAGTCTCTGGGGTGGACCCAACCCCAGGGGGAGAAGAACACACCCAGAGACGACAGAGCGGGCTCTGTCCAGGGAAAGACACGGGGCTAGCCGAGTAGGGTAGCTGGTAACATGGAAAATGCACATATGAGGTAGCCGTTAGGGGACCGCAACATATGGAACCCAGCCTACACACACGTTCCACAAGCATACGGGTGCAGACCTAGCGTCAGACGGTCCGCAACGTCTGACACCGAAGGGGTGGCGGAGGAACTCACAGGGTTAGCCGTTTCCGGGGCGGGAGTGGCATTGCAAGCCGACGCTAGAACAGGTACTTAGTGCTACTGGCACTGGGGGCGAGGATGCGGGAAGATACCGGCTCTACACGGAGGCTATAAAATCTAAAAAATTAAAAAAGAATCATAAAATAATCACAACATAGGAAGACATTGATTTAAACTGATTTAAAATTAGAAGAATTAAAATAATAAAAAGATACTGGACCAAGATAAAATAAAGTGGAATCAGTCAAAGTACAGTAGCACAGTGCTCATTCAGTAAATGCACATCTGATCTCCTCTGGAAGCTGGTTCCAGCTATGGGTGGCATAATAGCTAAAAGCTGACTCGCATTGCTTTGAGTGAACCCTTGCTCTTTCTAGCTGACTTGATCCTAATGATTTGAGTGATCTGTTGGGTTTATGTCCAATGAGCATATCTGCAATGTTTTGAGGTCCTGGGTCATTGAGTGATTTAATATTCAATTCTAAATGTAACTGGAAGCCAGTGTAAAGACATGAGGACTGGTGTGATATGTTCAGATTGTCTACTTCTGCTCAGAATCCTGGCATAGGCATTCTATATAAGCTGCAGATAATGGTCTTTTTGGGAAGGCCAGTGAGGAGTCCATTAAAATATTCCACTCTGCTGGTGATAAAAGCATGAACACGTTTCTCCAAGTCGTGACGTCTCGGTTACGTATGTAACCCTTTTTCCCTGAGGGTGGGAACAGAGACATTACATCGGAATGCCGAACATGATCGACTGAAAGGGAATGTCTCAGTTACGTATGTAATCCTCATTCCCTGAAGGAGAGAACGGAGACGTTACGTCGAACATGAAAGGGAACATCTAATTCTTGCAATATTTTTGAGATGATAGTATGCTAATTTATTTATAGCTTTGACTTGAGTAGATCTGGGTGTCATCTGCATAACTGTGGTAAGTAATTTGGTTCTTTCACACTATTTGGGTCAGTGGGACCTTATACAAATTTAACAGGAGTAATGCAATAATTGAGCCTCCACATGTCATGGATGTCCACTTATGGTCACCTATGTTCACAGAGTAATTCCTCCCTTCTAAGTATGACCTGAACCATTTGACCTGGACCATCCCTGAAAGCCCTACCGAGTTTTCAAGCCTGTCAAGAAGTATGATGTGATCAATAGTGTCAAATGCAGCACTGAGATCATGTAGTACCAGCACCAGGGGCGTTTCTAGGATTTGCATTTTAGGGGGGCTTAGCCCCCAGTGAGGATATAAAAAAAAAATTGGTAAGACTTTAGTTTAGGGTCCAATTTTCACTATTAACTAGTAGTTTGTTAGTATGCATATTAGGATATTGTCTGTTTATTATTACTTATACCTATAAAGAAAATATTAATGCCTCATTCTGCATGACCATATTGTACATCCCTTAATCATACAATGTAGGCAGGTTTATAATCAATGAGATTCCAAATGGGAGGTTAGGGGGAAATTTTTTATTTCTATGATCTACATATGTGCATTTTAAAATGTTCTGAATGCCAAAAAATTAGATAACAATAGCTTGAAAACCATGTCAGTGGGCAGAAATGACTGATAAAGTTTTTCCATTTTTGTCAGTGAAGAAAGTAAACGTATGTTTAACTGATATTTTTATGTTTTAGGAATCATTTTTGTAGACATGTTAATTTACTGAAGGCTAACAGGAAAGCTAGGTAGCCTAACTCAATTTATTAAATTAATTCACAATATGCCCACATTAATTAGTAATCTTATGCCCAATACAGGCTGAAAAAAGTTGAGCTTTTTATTCACTAAGCTACACATGGAATTATTAATTTACAATATGCACACATTTATTACTAATATTACTTTGTTAATATTTCTTGTTTGTTAATTAAATAATAAATGACATTACATAGGCCTATTTCAAATCAAAAATGGCAAAATTAGACACAAGTTTATAATTTGCCTGAATATTTTTGCCATTTGTTTAACATTTCTAACTTAAAGAAGCAGCTTTCAAATATGAAATGTTTAGTTTAGCTACTTACATATATCTTGACGTCGAGTCCTGCTGCTAAAATTCGTGCTCAGCCTCAGCAGATTCTGTGTGAACATAAAGCCCGCCTACTCTGATTTGATTGGTTTTTCTCAAATATTTTGACATTGACGAGCGGTGACAGACCAATGAGGCTCAGATCAACGCACACACTTCTGCTTCTGACATGCGCTCTATTAGCCGCTGCTGCGGATTGAAGAACACACTGATTAACGCAAATTAAAAGACGGGACGAAGCCGAAGCTTCCCACCAGTTTCATATGTTTGAAAGGTTAATCACACATTTTTTTAGGGGGGCTGGACAGAAGTTTAGGCCTAGTGACACCCATGACCAGCACTGATAATTTGCCTGTATCTGTATTTAGGCGAACATTTATTTTCTTTATGAGCGCTGTCTTTGTACTATGATGTGGTCAGAAACCATTTAAATTTGTCCAAGTTTCCATTTGAGCTTAAGCATTTGTTCAGTTGATTTAAAACAACTCTTTTTTTATAATCTTTCCAATGGTGAGACTCTTTTTCAGGTGAGGCTTAACAACTGGGACTTTTGGTTTTTAGGGACTTTGGAAATGTCCCAGAATAAAGTGAGGCATTTACCACTTCTAGGAGATCTGCTTCTAAACAGTTTAAACACAATTTTGAAAGGGGGAAAAAGTTTCCCTAAAGTAGCAAAAAGAGTGTGGGTGTTGTTTATTTGCTATTTACAATGTTTGAAAAGAAGGTCTGTCTAGTCTGCAGATATGCTTGGTGTCAAATATATAGCCATCATAAATAGCACACTAGTACTCATTTATGAATCTTTTTTTGACAGAACCAGATCTAGCATCAATGGCAGGAGAGATCAATATATCAAAAAGAAAATACAGAAATTATCAGATAGTGCTACATCCTTAATAACAGTGGATGAAATGTTTAGACCCTTGCTGAAAAGTAAATCTAGAGTGTGTCCACGATTGTGTCTGGGTACTGTACTGTACATGCTGAGTCAAAAGCATTCAGAACAGTTCTGAGTTATTTTGCAGTACTGGATACTGCATTGTCAATATGAATGTTAAAATTCCCCGCAATAGAAAAAAAAAAAAAAAAAAAAAACCTGTCAAACTCAGAGGAGATCGTCAATAAATGCTGGAGAATATTTTGGAAGCCTCCACCTCTCCTAACAGCTCTGCAGACAATTATAAAAGTAAAGTTAGTAGGGGCTGTTTCACTGAGGACTGTCACTGCAACTTTTTCATTTGAGGGCAGTTGTGGCCTATGGTTAGAGGGTCGTAGAGGGTTCAATTCTCAATACTATCAGGAAACAGCCGAGGTGCCCTTGATCAAGGCACCTAAACCCCAATCGTTTCCCGGGCACCACAGTGAATGGATGCCGACTGCGGATGTGTGTCCATGGTTGGCAGTGTGTCCAGTATTCACTGCTCCTAATGTGCGTGCACTAACATGGATGGGTTAAATGCAGAGAACAAATTCAGAGTATGGGTTGCCATACTTGACCTTCACGTAATTTCACTTAATTTGAGAAAGTTATTGTTATCATGATTGACATATAGGGGCTCGCAACAATAGAGTGGGAGAACTTGGTTCCATCATACACTAGTTCCTCAATTTTCCCTGAGGATCTCAGAAGTGGAGATGCTAAAGACAGAGATAGCACTTCAGAGTAAACCCCACAAATCCCAGTTGACAATCCCAGCTGACACAATCAACTGGGATTGTGTCCATGAGCAGTGGTTGTGGCTGCTTGGTTTTATCACTGTCCTTATGGGATATGGGATATGTCAATCGCATTTACATCCAAGTGCTACTGTG
Organism: Romanogobio albipinnatus; assembly: GCA_023566225.1. NCBI lineage: Eukaryota > Metazoa > Chordata > Actinopteri > Cypriniformes > Gobionidae > Romanogobio > Romanogobio albipinnatus. Next base: position 22,352,002 of record CM042241.1, read on the forward strand.
AAATCCTGTGGTCATTCAGACACTCACCAGGTGTGTGTGTGTGTGTGTGTGTGTGTGTGTGTGTGTGTGTGTGTGTGTGTGTGTGTGTGTGTGTGTGTGTGTGTGTGTGTGTGTGTGTGTGTGTGTGTGTGTGTGTGTGTGTGTGTCATTTTGGTTGAGTGCAGTGCCACACACTGCTGAAGGATGATGGCAGTAGACGTAGATATTGTCCTTTAGCACTCCTATGATTAAGTTTGTTTGGGTGGAGGCTGTCTGATTTAATTAGTTATCTTTGACTCCAGAAAAGATTGAAGTTGTCAATAAAGTTAGTCCTCTCATGTGTCATGTTTTTTTGCAGCCATGTATTTAGACAGAGCAACCTTGAAAACATATTAGGTCCTTATGTTGGGAGTGATCCATGATGAACAATTGAATTGTCAGTCTTCCAAGTGTTTCAAATTGTCACGATCACCAGCTGGAGTGACCTGGTTGTCTTCTAGAGGGCACTCCACTCCGGACTATTGTCATTCCCTCATAGACTACATTTACCATAACTCACTGCCCAGACTCGTCATTCCTGGTTTGACCCTGTTACCAGTTTCCTGGATTCACCCTGTCTGCCAGTTCCCTTTCGAAAGGGAACTCGCGCTGCATCAGCTTCGACGCTACGGGGAACGCCTCCAGCGTGACTGGTGCCTGAAATCACAATCAAAAAACGTCAATCCTATTGACCGGCGGCAGCCTATGATGTCATCAAGGTGCGACCAGGAAGTATATAAGGGCGCCTTGCCAACATGACAGTATCTCTTCGTCTTCAGGGACTGTTTTGCCTGTCTTCACGTGAAACGTCTACAAGAAGGATAACAATGAAGTGTGCTGAGGCCACTTCTGCAGAAGGTTTTGAATGTGTAGCTTGCGCTTTGGATACACACACACTTTGTGTTTACTGTCTGGGAGAAGAGCATGCAACTCGGCTGGACCTTTTCTCGAGGGGAGAGGTTTCAGCATCTGGGAAAGACCACACTCAAGCTGAGGCTGAGCGGCGTCTGAAATGCGCTTCCCAGATGGATCTGGCTTGTCGCATGGAGACAGTTATGGTTCTTGAGGACGATCCAGATCGTGAGAGGCTCGAGCAGAGGATGGGTGAGTCAGTTAAAGATGCTGAAGCTTTTCAAACCATCCTGTCCCATGTACGGGGAGTTGCTGGAAGTCATGGAACGCGCTGCGGGTAGACTGCAGCTGCCTTTGCGGTGCGTGAGGAGAAAGGCTGAGCTCGATGGCTGGGTTGAAGCACCGCGAGGAGCGATTGGTGAGTCCCCCTCTATGAGGGCGAAACATTTTCAAAACTATGTTTTTCAGGACTTTTGGACCGTCGCTCCCCTGAGGGGTTGCTTGGGGAAATTTTGGATTATCGCGGGATTTCGCAGGGCCTGCAGCTCCCCGTGAGTAAGCTAAGAACGATCTTCTTTGCAACATTATGTGGTTGTGTGTGAATGCCTCACTTTTGCTAGTAGAGACTTGCTGCCTCTCCGTGTTATGTTTCCCCACTATGTGGGTGATTGATTCGCGCTCTTGCCCGAGGGCTTGTAGTGTAGGGGGTGAGCTGTGTTTTCCTAGCGTAAAAGTGGGAAGTAGCTGAAGACCGGGTATGCGCTAGTGCGCGAGCTGTAGTAAGATCTGCGCCCAGCTCTGCGGGGCTTTGGGAAAAGGGGTTTTTCGGGGCCTCAGTTTGTAATTTTAGAGGTGTTAATATTTCTTTCCCGAGCCCTGAGTAGATCTAGTGCGGTCTTATGTCGCACCACTTGGCCTAGGCTTTGTCAAGGATGGGGGCGTTCCCTTTTAATGAAGGTTGTTCGCCCCTGGCCTGTCTTTTGATATAAGAACATGGCGTTGTTTATGCATCCTTGTTTCAGCCTCCTCTTGTTACAGAGTCGTCCGGCCAAGGCCCGCCTCCTTCTCTGCGTTCTGGGGTTATGAGTAACGCAGTCGGGGTGTTGCAGCAGACAGCGACTTTGCCAGTGGTCGTGGGGCGGAATGAAGCGTCTTTCGCCGGTTGGCGATTAGACTTTATCTGCGTTTCCGCCTTTCAGAGCTTGGTGGCCGCCATCTTTTGGCGGCCCTCGGCCTCTTCCTGGAGGATGGTTCGGCCGGTGGGTTCTATATTTTCTAAGGAAAAGGTTTGTTTCACCCTTGCTCTATGTCTCTGCTCCACCTCTCTAGGGCTCGGGTTGAGCTAAACATCAGATATAACCTCTGTTTGCGGTTCTGGTCGGATGCTCCTCTGAGGCCCGAGCATTGCCAATGGCTGACGCCCTCGCACTTACGGATGGCCGCTGCATGGAAAGTAAGACAGCCGCCCCGAGGCAGGTGACGTAAGTTGTACTCCCCTTGCTTTAGAGGGTTTTTCGTTATGCACTGCTGCTGAGTACACTGCTGTTGGCAATGTGATTAGGTCCATGTTTGTAGGCACTGCCCGAGAGACTGCGCCGTCCTGGGGGCCCTAGGACACGGCGATGCAAGTTGTCCCTAGCTGCCCCTGGGATGGAGCCAGCCCCAGGTGCGGGCGTAGGAGCCAGCTGGTTGTTAGTAGCCAGCTTGGGCAGTCTGGGCAGCTGGACTTCAGGACAGGTAGTAGGCGTCAACAGGCCTCCTTGCAAGAAAGTCTCGATGCCATGGCCCACGAGTGGGCCTTGGAGGATCTCTCCACTGGTGTCGACGTCAGCAGTAACCTTGTCAAACTAGTCTCCTTGGGGATGAGTTCCCAGGTGTGAACTGGATTTCCAGGCTTCGTCAGCAGCAGACAGCTGCCGTCAGCCCAGGCGCAGCAGCCAGCCTTCTTTAAGGCCGCCCTGAGGGGTAGGCTCCCGGTTTGGGTTTCCTTCACTCAGGTGGTAGGCCCGATTGGCCTCCCTGAGGGCCTGCTGTGGTCAGCGGGCGCTGCCTGGTCTCCCCTGAGGGGGCACCACGGGCATTGAGTCCCTCGATGGCTGATACAAGCTGCTAGTAGGCGCTGGATGGCTAGCACCAGTGCTAGTAGATAGTAGGCCTCAACTGGCCTCCCTGAGTGCAGCCGCTGAGGCGGCGACCATGAAGTGCTATGAGTAGCACATTCTGGCTATGGGCGGCATGTTCTGCTATCAGGTGGAGGCATTGCGCCTCCCTGAAATCGTTCCCCGGTTCCCAGGTTCGGTAACGGATCGTAGCATGGGATGCTATCAGGCAAGCTGCACGGGGCTTCCCTGTGGGATTCGCTTGGAGTAGTAGGCCCCACGTGGCCTCCTCTGAGGGCACGCTCCTGTCTCGTGGTCTCTGGATAGGTCCAGTCACTGAGCAGAGGGCTGTGATGGAGAAATGCCCGGCATTTTTGCAGGTGGTAGGCCCGCTAGGCCTCCCTGATGATGCGAGTCCCTATCTTCCCAGCTACCTTGAGGGCTAGCACGACTGCGATCAGGTTTCAGGCCCGTATGGCCTTCCTGAGGGCGAGCTCCACTGTTGGACACGCGAGCATTCGGCACGGGTTACCAGGTGGAGGCTCCTCTCGGCCTCCCTGGGGAACGAGTTCCCGTGGCGGGAACGCACAACTGGGTTTACGCTGACAGCTAGTGGTCACCCGCTATCAGGCGCCGGTCTCTGGCCGTTCGCGAGACCTGGAGGCGGGGTTCTTACCCTAGCACGATGAGACGTTACTGCTGCTATGCGGTCCCCACGGGAGGGGACTTTCATAGTTTGCCTACTGCATGGCTACCTACCAGGCAGGCTTATGAGCTCCTCTCGAATGAGGGTCTACTATGAGCTTACGGCCGCTTGGCGCTGGTTAAGGGTTGTAGGCCCCTCGGGGCCTCCCTGGCATAATCAGCCTGTAAGGCCTCTGGCCTCCTAAGCACGTTTTAAAGTAGGTGCTTGGTAGATCCGAGGATCGAGCGGCTAAACTCCCCTCGCTAGCAAGGGTTATATAGCACTTCGCTGAGAGCTGCTCTCCGGGATAACCCGTCTCTGAGATCCGGCTAGTGGATGTCACTGCCTTTCTTGCAGCACCCTAGCGGGATGCCTCTTCGGAGGCGAGTACCAGAGGCTCTGTACTGTACAGACAGGGTTGACCGTATTACGTGTCCCACATTAGTTTGGGTCACCTGGTCAGGTCTCCCTGGTGGCATTCGGTGAGAACCTCCCGAATAGTGACTGGCATAGGGTTCCCTCGTAGTTCCCTTGCCACGTTCCCTTAAAGGAACCCCTTCTAAGTCGAATGGGTGGTTCCAGGCCTTCGAGCAGGGCCTGGGAAGGACCTCATGTGGGTGAAGGTTCCTTCTTGGGCGATAGCTTGGGCTATGACCGTAGGGAGCGCTGTCACCGTAGGGAGCGCTGTCACTGACAGCCTAAATGTGACCAGAAGGGGAGTGGTTCAGGCATTTCAGTAGAATTTGCTTGTCTTGACAGTTGTCACTGCCAGTGGGCATGCACTCCCGTCGGCATGGTGGCGTGGGTATATCGTTCCCCGTAGTCCCCGAATCCAGCGAGGTTTGCAGGCATCGGTTGGATTGAGTTTCGCGGGGAAACCATCTTAAAGAGTATAGAGTTAGGTGGCTTGTTTGATGAGGCTGAGGTCGGAAGGAATGTAAGTTTGAAAGGCATCTGAGGACCACCAACCCAGAAGTTTAATTTGATGGTCTGGCAGTCCTTTTGGCTGTGATGGTGGCTGCTCCAATGTGGAAGGAGTGAGATGAATACAAGTGAGCTTGGATACCAGAATGGGTGAGAATGTGCTTAAGCTTTTTATGAAACCAATGCCTGATGACAGGAAGGTTGTTCTCATCAATGAACAGCGGGTCGAGCTGAGAGGAGATCTTAACCTCCCTGTGTGCACGGGAGAAAGAAAGATATTGATATGGCTGGTTGGGTGTCAGGAGATTGAAGATATGGATTTTTCGTTTTTAAAATGATCAGTTTTGCTGCATTTGATGAGGAAACTGATGGTGTCCTCGTTTAAAACTTGGAGATTGGAGATGGTTGGATGGATGGCCGTAGATTAGAAAAATTGAATGCTGCTGAGATAGACTTTGGTGGTACTAGGTAGGACGGACTTAATCTGGTTGAGATATGAGATGAATGAAGAATTTGAAAGGAGGAAAAAAGTTGGGAAAACTGGTTGTAGGAGGAATGGAATTGTTTGAAGCTCTCCAAGCTGAACAGTAGGATTGCAGTGTTCTGGCTTAAAATATTGAATCCAGAGATGAGGTGTTACAGTTACTGGAATAACAATTCTGAATAGGGAGGAACTGGGGTTGGAACTGGGTCCGCCTCCAGGGCTAATGCTCTGGCAACCCCACGCTTGGATCGGCTCCAACGGCGGCAGAAAAAGGAAAGAGAGGCAGGACTGTTTGCGGAGGCAGCCTCACGCTTGGGTCTGTGCCGATAGCAGAGGAGAAATTAATGAGAAATTAATGACGGACCATTTCTCGACAGGAGGTACAGAAGGGCTTGCTGCTGAAGAGGATTCGACCGAGCCCCATGATGATCTACGTTAGATGGAGGAGGAGAGAGGTTTTCTTGAGCGAGGTGTTTTGTGCTGGGCTGTGGTGGAGCGGAAACACCGGCAACCTGGGCGATCAACAGGTGAAATGAGCAGCAAAGTCAGTCATGCAGATTTGGACGGGCCAAATGCTGCAGGAACTAAAAATGGGAAGAGGTAAGCTGCTGGTTTTATACATTGGTATTAATTGGAAGATTAGATGGACGTACTCCTCCCGAAATTACGTTTAATAAATTCACTTGTGTCTCGGAGCAGTATATGACGCAAATAGTTCATTGACATCCTTCTTAAGGAGTTCTGACTTTTGAAAATTATTCTTCCCCACATGATTAATTATCTGCATAGAATACACTTGTTTGTTCACACACAGTTCACAGTTTGAATGTTCTTGTTTCCTTCAATTTATTTTCAAGATCTGTGGAGAATTATTTATTGTCACTTTCAGTAAGATATAAAGGTCATGCAAAATATTCAAACTCATTGTCATATTTTGCATGCTGTTGTTCCAACTGTGATGTTGTAGAAATAGAAACTGTTTCTAAAACAGAATCCCTTGTTGTTCGCCACGTATCACTGTCGTGGCTGGTTAGGACAAAACCTCAGATTAACATGGAAAAGTGTAAGACTTACTTAGCTTTTGCTTTAGTTGCAGTAGGGAATGCCAATGCTAGATTTCCAAACATTCCTTTTGCAAATACTGCAATAATCCACTGAGAAGTTGTATGTACAAGGAGTCCGATGAAAGGTGGTTTGGCCCACATCAAAATCTTATCTCACGTAATCATTGATTAAGTCTGGGATTAGATGAAAAAACAGAAGCAGTTGAGACTAAAACCTAAATCCTGAAGAACTTCCAGACGATGTGTCTGGTCAAACATTTACTGTACTGTAGTACTGCTTAAGACCACCTATAGAAGACAGTTTAAATAGAGAAAGATGCCAACGATTTAACACACAAAGTGGTGTACTTACAGCATGGACCAGCAGGGGCTAATGGGACCAAGCTAACTAGCCAAACCTTGACCCCTTAATGGGTCAAATCCTGGTAATGTTTTCCATTAAAATAAGAAATGGAACTAAAAAGGGTCAACACTCCCATTGAAAGCTGAAAGTCTAGTATAAGATGTCACCAATTAACCATTAACCCAATAATTTCCCCAATTTTTCTAACGATGAAAGTAGATTTGATCCTGATGCATTTGCATTAAGCGAGTTCATAAGTGATTGGAAACCACCCAGCAGTGCTCCATCAAACCAAACTGGGCGGTAAAAGCTCTCAGTTCCCCTCAGTAACCTGCCTACTTGCACTTAAAGTGACTCCATCCATCATGGCACTACATCATTTCCTGTAGTGATATGTCGGAGTTTGGGGGAGTGAGAAGCTTCGGGATGTGTTAGTGACCTATTAGACATCCAATCAGATATCGACTGATGCAGATGGAAGAGATTAGATCAATCAGATTGGCTGATCCACCGGTGATGGATTGGTCGTGTCAGACAGGTCGCGTCCTCTTTCTCATAACAGAGTGTGAATGGGACAGTTTGTCACTGAATATTGAGAATATAAAGCTTCTATGGACAATTAGGAAGTGGACATTCATTAAGTTCATGTTTTATAACTTTCCTCTTTCTGTGTCTTGTCCCTTTCTTTTTCTCATTCTCTAACTCTCCCCCGCCCCTCTGTGGTGCTCGGTGTGAAACGCACATTGAATGATAATGTGATACATTAAGAAAGCCCGCCTTACTTCAGATCTTGGAAAGGTTCAGCTCGAACGTGTGGCGTTTCCACTGAATGACTAAACACAACTCCCTCGTTGCCTAGAGAGATAAAAAAAAAACAGAGAGAACAACAAGTCATATGGCTGAATTAGCCATGCTGACAATAAAAACTAAAACAACACAACACATTCAACTTTGTGAACAACTGAATATTTATAATCATTGTGAACAACTAGTTAGTTCCTACACAGACTTAACTTTGAAAATGAACAAAGAAATACCATTCTTTACCCTGTCAGGAATATATATATATATATATATACATACACTCACCTAAAGGATTATTAGGAACACCATACTAATACTATGTTTGACCTCCTTTCGCCTTCAGAACTGCCTTAATTCTACGTGGCATTGATTCAACAAGGTGCTGAAAGCATTCTTTAGAAATGTTGGCCCATATTAGGATAGCATCTTGCAGTTGATGGAGATTTGTGGGATGCACATCCAGGGCACAAAGCTCCCGTTCCACCACATCCCAAAGATGCTCTATTTGATTGAGATCTGGTGACTGTGAGGGCCATTTTAGTACAGTGAACTCATTGTCATGTTCAAGAAACCAATTTGAAATGATTCGAGCTTTGTGACATGCTGCATTATCCTGCTGGAAGTAGCCATCAGAGGATGGGTACACGGTGGTCACAAAGGGATGGACATGGTTAGAAACAATGCTCAGGTAGGCCGTGGCATTTAAACGATGCCCAATTGGCACTAAGGGGCCTAAAGTGTGCCAAGAAAACATCCCCCACACCATTACACCACCACCACCAGCCTGCACAGTGGTAACAAGGCATAATTCGATTCATGTTCTCATTCTGTTTACGCCAAATTCTGACTCTACCATCTGGATGTCTCAACAGAAATCGAGACTCATCAGATCAGGCAACATTTTTCCAGTCTTCAACTGTCCAATTTTGATGAGCTCGTGCAAATTGTAGCCTCTTTTTCCTATTTGTAGTGGAGATGAGTGGTACCCAGGGGGGGGGGGGGGTCTTCTGCTGTTGTAGCCCATCCGCCTCAAATTTGTTTGTGTTGTGGCTTCACAAATGCTTTGCTGCATACCTCGGTTGTAACGAGTGGTTATTTCAGTCAAAGTTGCTCTTCAATCAGCTTGAATCAGTCGGCCCATTCTCCTCTGACCTCTAGCATCAACAAGGCATTTTCACCCACAGGACTGCCGCATACTGGATGTTTTTCCCTTTTCACACCATTCTTTGTAAACCCTAGAAATGGTTGTGTGTGAAAATCCCAGTAACTGAGCAGATTGTGAAATACTCAGACCGGCCCATCTGGCACCAACAACCATGCCACGCTCAAAATTGCTTAAATCACCTTTCTTTCCCATTCTGACATTCAGTTTGGAGTTCAGGAGATTGTCTTGACCAGGACCACACCCCTAAATACATTGAAGCAACTGCCATGTGATTGGTTGATTAGATAATTTCATTAATGAGAAATTGAACAGGTGTTCCTAATAATCCTTTAGGTGAGTGTATATATTATATATATATATATATATATATATATATATATATATATATATATATATATATATTTTTTTTTTTTTTTTTTTTTTTAATACATGAATACTTCTTGTAATGATGCGGAGGACGCGGAGGAATCCATTTGCAGCTTTATTAGAGTAATCAACAAGCAGGGTAAAACAGGGGCAGACAGAACAACTGAGATGATCATAGAGCAGAAGTAGATAACAGGCAAGGGTCGTGGCAGGCGGCAGGAATCACAGTTCAATGGACAATCCGGGTCGAGACAGGCAGCAGAAGAATCAGTAGTGGACAGAAACAATCCAAGATCAGTAACAGTTCAGCAAACACAGGTAAAACGCTCAGAAATTGTACGCCGTGGCAATGCAATACTTCGCAATGAACTTGAGAGTGAACGGGGTATATATAGGTTAGTGTGGATGATGTTCAGGTGTTTGTGTAGATGAGCTGCAGGTGTCTGTGTAATCAGTCCCAGGTAAGCGGCATGATGGGAAATGGAGTTCGTAATAGTTAATATGCTGGTGAAAGTGTCCTACAGTAGTGAAGAGGAGGTGAAGTGGAAGCCTGCTCTGTAACACTTCTATTCAGCAAGGATGCATTAAATTGATCAAAAGTGTAATTTGTAATTATATTTATATAATATAGTTATACATTTATAGTTATATTCAGATTTATATTTCAAATACACACACACACACACACACACACACACACACACACACACACACACACACACACACACACACACACACACAGTCCAGGGTGGAATGAACCTGGCTTATCAAATCTCTTTATCTTCTACCTAATGCTCTGTTATACCTTCTAAACTACTTGGGCTACTTTTAAGGTAACTTGGGCTATGTACCTCATACTCAGAGGTATTAAACATCAAGTGATAAATTACTGCGGAGTGGCAGACTTGAGTGCCTTTTCCCAGATCTGTACTTCTGGAACATTTGAAATGTCCCCCATTTCAGAGTGCATTTTTTTTTTCTTGAAAATGTGCTTGTTAAGTGAGTTCATAAGTATAAGAGTAAGCTGTTCTTCCTTGCTTGCATTTTTGTTTGTTTCGGTCTGTCCTAGTTTATTTTATTTCTCTTTGTTTTCCCCACAATCATGTTCAGAACAGTTTAAAGGCACAGTCATTACTTTACCCATTTTAAACACATTATTTTCTTTCTTACGTGAAATACAAAAAAAGAGTTTTGAAGAATATTCACAATAAAGTCATAAGGATTTTGAATGACATGATGAGTAAATAATGACAGAAATACAAATTTTGAGTGAAATATTCCTTTAACACTTAACTCTCTTACTTCCTCTCAGGGCAATTCTTCTTTCTGACACATTTTAGCCTTTCAGTCTCACCTCTGAGACTACTGTATTCCATTTATGCATGCTCTATCCATCTATCTCTCTCTACCACTATTTATCTCCCGTGATCCCTCTCTCTATCCATGTCTTTTTGTGAAAAAGAGGTAATGGATAGATTTGCCCAATTACTGAGCATGTGCCCTCTTTGTCCCTGACCTCTAGATATTCCACTTGACCTCCCAGCATGCATTTTCAGACAGAGATAAAAAAAAAAAAAAAAAGAGTAAGATAAAGAGGGGCCTGCAGGAGTGAAATCTATTTGAAATAATATTTGCATGGCAATGTAAGCACAGGTTACTAGTAGTGCACATATTTCAATCTTGAAAAAAGTGTCTCAAAAAATTTGATGGTGTATAAAAAGCTGTATTAAATTTAGGGATGCACGATATATCGGCAACATATACAGGTCCTTCTCAAAAAAATTAGCATATTGTGATAAAGTTCATTATTTTCCATAATGTAATGATAAAAACTTTCATATATTTTAGATTCATTGCACACCAACTGAAATATTTCAGGTCTTTTATTGTTTTAATACTGATGATTTTGGCATACAGCTCATGAAAACCCAAAATTCCTATCTCAAAAAATTAGCATATTTCATCCGACCAATAAAAGAAAAGTGTTTTTAATACAAAAAAAAAGTCAACCTTCAAATAATTATGTTCAGTTATGCACTCAATACTTGGTCGGAAATCCTTTTGCAGAAATGACTGCTTCAATGTGGCGTGGCATGGAGGCAATCAGCCTGTGGCACTGCTGAGGTGTTATGGAGGCCTAGGATGCTTCGATAGCGGCCTTAAGCTCATCCAGAGTGTTGGCTCTTGCGTCTCTCAACTTTCTCTTCACAATATCCCACAGATTCTCTATGGTGTTTAGGTCAGGAGAGTTGGCAGGCCAATTGAGCACAGTAATACCATGGTCAGTAAACCATTTACCAGTGGTTTTGGCACTGTGAGCAGGTGCCAGGTCGTTCTGAAAAATGAAATCATCTCCATAAAGCTTTTCAGCAGATGGAAGCATGAAGTGCTCCAAAATCTCCTGATAGCTAGCTGCATTGACCCTGCCCTTGATAAAACACAGTGGACCAACACCAGCAGCTGACATGGCACCCCAGACCATCACTGACTGTGGGTACTTGACACTGGACTTCAGGCAGTTTGGCATTTCCTTCTCCCCAGTCTTCCTCCAGACTCTGACACCTTGATTTCCGTATGACATGCAAAATTTGCTTTCATCCGAAAAAAGTACTTTGGACCACTAAGCAACAGTCCACTGCTGCTTCTCTGTAGCCCAGGTCAGGCGCTTCTGCCGCTGTTTCTGGTTCAAAAGTGGCTTGACCTGGGGAATGCGGCACCTGTAGCCCATTTCCTTCACACGCCTGTGCACGGTGGCTCTGGATGTTTCTACTCCAGACACAGTCCACTGCTTCCGCAGGTCCCCCAAGGTCTGGAATCGGTCCATCTCCACAATCTTCCTCAGGGTCCGGTCACCTCTTCTCGTTGTGCAGCGTTTTTTGCCACACTTTTTCCTTCCCACAGACTTCCCACTGAGGTGCCTTGATACAGCACTCTGGGAACAGCCTATTCGTTCAGAAATTTCTTTCTGTGTCTTACCCTCTTGCTTGAGGGTGTCGGCAGTGCCAGTCAGGTCGGCAGTCTTACCCATGATTGCGGTTTTGAGTAATGAACCAGAGTTTTTAAAAGCCTCAGGAATCCCAGGTGTAATTATTTGATTCAGATGATTAGGTTAATAGCTCGTTTAGAGAACCTTTTCATGATATGCTAATTTTTTGAGATTTTTTGCTAATTTTGGGCTTTCATGAGCACGAGCTGCCAAAATCATCAGTATTAAAACAATAAAAGACTTGAAATATTTCATTTGGTGTGCAATTAATCTAAAATATATGAAAGCTTAATTTGTATCATTACATTATGGAAATTAATGAACTTTATCACAATATACTAATTTTTTGAGAAGGACCTGTAGTTATCGGCCGATAAATGATTATATTTGATGTTATCGTTATCGGTCCAATAAGAAAATTTTACCGATATATTCAAGTTGATAGATAATGTATTATTTCCTTCAGCTGAGACAGATGCGCTATCCACCATGATGGGTTTGAATTGCTCTAAATATGATTGGAATCACTTCGAAAAGGAAAATACAGTTATGTGCAACATATGCAGCGCAAGTCTAATATAATCTGCATAAAATGATAATGAGAATAGAATACGGCTGTAAAAGAACGTTGTGTTTCAGCGCATTTGTTGAGGGAAGAGCGCGCCCACTGAGTTACACCTTCATGACAAGCACAGTCAAGTTCGCTTGTGCATTCACAGCCTTTTGTGCCATTGTAAGTTGCAATATTATATTTATTATTATTCTGTGTATTTGCGTCATTTTAAGCATATGTAAGTCGTAATATTACGTTTTAGTAGTATAAACATCTGATTAATGTCATATAGGATGCGTTTTGTTAGGTCAATAACCCGCAGTGCTTCATTGTACCGGTGATCATCTTCAGTTTCAGCGCGCGCTCTCAAACGGGAAGAGCATTAACAGGAGTTATAAGCCTTCACCTATGCGTGATTTTGTGCAAATATAAGTGGTAATATTATACTTATTTAGTATAAATATCTGATTGTTCTCATATATGTTGCGTTTAGTTGTTAATTAACCTTCTAAGCGCTTCAGTTTACGGTTGTTCGTTCATTCTCTCCAGCTTCAGCGCGCTCTCAAACAGCAACATTATTCCTAATAGACTAGACTAATATTAAAGATGTTTACTATTACTGTAATATTAAACATATTTTTTTCAAAAATACAGAAGCGTTATTTTTTTTAACTAGCACTTCTATTGTTCTCGTATCATTTCCATCAACAATACGGTTTGATTAAAACCATTTCCTTATTGTCTGTGCAGAGGTTATTTCATGTACTTGCATTCTGATTCTTTATTATGCAGCCTAAGTAATGCTGTTCAATAACTTGTTTACATTATTTAGGTATATTATCTTTATTTTTTAGGCAATATAATTTTTGGTAACATTTTACAAATAAGGTCTCATTTGTTAATGCATTAACTAACATGAACAAACAGAGAGCAATAACCTTTGTTTATTTTAGTAATAAAATGGTTGTGTTTATTAACAGTCCATTCACAGTGCATACCTAATGTTATAAGACAACTTTGGGTCTGAATATGTTGAGATTAACATGAACTAAGATGAATAAATCCTGTTGAAGTATTGTTCATTCATTGTTGGTTAACTAATACTAACAAAAAATCAACCTTATTGTAAAGTGTTAACATTTTTTTTTTAATAAAGTAAGTTGGCCATAGGAGTGTAAAATTAATTTGAAACGGTAAGGAATCTTACACTGGTTCAAATAGGCTACTGTAGTGTATAGGTTTGATTTATCGTTGACGCTGGCGCGGAAGCGTCAGCGGGAGCGTTCAGCCTCATCGCGTGAAGACCGAAGAGTGTAAAGACATCGACTCTACTCTGCGCGACTCCACTCGAGCAAGGACACAGACAAGGCACTTGAGTATAGCTTTCCTTCTACTTTGCTCACTTTTGTGTTTGCTTGCTTTCATCTGTTTATTTCTCTAACCCTTATTCACTATGTGCTTCCAAATCTCTACTATTACCACATACACCCGTAAATCACGCTCAGTACATTCTAGACGCCGTAATCCTAATAATCTGCGTAGTGTACCTATTTCTTCTGCTACATTAATGTCCATTCCAATTGGTCTCTGGAATTGCCAGTCTGCTGTAAACAAAGCTGACTTTATTTCATCTCTGGCCACTCACTCACATCTCAGTCTCATGGCTCTAACTGAAACCTGGATCAAACCGGAAGACACTGCCACTCCTGCGGCTCTCTCAAATAATTACACTTTTTCACACACCTCTCGCCCGATTGGGAGGGGCGGAGGTACTGGTTTGCTCATCTCAAAGGATTGGAAATTTGAGCCCATTCCTTCATCATCTGGCAACTGCTCATTTGAATCACACTCAATCACTATCACTCACCCTGCTAAAATCCATGTTGTAGTTATTTACCGCCCTCCAGGTCAACTGGGTAACTTCTTGGAGGAACTGGATATTTTGCTCTCTCACTTCCCCGAGGATGGCACTCCTCTGGTACTGCTCGGTGACTTCAACATCCACCTTGATAAGTCCCAGGCTGCTGACTTCACCACTCTTCTGGCCTCATTTGACCTTAAGCGAGTATCTACTACAGCTACTCACAAATCGGGTAACCATTTGGACCTTATCTACACACGCTACTGCTCCACAGACGTCACTTTAGTTACTCCATTGCACACCTCAGATCACTTTCTCATCACTCTTAACCTCCTATTGACTCCTGCCACAACACATACTCCTCCTCAGATCACCTTTCGCCGTAATCTACGCTCGCTCTCTCCCTCTCGTCTATCCACTATGGTTTCATCCTCACTCCCTCCACCTTCTGAGTTCTCAGCTCTGGACACTAACAGTGCTACTGACACTCTTTGCTCCACTCTAACATCTTGCTTAGACAACTTCTGTCCCGTTTCATCCAGGCCAGCCCGCACCACCCCCTCTGCCCCCTGGCTGTCTGATGTTCTTCGCGAACATCGCTCTGGTCTCAGGGCGGCAGAGAGGAAGTGGCGCAAAACTCAAAACACTACTGACCTGACCCTGTATCAGTCTCTCCTCACTTCTTTCTCTACTAACGTCTCCACTGCTAAAACTACATACTACAACAACAGAATCAACAACTGCCCTGACTCTCGTGCACTTTTCAGAACATTCTCCTCGCTCCTTTGTCCCCCTCCCCCCCCTCCTTCATCAACTCTTACAGCTGATGACTTTGCATCATTCTTTACAAACAAAACATCCTCCATCAGCAGCCAATTCTCCACACCGCAAACCGACACGCACATCTCAAAAACTATCACACATACGCTTCCCTCCTTCTGTCTGCTCTCCAAAACAGATGTCTCCAAACTCATCCTTTCCAACCATCCCACTACCTGTCCGCTTGATCCTATCCCCACTCACCTCCTTCAGGCCATTTCTTCTTCTGTTACTCCTGCACTCACTCACATTGTTAACACCTCTCTTCACACCGGGACCTTCCCCACAGCATTTAAGCAGGCTCGGGTAACCCCACTGCTTAAGAAACCCTCTCTTAACCCAGCACTTTTAGAAAACTACAGACCGGTATCCCTTCTGCCTTTCATTGCAAAGACACTTGAGCGAGTTGTGTTTAACCAGCTCTCCACGTTTCTTGAACAGAACAACCTCCTGGACAGCAATCAATCCGGCTTCAAAAGCGGCCACTCAACGGAGACTGCCCTACTCTCGGTTACGGAGGCACTGAGACAGGCAAGAGCGGCATCCAAATCCACAGTACTTATCTTACTGGATTTGTCTGCTGCTTTTGACACAGTTAACCACCAGATCCTCCTGTCAACTCTCATGAAGATGGGCATCTCAGGAACTGCTCTCCAGTGGCTAAAGTCTTACCTCTCAGGTAGGTCCTTCACGGTGTCATGGAGAGGCGAAGTGTCTAAGTCACATCATCTAGCCACTGGAGTTCCACAGGGCTCAGTGCTTGGACCACTTCTCTTCTCCATCTACATGTCATCACTGGGATCTGTCATTCAGAAACATGGCGTTTCCTATCACTGCTATGCCGACGACACTCAACTCTACTTCTCATTTCAACCAGATGATCCCACGGTTGGTGTTCGTATCGCCGCCTGCCTAACAGACATTTCTGCCTGGATGAAGGAACATCACCTGCAACTCAACCTTGCAAAGACAGAACTGCTTGTGGTCTCAGCCAACCCAGCACTTCATCACAATCTCTCCATTCAGCTAGGATCATCAACCATAACTCCGTCCAGGACAGCCAGGAATCTTGGAGTTGTGATTGATGATCAGCTAAAATTCACTGACCACATTACTGCAACAACCCGGTCCTGCAGATTTGCGTTATACAACATTAGGAAGATTAGACCCTTCCTATCAGAGCATGCCACACAACTCCTGGTCCAAGCTCTTGTTCTCTCCAGACTGGACTACTGTAATGCTCTTCTAGCGGGCCTTCCGGCATGTACTGTCAAACCCTTGCAACTGATCCAGAATGCAGCGGCAAGGGTGGTCTTTAACGAGCCGAAGAGAGCACACGTCACGCCTCTCTTCATCAGTCTCCACTGGCTCCCAATAGCAGCTCGCGTCAAATTCAAGACACTGGTGCTCGCCTTCAAAACAACCACTGGCTCTGCACCAAGATACCTAAACTCGCTTGTTCAGACTTACACACCCTCCAGGAGCTTACGTTCTGCCAGTGAACGACGCCTTGTAGTGCCATCCCAAAGAGGCATGAAATCACTCTCACGGACCTTTTCCTGGACCGCACCCACCCTGTGGAATGACCTGCCCATCTCAATTCGAGCAGCCGAGTCTGTAGCCATTTTCAAAAAACGGCTAAAGACACATCTCTTCCAGCGGTACCTTACCAATCAAGATTAGCACTTAACATTCTATTCATTTTCTGTCTGTCTGTCTGTCTATTTAAAAAAAAAAAAAAAAAAAAAAAAAAAAAACCTTCTGTCCTATGTGTTCTTTGCTAGATTAACTGAGACTTGTTACAGCACTTACGTACTGTTACATACTGTTGCCCTTGACTGTTCTAGCTGCTTCTATTGCTCTCATTTGTAAGTCGCTTTGGATAAAAGCGTCTGCTAAATGACTAAATGTAAATGTAAATGTAAATGTTGAAGTGTTTGGGACATGGTTTTTAATGGTGAGCCTTTTGTTTTTGTAATCAGGCTCTCAGAGTTTATTCAAATTTGTATTTAGATTTATCGGTTATCGGCTTTCAAATATAAATAATTATCGGTTATCGGTATCAGCCAAAATGTTCATATTGGTGCATCCCTAATTAAATTTAAAAACTTTTAAATGTTTTGTTATATTTTCTAATAACTAAAAAGAATATATCACCTTATTTTGATGGAAACACATTCCCTTGACTATAAGTAACATTGCACCAACAATTCTACTAACTCTCATTAGTGTGTAAGTTGAATATTAGTAGACTGGTAGGTTGACATATAGTTGCAAAGTTACTTATAGTCAGTAGAATGTCTGTTGGGGGACCATTGCAATAAAGTGTTATCAGATATTAAGCAGACAGTCTAATACTCTGAGTTAGTTGACACATAGGTGCAATGTTACTTATAGTCAACAGAATGTGTTTCCATCTAAATAAAGTTAGATCTTCTTTGTAGTTATTAGAAAATATAACACAACACATTTAAAAGTTTTTCAATTTGCAGCTGAAGTCTTCCAATTTGACTCTTTCTGCAGGCTACTTCATTACGCAAGTAGATAAGTGACTGAGTCACTGCTTTTCACACTGCTTAACCCCGGGTTATCATTGTTCTGAAACCTGCTTTTATCCCTTGGTAAATTAATGCTTTGCACTGCTTTTTACTCAGGGTTATGAAACTCTTCTCAAGTTGGCACCACTGTTGTGATGTTAAACTTGCATTGCAGTGTCAAACGTGTGCAGTGTGAAATGATGGGCCTGCAGGGAGGTCCAGCCTGCTACCTGCAGGCGACTCGTGCTAACTGTTTCTCATTTTGATGATCCAGGAGCCCAGAACATGCCCTCAGGGAGGCCTGGTGAGGCCTACTACCTTATACTAGGAGTTGAATACACCTAGTAAGGCCTACAACTCGATAATGGGCCCTTAGAGAGGCCCAGCAAAGCCTTACAATCAGTCTACAGGGAGGCCTAGTGCGGCCTACTACCCAGCAGCAGCCTAGCAGTTTGTGTGCTAGCTGGCACGGCGACTGGCAAACAGGAGCCCTCCTTCAGGGAGGCCCAGCGGGGCCTGCTACCTTACGACCAGTCTTCAGGGAGGCCTAGTGCGGCCTACTACCCAGCAGCAGCCTAGCAGTTTGTGTGCTAGCTGGCACGGCGACTGGAAAACAGGAGTCCTCCTTCAGGGAGGCCTGGCGAGGCCTACTACCTTGCGACCAGTCTTCAGGGAGGCCTAGTACGGCCTACCACCCAGCAGCAGCCTAGCAGATCCTATGCTAGCTGACACGGCGACTGGCAAACAGGAGTGCTCCTTCAGGGAGGCCTGGTGAGGCCTACTACCTGCCAACGGTTCATCACAACCCACCAAGTGACTGAGCCCAAGCCTGCGCCCTCAAGGGAGGTCTGGTGAGGCCTGCTACCTCATGCCGAGTCTTCAGGGAGGCCTGGTGCGGCCTACCACCCATCAACAGCTTAGCAGCCCATGCTAGCTGACACAGTGACTGGCGAATGGGAGCCTGCCTTCAGGGAGGCCCGATGGGGCCTACCACCTCACAGCAGGCCTGCAGGGACGGCTTCCTGGTGACAAGAGTGAAAAACTGTTATGCTGTTATAACTTTGGGCTGACAGTAGCTTCTCTGCTGGATGACAAAAATTAACATCCACCTGCTAAATAGGGTTATTAGTTGGGAAATTCTGCTACTTGAAGCCGACATCGTTGGGGAGCAATATATACCGCAATACACATGGGGCCGAACTTTGCAGAGGCCTACCAAGGCTGACTACCTATTTTCCAGGTTGCAGCTAATAAATGGCCAACCTCCCCAACCGTCGGGACTCACTCGCAAGGAGGCCTGTCTGAGGCCTACTACCTGAACTGGAGTCTACTGCCAAGACTGCCCCAGCTGGCTACTCACAGCCAGCTGGTCCTACAATCCATCCCAGCCTAGCTGGGTGACCCATCCTGGAGGCCTCCAATTCCTTCTGGAGCCAACTGTATAATGGTGCAGTCTTATCGGCAGCGCCTACAAGCACTGGAACCTAATCACATTGTCCATAGCAGGGTACTCTGCAAACCAAACGCCCTGTACCCCCTAAGTGGGGGGAGTACCACATACGCCACCCACCTCATGGAGGTCCTAGCTTTAATAGCGGCCTACCATACTGTGCAAGGGCGTCAGCCATGGCAATGCTCTGGCTACAAGGGAGCTCACGACCAAACCAACATAAACAAAGGGTTGAAAAGTGCTGCTCGACCCGAGCCATGGGTGAGGCAGAATGATACAGAGCTAGGAGTGGAGGTACTCAAATCTACCCTGCCTTGTCAGGGGAGTACTATCAACTGGCCAGGGCATATACAGGAAGGGCCAGCGCCTGCCAAAAAAACTGGCGGCCTCTAGAAACTAGCTCTGGAAAGCCGGGCTGAGCTATGCATACGGAATTTTCGTATCTGCATGAAAAACGCCTCAACCCTGCCCCACGACTACTGGCTAAGTCGCTATCAATTCTGCACAGCACCAACCTGCATTACTAGAAAAAGCCCCAGAACGCAGGTAAGGGGGCGGGCCTTGGCCGGACTACTCTACACAAGAGGAGGCTACATTAGGGACAGTAATAAAGCTAGATTCAGAAAAGGAACAGCTACCCGGAGTGCAGACGCTTTCTTGGCGTGCATCTCCGTAATCCCTAGAAAGCCTAGGCCAATCTAGATCTGTACCCGAGGTCCATAACCGCTACTATTGCACCATGCAAAAAGGGCACTCGGGTAGAAGTGCCAGTCGTTAAATAGGTCTGGCTCTAGATCTAACTGTAGTTCTAGCATGGTCTGATCCTGTATTCTCCAGAAATTTACACTGAGAGAAGATACAGACCGCCTTACCCTGAGGCGGCTACCAGTTAGCAGCTTAATACTAGGAGGAAAAAATGCCTAGCCTTCTCTTAACACAACCCCCCCCCCCCCTTTTTTTTCATATATAACCGCTACACACCCGCAGGAAATGAGTGGCATTCCCAGCGCTAATTCTAGCGCATCTTAGCTTTTTAGGTCTGGGAATAAAAAGGGCTGTACAGCTCTCACAGCGTGTACCATATATAGTGTTTGCTGGCTTCCACTAGTAATACTAGCTCACTTATACCAAGTTTTAGCAACTGGTAAATAATATTTTATCGTTCTAGCCAACCTAACAGGGGAACTACAGGCCCTAGGAAATATCCAACGATCCACAGCGACCCCCGAAGCCCTCTACAGGGAGCATAAGTCAGAAAATATATAATATTTTTCCCTCTTATAGGGGACTTACCCGCTCGCCTGCGGCGCGCCATGATATCCACCCACAAGCTTAATTCCCGTGTATGCTTAGGTGTACCGCTACCACGGGCCTGAGGGGGCGCACTCACAAACCAGCCAGGCGGGCCCTAGCACATCATCGTGGACCCACCTAGGCCGGATGTAAGAAGCGCCTGGGGAGATGATGAAGAAGAGGAGTGAGTTTTCTGGTCAATGTAATTTCTCATCTCACCCTCAGGGAGGAGATCCATCATGAACGCTGACTGTGTTTTGTGATACACAGCTCCTACTTCTCCCGGGAGTCCGCCTCTCTGTGCCCCACCCCCGACTGTGGGGGCGCACGAGAGGCAATGCTGGCCATTGGGCCCTGTCTCCGGTCCTAGGACCGTGACGCCTCCCGCCTGCCTGGGACCCGGATCTCAGTGGCATGCAGGTCCTCAGACGCTGCCAAATGTTCGCTATTCCTCGGCGATGCTGGCCCTCAGGCCCAGACTCCGCCTGTTGTGCCACCACCGCATCAGGAAAAAACCTTCCCTGATCGAGATCCCTCAGCAAACCGGCCTGGTGCACATGAAAACCCTGCCATGGTGTAAGAATTAGCACCGGGCTGACCCGCTGCTGTGTATGCCCTGCCATTAAAAATGACACATCGTTTAGGTGGCAGGGTTGGAGCGCTCAGCTTCCCAGAGATAAACATCCCATTAATCGGAGGCAACGACACATACCCATATTCTACCATCCTCCCGACATCAGCGGCACACTGCTGATGTCATACCGCTGATATCAGTGAACATGAACCGAACATAGGTTATTTCATGCCCTCTCGATCTAATTAGGAAGATCAGGAAGGAATGAAAGCCCAACTGAGCCAATGATTATGGCTGGGGAGAGATCGATCGTATATTCCAACATGAGCGATCTCTCCTCTAACGCGACAACACAGCGGCCGCAGCCCGCCTGCAGCGCGTTTCATAACATTCATCGGCTCAGCATACACAGTCGGGATGGCTGAGAAGATTAGTCCTCCTTCTCACAGCCATCCCTAGAGCACTTGCAAACAAGTCTCGTCAGCCGCCAGATCGTCAAAGGGAAGAATGCCTTCCCGTGACGATTCAGCGAGCTCTATCCGGGAAACCATGACGTGCGTCCGCGCTCAGCCCCGACATGAGCGGGGACCGCATCATCAGTCTCGGATACCAAACCCTCTTCCCTCAGGAAGAGAATCAGACGAGAGCAGAGCGATCTCAGATTGACAAACGCTCACATTAAACAAACAAACAGACAACTCGATAAGAGCTGACTGTGCATGCTCTTGATCCCAGGCAGAAACACACAGCTTGTGTGTATACAATAATGAATTTGGATTACCTTAACTCGAAGCAATTCAGACAAAACAGTCCCTGAAGACGAAGAAGCGGTGTCATGTTGGCAAGGCACCCTTTTATACTTCCTGGTCGCACCTTGATGACATCATAGGCTGTCGTCGGTCAATAGGATTGCCGTGATTCGATAGTGGTTCAGACACCTGTCACGCTGGAGGCGTTCCCCATAGCGTCAAGCTGACGCAGCGCGAGTTCCCTTTCGAAAGGGAACATTAGATCTTTCACTTAACCAATTTGTTCAAAACACTGATTCATTTCGCCACTGCTACTACTAGTGTGTTGCTCGCATAACGTATTTGCTTTGTTTGGAGCTATTCTAATTGTCACAAAGAAAACAGACAAAGAAACTGGCAATATTTTGTCAAAAATGTTGTATGATTATATGCACAAATATAATAATAAATCAAATGAATCCTAACTGGCAATATTTTGTCAAAAATGTTGTATGATTATATGCACAAATATAATAATAAATCAAATGAATCCTATTTCTATTTATGAAAGCTCTGTTTATACAAACCCTAAACTTTTATTGATCAGATTATTTTTAGGTCTACAATCTGACCTAAATTGAATTCCGATCAAGTATAATTGGATCAATTAAAGTGTATACATGAAAGCTTATGGGAAAGCCGATGAAAGCCGATGGGAGTGAACAGTTCTTCCACATGATCTACTGACGACATGCGCATCAATGGACATAGACGCAGCCGGATCATTTCCAAAATGACCAGCACAATCTACCCGTAAGCGTCTGGATTAAGACGTGCTCTTTTTGGGCAGTAAATAATGGCCCAAACACCAGTAAATTGACGAGCACAAACCTTATAAATCACCTCGCATGATTCATTTGAAATACTCTCCTCCAATGAATTTTGCGCCTGAAAGGGAAACTTCTACAAATGCATATGCAATAAGGTCAGCCGAAAAAATGACCCTGTGCACGTCTTTTCAGCGCTAATTTATCACTACGTGTCTTTGGTAAACCCTGACAGTAGTTTTTTAATGCCAAAAGAGGGTTTGCGCTTACAGAGGAGTGACGGGAGTTTAAAGGAGGAGCGAGGACAGTGAAGGACGAGAGAGGACCAGGCCTGGATTTTAAGTTGTGTTTTGTTTACGTTTCGTTATGTGTGTGCACGGCAGTCGTCCGTGAGGGGCTGCCGCTTTTACTTTCATTTTGTATGTATTATTTGAGTAAAGTCTGTTGAACGTTCACCGGTTCCCGACTCCTTCTTCCCACACAAACTAACTTAACTACATACAGTTTTTAGAATTAAATCAGTGCAAAAAAAACGACATTCTTCCCTGTGTGACACTGCACATGTATTTTGTTGAAATAATTTCTTCAGACATATATAATCAGTTATGCACATTTGGATTTTATGTTACATCTTTGTTGTTTAATGAATGTTTATTGCATTATTTAAGTGTCATGTGTTACCATGATGGTGTTTTGTGTTTGCGTGAATGACTCACTTTCTGTATAGTAGTATAATTCAGCTTGTGGAAAAGCTACTTGAAATGAACTTCTTCATGACTATTAATGTGGTTTCCTCTTTTACCACCTGAATTATTATGGTGGTTGTCAGTATATGTTAAAGGTACAAATTGAGCAGCAGTGTGTAGCATTTATTAGCACATTTTCTTGTTTTTGTTGTTTGTAAATTACACTTTAATACTGTAAAATGTACAGTTTGTTCTGTAAATTAAAACAATTGTACTGTGTTTTTAGCCACAGTTGATGGACTGCCCACAGAAAATTGTACTGTGGAAACCACAGTTGATGGACAGGTAAAATAAAAAGGCTGGGCTAGCTGCAACATATCAAAAACAGAAATGGGTGACTATCAACATTGCCATAATCCTGCAGACAGCTCCATTGGTTATAATGGGACTGAGCTTGTTTTACATTTCAGGCATCTGGCGTAGACACGCGCAACCAAACTTTTCTGAAAGATACAAGAATGCAGGTTTTGTTGTCTTCTACAGATGTGCAATCGCATATGTCTTTTAGGTATTTAATAAACAATGTGGGAAAAAATATGTATCTTAGGAAAAAATATATACCTAAGAGAACTATAGTAATAGCACAGGCAAATCCAAAAACTGAAAATTGATTGATGGGCCACATTTAAGGATAAAAGATAAAACAGGTAGATTTAGACACTAGTCTTTATGTTCTTGTACATGGATCATGGGTGAATGTTGGATTCAAATGTGAGTGTGTTTATGTACCTGTGACCCTCAGTTTATCTGTGCCAATACTGATCTCCTCTTCATCAGCAGAGAAGAGAACTCTCTCGCCATCACTACTTCTCACCTCAAACCGCTGACACTGGGCTTCTACCATCTCTGAGCCTGCAGAAAAAAAAGAAAGAATAAGGCCTTGAGAAACAAGAACACATTTCAACTTTACGGCCCACATTAAGATCATTCAATCAGGAAAGGTCTTTTTGTAGGCATGGAGTATTAAAAAATAATCCAAGATGGTGGATAAACATAATAATAATAATTTATTTAATTTTGTGCCGTATACATAAATAAATACAAGCTTAATTTCAATTAAATTTCAATTAATAGTAAGAGTTAATAGTAGAGCAGCTGCTCACTGTTTCCAGGGTGTTCAAAGACCTACTATGGTGTCACATTATATACGTATTTGTACAATTACACTAGTAGTTAATACTAAGTCTTCTGAGTAAAAAATTGTACCAAATAAAAATAATAATCTTTCTTTTAGTCCATTTGCCTGATGAAATACTATACCACAAAACCACATCTGTCATGAAACATTTTATTTTGCACATAAAATGGCATAATGGAACCTTTTCACATTCTCTCTTTTAACTGAAATTGGTTGTGAAACAACCAAGTATTGGTTGTGAAACTAAAAAAAATTAAAAATACAATCAACAGCACATGGAAAGGGTATGTTCATCAAATATGTTACATGTTTGTATGTTAAATATGTTCAAATATGTTATCAGGCTTGTAGGAGTGAAGAGATGCTCTTGGCTCCAAAGCAGAAACATAATGCGATGTTGCCAGCGTACTTCCTTATATACCCACACGGTGGGGCGGAGTTACACATGCAAATTCTGCATGCCCATGGCATTGGCACTGCCATTGGGTGTTGTTAGTCTCCTCGAAGTTAATTGGCTTCTAAGCGAAACCCCCATTCTTTAGTCACTAACATTACGTCGTAGTGACTGAACGAAAGGGAACTTTGCAACTAGGGGAGAGCGGGGCACAACCTAATGCTTTTTGACTTTCTCAGTTTGTGTAAATCCACTTGGGGTTCAGAGTATTTATTTTTTCCCACATTAATTGCACACATGTCTAGTACAATTATGTGGTTTTGTTTCATTAATACAGTGTATACTTTTTTCTTGATTTACCCCGAAAGAATGGAAGTGAAATGTGACAACATGCCCCATAGGTGGGGTACATTGTAACATGTGGTGGGGCACAATGTAACATGACCAAATAACAGCTTAAAATGTTACCTGATATAATCAAAAAAATATACAAGACAAACTAAAATATTTTGTCAACAAAATACAATTATTACATTTTTTAAATAAAATAATTTTTTCTCATTTTTTTAATCATTAAAAATATAAGCATTTTTGAGTTTGACTACAAACACATCACTAAATACAGCTATACAGCATAGTTCAAAACATAATAATAATTAATAATATCTGAACATTAACTCTCAGTCATTATTCACCCTTTTCTCATGGTTTCTCAAAATAATTCATAAAAGTATAGAATATAATGGCGTATTTCTAATAGGGGCTCATGTGTGTTACAACGCACCCCATCTGCACAACTGGGATTTAAATCGCGGCTCGTCTCTTCTGCTGGTTAGATAAGCATTAAAGAACCATCTCAACTGTTAAATAACAGATATAAGATTAAAATAAGATCGGATTTGTCTTATTTTAAATAAACACAAAAAACAGAGATGAAAACTAAACTTAAGTAAGAAATTTACTTTTGCTATGGTTAAATACATGTTCAGTAATATCTTCCAGAGATTTTTTAATTTTGGTGCTATTTTTTCTCTAAATAATGTTGATATAGCAACTAGTAAATACACTAAGTTTCATCATTCTGGCATGTGTGGAAAGGGTTAGAACATGCGTGTTACAACTAACCCTGCGTTAGGTTGTGCCCCGCGCTCCCCTACATGTCAACTCATTCTAACACTACCAGTCTACTAATACTCTACTATAACACTCTAATGAGAGTTAGTAGACATGGTGGTGCAATGTTACTTATAATCAACAGAATGTGTTAAAGGGACCACCAAAAGAAAGTGAAAAAAATAATGGTAAGTTATTAACTAAACCAAACCCTAATCCTAACACTAACCCTATAGTAAGCACATGAAGTGTATTAATATTACTCAGTACTTAAATGCATAATTACACTGTAAAAAGGATACCTTGAAATACAGTGTAACCAGAAAGCCTTTCTTATTTAAATCCTGATGCATGATTATGAATTAGAGAAAGAGCTGAATTTGTATTTGTCTCATGCAGGGGGCTGATGTGAAAAATGCGAATGAAACTGATCTTGACTCTATTCACCAAGACTGACTTGGCCCAAAAACGACACTGTCACTGGAATCTCGGCAGCTTTTAAGGCACTGCCCCAAAACACAGTACACGCTTCACTTTCATATTATTCATCACAGCTATCATATCTTCCATGACCTTGGTGACTTTGGAGAGCAAACTTGACTTTGTTTGCTTGCCCGCATTGTGCGTGTGTGACAGAAAGTAAACTTCTCTTTTTTCCCCTTAAGCCCACTCTCTCCTTTCTCTGCCACCCTCTATTGTCTTCTTTAGCCCTCTTCATGCATTCATTGCCTGTCCTCTCATTTTTTCAGTGTTTGTATTATAAAGACCCTGACCTTTCTCCAAACGCCCAATGGCAAAGCAGTCCATTAAAGCCTATAACAATGCAATTTGGGGATTTTATTTAGCCAACTCTTCCACCATGCCTTCTTTTATATTTACCAGTTTACACCTTATTGGATAGTATATGAGCGAGATACAGTGTTTAACATAGAGTTTTGATATATGGGACAACACATGTCTCATAAATTCAACCAGCCAACAGTTCTACTTGATCTGTACAATCAAAATTGATTTTCTCACATTCTTTTCAAGAATATGATTTGTCCTCAGTTCTTCACATTCACATTAAATTAATCAAAACCCTTGACAAACAACAAACAAAAAGTAAATAGGCTTCTCTTTTAAATAAACATTTTTACTGCTTTCTATGAGAAGTATATACTCTTCAGGTGCATCATGGCACCTGTTAGTGGGTGGGATATACTGTATTAGGCAGCAAGTGAACATTTTGTCCTCAAAGTTGATGTGTTAGAAGCAGGAAAAATGGGCAAGCGTAAGGATTTGAGTGAGTTTGACAAGGGCCAAATTGTGATGGCTAGATGACTGGGTCAGAACATCCCCAAAACTGCAGCTCTTGTGGGGTGTTCCTGGTCTGCAATGGTCAGTATCTATCAAAAGTGGTCCAAGGAAGGAACAGTGGTGAACCGGCGACAGGGTCATGGGCAGGCAAGGCTCATTGAGCTCTACTGTAGCTCAAATTGCTCAAGAAGCTAATGCTGGTTCTGATAGAAAGGTGTCAGAATAAACAGTGCATTGCAGTTTGTTGCGTATGGGGCTGTATAACCGCAGACCAGTCAGGGTGCCCATGCTGACCCCTGTCCACCACCGAAAGCGCCAACAGTGGGCATGTGACGTGGCCTCCAAATTCTGCATCTGTGGGATTTGCTGAACAAACCGATCCATGGAGGCCCACCTCGCAATTTTTTGGGACTTAAAGGATCTGCTGCTAACATCTTGGTATTCAGATACCATAGTACACCTTCAGGGGTCTAGTGGAGTCCATGCCTATGGCATTTTATATTTCAAACAAATGCTGTTCTTTTGTACTCCTCCATGAACTGCCACCTTAACGTGGTGGAGGGGTTTGAGTACCCGAATGACCCTAGGAGCTACATTGTCCGGGGCTATATGCCCCTGGTAGGGTCTCTCAAGGCAAACAGGTCCTAGGTGACGGGTAAGACTAAGAGCAGTTCAAAACCCCTTATGATGACTAAAAAATTGAGGACCGTGACGTCGCCCGGTACGGCTCAGCCCGAAGGAGCGACGTGGGGACACCTTCCCGTGGGCCCACCACTCACGGGAGGGACCGTAAGGGGCCGGTGCAAAGTGGATCGGGCAGCAGTCAAAGGCGGGGGCCTAGGCGACCCGATCCCTGGACATGGAAACTGGCTCTTGTGACATGGAATGTCACCTCGCTGGCGGGGAAAGAGCCTGAGATTGTGCGTGAGGTTGAGAGGTTCCGACTAGAGATAGTTGGAATCACCTCCACGCACGGCTTGGGCTCTGGAACCACACTCATCGAGAGAGGATGGACTCTTCACCACTCTGGAGTTGCCCATGGTGAGAGGCGGCGGGCAGGTGTGGGTTTGCTTATAGCCCCCAGCTCTGCCGCCATGTGTTGGAGTTTACCCCGGTGAGCGAGAGGGTCGTTTCCCTGCACCTTCGGGGATAGGTCTCTCACTGTTGTGTGTGCCTACGGGCCGAACAGCAGTGCAGAGTACCCGACCTTCTTGGTGTCCCTGGGAGGGGTGCTGGAGAGTGCTCCGACTGGGGACTCCGTCGTTCTACTGGGGGACTTCAACGCCCATGTGGGCAATGACAGTGAAACCTGGAGGGGCGTGATTGGGAGGAACGGCCCCCCTGATCTGAACCCGAGTGGTGTTCAGTTATTGGACTTCTGTGCTAGTTACAGTTTGTCCATAACGAACACCATGTTCAAGCATAAGGGTGCCCATCAGTGCACATGGCACCAGGACACCCTAGGTCGTAGGTCAATGATCGACTTTGTGGTCGTTTCATCTGACCTGCAGCCGTATATCTTGGACACTCGGGTGAAGAGAGGGGCGGAGCTGTCAACTGATCACCACCTGGTGGTGAGTTGGATCCGATGGCGGGGGAGGAAGCTGGATAGACTCGGTAGACCAAAACGTACTGTGAGGGTCTGCTGGGAACGTTTGGCCGAGTCTCCTGTCAGAGAGATCTTCAACTCCTGCCTCCGGCAGAGCTTCGACCGGATCCCGAGGGAGGCTGGAGATATTGAGTCCGAGTGGACCATGTTCTCCACCTCCATTGTCAAAGCGGCCGCTCGGAGCTGTGGACGCAAGGTCTCCGGTGCCTGTCGAGGCGGCAATCCCCGAACCCGGTGGTGGACACCGGAAGTAAGGGATGCCGTCAAGCTGAAGAAGGAGTCCTATCGGGCCTGGCTTGCTTGTGGGACACCTGAGGCAGCTGACAGG
This sequence comes from Romanogobio albipinnatus, assembly GCA_023566225.1. Taxonomy (NCBI): domain Eukaryota; kingdom Metazoa; phylum Chordata; class Actinopteri; order Cypriniformes; family Gobionidae; genus Romanogobio; species Romanogobio albipinnatus. Next base: position 22,381,061 of record CM042241.1, read on the forward strand.
TACCGGCAGGCCAAACGGACTGCAGCCAGGGTGGTTGTGGAGGCAAAAACTCGGGCCTGGGAGGAGTTCGGTGAGGCCATGGAAAAGGACTATCGGCTGGCCTCGAAGAGATTCTGGCAAACCGTCCGGCGCCTCAGGAGGGGGAAGCAGTGCCCTACCAACGCTGTTTACAGTGGCGATGGGCGGCTGTTGACCTCAACTGGGGATGTTGTCGGACGGTGGAAGGAATACTTCGAGGATCTCCTCAATCCCGCCGTCACGTCTTCCATTGAGGAAGCAGAGGCTGGGGGCTCAGAGGAGGACTCGTCCATCACCCTAGCTGAAGTCACCGAGGTGGTCAAGAAACTCCTCAGTGGCAAGGCACCGGGGGTGGATGAGATCCGCCCTGAGTACCTCAAGTCTCTGGATGTTGTGGGGCTGTCTTGGCTGACACGCCTCTGCAGCAACGCGTTTTGTCCCAGTCGGGGACAGTGCCTCTGGGGTGGCAGACCGGGGTGGTGGTCCCTCTTTTTAAGAAGGGGGACCGGAGGGTGTGTTCCAACTATAGGGGGATCACACTTCTCAGCCTCCCCGGGAAAGTCTATGCCAGGGTACTGGAGAGGAGAATTCGGCCGATAGTGGAACCTCGGATTCAGGAGGAACAGTGTGGTTTTCGTCCTGGTCGTGGAACACTGGACCAGCTCTATACCCTCTACAGGGTGCTGGAGGGTTCATGGGAGTTTGCCCAACCAGTCCACATTTGTTTTGTGGATTTGGAGAAGGCATTCGACTGTGTCCCTCGCGGCGTCCTGTGGAGGGTGCTTGGGGAATATGGGGTCGGGGGTCCTTTGCTGAGGGCTGTCCGGTCCCTGTACAGGGAGTGCAGAATTATTAGGCAAGTTGTATTTTTGAGGATTAATTTTACAACATTAATAATTAAACAACAACCATGTTCTCAATGAACACAAAAAACTCATTAATATCAAAGCTGAATATTTTAGGAAGTAGTTTTTAGTTTTAGCTATTTTAGGGGGATATCTGTGTGTGCAGGTGACTATTACTGTGCATAATTATTAGGCAACTTAACAAAAAACAAATTTATACCCATTTCAATTATTTATTTTTACCAGTGAAACCAATATAACATCTCAACATTCACAAATATACATTTCTGACATTCAAAAACCAAACAAAAACAAATCAGTGACCAATATAGCCACCTTTCTTTGCAAGGACACTCAAAAGCCTGCCATCCATGGATTCTGTCAGTGTTTTGATCTGTTCACCATCAACATTGCGTGCAGCAGCAACCACAGCCTCCCAGACACTGTTCAGAGAGGTGTACTGTTTTCCCTCCTTGTAAATCGCACATTTGATGATGGACCACAGGTTCTCAATGGGGTTCAGATCAGGTGAACAAGGAGGCCATATCATTAGATTTTCTTCTTTTATACCCTTTCTTGCCAGCCACGCTGTGGAGTACTTGGACGCGTGTGATGGAGCATTGTCCTGCATGAAAATCATGTTTTTCTTGAAGGATGCAGACTTCTTCCTGTACCACTGCTTGAAGAAGGTGTCTTCCAGAAACTGGCAGTAGGACTGGGAGTTGAGCTTGACTCCATCCTCAACCCGAAAAGGCCCCACAAGCTCATCTTTGATGATACCAGCCCAAACCAGTACTCCACCTCCACCTTGCTGGCGTCTGAGTCGGACTGGAGCTCTCTGCCCTTTACCAATCCAGCCACGGGCCCATCCATCTGGCCCATCAAGACTCACTCTCATTTCATCAGTCCATAAAACCTTAGAAAAATCAGTCTTGAGATATTTCTTGGCCCAGTCTTGACGTTTCAGCTTGTGTGTCTTGTTCAGTGGTGGTCGACTTTATGCCTTTCTTACCTTGGCCATGTCTCTGAGTATTGCACACCTTGTGCTTTTGGGCACTCCAGTGATGTTGTAGCTCTGAAATTTGGCCAAACTGGTGGCAAGTGGCATCTTGGCAGCTGCACGCTTGACTTTTCTCAGTTCACGGGCAGTTATTTTGCGCCTTGGTTTTTCCACACGCTTCTTGCGACCCTGTTGACTATTTTGAATGAAACGCTTGATTGTTCGATGATCACGCTTCAGAAGCTTGGCTATTTTAAGACTGCTGCATCCCTCTGCAATATATCTCACTATTTTTGACTTTTCTGAGCCTGTCAAGTCCTTCTTTTGACCCATTTTGCCAAAGGAAAGGAAGTTGCCTAATAATTATGCACACCTGATATAGGGTGTTGATGTCATTAGACCACACCCCTTCTCATTACAGAGATGCACATCACCTAATATGCTTAATTGGTAGTAGGCTTTCCAGCCTATACAGTTTGGAGTAAGACAACATGCATAACGAGGATGATGTGGTCAAAATACTCATTTGCCTAATAATTCTGCACTCCCTGTATGACCGAAGCAGGAGTTTGGTCCGCATTGCCGGCAGTAAGTCAGACTTGTTCCCGGTGCATGTTGGACTCCAGCAGGGCTGCCCTTTGTCGCCGGTTCTGTTCATAATTTTTATGGACAGAATTTCTACGCGCAGCCAAGGTCCGGAGAGTGTCAGGTTTGGGGACCACACAGTTTCGTCTCTGCTCTTTGCGGATGACGTTGTCGTGTTGGCCCCTTCTAACCAGGACCTTCAGCATGCACTGGGACGGTTTGCAGCCGAGTGTGAAGCGGCTGGGATGGGGATCAGCACCTCCAAATCTGAGGCCATGGTCCTCAGTCGGAAAAGGGTGGCTTGCCCACTTCAGGTTGGTGGAGAGTTCCTGCCTCAAGTGGAGTAGTTCAAGTATCTAGGGGTCTTGTTCACGAGTGAGGGGAGGATGGAACGGGAGATTGACAGACGGATCGGTGCAGCTTCTGCAGTAACGCGGTCGATGTACCGGTCTGTCGTGGTGAAGAAAGAGCTAAGCCGTAAGGCGAAGCTCTCGATTTACCGGTCAATCTACGTTCCTACTCTCACCTATGGTCATGAGCTTTGGGTCATGACCGAAAGGACAAGATCCCGGATACAGGCGGCCGAAATGAGCTTTCTCCGCCGGGTGGCTGGGCGCTCCCTTAGAGATAGGGTGAGAAGCTCAGTCACTCGGGGGGAACTCGGAGTAGAGCCGCTGCTCCTCCACATCGAGAGGGGACAGCTGAGGTGGCACGGGCATCTGTTCCGGATGCCTCCTGAACGCCTTCCCGGGAAGGTGTTTCGAGCATGTCCAACCGGGAGGAGGCCCCGGGGAAGACCGAGGACACGCTGGAGGGACTATGTCTCCCAGCTGGCCTGGGAACGCCTCGGTGTCCCCCCGGAAGAGCTAGAGGAAGTGTCTAGGGAGAGGGAAGTCTGGGCATCTCTGCTTAGACTGCTGCCCCCGCGACCCGGCCCCGGATAAGCGGAAGAAGATGGATGGATGGATGCTGTTCTTTTGAATTTTCTATTCATTAAAGAATGCCAATGTTGGGGTTTTTTTTCCATTTTTTAGGGTTTTTGTTGGACAAATGTAGCATTCAGCTGAACACTCCTGAACATCTTTAACAGATTAACCCAATTTATTTTCTCTACAAAACTATCAAAACATTTTGTCCCATGTCTTGCAAACAAAGAGATTCAGTGTAGGATTATGTTAAATATAAAAAAGAAACATGCTGTTCATTAATTAATTGCTAATCATTATTTTATTTTATAATTAGCAAGATATGTTGCATATCAGTTTAAGTTCCACATCTGTTATCTTTTGAGGAAAAGAAAAAAAAATCTACATGAATTATTTTGGATAGTGATTAGAGACATGCTTAAGGATAAGGCAAGGCTACTTTTGATTATGCTGATGAGACCAAGAGGAGAGAACGCTAATACAGTGTTAATTTATACTCATATTTGATTAATCCTCTCTTGACAATATCCCTGCACAGCAGTGGCCAGAGATGTGCTCATAGATCCACTACAGAGCATGATCATCTTCAGACAGGATTTGACACAAACACACCACAGGATTATGAAGGGACATATTTTGTCTTTCTTTCTTCAGTCGAAAGAGCTCTGATAATTAAAGTTTTGATTGTCAGTTTGTGGAGCACCAGAAAGGCAAAGCTGTCACTGTATCCACCAGAAAGAAAGAACAAAAAAAAACAAAAAAACTGAAATATTATTTAAAAACATATCGTATAATTGAACATGGCCAAACTGAATAAGCAAGCAGTCATTCTAAATTATGTGATAATGTGGGTCATTGGATAGTTGCACATGATTGCAGATAGAAAACAATAATACAACTTATTCTTATTTCTGCTAAATATCTCTAATGGACCAAACATTAAAATATTACAATTAAGATAACATTAAAGTATCTTTGTAAAACATACACATTAAATTACAAAACATTTATTAATAGAGTGGATGGGGTCTAATTTAACTATGCCTTCTTGGAGATAAATCAGTGATACCCAATATAGCAAACAATGCATTTACCCTTATTAAGATCATGTATCGCAGCTGCCAGGATGATTTTACGCAACTGGAAATGCCTCAAAACCCCAGACCTGAAAGATTTGATTGATGGGATTATTGAAATTACTTTATATGAGAGCATGTTAGGGAGACTGCATAGTGAGAGAGAGAGAAAAAAAAAACATAATTTGTGGTCATTTTTGGCAGCATGAAGAGTGGATTAACTAAGTTTAAATTTTCAATTTCCATGTGCTTTTGTTTTGATTGTGTTCCACTTATGGGAAGCAGGAAGAGGAAAAATTGGCAAACGTAAGGATTTGAGCGAGTTTGACAAGGGCCAAATTGTGATGGCTAGATGACTGGGTCAGAACATCCCCAAAACTGCAGCTCTTGTGGGGTGTTCCTGGTCTGCAATGGTCAGTATCTATCAAAAGTGGTCCAAGGAAGGAACAGTGGTGAACCGGCGACAGGGTCATGGGCAGGCAAGGCTCATTGAGCTCTACTGTAGCTCAAATTGCTCAAGAAGCTAATGCTGGTTCTGATAGAAAGGTGTCAGAATACACAGTGCATTGCAGTTTGTTGCGTATGGGGCTGTATAGCCGCAGACCAGTCAGGGTGCCCATGCTGACCCCTGTCCACCGCCGAAAGCACCAACAGTGGGCATGTGAGCATGTGATGTGGCCTCCAAATTCTGCATCTGTGGAATTTGCTGAACAAACCGATCCATGGAGGCCCACCTCGCAATTTTTTGGGACTTAAAGGATCTGCTGCTAACATCTTGGTATTCAGATACCATAGTACACCTTCAGGGGTCTAGTGGAGTCCATGCCTATGGCATTTTATATTTCAAACAAATGCTGTTCTTTTGAATTTTATATTCATCAAAGAATGCCAATGTTGGGTTTTTTTTCCATTTTTTAGGGTTTTTGTTGGACAAATGTAGCATTCAGCTGAACACTCCTGAACATCTTTAACAGATTAACTCAATTTATTTTCTCTACAAAACTATCAAAACATTTTGTCCCATGTCTTGCAAACAAAGAGATTCAGTGTAGGATTATGTTAAATATAAAAAGAAACATGCTGTTCATTAATTAATTGCTAATCATTATTTTATTTTATAATTAGCAAGATATGTTGCATATCAGTTTAAGTTCCACATCTGTTATCTTTTGAGGAAAAGAAAAAAAAATCTACATTAATTATTTTGGATAGTGATTAGAGACATGCTTAAGGATAAGGCAAGGCTACTTTTGATTATGCTGATGAGACCAAGAGGAGAGAACGCTAATACAGTGTTAATTTATACTCATATTTGATTAATCCTCTCTTGACAATATCCCTGCACAGCAGTGGCCAGAGATGTGCTCATAGATCCACTACAGAGCATGATCATCTTCAGACAGGATTTGACACAAACACACCACAGGATTATGAAGGGACATATTTTGTCTTTCTTTCTTCAGTCGAAAGAGCTCTGATAATTAAAGTTTTGATTGTCAGTTTGTGGAGCACCAGAAAGACAAAGCTGTCACTGTATCCACTAGAAAGAAAGAACAAAAAAAAACAAAAAAACTGAAATATTATTTAAAAACAAATCGTATAATTGAACATGGCCAAACTGAATAAGCAAGCAGTCATTCTAAATTATGTGAAAATGTGGGTCATTGGATAGTTGCACATGATTGAACTGATGAAAAATTTGTACATTTTCAAATGTTCATTTATTCTTATTTCTGCTAAATATCTCTAATGGACCAAACATTAAAATCTTACAATTACAATAACATTAAAGTATCTTTGGTCAAAACATACACACCAAATTACAAAACATTTATTAATAGAGTGGATGGGGTCTAATTTAACTATGCCTTCTTGGAGATAAATCAGTGATACCCAATATAGCAAACAATGCATTTACCCTTATTAAGATCATGTATCGCAGCTGCCAGGATGATTTTACGCAACTGGAAATGCCTCAAAACCCCAGACCTGAAAGATTGGATTGATGGGATGATTGAAATTACTTTATATGAGAGCATGTTAGGGAGACTGCAAAGTGAGAGAGAGAGAAAAAAAAAAACATAATTTGTGGTCATTTTTGGCAGCATGAAGAGTGGATTAACTAAGTTTAAATTTTCAATTTCCATGTGCTTTTGTTTTGATTGTGTTCCACTTATGGTTAATGATGACTGAATGTGTAATTGCAAAGTTGATTACTGAATACTGTGGTGATGTACTAAGTTTTGACTGTTGAACAATAAAATAAAAGTCTAACTATATAAAAAAAGACATTTGGTAATACACGATTAAGCCACGTTGTTCACAGGTTGTTAACTCAGATTTGTTTGCATGATTCAAGAGCTCAAGGTTCCGGTGCTTGATTACTTTAGTGATTCTCAGTGAATGTACTTGTAAGGGCTAACTCATTATTTAAACAAGGACATCCTCACTTTCATAAAGCCATCCAGACTGCAGCACCTCACGGATCCTTCCACACATCCAGGTGATTTAAATGAGAAATGATAAGAAATGGATATTAATGACCTGCTCTTGAATATTAATTGATATTGATATACCCCTCATTTGAGGTTGGAGGAAATGGAAGCTTTCCCAAGGAGTGAAATGGCAAGAATAAAAACCTTGCTGTGAGAAATCAGATGGTGTTAAAATAAAAAAAAATGCTTGTTGCATTTTTTTTTTGAAATGTCTCGGAGGGAATGGAGATGTATGTCAAAATGAAAGGGAACTGACATGTGTTAAATTTGTCAGTTAAAACCTTGAGAAAAACCTCAAAATGCCTTACATGGCATAGCGTGGAAAAGTTTACAGAAAAATAATATAAACAATTTAATAATAGAATAGAATAGAATAGAATTAATAGAATAGAATAGAATAGAATAGAAGAATATGCAGAATTATCTTATTGTTTATTATTACAGAAATGTTACCACCGTATAAATTAGGTGTTTCTGCATGGAAATAAATAGTTATCTTTTATATTTTAGGGGGTCCCTTCATAAAGTTAACTCTTTCCCAGCCAAATACAGAATTTTCCGTTCTTTGTAAGAAAACGTGTCCCCGCCAAACATGGATTTTTCCGTGTTTCTGTGTTTTCACTGTTTTATGCTAGGGGGCGCTATTAGGTATCTTCTGAATGAGTACAGTATCTCCTGATCAATACACAGGCGAGAAAGACGCGAAAAAACAAGCGATTGTATGCAAGCAGATGCATATGTAAAATAACGTGATCATCAACATTAAACATCATATCAAAACTGCCTAATGTTACTGAATAAAATGTCGACCCAGGATGAACTATAGGACTGTGCAAGCATTAGGGGTGTTGATGGACTCGATCTACTCCATCTGAATCTGATCTGGATGTAGTCTTTTTTTTTTATGAAATGTACCAATATTTTAGTGTTGATAAAAAAGGAATGTATGAAGCTAGAATATTTTTTTGTTGTTGTTTAAAAGCAGAGGGTCTGCTCTTTCTTTTTATATATTGCATGCTCAGATATTCATACAACAAAATATTCCATGGGCCATTACATTTTTGTGAAAATGATCAAAAACCCTGGCGGTGGTTGGCAACTTTTTTTTTTTTTTTAAATGCTGGAGGGGAAAGAGTTAATCACTATATTTGGGGGTCCATGGCGTAAAATAAGCTTTACGATATCCTGCATAGCCAAATAACAAAGGGCTGTAAATAATGGGCTGCTTCATTATCATTCCAGCTATAGCAATTAGCTGCAGCTGGACTTGGATGAGGGTGAACATCTGTCCAAAATGCTGTTGATATAAAACATGGAGGTTGTAATCTGAATTACTTTGACCATATAAACAATCTCAGCTGATACAAGCCAAAAAAAATGTCCACATCCATCACATTTTTCTGGTGGGAAAAACATGGGGGGCTCTTTGCAAAAAAAATAAATAATAATAAATAAAATAAAAAAATCCTTTAGTCCTTTGAAGGTCGAGAGAAGTAGCTTGCAGAGAATAGCACAAAATAATAGCACAACAGCGGAGAAGAAGAAAAAAAGTTGGAAAGATACATTATTTATCTGAACCAGATAACCCTCATCAATAAAAAGGAGAAATAGGTGAATTTTGATAACCTGCATTAATCAGTAGGTGTGTGTACATGTGTCTGGGTGTGGTTTGCAGACAGTGTAAAGAGACAAATAATCAGAGCTGTTGTCGTAATCAGCCAACACAGCCCAGAAGACTGATGTGTGTATTTGTACACATTAATCTCCATATGTCCTTTAGGTTCTCTCTCTCTCTCTCTCTCTCTCTCTCTCTCTCTCTCTCTCTCTCTCTCTCTCTCTCTCTGGAGGGTTTAAGCTCACTACCTCTAAGTGGCAATGTGGCATTGCAAATGATGATATTCTTTTAAAACTAGCAATTTATTCTGGCTAAATTACACAACATAAAACAGCACATTAAATTTCTAAACGTTACTCTACATGCATGCACACTTTGCCAATGCATTCTTACATCATGATTAATTACTTAGAACTAATCACTCAAATCACTGCATTTTGGATGCAGCTAAACTTATAATTGGTGATTCAAGCACTTTAAGGCGGCTGATTTGAAACTTCCAGGTAGATCTCCATTTAAATTGGTTCTCTCATGCCCTGCAGTGGATGCAATGTAATATTTGAAATAATATTATGTTGAGCTCTCTTTGACTGACTGAAATTCAAATACATATATGCATAACTCATTCTAATGAAACCTGATCTAGAATTCACTCTATTTTGTCCTTGAACAGCCAAAATGCACCAAGCAAATCATTGTTAGTTTATATGCAATATATAAGCAATTTATCATGTTTGGCTGGTTAACTTGATCTTGTTAGTATAAGCTGCTGTCATGAACAATTTAGTCAGTCTGTTGAATTCAGTAAGCATTGAACACCAATGGGGTAGCCATTTGTAATGCCTATTCAAAAAAAATAAAAGTTATAAAAATTAATGCATTCATAACAATACCTATTTGAACATGAACTGGCTAGCATTGTGCTAAGCTGTCTGGTTAAAACGCCCACAAAAACGCCTTAGAATGTTGGTTGTATACACTGAAATAATTGTTTGTCAAATTTACAGAAATGCGACAGACCTGTTAACTGGTTTAACTTACAATATATGGTGATTTTATGTTGTTTAGTTAATGTATATTTCATAATTTGGCCACTTCCGATGAACTATGTTTCATGTGGGTTTCCATTTTACCAACTGGATTATTATCAGTACACCTTAAGTAAAAAATCAGGTTTTGATAGTTTAATTAAGCTTAGTATAATAACATGATGTATATTAATGAACTACATGGTTGTAAGTATAAAATATGCAAGCACAAATGTGCCAATACCCCTCTGCGTCACTTTTTAACTCATATAGGGTACCCCTTTAGCGTCATTTTTCAAGTGCTCCATTGATTTCATTTGTTTGCCCAATGCATCAGATAAAGACACATTCAATTATTTGCATTTGTTAAAGTAGTCATGATTTGATAAATATTTACTTTTAAATCTACTTTTATATTTTGGAGCAACTCGCCTACCCTAAACCTACCCACTTCTCAACAATATAAGACACGTAACAGGTAAAAGTACAGTCACAGGTATTTATTGCAAAAACTGACCAAAAGCCATATAAAATTATTAACTCATGTTGCATTCCAAGTCTTCTAAAGTTATCCAATATTTTGTAAAGAACAGAGTTGATATGAATGTTTCGCTGAAATGAAGATCCCGCCGCTCCGTGAACGCATGCACTCACTCATATCTAATTCAAATGATACATTGACTCTTTAGCATGACGCAATCGGTCATGAGACACACGAGAGCCAATTATATTTTACAATCAAAGCTGATGTAATGACGCAATTGGTCACGAGATATACAAGAGTCAATGCAATTTCACTATCAAAGCTGACGTAACGTTTCTTCAGGCGGCAGTTTTTGAATGTGTGCATGATCTTCGGCGGATGGAGACGCTAATCACATTTGGGAATTTTCTTAACACAAATCAGTCGTTTGGAATATCTGTACTTTTTGAATAAATTGTGCCTGCAGTCGTATCTGCCTTTTATATCCTGTGTTTTATATCAAATAATACACAAATGGGAAGGTTTAGAGATGGGGTTGGGTTATATGTTTAAATGTGTCTAAACAGCGTAAATACAAAAATAAAATTATTTGAAATAAAATTATGCTGGCTGATTAAATTAAGAATCACACTCCAACATGTCATAATGGCAAAATCATAACCCAATATATTTACATTTTACATTTACATTTATGCATTTAGCAGACGCTTTTATCCAAAGCGACTTACAACTTGGGGGAACATGAAGCGATTGGTCATGAAGAATCGAGAAGCGCAATAAGAGCCTGAAATCCTGAGACCGTGGACATTGCTCAGTGTAGCACAGGCTAGAGTAGGGAGGGAAGAAGTTTTTTTTTTTTAATGAGATTAGTGCTCCCGGAAGAGCTGAGTTTTAAGTTGACTTTTGAATGATGTCAATGATTCTGCGTTTCAGATGGTGTTGGGAAGATCGTTCCACCAGCTGGGAACATTGAATGAAAATGTTCTGGAAAGGGATTTTTTTCCCCTCTGTGATGGTACCACAAGCCGTCGTTCCTTTGCTGAGCGAAGGCTTCTGGTGGGGGTGTGGATTTGTAGAATGGGGTCAAAGTAAGTCGGAGCTGAGCGTGTGGTGGCTCTGTATGCAAGCGTCAGTGCCTTAAACTTGATGCGAGCAGCGAGTGGTAGCCAGTGCAGGGAGATGAAGAGAGGTGTGACGTGGGTCCTTTTGGGCTCGTTGAAGACAAGACGTGCTGCTGCATTCTGGATCATTCAAAGTGATTGGATCGCACAAGAGGGGAGTCCAACCAGAAGCGCATTGCAGTAGTCAAGTCTAGAGATAACCAGGGCCTGGACAAGAAGCTGTGTAGCGTGCTCTGTTAGGAACGGTCTAATCTTCCTGCTGTTGTGGAGCGCAAACCGGCATGAGCGAGCTGTCTTAGAAATATGTTCTCTGAAGGACAACTGGTCATCAAATGTTACTCCAAGATTTCTGACTGACTTTGATGGGGAAATCAAGGATGTACCTAACTGGATGGTGAAGTCATGTTGTATGGTGGGAATGGCGGGGAAGATGAGAAACTTTGCCAGGTATATAATATATATATATATATATATATATATATATATATATATATATATATATATATATATATATAATTTCATCATGACAATAACATTCCCAATGAGTCTGTGTATGAAGCCAAAGGTTTCTCACTGGAATCAATGGAGCACCCTGCACGTCGAAAAATTATGCTAAAGGGATACTCTGTGCATTAAAAAGTGACACAGGGGGTCCTGACCAAGCGTTAATATGTGTCGAGTTGAGTGTGAGAACGTGTTGCCCAATTTTAGTTGCTTACTGTAAATTTAACAGAATGTCAGTGTGGGTTTCTCATGCAACTGGCATGTTAAGCAAACTATAGTTTAATTTCACAATCTATAACTTTTGTTGTTTACTATTATATAAAGCATAATTGACAAAACATAAATGGTCATAACAGTTCAGATGATATACATAATGTCATTAAGTAATGTTTTATACATTCAATAGAGTAGGCCTACTCATTATTTCAGCCAATGGAAAATCAATTTACTGTAATTGATGGGCCGAATTTTTCAAGACAGTGGATTGCCTTTAAAACGAATGGAAATGCTAACTGACAACGTTTTGGAATGGATGTGGCGTCAGAAGATACTGGCAGTGTCCCTGTGCCACACCTGAGTCCCCACTGTCACACGTGTCTTCCTGTTGTCCTTGTCCGCCCCCCAGAGCATCTCTCGCTCATGTCCTTTCTGTCACCCAGTGCTAATGAAATCATCTCCCACTCTCTCAAAGCGGAGAAGCCATTCATTATGCAGTCTACACTTCTAAAAATGAAAAGTCAATAAGACAAAAAGCAGATGCTGTGTTCCCTCAATGTCCTCTCAGTTGTTTGGCCTCTGGAGGAGGTGTTCAGAGGAGATACGAGCTCACAGCTGGAGTTGAGCGTGAGAACAGCCCATGCACAGATTATTTTCCTGTCCCCCAATTTCAATCATCTATGCAGGGACCTCGTGGCAAACAGCGGGATGCCTCAGGTTAGCACAGAAGGATGGAGGGATGGAGAGAGAGAATGAAAACAAGATCTGACAGCACAAGCTTGATGCTGCATTTCATCACCAGCTCACTTCCAGAACACACCCCATCAACACCTGCAACTAAATCCTGCCCCGCAATAATTTAGTCGTGAGGAGCATTATATCAGACCACCACTTTCCAGAAACACAATTGATGGTCACAAGGATGGGATATCCTTAAAGGTTAGCCTAAAGTACCAGATCATTTTGTTTTGTAACACAAAAGCTTTTTTTTTTTTAAATACAGTTTTTGAAAGAAGTATCTTAAGCCCTTCCACACCGATTCCAGAAAATACACTGATAATGTGTCCCGGGTTCATTTGGTTCATTGACACTGCCAGTGATTTTCCAGAAACTGTGTGTGCGTTCACACACATCCCATAAAGACACGTGACACTGATGTGTCGGTAATGTCTCTGCAACGTCTTAAGTTTGCTTATGATCTGATTTCTCTCTCAAGAAACCACGCTTGTGCAATTTTTTTTTTCTGATTCGATCATAAACTAGCACATCGCGTACCATTCCACTAAGCTGGTGAATGATCTTAGCTTCAGTGTCATCACTACGACAGCCCTTTACGGCATTGATGCAGCCTTTTGTTCACACAGGGCTTGTTCCGGGACTGATCCTGGGAATGTTACTAGGTTATCATTCCAGAATCAATCCTGAGACGTGTTTGCGGTCACACAGAATTTTATGAAAAAAAAAAAAAAATCATAAAATGTCAACACACTGAGAAAGGGGCTTTATGCTCACCAAGGTGCATTTATTTTATTAAAAGAACAGTAAAACTAGTAACATTATTACAATTTAAAATAATTTGTATTCTTGATGCATAAAAATAAAAATTTTGTCAAACTGACTCCAAACTTTTAAAGTAGTTTATAAATATGTGTGTGTGTGTATATATATATATATATATATATATATATATATATATATATATATATATATATATATATATATATATATATATATACATACACACTCACCTAAAGGATTAATAGGAACACCTGTCCAATTTCTCATTAATGCAATTATCTAATCAACCAATCACATGGCAGTTGCTTCAATGCATTTAGGGGTGTGGTCCTGGTCAAGGCAATCTCCTGAACTCCAAACTGAATGTCAGAATGGGAAAGAAAGGGGATTTAAGCAATTTTGAGTGTGGCATGGTTGTTGGTGCCAGACGGGCCGGTCTGAGTATTTCACAATCTGCTCAGTTACTGGGATTTTCACGTATAACCATTTCTAGGGTTTACAAAGAATGGTGTGAAAAGGGGAAAACATCCAGTATGCGGCAGTCCTGTGGGCGAAAATGCCTTGTTAATGCTAGAGGTCAGAGGAGAATGGGCCGACTGATTCAAGCTGATAGACGAGCAACTTTGACTGAAATAACCACTCGTTACAACCGAGGTATGCAGCAAAGCATTTGTGAAGCCACAACACGCACAACCTTGAGGTGGATGGGCTACAACAGCAGAAGACCCCCCCGGGTACCACTCATCTCCACTACAAATAGGAAAAAGAGGCTACAATTTGCACAAGCTCACCAAAAATGGACAGTTGAAGACTTGAAAAATGTTGCCTGGTCTGATGAGTCTCGATTTCTGTTGAGACATTCAGATGGTAGAGTCATAATTTGGCGAAAACAGAATGAGAACATGGATCCATCATGCCTTGTTACCACTGTGCAGGCTGGTGGTGGTGGAGTAATGGTGTGGGGGATGTTTTCTTGGCACACTTTAGGCGCCTTAGTGCCAATTGGGCATCGTTTAAATGCCACGGTCTATCTGAGCATTGTTTCTGTCCATGTCCATCCCTTTATGACCACCATGTACCCATCCTCTGATGGCTACTTCCAGCAGGATAATTTCAAATTGGTTCAAAATTGGTTTCTTGAACATGACAATGAGTTCACTGTACTAAAATGGCCCCCACAGTCACCAGATCTCAACCCAATAAAGCATCTTTGGGATGTGGTTTTAACGGGAGCTTCGTGCCCTGGATGTGCATCCCACAAATCTCCATCAACTGCAAGATGCTATTCTATCAATATGGGCCAACATTTCTAAAGAATGCTTTCAGCACCTTGTTGAATCAATGCTATGTAGAATTAAGGCAGTTCTGAAGGCGAAAGGGGGTCAAACACAGTATTAGTATGGTGTTCCTAATAATCCTTTAGGTGAGTGTATGTATATATATATATATATATATATATATATATATATATATATATATATATATATATATATATATATATATATATATATATATATATATATATATATATATATATATATATATATATATATATATATATATATTATATGGGTAATTTTATAAGTTGAAGATACACTCAAGTATATATTTCCTGAATAAGATACAGTTCAAATGTCCTGTGACCCCCTCTGAAATTCTGACCACCCCATGTTGGGTTGCAGTCTTAGCCTCAGACATTACGCCCAAGGACCGTTGGCTGAATGTCTGATGCATAAGGCACACAAAATGGGAAACACTTCAGGAGTTTTGAATTTGTCTTATGATTGGTTGAAGATGTGTGTCGTGTTCTTAAGCGGTTGGCTTGAAAACAAAACTGTCACAACGCCAAACCCCCTTATGGAAGAAGAAAGCCGACGTGTTTACAACTGTGGCTATGAGCGGTTATCAGAATTAACTAAGTGTTGTATTTTCAGGTATGTAAAGTTCACAGCACCATTGTTGTGCCATTGTTGCAGTAAACTTGCACAACATTTTTGAATGAATTGCACGCTGGTCTGTCATCGTGGGGATATTGACTTTACATTTTCACACTCCTTAACATGATGCTGAACAAAATAAATTGTGATTAGTTGCCTTACATGTTGGTCAGACGTCATCTTGGGCGGTTCTTGGCCAATTAAAGCTGCTATGGATTCCAGACCTTCTGCCATCAGTCTGAAGGTCAGGCTATGCAAAACTAGTTGGGTTGCGACCTCAAGGTTGCGAACCATGGGCCTAAATCCACAAAGACCATGACAGACTACAGCTCTCAGATATTTAAGCGACTCCCTAATGAACACAGGATGAAGTCATGATCGCAGTGCTCCCACTTCATGCTCACCACAAGGCAACTGTACATCAATCACCTGAACTTATGGGCCATATTATAAAAACAGAGACCTCTGGAGTCCTGGGCCAAGCTATCAGAGGACAGCCCAACTCTCTGGCTCTCAGCACTTCTATACAATTTCTGTTTGAAGATTAATGTACTTACAGCGAGAGGGATCAGGGAGGAGAGAGGGAGGAGAGAGCAAGGAGAGAAGGGAAACAAACAGGAGTGCAGGATGAGAGGTGATACAGTATAACTTTGCTGGCTGTTTTGGAGCTAATCCCTGCAATGAAATTCCCTAAATGTTCAGACAATGTCGAGAGAGCCTAAAGGCAACAGTTCTGCAGAGTTGGTAATGTCAAAGGGAGGATATAGAGGGCACATTGGCGAGAGTGCTAAATGACTCCAAATTGGTATAAACCCACTTTTCTTTTCTTTTATTCAATTAAAACTGACCCAAATGTTATTCAGATGATTATTTAAAAAGTTTAAAAAGGCTCAGATTGCTTTTCATAGTGAAAATTAGGACATTATTTAAATAAAAATTAAATAGTGGAGAATACATTAAAGCCCCCATGAAATCAAAATGTAAGTTTTTTTTTGTTTGTTTTACTTTTAGAATGACTACACTGTAAAAAATTTAAGGCCTCTCCAATTCAAAATTTTCTAGTGAGCGATCACATCTAAATTTTTTAATTGGCCAAATTGAATTTCTGTGAATTGAATTGTATCCATTGTGGCAACAGTCTGTTAACATGGGCTCAATTAGAAATAATATGTTGAGCCAATGGAAAAATGTAATTTACCAACACTGTAAAAAATGTCAGGCCTCTCCAATTTAAAATTTTCTAGTGACCGATCGCATCGAAATTTTTCAGTTGGCCAAATTGAATTTCTGTGAATTGATAACATTTACTTCACAGAAATTCAATTTGGCCAACAAAAAATGTAGATGTGATCGGTCACTAGAAAATTTTGAATTGGAGATACCTGTAGGGAGGACTTAGAGAATACACATATGACCCGCTAAGGGCTGCATATGGAAGAACTCTAGGGTACCAGACAGAGGGTGGACTTTTAACCCTAGGGGTGGCAGGGACTTGCCAAGGGAAAGACACCTGCTCACTGAGGAGGCTTATGGTCGAAATACTCGTGTGGGGGTCACCGGAGGGGAACCATGACCACGGGGCACCTGGCCAGACATGAGGGTCTGGGCTCAAAAGGGCAGACTGAACTGATGTCGGTGTCGATAGTGCTGGAGGAACTCAGGGCTCTCGGGGAAGCTCACCTGAAGAAAATAATCTCACGTATCCAGTCCGTGGAGGACGAAGCAAGCAAAGACACCTGAGCCTGGTCCATTAATGGCCACTAGTAGAGGCGAATACATAGTCGGACACTGGCTCCACTCAGAGATTGTAGAATCTGGCAAATGTGTTAGGTGTCGCCCAGCCTGAAGCTCTGCAGATGTCTGTTAGCGAGGCGCCATGCACTAAAGCCCAAGAGGAGGCCACAATCCGAGTGGAGTGGGCCCTAACCCCAAGGGGACATGGTCGACCTTGCTGCTGGTAAACCAAAACAATGGTGTCCACAATCCAGTGAGACAACCTCTGCTTTGAGAGAGCACTTCCCTTCCGCTCTCCACCATAACAGACAAAGAGCTGGTCTGAGGTTCTGAAACACTGCGTCCTGTCTACGTAAGCGAGGAGAGCGCGTACTGGACAGAGCAATGCCAAGGCTGGGTCTGCCTCCTCCAAAGGCAGCGCTTGCAGGTTCACCACCTGGTCTCGGAACGGAGTGGTGGGAACCTTGGGCACATATCCGGGCCGGGGTCTCAGGATCATGTGAGAGTTAGCCGGTCCGAATTCCAGGCACGCTTCGTCAACCAAAAATACCTGCAGGTCCCCTACCCTCTTAACGGAGGCCAATGCAGTCAGCAGTGCCGTCTTCATCGACAGGAACTTAATATCAACCGACCGCAAAGGCTCAAAGGGAGGCCTCTGCAGAGCACTTAAAACTACTGAGAGGTCCCAAGAGGGTACGAGAGGAGAGCGAGGAGGATTCAGTCTCCTCGCTCTCCTCAGGAACCTGATGATCAGGTCGTGCTGACTTACCTTTTTGTCCCCCAAGAGATCGTGGTGGGCAGATATTGCGGCCACATACACTTTAAGGGTGGAGGGAGACAGCCTTCGCTCCAACCCCTCTTGGAGGAACAAGAGCACGGACCCGATCGGGCATTTCCAGGGGTCTTCTTGGCGGGAAGAACACCAGGTGACGAAGAGGTTCCACTTCAACGCATAGGCATGCCGAGTGGACTCTGCCCTAGCGGAAGTGATGGTAGCGACCACCGCAGGTGGTAGGCTACTCAAACCTGCCGCGTCCCGTCCAGAAGCCACACGTGGAGCTTCCAGAATCCGGGGCGCGGGTGCCATAGGGTGCCCCGTCTCTGAGTGAGGAGGTCCGGTCTCAGAGGAATAGGCCAGGGAGGGGCTGTCGCAAGGTGTAGCAGTTCTGAGAACCAGGTCTGGCCGTGCCAATACGGGGCGACCAACATGACCTGCTCCTTGTCCTCCCTGATCTTGCACAATACTCGTGCGAGAAGGCTCACTGGGGAGAACGCATATTTGCATAGGCCCCACGGCCAGCTGTGCGCCAGTGCATCCGTGCCGAGTGTGCCCTCAGTCAGGGAATAGTACAGGCTGCAATGGGAAGAGTCGTGGGAGGCAAACAGATCTACCTGTGTGTCGCCAAACTGTTCCCAAATCAGCTGGACTGTCTGGGGATGGAGTCTCCATTCTCCAGGAAGTGGCTGAAACCGTGAGAGCTCGTCGGCTGCACGGTTCAGTTCTCCCAGGATATGGATAGCACGAAGGGACCTCAGGTGCTTCTGACTCCATTAGACGAGATGGCAGGCGAGTTGAGACATAAGGCGGAGTGTAGACCGCCCTGGTGGTTGATGTACGCTACTGTGGCCGTGTTGTCTGTCCGGACTAGTACGTGTTGACCCTTCAGCAACGCTCGGAAGTGGTGCAGGGCGAACCGCACTGCCAGCAACTCGAGGCAATTGACATGCAGAAGGCGCTGGGGTCCTGTCCAGGAGCCCGCGGCTGCTTGTCCATTGCACATGGCACCCCAGCCCGTGGAGGAGGCATCTGTTGATACAACAACATCCCTGGAAACTCGTTCTAGGGACACTCCAGTCCGTAGAAAACTGAGGTTCGACCATGGGGTGAGCGTCTTTAAGCAGGCCCGAGTCACTTGTACCCGGAGCGTGCCAGACCGCCATGCCCATCTCGGGACTCGATCGCGGGCTAAGTGATGGAGCACTAGATCTCTGTATTCGCATACCTGCACTCAAGAGTGACTCATTATGAGCCAGTCGTTGAGGTAGTTCAGGATGCGAACCCCGTGCTGCCGGAGGGGCTGCCTCGACAATCTTCGTAAAGATGTGAGGGGACAGAGATAGCCCGGATGGGAGGACCGCGTACTGATATGCCCGCCCCTCGAAAGCAAACCGTAGGAACGGTCTGTGTCGAGGTAGGATGGAGACATGGAAGTAGGCGTCCTTCAGGTCGATCGCTGCAAACCAATCGTCCAGACAAACGCATTCAAAAAGGCGTTTCGCTGTCAACATCTTGAACGGAAGCCTGTGAAGGTATCGGTTCAAGATGCGAAGGTCCAGGATTGGCCGTAACCCACCGGTTTTCTTGGGTACAATGAAGTAGGGGCTGTAGAATCCGGACTTCATCTCGGCTGAAGGGACAGGCTCGATCGCACCCTTTGCCAGTAGGGTGGCAACCTCCGCACGCATGACAGGGGCACTGGCCCCGACCATAGAGTAGCGGACTCCCCGGAAGCAGGGAGGAGCCTGCGCGAACTGAATCGCGTAGCTGCGCCTGATGGTGCGCCCGGGTGAAGGCTGCTGCTGGAGCCGGGCGGGAGGGACGGGAGCCTTAGGAGGGCGTCCTCGGCGGTGAGCAGGCTGAGGCGACTGTGCCGGCGGCTGGGTGGAGGCAGCAGCTGGCCGCCGGGGCAGTATGTGTTTGATTGCCTCAGTCTGCTTCTGGGCGGTTGAAAACTGTTGGGCGAAGCTTTCAACCGCCCCGCCGAAGAGGCCAGCCTGGGATATGGCGGCATCGAGGAACCGGGTCCGCTCGCTGTCCCGCATATCAGCCAGGTTAAGCCACAAATGTCGCTCCATGACCCCATTTGTGGACATCACTTGACCCAGGGAGCGTGCGGTCACCTTCGTCGCCCGGAGGGCGAGGTCAGTGGCGGCACGCAGCTCGTCCACGAGCCCCGGATCAACTCCACCCTCGTGCATGTCCCTGAGGATCCTGGCCTGGTAGACCTGGAGGATCGCCATGGCATGCAAAGAGGCGTCAGCCTGCCCCGCAGCTCTGTACGATTTCGCCACCAAGGTTGATGTGAATCGACAGGCTTTGAAGGGATGCTTAGGATCACCACGCCAAGTTGAAGCGCTCTGAGGGCACAGTTGCATCGCAACAGAACGTTCAACTGGGGGGACCCCAGTGTACCCGTTGGCCGTGGCCCAATCGAGAGTGGAGAAGGCGGAGGAAGTCGCTGAACGGTCGCGGGAAGACAACGGGGACTTCCAGGACCGCGCAACCTCCTCATGCAGCTCGGGAAAGAAAGGTATTGGGGCGGGGACTGACAGGTGTCAGTCATGCTGCGCCCCCAAAAACCAATCAGGGAGGGTTCCACTCTATCCCAAGACTCGCGGCTGCCCGAGACAGCATGGCTGTCAGCTCTGGGTCCGACTCGGGCAATGCTGGCGCGCCCGAAGGCGGCAGCACAGCCAAGTCATCATCCTCAGAGGACTCAAGCCTACCTTGTGATGCGGTGACAGACATCGCATCATCCTCCGGAGCGCCAAACGAAATGCGCGGGGGGGGCCAGAGCAAGCCCCGGAATCTGTGTCTGAACGCTCTCGGGTTACGGAGCACTAGAGGGGTGTGTGGCCCGAGGCATGAGCGTCTGGGCTTTGTTCCACACCGTCACCCTCAGGTCACCCTGACCACCAGCCAAAGTACCGCCTCTCGCGGAGACGGTAGATTGGGGTGTGGTAGAGGGGACTCTCACTTCTTTACGAAGATCCTCGAGTCTCGACCGCAGCACCGCGATGGTCATGTTCCCGCAAAGGGAACATGACGCATCCACAAACGCTGCTTGAGCATGCTGAACGCCCAAGCATACCAAGCAGTGATTGTGCCCATCGGAAGATGAAAGCGACCAGCCACACCCAGAAGTACACGGGCGAGACATCCTGAAAAGGATGTGCCACGTGTAAGCTCTTTTATGAGAGGAAGCTTCGCAGAGAACGCCGAAGCGCCCAGGGAACACACACCAGCTGTCTAGCAGACCACTGCGCAGATCAGCAGGCAGGCAGTATGCGATCGCTGGAACGCGCCATTGACACCAACGCCTCTGGAAAGCTGCTCGTCTCGAAGGCTGACAAAGACTCAGTTAGCAGGCTTGAAGGAGTGAAGAGATACTCTTGGCTCCAAAGCAGAAACATAATGCGATGTTGCCAGCGTACTTCCTTATATACCCACGAGGTGGGGCGGAGTTACGCATGCAAATTCCGCATGCCCATGGCATTGGCACTGCCATTGGGCGCCGTTAAATTCCTCTAAGGTAATTGGCTTCTAAGCAAAACCCCCATTCATTAGTCACTAACGTTACGTCGTAGTAACTGAACGAAAGGGAACTCTGTAACTGTATGAATTAAGCGAACAAGTGTGCTTCTATTACATAATTGAACCATTGAAATGTCTTCTCCAGCTGAAAAAAAGCAGCCTCTGCGTCCATTTTGAACCCCTTTAAAACACAGAGTTCATGCCACCTTTCAAAAGCCATTTTTATTCTTGTTTTCGAATAGGCCTGGTTGAAGTCTCTTTTTTCCACTCCGAGGGTGCATCTCAATCAGCCCCCTAGTTCAGTAGTCAGGGCACTGATCAGGGAGTCAGCCCATTGACTTATGTCCTGATCAGTGCCCTGACTACTGATCTAGGGGGCTGATTGAGACGCACCCCAAAAGTCCGAAGTCTTTTGCATTTTACAACGGGTGAATCTCTAGTTGTCATTGGTGATTGCCGTTTGAACCTTTCTGGATCCGCCATCAAATTGATAAGTTTAATTATATCAAGTGCTGTGAGAAAAGCTATAAATCTCCACCTCCAACATCCTCACACACAATGTAGCCTACAAGCCGGGACACCTTCTTTATGTGTACAGATGTGATGTAATGACATGCTTGAATTTCCAGAGGAAATCCACCGGTATTTTAAAACATTATTACAAGCTTACTGTTGTAAATCAAGCTAAGGTGTGCAGATAGGATTGAACACAAGCTGGTTATGTACTTGCTCAAAAATGTATTTTGGATCATTTTTAACCCAAAAAAGTTACGGACTGCAGCTTTAAGAACTGAAAAGCTACACACTCCATCAATTAGGTTTGGAAGAACTGTTGCCAAGGAAAATAATATGCTAGAAACATAAAAATCACTGCAATAATGATCCAATCATTGACTCTTAAGCATTTGCCAATTTGAATCCAAACAGCGACTTTTTTGGGGGGGCCGGTCAGTGTGTATGCTCTCTGCAGAGGCACAAAGCCAATACTAAACAAATAAAGAGACTAAATAGAACAGAGAAAATTACTATGAGGGCGACTTTTGCTCCCAAACATTACATATATGGGTAATTTGTATCACGTTTTAATTTGCATTGGTTAATTTCTGGTCCTACTGTGTACTTAATAAAGCTCCATGGAACACAAATAGATTTAATGTAAAATCTTTTTCATTTATCATAAAACAGGAAATAAGAGCCAGATAATGCTTGCTGTGTTTTTATATACTATATACTATCTATATACTATTTAGAATCAGATTTTTTTTTTCTTTTTCTAAAGGCATATCTGGACATTGATATATCACATTCCAGCTGAAAAGACCATTATATGTTGTGTTTTATATCCCACCAGTGAACAAACGAGAAACGCTAAATGGAAAACCTGGAGTGAAGTGTTTACAGAACACAAACGATTAATAATTAAACAAATACATTTAATTAAGCTAAATCAGTTAATCAAATTAAATTACAAAAGTACATGTTATCAACCAAGGTGGAAAAACTGAATTTCCTAGAATGCCATTACCTATTGAATTTCTCTTTACTGTGATTCATTAAATTCGACTTCCTTTCATTGCAATTCAAATTTGTTTTCAACTCCCATGCAAGAAGCGGACAATTTAATTCAAATTCCAACTCATGGACTAAGCAGGAGTAAATTATTAATTTCGGAATTTTGCCCAACCTTGTCAAAGCAGCACTAAAGCCACGGTCACACTAGACTTTGACCATGCAGAATTTCTACTCCACTTTACTGTAATGCTGCAATCCTGCACATCTAAAGATTGTGTTTTATTTCAGCTAAAAGGTCATGCTGTGGCATATCAATCTTCTATTGGTCACACGTCTTAACGTGATACAAATACTCACAGGCCAGACTTCACCATAGTTGAACTTTGGAACACCGCGAAATGCATACTTCTTTGCTTGAGCTTGTGTTTTCGTTTTTTAGCATTCATAAGCGTATGAATGGAAGTCAATGGAATGAAAAGTGTAGTGCAACCACCCCTTTACCCACATCAATCAGCCACAACCAGTGGACATTCTGAGAAAATCCACCAACGTTTTAGCATGTCTTTGTTGCCTGTTTCTAATACAAGGAAAATATGTGTTTGTTGTTTTCTCTGTTTTCCTTTGCACAGCAAAGCTGTGATGTGCTGTAGTCCATGAGCAGTAAGTGGGGGAGAGCATCTAGACTTCTGCTGGCTTTAGGGGTGGTTGCTTCTGCTCTGATCTTACAGTTACTTTGAGTCAAGTAGCTCTTTTTATACACACACACACACACACAAACATATACACTCTGCCTTGCATACCCAGGAGTGGGAAAAAATCCCTGACAAGCGAAGAGGATTCACTGGAAAACACCAGAAAACACAAGGACTCTAGAGACCCCTGTGGCTGCATTGAGATACCAGTAATTGATGGAGGTCCTGAGCCCAGCAGAAATGCAGTCTGGTGTCTTCTGAAACCTGATGGTGAAACTGAGCTTCTACTGAAAACAAAAACACAGGTCTGCAGGATTGGTGCAATGGGGTTTTTCTGTGTAAATGTGAAAAAGTTTTTTTGTCAATCCAATCCGTTTATGTACACTACCATTAAAAAGTTTGGGTATTTTTTTGTAATTAAGTACTGGTTTACAACTTCAAAATCGTTCGTCATCATTGTTTTACCTTTTTTTTTGCTAAAGGACGTTTGTATTAGTCTTTGCATGTGCGCTTTGTAAACACGGGGGTGGTACTTCTGCCTACGTCTAGCATGACCTGTTAGACGTGATAGTGCAATCCTTGGCACGTCGCAGAGCAGTGCAAGATGAGTAATTTAGGTTAAAAAGTATATTCATCTTTATTTATTTTTTTTTAAATGATCGTTTCGCTAGATAAGACCCTATTTCTCGTCTGGGATCACGCAGAGCCTCTGAAGCCCTTCGAAGCCCTTTGAAACTGCATTGATTTGGACCTTCAACATTTTGATTGCCATGGAAGTCAATGATGTGGAGAAAAATCCTTGGAAAGTTTTCCTCAAAAAATTTAATTTCTTTTCGACATGAAGAAAAGACAAAGAAAGACATGAACATCTTGGATGAGATGGGGGGTGAGTAAAATATGACAAGTGAACTAATCCTTTAACGTCAATGTTGAAAACAGTTGTGGAAACCCTTATATTTTTCAGGATTCTTTGATGAACAGAACATTCAAAACAACAGCATTTATTTGAAATATAAATATTTAACATCATCTCTTTACTGTCACGTTTGATCAATTTAATGTGTCATTGCGGAATAAAATATTAACCCTCGTGCACTGTTCGATTTCTGGTTACACTCGTTATGGTCCGGGTCAAATTGACCCCAATTGGATTCAATACAATTCCCCAAATATCTCACTATGAAAAAACACATACAATCAGGTACAAACAGTTCACTTTTAATATCAATACTTTTCACAAATTAAAAAGAATAAATATCTGAATTTACGATTTATAAAAATACTTTTAACCACTATTTTTAAGATTGGCCCTTGGGACAATTGCCTTTATACATTTAGAACAATAATATCTTAGTCTAAACCTAAAGTAATCTTGACCAACTATATAGCATTTTAAAGCTTTCACACTCTAATTTTCATATTTGGTGACTGATTTTCAAAAGAGATGACAGAGCAGTAGATAAATAGAGATAGATTCGTCATTTGTGACTATAAGGCGTGCTCTGACTCTTTCCATATGTTTTTTTATATGCATTTTAGAGATTGATTTCAACAGCCCAAACTACTTCTGAATAGGATGTCTACTTCATTGATATTTTGAAAAGTAGGAAAATATAACGTTCAGATCACTCAAACCATATATGGAAATCGAAAAGTCTACATGTCATCTAGTGGAAAACGTTGGTACTGCTTACAAAAACTTTTTTCTGTACCTAAAATTTGGTACAGAATTTGTTCAGATATTTAGCTTTGATTTAGTTTTAAAATTGAACATGTTTTGTAAAATGTATATTTTATATAAAATATATAAAAAAAAAAAAAAAAAGATATATATATATATTACATGTTCATAAACTTCTATAACTTGTTTTAAACTTTATTTTTACGATTTATACAGTGATGGCCGGTTTCAAAACACTGTTTCGTGAAGTTGTTAATCTCAGCAAGACACTGGCACTTCAGGACTAGAGTTGAAGAGCTCTGACATACAACGAAGTGTTTTGTATTTTGTGTCTGTACAGTTGCTTTTGAATAGCTGTCCTATATGGGTCAAATTGACCAACAAACAGCAAGAGTGTATACAATTTTTATATGCACATTTCACAACGCATCAGAATGTTGAAACTTTGCATGCATGTTAATGACCCTAAATGAGAAAAGGTCACACAATTTCAAGAAAAACAATGTAGGTTAGATAGTATTTCAGATACATTGAAAAAATAAATTATAGCTCATTTTTACCATTTGTGGCATACAGAACATATTTCTGTATTGAAAAAAAATGGGGAAAAGCTCATTTTTTTTTAGCTTCATAGGTTAGTAAAAAACTAAAATAAAAAAATATAACCAAGAAATTTTATTATTTTGGGTCTCTACAATTGCCTTAGAACATTAAAATATGCGGGTCATATTGACCCGTTAACATCACGAACGTAACAGTACTTTTGTGTGTATATATCAAAACACATCAGCGTGTTGAAAGTCTGCATGCATGTTCATGACCCTAAATGAGAAAAAGTCACAAAATTTAAAGAAAAAAACATAGGTTAACTGATATTTCTGACAACTTAAAAATCAAAAACGGGTCAAATTGACCCGCAACATAACACAAGGGTTAATAAAACATTTTCAAATGAAACCGAACTGATACTGGGCCAGTTCTGTACCTCACCATCATCATCTCTCAGATGCAAGCTCGACCTCGGTTGCTGGCACACTAACTAGACTAGTACCAAACTAGCACTAACCAGCCAGGACAAAAGTGAAAAATGATGTACATTTGCACAAAAGGTTTTTGGGAGGTGAAACACTTTGGGTTTCATAGAGTCTAAAATGGGGTCTAATGGGTCTAATGATATCTAAGTACTGGTTTATATATATATATATATATATATATATATATATATATATATATATATATATAGAGAGAGAGAGAGAGAGAGAGAGAGAGAGAGAGAGAGAGAGAGAGAGAGAGAGAGAGAGAGAGAGAGAGAGAGAGAGAGAGAGAGAGAGAGAGAGAGAGAGAGAGAGAGAGAGAGAGAGAGAGAGAGAGAGAGCTTGAAACCCCCTAAAATCCCACAAAACACAAAACACTCTTAATTAAAAATATACACCAGGCACAAGAACCGACAAAGACACAAATGAAATAAGGTGGCTTAAACATATAAAGGAACTAATTAACTGAAAGAAAATGCCCAGGGAACAATCAGGAAAGCCTGACAAAAGCCAAGAAACCTGACACAAAACAAAAGATCTTCAGTTGCAATGGACAGGAATTGCCACTAGATTTTAGAGTTCTTCCAATTAAATCTCTGAATATAATGCAATCCAAGAAACACAATCCCAAAAGCCCTTTGGAGTGCCATCAAATGCCATCAAGGTAGACTAATTGAGTAAAAGCAACTATAATGTATTTTGTGTTTGCTGGTAACTTACTGACAATGATGAATCCTGAAATTGCCTTGTCTAACAATGATGAATCCTTGAAAAAGTCTTTCTTTCATGTAAAGGAGCATATACCAAATTGCCTTTAGGGTTTGTAGGGCAAAGCTCCTAGGAGTTCCAAACATGGAACAATTGTGGTGTAGATCAAACAATAAAGAGAGAATATGAAAGCACATGAGCTATTAATGAAACGGGCTACTGTGAAATGAGAATCTGTGAACTCGGGTAACATGTCCATGAAAATATAGTTTAAAAATGCCACTCACCCACAGTGAGTTGTCCTGTCAGTTGGCCGAGGTTATTTCGTGCATTCACCGTCACATTGCGGTCTGACTGTAAGACCAGAGGACTGTCCTGAAACACAGTGAAGAAAGAAACTGATTGTATGATCCGGCATAATAAAAGAAGATAAAGCAAAAAGATTAAAAGGAAACAGAGTACACTTAAAGTAATCAATATTGCAATTTGGTTGCATAGGGATGTTGTACAGCATTCCAAGAACATTCTAGAACATTGACACCTAAAATATTAATAAAAAACTAAAACATATAATTCATTTTAGAAACATATAAAGGTGCAGTGTGTAGTATTTATGAGGATCTATCGACAGAAATTCAATATAATAATCACAAACTATGTTTTCAGTGTTGTATTAAAACCTTAAAAAATGAACCATTATGTTTTTATTACCTTAGAATTAACCATTTCTATCTACATACACTGCAGGTCCCCTTACAGTACCCTCTACATTAGCCCTAAACGGACAAACTGCTCCGCTAGTCATCTCTGCCGTCTCAGAAAATTACTTATTTGTCCTGTGTTGGCCACCGTAGCTTCTCTGTGCTTCAAAAGGGATGGTTGAGCGGTGGGATGTTGCAATTCACAACCTCACCACTAGATTCTGCTAAAATTTGCACACTGCACATTTAAATGAATCACGCAAGGTGATTTACAAAGGTTTGTGCTCGTCAATTTACAGTTTTTTTGCGCGATTATTTACCTCCCAAAAAAGCATGTCTTACACCAGACACTAACGGGTAGATTTCATTGGTCATTATGGAAATGATCTGGCTGCTTCTGTGTTTGTTCATTTGAGTGATGTCAGTAGATCAAACACAGAACTTTCCACTCCCATCAGCGCTTTTTTATGGAATTGCGCTCTTATGCTAATTTGCCCTGTTTAGTAAATCTGGCTCATAATGTATTCTCCACTACTTACTTTTTTCTTTAAACAGCCTCAATATGTCATCATTTTCAGTATTAAAAAGTATACTGAGCCTGTTTATTGTTTTTAAATAACCATCTGAATAAGATTCAGGTTAGTTTTGACCCGGACGTGGTGTATATACAGGTCCTTCTCAAAAAAATTGCATATTGTGATAAAGTTAATTATTTTCCATAATGTAATGATAAAAATTTAACTTTCATATATTTTAGATTCATTGCACACCAACTGAAATATTTCAGGTCTTTTATTGTTTTAATTCTGATGATTTTGGAATACAGCTCATGAAAACCCCAAATTCCTATCTCAAAAAATTTGCATATTTAATCCGACCAATAAAAGAAAAGTGTTTTTAATACAAAAAAAGTCAATCTTCAAATAATTATGTCCAGTTATGCACTCAATACTTGGTCGGGAATCCAGGCATTTTGGCATTTCCTTCTCCCCAGTCTTCCTCCAGACTCTGACACCTTGATTTCCGAATGACATGCAAAATTTTCTTTTATCTGAAAAAAGTACTTTGGACCACTGAGCAACAGTCCACTGCTGCTTCTCTGTAGCTCAGGTCAGGCGCTTCTGCCGCTGTTTCTGGTTCAAAAGTGGCTTGACCTGGGGAATGCGGCACCTGAAGCCCATTTCCGTCACACGCCTGTGCGCGGTGGCTCTGGATGTTTCTACTCCAGACTCAGTCCACTGCTTCCGCAGGTCCCCCAAGGTCTGGAATCGGTCCATCTCCACAATCTTCCTCAGGGTCCGGTCACCTCTTCTCGTTGTGCAGCGTTTTTTGCCACACTTTTTCCTTCCCACAGACTTCCCACTGAGGTGCCTTGATACAGCACTCTGGGAACAGCCTATTCGTTCAGAAATGTATTTCTGTGTCTTACCCTCTTGCTTGAGGGTGTCAATGATGGCCTTCTGGACAGCAGTCAGGTCGACAGTCTTACCCATGATTGCGGTTTTGAGTAATGAACCAGGCTGGGAGTTTTTAAAAGCCTCAGGAATCCCAGGTGTAATTAGTTGATTCAGATGATTAGGTTAATAGCTCGTTTAGAGAACCTTTTTTTTGGGGGGGGGGGGGGGGGGGTTCATGAGCTGTATGCCAAAATCATCAGTATTAAAACAATAAAAGACCTGAAATATTTCAGTTGGTGTGCAATGAATCTAAAATATATGAAAGTTTAATTTGTATCATTACATTATGGAAAATAATGAACTTTATCACAATATGCTAATTTTTTGAGAAGGACCTGTATATATATATATATATATATATATATATATATATATATATATATATATATATATATATATATATATATATATATATATATATATATATATATATATATATATATATATATATATATATTCCCAAATTCAGTATCTCAGAAAATTAGAATATTGTGAAAAGGTTCAATATTGAAGACACCTGGTGCCACACTCTAATAATCAGCTAATTAACTCAAAACACCTGCAAAGGCCTTTAATGGTCTCTCAGTCTAGTTCTGTAGGCTACACAATCATGGGGAAGACTGCTGACTTGACAGTTGTCCAAAAGACGACCATTGACACCTTGCACAAGGAGGGCAAGACACAAAAGGTCATTGCAAAAGAGGCTGGCTGTTCACAGAGCTCTGTGTCCAAGCACATTAATAGAGAGGCGAAAGGGAAGGAAAATATGTGGTAGAAAAAAAAGTGTACAAGCAATAGGGATAACCGCACCCTGGAGAGAATTGTGAAACAAAACCCATTAAAAAATGTGGGGGAGATTCACAAAGAGTGGACTGCAGCTGGAGTCAGTGCTTCAAGAACCACTACGCACAGACGTATGCAAGACATGGGTTTCAGCTGTCGCATTCCTTGTATCAAGCAACTCTTGAACAACAGACAGCGTCAGAAGTGTCTCGCCTTGGCTAAAGACAAAAAGGACTGGACTGCTGCTGAGTGGTCCAAAGTTATGTTCTCTGGTGAAAGTAAATTTTGCATTTCCTTTGTAAATCAGGGTCCCAGAGTCTGGAGAAAGAGAGGAGAGGCACACAATCCACATTGCTTGAGGTCCAGTGTAAAGTTTCCACAGTCAGTGATGGTTTGGGGTGCCATGTCATCTGCTGGTGTTGGTCCACTGTGTTTTCTGAGGTCCAAGATCAACGCAGCCGTATACCAGGAAGTTTTAGAGCACTTTATGCTTCCTGCTGCTGACCAACTTTATGTAGATGCAGATTTCATTTTCCAACAGGACTTGGCACCTGCACACAGTGCCAAAGCAACCAGTACCTGGTTTAAGGACCATGGTATCCCTGTTCTTAATTGGCCAGCAAACTCGCCTGACCTTAACTCCATAGAAAATCGATGGGGTATTGTGCACAGGAAGATGTGATATGCCAGACTCAACAATGCAGAAGAGCTGAAGGCCACTATCAGAGCAACCTAGGCTCTCATAACACCTGAGCAGTGCCACAGACTGATCGACTCCATGCCACGACGCATTGCTGCAGTAATTCAGGAAAAAGGAGGCCCAACTAAGTATTGAGTGCTGTACATGCTCATACTTTTCATGTTCATACTTTTCAGTTGGCCAAGATTTCTAAAAGTCCTTTCTTTGTATTGGTCTTAAGCAATATTCAAATTTTCTGATATACTGAATTTGGGAATATACACATATATTTATATATATACACATATACATATATATACATATATATATACTTTTTTTTCATATATATATATATATATATATATATATATATATATATATATATATATATATATATATATATATATATATATATATGAAATATATATGAGTTCAGATGCAAAAGCCTCTAAAAGCCACTTCAGTCAAAAATGATATAACAATACTGAGTGAATGCTCTCTGCATATAGTATAAGTTCATAAAATACTTTCACTTCAAACCCACTAAATCCCAGCCTCAGCCCATTCAGAAGTACCGGTACT
Organism: Romanogobio albipinnatus; assembly: GCA_023566225.1. Lineage (NCBI taxonomy): Eukaryota > Metazoa > Chordata > Actinopteri > Cypriniformes > Gobionidae > Romanogobio > Romanogobio albipinnatus. The sequence goes on from CM042241.1 coordinate 22,412,307, forward strand.
TAGGTAGAAATCTATACATAGAAGCCTGACAAAAATGCTTATTTTAAAGAAAAATGTCAGATGGACTTAGAGGCTTTTGCATCTGAAGACTTCATATATAAAAGGAGGAAAGTGTAGTAATAACATGGTAAAACATTAAACATTTTGATGACTGATATTTGCATATTCACATATTAATGATTGACTGATCAGATGTTTTTTGTTGAAAAATATTAAGTTATGGCTGTTTTATTGTAAAATGTAATATGTATATGTATATGTAAAACTGTCCCAGGAATACGAAAGTTGTTTACAGTATTTTTAATACAGTAGGTTTCTTATAAGTAAAGCAGCACTGAAATACATTGAAATAAAATAAAATAAATCGACAGCTGCTAATGCCGGTTTTCATCAATCGTACTTAATTTGACGTAATTTGATTACAGAACCATGAAGAAAAACACTGGAGTCTCATATTTGTCTTTTCTCTAACTATTGTCACTTCTCTCACTACAGTTTTATGTTATTGGTACACACTTCCCTTTGATAGATGGCAAACTGTAAAATAATTTTGATAACAGGTATATGTTGTACCAGGGGACCTGCTAACATCATTACAATCATTAGGGTAAAAACTCACATCTGTCATCTTAAGGGCACAGGATAAAAATATTAACACTACTATCTGTGGATGATGAGTTGAGGTATGATATGATTGACATTTACATCTGTATTTAGTAGTGGTACTTGTGATCTGACCACCTGAAACAGATGTTCTAATAGATGTAAACAGGGTGTGCAGGTAATATTATACAAACGATAAAGAATGATAGACAGGATGTTAATGTGTTCAATGCGATGCTGTATGTGATATGAACTGTCAGAGACTCAGTGTGTGTGCGTGTGTGTGTGTGCGCGCGTGTGTGCATACATGCATGAATGCTCTCTGGCTGGCAGGGGTGCGTGTCTGTTTGTTCATGCATGCAGGGATGCATGCTGTGGATCACTGGATTCAGTGTGTTTTTGTTGTGTGCAACTTTGATCCTACTGACCTACACATCCTCTTCAATAACAGAGCCTCTGCTGTGCAGTAAATCATACACAAGCGCTGAACACATGCCGTAATGCCCAGCATATACAATGCATCTTAACCCCCGGTCAGAATCATGAAGGGCATACAATTCTGAAATCAGCCCAGCATATATAAAGTCTTTATATTATTTAGAGTGTTTTTGTATGTTACCTTTATAAGCTGATCTGAAGCTCAGTCTCTTTTAATGCTTAAGGATCTGGGCATGAGAATTCAGCCCTTTCAGATTAGCTTCAAAGCACAGCGCTCCCTTTTGACATTGATCAACCTGCCAGGTCACCAGATCAATATATCGACAAGTACAGTGAAGGTCCACAAGAGCAAGTTCCCAATCTCTTTGCTTTCTCAGATTTTTTTTCTTTTTCTTCTTTTCCCTCCCTTATGTGTGTATGTTTAGTGTGTGGCCATATGTCTTCACTTGTGGACAAAAAAACATAGCCCACATTTCACATAAATGATAAACATGTAGCAACAGAATGGGTTTGATATTACAGAAATGTGTGTATAATGGCTTAATCCTTGACTATTTTTATTGTCAGATCAAAAATAAATAAATAATAACAATATATATTAATTTAATTTGCACATTATGGGCCAGATTTACTAAAAAGGGCAGATAAGCATGAGAGCGCAATTCCATAAATCGCAGATGGGAGAGGAAAGTTATGCGCGTGATCTACTGACGATGTGCAAATTAATGAACACAGACGGAGCCGGATTATTTCCACAATGACCAACGCAATCTACCTGTTAGTATCTGGTTTAAGACGTGCATTTTTTGGGTGGTAAATAATGGCGCAAACAACAGTAAATTGACGAGCACAAATTTTAGTAAATCACCTTGCATGATTAATTTAAATAGGGAAGAGCGGGGCACAACCTAATGCTGGGTTAGTTGTAACATACATGGTTTAACACTTTCCACACGTCAGATGACGAAATTTAGTGTATTTACTAGCTGCCATATCAACATTATTTAGAGAAACAATTGCGTCAAAGTTAAAAAAAAAATCTTTGGAAGATATTACTGAACATTTATTTAACAATAGCAAAAGTAAATTCCTTACTTAGTTACTTAAATACATTTTTAATCTCTCTTTTTTGTGTTTATTTAAAATAAGGCAAATCTGATATTATTTTAATCTTATATCTGTTATTTAACAGTTGAGATCGTTCTTTAATGCTAATCTAACCAGCAGAAGACACGACATGGGTTTAAATCCCAGTTGCACAGGTGGGGTGCGTTGTAACACTGTGTTACACATGAGCCCCTATAGAACTACGCTATTATATTCTATACTTTTATGAATTCTATTGAGAAACCATGAGAAAAAGGTCAATAAAGACTGAGAGCCAATGTTCAGAAATGCTTACTTTTTATTTATTTATTTTTTAAACTATGCTGTATGTTTTGAGGTGTGTTTGTTAAACTCAAAAATTTGTTTATTTTAATTATTTAAAAAAATGCCATTATTTTATTTGAAGTATTAATTGTATTTTATTGACAACATATTTTAGCTTGTCTTGGATTATTTTTTTTATTATTATTATTATATCAGGTAACATTTTAAGCTGTCATTTGGTCATGTTACAATGAACCCCTAACATCTGGGGCATGTTGTCACATTTCACTTCCATTCTTTCGGGGTAAATCAATAAAATAAGTATACACTGTTTTAATGAAACAAAACCACACAATTGTACTAGACATGTGTGCAGTTAATGTGATACTCTGAACCAAAAGTGGATTTACACGTACTGAGAAAGTCAAAAAGCGTTAGGTTATGTCCCCCTCTCCCATACTCTCCTCCCATAGATTTTGCACCTGAAATGGAAACTCCGACAAATGCATATGCAATAAGGTCAGCCGCAAAAATAACTGTGTCCATGCCTTTTCAGCGTTAATTCAATCAAATCAGAAAATATATAAGTACATTGTTAAATGATACATCCAGACTTATTATGGGTTTCAAATATTTTTCAATGAAGAAAACATTGCACACTCTAAAAAAATGCTGGGTTAAAAATATCCCAAGTTGGGTTGAAAATGGACCCAGTGAATGGGTTGTTTTAACCCAGCGGTTGGGTTAAATGTTTGCTTAAAACAACTCAATTGCTGGGGTAAATTAACCCAATCGCTGGGTTAAAACAACCCAACTGCTGGGTTTGTCCATTTTCAACCCAACTTGGGTTATTTTTAACCCAGCATTTTTTAGAGTGCACTTTGAAGAAAACTTTATAATCAAAGAAGCTAAACTGCAATAATTTCCTATTTACATTGTGTCTACACTTACTGTACATATAATGAAAGGATTTAAAGGATGTCAAAAAGGCACAGAAAGAAATAAACCAAGTAATTTATCCTTGCACAGTACTTTTAGTCATGTCAGTGACAGAAGCCAACTGTTGTATTATAATGAACAATAGAAGCAGTTTGAAACTGCAGTATCTGCACTGGCTGTCTCAGACTGTATAATTAGATCCAGCTGATGTCAATCTAATGGAGTAAAACACTATCTTCTCTAATTACCCCGGAAACACCCACCTACCCAGCACTATGGCTGCGTTCGAAACCGCATACTTCCCTACTATATAGTATGTAAAAAGCAGTAGGCGAGCGAATAGTATGTCCGAATCCTCAGTATTCATAAAAGAGTAGGCGAGAATTACCAGGCGGATGAACTAATTCTCGTGAGATTCGGACGTGCGTGTACTTAAATTGCGTCCGAATATGCCTACATACCTACTAAATAGTAAGAGAAAACAGTACGTGAATGGAGTAGTATGTCCGAAACCTCAGTATTTATAAAACAGTATAGGCAAGAAATCCCCGGATGGCCTACTGCGTCCGCCCAGATTCTGAAGTGTGCATCCAATGGACACTTTAATATCCCATGAGGCCATGGGAAATCATCATTTTCGAACATGTCGGAGGACGGAGACGCAGCTGTTTTCAAGTGTAAGTACAACAAACTGAACCGCTGTTAATTGTATTTAAAGTTCACATATTTAACAGCCGACGAGGAAACTGTTGGTTTTAAGACATTAATATATATTAAATATGGATATATTAAAAGATATTAAATAGCTGTAAAACATTTCATTTTCATATCCAGTCGTGCTTCATTAAGCACACATACTTCTGAATATTTGTTAATCATCGTTTTCTTGAAAGCATTGCTTTAACTGTGTACAAGAACCTGACAAACGTTTGTTTAAAGAAAGGTGTGAATGCACTCTTAACCATATGCAATATAGACGTTTCCTAAATGTGCGTTTAACATTTAACAGGGGACATTTTACAGACATGTCATTGAGTTGGCCTAAGCTTTTGTCAGCACTTTGCATTACACACATACATGCTTATTTTACTGATTTTATTGTTCACAACAGAATAGCATTTCTCAATCATTTCATCAAATTGCAAATGTCTAAGTACATGTCTCAATGTCTCAGTACATCTTTGCAAATGATTAAGTACAGGTAGCCTACATTTAGCACGGTTTCCAAGTGAATAGATCTTGTTGATCTAAACTGATTGTTAGATTCTCAGTCTAATGGTCGTTCACTCCAAAACGTATCAGCGTCATTTCATTGTATAAGTCATCACATGCACAATAGTCTGTTCAATTGTCAAAATTAGTCAAGAACATAATACCATGAATCCCTTGGAAATTTGATACATTTATTACAGCAATTGGCAGTCAGGTGAAACTAGAATTTGACTAACGAAGGAGGACTTTCACACATCTCAGATGACCAATCAAACAGTATATGTTTAGTTCTCTGACAGGTGCTGTCCATGACTGTGAAAGCTGCCAAACATATATGTAAAGAGCTTGACCATGCAGGACCAGTACAATTTCTGAACAGGGAGGCACCTGGCCAAGTAAATGAACAAGGGCAACTGCCTGCTTGAGGAAGAGGAAGAGTGAGGATGAGAGGGGGAGCCCGTGGAGGAAGAGGGGTGGGAAGGGGGTAGAGAGGGGTAGAGAGGGGAAGAGAGGGGAAGGAGAAGAGAGGGGAAGAGAGGGGTAGAGAGGGGAAGGGGAAGAGAGGGTAAGGGGAAGAGGGGGGTAGGAAGAGGAAGACCTGGAGTAGGATGTGGCCAAAGAAGACAGGGACCACATTTATCAGATGCGATTCTACTGAGTACCCATGGGTTGACATTAAGAGAGGCTGGACAGAGACTTCAGCCCAACCTCAGCAGATATAAAAAACAAACCTGTCGAACCTGAATGTTTTTACAAATGTGGAGAGAAATACATTTTATCAATATGCAGTACTGGTCTTGTGTGTACTGTTTGGTCAATATATTCATATACTTTACTCTAACAATATCTCTGACAAAAATCAAACCCAGATTATATCATTAGAAAAGTAGAAATTTTACAATATTACAAGTGTTTACAGTAAGATTGAGAGCAGCAGCGTGTGGATGGCCAGGAGGGTGAGGACGGTAATTTTCATTGTTTTTTTTGTTTGTGTGTTATATTACAGTATATTATGATGTATACATTTTCTTTTTACTCTGATGTATGGAAGTTACTTTATGTGTGTGAATGATAATGGTTACAATTTCCTTGGCAGTATGAGTGCAATGTGTGATGTCAAACCTTGGAAGTTACTCTTACCCTAAAATCCTATTTCTTTTTTTTTTTCAGTTTTATACACAATTGTATTCTGTTAGCTAGACAAAAATGAAGGACTGGGCTAAGACTGAAAGGTGGACATGAGGGATATTTCAACGGTCCTCTGCCATAGTGACAAAACATCTAAACATTTTGACTTGAAGTGCTTACACAATGCCAAAGGGATGAAGCATTTTGGGGGCACTGACTGTTTAAATGAGAAGGAAATGTAGTTTTGACACATGAGTGAACTGTATTGGGAGAGGTATGAGCTTTTGCAGGTGAACCATGGTGTTGTGCCGAACCATCCACGTAATTTTGGCAAAAGCACCAAGAGTGTTGCGAACGTCCGGTCTGTTTCAAGAAATGAGCCAAAGCAATTGAGAAGGATCTTTGCCATTTTCGTGGCACTGACTATTTATATGGGAAAGGAATTTAGTTCTGAAGCATGAGTGAACAGTTTTAGGAGAGATATTAGCTTTTGCAAGTGAGCTATAGTGTTGTGCTGAACTGTAAGACTGTTTTGCCAAATGATCTTTTGAGAATGTAATTTCTGTTTCAAGAAATGAGCCAAACCAATGGAGAAAAACTGTAAAATCAAACACAATCAAATCAAAAGTGAACAATAAAAGGACTGTGAAGTTTTAAGCACACAATAAAGCCATAAAAGCAACTACATTTTTATTTGAATTGCTCAACCTTGACCAAAGACCTCCAAACACTCACCATTCAACAGTAAATACTCCTTTTATCTAAACCCAACCTGGGGTGCGTTTCCCGAAAGCATCGTTGGCCAACTATGGTCGCAAGTTCCGTCGTTATCAGCATAGTTCAACGATTTGGTGTTTCCCGAAACCATCGTTCCAACGAACGTTCGCAAATTGCATCGCAAACTTGTGTGGTTGGAACGACAGCTCTTGACCTGTGGTTAGAAGTATAGTTCCTTGTTAGTTTGTCGTGTCGACGTCATTGATTTTGCAGCAGCTGGGATGTGCTCTATTCAGAGCTATCGACCCTATAGCCTATTTCTTTCGAAGGTTTCACCATCCACTTTAAGTAATTTGGATGACTTAAAGTCGAGGTGCCTAGGTTTTACACAATTTGCTTTCTTCATTACAAATTATTTGAAACGATATAATAGCGTGACGATCGCAATTATTCTCCCTTCGAAGTGCCCTCCGAAAGGATTATTTATGCTGGTTGGGACGCAGTCTTGGTTTCGTTTGTGCGAAGAAACGAGTGTGCAAGTGAGTAGCTTTGTTAAATTCCCAAAGACAAATTGTCATATAACAATATTTTACAAAAAGGGGTTTACCCTTAAATATTAAATTGTATCTGTACTGTAGCATTACACACGCAACACATGCAGTGCTTAGCGCTTAGGAAACGTAGGCAGATTCAGATTTATTTTATTCTGACATTTAAACATTTAACAAATGATGACATAAATCAACATAAAGTCTGAAAAGGAATAGGCAGAAGCATTTATTTTTTGGGTGATTTCTGCCCAGGATTTTTTTTTTAATCAGCATTTGTTACACAATTTTTCAGCTTTGAAAATAGCTGTTTTTTTTATTCTCCACCTCCTCCAAAAGAACTGTAACTTAATTTTTTGAAAATTGTGGTTTTCGCGTCATTTTCATATAGGTCATATGAACACATAGCTGTATGGCAAGGGGACTTAAATAGGTAGGCTAATGATCTTAAGCAAAATATGCAACAGGTGTACACAATAGTATAACAATCACAGTGATCATTGATCAACAGTAAAACCCATCATTTATTTTCATTTTAATTGTGCTGATCTATCAATATTCAATAAGAAATTAATAAATATGAAATTGTGAAATTAATAGTTATAGATTTTTGGGATCAGAGAAGACAACATTGTGTTTATATATGTTTATATTTTATTGTTCAAAGAATGAATGTTGAGTTGTTAACGTAATTACTCCACATCGTCACTAAGAAAGTGCAGTCGAAAAGAGAAAAGAACCAAATTTACAGCAGGTGGCGATATGTGCTCATAGCACCAGTCCGCCATTAGATCGAAGAAGAAGAAGAAGAACGTCATAACGACAGCTCCAACCAATGTGGTTCAAACCATGGTTTTGCGACACAGGTACCATGGTTTCGGGAAACAGTAGTGACTAGCTAGTTGATTTCTTTAAAGATGCATCGTACTATGGTAGTTAAACCAGCGAGTTGCATCGTTGTACGGGAAACGCACCCCTGACCGGCTTGTGAAATGAATATTTGCTGACACATGCAAATAACCTCATGGCCATTTACATGAAAAGAAGCCACTTGTCTTGAGTGTTATCCTTTAATCTTATATTTATTTCCATTCCAATCAAACAGATACGAAATCTGTGCCCACGCCTCACAGCCTCATTCTTCTCCTTCTGTCTTTACACAATGCTAAGCAGGATGCACAAAGAGCAAGATACAGAATGAAGAGAAAGAATTTGTGTGAATATCATTCAGGCATGATAATTCTGTTCCTCCCAGATATCCACCTGTTCTTCATTATCGTTCTTTCATTGTTCTCTCGTTTAATGACACAGCTGCTGAGATCCTAAATTTAGACACTTTTTTTTCTTCTGATGTGGCGACCCTTGTGATGTCTCCTATTGAATGGATTCTGTTTGATATAGTTAATCACAAAATCATCGGTAGGATTCAATCCAAATGTAGACGCTGTTTCTCAAAAGTACTCAAACAAAGGTGTCAATTGGGTACGGCAGGTTATAGCAGCTGCCATACCTTGGCTGCCTGGTCAGGCCAATGCAAAGTAATATTTTTATTGCCGGAGTTATATTATTACGGGTAACATATTATTTGCAATTGTTTAATAAAAGAGAAAAGCTGTTTGTTATGATGTATCTATTTACAACATGATTTTGCAGTGTTGAGTATTGTAGCCAATCATAGGAATTTCTGTTGAAAATAATGACCAATCAGAGGTAAGTTACGAAGCGGAAAATCCGCTATATGGGTTTACATATGCCAGTTTACAAGTTTTACAGCGCCAGTTTTACACATGCACAAATTCTCTCATTATAACAAACAAAGCGGATACACAATGTAAATAAAAGATACATTTAGAAGTTTAGTCAGATTCATTGATTAAAATGTTTGTTTTCACACTCTCTGAGCACGCCTCTGGCTTGGCGTGCTCAGTTGGGGACACTAAAATTTTTCAACTGAACATCGAAATAAATCTAATTAATAAACTAAATTAACCATATCAACTAAATTACTGATCTAATTATTGATCTAAAGCCCACACTGTCACCGTATGGAAATTTAAACTGATGACATCAAATGACTATACAGCTTAATAAAAATATGCTGCATTATTTTACTGTTTAACACTGTAAAGCTGCTTTGGAACAACCTACATTGTTAAAAGCGCTATATAAATAAAGTTGACTTGACTTGACTTGACTCACTAATGATTTTGCACTGAACTGACTGACTGCTTCAGTGACTATAAAGGATGAACGCTTTATTCACTGTCTGTGAAATTTCATTCACAATTTGAAGGAAATTTTTGTTTTTCATGAGACTTTGTGACCTTTCCTTCAAATATTTACTTTACACTTCAGTACAAAGTGACAAAAATAGATTTTTTTTCATCTCTGAGAAAAATTCAAAAGCAAAACGTGTGGAATGTTAGGGCGTGGAAATGGCTAATGAGCCCATAAGTGCTCCTTTGCCGCCATATACTGATTATAGTGGCAATTTAATGTATTTTTATTTTATTTGAAGAAAAAAAAAGTTTGTATTTCACCAAGTGGTAGTTTTCCTAAATTTTCCTAAATTTATTTTTACAAATGTGGACAATCTTTGAAGGATGGAAAAAAAATGTATTTGGTCATGAATTTAAAATCACTTTTAAATGAGATAATATTCAGAGACTTTGGAGGGCTGGAGAAAGTTGTATGAAATACTTGAATGTCCTTAATTCATATAAGTGGTCTATTGTCTAATATGCTGGGTTGTGATTAAAGCTATATGTGATTCATCGCACACTTGTCGTCATGTCGAGGGAGTAAGATTTGATGATGTCATCAGAGTTTGCCACATTGGGTTTGGTGAATTGATGCCACTGTACTAAAATAAATGGATAAGGCTTCATGTAAAAAAAATAAATAAATAAAAAAAAAATAAATATATATATATATATATATATATTAGGGATGCCACAATTCTCAATATAATATTGGACTGTTCGGTACGGCATCACGATTCAATACGCGCTTGTGAATTGCGTTTTTTTTTTTCTTTTTTTTTCGGTTTTGCATTTAATTAATTCTTTTTTTATTTCTCTCCGTTTATTTTTGGCTCTGTTTGAGTGTGCCTGTGAGTCTACGCGCTGTTATGAGCAAATATCCAATCCTTATGCACTAAAGTTAGGGGGTGTTTAGCCACGCTTACAATGCTGGTGTCAGAGAGTTATACTCACGGAACACTATAGTTATTCACAATCACGAAAGTTAATTATTTGCAAGCGTTTTAAAGCCTTGCTGGTTAAACGTTCCATTTGTTTTCACATGTGCTGAGCGCGAGCACTAAAAGCCTGTCAAACACGTGCGCTAATATTGTCAAATACACACAAGGTTAACATAAACACAGTCGGTTATGTCTAAAGTGAAAGTAAAGTCGTGAAAGTAAAATCGCGTGTGTCTGTACATTAGATGTGTAGAGTACTTAAATTGACAGCAGCGCAGCCTAGTGAACACACTGCAGCTTGTCCTTAAAGGGACAGTTCACCTCTAAAATAATGTCATAATTTACTCACTCTAATATTGTTCCAAACCTGTATTAATTTCTTCTGTTGAACACAGACAGTTGAATACCAGACAGCTGATGGTAGCCATTGACATCCATATTATTATTATTTCCTACAATGGGGACCAGCAACTGTTTGGATTCCAACATTCTTCAAAATATATTTTATGTCCAACAGAAGAAATAACTTTATTCAGGTTTAAAACAACTTGAGTGCGAATAATAGATGACAGAAAGAGAAAATCACTAGCTGCTCTTGACTGAAAAACTTTAATACAGTAGCTTTAATAAGAATCAATGTATATTTTATAGTGAAGTCTATGTTGTGTTTTATTTTTACATTTATTAATTCAATCTCATACTTAAATGCTAATGTACAGCTCTGAGCTGCCAGTATAAATCTTTATATACATTTATTTTATATTATACAATACACTAGGAATGTGTACAAGGGTTTTTAAAGTAAAATAAAGAAAGAGCATTGCATTAAAAAAAAGTATTTTTTCTCCTTAACCTCTTGCTGTTCCTGTCGCCTAAGAATAGAATGGCAAAAAAAACTGATTTGACTAGCCATCAGAACCGAAAACCGTGGTTAAAAACCGAGGTATTTATTGAACTGTATTGTTGCATACCTTATATATATATATATATATATATATATATATATATATATATATATATATATATATATATATATATATATAATATATATATATATATATATATATATATATATATATATATATATTTTTTTTTTTTTATACAAATGTTGCACCATTATACATATTTTTACTGTCACTTAGATATAATTGTATAAATTGCAGGCTAAATAAGCATTATTTTCTAATAATAAATAAATAAATTCAATTAAATATTGACCCCAAAGTTTTGAACGGTACTGTGATAAAACAAAACAAAAAAATGTTTTGTATTGATATAAGGGTGTGCAAATCCCAATAAATCTAGCTGGTACATGTTTTTGTTTATTTCAACAAATTCTGAGAAGTGCAGAAGTGATTTCTCTGTTGTTTTGTTCTGGTTTCATTCAGCACCACGGACAGCACACATAGACAGGAAAAAGAAACGTGGGAGCATTGCTGATGAGACATAGGGAGGCAATAACAGATGCAAGAGGCTTGAAGTAAGTTAAGGGTTAAAGCATTCACACTTGTCTCTTTCTGGAGTAGAGGAGGTATTAACTGAGGAATCTCTCATCATGAGTAGGTGTGAGATGTCAGGCTTTTGAGTTTAATGTACTGTCTAACAACCTCACTTAAATTGCATCAGAAAGAGGCATTTAAAATGTCAAACATGTTTTAAATGTCTTGTCTCAGTAATGTAATGAGATATTGACACAAAACTATTGCTTCTAATACAATCAAATGAGTATGACTCATTTACCTCCTTCAGATAGACTCCAGGAGGATCATGTTTTTACCTTTGTGATCAGTAGGGCTACACAAATAATCAAATTAAAATCAAAATAATGCATAGAGGGATAATTAAATCACAAAAGATGCATACATAAAGACACACACACACACACACACACACACACACACACACACACACACACACACACACACACACACACACACACACACACACACACACACACACACACACACACACACACACACAGGGGGGTTTTGTGAAATGTGGGGACATTCCATAGGCGTAATGGTTTTTATACCGTACAAACCATATTTTCTATCCCCCTACACTGCCCCTGCCCCTAAACCTACCCATCACAGGAAACTGCACAGTTTACTTTCTGTGAAAAAACCTAATTCTGTATGATTTATAAGCCTTTTGAAAAGTCCCCATGAGTCAGTGTGCACACACACACACACACACACACACACACACACACACACACACACACACACACACACACACACACACACACACACACACACACACACACACACACGTTGTGTTTATAAGCTGTTTTTCTTATAGGGACCAAAACATGTCCCCACACAGACAAGACAAGATTTGAGGACAAGAGAATAAAATATTATTCTAGCAATTGTCCAATACTATAGCCTGTGCGAAGCACTTCATCTTTTATAACATAAGATTTTGGCCAAATGATATCAACACTGACAACACAGTGTTTCATTATTTGAACAAATGCAGTGTTGTTTCTATTTCCTGGAAAGTAGTAGTAGTTTTGATACTTAAATGTAGCTAGCCATACAAGGTTCCCACCTAACAGAGATGATATCCCAATATTCAAATATTATTAAAATACAGTCACTTTTGAATGTCATTTTGCTTTGTAATCAATTTAATGCATATTTGCTGAAAAAAAAAGTATATTATTATTATTTTTATTTTTTTATGGTAATCCTTTCTGAACCTATTATTACCACTACAGAAAATGTTTTATAGTAAACAGCTGACAAAATTAATTTAATTAATCTAACCTTGCTCTGGGTGGGAGTGGAAAAGGACATTTTTGCTTTTAAGGGTCTGACACAATGTGAAGAATGACAAACCAATCTATCTCCCAGTGGAATAAAGGTAACAAGGTTCCATTTATGACACTATAAAATAGCAGAGAATGAATGTATGTTCCTGTACCCTAAGGGGGGATAAAGCTTAAGACCACATTTTTGCCTTTATGACGGCACTCTCAGTGTAAGTCTTTGTGCCTCTTACAGGGCTAAGCACCATGGAGGTTCAGGTGGACTTTCTGAGGGCAAGACTAAATAACTTCAATGTCAATGTCTTAAAGGTGTATTTTTTTCCCCTACCAGGGCAATGTGCAGACATTCTGTTCTGTGTGATTTTTTTTTTAATTCACCCTAGCAGAGTACCTGTTTATAATAGAAAAAGTAAATTACTAAAATTTAAATGAGGATATAGAAATAACCTAATTTTGTATGAGGGTATTGTAATAGGATATAAGGATATGTGAAATTATAATATATCATGATTTAAGATTTAATGAGTTGAACTGTCCCTTTAAGGTCCCTTTAAGGACAAGCCATTTCTGACATCTTTTCTACAATAAAACTCTTGATTCATTATACTGAGTTATAAATTCCAAGCTACATACCTCATCTATTGAGTGCTCCATTTTGCAGGATTTTATAAAGATTTGAATCTTCAGTTATGATGTCTTCAGGCACTTTAACCAAAACTTGTTGACCAAGTTTAACCAAGTTGCTGCAATGCCGAATTATTGGCATTCAGTTGTGCGATTCAGGCATCTAAACACCTAAAATGTAGGTACACTAATATTTAGGCCAGCTTCAGTCACTGCTCTGCTCACACACACACAGCGTTTTTTGTGAAATGTGGGGACATTCCATAGGCGTAATGGTTTTTATACCGTACAAACCGTATTTTCTATCCCCCTACACCCCTACCCCTAAACCTACCCATCAAAGGAAACTGCACAGTTTACTTTCTGTGAAAAAACCTAATTCTGTATGATTTATAAGCCTTTTGAAAAGTGAGGACATGGGTAACGTCCTCATCATACCCATGTCATTATACACATTTGTGTCCTGATATTTCACAAAAAACATGCCCCTACACACACACACACACACACACACAAAACATGTTGTGTTTCCATGTTTTGTGAGGACTTTCCATAGACATAATGATTATACTACCCCTAAAACTGTTTTCCTCATGGGGACAAAACATTTCCCCTCAAGGACAAGGATTTTGGATATTGGCATCTTTGTGGGGTCATTTTGTCCTCATAACTTGGTTTGCCAGGACCACACACATTTTTGAGCTCTTTCATTTTAGGCGAAAGCCAGTATTTTTTAAGGCAGCTTCGGTGGAAAGAGCACTGTCACTGCCAAACCGGAAGCAAACAGCTGTCCGTGCATGGATGTGGTGAATTTGTCTCCTGAATCACATGTAAACACAAACACAAATACTGGCTTTCATTTCCTTTGCCACTGTGCCTGTAATCCATTTCTAACACACAATTATTATTGCAAGGGCAAACACATATGCTCAAACATCCACACAAACACTTGTATATGCATAGTACATATTTGTATACGGTATGTGCCTATACTAGTGAGATCTGGGCTGGTAACCAAAAAAAAAAAAAAAACTGTGAGACTAAATCCTTCATTAATGTAGAATTGCTGAGTATAAGGGGTTGTTAGAACTATGAGCACAATATGATGAAGTTGTCTGATTTTATAATAGTCCCTGAATCGCCTAATCATCATCTAATTATCATAAACCAAAAGCTAGATTAGACTAAGGTGTGTTTGGAAGCCCAGGCAGATGTGCTGATCCGACTGTTCCTTATTCATCAAGCTAAGAGTAAAAGGAGCATGATTTCAATCTCTCTTAAAAGATTAAAGACACTAAAAGGATTTCATGTTTTTCTGTTTTGCTCACAGGTGAAAAACAAAACAAAACACAATATTCATGTTGTAATATGTTGTACAACATATTATTAATGTTAGCTGAATAATTTAGATGCAGTTCAAGCATCAGTTGCTATTTCAGTTTTGGTAACGCTTTACAGTAATGTTCTCCTTGACTTTAGGTAATGTGATAGGTATCAAGAATTAAAAATGAACATTTTTTTTTTTTTTTAAGAATTTTTTGTAACACTTTACAATACGGTCGACAACTTTTGATATTAAAAATGTGTTAGTAACTGTTAAATTTAGCATTGACTGTTCTTTTAAATACTTTACAATTATTTTTAATTGTTAGATTATGTTAACTAATGTAGTTAAATAATGTCAACAAAAGGAACCTTATTGTAAAGTTAACGAATTCATAAATCCCGGTTAATATTAATTTACAAATTGCATTTTGGTTAACTTATTTTGAAGTAGCTCTATGGCAGACTTGTTGCTGTGAGGGCATTCACTAATATAGATGAATTTCAATAGCCTGACAAAATGTTGGGTCTGGGAACACACCATTGGCAAGGCTCAATCCGAGGGGTGGGATAACAGGTTGTCTTTCAAATTCCCTCTGCACGCAACAGGAGTGCGTTTCCCAAAAGCATCGTTAGCCAACTATGGCCGCAAGTTCCGTCGTTATTAACATAGTTCAACGAGTCTGTGTTTCCCGAAACCATCGTTCCAACGAACATTCGCAAACAGCGTACAATCTGTGGTTAGAAGCATAGTTTCTTGTTTGCATGACATGTTGACTTAATAAATCCTTACCTTGAGCAAAATAAGCAAGCTGACACTCAGTACAATCTATATCTTTAATTTAGAATACATACAAATTAAATTTACATCTTTTAGTTTGTCAAGAGATTGAGAGCACCAATTTGAAGAGTGCGCATGTGCGGACATGCACTGGTATACGTAAGAACGAGCCTGTGATTGAATCTGAAAATAAAGCAAAATAAGAATTAGTCCTCAGATGCCATATCTGTAATTTATAGCAAAACATCTAGCATTAATTAGATCTCAAACTAATTCAATAAAATAAGTTAATGGCCAAAGCCGTTTCGAAAGATCGCTGTTCGTCAGCTTCTTTGTTTTCAAGTTGCACGCAGAACCGCCTCAACTCTACCGTCATTATGTTAAGCCCACCCACCGACTCTATACACGATGTGATTGGCCTGACTAGAGTTTGGTTTTTCCAGCTTGCAAGCCAACGGCGAGTTTGCTAGACGCCCTGGCTGCAAATTACATTTGCTGCCGCTAGGGTGCGTCTAGATTTCTAGGCTAGAATTTCAATTCACTGTGCATGTATTCCGGCTGAATTCATGAGTGTCAACATTGCACAATGCACAAAACCCCCCAAATGACTGTAAACAATAGAAATGTATTTAATAAAAAACGTAATAAATAATTCATAAACAAATACATAATAATAATAAAAAAATACATACAAATAAAATAAAAATTGTCTTGTTTTTCAGTGTGAATATATTGAAGAACATATTTAAACATTCTATGTAAACATTTTGAGATATTAAAACTTGATCACAGAATGCTTAAAATATGCTTCTCATTAAAATAATAATAAACAAGTGTATAGTTTGCCTATTTCCCCTACTTATAGTGGCAGTGGACTATTGTGAAACACTTTCCATCACTTTTTTATGAATAAAATATAACTTAATATATCTTAAAATGACTGGGAACCCAGTTTGCATACATATGATCACTTCTTTGCTCACATCCGTATATACAGGCCAGGCATTTCTACTGTGAGGAATGAGATTATAACATATCATACTGCTCGCACACACAAAGTACTGCTGATCCTAGCTGACAAATGCACTGCACTGATGTCTGGATACCATCCAATCTCACAGTGGCCTTGGGCGGAGTGGAATATGATTGGTTGCCAACCAGAGTCAGAAATTTGAGTATTAAGCATTAAATCCAGCCTTATGATTAGTGCCAGTCTGTAATGTCCTGCCCCGAGAACACTTCCCAAGACACTCCTAGCAAAAGCATTTATAAACTTCAGATGAAACAAACACTGTAGAAGATTTATTTGATGCAACTTTGTGAAGTTGGCTATTTTATGGTAAAAAAAACCATCATAGAAGATTTATTTGATGCTATCCTTTACATAAAGATTTCTTTTGTGGCTTCCATAAATCAATATAAGCAATGTGATTTTCGAGCACACAACAGATTGTTGTGTGTAAATTATTCTCTCTTCGAGGGCCAAACCTCGCTAGGGTTGGTTGCACACACACAGGCACACAGGCATACACACATGCAAGCTCAACACAAGAAAGTAGAAAGAAACCGAAGAGAAAGTCTTGTCTGATTGGTAATAGGTTATTGATTAGCGAGTCAGTCCGATGCTATGGTTTGTTGGCGGTTTGAGCTCAACTAGCCAACCTGTTCTCGAGCAATCAATCAAGAAAATGCCAGTGAAAGCAGCATGAAGACAAATAAAATAATAATACTGCTGAAAAAAATACATATTTATGATTACATTATTCACACAACTACCACTTTCTATCTTCTACTATTTTTCAGCAAGCGCATGTGATCCTTCTTTGAGTTTGACACTCGTTCTGTCGTTCTGTGCTGACTGTTCTTTTTAAAATGCTAAAAGTTTCTGCCCTGTATTGAGCCAATATACTCCAATTGATTCCATAGTCATGCCACGGCACACACACAGTCAAATTCACACACAATATAGCAAAACCACACAGTAATACAGAAATTGGCTTACAAGATGGTGAACATCATGTTTTAAAGATGAGCTAAACCACATCAGACAGGTGACAGTGCTGTCAATGCGAATTTTGTATTATATATAAAGTGTAATAGAATGCATTTTTTCTGAAATGTTCTTGAGAGACAAGCTTAAAATGACAGTTTGACATGCTCTGCTGTTTAACATTGTATGTTGAATCTCTTGATCTTTAGGTCTACATCTTATTAAAGCAATAGTTCAGCCATAGATGAACATTCTGTCATCATTTACCCACACTCATGTCATTCCAAAACTTTTCTTTGACTTTTTTTTTCTTTCTTGAAACACATTTTTTTTTTTTTACCAGTGTCTGTTTCTTAACATGTTATTACAATGAATGAGAAATGCAGCTTTAAAAAGAACACAAATTGTCAGAAGTATGATAAAAGTGGCTCATATTAGCACATGCTTTATATTTCAAGTCTTTTGAATTCATATCATAGTTTTATGTTAGGAACATAACAAAAATTTAGGTCATTCACAAAATCCATAAAATGCTATTAGCTATTAGTTAGTTGCCTTTTAGTATGAGTATGTTAGCCTTACTGTTATCTATAAGCTAGTGTGCTCCAAAATTCACATTTGGAATATATAAGTGTTCAAAATGTACAGTCTTTTCCCGCCGATATGGATCAATGATTTTGATGACATCACTCTGCACTTCAGCTTCTCATCATATTTTCTGCTCTCTAGAATCTAAAGCGTCCTGCCCCCTACATTACAAATTAGATGCTAAAGCTGCGGCTAAAATCAGTCACTTGTTCACACATTTACTATTTTCTACATGGTGAATGGCACATATAGGGGATAGGGAACGATTCAGACAGTGTAAATATGCTTTCCATTGGGGCGAACGAAGTCTTGTTTCACGTTTCACGAGTCAAGCGAACCGCCGCAGCGCACACACACTCTGCTCCGGTCCAGAGACACAATAGCACAGAGCGGATGCATATACCAGAAAACGTATCCAACCCATTTGAATTCTGCACAGAATTATATATTTTAAGTGATATGGAGGTTATTAGGAGGAAAAAAAGATAAAGATTAGGAAACTGAGACTTTCCCAAGCCATGCTGTGATATAAACAAAATGCTGTTGGCTATTTTAAAAAGGGTGAGGGAATGATTGATATGTCCCGCCATGTCTTTCTGTTTCAGTGGAAAATACGTCAACACATTGAATAATGCTGCGTGTTTAGGGCACTTCAGTGGGCCTGGATGGATGGATGGCTATATGGATGTGGTTAAAACTAAGTGCACTGCATTTGCAAAGAACTAATTTATGCTGTTTCATAACATGCATACATACACCTGTAAACCTAAATATATTCAATGACAATGCATGCACATTCATACACACATTTATCTTGTCATATTTCAGGCCTATGCTCATTTTAATTATGAGCAAGCTTTTTATAGATTCAAGCCGCGGTGTGGTTTTACAGCAACATAAAATAATGCTTCACTCTCCTAAGAGTATTTCTCACGCTCTCAGCTAGATCTTTGCTTAGATCCCAGTGTGAGCACACCACAGGGATTATTTGTCACTGTAGTACTGATCAAAACCCTCCTATTTAATACTGCTTATCTTCCCCTATTGATCGTCATTTTACTGCCTCACAATTGATAAATGATATGCTGTAAACGAGTAGTCCATTTAAAATATTTTGATTTTATAAGTTTTACTGTACAGGAATTATCTAGGAGCTGTGCACCACTTGTTTGTTGCCTTATCACCCTTATGGGGTGATCTGGAGATCTGGGAGGCTTATCTATAATGGTAGTGCAAGCATACCAATGTTACAGTATATACTAGGAGCATAACATGGTGATGAGCAAGCTATGAAAGTGTGACTAGTCCTACTTAATCCGCTTCGAGTGGGATTCGAACGGATGTCTCCGGCATGTAAAGCGGCACACTAACAAGGACACTAAAGATCAGATGCCTCTTGAGATCAGGGGAGTTAGGTTTACCCACACAGCACTTACTAGCTGACCTCTGTTACAAAAGGGTGGGTCATGAAGAAAGAAAACATAGAGTGAGCCTTTTTTAAAATGTATTCTTAGTCTTGCATATTATTTACAATAATCTATAAGGGAATATACACCAATCAAGCATAACATTCTAATATTGTGTTGGTCTCCCTTTTGCTGCCAAAACAGACCTGACAGCATTGACTCCACTAGACCCCTGAAGGTGTGCTGTGGTATCTGGCACCAATATGTCAGCAGCAGATCATTTAAGTCCTGCAAGTTGTGAGGTGGGGCCACCATGGATTGGACTTGTTTGGGACAACACATCCCACAGATGCTCGATTGGATGGAGATCTGGGGAATTTGGAGGCCAAGTCAACACCTCAAACTCGTTGTTGTGCTCCTCAAACCATTTTTGCATTGCGGCAGGGCACATTATCCTGCTGAAAGAGGCCACAGCCACAAGGGAATATCGTTTCCATGAAAGGGTGTACATGGTCTGCAACAATGCTTAGGTAGGTGGTACATGTCAAAGTAACATTCACATGGATAACAGCACCCAAGGTTTCCCAGCAGAACATTGCCCAAAGCATCACACTGCCTCCACCAGCTTGCCTTCTTCCCACAGTGCACCCTGGTGCCATGTGTTCCCCAGGTAAGCAACACACACACACCTGGCCATCCATCTGAGAAAACGTGATTCATCAGATCAGGCCACCTTCTTCCATTGCTCCGTGGTCCAGTTCTGATGCTCACATGCCCACTGTTGGTGCTTTCGGCGGTGTACAGGGGTCAGTATGGGCACATTGACTGGTCTGCGGCTATGCAGCCCCATACGCAACAAACTGTGATGCACTGTATATTCTGACACCTTTCAATCAGATCCAGCATTAACTTCTTGAGCAATTTGAGCTACAGTAGCTCGTCTGTTTGATCAGACCACACGGGCCAGCCTTCGCTCCCCACGTTCATAAATGAGCCTTGATCGCCCATGACCCTGTCACCAGTTCAACACAATTCCTTCCTTGGACCACTTTTGATATATACTGACCACTGTAGACCGGGAACACCCCACAAGAGCTGCAGTTTTGGAGATGCTCTGACCCAGCTGTCAAGCCATTACAATCTGGCCCTTGTCAAACATGCTCAAATCCTTATGCTACACTTGCTGCCTAATATATCCCATCCACTAACAAGTGCCATGATGAAGAGATAATCAGTGTTATTCACTAAACCTGGCTCAACATGTCAGGAATCCCAAACAATAATAATCAACTGACTAGCCATATAATGCTAGTATAGCATATTAAATAGGCTTTAAAAGGGAGTAAAAATCTCTCCCATATATTCTGTTGATAATGTAAAAGGTCTTGTAAAGTCAAACTTATATTTTGGTATTTTGGCAAAAATCTGTCATCGACACAGCTGTATTTATCCTCAAAAAACATGAATACTCAAAGTAAAGAAAATATGACCCAGAATACATTAAATGCAAAGCCGCGTTTCCACTGCAGGAACTTTCCCCAGGAGCTAGGAACTTTGGGGTGGTACTCGGTGTGTCGCAGGAACCAGGGTCTAAATTAAGTTCCGGGTAAATATTTCCCCCTCCGAACGGCCCTGCTTCCAAGGTAGTACTTTTTCAAAGTTCAGGAACTTTCAGGGGTGGGACTTGGGCACTGAACATGCTGATTGGTTGAACAAACGCAGCATTTTATTTCAACTGGCATTATTTCAACAAGTCTTTTGCGAGGTTCGTTCTGCGTTCAGTAAATATCAGTCTTGCTCTTTCTGTCCAATGGCACGCATTCGTTTCAGCCATCTCACGGTCAGTGTCCGTAATAGCTGATAATAACCTATGTTGTCTTATTTTAAATCTAGCTTTACAAGCTTTCAGAATACGCTTTAGTATCAGTGCTCGTCTCTTTTCTGCCGTTTTGTTAATTACCTCTTTTGTAAACCAATACATAACCAGCAAAAGTAGCGCTGTTTGCATCTCATCCATACTTGTTATTGTTGCAGACATTGTCGCGGAAAAAAATATTACTGTCCGTCGCTGACTGGGACAGGTCGCGTGCAGTCCTACATCACCGGACTAATTTGCCTAATCTTCACGGTACTTTAGACCGCAGTGGAAACGCAGACAGTAGCATGTCTGGGGGAAAAAAGTTCCTGTAAAAAAAGTTCCTGGTGCAAATTGTTCCAGGTAATTCCTGTGGAAACAGGGCTCAAGTTAAAGGGTAACTTCAGTGATTTAGCATTAAGCTTTATATTTAAACTGGGTCATTTATGCAGTAGAAATGTGAAATTATTTTTGCATTTGGTGACTTCTAGACTGAGAAAATACAGAAAATATATTGTCTCATGTGGATGAAAGACAACAACTCCCAGAATGCACTTGCTTCGCTGCCCGGTACACCGTCATTTTGATCTTCATAGTAATACAATCATTTCGTTCAGTTAGAGAATAAACACTACAATTAAAAACTGAACGTGTCTTTTCAATATAGTGTGAGTGAGCCGAACGAAAGTCACGGCACAGAAGCAGCAGTGTCAGATTTCATTCACACGAAGAGCTGAGCAGAGCTTAGGTAACGTTAAGCGCCAGTCTGGCACGTTTTCAGATCGCATATGGAAGTTAAACTATCACAGGAATTCACTGAAAAGTTGAAACACTCACTTTACTCTGCACCACGCTCCGTTATTATGATTGTCCGTGCGGCCGTCTGTGTCTTACATTCTGTGTGTGAGATCTCTCCCCTATGGGCGGGTTGATAACATGCGAAACAGCTCGATCTAGTGGCTGTAGTCTTTGTCTCTGGCCAAAAAATCCTCAGATGACGCAAAATGACGATATTTGCGACATCAGAGGAATTTTTACAGAAATAAAATGCATAATTCTCTCGTCTCAGGGGGATATGAGGGGGGAAAGTACCATAATTTGAATATACTACCGGGTTTCTACAGATACAAAGCCTAATGCTAAATCAATGAAGTTACCCTTTAACTTTGAAGGACAAATTTGAGACACATATGTTCTCTTTCGAAAGGGAACTCACACTGCGTCGATTCGATGCTATGGGATATAACTTCACAGCATGACAGGTGTCTGAAATCACTATCAAATCACGGTAATCCTATTGACCGGCGACAGACCATGATGTCATCAATGTGCGACCCGGAAGTATATAAGGGTGCCTTGAAAACACACATTCATCATTTCGTCTTCAGGGACTGTTCTGTCTGAAGTTCTACGAAGCCTCCCTGAGGACGAGTCTCCATCAGGGATGGGTATTTATTAGTCAGCCAGTGGTCTAACTGTCAGGGTTTCATAGCATAACTTGCTACCAGGTGGTAGGCCTCACCAGGCCTCCCTGGAGGTGAGTTCCAGAGTTGGATAGTCGGGTAGCTAGCAGGACTTGCTATCAAGTAGTAGGCCTCACCAGGCCTCCTTGAAGGTGAGTGCCGATGTGTGGCATATGGAAGGCTAGCCTGACTGGCTATCAGGTGGTAGGCCTCACCAGGCCTCCTTGAAGGTGAGCCCCCAGGGTCTTTTTGGTTACCTTGACAATTTGCAAAAATTGCTATCAGTTAGTAGGCCTCACTAGGCCTCTTTGAAGGTGAGTTCCCAGAGTCAGGGTGATCGGGCAGCTAGCATGACTTGCTATTGGGTGGTAGGCCTCAACAAGCCTCCCTGAAGGCAAGTACCGATGAATGGCATCTGGACAACAAGCCTAGCTGGCTATCAGGTTGTAGGCCTCATCAGGCCTCCCTGAAGGTAAATTCAGCTGCTTGAGGGGTTAGTATGCCTTGCTGGCAGGTAGTAGGTCTCATCAGGCCTCCCTGAAGGCTTGTTTTTAGGTAGTAGGCCTCACTAGGCCTCCATAAAGGCGAGTTTGGATGCTCTGGCAGCCAGCATAAATTGCTATTAGGTGGTAGGCCTCCCTTAGGCCTCCTTGAAAAACTTTCTATCATGTAGTAGGCCTATCTGGGCCTCATTGAAGGCGAAGTTCCCAAGGTTAGGCACTTTCTATTACCAGTTCTCTGCAGAATAGAACCTATGGTAGTTTAAGCCTACAGCTGGGGGTTACCCACCAGGCAGGCTCAGGTGCTCCCCTCACTGAGGGTCGTTTATGAGCACACAGCCGCCTGAGTCTGATCAGACGTCGCAGGCCTCTCGTGAGGCCTCCCTGTTAGATTAATCTGTAGGCCTGTCCGGCCTCCTTAGTGCTTTTAAACATAAAGTGCTTTGTAGATCCTTGGATTGAGCAGTTAGACTCCCCTCGCTAGCAAGGTTTGTAAAGCGCTACGCTGAGTATTGCTCTCTGGGATACCCATCTCTAAGATTGGGACTGCCAGTTTTTCAGTCCCTCAGTCTGGATGCCTCACCGAGGCAGTGTCCGGAGGCTCTGTTTCTGAACAGACAGGGTTGGCCAAACTGAAGTGTCCAAGATAAAGGGCACCAGGTCAGGCCTCCCTGGTGGCATTTGGGTGAATATGTTCCATGGTTAGTGATTTGGCTGGGGTTCCATCGGGTCCCCTAGCCACATTCCCTTAAAGGTTGAAGTGATTGGTCCCAGGCCTGTGAGCAGTCTGGGTAGGACCTCATGCATATACATTAAGGTTCCTCTTGAGGCTTATAGCTTGGGCTATGACCATAGGGGATGCTGTCACTGACAGCTCAGTGTGACCTGAGGGGGAGTGGTTCAGGCATTTTCATGTGAATTTGCTTGTTCTGACAGTTACACTGCCAGTGGGCAGACACTCCCCTCAGCATGGCGGCGTGGGTATATCGTTCCCATAGCGTTGAATGGACACAGTGCAAGTTCCCCTTCGAAAGGGAACGTCTCAGGTTACATATGTAACCTATGTTCCCTGAGAACAGGGAACGAGACACTGCGTCTTTGCGTCTTGCCAAACAGTCCCTTCAGACGATAAGGTGAATGTTTGCAAGGCACCCTTATATACTTCCGGGTCGCACATTGATGACATCATGGGCTGTCGCCGGTCAAAAGGATTACCGGGATTCGATAGTGATTTCAGACACCTGTCACGCTGTGACATTATATCCCATACCGTTGAATCGATGCAGTGTCTCGTTCCCTGTTCTCAGGGAACATAGGTTACATATGTAACCTGAGACCGTTTCCAACAATGAAATGAAAATCAGGTTAGAGAGGCTACATGGTGCTTAGTATATGCATAGTATATAATTGTTCAATCATGGTCTTATTAGAAAGAAAAAAAAAACAACAACATCAGATATCAGATATATAGATGCCAATCTGCATGTGCATGGAAAGAACATGTTCAGCCTGATAATAAAGAAATGTCTTGTAAAATCTGAGAAATCATCAAGAGATTTTGAGAAAAAACATTCAGTTCCCGCAGTAGCTGTCAAAACTAAATTCCCCCTAGAGACAGGAAAGGTAATTAGTACTTGACGAGATCAGAAATAACCCCAGGAGTAACAGCTGCATACTTCCTGCACTGACTATGAAATCATGAATTCCATCATAGAGAAACACAGAAGAGGTGCTTTGCAAAATAAAACCATTGCTTCACATGAATGATATTGCTGTTCATTTCAACTTTGTTAATCACTGAGGAGATAATTTCACACAAGAATGAGTGTGTATTCAGGAAACATACTAGCTGAAGATAATGGTAATATGGTAATGGTAAAAAACTCTCCAAAATGCACATACACATACGGACGCACGCACAGAAACGTGTTATCAGCACTGCTCTGACAATTTTATCAGTACTATAGTTGATCATCTTAAAAGCTACAAGACATTTCTCACTAACATTCTCACTAGTAATAACTTTGGTGTTCTTGGGGCAGATAAACTTACAGTTTCGCTATTAGCAGAGATACTGCTGAGAGACAGACTTAATCAATGTCGTTTCTAGAATGATGTGTAAGAAATGAGTCCTACACACAAGAGTGTTTTAAGGACAAAAAACCCTGACAAATGCCTTGAAATACATCACATAAAAAAAAATGTTTTGATGTGTGGTAACCGTAGTATAAGATGAATATTTGACTATGGGACGTTGAATTTGTGAAAAATGCACCGCTTCGCGACGTGGCCACATTACCACCCCGGGTGTGCATTATTTTTAAATAATTCAACAGTCCATCATCAATTATTCTTTACTTAATGTTAATTTCATCATTTACTAATACATTATTAAAACCAAAAGTTGTATTTATTAACATTAGTTAATGCACTGTGAGCAAACAATGAACAACTGTATATTTATTAACTATCATTAACAAAGATTAATAAAAACTGTAACATTGCTCATTGTTAGTTCATGTTTATTAATGCATTAACTAATGCTAACTAATGAGACCTTATTGTAAAGTGTTACTGCAAAATCACTACTGCCACGCCCGTGTTCAGGTCCGAGTGGTCACAGGGGACCTAGGTTTGAATGTGACCCACGGTCTTTTCCCGATCCCACCCAATCTCTGCCCAGTCACTCTTCACTATCATTTCTGTGTAAAGGTAAAAGGCTGAAAAGTAATAGAGTTAAAAAAAAAAAAAAAGTATTACCCAAATGACACAAAATGACAGCACACGTTATTGGATAACAACACACAAAAGACAAATAGAATACTTTATACAATAATTACACTACACTCAAAATATATAAAAATGTATGATATTATATATATATATATATATATATATATATATATATATATATATATATATATATATATATATATATATATATATATATATATTTAAAATATAATAATCTATATAAATTATTAAATTAGCAGGATTCAAACCAAGGTCTCTGGCGTGGGAGGTGGGCACACTAACAAGGATGATAAAGACTCCTTGTAGCGTCCTTGTTAGTGTGCCTGCCTCCCACGCCAGAGACTTTGGTACGAATCCTGCTCAGAACTTAGTCAAATCTAAACAATCCATTTTCATAAAACATATAATTAGTAATAACTTCTAAACATATTGTTTAGTTAAAAATCTCTTTAAACAGGATAAAAACTTGCAGCTTGATAATTGTTAATATGCGCAGCATCATTCATTTTAAAATCATATGATTCGATTCGCGTCTTCTGATTGGTTCTGTGAACTTAGAGGCTTTTGCTGGCAAAAGGAAGTGGTGTTTAGAAGTTTCTGCCAACAAACCGATATTTCTGAATGGGCTGAGGCTTGGATTCCGAAGTGAAAGTATTTAATGAACATGTACGGAGAGCAATCGCCCAATATCATTATCTCATTTTGACGCAGGTGGCATTTAGCGGCTTTTGCATCTGCAGATTTAACACTGCATATGTTACATACTAGCTTCACATACTACAAAGTAGGTAATTTACAGTGAATACACCGTATGCCGTAAGTAGTACGCTAATATTACATATGCACATAAGGAAGAAGCCTTCAAGAAGCATTATTAAATCTTAACACTTAAGATTTCAAGAAAAGACACTCAATGCTGAATTAATGTGCTCAATAAAAATGTAAATTAATATTTTATTGACAACTTCAAACATGCCATTTCTCAGCAAATATGGAGCAGCTTGAATAAGATAACATTTCAACCAAACACTTTTTTTACTTACTCTAAAGTGTTCTCAGTGACATAAAGGAACAGTTTATCTCAATAAAGCAGCCATTTTCCTTTCTGCCCAAAGAACAGGATAGAAGCAAATCTCCAGCAAAGGTTGTGCATCACTTTCTAAATCTAAAACTCAAAGATTATTTGGATTTATCATTGTTAGCGGTCTCCAGGATTTCCTGTTCAGACTTCATTTCTCCTCAGTCCCTCTGATACGCTCTTATCACCTCTAACATTTACCTCCACAGTCTAGGTTGTACCCTGAGCCCTGCT
Source organism: Romanogobio albipinnatus (assembly GCA_023566225.1). NCBI lineage: Eukaryota > Metazoa > Chordata > Actinopteri > Cypriniformes > Gobionidae > Romanogobio > Romanogobio albipinnatus. Next base: position 22,439,834 of record CM042241.1, read on the forward strand.
AGCTAAACACCCAATGGCTAGCCTGCCCTTTTACACATGCTACATAGCCCCCGGCTAAATGTCATTAGTCGGCGATGAGGATCAAAGCTAAAATGGCCCACCAGCCTGTGTAATGTCAACTTGTAGCATTAATTAAAACCGTGTCTGTTTTTAATTAATTTCTCTAATCGAGAGGGTTAGAGCTGATCCCAGGTTGGTGGTAACGGCCATGTCACCGTGTAGCGGCGGACAAGGCAAGGTATTCTACATCTGAAAAGGCAACATCTGGAAATTTGCCGGAGGCATAGGCGATGCGAGATGTTAAGATGCAGATAGTGTTTGTATTTATTTTTGTTAATTAACTACGGCTCATTGTTATGGAGACAGTGACCTCAATTAGCTACAGCCCAAAATACTTCAGGTAAACACAAGTTTATTTGGTGATGTCCATCAAATGCTAATTTGGTAATACACAGGAAAGCTGTCATAACAACCACATTTGTTTATTTGTTTATTTGAATCCCCATTAGCCACTACAGGCAATGGCTACTTTTCCCAGGGTCCCAACAAGTAAAAAAATGCAAAACTACATTAATCAACAACGATAAAAAGTCATGTCAATGAAACGTACAAAACCTACAATTAATTCCAAATATCGAAATCACCAATTTACAATATATTGTGCCATTCAATTCCTTGAAAGATGTTTTAAAACTTTGTTTTAAAAAATATGTATTAAAGGGGCATATATACATATTGAGGGCCTTTAAAGGGTTAGTTCACCCAAACAATTACAATTATGTTATTCACCCTCATGTCGTTCCAAACACATAAGACTTTCGCACCAATAATCAATGTTTTAGCTATCTACTGTTACTTGCTGGAAATGGACACAATAATATTTTATGGGCAGAAGGAACATGATCAAGCCATTAGGGTCATTCCTTCTGACAGTGAGCATGAAGAGAGTCAGGAAGACAGGATCCCTGAATCAGGTCTGAGAGACAGGGGCTCAGTTAGGGGTCAGTCAGCAAAGTAACTTCTTTTTTTTGTTGATTGTTCATTTAGATGTTCATTCATAAATTCATTTAAATTTGTGTGATTGATTGGAACCATCTGTGATTGATGTTTGTCAAAATAACTTATTTTGTTACTTATTCTTATATAACTTTTTAGTTCTAATGCACATTTTGCTTGTTTTTTCCTATTCCGCCTATGTAGAAATCCTTGCAGTTAGTTTACATGTTGCAAAGTTACTTAGAAATTATGTAGCATGTCTAAATTGGACTATTAAAATAAAGTGTAACCAATATTTTTAATGATTGCTTATGTTTGGAACAACATGAGACAACATGATAACAATAATGGCAGAATTTACATTTTTGGGTGAACTATCCCTTAAAGGGTACATGACACACACAGTTTCTGCTATCTCATGCTAATCTTGTAGTATTGCATCATTTATATCTCAGAAGAGAGATGTACCAATTCTTTCCCAAAACAGCCGAGTTTGTGCAGGCGTACAGTGAGCAGAGCTAAAGAGACACGAGAGCACACACACACACACACACACACACACACACCCACACGTAATACATCATGGCATTATCCCTGGATAACTTTTTATTCACTATACGTTCATGTTGGTTACATGATATGCACTTATGCGCGATTGCCAACAAAACACAGACTTGATGCAGCTTCACTCACCACCTGTGGTTTCGACTCGTGACAGGGAACAAACAAACACACTTGCAGAACTCCATTGCTCACGCCTGTTTCCTTAACGCTGGGTTATTTGGGAAGCTGAACAAGGTTATCTTTCCATCACAACCAAAAACACACTTCTTTAGTGACATTGTTGATTTCATGGTCTAAAAACTAAATGACAGCGCTTCCGTAACCAAACAAATATCGTTGATGGACGTGCTCTTGCTCTCTCTCTGGTTGATGCCCGCACGCACTCATCCAGGAGAAGTGCCCATACAAGCAATTCCGCACTTAATGCCGTCATACAGCGCCATACTCTAAAAAAACTTTTCGAAACTTATTTTGAATCCTGTCATACATCCAATTGTTTTTTTTATTTTTAATTTGGCCATGTTTAGCATGAGAATCCAACTCTTTAAGAGTATAAATAAGTGAGGATGCATGAAATAGCATTAGACCCCCCCCCTCCCCCCAACCCCCTTTAAGGTATCAAAAAACATTGGAAGTCATACAACAGCACTGCTGTGGAAACTCACTGTGAGTTATATTACATGTCACTAGCAGTTGCTGTCATCTCTGCATCTGTCAAATAGCATCACGTCGTCATTGCATGCCCTCATAAACATAGTTCCCACCCCTCTTGTACGGAAAAACAATAATAATGTGCTTTGACAGAACAGATTGTGCGACACTAATATAAATAAAAAGACTATCACTCTTCGTTATGCCTGCTGCTCTCTGATGACACATCTGCCTTGTGCTTCAACGTTTGGTTATGTCTAACCAATCACAGCAATACGACGCAGAGCTATCCAATCACATCACACGTGGGACTAGTTCACTGAGCCACTCAAAAAGAGAGGTGGGATGACATTGCTAAGAAATGAGAGGTAATTGCAGAGGTAACCTGTGCCCACAAGGCTTTTGAGAATTTTTGTTCATTTGAGAGAGAGCGCAGAGAGAATAATTAATATTCTCCGTCATTCTCAGTTCCTGGAGGTCTGAACAGTCCCCATGTTTTATCATCCTGAAATGTTGTTAAATGTTAATGGGAACCTATTTTTACATGGGCCATTCCACCACACTCCCAGCCCCCCTGAATAAAACATTAGTACCAACACACTTTCCAATACTTGTGAATCTCTTGCTCTCACAGACTAAGTGTTTAGGATTGGCAACTGTATTTACTACTGTATTGTCCTGTTCATGCCACATCTTACAAGAAACGACTCATATAATCTCCATATGCACTAATATGACATCAATCTACTCTTCTGTTCTTGTACCAGCCAGAAATAACACTTGTAATCATGTCAGTAAGAAGGATCAAAGATGGTGATCCGAAATGAACCATATTTGATAAATGAGCACAGATTTACCAATCTCTATTTGCATGTTACACAAATTTCACGATTTACAATTATATAGTAAAATATTGCAACACTTTTCCTCACAATATTTTACTAACATCAGGGATGTGCCCGAAGCTGAATAACAAATTCCACTGAATAATAATTAACATTTGGTAACACTTTCTATGAAGCCCATGTTTATAAGGAATTATGGCCCCATTTATACTTATTTATAAGTACTATTCTATACATATATTTATTAAGACTTGTGAATTTATCATTACATATTGGCCCAATAAATGACTTCCAAATAATTATCCCCATGCAAAAAGATGCATTGTACTAATCATAGCTTAAGTTCACTCAAAATTAAAATGGTATATTCACGAACATATTTAATTGTGCTCAGTCAATCTATGAAGTTGAAGTGAAAAATCCATGTTGGGTGAACAAGTCCTACGTCCGAAAAACTGTATACGCATGTGCAAAATGTGCTTGAGGAAAACAGTTTGTGTGGAGATTTCAAATGCGGAGCGCGCGAGCAGACTGCTGAGCCAAACGGTGCTGAAGACCGAAACAAACATTCCCAAGAGAATAGAGAGATATTCATCGTAACAAGTTTTGCTTCATGACCCGGTATGAAGTTTAAAAGACATTTTATATAATCATGAGTTCATGCATTCATTGGTTTCATGAGTGTGTTCTCGTTTACTACATAATTGTCTAACGGTAGCCATTAGTTTTATTTTCCTCATGTCTTAGCCTATATGTCTAAAATAAAAGGTAATAAGTAAATTAAGTAATTTGTGTAATATATGCGGCATGCGACCGTTGAACCCGGTGCCATCAGATTGCATTTGGAGTCGGCCTCTTTCAGGGCTTGAGTTATTGCCTTTTAATATCAAACACGTCAAGCTCGTGATTTTCTTATTCATCCATTCATTCGTCTCATCCTCATTATATAATGAAGAATTTCTGTTCTGTCATTTGCCAGATGTGATGCAGGGAAACTTTTCCATTAATGTTAGTTTTTATTTTTATTTGCAGGTTTTTAGCCTATGCAGTGCCGCGTTTTCTTCACCACATTAAGACATCCTGTTATGCAGAAGACTTCTTGAATATTCAGAGTTTTTACTTATTGAAAATAAGGTATTTTCACCAAATATCCTGTGTTGGAATTTACTTGTTAATAAAGTAATGTGATAAAATGTCAACCCTGTTGTCTGTGTTCTGTATTTTGCTTAATATATTTATGTTTTTAGTCATTTTTGTCTTTTGGGACAGTGAGAAATAAACAATTGTTACTACAATTTAAATTATTTAATTTAATTTAATTGGACCAGTTTCACTGTAAAACAACTCTCCAAATCAAAATTTTCTAGTGACCGATCACATCTAAATTTTTTAGTTGACCAAATTGAAAAATTTAGATCGGTCACTAGAAAATGTTTAATTGGAGAGGCCTGACATATTTTACAGTGTTGGTAAATTACATTTTTCCATTGGCTCAACATATTTCTAATTGAGCCCATGTTAACAGACTGTTGCCACAGTGGATAAAATTAAATTCACAGAAATTTAAATTGGCCAATTGAAAAATTTAGATGTGATCGTTCACTAGAAAATTTTGAATTGGAGAGGCCTTCAAATTTTTACAGTGTATACTGATCTATAAGAACAGTTATAGTTGCATTTCTATTTTTTTTTTTTTATAATTACTTTATAAGTGATGCATGTGTTTTTTCAATGTGCATGCTCATTATCCATTATACACTGATTTATAAGTATTAATCAGTCGTATGGTTACATTTATGTATTAATAAAGATACATATTAATATATGACAAATCTGAATGACTAAAAAAGTAATTGTTACCATAATAGGTGAATATATTGTTATTAATAGCTGTGTTCTTAAAAATACTTATTGTGAATAATAAGTTACTAACCTCTATAAATCCATCATTGATGGCTTTAAGTGAAAACATAGGATGCAACTTTCCTAGGTGTATATGACATTCTTCTTTCAGACGAATACAATCGGAGTAATATAAAAAAATGTCCTGGCTCTTCAAAGCTTTATAATGGGAGTGAATGGCAGCCCAAAATGTGAAGCCCAAAAAAGTGCATCCTTCCATTATAAAAGTAATCTACACATGGCTCCGGGGAGTTAATATATTGATTTTAGCAAAAGTAAAAGATCTAGCTTTAGGAGCATGCACATTGAAAAAGTAAAGGCATGACTTATATATTTTATATATATATATATATATATATATATATATATATGTGTGTGTGTGTGTGTGTGTGTGTGTGTGTGTGTGTGTGTGTGTGTGTGTGTGTGTGTGTGTGTGTGTGTGTGTGTGTGTGTGTGTGTGTGTGTGTGTTCTTATAATGCAGTATAAGTACTTAATGAGTCTTTATAAAAATATTTATAGAATAGTGACACTTGCTTATAAATTTGTATAAATCAGACAAAATTTGATAAAAAATAAAACGTCTCGGTTACGTATGTAACCCTCGTTCCCTGAGGAGGGAACGGAGACGTACGTTAGTGACTAACGAATGGGGGTTTCGCTTAGAAGCCAATTACCTTCGAGAATTCAACAGCGCCCAATGGCAGTGCCGGGTGGAGTGGGCCCGAACCCCAAGGGGACATGGTCGACCTTGCTGCTGGTAAGCCAAAACAATGGTGTCCACTATCAAGTGAGACAGCCTTTGCTTTGAGAGAGCTCTTCCCTTCCGCTCTCCAACCTTAACAGACAAAGAGCTGGTCTGAGGTCCTGAAACACTGCGTGCTGTCTACATAGGCATGGAGAGAGCGTACTGGACAGTGCAATGACAAGGCTGGGTCTGCCTCCTCCAAAGGCAGCGCTTGCAGGTTCACCACCTGGTCTCGGAACGGAGTGGTGGGAACCTTGGGCACATATCCGGGCCGGGGTCTCAGGATCACGTGAGAGTTACCCGGTCCGAACTCCAGGCACGCTTCGTCAACCGAAAATGCCTGCAGGTCCCCTACCCTCTTAAAACAGGCCAATGCGGTCAGCAGAGCAGTCTTCATCGACAGAAACTTAATATCGACCGACTGCAAAGGCTCAAAGGGAGGCCTCTGCAGAGCACTTAGGACTAATGTGCCCTCCATACTTGACATGAAACTCCGGGTTCTAGGCTTAAACAGCTTGCTATGCAGCTGGATCCTGGACTTCCTGTCAAACAGACGCCAGGTGGTCAGAATGGGCAGCAACATCTCCTCATCACTGACTCTCATCACTGGAGCCCCTCAGGGCTGTGTTCTCAGCCCACTCCTGTACTCCTTGTACACACATGACTGTGTGGCAACCCACAGCTCCAATACCATCATCAAGTTTGCTGACGATACGACGGTGGTAGGTCTCATCACTGACAATGATGAAACGGCTTACAGAGAGGAGGTGCACACTCTGACACGGTGGTGTCAGGAGCACAACCTCTCCCTCAACGTCAGCAAGACCAAGGAGCTGGTGGTCGACTTCAGGAGGAATGAGAGAGAACACCGCCCCATCACCATCAATGGAGCACCGGTGGAGAGAGTCTGCAGCTTCAAGTTCCTCGGTGTCCACATCACAGAGGAACTCTCATGGTCCGTCCACACCGAGGCGTTGTGAAGAAGGCTCATCAGCGCCTTTTCTTCCTGCGACGGCTGAGGAGGTTTGGAATGAACCGCCACATCCTCTCACGCTTCTACACCAGCACCATAGAGAGCCTGCTGACTGGCTGCATCACCACCTGGTACGGAAACAGTACCGCCCGCAGCCGCAAAGCCCTGCAAAGGGTAGTGCGCACGGCCAGCTGCATCATCGGAGGTGAGCTTCCCTCCCTCCAGGACATTTATGCCAGGCGGTATGTGAAGAGAGCTCAGAGGATCATCAGAGACTCTAGCCACCCGAACCATGGGCTGCTCTTACTGCTGCCATCAGGCAGGCGGTACCGCAGCATCAGAACACGCACCAGCCGACTCCAGAACAGCTTCTTCCCACAAACAATTAGACTCCTTAACTCCTGATCCATCAGGATCATAACACACACTGGACAGAATATCACTCAGCACAACCCACTGTAGATACACACACATTATATACACATTTATTTATCATATAGCATCTACTGTACATTGGATTTCTATTGTGAATAATATTGTATACTGTACATTGTATATTATTATTATTATAGCGTAATGTATATTGTTTAATGCATGTTTAGTGTATATTGTTTAAAGTATATGTATATTGTAAGTATGTGTATATTGTTTAAAGCTGTGAGAACTACACTCACATTGTGTAAATTATTTATTTTTTATTGTAGAGTATACTGTGCTGTGAGTAATTGTGGGCGCATCAGATGATGTAATCTGATGTTGCTTTAAATGTTGTGTCATGTCATGACTACTATGTTGCTCGGAACTGCACCTAAGAATTTCACCTACTGTTGCACTTGTGTATATGGTTGAGTGACAATAAAGTGATTTGATTTGATTTTGATTTGATACTGCGAGGTCCCAAGAGGGAACGAGAGGAGAGCGAGGAGGATTCAGTCTCCTCGCCCCCCTCAGGAACCTGATGATCAGGTCGTGCTGACTTACCTTTTTGTCTCTCAGGAGATCGTGGTGGACAGATATTGCGGCCACGTACACTTTAAGGGTGGAGGGAGACAGCCTTCGCTCCAACCCCTCCTGGAGAAACGATAGCACGGACCCGATCGGGCATTTCCAGGGGTCTTCTTGGCGGGAAGAACACCAGGTGACGAAGAGGTTCCACTTCAACGCATAGGCGTGCCGTGTAGACTCTGCCCTAGCGGAAGTGATGGTAGCGACCACCGCAGGTGGAAGACTACTCAAACCTGCCGCGTCCCGTCCAGAAGCCACACGTGGAGCTTCCAGAGCACTGGACACGGGTGCCAAAGGTTGCCCCGTCTCTGAGTGAGAAGGTCTCGGAATAGGCCAGGGAGGGGCTGTCGCAAGGAGTAGCAGTTCTGAGAACCAGGTCTGGCCGTGCCAATACGGGGCGACCAACATGACCTGCTCCTTGTCCTCCCTGATCTTGCACAGTACCTGTGCTCACTGGGGGAAACGCATACTTGCGTAGGCCCTGCGGCCAGCTGTGCGCCAGTGCATCCGTGCCGACCATCGGTCAGGGAATAATATAGGGAGCAATGGGAAGAGTCCTGGGAGGCAAACAGGTCTACCTGTGTGTCGCCGAACCGTTCCCATATCAGCTGGACCAACTGGGGATGGAGTCTCCATTCTCCAGGAAGTGGCTGAAGCCGTGAGCTCGTCGGCTGCACGGTTCAGTTCTCCCGGGATGTGGACAGCACGAAGGGACCTCAGGTGCTTCTGACCCCATGAGACGAGATGGCGGGCGAGTTGAGACATACAGCGGGAGCGTAGACCGCCCTGGTGGTTGATGTATGCTACAACGGCCGCGTTGTCTGTCCGGACTAGTACATGTTGACCCATCAGCAACGCTCGGAGTGGTGCAGGGCGAACCGTACTGCCAGCAACTCGAGGCAATTGACATGCAGAAGGCGCTGGGGTCCTGTCCAGGAGCCCCCCGGCTGCTTGTCCATTGCACATGGCACCCCAGCCCGTGGAGGAGGCATCTGTTGATACAACAACCTGCCTGGAAACTCATTCTAAGGACACTCCGGGCCGTAGAAAACTGAGATTCGACCACGGGGTGAGCGTCTGTAAGCAGGCCCGAGTCACTTGTACCCAGAGCGTGCCAGACCGCTATGCCCATCTCGGGACTCGATCGCGAAGCCAAAGCTGAAGCGGTCTCATATGAAGCAATCCGAGTGGCACTAACGCGGCTGCAGATGCCATATGCCCCAGGAGCCTCTGAAAAAACTTCAGTGGGACCGCACTCTTGCTCTCGCATTAACGAAAGCAAGTCAGCCGAGACTATGTGCGCGCTCGCTAGTAAGCAGCACGTACCTGCGACCGAGTCGGAAACCATACTGAGAAAAGAGATCCTCTGCACGGGGCAGAGTCGCTCTTCTCCCAGTTGACCCAAAGACCCAGACGGGCTAAGTGCCGGAGCACTCGGACTCTGTGTCCGCAGACCTGCTTACGAGAGTGACCCAGTATGAGCCAGTCATCGAAGAAGTTCAGGATGCGAACCCCATGCTGCCTGAGTGGCGCAAGGGCTGCCTCGATAGACTACGTAGAGTCACGAGGGGACAGAGCTGCCCGAATGGGAGGACTGCGTACCGAATTTCCGCCCCTCGAAGCAAACCGTAGGCACGGTCCACTTCGAGGAAGGAGACATGAAAGTAAGCGTCCTTCAGGTCGATCGCTGCAACCAATCTACCGGACAAACGCGTCCGAGGAGGCGTTCGCTACCGACATCCTGAACGGAAGCCTGTGAAGGGATAGGTTCAAGACGGGCAGATCCAGGATTGGCCATAACCCACCGGTTTCCTCGGGTACAATGAAGCAAGGGCTGAGAAGGGACAGGCTCAATTGCACCTTTCGCCAGTAGGGTGGCATCCTCTGCACGCATGACTGGGGCATTAGGCCCCATCATGGCGGGCGGACTCCCCAGAGAGGGGAGGAGCCTGCGCAAACTGAATCGCGTAGCCAAGCCTGATGGTCTTCGCGACCCAGTGGACAGTCCCGGAAACTGAAGCCAGGCTCCAGGAACTGACCAGCAGGGTCACTCGAACCACAGACGTAACCTGGGTGGGGCAGCGAGGCAGCGTGACTGGCCCAGACGTGGGAGGCGTAGCGTCCCGGTGTGGGGGCACAGTCAGCAGCTGCGTCTTGACAGAGGAGACCAGGGAAGGACGCACGTTCCACTGGGGTCTGCTCTGAGAGGAGGCTGGCGAGAGAGAGGGACGAGAGCGGCGCGGCCCGGAGGTGGCGCACACTGCCATCACCGGTCTCTGGGTCCTCAGAGACAGGAACATGAGTTCTTACCAAGGATTTTCCCCCGGCCCTCCACCGGGGGAAGGAGAGGCCCTGCTACCATCCCCTGGAAAGAACTGGAACCCATCTCTGAGTTGTCCAGGCTGAGGAGCGGACTGGGCGTCATCCTTCCCAGGGAAGGCTGCTGCTGGGGCCGGATGGGAGGGGGGAGGGTGCCCTCGGCGGCAAAAGGACTGAGGCGACTGAGCCGGCAGCCAGAGCAGCAGCGTGTTACGGCCTCAGTCTGCTTTCGGGTGGCCGAGAACCATTGGGCGCAGTTCTCCGCAGCGCCGCCGAAGAGGCCAGCCTGGGATATGGGCTAGTTGAGGAGGCGGGCCCGCTCAACATCCTCCACATCAACAGGTAAGGCCAGGGGGGCGGGACCAGTGGCGGCACGCAACTCATTGAAGAGCCCTGGGTCGGCTCCACCCTCGTGCATGTGCAAAGGGGCGGCGGCCTGCCCCAAAGCTCTGCAGGACCACGCCACCGAAGTAGACGAGCCCACAGGCTTGGGGGTGCTTAGGGTCCACGCCACGTCAAACCCTCTGTGGACACCGTAGTGTGCAACAGAGTGTTCAACAGTGGGGAACCCCAGTGTACCGTCGGCCGCGACCCCATTGAGGGCAGAGAAGGCGGAGGAGGCCACCGAACGGTCACGGGAAGCCCGGGGACTTCCAGGACCGTGTGATCTCCTCATGCATCTCGGGAGCAAAAGGCATTGGGGGCGGGGCCCAACAGCTGTCAGGTGCCGCCCCCAAAACCAATCGCGCAACCACGAGCGCTCGTGACAGGGCGGAGTTCCACACCAGCACGAGGATCGCGGCTGCCGGAGATAACATGGCTGTCAACTATAGGTTGGATCCGGCAGCGCTGACACACCCGAAGGCGGAGCGCAGCCTAATCGTCATCCCAAAAGGACTCTAGCCCACCTTGAGATGCGGCGATCGACATCTCGCTGCTATCTGGAGTGTGAACGAAACGAACGGGGCATCAGAGACAGTCCCGTCGCTTCAGTCCAGCACTCGCGGGAAGCGTGGCCCGAGGAATGATCATCTGGGTTCTTAATACCACGGCACCGCCCTCAGGTCACCCTGGCCACCAGCCAAAGTACAACCTCTCTCGGAGACGGTAGATTGGGGTGTGGCAGAGGGGACACTCTCTCTCCTCACGGAAATCACTGAGTCTCGACCGCGACATTGCGATGGTCACGTTCCCGCAGTGGGAACATGACACATCCACAAACACTGCCCGAACGTGCTGAAGCCCAAACACGTCGAGCAGTGAATGTGCCCATAGACAGCAACAGAGATCGATCGCACCCGGAAGTGCATGGGCGAACCGTCTTGAAAAAGACGTGCCACGTGCAAGCTCTTTTTGTGAGAGGAAAGCTCCGCAGAGTTCCCGAAGCGCCCAGGGAAAACACACACAGCTGTTGCAGATCACTGCACAGATCAGCAGGCAGGCAATGCGAGATCGCTGGAATGCGCCGTCACACCAACACCCTGGAGAACCGCTCGTCTCGAAGACTGAAGAGAAGACTTCAGAATTCAGGCTTGTAGGAGTGAAGAGATGCTCTTGGCTCCAAAGCAGAAACATAATGCGATGTTGCCAGTGTACTTCCTTATATACCCATGAGGTGGGGCGGAGTTACGCATGCAAATTCCGCATGCCCATGGCATTGGCACTGCCATTGGGCGCTGTTGAATTCTCGAAGGTAATTGGCTTCTAAGCGAAACCCCCATTCGTTAGTCACTAACGTACGTCGTAGTGACTGAACGAAAGGGAACCGTAATATTGTGTAATATTATAACAATTTAAAAACCCATTTTCTATTTTCAAATATTTTACAATTAAATTTATTCCTGTGATAGCAAAGTTGATTTTTTTTAAATAATCAATTACTCCAGTCTTCAGTGTCACATGATGCTTCAGAAATCATTCTAATATGCTGATTTGCTGTTCAAGAAACATTACTTATTATTATCAATTTTGAAAACGGTTGTGCTGTTTAATATTTTTGAGGAAACCGTGTTTCAGGATTCTTTGAATAGAAGGTTGAACAGCATTGGAAGTCTTTACTGTGACTTTTGATCAATTATTTCCTGCTGAATAGAAAAAAGAAAAAAAAAACCTTACTGATTGCATACAATGGTAGTGTACCTATTCCACTTTGAAACTCGCAGAATATTGTGGACACATAAGCATTTGCAGCATTTTCTATTTCTCTATTTCTCTAATGATCAGCAAAAAAGTGAGTTGCTCTACCCTATGTGTATGTGGATTGTGTTTAGACTCCTGAGGAGGGATTTACAATCATTTCAGCCATTCCTAGAGAATCATATTGACATTTTTTTTTCTTGTCTCAACATTTGTTTAAAAGCAGATATTACCAAGGGGAGGAGAACAAGGGAAAACATACAATTATTCCTACATCATACAGGAAACTTTTGTCTCGTTTTAGCAACTCCCAATGCAGGCATTCTAGCAACAAGGCCACAAGGGAGTACCATAGAGAAAGAACGAGAGAAAAAGAGGGAATGATAGATAGTGCATATGAAAGAGAGAGCACCAGGAGAGAATGGTTGTACAACATTCACAAGAGACAGAGGCAAAAATAAACTTTTGTCTTCTGTGCCTATAGTGACGTATGCATATAACCTGAGAGGGACACTTTTAAAACATCCGTGAGACCTTGGTTATTAGTCACCAGGTGTACATGAACATTCAAACATGCAAGCACATGCACACATACACACATACATCATGCCTTTAATGAATTATATTGTCCTAGGCAATGACATTACCACTGTAACCTGACTAACTCAGCTTTTTTATCCAAAGCACAGAGGGATATATGCTGAAAAGACATCCTTAATTTAGCACTGCAGAGTCGGTGTGACTTTACCACTAATGGCAGGAGATCTTGCTTTACCCGGTATATCCTGTATCCTGTCCTGAATCTTTGTGAAAAACAAGGAAACAGCTTTGCATGTATCAGCATAATAATTTCAGCTCATGGACTACATTGATTTTGCAATCTAAACAAAACTTTAGGTGATGAAATACATGGTTAAAAATAAAACCGGATTAGATACAATACCGTTGAAAAGTATGCAGTCAGTACAAGTTTATTTTTGAAAGAAATTAGTACTTTGGTTCAGCCAAGGATGCATTCAATTAATCAAAAGTGACAATAGACCTGCATAATGTTAAAATTGCTATTTCAGATAGATGCTGTTCTTTTCAACTTCCTAGTCGGTGAACCCTGGAAAAACCCTGTTTCCACAACAATATTAAGAAGCACAGCTGTTTCAACATTGATAATAATCGAAATAAATGTTCCCTGAGCAACATATTCAGCATGAATGATTTCTTAACAATCATGTGACACTAAAGACTGGAGTAATGGCTGCTGCCATCACAGGAATAAATTACATTTTAAATTATAATAAAATATTGAATCAAATGTATGATTATTTATCAAATATATTGAAAAGTATAATGAAAACTATTGATCAAATAAATGCAGCCCGGTGAGCCTATAGCTTCTTTGAAAAATATACAAAATCTTACCAACCCCTTTTGAACAGTACTGTAAGTTTCTTAGACTTTCTCAGTTCTCACTCTACAGTAATGCCATTTGGAATGTTTGAAAATAAACTGTATTTTTGTGAAGCCATTAATGCAGGCTTCAAAAAAATGTTGGACACAAACTTGATGGACAAGTCTCAGTTCAGGACAGGGCCAAAACGTTTTATTTTGGCAAAGGGCGAATGCAATTTCATCATCACATGGCCATCCAGGAACATAACTCAAAACCAGGAAGACCCAAAAGAGACACCGGAGTTCGGGAAAGTAGGATTTCATGATGGGAAATTACATTATCATCTTGAGCCAATAAATCAGAGGAAAACCCTTCTAGTTTGGACAGTTGATCCAAAACTAGGACCAGCTTGGACTAGACTCAAGGCATTGAGTTAGAGACTCCAAAATTGCTGTGGTTATTGTTCAGACTGTCCTCTATCTGTGTGCCAAATCTCACAACTTCTCTCTTCAGAAGAAGAAGAAGAAGAAGAAGAACAAGAACAAGAACAAGAACAAGAACAAGAAGAAGAACAAGAAGAAGAAGAACAACAACAACAACAAGAACAACAACAAGAACAAGAACACTTACAAAGGCTGCATATCAATCCCTAGTGTCAGGGCACTAAAAAGGGAGTCTGCCATTTTAAGGGCTGACTCAATTGCAAAATCCGTCCAGTGCACTGAAACATTTGCTCTCTATAAGACCCACAATTCATTGTGAAAACCAGGGCCCACAGTGCCCGAATTTGTGTGCACAATGGATACACGAGCTTGGGAGCTAGGCACTGACTGAGACTCACCAAGATACAATACAATTCTGAAATACAATTGAATAAAGTCTGATTCAAATTCAAATGATAGTGCAGGTTATTTGTCAGTTTGTCAGCCCATCAATGTCATAAAAAATAAAAACTTTTTTTTAAACCTTTCATGTTTCAGGCCTCTTTTTTTTTGTTTTCAAGCTTAGTTGCCACATACTGTCACTTCTCCTGCTGCCCCTCATGTTCTGAATCTTTATTCATCCTTTTTCTAGCACCTTTCCTTTCATATGTTTCCTTTTTTGTCTCTTTCATGAGTCCCTGTGTCACACATCATTGGTGGCCCTTAGAAGCAGGGTGTCAATTCAGGCCATGGCACTATCCCTCTTTGTAGGAGACGCCAAAACTGCAGTATTCAGCTTTACAGCTCAAGGCTCCCCTCCCAGACCAAGACTACCATGCCGCATCCCCCGAACCCTAGTTTCTGGCTTTCTACAACTTTGTGGATTAATTATAATTTGCAATGTCGCACCCTCACAGTCATCTGAGGCAAATGATCCAAAATGGCCGCTGTGTCGCTGTGAGGCTGTGTTGGGATTTGCAACGCTGTGTTCTCGGTGGGGTGCTGAGGGGAAATGCAAAGGCCCCTCAACGGGCTTTGATGTGCGCTGGTGATTATTGAGGCTAATCAGGAGTGCCATCAGTGAGCTAGCAGCAAGCCAGCACTTTGTTTGTGTTCTTTAATGCTAATCACTGTGGCTAACACATTAGGCACTTTGATTTATTGGCTCAAGGACAAGGCTTCTTTATAAGTTTATCTGTGCAGTGGTAAAGGAGTTTATCATTATTAATTAATGCGCACTCAAAGCAGGCTCAGCGGCCATTGTTTCTGCACAGTGTATCGGCTAATGTATAGGCTAAAGTATAGAAACTCTATATTAAGTTGAGTTTCACTAGTGTGCCAATTACCATCTGATGAAAGGACTAGCATGAATGTTAACCCATGATTTGTATACTGTTCCTTAACATGAAATAGCCTAGGCTACCAAATAAGATAAAGCTAAAAAAAAAATTTAATGTGGCTAAAAGTTGTTTTCAAAAAGTGTTACAGTATATGGCTTTTTGATTTTGTCAGTTACAAAGATGAGATGGAAAAATGTGCATTCTAAATTTAAGGATATTAATTATTTTTCTGCTAGGAAAATACTGCGGTTCATGAATGCTGCAGTTACAACAGCCAGAAAGAGATTTGAAGGAGAGAAATCGATCAACGACGTTGTGTTTACAATTGGGTGCTAAAGGTCAACAGAGGCCTAATACAAATGAACCAGAATATGATGTATGCATACAGCGGGAGTTTGGGGAAGCACCCGACCCTATGTACTTCTCTGGATGTGTGCTTGACAAAGAATGTGTGTGCTGGTGTGCTTGCCCTATTCATCTTAGTGATCTACACTTTGCACTGTCACATATATCAAGAGTTCAAGCTAGAATCCCCACCATGCTCACTCCAGCGTCACAGCTGGTACCTGGGATGACAGACCAGTGATGTCTCAAACCCTGCCAAATGTACACGGCCTGTCAGCATGGTGGGTGTGTCGCATTTGATGGAGAGTGGAGATGTTGTATTAATGGCCTTAAGTGTAACAGGCTGAAAAGACGTCAGCCAGCAAATTCACTTGCTAAATGGCAGCACAGAGTGAAATAACTTTATTGAGGGATTTAGCAGGCAACGTTCAGCAGGTTGTAGGAGCTGCTTAACGTGGCTTCATCACCAGTTCTGTCCCTTTGACCTGCTGCACCTGTGAAGAGAACTGGAGCTCGTCCAAAGAGCAAACCCACTAGCCTAATCGTTTAGTTTGCTAACACCACCTAAAAAGATAAGTACTATGGTACCACTGTGAGATGGTACAATAGTAGCGCAAATCATTTGAAGTACAATGTGAATATGTTAATCAACCCGTACCAGTGTATATATAGTGCCACTTGAAAAACAGAACTAAGATAAAACTCATAAGAGTTCCCCTAAGAGTTTACACGATGATTTGCCCATTGCACAGGTATAGAAAACAAGACAGAACTTCTTACCCGTCTGGATTTGATCTCTTTCACATAAAGTGGAAGAAGGAACTCCGACACTCCCTCTAATCGAATGCCCTCTTTGGTTACGCGGAGGTTTCCCATGCCATCCTGAGGGACAGAGAAAAAGAGAGAGGGAGAGAGAGAGAGAGATTGTGATGTGCATGCATATATATTATCGTTTAACAGATTAAATTATCATCAAGGAAGTCAAGAGACATGCTGTCTCCCCTGCTTAAAAATAAATTAATAAAAAGTTTGGGATTGGAAAATTATACCATTATCGTCCCAAAGTAAACAAAAAATAATAATTCTGAAAACGGTGACGTATTACATGTTCAGTCTATAAGTGTTTCTTTACAATTTGACCATTGTACTTTCCTTAGCATAATACAGTGTTTTTAGTCATTTTTGCAGATGCGTGTGAACGGGGATCATTTTGACAACGTTGTTTTGACAAAAAAACACAACATATACATATCCTAATTTTATTTTTCAGTGTTTCCTGTCTTTATATTCTGTTTCAATGGTTGTCACCGTTACTAAGTAAGTTTTCGTTAGTCATCATGGTTACTCATCGTTTATTTTTTTTTACACACCTGATCCTTTGTTTTGTTCACTAATTTCACTCTGTATACACTCACCTAAAGGATTATTAGGAACACCTGTTCAATTTCTCATTAATGCAATTATCTAATCAACCAATCACATGGCAGTTGCTTCAATGCATTTAGGGGTGTGGTCCTGGTCAAGACAATCTCCTGAACTCCAAACTGAATGTCAGAATGGGAAAGAAAGGTGATTTAAGCAATTTTGAGCATGGCATGGTTGTTGGTGCCAGACGTGCCGGTCTGAGTATTTCACAATCTGCTCAGTTACTGGGATTTTCACGCACAACCATTTCTAGGGTTTACAAAGAATGGTGTGAAAAGGGAAAAACATCCAGTATGCGACAGTCCTGTGGGCGAAAATGCCTTGTTGATGCTAGAGGTCAGAGGAGAATGTGCCGACTGATTCAAGCTGATAGAAGAGCAACTTTGACTGAAATAACCACTTGTTACAACCGAGGTATGCAGCAAAGCATTTGTGAAGCCACAACACGCACAACATTGAGGCGATGGGCTACAACAGCAAAGACCCCACCGGGTACCACTCATCTCCACTACAAACAGGAAAAAGAGGCTACAATTTGCAAGTGCTCACCAAAATTGGACAGTTGAAGACTGGAAAAATGTTGCCTGGTCTGATGAGTCTCGATTTCTGTTGAGACATTCAGATGGTAAAGTCAGAATTTGGCGTAAACAGAATGAGAACATGGATCCATCATGCCTTGTTACCACTGTGCAGGCTGGTGGTGGTTGTGTAATGGTGTGGGGGATGTTTTCTTGGCACACTTTAGGCCCCTTAGTGCCAATTGGGCATCGTTAAGATGCCACGGCCTACCTGAGCATTGTTTCTGACCATGTCCATCCCTTTATGACCACCATGTACACATCCTCTGATGGCTACTTCCAGCAGGATAATGCACCATGTCACAAAGCTTGAATCATTTCAAATTGGTTTCTTGAACATGACAATGAGTTCACTGTACTAAAATGGCCCCCACAGTCACCAGATCTCAACCCAATAGAGCATCTTTGGGATGTGGTGGAATGGGAGCTTCGTGCCCTGGATGTGCATCCCAC
The DNA here is from genome assembly GCA_023566225.1 of Romanogobio albipinnatus. NCBI lineage: Eukaryota > Metazoa > Chordata > Actinopteri > Cypriniformes > Gobionidae > Romanogobio > Romanogobio albipinnatus. Next base: position 22,457,921 of record CM042241.1, read on the forward strand.
AAATCTCCATCAACTGCAAGATGCTATCCTATCAATATGGGGCAACATTTCTAAAGAATGTTTTCAGCACCTTGTTGAATCAATGCCACATAGAATTAAGGCAGTTCTGAAGGCAAAAGGGGGTCAAACACAGTATTAGTATGTTGTCTAATAATCCTTTAGGTTAGTTGTATGTTGCCCTCTGTTCAGTTTGTTCACCAACTGGTTTTAACACACTGTTGTGTTTATTGCCATTGTGGAGTAAGTTCTTTTGATTTGTATATTGAAAATTAAAGTAACTGCTGCTAAATTGATTCGCTTTGCCTCTCGTCGTCTTCCTGTCTGACTTGACATTACATATAGGGTATGTTAACACAACACCGTTTTCAACTGAAAACTGAAACCGAAAACATAGTTGTCAACGTTCATTTACACTACAACGGCATTTTGGGGGTCTGAAAACGTAAGCTTTTCAAAAGTGCAAGGTTTTGAAAACGACACCTTTACTATCTCCATGTAAACAACAAAAACATGAATGTTTTTAGTACATCGTTGTCATGTAAACATACCCTTAGATGCCCCTGGTGTGCCCACATTTACAGAAGCACAGCCATTAGCAGGTTCAGCGTTGATAATCAAAGGAACTGGGAGTTTAATCACATGTATGAAGAACGAATTGATAGTTTACATGCCCTTTCTTTTCTGAATGAAATCTAGTCTTGTAGAGAATGCAAGAATATGGAAGTCAGAATGTACAAAAATGTACCAGTGTGCTCACACATCTCTGGATTAATAAATGTATGTAAACATTCAGATGTGGTTGCATGTGGATTTAAGCAACTCTCAAAGTCTTGTTACTCTATTTAATTTGAGGTTGCACAAAGAGGAGCCCCATGGCTGTTTTCCATCTTCCTTTTCCCCTATCTATCTCTCTCCTTCCCAAATTCCATAGACTACAATACCGACGTCAGATGACGTCAAAATAAATATTCTTATTCCCCTTGAATCAGACTGAATTATGTTGTACATTAAATATTGACATTAATGATATCTGAAATACATGTTGGTTCTGTTCTGTTTACCCTAAGGGGGGTTATTGCTGCTCTTCCTGCTCTTATCAATGCTAGGCTGCATGGATGCGCAGGGAGTTCTTGCCCAGAACAGAACCATACCGCCAATCCAATCTGTATGCTAATTGTCAATCATTGTTGACTATAGTGGTCCTGACAGAACTCCAGTCCACATTTGTCATATTTTTAAAAAGACTGTATATTGCTGATAGAGAAGTGGCCTATGTTTTTTTTTTTTTTTTTCTGAGCAACATATTTAAAGAAAAAAAAACTGGCAACTTTTCAAATTAATCTACCTTTTTATCTTTTTGACCGCCCTACTTTTAACCTGTTCTTTTTATCTCTCAAGAGTACATTGTGTTCTTAGGCAACGCTAATTAGTCAATTACTAGAGAAGCTGATTTCATGGTTGGCTCTAAAAGCATTGTCTCACAATTATCACATAGAGCATTATAATTACTGAATGTGAAAGCACTGCCAGAAGATAGGGGACTTCAAGCCCTGTTCCAGCACAATTTCAGGTAAACTAAAAGCTGGAAAATGTGGACTCTGTTAACCTCCTGTTATTCTTTGGGAAAGTAGACCATGGCACTGCATTGACCATGTCAAACAAAATAAAAGAGAACAACGTACACCGCCGCCAACGAGTGGGTGTTTTTTTCTCTTCTTCCAGATTTTCCATTTTCAGGGGACGATTTAAAGGTCCCATGGCATGAAATTTTCATTTTATGAGGTTTTTCAACATTAATATGAGTTCCCCTAGCCTGAATATTGTCCCCAAGTGGATAGAAATGTTGATCGGTGTAAACCCGAGTTCTGGCTGTCTCTCTCTGCCTTTGAGAAAATGACAGGCCAGACGAGCCAATCCTGAAGTCTCCTGGTTTGACGTCCAAGCAGGAACGGTTACCTCCCTTTCCTCCGCCCAGAGAATCTGCCACGCCCATGCAAACGCTCGAGAGATCATTCCTTGTGAACGAGTGAATGCTGGCAGTTTCTCAGTGTTTGGATGTACAAATGAAAACAGAAGTCTTTTTTCAGTTCCTTCTGATCTGTGATCAGTAATTTCTGATGTGTAGCTAATTATTTATTATTCTTGCACACAATGCGGCTTCTCTCTCTCCAGACAGAACGGTGTTTTCGTGTTTTCTATCTTGTGAGTCAGTGTTTTTGTACGTCCTCGTCGCGTCTACCGGTTCTAAAATGTGCATGCAGTCATGAGTTTCTGCTCAACATCGGCCTCACACACGCCGAAGCTCGGGCTGCACTGGCCGTTGGCCTTCAACATCCCAGACCCCCAGTACTGCATCTGGCCCACAGCGGAGGCACCAAACGCGGCGTGAGATTAAGCAGAAGGGGGGTAAGCGTGAGCATATTCGGGCTAGCCAGCCTAGCCCCACAATAAACTGGATTACATTCGATTACTGCTGTTGTGTCTTTGTTTGCGCTGTGTACTCAACGCGCGTCACTGACGCTTTTATTTTATTTTAAAAATAATGCTTTTATCAACACTTACTTTTAACTCGTTCATCTCGACAGCTGTAATGGTACTTTGCATGTGTTACAAAGTTGGTAATAATTATGAAGACGGACTCGGTGTGACTGGGACTCGTGTTTATTCAGAACTCTCAGATACAAACACAATAAACTCGCGCTGACTGACAGCGCTCTCATAACTCAGTAGGTACTATAAATAACTTTGTTAGCGATCGCTGAGCTCCGTCTCTGGTACGTTAGTGATGTTCGGTTCGCGAACGATCTTTCTTTTGAACCTGTTCTTTTTAGTGAACCGAATCAGTTCATCCAATCGGACTGAATCGTTCTAAACGGTTCGCGTCTCGAGTCAGCGCTGATCCATAATTTACTAAAGTTACTAACTTTCTGACATGAGTGACAGTCCCTCCGACTAGAAATAGACTAATAACCTGAAGTATATGCTGTAACTACAACAGTTCAGACATGCTGAGAACTGATGTGAAGTGAACTCAGGTCCATCCGTCTCTCTGGCAGCTGCTCGTGCCTCGTAGACCAAGTTAAACCACGCCCCCTCCGCTCATTTAAAATACAAAGATGTCAGCCAATCACAACAGTGGGCGTTTTTACTGAAGTCTCACAGCAGACACGCCTCTTGAAGCAGGGCATTCAGCCACAGGGCAAACAGCAGTATTAAAAAAAAGGCCTTTTATTTCTAAATTATGACATTTTATGATGTAAAAGTCATACTAACACAGGAAACATTATAAAATAATAGAAAAATGCCATGCCATGGGACCTTTAAAACTGAACTGCAGAACAGGTACTCTGTTCAGCGCCTGATTAGAAATTACAAGAAATTGCTTGTACTTCTAACTGTTTGGTGTAGAAAGCAACACGCACAAACAAGGAATATAACAGTCTTAAACTTGTTAGAACAACACATTATGAACAGACAATAACCGACAAAGGACTAAACTGAACATGGAGTATATACACAGTGGATAACAAGGAACTAAATAAGAAACACCTGATAATAATTAACCATAAAAACAAACAGAGACACTACTTTCTACCAATATTATAAAAAAACAACAACAGCAGTATGTGAATAACATGATATTTGTGATTTTATTCACAAATATGTTATTCACGTAGAGGAGAGCGGGGCACAACCTAACGCTTTTTGACTGTCTCAGTTTGTGTAAATCACTTGGGGTTCAGAGTATTTATTTTTTCTCACATTAATTCCCCACATGTCTACTACAAATATGTGGTTTTGTTCCCTTTCGTTCAGTCACTACGACGTATGTTAGTGACTAACGAATGGGGGTTTCGCTTAGAAGCCTATCATCTTCGAGCATATAGAAAACGCCCAATGGCGTGCCAATGCCATGGGGCATGCGAAATTTGCATACGTAACTCCGCCTCACCGCGTGAGTATATAAGGAAATACGTGGCAATATCGCATTATGTTTCTGCTTTCAGAGCCAAGAGTACCTCCTCTTCACTCCTCACAAGCCTTCTGAGACTCTGTCAGCTTCTTCGAGACGAGCAGCTTTCCAGTCGGTGTTGGTGTTACGGCGCGTTCCAGTGATCACATACTTCCTGCCTGCTGATCTGCGCAGTGGTCCGTCTGACAGCTGGTGTGTGCTTCCCTGGGTGCTTCGGCATCGACTGCGAGGCTTCCTCTCATAAAAGAGCTTGCACATGACGCGTCCTTTTCAGGATGTCTCGTCCGTGCACTTCTGGGTGCGGTGGATTTCTCTCGTCTTCTGATGGGCACAAGCGCTGCGTGACGTGTTTGGGCTTTCAGCACGCTAAGGCAGCGCTTGTGGACTCCGTGAGCTTCGCGCTGATGCCGGAGCGAGAGTCCCCTCTGCCACACCCCAATCTGCGGTCTCTACGCGAGGTCGCACTTTGGCTGGTGGCCAGGGTGATCTGAGGGTGATGGTGTGGAATGATACGCCGACGCTCATGCCTCGGCCCACACTCCCCTCTCGCCGCAGCGCTTGGGTTGGAGTGGAACCCTCCGCCCCGACCTGAGCGTTCGCGGTTGGTTGATTGGTTTTTGGGGGAGCGTCCGGACACTCGTTCGGCCACTCCTCCAATACCTTTCTTCCCCGAGGTACATGAAGAGATTGCGTGGTCCTGGAAGAACCCGTTGTCTCCCCGCGACCGTTTGGCGAGCTCTTCCGCCTTCTCCACCCTTGATGGAGCTAAAGGGGCTAAAGGGTACACTGGGGTCCCCCCGGTCGAACGCTCTGTTGCGATTCAACTGTGTTCGTAGAGTGCTTCGACCTGGCGCGGTGATCCTAAGCATCCCTCCAAGGGAGGTTTTCGTCGTCCCTGGTGGCGAAGACCTATAGAGCTGCGGGGCAGGCCGCCGCTTCGCTGCATGCCATGGCAACTCTTCAGGCTTACCAGGCCAAGTTGCTATGCGACATGCACGAGGGAGGAGCTGACCCAGGACTCAGCACTGAGTTGCGTGCCACCACTGACCTCGCTCTCCGGGTGACGAAGGTGACTGCATGCTCCCTGGGTCAGGTGATGTCCACAAATGTGGTCCAGGAGCGACCGAGCGAACACATTCCTTTGACGCCCCCATATCCCAGGGTGGGCTATTCGGCGGGGTGGTCGAGAACTTCGCCCAACAGTTCTCGGCCACTCAGAAGCAGACTGAGGCGATAAAACATATTTTGCCTCGGCGGTCCGCTGCTGCCTCCACCCAGCCGCCCACGCAGTTGCCTCAGCCTGCTCGCTGCCGAGGACGCCAGCAGCACCCTAATGTGGTTAAAGAAAGAACTGACAATCCCATCCTTAAGCACCCAGATCCAGATCGGTGATGACTGTGCTCTCCACCCCCGGGTCCCGCCACTCGCATCCCTCTCTGTCGCCAGCCTCCCCTAAGAGCAGACCCCAGTGGAACGTGCGTCCTTCCCTGGTATCCTCTGTCGGGACGCAGCCGGTAACCGTGCCCCCACACCGGGACGCCCAACAGCCTCCCTTGTCCGGGCCGGTAACGCTGCCTCACTGCCCCACCCTGGGTACGTCTGTGCTCCGTATGACCCCGCTGGTACACTCCTTGGGAGCCTGGCTTCAGCTTCCGGGACTATCCCGCTGGGTCAGGCGGACCATCAGGCTCGGCTACGCGATTCAGTTCGCGCAGGCTTCTCCCCGTTTCAGGGGAGTCCGCTATACCGAGATTGGGGCCAACGCCCCCGTCATGCGTGCGGAGATTGCAACCCTGCTGGCGAAGGGTGTGATCGAGCCTGTCCCTCCAGCTGAAATGAAGTCGGGGTTCTACAGCCCCTACTTCATTGTACCCAAGAAAACCGGTGGGTTACGGCCAATCCTGGACCTTCGCATCTTGAACCGAACCCTGCACAGGCTTCCGTTCAAGATGTTGACTGCGAAACGCCTTTTCGAATGCGTTCGTCCGGATGATTGGTTTGCAGCGATTAACCTGAAGGACGCCTACTTCCATGTCTCCATCCTTCCTCGACACAGACCGTTCCTACGGTTTGCTTTCGAGGGGCGGGCATATCAGTACGTGGTCCTCCCATTCGGGCTATCTCTGTCCCCTCGCGTCTTTACGAAGATTGCAGAGGCAGCCCTTGCGCCCCTTCGGCAGCACAGGGTTTGCATCCTGAATTTCCTCGACGACTGGCTCATACTGGGCCACTCTCGGGAGCAGGTTTGCAGACACAGAGATCGGGTGCTCCATCACCTAGCCTGTCTGGGCCTTCAGGTCAACTGGGAGAAGAGCAAACTTTGCCCAGCGCAGAGGATCTCTTTTCTCGGTATGGACATCGACTCGGTTGCCATGTGCGTGCAGCTTTCGAGCGAACGCGCGCAGTCTCTGCTGACTTGCCTCCGTCAAATCGAGAGCAAGAGTGCGGTTCCACTGAAACTATTTCAGAGGCTCCTGGGGCATATGGCATCTGCAGCCGTGGTGATGCCGCTCGGATTGCTTCATATGAGACCGCTTCAGCACTGGCTTCGCAATCCCGAGGTGGGCATGGCAGTCTGGCATGCTCCGGGTTCAAGTGACTCGGGCCTGCCTACAGACACTCACCCCGTGTTCGAACCTCAGTTTTCTACGGGCCGGTGTGCCCTTAGAACGAGTTTCCAGGCATGTTGTCGTATCGACAGATGCCTCTGCCACGGGTTGGGGTGCCATGTGCAATGGACAAGCAGCCGCGGGCTCCTGGACAGGACCCCAACGCCTCCTGCATGTCAATTGCCTCGAGTTACTGGCAGTACGGTTCGCCCTTCACCGCTTCCGGGCGTTGCTGAGGGGTCAACATATGCTTGTCAGGACAGACAACACGGCCATAGTAGCGTACATAAACCACCAGGGCGGTCTACGCTCCCGCCGTATGTCTCAACTCGCCTGCCACCTCGTTTTATGGAGTCAGAAGAGCCAGAGGTCCCTTTGTGTTGTCCATGTTCCAGGAGCCCTGAACCGTGCAGCCGACGAGCTCTCATGGCTTCAGCCACTCCCGGGAGAATGGAGACTCCATCCCCAGACGGTCCAGCTGATTTGGGAACAGTTCAGGGACGCACAGGTAGATGCACGGATGCACTGGCGCACAGCTGGCCGCGGGGCCTACGCAAATATGCATTCCCCCCAGTGAGCCTACTCGCACAGCTCCTGTGCAGGATCAGGGAAGACAAGGAGCAGGTCCTTCTGGTCGCCCCGTACTGGCATGGCCGGACCTGGTTCACCGAACTCTTACTCCTTGCGACAGCCCCTCCCTGGCCAATTCCTCTGAGACCGGACCTCCTCACTCAGAGACGGGGCACCCTATGGCACCCGCGTCCCGATATTTGGAACCTCCACGTGTGGCTCCTGGATGGGACGCGGCAGGTTTGAGTGGCCTGCCACCTCCGGTGGTCGCCACCATCACTTTCGCTAGGGCAGAGTCCACTCGGCATGCCTATGCGTTGAAGTGGAATCTCTTCGTCACCTGGTGCTCTTCTCACCAAGAAGACCCCTGGAAATGCCTGATCGAGTCCGTGCTATCGTTCCTCCAAGAGGGGTTGGAGCGAAGGCTGTCTCCCTCCACCCTTAAAGTGTATGTGGCCACAATATCTGCCTACCACGATCTCTTGGGGGACAAAAAGGTAAGTCAGCAAGATCTGATCATCAGGTTCCTGAGGGGGGCGAGGAGACTGAATCCTCCTCTCTCTCCTCTTGGGGGACCTCGCAGTAGTTCTAAGTGCTCTGCAGAGGCCTCCCTTTGAGCCTTTGCGGTCAGTTGATATTAAGATCCTGACGATGAAGACGGCTCTGCTGACCACATTGGCCTCTATTAAGAGGGTCGGGGACCTGCAGGCATTTTCGGTTGACGAAGCGTGCCTGGAATTCGGGCCGGCTAACTCTCACGTGATCCTGAGATCCCGGCCTGGATATGTGCCCAAGGTTCCCACCACTCCGTTCAAAGACCAGGTGGTGAACCTGCAAGCGCTGCCTTTGGAGGAGGCAGACCCAGCCTTGGCACTGCTCTGTCCAGTACGCGCCCTCTGAGCTTACGTAGACAGCACGCAGTGTTTCAGGACCTCAGACCAGCTCTTTGTCTGTTATGGTGGAGAGTGGAAGGGAAGAGCTCTCTCAAAGCAAAGGCTGTCCCACTGGATAGTGGACACCATTGTTTTGGCTTACCAGCAGCAGGGTCGACCATGTCCCCTTGGGGTTAGGGCACACTCCACTCAGAGTGTGGCCTCCTCTTGGGCCTTAGCGCATGGCGCCTCACTAACAGACATCTGCAGACCTGCAGGCTGGGCGACACCGAACACATTCGCCAGATTCTACAATCTCCGAGTGGAGCCAGTGTCCGACTATGTACTCGCTCCCCCGAGGGGCCGGTAATGGGCCAGGCTCAGGTGTCTTCGCTTGCGCGCCATTCCACTCCACGGACTGGATACGTGCGATTTTTTCCCTCAGGTGAGTTTCCTACAGCACTGCTTACGCCGATACCTGTGTGTCTGCCCTCTCATGAGCCCAGACCCTCGTGTCCGGCCAGGTGTCCCGTGTGCATGGTTCCCCTCCGGCGACCCCCACACGTGTTTTTCCACCGTAAGCCTCCTTAGCGAGCAGGTGTCTTTCCCTTGGCAAGTCCCTGCCACCCCTAGGGTTAAAAATTCCACCTGCGGCTGTTTCCCTAGAGTTTTCCATATGCAGCCCTTAACGGGTCATATGTGTACTCTTAAGTCCTCCCTACGGGCAGGCATCTTGATATTCCCTCACTGGGATATGCTTCCCAGTGTACCTTGGTAATCCTGTGTTAAGCGTGAGTCCTTCGTCCGTATTAGTCTTACGACAGGGAACTCACACTTACGCAGGGCACTGGAAGACAGCTGAGTGGCGGGATTATATTGGAACCCCCATTCGTTAGTCACTAACGTACGTCTTAGTGACTGAACGTCTCGGTTACGGATGTAACCCTCGTTCCCTGAGGAGGGAACTGAGACGTACGTTCTGTTGCCACTTCAGCTGTGCTACCTGGAACGCAGGAGTTCAGTCTTGGCTCCTCAGCAGGTAACATAATGCTATATTGCCACGTACTTCCTTATATACTCATGCGGTGAGGTGGAGTTACGTATGCAAATTCCGCATGCCCCATGGCATTGGCACACCATTGGGCGTTTTCTATATGCTCGAAGATGATAGGCTTCTAAGTGCAGGGCACTGGAAGACAGATGAGTGGCGGGATTATATTCGTTAGTCACTAATGTACGTCTCCGTTCCCTCCTCAGGGAACGAGGGTTACATCCGTAACCGAGACGTTTCTTTAACCCTCTAGGCGCCACGGTCGAGTTTACTCGACAAGATGCGGCACTGAATAAAACGGCCGATTTTGTCAAATAGGGTGTCAAATTTCTTTTGACCTCCCCTCCACTAGATGGCAGACATGTCATACTTCATCCCGACTCAAAAAAACATCATGCTTCTATACAAAATCTTCGAGCAAGAGCGCATTGAATCAGTGTGAACAAACGCGGAGCTGGTGTGCGCGTGAGCCACTTTATCAGAGGAATATTGTCAATGTCAGCGAGTATTTGCATTAGATTATTATTTTCTAATGGCATCAATAAAGCTTACCCGCAATGAAGTGTTGGGTCTTCTATTTGCGGACCCTGATTCTGAAGGGGAATATCTGATGACGGTGATTCAGAAAGTGAAAGTATAGTCCTACACCAAGCACAAACGGTGAATCCTTTGCCCAATGTGATGGTCATTTGCCCAATGTCAGTGGTGGGAACACAGTGGTGTTTCGCGGGGTCGGAGTGTTCATCACGAAGTTAGCAAGCATGTTACACCGGCTTCACACCGCACGCGTTTTTGCGTTGGCCGGGCAGTGGTGCACATGGAGAGCGGGAGCCGCACGCGGCCGTTTTGCATTCACACTGGCAGCGTTTGTCTCACGCAGCTAAACCGCGGCTCGTGTATTGCAAATACAGTTAGTGGGCAACGTGGAGGCAGGGTGGGGAGTCACAATGACAATGACAGTAGTCCGAACTGTGCACTCGGCGGGCGCGCGCGCACTTGTGTACTTGTGCACACTTGTGTTTGTGTGTCATATGAATAATATACATGTGTCCCATACATGGAATCAGAGTGTCTACTGTGTGTAGTAAATGGAAAGTCTCTACAGCAAAAGGCCAACCGCTACATGCATTCGGTTTGTTTCTACCATTTATTAGTAACGATTTACACAGTTTGTTTACTATTTACTATTTACCTGAGCATTCAGTATTGTGCAATATAGCATACAGAAGGTGAAGGACATTTTTGGGGGAAGGAAGTGCTGCATTTTATCATTTAAACATGTGACTTTTCATGAAAATTCTATAATCCAAGGTGACCACCACCATATGACGTCATAATATGCAAATTAGATGGGACAATGTAATCCCTACATAAACTTCGGGTCATCCTTAATATTTCTCTAATTTACAGAAAGTCTCTATCTTTTATCACTTTTAAGATATAGCCTTTTCAAATTAAGATGTCAAAATCAAACGTTTTAGGAAAAAACCTCTGGCGCCTAAAGGGTTAATACAGTGTATACATTTTTCTTGATTTACCCCGAAAGAATGGAAGTGAAATGTGACAACATGCCCCATAGGTGGGGTACATTGTAACATAACCAAATGACAGCTTAAAATGTTACCTGATATAATCGAAAAAAATATACAAGACAAACTAAAATATTTTGTCAATAAAATACAATTATTAACTTTTTTAAATAAAACAATGGCATTTTTTAATCATTAAAAATATACTGATTTTTGAGATTGACAACAAACACATCGCTAAATACAGCTAAACAGCATAGTTAAATACATAGTGATAATGAATAATTTCTGAACATTGACTCTCAGTCATTATTCACCCTTTTCTCATGGTTTCTCAAAAGAATTCATAAAAGTATAGAATTTAATAGCATAGTTCTAATAGGGGCTCATTGTAACGCAGTGTTACAACACCCCCCCACTTGCTTTTGCTATGTTTAAATAAATGTTCAGCAAAGATTTTTAAATTTTTTCTCTAAATAATGTTGATATGGCAACTAGTAAATACACTAAGTTGTGTCATCTTGGCATGTGTGGAAAGTGTTAAACCATGCGTGTTACCCGCGTTAGGTTGTGCCCCGCATTCCCCTACTGCTATTGATTTTTTTTAAATAGCTTGTGAAAAGGGCATTATAGGACCCCTTTAAATCAAGATGTAATATAAGTCTCAAGTGTCTCCAGAATGTGTCTGTGAAGTTTCAGCAAAAAATACATCACAGATTATTTATTATAGGATGTTTTGAAATCCCCTATTTGGGTGGCAGCAAAAACACGCTGTTTACGTATATGTGCCTCTTTAAATGTAAATGAGCTGCTGCTCCCCGGACCTTATTCAGAATAAGGTGGAGCCTTTACAGCTCACATTAGTTTGCATACTCTGGCAACAACTGCTGGAGTGTGGAGAACCTCACACAGTGAATAGAATTTTTGGATCTGATTTGGATTTGATCCATCTTTGAGAAGCAAGTTTTGTGCAAACCCAGCGTTTACTGACTCTCGTTTGCAAAGCAGTCCAGTGCAATGATTCACACAAACATATATACGAATTTAGCTCATTTATTGGACACATTCCTTTCACAAATGGAATGAATCCAGTGCATCCTCAGTGGCTGAGATGACGGGAGTTTATTATTACAGTCAGAAACAGAGCAGTTACAGTATAATGTCATAATAATATAGATGAGACATTTTATGACTAGTTGCTCTAGTCTACTTTTGCCATGGTGTTAGGACTGGTACGCCATTGTCACTTGCGAAAACAAAATGATGGCACCATGGGTGGAAATGCGTGGTAATATGGGCAGTAAAATATAATACCCTTCCTACGTCACTAGGGGAGCGATATCTGAGTGGCTAGTTTTTTTCAGATGTTTGCAGAGAAAGGCTTACCAAAACAAAGTTACTGGGTTGTCCATTTTCACATTTTCTGGGTTGGTAGACGCACCGGGGACTCGATTATAGCAGATAAAAGTCAGATTTTAGAAGTCAGATATGTCAGATATGTCCCCTTTAAGTTAGTTTGAAATGCATGCAGGTCCAGCACTGTCTTAGCACTGGCATCATCACAGTGAGAAAAAAAATGGGTATTCTCGGTGACAGTTTGGGCCAGCTCAATAGCTAGACATTATGTCAATCAATGGCCACTTTAGGAGATTCAAGGAGTGATAACAGGGTCAGCAAGGCCTTAAGGCCTATAACTTGATCTTCTTTTACCATTACAGCTTGCATTTCTGCTTCAACTGGCATTGACAGTGGTTTGTTACCATCAACTTCCTCGACAGCAGCAGCCAGAGTCGCTGCTCTCTCAATAACATTTTCAATTTCAGCACTTCTCGCTGTCACGATCAACTGAGTGGCTTCTACTGATCACGCTGGACTGATCTTGTTAAGACCAAACATCTCTGTGACATAAGGGAAAGAAGGGGGGGAAAGTGAAATCGCCTATAAGAGCAAGTGTGTTGAATAAGAAGCTAATGTAGTATTTGTGTTCATTATTTCCCCTGTCACAAGCAGGTGCCTGTATTTCCATTCATGAAACAAACTCCATTCCAAATGGATCATTCATCAACCTCTCCATCAGCTTTGCAGATACTCATCCAGAGTAATTTTTAAATACAGCACAAGTGTGAATCAACCATTTCCGGGTGAGCAATCAACATCATGTAAACAGACATACAATTATCACTTCAGTATGCTGTCAGACGGCTGATTCATGGCAGTACAGTGCCATTTAAACCTTTAAAGTGGAATCGATTAGCTGATGCTAGACATATAGACAAAACATGAGCATATTAGGCTTCAGGTATGGCATGTTCTATCAATATAAATTTAAGTATGAAATATAAATATATATAAATATATATATAAAAAAAAAAAAAAAAAATATATATATATATATATATATATATATATATATATATATATATATATATATATATATATATATATATATATAATAATGTTTAATGTTAATGATAATGTTAATAATATATATATTTATATAATGTTACGTGACCAAGTATGACAATCAATTGGTATTACTAAGCTAAGTAACTGTAGTTCAGTCTCCGCTGACAAATACCACAGCCCACAGCGCTGTTCATTGCTAGTAGAACAAAAATGCAGCTGCAAACTGAATTACTGCCAACATGAAAAAAAACCCCCACAAAATATAAATAATGCCTGGGGGTTACAAACTTTTCTTTGAAATAATAATAAAGGTCTTTATTGAATTTTAATTTAACGTTGAGTTGACTTCGGAATTTCAATAATAATAACCTATTACAAGGTCAAGACTTTATTTATTTTCACTCTGTAGATTTAACTATGCTTTGCCAGGCACTGGAGTACTCTGGATCAATGTATTATTCGATTTAAACAACCTTTGCTGGATGCTGCTTTTAAAAATTAATGTTGCAGAACAGCGGAAAATAATGCAAACCAGCAGTTGTGTGCCCCACATACACACACACACACACACACACACACGCACACACACACACACACACACACACAGTCACCTTCTGATCACCCGCTTGGGAGATGCTATAATGTAAGGCCTTGTTGTGAGTAGATCGATGTGGTAGCCTGGCACAAATGAATAAATAATAACACTGATTGGGCTATGATTATCTAAAGACCACTGTGAGGAGGAGCTTCAGAGCAGAGTCACAGTCAGACTTCTAAATTAGGGTGGTTTACTCACTATTTGACCAGATTTAAAAAGCTACTTAAAGTTCACTAATTGCAAACACTCCCGTAATACTGGTTTTAATGACATTTAAACACATGGGTGTAATATGAACAGCTGCCCGAACCCTGGGTTTCCAAAACGGATAAAATGCAACCTTTGTTTTACAGGTCAAGCTTATGTTGCTGACCTTGCATGTGATGAATAGATGGATACATTTGTTGGATGTGTGTGACAAATGCATGTGATGGATGGTTGGGTGGGTGGATGGATGGATGGTGGATGGATGGATGCATACATGTGATGGACAGATGCATGCATGTGATGGACAGATGCATGCAGGTGATGGATGGATGGATGCATATTTAGGAACGATGGCTGCATGTTATGATGGATGAACTGGTGGGTGAATAATGGATGGATGGATGGATGCATGTTTAGGAAGTATAGTTGCATGTTTTGATGGATGCATGCATGTTATGATGGATGAACTGGTGGGAGAATGATGGATGGATGGACATGCTATAGATGAATGCATGTTATGGATGGATCATTGGTACATATGACAGATGGAAGGAAGAATGTGATGGATGGATGCATGTTAAAGACAGATGGATAGGTGGATGATGCACAGATACGTAGATGAAATGGTGAGTGAAGGATGGATGGATGGATGGATGGATGGATGGATGCATGTTTATGAAGGATAGTTGCATGTTTTGATGGATGCATGCATGTTATGATGGATGAACTGGTGGGTGAATAATGGATGGATGTTTTGATGAATGCATGCATGTTATAATGGATGGATGGACGGACACATGCTATGGATGGATGGATGTTTATGAAGGATAGTTTTGATGGATGCATGCATGTTATGATGGATGAACTGGTGGGTGAATAATGGATGGATGGATGCATGTTTAGGAAGGATAGTTGCATGTTTTGATGGATGCATGCATGTTATGATGGATGGATGGATGGATGGATGAATGGGCGGATGAATGCATGTTAAAAACAGATGGTTAGGTGGATGATGCACAGATAGATGAAATGGTGAGTGAATGATGGATGGATGAATAGATGGATGGATAGGTGGGTTGATAGATGCATAGATTTGAGTTTTGGTTGGTTAGTTATTAAAAATATGAGTATATTGTGGAGGCTTGATTGTTGATCATTTCTATAAGAGCCCAGTGGTCTTTTGGCTTACACGATCGTCAAAGTCTTGACCCACAGAGACTGTGAGTGCCACACAGCTAGATTTTCACCACAAAGGCAGGCTGCATTATTATAAACACATATCCAGCAGAATGTAACAAAGGGTGAAAAAGAGCAAAAGACAAAGAGAGAAAGAACAAAACAAACATAAAAGGGTGATCATGACGGGCAGCGTGGGTAAGAAAGGACAAGCCTGCTGAGAGAGCAAGATCTGTATCGGTCCCACGCATTATGCTCAGCATAGGACCTGACATCTTCTTTTAATCAGCTTCTAATACATTGCTGTGTCAAGGTAATGATCCTTTGTTGTGAGGCTAATTGGACAAACATATCATCACCCCTCCAACTGTGCGCGTGTGTGATTGCGTTTGCCTGAGCGTTTCCACACAATCACAGAGACAGCAAACACAGAGTGTGGGAGGAACTGATGAATCAGTGTTCTAAACTAAGTGATAAAGAGTCTTAACTGTGGTCGGATTCAGAAGATGTGAATGTTATCAGCACAAGAACACTCCAGAAACCCAACAGGGATGACGCACGGCACATCATCTTTTGACGCATATGACATTATGCCTAGTAACATCAACCAGACTTCAAGGGCACCAGAGTAGGGGAAGCTGTTCACGACATCCTTGAACCAAGCTTAAGTAGATTTGGATGTATACTTTGGGACGGCTGTCCTGCAGGAAAGTCCATTGATCTTCAAGCTTCAGTCTCTGCACCAAATGCATCACCATCTTTGCTGAAATAGCTTGACACTTCAAAGAATTCATGATGCCCTTCATACAGTCAAGATTTCCACTTCCAGCAACAGCAAAGCACCCCCATAACAAGACTGGGACGCCTCCATGTTTGACCATGGAGAGGGTGTTCTTCTGCTAATAAGCTTTGCCATTTTTGCACCAGACATAGCGTTGATCCATGGGTCCAAAAAGTTCCAGTTTGGTCACTTCATAAAACATTCTTCAAGAACTCCACAGGTCTATCCAAATGTTAGTCTGCTTTTTATGTTATTCTTGATCAAGAGTGGCATTCGGTAAGATGTCCCAACATGAAGGCCATGCTTGTCTACTGTTCTTCTTATACTCTGTATTGAAACTTTTCTTTTTCTTCCTCTCATCAGGTCATTGATGAATCTTTGGCAGTAAATTGAGGGTTTTTTCTCAGTTCCTCTGATCAAACATTTTATTTCCCTTAATGAAAGTGTGTTTTTTCTCCAACACTCTCAAAGATTTTCTGGTACAACACATTTTAAACTTATGAATAAGGCTGCAAGCCGTGTTTCACTTTTAGTGTTTTGAAAATTTGAAAACTTGGCCATATTTGCTACTCAACTTTAGCACATGTATAGGCTAAATGTATGAATGTGTAACAGCACAAGCTAATTGCGTTTTGTTAAAGAGTTCCCAAAGGCTTAATTGTGTAATTTTGTACCATACCATACAAATAAGTGACTTGAATAATTATGTCATAGCTGTATTGCAAAAATAAAATCATATAACTCAAAAGCATTACATTATATATTGACATTATCACTTTTACTTTGCCATTAAACTGTTATAGATGCCATTAAAAAAAAAAAAGCTTACATTTGTAGAGGGTTAAATCATTTTGATTGCACTACTGTAAATTTAAAAACACAAATATACCTATGATAAATTGTATATAATAAATAAATAAAGACCTTTTTAATAATACAAACCAATCCATTATTGTTGTAAAATAAGTACATATGTTTAACAACTTGTCTAAATGTGACATTTTCTGCAGTAAAAAGTCTTGATAATCTATGTTGCATTTTGTTGGTGGAAAAAAACTGCTTGTTATTGGAAAAGCAAAAATCACACATCAAAATGTCACAGCTTAAAAAAAAATATATATATATATATATTTAAGTTAAAAGCATAGGTACATTTTGTTCCTCCAAAATGAAAGCACACCAACACACATACAATGACCCATGGTTCTCTTCCCACACTCTCACCATAAGTCTGAAGAATATCCTTCAGACCAGCTGAATAAATACTAAACATTCAAGAACACTCTTGACATTAAGACACACGGTAAAAGCGGGCTAAGTGTGCTGGGTTCGTGCTGGGTTAGATTGGTCACAGAGAGCGTGAACAGGGACTAAATGGAGTTGGTATGAGTTTAATGCGGAGCTGTTTGAGGCTATTGAGAAAGGCCTGTGCGATTCTAAAGAGGGTTGGTAAGAGATGAGAGGCAGGTAAAGAGAAAACACTGGGAGCTTTTTTGTATGCCGAGCTGTTCTTACAGTAAACAACTCGCTCACAGGCCTGCATGCAAATGGGAATGATAGGAAAACAGCCTGATGAATGAATGTGTTCTTTTCATGCATCTCTTTTGACAAAACCACACACATGAATTAAAAGAGCAGACCTCTCAGCATCCCACACATCTTCAAACTCATTTTTGAAACAAATTTTGATTACAGATCATGGAGAGACTTTATTCAAGTGTGGACATGGTCGGCGATCAGTCTATAAACAACTACTTTTAAATGATAAAAATATATAACATTAGAGTTTAACATTTTGTAATTTAAGGTAACAGGTTTTAGAATTGTAGTTTGATATGATGGGTTTTAGAGCCTTATACAATCGAGACATTGGAAAAAATCCGATTATACTTATGTATAATTAACCATGGAAACTTTTACTTGATTTTAAGTGATATTTGTAACTTTGACTTTTAATACATTTTGACACATTCACACTTTTAGCTGAAAGTACTTTCACCACTTTTACTATACAGCAATATTATTAGCTATTATATATTCAAGAAAAGAAAAAAAAAATCAGCAAGGATGTATTTAATTTATCAAAAAAAATTACAGTAAAAACCTTTTTATTGTTACAGAAAATCTATTTCTATGTGTCGTCCATGAACGATTCGTTTGTTTGTTTATTTTGTGTTGCGCAACATCCCATAAACGGTCACCGGAAACAGAAAAGATTAGTTAATCTCTCGAGTCTTCGAATTCGAGTCGTTCGTTCAAGTCCCCATAGGCTGAGAGCAGAAACAGAAATGATTAGTTAATCTCTCGAGTCTTCGGGTACGAGTCTCGTTCTTTTGCCACATGTTGTGACAGCTGTGTTGGATACCAAAATTAGTTAATTCACAACCTTCCTTACAAAAAAAAAATGCGTAGTTTAAAAAAAAAAAAAAAAAGTTTTTTTTTTAGCTAGTATAATAATTGATTTTCCTATGAAGACTGGACAGATTGGGTTGGTCAGAATGGATAGGCATAACATTATTGCACATATATTCTGATGATTTTATAATAATAAATACAACATGCAGTCAATAATATAACAGTATTGTTGTATATGTTGCGAGACACTGAACCGGGAAGCGGTCACGTGAAAAAAAAAAACAAGACTCGTACCCGCAAGACTCGAGAGAGATTAACTAATAATTTCTGTTTCTGCATTCAGCCTATGGGGACTTGAACGAACGACTCGAACCTGAAGACTCAATAGATGAACTAATCTTTTCTGTTTCTGCATTCAGCCTATGGGGACTTGAATGAAAGACTCGAACCCGAAGACTCGAGAGATGAACTAATATTTTTTGTTTCTGGTGACTGCATAGCCTTGCCTATGGGGCTGGGACTTGATGAACGAATGACTCGAACCCGAAGACTCGAGAGATGAACTAATAATTTCTGTTTCTGCATTCAGCCTATGGGGACTTTAACGAACGACTCGAACCGAAAGACACGAGAGATGAACTAATCTGTTCTGTTTTTGGTGACTGCATAGCCTTGCCTATGGGGCTGGGACTTGATGAACGAATGACTCGAACCCGAAGACTCGAGGTGAACTAATCAATTCTGTTTCCGGATGCATGTATTGCATATGAAGCTGTAACGGCCCAGATCAGACATTAAGGCGGAACTAACCGAAGACACAAGAGGTGAACTAATCTTTCCAGGGAACAGACGTGCTTAAATGTGAAGTGACAAAAGAAAGAACGATTTGGATCGGGAGGTGAGGTGAACTAACAGACTGCATAGCCTGAAACAAACTAAGCAATTAATTAATAATTTATTTCTCAAAGTTTGACTATGGCTGCATTAGCTTATGTTTTTTTTTTTTTTTTATTCCAAAAGTACTAAATGTGTTGGAAAATGTAATATGTAACATTTTAATTAGATTCTGCTGAAATTAACAAAATTAACGAAATGACTTGAAAAAAGATTTATTCATTTTGCTGAACGAGATTCAAAGATCCGAATCAGTAAAATGATCCGAACTTCCCACTACTAATTTCTATTTTAAATGCTGTTCTTTTGAACTTTCTATTCATCAAAGAACACAGCAAAGTGTTTCACCTTTTCCACAAAAATATTCAGTAACACTTTACAATAAATTCTCATTTGTATTAACTAACATTTAACTGAAGACTTCAACTAGCTATCATTATATTAGCCAGCAATAGCACATAATGAACATGCCAGTGCTAAGAATGAATGCTCTTCAAGCTAATGAAATGTGCTGAATCAGTTCACAGCCTAAGCAATTGCTCCGCTCTTCTCCACTATGGTAACCCAGTGTAATTTAAATAGTTCTAATAATTCCAACATAAACATAAACATTTAACACTATCAATATAAAGTCTCCCCCTTTTCTCATGTTGCCCAAATCACATAAAATAACACTTAATTTCAACAATTTTACTCTACTCGTCAAGTCCCAAGCAAAGCATGCTGGGAACTACATTTTCAGAAAATATAATTTTTGAGTACTTAATTGGTTCACATTCACCTCAAATAATTTAATAGAGGACATTTTAGAGAATTTCATTAATCAAAAGTGAAGAAATCACGTTTAGAAGAGGAACACAATTTCGCAAATATGATTGCGTAAATTGGACAATGTGTTTCTTGTTTTTTCAGTGTTGTTTGTTCATGTTCACAGCACATAAACTAATGTTAATATATATAACCATTGTTTTTAATAATGCATTTGTGTACGTTGATTAACTTAATTTAAATTAAACATTCTGTAGAAGTATTGTTCATTCTTAGTTCTTGTTAACTGAAGTACTGAAGTAACCAAATATTCGTATTATTCAATGTGATAACAATAAGGAATGTTTCTTGAAGAATGATTTCTGAAGGATCATGTCACACTAATACATTACACTTTAGTAAAATAGAAAACAGTGCCTTAAATTGTTCACAATATTACTATTTTTACTACATTTTTGATCAAATTAATGCAGTAAGAATAGTGTTAAAGGGGTTCTGATGTAAAATATGAGTGTGTATGTGAAGTTTTGGCTCAAAATACCTTACAGATCACATTTTATAGCATGTTAAAATGTTAACTTTTTGAAGGTGAGTAAAAACGTGTTGTTTTTGTGTGTGTCCCTTTAAATGCAAATGAGCTGCAGCTCCCATTCCCCTTTCAGTAAGAGGGCAGAGCATCAAGAGCTGGAGTTAGCAGCTTCGATTACCTCATTATGTTCAAACCGGAATCGGACAATGATGGAGAGACTCAAGAAGAAGTGACAACATGTAGAATGCAACAGACTGTTTCTGAATAGTTAGTTGATGATTGTTTGTAGGATGTGGAGTTACTATCTTCAAGTCACCGATTAGCATGTTCTGTCATGTAATCTATAAATCGCTTGTGTGGGACCTGCTTTAAGATGCCTTTAGAACCCGAGAATATATGCTGCATGAAGATAGAACAGTTAAAGTTAAGTTACGGTTATAACTTATGTTGTCATCTTGCTTTTATGACATGCTATTCCACCTGTGTTATATATACTATTAAAATAAAGGTGAAAAGTCGGATGTGACAGCTTGAGCAGACTCCTAAATATGCTCTACTACAACAACTCTTCCTCTTCTCTAAAGCAGCCTAACATGGGCTCACCCCCGTTTTTACGTGCTCCCGGGGGCAGGGTTTATGTAAATGTTAGGGTTGGTGATGTGGCTAGTGATGTCACCAACCCGAGAAGACGCTTGTTGTAGTTCTTAAAAAGCAATTTCTGTAAAAGAAAATATTTCCCTTTACATTGAACTTTGAGCATTGTAAATTTGCAGATGTTGTTTATGCTTAAACAGCAACATTACACACAAACTAAAGTTAAAAAAGTGAAATCATAATCAAGGACATCTTTAAGTAGTGTATTCATAACTGTGGCAGACAGTTACATTATTTACACAGGAAAAAGAGCATAACAATTCTTGTGCGTGACATATTTCATTTCAGAACTTCAAAAGCAAAAAGCTAGCCTAGAAATCTAGACACACCCTAGCAGCAGAAAATCTAATTTGCAGCCAAGGTCGTCTAGCAACTCTGGAAAAACCAAACTCTAGTCAGGCCAATCACATCGTGTACAGAGTTGGTGGGCGGGCTTAACATAATGACGGTAGAGTTGCGGCGGTTCCGCATGCTACTTGTAAACAAAGAAGGTGGCGAACAGCACTCTTTCGAATCGGCTTTGGCTGCGACTCTGGAAGACTTGGAGTTAAGCTATTCTTTGAGAAAAGAACAAAGAACAGCACTGAAGTCATTCTTAAGAAAGGAAGATGTGTTCAGAGTTTTGCCGACCGGATACGGCTAAAGTTTAATCTATCAACTAGCTCCGCTTCACCTTCTTCGTCGCTCTGGGCTGCGTTTCCCAAAAGCATCGTAAGCCTAAGTTGATCGTAAAAACGATCGTACGCGTGATCTTAATATTAAGGTCTGTTTCCCAAAAGCATCGTAACTTAAGTAGCACTTGAAAATGATCGTAGATCTACGAGTGCTCTGGAGTAATCGTACAGCTCTAAGTGTATCGTATGAAGGCAGAGTTATGAGGTCACCTACAGGACAACCGGCAGATTACACCTTTAACTTTATTCAAGTGCATTGTGATAATACTATAAGGTTTTGATTGTACTTTATTGTACACTTTTTTTTATAAGGGCAGGTAACAAACAAAAAATATATAAATACACATCTGAATTAAATGACAGCAAAAAAATAAAAAATAAAAAATAAAATAATAAAATAAGTAATGTAGGAAATATACTTCAAAGACTGGGAAAAATAGAGATAAACTCAAAAGAATCTGTCAATGACTTGCTTACGTGCACGAAAACCAGCCATGTATTGGACATTTCTTGGTTGGCCAGCATGTGGAAACGATTCCATATAAGGTTATATTTCAGTACTTTGCAAATGGACAGCGACTCTTAAGAAGCCCTTAGAGCGCGTTCTCGCGCTTTCATGTTAAGTACATTTTTGGGACACGCACGTGGAATTGCTGCGAGTGATCGTAACTTCGCTCGTAGAACGCGCTCTTTAGAGCTAAGATACATCGTTATTGGGAAACCCGGCCCTGGTTGGTTGCAGCGCTATCCTATTGTGTGCAGAGGGAATTTGAAAGACAACCATTTATCCCGCCCCTCGGATTGAGCCCTGCCAATGGTGTGTTCCCAAATCCAACATCTTGATGTGGGTCTGGCTTGTCAGGCTAGCAAAAATGTGATGTGAAGGCATCAGCATAAGTGTTCTAGCAACGCCTACTACACAGTACATCAAACTATGTTTCAAACAAGCCAAGGAAATTCTGCTGTCCCTGATATTTCCCCTTTAAAAACTAAAAAGTTTTACAAAGAAGTCAGTGCGAATACTAAAACTATGGCTGTCTTTCAATTCACTCAACCATTTGCTAAAGCAGCACGCATACACAAGCCTTCTGCTGACCCTCTGAACTCTTCGGGGAGCATTAAGCCTGATGGGTAGGTGATAAACTGCTGGAGCGAGGTGAGAATTCAGGTGTGCCTCCACTAAAAGTGCTGATTGGTGTTTCTTAAAACAATACTGAAACAGCTAGTCCTGCCATTATTCACTTTTCAGTGGATTAGCTGTCAAAAGAGGCAACAAAACAACACCCTGCTCTGAATATCTCCCACTCTCCAGACCTCTTCTCACTACAGATACGAATCAGTGCAGTCAGCAGTCTTTCGTTTTCTCACTCCCTCCATCTCTCTTTGCCAACACACACACTCAAATACAGCATTCAAGTGGATCTGCGCCATATATGTCAGAAATATTGGACTAAACGGGGAAGGCAACATTAGATGCACAAAGCACGGACACACAATTATTTATACAAAGAACATGTCTCGCTGTGACAGATCAGTGATTATGAGAGCCATATTGTCTCAGCATCTGTCCCGGGTTTTGTCATACCTCACGTCTGAATCAACATACTGTCACCGCCTCTGGCCAGGAAACAAACACGTCGCAGACGTTGGGAGGAACGTTTAATCTGTCAGCAACTAGTGATAAGAAAACACACAAATCCGCCGGTGGTTCATGCTGGATGAACTCTACACGCTCCCCATCCAAGTATATTTTCATACAATCGGCTTTTAAATATGGTAATTTTGTATTTGCATAATTACAAATGTACAGTTTCATAACAGTGTTGTATAACCAGCCAGAATCGTTACCAAAGCCAATGAATTTGTTTCTGCAACTTTCAAGCTATTATATCGACAATTCCCCTGGAGCAATGTGGTTTTAAATTCAACTAATTCTAATCATAATTGACCCCATTTATTTTCTTAATACACATTCTGGATTTATTCTACACTGTTCATCTGTTCACACTGTTCCTAAGGAGGAAAAAAAAGTATCTCAAAAGGCCCTTCTGAATTAGTAGTTTGACTCAGACTCACTCATTCAGAGCTGTTGAAATAGTGAGTCTCATTCATTAGTTTACAATTTACCCCCCTCCAGACCGCGAGTCAATTTTCAGTTGTGTCCTGTTAGAAATTAACGGTTACTGTGATGTAGTTAGGTTCATGAGATTTAAATTGGCCAATTTAGCAACTTGTTGTTCATGACATCTTGTTATATCATATATGAATATGAATACATATTCACAACAGCGCTGTAATAAATTAATTAAAACAATTTTTAAATGCTAATAAAAAAAAGAAAATTGTGTAGCAGTGAGATCCAATTGTAAGATTTAATCTAGTGGGAGGAAATAATTGTTTGTTTATAACCTAGTCGTAATATATACTAAAACATCCCATTACCACAGCACTGTTGCTGAAATCAATAAGCAGCTATGAATTCAATTAACTAAAGTGCAATTTGGTAAACTAAAAACAAATATTTGTCACTTTATACTTTAGGTACACTACCATTTAAAAGTTTTGGTCAGCAAGATTTTTTTTTACACACTCTCAGAAAAAAAAAAAGGTAAGGACAGAAGACCGAAGGAATATAGCAGGTAAGTAACTCAGATAAGTATTGGCATAGGAGCATGAGAGCGTGCCTGAGAGACAAGGCCAGACACTTGAGAGGTGGAAGGTGACTGCTTAAATATAGGATGACGAGGGTGATTGCTGGTAGGTGTGAGCAAGGAGGATTCTGGGAGTTGTGGTGCTGAGGGTGACTGAGCCGGTGACTATGACAGCCACTGGGGCGGTACCCTTTCAAAAGGTACACCTTTGTACCAAAAGTGTTCATATTAGTACCTAAATGGTACATATTAGAACCTTTTTAAAGGGTACTGACAGCTTTTGTACAATTTTTTTTCTGAGAGTGTATGTATGCATTGTTTTACCATGTGGAATACCTTAAATCAATGCCCCAGGAAGCAGATTATTGATTAAAATGGCATTCTCTAGCAGAATAAATGTTCTACAAATACTCTATACAAGTAAAAATACAAATCATCAAAAATGTTTTCAACCAAGGACACATCAGCAAGGGTCCTGGTACTGGAGATGCCTCCAGGTGTTCACGAAGCAGCTTCTGGGTTTGGGGGAGGGCTTTCAGCTATATTCTAGGGGCTCTATATTCTATATTCTAGTTGAGCCCCCAGCGTGAGTTTTTTAAGGCAACCTCTATTTTAGAATGTATCAGCTTTTTATTTCCATAGCAACACATTATGTTAATATTGTGACACACCACAGCCACAATAGCGCTGTATGACAGATGTATCACTTTTATTTCCTTTTTCCTTTTTTACTAAAAATATTCACAAACTTGTTAGCTATATCTTGAACTATCTGATATATTTATATTATCACATATGTGTAAGTGAATTTTGACATTTAAACACTTTTATAAGGATCATGTTAGTTGATTTATAATGCACGATGGACACCACCACACCACCCGAAAAATTTGGAAAAATTTGGAAAATTGATCATTACATATTGGCCCAATAAATGACTTCCAAATAAATATCCCCATGCAAAAAGATGCATTGTACTAGCTTAAGGTCTTCACTCAAAATTAAAATTGTATATTCACTAAAACATTTTTAATTGTGCTCAGTCAATCTATGAAGTCGAAGTGAAAAATCCATGTTGGCTGAACAAGTCCTACGTCCGAAAAATGGTATACGCATGCGCAAAATGCGCTTGAAGAAAACAGTTTGTGTGGAGAATTCAAATGTGGAGCGTGGGAGCGCGAGCGCGAGCGGAGCCGAGCCAGCAGGTGCTGAAGACCGAAACAGACATTCCCAAGAGAATAGAGATATTCATCTCACAAGGACGTTGGTGAGTATTTAGCACTGAAACTATTCTCCAGAGTTTTGCTTCATGACCCGGTATGAAGTTTAAAAGACATTTTGTAGAATCACAAGTTCATTCATTCATTGGTTTCATGTGTGTGTTCTCGTTTACCTCGTTTACTCTAATGGTAGCCAATCGTTTTATTTTCCTCATGTCTTATATGTCTAAAACAATAGGTAATAAGTAAATTAAGTCATTTTTGTGATATGTGTGCCATGCGACCCGATGCCGTGCCGTTAGATTGCGTTTGGCGTCGGCCTCTTTCAGGGCTTGAGTTATTGCCTTTTAATATCAAACACGTCAAGCTCGTGATTTTCTTATTCATCCATTCATTCGTCTAATCCTCATTATATAATGAAGTAACTTCTGTTCTGTCATTTGCCAGATGTGATGCAGGGGAACTTTGTCATTAATGTTAGTTTTTATTTTTATTTGCATGTTTTTAGCCTCTGCAGTGCCGCGTTTTCTTCACCACATTAAGACATCCTGTTATGCAGAAGACTTATTGAATATATTCAGAGATTTTCCTTATTGAAAATAAGGTATTTTCACCAAATATCCTGTGTTGGAATTTACTTGTTAATAAAGTAATGTGATAAAATGTCAACCTTGTTGTCTGTGTTCTGTATTTTGCTTAATATATTTATTATGTTATTAGTCATTTTTGTCTTTTGGGACAGTGAGAAATAAACAATTGTGACTACAATTTAAAACATTTAATTGGACCAATCTCACAGTTTCACTGTAAAACATTTCTCCAATTCAAATT
Source organism: Romanogobio albipinnatus (assembly GCA_023566225.1). Lineage (NCBI taxonomy): Eukaryota > Metazoa > Chordata > Actinopteri > Cypriniformes > Gobionidae > Romanogobio > Romanogobio albipinnatus. The sequence goes on from CM042241.1 coordinate 22,484,269, forward strand.
TTTCTAGTGACCGATCACATCTAAATTTTTTAGTTGGCCAAATTGAATTTCTGTGAATTAAATTTTATCAAAGCATGAAATTCAATTTGGCCAACTGAAAAATTTAGATGTGATCGCTCACTAGACTCCAAGGCCTGACATTTTTTACAGTGTTGGTAAATTACATTTTTCCATTGGCTCAACATATTATTTCTAATTGAGCCCATGTTAACAGACTGTTGCCACAATGGATAAAATTTAATTCACAGAAATTCAATTTGACCAATTGAAAAATTTAGATGTGATCGCTCACTAGAAAATTTTGAATTGGAGAGGCCTTACATTTTTTACAGTGCATGTTAGTCTACACCACAATTCAGAGAATCGAACTTGTCGGATTTACATCATAAAAAATTCCTCCATTTCTCACGAAACATTAAAGTAAGTGGTCGGTGAACTGGGAGAAGAATAGAGAACTTTATTTTTACCTACACAATGTGTATCTGATATGAATAAAACTAATAAAAATCGAATTAGAATTTAAATGATTGTTAGTTTGCTATCCTTTTTTATCTGCATTTAAGTAGCTTTTATAAACATGCCTTAGAAAAAAGGAGACATTCACATTTTCATCTTGAGACAAAACAATGGCACTGACATATATTAATCATTTTAATCATCTGTCAGTGCAAGTCGCTTTCAGTTAAAGCAGCTTAGTTTGGGACTATAGGCTTAAGCCTTGTCTGTGAAACTGTGGTTAGAAACAGTGAATGTGAAAAGCACTGAGCGTGTCTGTCTCTGGCTCAGTGGCAGCCAAAGAGTGAAAGCACATTTGAATCTAGCAGCTGATCACACCGGTGTGATTATATGCGTCAAAGGATTAAAATCAATCGTTTCAAGTTTCGAGGGTTGAGGGGGCACAAATCAGATCTGAGGTGGCAATTCCCCATTTGCTTCCTCGTGACGCAGGCCTGATTATATGATGCTGAAGACTGGAGTCATGGCTGCTGAAAATTCTGCTTTTCCATCCCATGAATAAATTACATTTTAAAATATTTTAAAATAGAAAGAAGTTATTTTAAGTGGTAATAATATTTTATAATATTGCTGTTTTAGCATATTTTTGATCAAATAAATGCAGCTTTGGGGAGCAAGAAACTTATATCAAACACATTTAAAACAATTACCAAACCCAACCCTTTGAATGGTAGAGTAACTAATAGCTTGCTATGCCTCTGAAACAACTTGTTGTTTTGGCTGATATCACCAATCTCTCATAAATGTATCATTATGGCAATAAAATAGGTCAAACCCTAGAGGGTTCAAACTAGCAGGTTTTCAGTTGCCAGTCCTGAACCTTAACCACTACGCAACTTCACCTTTTAGTTCACATTTCTCCAGGATGCAAAAAAAAAAAAAATAGCCTTCGTATTAAGACTTATATTTGATGAATGCATAACTGTAGCAGTAACTGTGCATTTAACTTATAACCCTTCTCATTGCTTATCTCTTTCTTTTATTATAAATCTTTTTTTCTCTCTTATTTTATGCCTGGGGCTTTGTGGTTTTTGAATTGAAGACTTTTCTACTTCTTTTGTACTGAACAGCTCGTGTGTTAAAAAAAAACATTAAGATAAGACACTAAAGATAATATTAATTTTCAAAGCAACAGCTTTCATTTCATTTAAACAAAAAGAAGAAAAATTATTGTGCATGAACACACAGGCATACTGCTAGGTCTGTCCTTTTACTGTTGCGACCCATGACATTGAAACTTAATAAACAATCAGGAAGCAATCATTCAAATGTGGAACCTTATTCATCAAATCTCTAATAAGCAGACCAAACAGGAAGCATGCATAAATGATTGCCTTGCCCTTTATATCAAAACCAGCTTGCTCTGTAATATTCCATTTAAAAAATAATGAGGGAAAACTGCTTTGAACGAAAGATATGCTCGGATGGATCTTCTCAGTTACTGATCCAAACTCATTTCAAGCTAGTAGGGTTTGAATGAATCAATATATCAATAAAAATGAAGTATGATGAGAAGAATATCTGATGCTGCTCAGATAACGCCACTAACTAAATGCCTGATCAAAAGTTGCCTTCACTTTCAGTCTGACTAAATGCACATTCCAGATTAGGGCTGGGTGATAAAACGATAACGATATGTATCGCGATAGACACGTAATCGATATCAATTCAAAATGCGTTCGATAAAACAATTTTTTTTTTTTCTTCATCGGAAGAAACCAGAGGTTGCAAAGCAAGTTTGGTTGCATGAACAAAGGCACTCGCTCTGTGGTAACCAAGCAACGTAGGGAGTGACAGGCTAACAGCCAATCAGGTAACTACACTCTAAAAAATGCTGGGTTGTTTTTTCAACCCAAACGCTGGGTTGAGACTGCTGGGTAAGAATGCTGGGTTGATTTAACCCAATTTGGGTTGAAAGTTGTTCTTAACCTGCAACCCAGCGTGGGAACGCGGACGTGAAAGAGAGCACGCACGTCACGCAAAAACACGGACGACACCAGTTGGAGAAGCCGCCATTTTCTTAGCGCATTCAGGAGGAAGCGAATAAAATACGTTTATGCAGTTTATGGTAAGTAAATATACAAATTTCAAGTAGTTATCAATTGTTTTTTATCCAAGAGTATTTTGAGATTTCGTGGAAGGTGGAAAAGTTAGAAAAGAGCTTATATGGAAATATTCGCGGTTTTTTGCCTCAAGTCTTAACTGCCGCTTTTATTGGGTTTCTTATGTCTTATTTCCAAAAATTCTGTTAATAGAGGCTGTTATCAACATATATTCAATATTTCTCTAACGATTTTACTGTATAAATGCAGTTTTATGCTCTCAGCTCAATTGAGATTCGACCTCACGGCCGAATGACAGCCGCGCTGCGTCTCATACGACACAATTCTCTGTTCAGTGGACCAATATGGCTGAGTACCTGCGCTCAAAAGACTCAAAAGAATTTCCACATGTTCTCATGCTTGGAGACAACCAATGCTTTCAAGCCTTTGCAATTATCAACGGAGAGGCACTCGAGCAAAATACATTGCTTGCTGCAGTTGATGTTTGCTTTAAGGCATTCTATGTATTTGACATAGACTACCCGAAACAGTGTTCCACAGTGTGGCAGTTTTTACAAACTGTAGTTTATGGACTTTCCGGGGATGAAACCCCAACAATGAGAGTTTTGCGAGCCTTCATTTTTTCTGACAAACAGTAATTCTCACATGATGTTATGCTCAAGATGTTGATGTAAATGCTTTGAAATGTTTTAAGATTTCAAATTCACGTTCTTCAAAAGGTTAATTTTTCTGACTCATTTTTGCTCTGTTTTTGTTATTACTGTCTGAGACCTTTCCTCTTTGCTGTTCTTTTTATATGTACTACTACTTCTAAATACTTGTAGTTTTCTTCTATAGTACAATTACACTACAATTGATTACTGAGTATTTCGCTCACATGATGTATGCTCAAGATGTTGATGTAAATGCTTTGAGATTTCAAATTTTCTTCAAAAGGTTCATTTTTCTGACTCATTTTTGATGACAGTTTTTGTACTGTCTGAGACCTTTCCTCTTTGCTGTTCTTTTTATATTTACTACTTCTAAATACTTGTACTTTTCTTCTACAGTACAATTACATTACAATTGATTCTGAGTATTTCGCTCACATGATATCTTGTGTGCAAGATGTTGATGTAAATGAAATGTTTTTAGATTTCACTTCATATTTTCTTCGTTATTTCAAGTCTCATTGATTTTTGTCAATGGGTAGGGAGTGATGGGAAAGTTAAAAAAATGTATTCACAAATGGACAATTTTACTTGATTAATAAAAATATGAAATTTTATTTTTGTTTTCTGAAGTCTGTATTGCTGTAGATGTTATTTTAGTCGTTTTAATTACTAAAATTTCTAGTTTAAACTTCCAACCCATTTTGGGTTACATCAACCCAGCAGTGTAGTAATTTTTAACCCATAATTGGGTTAAAATAACAACCCAGCATGCTGGGTTAAACATTTAACCCAACTAGTTGGGTTAAAACAACCCAGCGCTGGGTACGTCCCTTTTTGACCCAGCGCTGGGTTGCCAAAACAACCCAATTTGGGTTGATTTTAACCCAGCAGTTTTTAGAGTGTATATCAGTTTGGTTGCGCCATATCGTTGTCTCGTGTTGGATTCATTAATTCATCTTCAGTAAACATAACCGGCGTGGAGTGATAAGTGGAAAATGAGTGCCGCAGTGAGCAGGGAATTTGTTGATAAAACAGGAAAACAAGTCAGCTCGCCAGTATGGCAGTTTTGGGGATTTTATAAGTCCGACCGTCGTCCCCACCAAGACTGGTCAGCGCAAGCTTCTGCTGACAGTGCGCACGCCTCGTTTGTTTGTGCTATTCTTGCTAATCTTGACTTTGGCTGAATCCGAAATCGCCCCCTAAACCCTCAATCACTATTCCTTACTTTAGTTCACTGATACAGTTCACTTGAAGGAGTGAATGAAAACAAGTGAGCGAATTCGGACAGGCGCTGTGTGTAAGTTACATCGGCTGTACACTCGTTATTGCGGTGCAAAGTGGGATTGAATGAGTGCACTCAATTAACGTCCACTATGGTTTCGGACACCACTACAAATGGCTGTCCCCTCAAATAACGTCCTATTTAAGGGTATAGGGGGCGATTTCGGATTCAGCCTTAGAAACGACATGGAGAGGTAATGTAACTCTGCATCAGTGCCTTATGACAAAGCATCTAAATGCTAACAGTTACAAAGAAATAACGGAGGCACTGCACCTTAATGTTAAGAGATAATCAAGTGTTCATTGTGATTTTAGACTTGTGTTTATATTTTAACAATTTGAGTGTTTTCCATGTTTGTGTTGACATCTCTGCCTTTATAACTGAGGGGATTATAATCAGAGGAAGGTTAAATTTAAATGTAAAATATTTTCTCCTGGTCCTTATTTTAAATGGGTCATAAAACATATCAATAATTATCGATATCGACCGATATAAAACACTAATATCGTGATACAGTTTTCAGCCATATAGCCCAGCCCTATTCCAGATCATTTCAAGACTGCATTTGTACACACACAAGCCATCACACGATGACCCAGCCTTTTATGCTCAAGCACACATACAACACACACAGTGATGCAGAAAGAAAAATCAATGAATTCCTTCTATCTGCTTATGATGCACCAACTTTCAAAACCGGCTTTCAACCTCATGCACACAGAGCAATAGATCAGATGCATTCCAAAAACGAGAAACAGAATAAGGAAAAGACTGATGGAGAGGAACAAAGAGAGAGAGAGAGAGGGCTGTGACAACCTCTGTGCACTTCCTCTGAAAGAGGGCAAATTCATTATTATTTGGCTTCACTCAAAGTTCAAAGATGTAAAGTTCTTTGGCCCACTTTCTTTCTCTTTCATTCTACACAAACTCTCTAGTCTCTTACCTCAAAGACCAAACTCACAAAAATATGAACTGACCAGTGTTGGGAAGAAGCCCTTCACCTTTCCCACATTTTGTTATGTTACAGCCTTATTCCAAAATGCATTAAATTCATTATCATCCTCAAATTTCTACAAATTTCTACCCCATAATGACAATTTGAAAGAAGTTTGTTTGAAATCTTTGCAAATGTATTAAAAATAAAACATCAAAAACAAAATCACATGTACAAAAGTATTCACAGCCTTTGCCATGACACTCAAAATTGTGCTCAGGTGCATCCTGTTTCAACTAATCAGCTTTGAGATGTTTTTACAACTTGATTGGAGTCCACCCGTGGTAAATTCTGTTGATTGGACATGATTTGGAAAGGTACACACCTGTCTATATAAGGTCCCACAGATAACAGTGCATGTCAGAGCACAAACCAAGCCATGAAGTCCATGGAATTGTCTGTAGAGCTTTGAGACAGGATTGTATCGAGGCACAGATCTGGGGAAGGGTCTGCAGCATTGAACGTCCCAATGAGCACAGTGGCCTCCATCATCTGTAAATGGAAGAAGTTTGGAACCACCAGGACTCTTCCTAGAGCTGGCTGTCTGGCCAAACTGGGCGATCAGGGGAGAAGTGCCTTAGACAGGGAGGTGACCAAGAACCCAATGGTCACTCTGACAGAGCTCCAGTGTTTTTCTGTGGAGAGAGGACAACCTTCCAGAAGAATAACCATCTCTGCAGCACTCCACCAATCAGGCCTGTATGGTAGAGTGGCAAGATGGAAGCCACTCTTCAGTAAAAGACACATGACAGCCCGCCTGGAGTTTGTCAAAAGGCACCTGAAGGACCATGAGAAACAACATTTGCTGGACTGATGAAACAAAGATTGAACTCTTTGGCCTGAATGGCAAGCGTCATCTCTGGAGGAAACCAGGCACCGCTCATCACCTGGCCAATTCCATCCCTACAGTGAATGGTATAGAAAAAAGAAAGCATGGTGGTGGCAGCATCATGCTGTAGGGATGTTTTTCAGCGGCAGGAACTGGGAGAGTAGTCAGGATCAAGGGAAAGATGAATGCAGCAATGTACTGAGACATCCTTGATGAAAACCTGCCCCAAAGCGCTCTGGACCTCAGACCAGGGTGAAGATTCATCTTCCAACAGGACAACGACCCTAAGTACACAGCCAAGATAACAATGGAGTGGCTACGGGACAACTCTGTGAATGTCCTTGAGTGACCCAGTCAGAGCCCACACTTGAACCCGATTGAACATCCCTGGAGAGATCTGAAACCTGATCCAACCTGATGGAGCTTGAGAGGTCCTGCAAAGAAGAATGGGAGAAACTGCCCAAAAATATGTGTGCCAAGTTTGTAGCATCATACTCAAAAAGACTTGATGCTGTAATTGGTGCCAAATGTGTTTCAACAAAGTATTAAGCAAAGGCTGTGAATACTTATGTACATGTTATATAATATATAATAAATATATATATATATATATATATATATATATATATATATATATATATATATATTTGCAAAGATTTCAAACTAACTTCTTTCACGTTGTCATTATGGGGTATCGTTTGTAGAATTTTAAGGAAAATAATGATTTGAATCAATTTTAGAAGGCTGTAACAAAGTGTGGAAAAAGTGAAGCGCTGTGAATACTTTCCGGATGCACTGTACATCTGACCACTGCAGTCACACATTGGGCCCAATCTAAGTGCATGGCACAGGTGCACTTAGGTCCGAAACCACATATGCTAGTTTAATGATGGAAGAAAAAAAAGGGTCTGCGTGCCAGGGGCATGGTCCAAAAGTGTTGTACCTAGTCTCTTAATGAGTCATAGGTGTGTTTTGGGCTTAATGTGCAATAAAGCATCAGAGTCTCTCATTCCCTTTAAAAGCCAGGTGTGCTTGCACCATGGCAGATTTGCTATTTATGGCAGAATTTTGTGACCAGAAAGACTGAACGCTTCTCTAGAGAGGAATTCTTATTATTTTTAATATTTAAAAATGTTTTGTCCGCATCTGTCTGTTGTCACTGTACTATATGCTCTTGAATGTTTGGTGATCACGTTAGCTTACTTGTGCATAAACAACTTCTATCCTGTCCTACTAGTATCAGCCTCAAACCGTTGGTTGAATATCTGATTCATATATGGCACATAAAATCAAGTGATGGTATCTGCAGGTTGGAGTTATGGGTATGACTAAAGGTAGGGTTGTGGAGAAAGGTCTTCATCATTGGTTGCGAAAGCTGTCTCTCAGGGTGTGATGTAGGGTTGGGGGTTTTCCCCACAAAATAGGAAACACTTCAGGAGTATGATTAATTCTCCAGAAGACGTGTTATGTTCTTTAACAACCTGGAAACAAGGTTGTTGTTATGCCAAACACCCTTATGGAAGAAGAAACCCATCGTGTTTAGAACTGTGACGATTTGCACTTATCAGGATCAACTAAATGCTTGATTTTCAAAAGCATGTGACGTTCACAGCACCATTGTTGCAGTAAACTTGCACAACGTTTTCTTAATTAATTGCACACCGGTCTGTTATTGTGAGGACATCGACTCCTTGGCCAATGAAAGCTGCTATGGAGTCCAGACCAAAATATAGATTTTGAAGATGCTGAAAATGATAGTTTTGATAATATGTTTGAGATTGCGAATATGAGCCAGATGCGGAATGTATACTGGAAAATGAGCTCTGACAAGGACAGTGATGATGGTATAAAACATCTGCTCAAACTGAACCCTTCCACACTTCAAAATGTAACAAAAAAAGCTTTCTTTTATGCTTCTGTAATTGTTACTCTAATTTCAGGAGAGTTTTATATTATCGTGTCTAATGCTGTCTGTCATTAATGTTAATCAAAGAACAAAGGTTGCTTGTAGCTTTAGTAAGGATTAATCTATATTTAATTTATTATTTATGCAGTGCAGACTTCATGATAACTTTATTCAATTTCTGTATATTCCCTATACCTGTTAGACAGGTAAGAAGTGCACAAATACATATGACATTTATTATAATGGGTTTATGTGAAGATTGTGTTAAGTTCACTTAAATTAAAAGCTGCTATATTTTTAAAAGCCTAATAAATGTTGAAATTGATATAACTTTCAATTATTGTTATGGTTTTTACATCAAAAAATGTCATAATTTTGAAATAAAAAAACATTTTTCTATACTGATATTAGCCCTCTGGCTGGAATGCTCTGTTTCAAGGGGCGTGTCTGCTGTGAGACTTCAGTGAAAACGCCCACTGTTGTGATTGGCTGACGTCTTTGAATTTGAAATGAGTGCGTGAGGGTGTGGTTTAGCGAGATCTGCACGCATTGCCAGTGCCAGAGAGAGAGAGAGAGAGAGACAGGCTGCATGTGGACCAGAGAGACGCAGAGATGGATAAAGATTGCGTAGAAAGTTTTATTGTACCGAGTTGTTGAGAGCGCAAGTTTATTTTGTTTGTATCTGAGAGTCCCAGTCACGCGACCTGTCGTCTTCCTCCTTATTCTACGAACTTTGTAACATGTGGAACCCCTCTAAACTACGTTTTTTTTTTTACATCACAGCCGTCGAGATAAACAAATCGTCAAAGTGTTGACTATAGCATTATTTTATGATCTATTCCCATAACATGAAACGCTGCAGTGATGAGCATTGAGTTCACATGCAGTCTTGTTGATTGCGTGAATGCAGTGATCTCGTCATTGCAGCGCGTTTTCTCTCACAAAATGCTTTCACCACAACTAACAGCAAACACGACATCGACATGAATACAGTAAGAGCTTTGTACAGCATAACAGTGTCATAACAAGTGTGCAGATACACTCGCGACGTGTGATTGACAGATCTGAACATTATAAAGAGAGTGTTATTTGATCGCTCTCTAGTTTAATAATTGAAATAACAGATTTGTTTCATGCTACTAACAGAAACCATGTGAAGTTGATCGTTTAGTCACTGGCTTGATTCACTGATGCATAAACAACAGTATTAAACGATTTAGAAAGAAAGTCTGCGTGAACTTGAATGATTAGCTACACATCAGAAATCACTGATCACGGATCAGGCATTAATGAACACTTTTACTCACTGTTTGTGGCGGTGCTGTTGAATCCATATGGTAAAAGTCTGTTTGTAAAGCCTGTGGTAACATTGCGACTGATAAACTGAATCCATTTTCTCCTAATTCTCTGGGTGGGTAAAGCAGAGGAAGGGGAGGTAACCTTTCCTGTTATGACGACATAACAGGGAAGATTCCAGATCGGCTCGTCTGAGCTTTCATTTTCTCAAAGGCAGAGAAAGACAGCCAAAACTCAGTTTACACCTATCAAAATTTCTAGCCACTTGGGGACCATATACAGGCTAGGGGAACTCATATTAATGTTAAAAAACCTCATAAAATTAAAATCTCATGCCATGGGACCTTTAAGTTGTTTCTACATTAATTTGTAGAGTAATTGTGAAATTATTGTAATATAAAAATGCTAATGTAAACACTTACTTTATGTTCTTACTCAATCCATGGGTGGCTGTGATTATGCTTGACCTTACTGGTGTGCATGTGGTGTGGTGAGACCTGTGCAGTGTGCACAAGGTGGTAAGATTGTGATATAGGAGCCTGATACTCATTAAACTAGACTCGGTCTCCTTTTCATGTTTTCTATTGTCTTCCATGTTTGTCTATTCTAACCCAGTCCTATAGTCTTTTAATGCTTTTATGATTACTGCTTGAATATTGTATAAATAAAGCTTTTGTATTTTTAGTATCCACGTCTCAGGCCTTCTTCCTTTTGAAACCACATTCCTGTGTCCTTCGTATGTGGTTAATTCATAAGTATGAATATTTCCCTGGTCATCAGGGTGGCGTAGTCAGCTATATTTAGAGTTTCTTTATACGATTCTCTCCTGCTACACATGCAATGAATGCACATCCTTTAAAAAGTGCAGTTTACTTTACACTCTAAAAAATGCTGGGTTGTATTAATCCATGTGTGGGTCAAATATGGACAACCCAAACCATTGGTTGAATGTCAAGTTTTTTTTTTGTCAACATTGGGTTTTCATTAAATTATTGTCTATCATCTCTAAATATATTTTGGCTAAATTTACTTGTTTAGTGCAGAAAAATAGCGACTATGTTTTCAAGTAATAAAAAAATATGTTTTGGCAGGTTTTGTAAATTATGTTAAATTAATGGTCCCTAATTTAGATTTTTTTTTTTTTTTGCCAGATAAATAAAACTCTAATTACATAATGAAATAGAACCATCAGTTCAAAAATACATTTCCTCTAAAAATAACTTCAAAGTTTCATTAATGTTTGTTTGCAACTTTTAGTTTAGCAGCTAACTATGACTTTTATAACTTTAAGAGTAGTTTTACTATGTAATTTAAAGGGACAGTTCTCCGTCCTTTCGAATGTTTATGACTTTCTTTCTTTTGTACACTTTAAAAATATATTTTAAAGAACAGTTTCAACTATACGGAAGACCTGAACCGCAACGTAAAAAATCTAAGTTATATACTCGTAAACTTATTTGTGCTAATGCTATCTTTGTAAGACTGTAGCTCCCATAGAATTCCCAAGGGGGTTCCAGCCAAAATGGAATTAACCACACCTCCACACCCATGCTGTTGGGACGGCTCTCTATTCATTGTGAAAAATCAAGTAGTTTATCATAATACTGCGATTTCCCCCTCTTGAAATAATCAAGCTTATTCACTCAATATACTTTATTCTCAAAATATTTCACAATTTCAATCCCGTATTGCCACGACTTTATTATGACTTTAATCTCGTATTATGACTTTATTCTCGCAAACTTTATTCTTGCAATTTTTACTTTATTCTCAAAATATTCATACTTTCTCGTAAATTGACTTTATTCTCAAAATATTACCACTTTAATCTTGAATTGCTATGACTATTCTCGTAATACTATGACTTTATTCTTGTAATTTTGACTTTATTCTCATAATACTATGACTTTATCCTCAGAATTTTGACTTTATTCTTAAATTATTATGACTTTAATCTCATATTCTTATGACTTTATTCTGATAATACTATGACTTTACTCTCACAATTTTGACTTTATTCTCAAAATATTACGACATTAATCTCAAATTGCTACGACTTTACACTTGTTATAATACGACTTTATTCTCTTAATTTTGACTTTATTCTCAAAATATTACGACTTTAATCTTGTATTGTGTAACGATTATGGCGCAGACATTGAATTCATCTTCCAAATGATTCATTAGATGAACAATCCCCTTCACAAAGCCCTAATTCAGCTCCAGACCCCAGGAAATCGATAATTTTGTCACGAGGCTCCTTGCTGCTCAGGCTAACACGTCTACATCACAATTACGTGATTTCCTATGGACTTTTGACCAAAGCTTCACAAAGAAGACAAAAGACTCGTTGTGATCGCAAGACAAAGAAACAAACAGGTCTCTGTCCTTTTCAAGGACTGCTAAATGAACTCCAAGTGACACAGTTTAAAACTGCAAACTTCCAGAAAATGTTACAGAGAATGTATAAGAGTATGATTATTGGACTTTCATTCAAATAGCCTTCGACATAGTTTATTAGCGTGTTTACAACTGATGCACGTGACTATTATGCTTGTATATCACTCTCAAATTCATGCAATTATGTAACTATTGAATGAGTGGATCAAAAGACACCGTGTTTGATACCTCGGTGCTCGTATTGACATGATAAAGCAGATGAGTTGAATGAAATCTTTATAGAATTAATTATGTCCTTATAGTAAGAAATTAGGTCTAAATGTACCCTCTGCTTGAGAGCAGGAAACTAAATGACTATAGATAATCCAATTTTATGGGAGGGGTGGAGGCACAGTCACCCCTGAACCCTAATTGGCCAGAATCCATCCAGGGGATGGGCAAATTTCTGAGTTTAACCTCAGACCACAGCTGAAGACTGTAGGTTCGAGCAGAGTGTGTTGTTCGCGGGACGTTCACCGCTGGGTGTTCACGCGTGTTCACGCTCTGTTCATTGTTCAGTCAAGAGCTGTCCGCAGCTCGGTTCCGGCAAAGCGACGATCAGGCGATCGTGGCAGACCATCAGAGAAAATGGGTTAACAGATTTAATTCAGGCCATCTGCTCTTCTCTCACCTTCCTTTCTTTTACTTAAAGTTTATTTTCTTTCCGTAAGTCTCGGGTTATGTTAAGTTCGCCGCAAAGTTACTCAACGAGTTTCCAACAGCGTGCCTCAACTTCCAGCAACGCCCACAAGACTCTCCTCCAGCCGCCAAACACGCCACGTGATTGGCTTCCCAAGACGTCAATCAAAGACACGACCAGACCTTCAGCGAATCAAAGACCCGAGGGAACCCTCTCCAGCCAGGACCAAAAGGGCAGCCTTTGTCAGACGACACACGTGAGACAAACGCAAATAATACCTCTAGATTTTAAGCTGAAATGGTGCATTAGATCATATGTAATAACCCCGCCTAAGAAACGATAGGAGGATGAATTACTGATCAATGGTTTCTTCAGGTCATGTGTCATAAATGTACATTGCTTGGGATTTCGTAATTTCTCTCTCTTATTCTTTCCTCACCTTCTTCCTTTCTGCAACGTATGAATGTGTGAGTGCGTGTGTTTATGTTAGATATTAGTTTGATGTGTTAGAGTAATCAATAAAGTTTCGTTTGTAGTCAAAGATAACTGTTCTTGTGTTATGTGCTTATGAATTTAATGTCTTGAACTGCCGATCTAAGTTACCTGGCTGTTAAATAGTGTTTCACTATTGTTCGGATATTAATATCCGCTGCAGAGTTGATATTTACGGCCCGTTCAAATGAACGTTGGAAGAGTCATTTGCCCGGCTGTAAATTAGACTCTCGCAAAATTCCCTATGAATTCATTAATTCATTCATTTGAGCTACAGAGACTTGTTTCCCTTTAACAGACTCCCCTTTAAGTTCTCACATATCGGTGGACGAATAAGTTAAGGTGTAAACATTAATTCTGAATTATTTATAAATTATAGTGCAATTCGAGTCTCTTTTATTTTAATTCAAATTCCCCGTTGAGTTATTATTTTATCTGACTCATTGTCGCTACAATTGCTACGACTTTATTCTTGTAATTTTGACTATTCTCATAATACTACAACTTTATTCTTGCAATTTTTTGTTTATTTTCAAAATATTATGACTTTAATCTCAAATTGCTACGACTTTATTCTCATAATACTACCGCTTTATTCTCGTAATACTATGACTTTATTCTCGTAATTTTGACTATTCTCATAATACTATGACTTTATTCTCGTAATTTTGACTATTCTCATAATACTATGACTTTATTCTCGTAATTTTGACTATTCTCATAATACTATGACTTTACTCTCACAATTTTGACTTTATTCTCAAAATATTACGACATTAATCTCAAATTGCTACGACTTTACTCTTGTTATAATACGACTTTATTCTCTTAATTTTTACTTTATTCTCAAAATATTACGACTTTAATCTTGTATTGCTACGACTTTATTCTTGTAATTTTGACTATTCTCATAATACTACAACTTTATTCTTGCAATTTTTAGTTTATTTTCAAAATATTATGACTTTAATCTCAAATTGCTACGACTTTATTCTCATAATACTACCGCTTTATTCTCGTAATACTATGACTTTATTCTCGGAATTTTGACTTTATTCTTAAATTATTATGACTTTAATCTCATATTGCTATGACTTTATTTTCATAACACGACTTTATTCTCGCAATTTTGACTTTATTCTCAAAATATTATGTCTTTAATCTCAAATTGCTATGACTCTATTATCGTAATCTTTTTTATTATTTTTTTATTGTGGTTCAAGTTTTCCGTACAACTGTCCAAACAAAGGACAGAAAAAAAAGAAAAAAAAAACATTACTGTACACATATATGTGAGGCTACGTTCTTTGTTCACAACAGATACGCACACACACACAGACACACACACACAGAATTATGACTTGTGTGACATTTATCACTGTGAGGGATTTGACTAATATCAGTGGAATATTCAGCTTCATGGGTTAAAGGGAAGGAAATTCATCTACACAATTGGATTTAGTAACAGCAAAATCCGCCTACCCTAGAGACTTGCTAACGGCTCCTGTGAAATTACCCATCTGCCTTTTTCCCTTCCCCCAAGCCTGATGTTCGCTCACTCAGTCTCTCCATCTCTGCCTCTGTCTACCCCCTTGTTGTTTTGGGCTGCTTAGTGGAGATTTGATTGTCGGGGGCCATTTATGAAAACAGTAGGGGTGGATTGACTTGACTTGACCAAGCTGATTTGCATACATATATATCCAGTCCAAGCAGTGGCCCCTCAGGGGATTATGGGATATTACAGCTGGAATAGATGGTGACCAGGCAGGTAAATTGAGTTGGAAAATACACATTTTGCAGAAATTGGTGAAAATTGATAAATATGTAACTTATGATTGGTTTATCAAGCTCTCGTTGCTGTAGCAACGGATAGAGAGTTACTCTATGTCAAAGTGTCCGCCCCTCATATGCGGTCATTCCATATGATTTTCATTTTCGGCATTACTTGGTGGTTTCGGTATAGCTGGATATTTGCACAGGGTAAATTAGTAATCATAGGAGGGAACGTTCAGTTTGCTATAGCTAATAGAACTGACACTGTAAGGCAAAATACATTATAAGTACTCTGATGACACCATAAAGATATTTATCTGACAGTTATAGAGTAAGATAGTGTATGCCTAAAAGCCCTTGTTGGTTCTTTCACTACTTCTCATGTTTAAATAATGTGGAGTGAAGATGTTATTGTTTTATTATTATATTAAAACTGTGAATATATGACAGGAAAACGAGGATAGTGAAAGGTAATCTAAATGAGAACACAACACAGGTCAGACTCGAACCTGTAACTCCCACATGAGCATGTGTTTAATATGTATGAGCCTGCACAATTAGGCCACATCTTTGTCAAGAAAAAAGAAAGTGGTACGCCTCTTGTTCTGTATGAAAGGACGGAGACTCTAGTTTCAGGAAACCACCAAGACATTAAATATTAATAAAAACTAACTTGAGAAAAACCAAAGCGACATCCAGTACACCCATTAAAAGAACATTCCCCCAGGAAAGTTGGTCTAAGTACCTTGTTGAAAGACGCCACAGTGATGGATCATTCCTCGCAAGGGATGAACTTGCAACCTTTTTGTTACCATCCCTGATGTTTAACGCTGAGCTTAACCATCCAGAGAAGCCAGATTTTTTTTTTTTTTGTTATGGTTACACAAAGATATTTTTATCTATTTAACTTTGTCACATAATGACTTTGTCACATAATTTCAGAGTTGGTTGTTTCTATAGGCCAGAGTTATTGTTTTGAAGGTCTTCGTGGAGTATACACTCACCTAAAGGATTATTAGGAACACCTGTTCAATTTCTCATTAATGCAATTATCTAATCAACCAATCACATGGCAGTTGCTTCAATGCATTTAGGGGTGTGGTCCTGGTCTCCTGAACTCCAAACTGAATGTCAGAATGGGAAAGAAAGGTGATTTAAGCAATTTTGAGCATGGCATGGTTGTTGGTGCCAGACGGGCCGGTCTGAGTATTTCACAATCTGCTCAGTTACTGGGATTTCCACGCACAACCATTTCTAGGGTTTACAAAGAATGGTGTGAAAATGGAAAAACATCCAGTATGCGGCAGTCCTGTGGGCGAAAATGCCTTGTTGATGCTAGAGGTCAGAGGAGAATGGGCCGACTGATTCAAGCTGATAGAAGAGAAACTTTGATTGAAATAACCACTCGTTACAACCGAGGTATGCAGCAAAGCATTTGTGAAGCCACAACACGCACAACCTTGAGGCGGATGGGCTACAACAGCAGAAGACCCCACCGGGTACCACTCATCTCCACTACAAATAGGAAAAAGAGGCTACAATTTTCACGAGCTAACCAAAATTGGACAGTTGAAGACTGGAAAAATGTTGCCTGGTCTGATGAGTCTCGATTTCTGTCGAGACATTCAGATGGTAGAGTCAGAATTTGGCGTAAACAGAATGAGAACATGGATCCATCATGCCTTGTTACCACTGTGCAGGCTGGTGGTGGTGGTGTAATGGTGTGGGGGATGTTTTCTTGGCACACTTTAGGCCTCTTAGTGCCAATTGGACATCGTTTAAATGCCTCGCCTTACCTGAGCATTGTTTCTGACCATATCCATCCCTTTATGACCAGCATGTACCCATCCTCTGATGGCTACTTCCAGCAGGATAAGGCACCATGTCACAAAGCTCGAATCATTTCAAATTGGTTTCTTGAACATGACAATGAGTTCACTGTACTAAAATGGCCCCCAGAGTCACCAGATCTCAATCCAATAGAGCATCTTTGGGATGTGGTGGAACGAGAGCTTTGTGTTCTGGATGTGCATCCCACAAATCTCCATCAACTGCAAGATGCTATCCTATCAATATGGGTCAACATTTCTAAAGAATGCTTTCAGCACCTTGTTGAATCAATGCCACGTAGAATTAAGGCAGTTCTGAAGGCGAAAGGGGGTCAAACACAGTATTAGTATGGTGTTCCTAATAATCCTTTAGGTGAGTGTACATTGGAACTGTGCCCCTGTTCTACAGCTGGTTCAATTACATGATACTCATTTTGTCTTGTCTGGTTCTTGTATGATGAGCATGCTTTTAATTTCTGAATTAATTTCTGAATTTGGACATTTTTGGGAATGATTTGGATGGATGGATGGATGATGGATGGATGGGTGAAATGGATGGATGGATAGATAGAATTAATGGTAAAAAATGGAGTAGTTTGGCATAATATTTTGTTATTTCTCTCTGGATATGTGCGTGTGTGGGTGTAAGAGAGAGCATGCATGCTCTCGGCCAAGTGACACGAGAAAACGAAACATTTGAATGCATCTGCTCCTTTGAATAAAAATTAATGATGTGTGATTACTTACTTCAATTATCAATAATGTACCACACATGTATGTTCCGCATGTGTGAAGCATGAAGAAAGCAGGGGAGAAGTCATGTAGCTCGCCTTAATGCATGTGTAATATAAAATATAAAATATATATGCCATATAATAATACACTCTAAAAAAAAATGGTTCTATATGGCACCAAAAATGGTTCTTGGCTCGTAATCATAGGGGAACCTTTTTAAGTGCTATATAGCACCAATTTTGATGCTTCAGTGGTTCTTCAGCGGTTCTTCAGAGGTTCTTCACCGGTTCTTTGACTAAGGTGCTATATAGCACCGCTAACTATGGTGCTATATAGCACCGTTACCATATACAGAACATGCTAAGATATGGTGCTATATAGCACCAAAAATGGTTCCCCTATGATTACGACGAAGAACCATTTTTGGTGCCATATAGAACCTTTTTTTTTTAGAGTGTATTTATAACTGCTACAAAGAGCTGTGCACATGCAAGTGACATGATTTCAGGTGTAAAAGCACCGCTTTCATACCGTCTTCGCTGCTAGTAGAACTGTATGTGATTCCCCGCATTCTGTGAGTCGTTCTTTCTTTGAAAATGAACTAGAGACTTGTTTTTCATGTGAAACTGCTTTCATGTCGAAGTGGTCCTACCGGCCCAATTTAGGAGCGTCCCACAGTACATTCTTCTGATCCTCCCCATGACCCGTGATTTACTGGTATTTGACAGACAATATACAATATATAGAAATCATTTCAATAATTAAATTAAATAATAGTTCATGATACTTGTTATTATTACACATACTTTTTTTTTTTTTTTTTACTTATATTTAATATTTAATTATGTATTTGAGGTTTTACTTTTTACTTAATGTTTCCAGTCATTAAATATAAACCTTTCTTAAAAATAGTAAAATGTACATAATATAATGAAACTAATTATGAATACAAAGAGTGCATTTCTAAGAAACTGGCACATGGGTTATAAACTAGACTTGAGACTCTTTCACCGGAATAACTCTCGTGCAGTTTGCAAATTGCCTGTGTGATATCCAAAAGGCTTACCTTTTGGGTGAAACATTCTTACGCAACATCTTTCTTTATCACCAACAACATTATTGAAAACGATACTAATTTCCCACAATATTAAAACAAATTAAATAATTCAATAAATAAAGCACATAAATAAATTTAAGTAGTAAAATTATTGCTAAGACTATGACTAAGGAGCATATCGCGCAACACTACTATACAGTAGGGCCTACGACCACACAAGAGCACATACAGTTTCATGAGCCTGTCTGTCATGTGTTACAATAGCAGAGACTTGAACACATGCTAGCTCTACAAAGAGGTTTTGTAGTTATATTGTAGTTCCCAGTTCTTACACAGTCACTCCCTAAATCATACAGACACACACACTCCTACAAGCCCACAAAAGCCTCTCATTTCTTCTTGCTGTATCGGCAGACAAACAACAGAGTGTTCATTTTTGAGTAGGTTCACAACTCCGCTGATCCAGGCAGCCTATGCTTTGTAATTCTGTATAGCCAGCATGTGTGGCAGATGCTCTTAAACAAGGACAAATCAGATTGGTAAATAAAGTGCTGTGACCTCATGTTTGCTAGCTAGTACACCTGACCATCTGAGGAAGACCATTCACATAAATAGAAAGAAAGAGAATTTTAGCCAATGAGTAAATGCTACAAATGTACACCAAGTTGCTGAGAATCAGATACAACTAGATTTTTACATTTTCTGAAGAACATATGAGTGGCGCTTATCTCATTAAATTTGCTAAATTTACTGATATATAATTAAAATCAGAAGTCGTATCTGTAATTATTATTTAATGGCTAGAATGCTAGAACTTTCTACAGAATCTATATGCGGTTGCTAGTGTGTTCTAGATATAAAATTGTCAAAACAGCCCACCCCAAAGTCTCAATGATAATTAGGTCCCTAGATAAGGCTTACATCCTTCCTTCATTGCTGGACTATGGAAGTAACAGCACATCTCTCTTCAACAAGTAGCCCAATTTGTGGTATAATTCATATCTGTAACAGGAAAAGTTATGCACCAATGTTTAACTCTTTCACCGCCAGCGTTTTAAAAAAAAGTTGCCAGCCACCGCCAGGGTCTGATCTACATCTAGATCAGATTCAGAGCGATGATCAAACACAGATGGAGTAGATCGAGTCCATCAACACCACTAATGCTTGCACAGTCCTATAGTTCGTTCTGGGTCGACATTTCATTCAGTAACATTAGGCAGTTTTGATTTATGTGATGTTTAAAGGTCCCGTTCTTCGTGATCCCATTGTTCAAACTTTAGTTAGTGTGTAATGTTGCTGTTAGAGCATAAATAATACCTGTAAAATTATAAAGCTCAAAGTTCAATGCCAAGCGAGATATTTTATTTAACAGAAGTTCCCTTTCAAAGCCTACAGCGAACGGCTGGCTTGAACTACATCCTGGTACTTCCTTCATAAATGACATCAGTAGAACAGTAGAACAGATTAACCTCCGCCCACAAGAATACGCAAAAAAGGGGGCGTGGTCTTGTTGCTGTCCCACGTGGAGAAGAGGACGGTCGCGTTGAGAAAAGGAAGTGTTGCGTTTCATTGTGTTTGACGCCATGTCGTCGAGACGCTGTTATTTTCATCCCGGAGTCAAATCACCTTTGTTTGGCTTTCCCAGGGACGCTGTAGAGATCATTGAGCGCATACATCTCCCGTTAAGAGGCGTGACCTTTCCGTACAACTTGCGTGACCTTTCCGTACAACTTGCGCTAAGCTGCTGTCGAATCACAACACAGGAACCGTGCCATGTGCGCTAAGCTGCTGTCGAATCACAACACAGGAACCGCTGGCACAATCAGAACTCGTTACGTATTTCTGAAGGAGGGACTTCATAGAACAAGGAACTCGTCAGCCCGTTTTTAGGAGAGTGAAAACAGCGGTATACAGATAATTAAATTGTGTGAAAAATACTGTTTTTTTACACGCGAAACATGAACACGTTATATTGCACACTGTTAACACAATCAAAGCTTAATGAGAGAGAGAGGAACAATAAAAAAAGTGCTCACCACGGTGAAGTTCATGACCTTTAAGATCCAGATGGTCAAGGCTAGGTTGACGATCATGGTGACGAGGAGGAGGAGGATGAAGAAATAAAGACAGCGCTTTCGCCAGCCATAAATCCCCACAGGATACACAGTAGCACATCCTGGCCTTTGGAGGGGGTTTGGCTGAGATGCCAAGATGTACTGCTCCTGAGTCATCTAGCGAGAAAGAACAGAAGGAAATAGAATTGGTTTCAGGTTTCTTAATTTTCTTAATTCTTTAAAGCAGTTGTGGTGGCTTACAGGAAAAATGAAACATCTTCCAATGCACATTAAACAAAAAACTCTTTAATTGTTGAATAAATTGACTGTTTCATTGACCTTTTCTTTGATCCAATTAATTTCTGTCCTGTTTATCTTCTTTTTGTCTAAGAGAATTGTGTCAATGCCTTTCCATGCATTATTAATCACTGTTTAACTAATTGACAGTGAAACAAGAAAAACAATGGTCCTGGTATAGGAATGTAAAAAGTAAGATATCAAAATAATATTTAATAACACTTTATTTCGATGGTCCACTTTAGACATTCTACTAACTCAGAGCTGGCGCCAGGACACACAATGGAGGAAGCCATGGTGGGGGGTGGGGGTGACGTGGGGATATTCAGAGAATCAGACCTGACAGATTTACATCACGTAAATGCATCAATTTCTCCTGAAATACATGATTTGTAAATGGCCGGCGAACTGGGAGAAGAAAAGTGTAAACTTTATTGTTACTTACACAATGTGCATTTGATATGAATAAAACACGATGTCAAATTTAAACAAAGTATTATTATTGCCACTTTCATAGACATAAGTGTGTATTTAACAAGCTATGTGTGGGGTAAAAGGCCCCCCTCGACACCCCATACATTTTTAAGATTTTTAAATAAAATAAAACACTTTTATAATTTATTTTCACACAAAATCTGTTGCTCCATAAATGTTCAATACCATCATACATTATAGTGCAAAGCACATTTTTCAAGGTGTGCCTTTAGCCCCGTTGTACCCTATGTTTTAGAAACATTCCAGTAAACACTGCTTATGAGTATTAGAAGTGAAAAGGGGAGACAAATACATTTTGAAGCATCTGTGTGAAAACAAACCTGAAAGAGATGTGAGGATTTGAGGAGAAAAACGAGAGATTCTTAGTGCAATCCAGTGACTTATTAATGGGATATGGGCTACCATAAATTAAATCGGGAGCGTAGACCTAGCCTATATGTAGCCTATATGCTGTCCTTTTTCATACTGTTACAGTGGAATTCTAATGAAAAAAAAATTATAATCAGGAGGAAAAGAGTGCAGTGACTGAAAAGAGCTCATGCCACAGATATTCTTGTCATACCACGTCACAAAATGCCAAGCCTTACAGAATTCTCTTGAAGTCTGAACATGAGAACATAAAGGCATTTTACAACTCATTCAGTAAAATTGACATATAATGATTATTTGTAGCGCAACCTTATTATTTTAAATCAAAATGTTTAGGATTTTAGAGTGCATTTTCATTAGCCTGACGTGGTCATACTCAATTCTAGTCAGAATTTGAGTCTGGTACTGCTCCGTTGTAGCCTGACGTCGTCATACTCAATTCTAGTCAGAATTTGAGTCTGATGCTGCTCCGTTGGGCTGTGATTATGGGGCGTGTTTCAACCGAAGCAGGAAAGACCTCAATTGGATAGACCTACAACCAATCAGAGCAACGGAGCGACGCATAACGTTAGTTGTCAAATGTCAACAGAACTCAACTGCACTGTGTTGCCAAGTCCACGGGTTGAAGCGACCCCAATTGTGTGATATACAGACCCAGGAATGTGAAATTTAACATCCGTGCCAAAATAACACATATTTTACCCCCCAAATGCCATTTTTCCCGGAGACCCCCCCCCCACCCGGAAAGCTATTGGGCTTGTTTTTGGCTAGTTTTGAGTAGCAGTTGGGCGAGTTTTTCTGTAAAAACTTGGCAACCCTGTCCGCACGCAAGCTGGAATAAGTCACGTTAGAAGAAGAAGATGAATGTAAACGATCTTTGCCGGTGTTGTAAAAAAGAATTTAAGGATACACAGAGTACTTACCAACACGATCATCATTTCTGAGAGAAATAGTGAAGGTGAATGCATATACGAACAAGTTCTCCGTTTAGGATTAGAACAAATTCAACCCAAGCGCCTTTGATGACGTGGATGATTACGTTACTGTTTATCATCTGTCCATCATCATCTAAAGCCCGCCCTGACAATTTCATTGGTCCGAACAGTTTCTGTTCGGGCATAATTACTTCTCTATGGATCAAGTCCAGACCGAACTGCCCGTGCAAAAAATTTTGTGGGCGGGGCTAAGTTCGTCTGGCATTCAGGCTACATTTTCATTATTTAAAATGAAAAACCTGAACTGAGGTTGTTTTAAAAAAAAAGCATTTTTAGAGTGTGTAAGTAACTTTTCAACTACATGTATACTTATTCTATTTACCCAAACCTAACAGTCAACTAACAGCCCACTATACAGTCTACTAATAATCTAACAAGATTTAGTTGACAGAGTTGCAAAGTTAATTATAGTTAGTAAAATGTCTAAAGTGGACCATCGAAATAAAGTGTAACTGAATATTTAGGTAAAATAAAAGTCATAAAACAAGGAATTAAACAGTGACAGGGATAAACTGCAATTTTATCATTAATAAATGATAATTTAGAATTTATAGTTGCAATTCATACAAAAAAATAATCAAAGCATTATAGTTTCGATAAAAAAAAGAAGCATCACGTTTTCTCAACATTAATAATAAGAAATGTGATTTATAAAATAACACAAAAATAGTTATTTTAAATTTTAATAATATTTCATAAAGTAACAGTTTCAACTATTTTTCATACCTACTCAGTGAGGAAGCTCGTTTCCGCCACTGAATAAAAAATAAAAAAATAAAAATTTCGAAAACATTTAAAAACCAATGCCAACATGCTAATGGAAAATAACTTTGAAATCTGTGTGTGGGGTGTGCAGTTGATGAATATATATAGAGTAGACGTAAATTGTTCACTTATAACTTATAAGGCTCTATTATGATTAGGATGCTACCTTAGAAGATGGCTGTCTATGTAGACAGTCGGATCAGAAAAAAGATAGAGAGTGAGAAGTGGTACTGGATGGGGAAATAGCCTATGTGGGGCGAGAAAAAAAAAAAAAGTGGACAGAGGATTGTAACTTTTTCCACAAACTCCATCTGTCAGTCACATCTTCCTTTTGCTTTTTAATTCACAGTCTCTCAGCACGCATCGGCTCAACTAAAGACCTCAAGTACATCCACTCTGAAAACTCCCCAACCTCTCCGTAACCTCAAAACTCCTTTTCAGACAACTCTCCAACTCCATAAATGTTTTCTCAATCTCCCTCCAAACACTCTTCAACAACTCTCAAATCTCCTCCACACTATTCACTCATAAAAAATAAAATGTTAAAGTAAAAAGGGTTTTGCAGCCCGATGTCGAAAAAGAACCTTTTCTTTCCAATTCAATAAAGGAGTTTATATGTTCTAGTTCTTTAGAAAACCAGTGCTATAGAGGTATATTTACCTATGCTAAAATACTTTCTCCTATCTCAGTTGTGCAGAGACAACTGTGCAGACCATTCGAAGGTTGACTTCCAGAAGAATATAAACACTGTTACTCTTTCAAAAAATTGTTCAGTTTGTTAGAGCATGTCCAACTCTTTTGGCTCTATACCAACAAGTGAAGTTAGGGAATGCTACTACCTGGTTGATCGAAACAACTGGAAGACTTGGAGAGTTGATATTAGGTAAATGCCTTTGCTGGACTCTCAGCCAGGCCCAATTGTTGGTCTTAAGCTGGTTTAACTGGTCCCCCCATGTTGCTGCGTTTAGCTTGGTAGCCAGCTGGTCTCTGGCAGTTTTTATGAAGTTCAAAACAGGGCACGTTTCTCATGAAAAATTGGTAATGTGAAAGCTGTCATGAGGAACCCAAGAATTCCTGGAGGAGGTGGTCTGAGTTCAGTTGCACTCAAACTGTGCTGTGATTCGTGTGAATGTGAAAGCAACATGGGCTGTTTCTCAATTCCAAAAACGCTAAGAGCGGAGACCGGTCTTGCCAGGGGACCTCGAAATAACGTTCTCGGAAGGACGTGAAGACAGAACGCATCCTTGTGAGAATTGAGAAAACATAGCCAGTGTGAAAGCCCTGACCTGCTAAAAGAAGTACTCAAAACTATGGAAGCTTCTTTCCGACACAATAAAAAAAATAAAGATCAAAAAGGTAATCAGACTTTTTGTTAATATATAAAGCAAGCATTTTCCCTCAGAATTGGACTTTATATCGTGCATTTCTGACTTTATAACTCACAATTGTGAGTTTATATCTTACAATTCTGACTTTATATCACCCAATTCTGACTAGAAATTGCTCAAGCTACAAAGAAACACTGAAGAAGTAGAGTATCCTAGAGTATACTAATTATGATTTTTTTTTTTAAATGCAACTTAAAATGTAAAAAAAAAGAATGTAGGTTTCCTGCTCTTGGTTGTAGATCTGTTCATTTTAGCCAAACAAATGTGATTATATATATATAAATATGATTATAAAATAATACTAATAATAGTACCCATACTACTTCTACTAGCTGCTACTACTACTACTAATTAATAAATACATTTTCAAATGTTAAAGCACCAATCTTTAATTAGGTAAACAACTGCAGGTTGCACTGCTGAAACCCGCTGGTTTATAAGCATTTTTCATTACACATTTCGGAAGATGGTTGCAAGTTAAGTGACCCGTGCAGAGATGACTTCTTGGGGAGCAGCACTTGCTATGCTATGAGACACTGAAAACTGGATCATGAACTGCTCAACAGATCAAAATGTCACGCTTAACTCATTTAAGTTCACATATTTATTTAATTAAATCGCAGACTTGGTGATTTGATAACCACGCTAAGCCATATTGCAATTATCCCTTTACTTAGATTAATCGTGCAGCCCTATAGAGTGTCCCTCAACCTCATGTGAAGCTCCACTTCAAGCTCTTGAGCATTGATACACATCTAAACCTGGCCAAGCAATAGCAAGCTCTCTTTCACACTGGCATACATGAACTTTGCCGTTCCAGTTGTGGTGAAGAGCAAGTATGTGCACATTTTCTACATATTTGTGGCGTGCAAATCAAAGAAAGTGGGTTTTAGTCTGTGTGGAGGAGTGTATTTAACAGTCAGTTTCCACCAGTTTCAACACATGGGTGAAAGAGATCATTCTTTTTCTCTAGCCTCAAGTCCTCATCAGCTATAAATATCCAGGGCGATGGAGAGGGAAATATCGAATAGTTTTCACTTACATTTTTTTTTAACCTTTCAGTCTCCCACACATTCTTTAGTGATACCATTTTAGCTCATTGTTGTTTCTCACTTTGTTTCTGCCATCCTCCTGTGGTGGTATCGCTTTATATCTCTCACTCCCGCGCCTTTCATATGTCCACCCATTTATATCGCTCGGTGTGGTTCCATACCCACTTTACTCCGCCCCTGACCATCCCTCTCTATCCTTCCCTGTCTTGCTCACTCTTTCTCTCTTTGTTTCTCCGGTTCCAATGCATTTCTAAAATTGATCTGACAGCAGAGTGATCCATCAAATGCATGTGCAGCCGAGCCGGACCAGAACGGCACCCTGCCTACAGCCCAACACTATTAACACGCTCACCAACTACTCACTCACTCAGATTACATCTGCTTGTTCCAGCAGAAAGAGAGAGAAAAAAAAGGGAGAGAGGGGAGGTCAGACAGGCAAACATAACTACATAGAGATGTAAGTGCATAACAGGTAAATAACAAAAGCAGAGACTAAAGATAAGGCCACTAACCAAGTGATCAAGCTCAGCCACCCCCTAATTTATATTTA
Source organism: Romanogobio albipinnatus (assembly GCA_023566225.1). Lineage (NCBI taxonomy): Eukaryota > Metazoa > Chordata > Actinopteri > Cypriniformes > Gobionidae > Romanogobio > Romanogobio albipinnatus. Next base: position 22,510,738 of record CM042241.1, read on the forward strand.
TATTCATTCATATTTAACCCGTTAACCCCTTATGTTTTGTTGATATAGAACATTTAAAAATAAAATATTTTGAATGTTTTCATTTGTATCAATCAACAGGTAGAACACATTTTGTTCAAAACATTCACGTCATTCATTTTATGTTTTGCAATGTTGAATACAGATCATAAAATCAGATGATTTGAGTTTATACACTATTAAGCTTATATTGTGGTGTATTGATTTAAACATTTGTCATACGTCTTTATTGATGGTAGTTGTTCAATAATTGTTCTCATTTTTTAAACTTTTGAAGCAGAAAACTGGCACGGCCTCCATCCCTATGCCCAAACGTCTTGTGAAAAACGGAAACAAAAAACGATGTCCTGTGTGTCAGGAAAGATTGTATTCTTTATAAATGGAGCTATGAGTCATACAAAGCTGATCCACAAACACACAAATCTTGTAAGGATGTACAGTAGCCTATCGCCCTCTGTGTTAAACCCTGCTATCCCAGCAATACACCAGCAGATTGTGCTAACCTGCCCTGCTAATGATGTTATAATACACTAAACTATATCGGGACACAGTCTGCAGAGACTTCAAAGTCCAGACACTCCTATTTTGGAGTTTCAAGAAACAAAGATGGAATACAGCAATTTTTACAGTGGAGTGCTCTATTGAAAAACCCTCGCACACATTTTTTATTCTCCTTACTTTTCAGCAATCAGTTCAGCTTCAGCTACTCCATCTAGACTTCTAGATTAGTTATGTTTTTATAAACATTGTTAGAGTTTTTATGAAATGTAAGATTACATTTTTTTTTTCACACAGCTATAATGATAACAATATACATTTGTAATAATAGTTCTAATTCACAGTCATATAATGCCAAATATAATCAAATTCAGAATTCTTTTTTTTTTTTAAGCAAATGAATGATAAAACCATTGACAACCAATCATAATCATAGATGGTCTTATTATAAGGAGATAAGGCGTGGTCAAAAATTACTCTGTACACAATTGGATAGTCCTCCAATCAGACCACGAGATCAACGGGCATCAATCCATCCCTTCTCTCTCTGTCATTGTGTTAAACCCGCCAATAGCGCGCCAGGTGCATAAGCCAGTCTGTGATTGGCTCCCGCAAATGTGTACCAGACGCAGTAGAAATGAATGTACAGGTTTCCAGCCTGAGCTGCAGGGCGAAATCTAATCGCCGGCAGATCAGGCTGGGTTTACCCAGTCTAGGTCGGTGGCTCTTCCAATGGAGAAAGTGCACATGATCCAGCTAACTTCAATCATGTGTGCCTTGATAACCAATCACATTACAGCCTTGACGTCATTGAATTGGATTTAGAGTGGTGCGACAGTCAATCACTGTTTGCAGATACCATAGAAATGAATGAGAAGTGCCGTACAAGGAATCATACCTGTCGCGCAATTGTCCGTGACTTCTCATATAATTTTTGTAAATGCCAACAATAGATAAATCCAAAACTAATGTTAAAGAGTAAACATGTTGAAGATTAGCTGATGGGCTGTCAACTTATTAAATGATAAGCCGTTTTAGTGAAGTGAAGCCACTCCTCCATTTACATCCATTATTAAAAAAATACAAAATACTAGCTCTGGTCTCCTTCCCTGCGTACCACAGCATACTTTTATTTTGGCTAACATTGAAGTCTTGCCTTCAGGTGTCTTTGTCATAATCCACTCGACTTTAAAAGAGCTCAAGCAGCAAACAACATGAAGTGTGACCTTATAACAGAATATTGTCATCTGTTGTTGTGGACGCTTGTTATCGTTATGGTTATCATTATATTAATCGTCATTGTCCTTGGTGTGAACAGGCCTTTTAGATGACAAACAAAATTCAAAAAATGCCCATTGCCTACTGTCAATAGTATAGATTAGAACGAAGCCCATCAGCTTACACAGAATTTACTTTTCAGCTTTTCTGTTGGTCAACGTTGTGAATCTGCATGACCAACTTGTTGCAAAATCTTTCACTCTCAAGCAAAATTCCCAATCACATGGATCTGCATTTCTACTGCAAAAATGCGCCAAATAATTGTAAATGTGACTGTAAGCTGCAAAATATCCCATGACTGAAACGATTCCAGGCCCGTCGTGACAAGGCAGGCAAACCAAGCAATTGCTTGGGGCCCCGAGCTGGCCTGGGGCCCCAAGACAACAACAGGTTAAGAATAAAATGCAACGACAAACTGTGTGAGCGCCCCTTTGAAAAGTCAATGCAGTAAAGTGAAATGACACTGTTATCGGGATCCCCCTCAAGCGGGCCCCTCTCAGTAGTCACTGACAGCAGCCAGCCAACCACGCGATCTCTGCTGCCGGCAAAATACAAAACCTCCTCGGCAGTCATCATGAAGCGGAATTATGCTTCAGGAAGCCAGAAAAGAAAAAAGAGAAGGGAAGAGGAGGATAAGAAAAAACAAGATAGTGGTACGTGATAAATTACACTGGATAAAATAGCTCTACTTGTCTTGTACAAAAATTGTGTAATTTTGCAGCAGGTATGGTATAAACATATGATGGAAAATGTTTTTTAACGGGATAAGGAAGACACAGATCTGTTCCAGAATCACTATTTATCATATTTAATGACATTGCTATAGCTTTGTAATAGGTTTTGATGAAAGTGGCATAGCATGCTATACTAACTATTTATGCTATGCATAAATAACCTGGAATAGTTAATAAAGCATTCTATATTAACTATTATTATAAACATTATTTAACCAGAAAGAAGCAGAGGAACATGATTTTTTCATAGCTTATCTTAATGTGCTAGTGTCTGGATATACAATAGTGACAGTTATTTGTATAAGTTACCAATGGATCTTGAACAGTTACTTTATTCTGTGTGGCAATTTTTACATTTTGAAGTACAGTATCAGGACAACGCACGTGTTTTACTGGTACTGTTTATTAACTATTTAACAAGGTATTATAGTCGTCTGTTGCAACTTTATAATAACCATCCAGATAATGTTTATAGACAGTTTGCAAACCAACTAGTAACCCTTAACTGTTAGGAATATCTGGTCCATCTATCTATGTAATGTTTATAGAATTTTTAATTTTTTAGAATTTTTTGCTTGGGGCCCCCAAATTCCTTCAAACGGCCCTGACAGATTCAAAATAACTCAAAACGATGATGTAAACTGTCTACATGTCATATTGCCCTGCAACACCTGCATAGGTTCCTCATCAATGGTCAGAAGTTCTTCATCCAATATAGCACATACTCCAAAAGTACAGGAATTCTGACAGTTGGCCTTCTAGGTTTTACTAGTACATATGTACAATGTAATAATTGTAGTTTGTCTTTTTTTTTTAAGACAATGAGTAAAGTAAATACAAATAAGACAAAGGTTGATATGTTTAATGTGAGTGTTACATGCTGTTCTATTTTTGATCATATGTTTTCCAAGTACTGAAAATAATACCTTTCAGCTTCCTCAGTTAATTACTACAACAAAAAAAAAGTGTGTGCATGTGTGCAAGAGAGAGATTGAGGGAGGCAGTGATGTGTCAACCCAGCAGGAAAGAAGAATCCACTAAGCAAACAGACCCGAAAATATCACATCGTCTTCCGCCTTTTCACTAAATCAATACCAGCACAAATATTACTTCAGTTTTGCGCTGCGACATTGTGTCACCCAGGCGCTAATGCTAAGCAGTATTAACAAATCGATACATCATTTAAAAAGGTCATATCAGTCAGGGATGTAATTTAATGCCAGGCAGCAGACAGCACAGATTTGCAGCTAATTAAATGTTGCCATCTCTGTACAAGCTCTCTAGCTTTTCAAAGGTGAATCAAGGCAGAGGTATCGACACTTCTAACTCTGCATAAACACAGGCGACAATCTTTCTGAAGTAAAGCCCCTCTTTTGTTAATCTGCTCCCTTTACTTCACGTTCAGCTCTTTTTGAGGTTCCCTCAAGGGTATCTCCATAGCAAGCTCAATCTTAATCAACATCTTACACTTTTAATTAGTGCCTTCTACTAGAACCGAAAAGCCAGTGCCAAGATTTCAAGTCTAATGCAGTTTGTCAACCTTCTGAGATGCACACTCGGTCGTATCACTTCAGACTGAAATGTTGTGTTTTAGATCAGAAAGCTTGGACTGGGATAGGAAATGGAGCAGGTGTCTTGTGCAATCCAGGCACAATTATGACATCTTTCATGGCGTACGTTTCACGAGTGAGCGCCGTGCAGTTAAAACATTAGCCGCCTGAACGCTCAAAGCTTTCCGCGACGATCCCTCGTCATCCGAGTAGGAGGATGAGGATGGATCTGACAGATTCATGTATTTGTGGCACGCGTCACATGAAATTACAGCAAGGAAGATACTAAATCATCTGGTAGGAAAACATACATTAGTAAGACTGATGGTGTGATTTTCTCTTCATTTTTGCTTCAGCATGAGATTTTTGGGGAGCATCTGGTTAAAAATAAGGCATTGCTTTTTGGTGAAATCACACACATGCAGGGGAATGAATAAACAATGTCTTTGTGCTGTTTCTAAATACCTAAAAAGTACTTAAAACAACTTAAATGTACTTGAGAAGCAAAACTGAATAAGATGTTGACAATTGTTTTGAGAGAATACTGTAAGGAAAATGGTTTCAGATGCTCCACTGACTTCAATATGATGGAACCGGAAGTGCTATTAGTTTTAGGACATATTCCTGCATGAAAATAAACTTAATATAATATTCTATTCTTAATATCAAGCAATTCTTCATGAATTATTTAAGGGGACAGCCATTGGTGTCCGAATTCCGAAACCATAGTGGACGTTATCGAGTGCATTCATTCTATCCCACATTGCACTTCTATAACAAGTGTATAACCAATGTACTCTCAACAGCCTTTTGAATTCACTCACTTGTTTTCATTAAAGGGATAGTTCACCCAAAAATGAAAATTCTGTCATAATTTACTTTCCCTCAAGTTGTTCCAAACCTGTATGAGTTTCTTTGTTCTGCTGAACACAAAATAATATATTTAGAAGAATGTTTGTAACCAAGCAGATAGAGCAACTATTGACTACCATAGAAGGACAAAAAATACTATGGTAATCAATAGTTGCTCTATCTGCTTGGTTACAAACATTCTTCTAAATATATTATTTTGTGTTCAGCAGAACAAAGAAACTCATAGAGCTTTGGAACAACTTGAGGGTGAGTAAATTATGACAAAATTTTCATTTTTGGGTGAACTATCCCTTTAACTCCTTCAAGTGAACTGTATAACGTAGGGAACAGTGATCAGGGTTTAGGAGGTGATTTTGGATTCAGCCACTGAGAAAGCAAACAAAAGTTCAAAACAGAATTAAGTCACAACACAACAAAAATACTCCCAACCACTAGGGCCAGTTGCAGAACAATAGTATCTGATCCATATGCATTTTGAGCGGGAAACTGGATTGCTGGCTTGTCATGCTACAAGTGACTGCCTAATAGGGGTGTGCCCTGACGCAGCCAGGGGAAAAAATAATACTGTAAACCTCTAAAATCACTATGACTTGTCTATACAAGGCTATCGGCTCCGACAGAGAGTATATTTAAATAATTGTTATAATTATAATAATTAGGGGTGTAATGGTACATTCGGTACATATCTCGGTTTTGAAGTCACGGTTCGGTACGGGTTCGGTACAGCAGTTTTACAAAATTGTTTTTTATTTATTTTTATTAAACAGTGGTTTACTGAAGAAAAAATGTGTCTGTCCTTAAATTAATTCAATTATTGTCATAATTCATGGATTCACTGGCTCATTTCTCTCTAGATGTGTGTTTGGTTGTGTTGGAGGCGTGGTCACTGATCAGCGATCATCAGCACTGTCAGCTGCACCTCATTCACCTGCCTATTTAATGGTCTCACCTGCTGTCTGTGTTTGTCGATCGTTACAGTCTGTCCCGGTGTGTTCCTGTGTTGTCATCTTTCCTGATGTTCTGGTGTGGATTCCGTTCCTTGAGTTCCCAGCGCCTGGTCTTGCCCATTGCGTCCCTGTGTCACGCCTCGCTGCACCAAGTCTGTCTTCCTCTGCACTCTGCCTTCATCGGATGTTCTTCTGAGACTCTTGTGTTCACGCTGTTTGTCATTCTATGAGTCTTTGTCAGTAATAAAGACTTATTCACTCTCGCAATTGGATCCTCATCTATTTCTGCTTATATCACCGTGACAATTATAACTAAAAGTTTCTTAAAGATATTGCTGTACACTATATAGGGAGCCCATTAATATAATATTAAAGGATTCATATTATTAATACAATTAATTAATATATTATATTAATAATATATTTATAATTAATTATCAACAGAGCCCAAACTATATTAGCTTAAATTCAGTTGCTATTTTTAGGTATAATAATCAGCACTCAAATAACAGTACGCAAACATGTTGACTTCACATAAGGCAGATTTTGCGATAACTTCTAAATGTAATAATAAAAAAAATTATCCAATTCGTTGTTGAAATATAATCGTTTGTATCTGTCATTTTCATGACAGGTTTATTTAAACATACATGAAATAATCAAGAGATCACTAACAGGTTAAGTAGAATATAATGAATATATAGTGAATATATTAAGTGAAAGAGTGAATTCTCTAGTGAATAAAATTCTGTGGACACTGAATGACTGCCTGAGGTAAATGTGATGCTACATGACATTGTTTAGTTTACAAGCAGTTATATTGAGGTCTTTCCACCGTTTAAATGCTGATTGAGCGATTACACCACATATGTGACAGTAAGTTGTAATGTATCCTCAACATACCTTCAGATGTTCATTCATGTTTATTCTTTAGGAAGAGATGATTGATCGCGTTCACAGATGATTGCGTTCACGTGTGCCGCTTATACTGACGCACCTATGATCAGTCACGCCACATTAAAGAGCGTCAAAATGGCATTTATCGTTTGAATTTCGTGATAAAAAGGACTGAATACTTAATATGTTTGTGTGGGAACTAGGATTGAAGTGTGTTCCGTGCTTAAAACAAGCCGACTGTTAACTGTTAAAGATTGCATTCGGAAACGAATACGAATACATGTTTTATCATATCATTTATCATACATTATTTTATCAATTTTTACTAGGCATATTTTTTCAGTGATAACTACAAAGAAAATGGATAGTAAAACCAAAGAGTCTTCTCAAGTAATTGTACAAACTTCCAGGTAAAGCCCCGCCCCATACAAATACATTTGAGATTGTTACAGATCCAGATATTGGCTCTGCTGCACACACCTATTGTCAAAGTAAATGTAATATGCGTTTTTTATTTTTTTATTTGAATATTGAATATTATTGAATTTGTGGACATGTATTTGTTCTTTACACATGTATCGAATGTCTTACTGTAGTAAGTAAGCAAGACATAATACACATCAGTTTAAACTTATCAATTGATTGCCCCTAGTGGTCAGATGCATTGTTGTTAGGGCTTTTTTTTTTTTTTTTTGCCAAGACTTAATACTATTATAACTCTTTTGCACCTATGGACAACCATAATTACATATCTAGACAAAAGCGCTAATAATTTTTGGCAAATGTGTGCGCTGGTAGAAAACAAAAACAATTAATCATGGTGGGTGGATGACGCAAGTGAAGTTTCCTACAGAGATTCCCATTTCAGAGCTGCCAGGATATCTCCTGTGAGGTAAGAGAGAACAAAATGCATTGGGAAATATGTTTCATGGTCTCTCACAATACGCAGGGGGCTTTCAACAAATACCTGAACATCCTGCCACTCAAGAGGGGATAAACATCCCTCAATTGTCCCGCCTGTTTTGTGCAGCACTGCCAAAGCGCACAAAGTGAGTCCAACTTAACTAGGGGAAAATTCACAAGTACTCCACCAAGCTGTTGCTACCTGCAGCCGTGCATCAAGCCTGGAGGGACCGGTGCCCGAGTTTTCCCCATGTGACCCAGTATGACGAGCCAAAATTGGAGTTTTCTGGCAGAAGCACCCTGATGTTTAAACAGTGGGTTCCTCCTCCCTGCAGCCACCCACCCTCGCATGCTGCTTTATTTGTGCACTCGGCACCATGTGTGTTGACAAGAAGCCAGATATTGTCTTCTGTTCTCTCTTCACTACCTGGGGAAGCTAATTAGGCTTCTATTTTAGAGGCTGCTAAGGGACAGGGACCACGAGCTGGAAAAAAAGAGAATGCTAATGCAAAATACGCCAGCACAGCATTGTGTGACAACTATGAAGGGTAATAAAAAAAGGCCTATATGGGCCCAGTGAACTACAAGAACTTAAGCGCCCCGATTGTCACAAGTTCGTTAGCTGATGTTTCCCAACAGCTACATCACCCAGGTCAACTGACTCTTTTCCCAGGTCTGTTTGTGATGCTATCTGTGACAGCGTAAGTCTTAGTAACTGCCTGAAATGCCTAGTGCTGACAAGCTTCACCCACTTGCTGGTCTGTCAATCAAATATGCCGTCCGGCTGACACACAATAGATCTCCACTCTGTATCTTCAAGCTACGGGAGAAGCTTGGTGGCATTCACTTAAATCCAAACCCCCATAACAGACATTACTACTTCAGGAGAGGCCAGCTGCCACAGCTGTGAATCGTTTCAGGTTGACACACTTCAGTATCCGAACACACAACAATTCTATGTGCATCTTTGCTGCACAACAGAAAAACAGCCCCAGGCATTTTTTTTTTCTTTTTGAACAAAACCCCATGAGTGAATAGTTCAAACGCACATTAAAGGTTTAATTGCTTCAAAGCAAATGCTGTGTTGTAGTACAAGCCCAAAGTAAGGATATGCATTACCATAGTACGTCAAACCATTCGGAAACATCAAAACAATGTAAAGTTCACGCAACTCAAACCATGATGTTTCTAAAAGGTCTTGCTTCACCGATGCACTGTATGGTACAGTTTGACCTTATTCAGAACAGGATGGCTAAAAGGGTTCTGACCTAGTGCAGGGACACGCTGTCAAAACAAGGAACCTCAAGAGGCAAAACAGAAAAGGCCTTCATGCCTTCATGCAGTATTAATGAGACCAAGTTGATTTCCAGCAGCTGCGGCTGGTGTTTCTCAAGAGTGGGGAAGCACAGATGCCACTTAATGGCAAAAAGTGTACTAGGATCTAAAAAAATGAATCTGCAATATTACTAGCAGATAATATTTCTCAAACTACTAAGTTTGTGGTAAATTTTCAAGAGACAAGATGTTTAATGTTAAAGTAATGTTAAATTCAGAATATCCTTATCACTTTTTAAAAAAAAATTGTTTTATGGAATATTGTTTACTATAAATAATTATTAATCATATTATCAATTTCATGCAGAAGGTTCGACCGTATTTACCATTGGTCAATCTGCTCAATTTCACATAAGGGGGAAACATTTCCAGATGCAGATTTGGCATTGGATTTAAGTTTTTCGCTGAATTTTGCTACGTTAACTAATTGAAAGTGTCTTCTCTGTTAGCAGTGCTTCGTGTAACACGACAGTGGACAATGGACTTTTTGTGACTGCACCTTTACTATTTCTGCCGTATTTTTCGACAATATAAAAGTAGTAAGCTAGTATGCCATTCTGAATTTAGCTTTAGTGTTATACTTCTGCTAATCACATATCTGGCTGTGGCTGAAATGAAATACTGGACTTACTGAATACTGTTGCCGCATACACTGTACACTGCCTTCTTTTCTTTTTTAAATAGCATGTACATGGGCATTATTCCACTGTATGGTGTCATATACTGTATATGGTGTAATTATATGATCTCCTAATTTCCCATGCTTAATTCAGTGAGTAGCATCCAGTTGTCATCTTGAAGATAAAATTGTATTGTATGTATATATATAAAAAAAAAAAAAACTGATCATGCTAAACTAATAGACTAAGCTGTTGGCTTGCTAACTTAAAGAAACTGATACATTTAATTAGACCATTTTCAGCTTTGGAAATGTATGGCCAGATTTATTAAACAGGGCCAAATAGCGTGAGTGCGCAATTCCAAAAAAATGCCAATGGGAGGGGAAAGTTCTGCGCGTGATCTAACGACGACACAGAAATTAAAGGACAGAGACGCAGCTGGATCATTTCCATAATGACCAAATTAATCTACCAGTTAGCGTCTGGTTTAAAGGTCCCATGGCATTGCATTTTTCTATTATTTTATAGTGTTTTCTGAGGTGTACTTATATTGTTAGTATGATTTTTACATCATAAAATGTCATAATTTAGAAATAAAAGGCATTTTTTCAATACTAATGTTTGCCCTGTGGCTGAATGCCCTGCTTCAAGAGGCGTGTCTGCTGTGAGACTTCAGTAAAAACGCCCACTGTTGTGATTGGCTGACATCTTTGCATTTTAAATGAGCGGAGGGGGCGTGGTTTAACGAGGCACGAGTAGGCACGAGTCTGCCAGAGACCGATGGACCTGTGTTCACTTCTCATCAGTTCTCAGCATGTCTCAGTTCAGGGTGAACTGTTGTAGTTACTAGAATATACTTCAGGTTATTAGTTTATTTCTGACTCACAAGATAGAAAACACGAAAACACCGTTCTGTCTGGAGAGAGAGAAGCTGCAGTGTGTGCGCGAATAATAAATAATTAGCTACACATAAAAAAAATCAATGATCACAGATCAGAAGGAACTGAAGAAAGACTTCTGTTTTCAGTTGTACATCCAAACACTGAGAAACTGCCTGCATTCACTCGTTCACAAGGAATGATCTCTCGAGCGTTTGCATGGGCGTGCCAGATTCTCTGGGCGGAGGAAAGGGTGGTAACCGTTCCTGCTTGGACGTCAAAACAGGAGACTTCAGGATTGGCTCGTCTGGCCTGTCATTTTCTCAAAGGCAGAGAGAGACAGCCAGAACTCGGGTTTACACCGATCAACATTTCTATCCACTTGGGGACAATATTCAGGCTAGGGGAACTCATATTAATGTTGAAAAACCTCATAAAATGAAAATTTCATGCCATGGGACCTTTAAGACATACTTTTTGGGGGTGGTAAATAATGGCACAAACATCAGTAAATTGACGAGCGCAAATCTTAGTAAATCACCTTGCATGATGTATTTAAATACTCTCCTCCTGTAAATTTTGCGTCTGAAAGGGAAACTCCAATAAATGCATTTGCAATTAGTTGCAATTAGCTGCAAAAATAACTGTGCCCACGCCGCTCTAAAGCGTGTTTTTAGTAAATCATGACAGTAGTTTTTTAATGCCAAAACAGGGTTGGCGCTGGCGCAAGCTGTTAGTAATTCTGGCCCATAATGTGATAAGCCATTTAAGCCATTTACAATAATTAACATTTTTAATATTAAGAACAAATAAAGAAAGATTATATGATTTCTAATCAGACACTGAAAAGAGTACCCATACAACATTTCAGAGGAAAGGGGGATCGGATCATGCACTTTGGAAATGGAAGCCACAGGGTTGACATTTTAGACACTCATTCACTACAATATTGAAATGCAAGTTATATATGATATCACTTTTTTTTTTTCATGCGTGATTGCCACATTTTGATGAAATTTTAGTGGAAGCCGTGCTTCCCATGCAGCCACTGATTTCCAGAACTCTCCATTCAGTCCTGGAAGTCTGCAGTCACGAGTTAGTGCTCAGATAAGAAACCAAGCGAGTCCAAGACAAAGAGGCAAAAGGACATAGCTCAAGAACTTAACGATAAGATAGCATGATAGTAACGGTTTTGTTACCTACAGACACTGCAATTGTTTGAACTGCCAGCTATCGAACTTGTTGTGCACCAGGCGAGTAAGAGGCATGCACAAAGCGTTTTAAAAAGATAAAGTGTTTTAGGAATCCTCATCTTTGTTCATTCAAGGGAAGCCAGATGGCTACAAACAGATACATACACACACATCCAATCTAATAGCACGTCTTGTCGTTCAATAGTTCATCTTGCTGCTTGTTCTTTCCCTCGCAACGCTTTTTGATTGAGCCTTACTTAGAAAGGAATACAGCAGACTGTGCAAACAAACTCAATGTGACCTTCGCCAAGTCATGGATCCAGCAAGTGCATGTATGTGTGTCTGTGTTATGAATGTAGGGTCTAGATGTAATCAGGTGACCAGAAAGGCGTGCAGCCAAAGCTTTACTGAAAGACATGAAATCAATGGGACAGCAGAGCAGCCTGTAGAAGGACGGTATTAAGATGGGTTGAGGTAGGGAGGTTTAGGCCCAGCTCAAGGCAGGTAAGAGAGAGGCGCAAGTGTAAATCTCATTCATTGACAGAATCAGCGCATACTCTTTATGATGTCGCCGAACATAGACGTTTTCTGGCTAGCGGTTAAAAAGATGTGCAAAAATTAGCTGTCTATGCTAAATAGGCCTATGCTAATGCCTACAGCCTTCTCACTGCACTTGCAAAACTGAAACTGTAAATTACTAATTGTTCTTACCCTCATTTTGTTCCAAACCCCTATGTTATTATTTTCACAAAGTGAGAATTATTTGAAGAATTTTCACATAATACTTTTCCATAAGATAGTCAAGTGACTTTATAATAGTAGTGTACATAATAGCTTTTTGGACTGAACCAGATCAGTGAACAAATCATTCTTTTGAGACAGTTCTTTCCAATGAACCAGATGAATTGGTTCACAAATTGTACTGAATTTGTTCATACATTTCAATTCACTGGCTCAAAGATATGGTCACAGCAGTTCTTACGTTAACAGCTCACTGAATGGGAAAATTATCAGTGAATAATAATTAAATTTCGGTTTGTTACCCGCACAATGCAATCTATCAAGAATATAGAGCACATAATAGCATAATATAATAAATAAATGATGGATGACTTACATTTGGTCAGTTTCTCACACAAAGCAATTTTTTGTCATTTTTGTAGCAGATGTGTTCACTCCATGAAAATGTTTCAAAAGCCAAATTTTGTGTTTCAAGAAAGTCATATAGGTTGAAAACAACAGGATGAGCAAGTACTGACAGAATTCAACATTTTGGCATAATTCTATAAAATCTTCCAAAAATCCAACTTAAGGTGGTTTCTAGTTTGTCCAAGCAAGTCCAGGGCTGTGTTTCTCAAAAGCATCAAAATCCTAAGAAGATTGTAGAAATCACTGGCACCAATGGGCTCTGCAATCTACTTAGGCTTAGGGAAACGCAGTCCAGGTTGTTCTACAGTACATAGTTGATCTTCTGGCCTGGATTCAAACTGGTGGGGTGGGGGGAGAGTTACAATGTTCCAAAAACCATCTTGGCCACTTTAGGCTGGTCTACAAGGCCTTTCACAAAGAAAAGCATGTTAGCACACCTATCTCTTTAGTTTTTCAGCCAGGTTTGGCTAGATGCTTTGAATTAAGTGGGAACCAGTGCTACACAAATCTTGCACTTACTGCACTCCTTCAGGAGGTCCTGGTGACGGCAGGATTTACTAAAATTTGCCACCTGTTTACCACCGTGGGGTGGATGTCTGTGAAGAAATTGGCAGCGAGGCTTAGTATCACGTCTGTCCACCTGGCACAGAGGCTGTTGACTGGACTGTGAAGACATACGTCAGACTACAGGTATTCACTGCAGACCCCCAAAGATAGACAAAGGATTCAGTACAAACTCCCCATCGAGAAGAACACTGGTGACCTTCATTGGTAGATTGCACATGACATAACAGCGACAAACAATCACAGCAGACATCTGAAACCAGTAGTTGGGAAGGATACCGCTTTTGCAGGAAGCACTAAATAGTTTTCCTGAATCATGGTAACACCAGTCAAGATTGGTACCAGTGTTTCCAAAGCTAAAATGTGGGGTGACAAGCTGAGGAAGGTATTTATTACCAATGTTTTCCCATTTATGGCCCACATTTTATTCTATTGGGAAGGCTGGAAGGGTGATATAGGTTGATCCTAAAAGGTAGTGACAGGTAGGGGCCAAACAATATAGTATTCGGTTTGAGGGCTTTAATAACTTCTTAGCTGAAAATTGAATTTGCATGCTTCCCAGTATACAACCCAATCTAGCTGGGATTTGGTGACCTTCAAGAGCAAGTAAGAGATTAATGAGTGTATTTGTGAAGTGCCAGGAGAGGGTCATCAACAAATTCACTGTTGAATAATGTTTTATTGTTGGTTGATTGTTCTCTGCATTATTATTTTTTTCAATTTCCTTTTCTATAGCAAGTAATGCTTGAGTTGTGTGAAGGCGATGTGTGTGTGATTTTAAACAGAACCTTTAAAATAGGCCAAAAATATGGTTTAAACACTTTTCTACTTTGTTCTCTCAAGGGAACACAAGCTGTTGGCTTTTGCATTCCATAAATAATGTCATAGCTCTTTTTACGCACTTCACAGTCAACTCAAAATGTGAAGGCCAAACATAGCTGTATCCCACTCACTCCCAACATACACATGCACACACAAACACACTTACTGTACACATGAATTCACACTTTGATGGGTGATCCCAGCTAGCATAACTATGTTGTAAAACCCTTTTTTTATTTTAAGTTGGGAAAAGGTTGTGATAACGGTTTTATCCTATTTAATACAGCAGATGTCTCTTTTTTTCACGTGATAAATACATAAAAATTCACAATATTGCAGAAAAGTTATGACGTTAGTAGCGCATTTTAAGAGCATCATTGCCACGTTCAACCTGGTATGGCATATGCTGTCATCAAAATGTTTTTGCCACATACATCTTGAAGTAAATGGCTTAACGATAACATAAAACCACAATAGTGAGCGAAAGAAATAATGAAAGGGATGAAAATGAGGGATGAGACTTTAGTCTTTTTATCCTTCTTCATAATAATTTATCATTCTGAATTCAAATTATGTCAAATAAATCTGAATAACTGACATATTGCCAGCGCTCTAGTCTTATTTTTTGTTTTAATTAACCTGTTAACATTTATATGTAATGACTCGCATACATTATTTTCATAACTTTTTTGTATAAGTCATTGATATAATTTGTCATAAGGTAAATGTTTCTTTCCTCAAAAAACTTTTGTGCACAATGATGTATTTTACTATTTGTATTTTAACTGTTTAATGTTAATGATTTTGTTTACCACAATTGAAAAAATGGCCTTGTGTGCCCAATCAAAATCTCTTCTATTCACAAATAAATAATTTATACATAATTAATTAAATAATTTAAATTAAGAAGTACTTTTACTAATAGTATCATTAACAAACTCACTTAAGAAACACACACTATAGTATATATATATATATATATTGCCAAATGTTTTGGGATGCCTGCCCATGACATCCCATTCTTAATTCATAGGGTTTAATATAGAGTTGACCCACCCTTTGCAGCTATAACAGCTTCAACTCTTCTGGCTTTCCACAAGGTTTAGGAGTGTGTTTATGGGAATTTTTGACCATTCTTCTAAAAGCGCATTTGTGAGATCAGGCAATGATGTTGGACGAGAAGGCCTGGCTCACAGTCTCCGCTCTAATTCACCCCAAAGGTGTTTTATCGGACTGGGGTCAGGACTCTGTGCAGGCCAGTCAAGTTCCTCCACACCAAACCCACTCATTCATGTCTTTACGGACCGATGCTTTGTGCACTGGTGAGCAGTCATGTTGGAACAGGAAGGGGCCATCACCAAACTGTTCCCACAAAGTTGGGAGCATGAAATTGTCCAAAAATGTCTTGGTATGCTGTGGCATTAAGAGTTCCTTTCACTGGAACTAAGGGGCCAAGCCCAACCCGTGAAAAACAACCCCACACTATAATCCCCCCTCCACCAAACTTTACATTTGGCACAATACAGTCAGGCAAGTACCGTTCTCCTGGCAACCGCCAAACCCAGACTCGTCCATCGGATTGCCAGAAGTGTGATTTGTCAATCCAGAGAACACGCCTCCGCAGCTCTAGAGTCCAGTGGCGGCATGCTTTACACCACTGCATCCGATGTGAGTTACTGTTGTTCCCAAATGCTTCCACTTTGTTATAATACCACTAATAGTTGGCCGTGGAACATTTAGTAGTGAGAATTTCAGGAATGGACTTATTGCACAGGTGGCAACCTATCACGGTACCGCGCTTGAATTCACTGAGCTCCTGAGAGCGACCCATTTTTTCACAAAAATTTGTAGAAGTGTCTGCATGCCTAGGTGTTTGCTTTTATACACCTGTGGCTATGGAAGTAATTGGAACACCTGAATTCAATGATTTGGAGGGGTGTCCCAATACTTTTGGCAATATAGTGTATTTTGCCACATATACACAAAGTGAAATTGCAACTAAAATGCAGCAATGTGTAATACAAAATTTTTGTGCAATGGTTGGGCTATTCCAGACATTTTAACTGACTTCAGTAAATAATTAATCCTGGATGGGTGTCTCTTGCTTCCTCCCTCTTCCTTTCTCTTATCCTCTCACTCCTCCCTAAATTGATGTTGTTTTGAACTGGAGCTGTTTATCTGCCGAGTTAGTTTAGTGTTTTTCACATAACGTGGCAGAGAGGAGGAAAGAGAGAGTAAAAGAGAGGATGTATGGCACTTTATATAAGGAATCACCCTCACTTCACCCTTTTCAAAATACACAAACACACTCAGCTGAGGAGTGTCTCATTCTAGAGAAGTGTCATACACTACATTGGAGTTAATTTTTGCTGCACTAGAGCAGCAGCTCTCCAAGCAAAATTATATTTTGAATAATTGTCATACCTCTTCATTAGATAAATAAGCCATCTGCAAACAGAATCTCCCGTAGAGTAGCTATGTGACCTAGCTGTGAAAATGTCACTTGTCAATGATTGTCACAATGTCAAGATTGCAGATAAGATACTCAAACCGGATATTTGCTGACCTTAGACAGTTTAAGGGTCATCATCTTAAAACAGGGCAAACATGGGTCAATCATATCAAATGCTTGATACTATGATGCTCCTCCACAAACAAAATGAGCTGATGGGAAGCCACAATTACACAATAATCACCTGACTTGCAGAAAACCAGATAAGGGCTGAGTTGTTGGTGTTAGCTTGTCTCCCATCCAGATCAGGCCAGTCTGTTGGCTAAGGGCTGAGTTGTTGGTGTTAGCTTGTCTCCCAGCCAGATCAGGCCAGTCTGTTGGCTAGTTTTTGAGGAGTTTTGGGAACTTTTCAGTTGGCTTCCAAGCTAAATCAGCTAAAAATCAGCCATTCTGGGGGTCTAGAGTAAACTAGCTCACACCAGCAAATATCTTTACACTCATAAACATAAGGTTCTTTACTGGCATCTGTGTTTCCATGAAGATTTTTTAACATCCATGGAACCTTTCCATCGCACAAAGTTCAATTGATTCATTAGTGGAAAAAGGTTATTTAAGGAAAAGTGGGTAAGACAATATAGTTCTTCCATGACATAATTAAACCATTATTGTTGATTATGTTCCTTGATGATAATGATTTTAATTTCGGTTAATGGGATACATTTTTAAAAAAAAAAATTGTGTGTGGAGAAAGGATAGCTTTTCTTTTTTAAGTCCAATTCACACTGCACCGACAGATTTTGACCAATGGCAACAGACACTTTGTTTGTTTGTTTTTTTTTCAGATCAGTGTGTTGCCGTCTGTTGGCATTGATCGGCACTTGTTGGCGTTTGTCTGATTGTGGAATGTCTAAGAAGTAACATACTGTAATCTGGCGATTGTCGGTGTTGGTTGGCATCTGTTGGCACAGTGTGAATTGGCCTTTAGTCTAAATAGGCAAAACAAGCCTAGAACAGTTCATAAATTTGTTTATGCAATGTGAGCAAATCTACATTTAAGGCCACAATTTACGCATTTCGTTCATTTTGTCACTTTAATGACGACGCCAATGACAAGCAAAGACGGCTTTCTGTGGTATCGCTAATACAGAAAGGAGTGCTATTACGCATCTCCGGAACGAGTACAGTATATCTATATCAAAACATAGGCAAAGAAAAAGCAGAAATAAGTGGTCTCATTTGTAAGCAGATGCATATGAAAACTAAAGTGGTCATCAAGAATGAACATAATACAAATAAAAATGTCCCAATGTTACTGAATGAAATGTAGACCCAGGACGAGCTATAGGACTATGCAAGCTTTGGGGATGTTGGTGGACTCGATCTTCTCCATCTATGTTTTGATCATCGTTCTGATCTGATCCAGATGTAGTCTTTAACAACTTGCTTTTCTCAGCTTTTTGCTCAAAATGTTACTTTTTTTATTAACTTACCTACAGTCAAGTGTTGATAAGACAAACATGCATAAAGCTGGAATAAAATATAAACAAATTAAAAGCAGATGGTCTGTTCTTTCTGTTGATATAGTGCATCTTCAGATATTCATACAATAAAATATTCTGGGGGCCATGACATTTTTGTGAAAATGACCAAAAACGCTGGTGGTGGCTGGTAACTTTTTATTTATTTATTTATTTATTTTTTAATGATGGCAGGGAAAGAGTTAATAATTTTAGTTTAATTGTGCAGGGGCATTTTTCCCCCCGTATCATAAATTTGGGAGGCATTTTTGTTCATTTTGTTTTGCTGTCCAGAGGGATTTTCTTTTCAGTTGGTCAGGCTAAACACCAGCTTGGCCAAGTCTGGAGACCAGCTTCAACAGTCTTAAAGTTATAGTTCAAAATAAAATGAAAATTCTGTCATCAATTCCTTAAACTTATATTGAAATAACACATGCATGACTTTCTTCTGTGGAACACAATAGAAGCTATTTAGTAAATTACATACAGTATTTAAATAAATATTATTTTTGGGGGTGAACTATCCCTTTAAGGCTACTGTCTATATAGCGAGAAGGGCAGTTCACTGGGTTTTTGGAACAGGGCTAATGTATACAAAATACACGACAGAAAAAAAAGAAAAAAAAAACATGTCTCACACTGACCTATATGAATGCATCACAGAGCAGCGGCTGTCAGACATGCAAAAACTCGTAAACACACAAGCGGTTTGTTTATGTGAGTAAAACTGGCACTCACTGTGCAAAATCCCCCATCAAGTTAACCTGAACCTCATAACTCAGAATGTATGTGTGTGTGTGTGTGTGTGTGTGTGTGTGTGTGTGTGTGTGTGTGTGTGTGTGTGTGTGTGTGTGTGTGTGTGTGTGTGTGTGTGTGTGTGTGTGTGTGTGTGTGTGTGTGTGTTTGTGTGTGTGTGTGTGTGTGTGTGTGTGTGTGTCAGAGAGAGAGAGTATGCAGGCAAACCATTCATTAAAGCATTTACATAATTTATCTGCTCACCTAGGCCCGTTACACAAGCTTTCATATCCAACAGTGTTGAACACAGTGTGAGTGTACGCGTCCACATACACATGCAATAAACGATAATGCAGATTAAGTCTCCAGTGATGTCAGAGAAAGCATAATTCTTCACCTCATTTCCTCTATAAATTTAGTGTGAGTACATCTTTATAGCATTCAATGTTGAAGAACTAGTCTCAACTCATCCGGTTTGGTCCTTATATAGAGTGCAACACAGGGAATTTGATTTTTAACAAAAAAATTTAAACCTTTGAAGACAGACCTACTGTGAGTTTCGAGGTTGTTAATCGATGGGGTATGCTTTAAAACCCTCCATTCATATTATTGACTCATATTATTTATTTTTTCAAAATAAACGTGTTTAACAGCTGATTTTGTGGTGAAAAAATATGCACATTTTGCAATAAACTTAAAATGTATTGTTTCAATAGATATAATCAGAAGCTTTTGAATATTAGTTTTATATTTCTCCATCTATTATGTCCATTTGATTATGTCATTCGCAATGCAACATGGGATTGTCGTTCTTTTCAACAGTAAAGTTCACAGTCTTGCACTTTTGTCTTTTCTTTCTATTTTTAAAGACCTTTTTTCTTCACATAAAAAAAAAATGATGATTGTGATTTACCTTGTAGCTGGTTGGCTGGTTAGCTGGTTCACTATGGGAAAAAATACTTCCAGAACCAACACAGCTGAAATAATGGATGGAATTTGAATGATACCAAATAATTTAGATATACAAAGACGGTGCATGTGCAATATGACGGAATTAACCCTGCCTTATAAATAAAAGAGCAATTGGAAAAGTCAGTGCGTCACTGCAGCTGCCTTTAGAAGCTCTGGTTGCTATAGAAAGTTTTATTTTTATTTTTTTATGATTTGAGTGTTTAGAAAACAAAATGTATGAGACAGTTGTTGTCAGGTCCCATTGGTGGTTTTAAATATGAAGTTTAACCATACGCTTGGTGAACAGCTTTGTAGAATTTGATGCTTCCCAATTCAAATAGATAGGAGCTGCCCGAGAGGTGTTTCAAAGATGGCCGCCGAGTTAAATGACTTGCCTTAAACTTAAAGGGACTTTGATGATACTTGTGTATGTAAATTTCAGCATTAGCATAGTAGCATAATTTGTATGTGCAGCTCGGCATATGAGCCTTGAACTTTTGGTTTTGCACTATTTTGTAACACTGCCTGATCTGTTGTTTCAGCCAAAAAAAGAAATGTCTGAAATGGACTAACAACAACAATCTACTAGAGACGGTAACAACAAAAGACGCCCGCATTGATAGGCACTTGTGTGAGGGAATTAAACAAGTACAGACATTGTAATTGCTCATAACTTCTGCCGATAAATGGCACAGACACTGGACAAGGATGAAACTTTCCAGTGTGCCCACTATCAAATGGAGTATAAATTGAAAGGCTATGTGTTCAGTTGGTGAACAGTGTTGTTTATTTGTCTGATTATTCTAAACATAATGATTTTTTTATTTATTTTTTATTTTAAGATTGGTACTAATTGTTAAACATCATAAAACCAGCCAATCAGATTAAGTTTTACTAGCTCAAGAAAGTGTTTACCAGTTTGGAATATGCAGGTTACCAGTGTGGAATATGCATTGGACTGTGGGTGACACAACTAAACCTGCCCTCTCGATAGTTCTATTATGTACCGTTGAAAAGTGAATAGATTTATTTGGATGGTTTAAAAGAAGCCATTTAAAAAGATGAGTCACGTTGGGGCCGATGGACTCATGGGCAGCGCGCCAACAAGTAGCGCAGTTGTGCTTCAGGCGTCCAGAATTCTAGTCCCGGCTCATGGACCATTCCCGATCCTGTCCCCCAACTCTTTCCAACTTTGCTTCCTGTCAAGTAAAAATTAAAAATAACCCAAGTTGGGTTAAAAATGTACTAACCCAGCTATTGGGTTGTTTTAATCCAGCATTTGGGTTGTTTTAACCCAGCGGTTGGCTTAAATGTTTGCTTAAAACAACCCAATTGCTGGTTTAGTCCATTTTCAACCCAACTTAAGTCATTTTTAGCCCAGCATTTTTTAGAATGTAAATGTCCTAACAAAGGTAAAAATACCAAAAATAAATCTAAAAGGCAAGTCACTTATATTTAGTCAAATGCTGCTGTTCTATGTTTTATTACGTACACTCTAAAAAATGCTGTGTTAAAAATAACCCAAGTTGGGATGAAAATGGACTAACCCAGCGATTGGGTTGTTTTAACCCAGCAATTGGGTTGTTTTAAGCAAACATTTAACCCAACCGCTGGGATAAAACAACACAAACGCTAGGTTAAAACAACCCAATTGCTGGGTTAGTCCATTTTCAACCCAACTTGGGTTATTTTTAACCCAGCATTTTTTAGAGTGTAGTTATATGAATATGGCTGTGATCTATCTTTTCGTTGTATTTACAGTAATATTAAATAATCCTACATTTAAAGGGGCTATATGCAGAATTCAGAAACCCTCGTTACACTCTAAAAAAAAAGGTTCTATATGGCACAAAAAATGGTTCTTCGTCGTAATCATAGAGGAACCACTTTTGGTGCTATATAGCACCATATCTTAACATGTTATGTATATGGTAGCGGTGCTATATAGCACCTTAGTTAGCGGTGCTATATAGCACCTTAGTCAAAGAACCGGTGAAGAACCTCTGAGGAACCACTGAAGAACCACTGAAGCACCAAAATTGGTGCTATATAGCACTAAAAAAGGTTCCCCTATGATTACGAGCCAAGAACCATTTTTGGTGCCATATAGAACCTTTTTTTTTTTGAGTGTATTAGCGGCACCAGTGGCCGTTAAATGAACTGCAGCCAGCAACTTATTGCTCATGCTCACACTCGTGCACACGTAATGTACCTAGACTGGACATGATTCAAGTCCCTGATATACTCACAGTGAAGTTCTATTTTGTTATTTGCTCAGAAGTAAAAATAAGTTTGAAATACCTTTGCAGCGATATACTGTTAACGAACATCCCAGCACCGTCCTCACTGCTGAGAGCGGCATTTACATAAATATGTGCTGTATGTTTTACTCTCAAAAACTAAATAAAAACACACAACAATCACAGTTGTAAGAAAGCAGAAGTTATGATAGCATCTGATCACAGTTTATGTTTGCACAAGCTCTACAATTCAACGCCATTGTGTCGACAGATGAGATAATTATTTAAAATTACACTGCATGACAGGTTGATTATAAAGAAGGCCTATATATAGTTGAGACTTTATACTATATAGATCTGGTTGTGTCAGACTATAATTTAAATTAATCCCTTTTCTTTGCATGACACATTGACATTCCAGTACAGAATGGCTATTTTAGCATTATCCTGAACATTACATTTGTTTCATGTGTCATAAAACAGAAGAGAGACTCGGAAACACACCTAAACGTCACATTCTTTGAATTTCCCGGCAAAAATGTCCCAAGTCCTTCACAACAACCAGTCTATATGCTTTCATAGACAAGTATGGGAATGTCTTGTTTTTTAAGCTCCGTTACTATTCACACATTGGCAATATAAAAAGCGATTAATACATGAAGATTCTTACATATTGCCCCTTTAATGCTAAGATAATTTAGGAAAAATTCTAAGATAAAGGAAAATGTTGCTCAGATTAAATTATACTGTATATGATATCATTGCATATTTATCATGAACCCCTTAAGCCTCGTCAATGTAGTTTGTTATTTATGTCAGTAGCCTGTAGGAAAGCTATACTAATTGCTTGATTATTTTTATCTAAATTATAAGTAATACATTTAACAAACAAAAAAATAGCTGGTAGCTTGGCAAGCAAGAGTTTAAAAGTATGATACATAAGAGAAACCATATTGCTCTATCAAATTTTCTATTTTATTCGTTTATCAGTTTATCTATGTAATAAGCAAAATAAATGTAAATTGGTACCCTGACATACAGCAGAGTAGCAATGGGCGTATTGTCTTCTTTTACAAAATATTACATTAAATCAATCTGAAATGCACATCATCATCATATATGCTATCAGCACATAAGTGATCTGAATGTGTGCACGTGTTTAAAGACCCTATAGCATGTGAATATGCACGTACGTGCTTTCTCCAATGGTGAAGACGGTGATTGCTGCTTATTTATGATAATGAAATATTCGTGCCCTTCAGAGGAAGCAGGTCAAATCCCCTTTGCACCAATGATGAAGACACACCTCCCACACTGTGAAATTACATAAAACATGCAATATGACAGAATCAAATATACATAATGGGATTTTTCCCATGAGGTTGAGGTTATGGTGACGTAAAGGACAAGCGTTTCATCAAGTCACCCGTTTAACAAATAATATTATTAACTCCTTCACCACCAGCGTTTTTGAAAAACGTTTCACAACGTTTCATGACTATTTCATGAATATTTTGTTCTATGAATATCTGAACATGCAAAAACAGAAAAAGAATGTTTTATTCTAGCTTCATGCATTTTTATCAACACTTTAAGTTTCACAAAAAAATCTACATTTTGAGCAGAAATCTGAGAAAATCACATTTTTGTCAAAGACTGTCTGGATCGGATTCAGAACGATAATCAAAACATAGATGGAGTAGATCGAGTCCATCAACACCCCCAAAGCTTCACAGTACTGTACCTCTTCCTGAGTCGAAATTTCATTCACTAACATTATGCAATATATACAGAGTCTTCATAATGTGCTATTTCTGCTTCTTCTTCACACGTCTGATGTGTAATGTACCCCCTGTTAAACAATGGAAACACGGAAAGCCGGAGAATTCTGTCAATGGCGGAGAAATGTTGTCTCATAAATTACGGAAAATTCTGTCAATGGCAAGGAAAAAGTTAATAATATTAATTTAAAGAGTGAAATTCACAAATAGGAAATACTTTCCTACACACATATCTCTCTCACTCACACAAACATTTCTGATTGCAGTAGCATCAATCAGCAGTTGGTTGCGTGATACGATCTATTAATTTGCTTTTGTTTGATATTCTCATTATGCCACGATGTTAATGAACACAAACATTGCATGCTGTGTTATGCAAATGGCCCCTAACTCTCCCCACCTCCAATAGTTTGTTCTCATTTAAGGGGGCCAGAGGTCACTGTCTTCTTGTATCGGAAACACCATCTGACAAGGGGACTCGACCTGCTGTTGTCTTACAAATGAAGAGAGAGAAAAGCTCAGCCAGAGGAACGGTTCTCTGTTTAATTAAAGTAACGATTTTATTATCAATCAAAATTGGCATTTGAGAAAGAGTTGAAAACAAGACTCTCATTCACGTGAATCTTTTGTTTTTTTTTTCTGTTTCATATATTGATTTATTTTATCCCCCATTTTATAGCATCAAAAACAGAAAAAAATCTATATACTGTATGAAACATTAAATTCATATGTAATGAATTCCCATACAACGACTGTATTGAATGATAAATGTTATATACATTATAGGAAAAGCAACAGGGAATGTGTCAGTTTTGTAATGCAGTAGCTACATTTTTTACTTGAAATGTTGGAAAAACTGAACATGCTTGTGTTTTATTTCTACAAAAAATGAAAATGTAGGCACTGTAGGAAGGATCCAAATATACAATATTAAATACAAAATGAAATAAAGACTGTCACTTCTCACTTATCAAAGCTGGGAGGTTGGCCTCTACAATCGTTTTTTTTTTTTTTTTCTTTGGTCCATGCACCGGATTTAATTGTTTGTACACAACGTGCACAAACTCTGCATTTCACCCTACACCTATTGTCCCACTTTCTCCATGGTATACACCTATACCAAAAAAGCTCTACTAAAGCCCACGTGCTTCAATACTCATTCATGTTTGTGCTGAATTTTGGTTTCCTCCAAAATAATATACCTTTCTGATAAATGGCAGGATGGGAAGTGATAGTGAGGACAGGAATGTTGAAACGTTGAGCTCTGAAATAGTTCTTAATAAGTGGCCTGTTTTAATATGTTAAAAGCCATTGGGGCATGGCAAAAATTTGCCAAATTCCAAGCAAACTAGGGATGTGCAAGACTAGTCTTTATATTTTTACAAAGGCATGTTTAAAATAGTACATTCTTCAATGCAGCAAAATACAAGCATGGTGAGGAAGTGTTTTTTTAGAATTTGTATAAAATTTGTCCAACTGGCATATAACAATTAAGCTTGTTTATAGGCTTGTTTTACTACCGGTTATGAGGGACAGTAACCGGTAAAACATTTTATACCAGTTTAAATGGGAAACATTACTTACTTGACAGCAACAGAACATATATCAATATTATAACATATGGAATACCCTTAAATAATGTATAGTTGCCAATGCATGTCAAGCTATTCCTGTGATTTTGCTGTCTGTAATGTGTATACTTTCCAAGAAGTGCATTCATATACAGTGCAAGCGGTGGACGTGATAACAAACAACAATACCTTGACATGTGCTGACTTATGTTAACTAACTTTTATTTGAGGATGTCTGTTTATAATATTGAGGTTGTAATTATTGGTCCTGCACTTCCTATTGATTCAGTTGATTTTAATATGTGCCAACGTTAATTAAGTGATCATTAATGTACATGCATGTTAATGTGGGTTATGTTTATGAACAATGATCATAATGCAAGTCAAGCACTGTGCATGTACATGACCTATTTTAGCAGCATTCTGTATGGACTTTGACTTATAGATTAAGTAGGACATTTCTTTTTTTTTTTACTGTCTTCTGGGGGTTTCGACTAGTCGACTAGTCAGTTACAAAATTTCAATTTAAACATTATGGGGCACTGTGGGGCACATCCCTAATGCAAACCAAATTAGTGAAATAATTTAAAATTCACTCATATGTTCAGTTAATTGTGGTATTATTATTAAACATCATTTTGATTTAAAATCATTCAAATTTACATGTAATATTTTATTCAGTATATTAAGACCCATTTGGTGGGGAATTGAAAATGTAGGCACTGTAGGAAGGATCCAAATATACAATATTAAATACAAAATGAAATAAAGACTGTTACTTCTCACTTATCAAAGCTGGGAGGTTGGCCTCTACACTAGTTTTTTTTTTTTTGTTCTTTGGTACATGAACCTGATTTAATTGTTTGCACACAACGTGCACAAACTCTGCATTTCACCCTAAAAAACAAAACAAACAAAAAAACACATTATTGTCCCACTTTCGCCATACAGCACACAACAAGTTAGATAGAATTGTGTTTCACATTCCAAGGAACTACACAACAGGGGATAGGGACAGATGGAGAGAGAGAAACTTCCTACTGCTTCCTCAGCTTTGAATTAATAGAGCAACAGGACATCAAACCCACTCGCAGCTCTGGGATAAAACACAGACTCACTCCCCAGTCAGTTATCAACGCTTTGTGGATTGTAGGAAACTGCACTAATAATGTTCAGCAACTCAGTCATGGTCCCTAATTAAAATACTTCCCAGTGGGAGTACACAGGATTGGGACAGAGAAAGACAACTACGAGGAGAGACAGACAGAGAGTGGGATGGACACATAAAGAGGTGGAGCCACAGCTGGAATGCTCATGCTGCCAGGAAGAGACGTGAAATATGAAAAAGACTAACTGGGAAAAAGATGGAGCAGCATAGGAACATTAGGTGTATGCGTGTATATAAACTGTAAAAAAAAAAAAAAATACATATACGCATATAAACATATACACATATACACACATACATACATACATACACTGGTAAATATGATCAAAAATATGATCAAAGATTGCTGTAAAAAATAAATCTGCATTGTTTATCCTTTTGATCTTTCATTCAAAACATCATCGCAAAAAAAATCCAACCGTTCATTGAAGTAAAATTGAAAGTCGGGGGTAAATCACATTATGAAATAAATTATATTCTCCAAAACACGTTGGCCATAATTGGCACCCTTTTATGAAATACTTTTTGCAACTCCTTTTTGCCAAGATAATAGCTCTGATTCTTCTTCTATAAAGCCTGATGAGTGTGGAGAAGACCTGACAAGAGATTAGAGACTATTCCTTCATACGGAATCTCTCCAGATCCTTCAGATTCCCTGCTCCATGTTGGTGCTTATTCTTCTTCAGTTCACCCCACACATTTTCTAGAGGGTTTAGGTCAGGGGACTGATGATGGCAATGCCAGAAGCTTCATTTTGTGCTCAGTGACACATTTTTGTGTTAATTTCGATGTTTGTTTCAGATCATTGTCATGATGGAAGATCCAACCACGGTCTATTATAAGATTTCTAGCAGAGGATGTCTGTTTTGATTTTTTTTATCTGTTGGTATTTGAAAGAATTCATGATAACATGTATCTGAACAAGATGTCCCTGACCTCCAGCAAAAAAAAAAAAAAAAATGTAACCCTTTCACACGTAAGTTTAAAATACTTTTTTTTTTTTTTTTAAGCTTTCGGACTCAACTAATGTTTACAATTCTCCAGCTGTGATCCTTGGAGAGTCTTTGGCCACTCGATCTCAGATTTGTTAGTTGATTGGAACTTCTTAATTATTGACCTGATGGTGGAAATGAGAATTTCAATGCTTCAGCTATTTTCTATTTTGTGAAACTCAATGTGACACGCAGGTGATGCTCATCTGAAATCACGCCACCGGCCCTGCTTGTCACACTCATATTTATACTCCGGTGAAACAAAAAACGTCATGTCAAACAATTTCATGTTTATAGTCACCCTGGTGGGCTACAAAATGTAAATATTTCTGGGAATATACTTCATAGATATTTTACTCATGAAAGATTCTAGGGATGCCAATAATTTTGGCCAACATGTTTTGGATTTCACAATGTGATTTTTTCCCCCACTTTCAATTATTTTACAAGTATTTCTATGAGCCTCTTTGCCAATGGCACCAAAGATATGTGTGAGTGTGTATTTATCTGAATGTGTGTGGTGTACAAGGGCAGCAGATGTGTTGATAAATGTGCTGCCATCAAGGCTAAAGTATGATGTGTCATTGAAGACCTAGTGATCAGACGTCCTCGAAGACGCTAAAGGCACCCATAGGCGTCACTATATCGGCACGCTGGGGGCTCCATTCATTTCAGTTGTTTACCCAATGCATCAGATCAAGACGCATTTTATTATTTGCATTTGTAAAAGCAGACATGATTTTATTCATATTTAAAGGTTACTTTTATATTTTGGAGCAGCTAACCCAACTCCTACCCTAAACCTACCCACTCTTAAACAATATAAAACACATAACAGGCAAATACATGTACAGTCACGTCTATTTATTGTAAAAACTGACCAAAAACAGTATAAAAGTATTAACTCATGTTGCATATCCAAGTCTTCTGAAGTCACACGATGTCTTTATGTAAAGAACAGAGTTGATCTTAATGTTTTAATCGCTTAGATGATTATCCCGCCACTCCGTTAACGCACTCATTCAAGACACACGAGTGCCAATGACATTTTACAATCAAAGCTGATGTAATGATGCAATTGGTCACGAGACATACAAGAGCCAATGCAATTTCAGTATCAAAAAAAAAAAAAAACGTAACGGGCGGCCATATTTGAAATGTAATGTGTTCATGATCTTCGGCTGATGGAGACGCTGATCGCTTTTGGGGATTTCCTTCACACAAATCAATCGCTTGACCTTTTTGGATAAATTGTGCATGCAGTCGTATCTGCCTGTTATATCTGTGTTTTATATACCACACAAATGGGCATGTTTAGGGATGGAATGGGGTTGGGTTACATGTTAAAACATGCCTAGATAGCATAAATGAAATTATGCTGGCTGTTTAAATTGAGAATCACAGTCCAACATGTCAATAATGGCAAAATCATAACCCAATATATGATCATCATGACGATTCCCATGCCCAACGTGTCTGTGTATGACGCCAAAGGTTTCTCATTGAAATAAATGGAGCACTCAGCGAGTTGATGTAGTGACGCCTAGGGGTGCCTTTAGTGTCTTTATTGTGACGCGGAAAGCACTTGACCATGCTTCGGACTTTGACGCCTTGGGAGTGAGAACGGGTTGAAATACAACAAAACAAAGCAAATAGACACAACTAAACATCTAAAGTGGGGTCGAAGAGTTTGAGAAATGCTTCTTTTTAGCTTTCTTCTACAATTTCATGCAACATTTTAAATTATATTATCAGCATGAACAATGTAATTATATCATCCAGCAAATTTCTCCAAAAAGCATTTTGTGCTTCAATGGAAGCAAAAACACCTGGGCCCGTATTCATAAAGATTCTAAGAGTCCTCTCAGAAAACCCCTAATTTAGCTTAAAAACCTTTACGTAGGAGTCTTAGCTTAAGAGCTATTCGGGACCGATCTGAGAGATAAACTCTGAGCAAGTAAAATACAAATTTGTTTATCTTAGTGAAGAGGCGGGGCTGACCCCGTTGCTACGTATGACACAGTCTTTTGAAGACTGTGATTGGTTGGTTGTCCAAAAAGGGGAAAAAAGGAGCGCTTTTAAGTATAGGGTCTATTCTAAGCCTTCACTTTGAAATTACAAGTGCAAATTGTCCTATTTTACCGTTCTCTCTCTCTCTCTCTCTCTCTCTCTCTCTCACTCACACACACACACACACACACACACACACACACACTATATATATATATGTATATAAATCCTTTTATTATTTAGCATGCTGTTAATTTTCTGTAAGGTATTTGATTGGCTTAGAACTATAAACATTGTTCCACTCTTTCCAACTCTTACACTGATTGCTTGCATGTCTATTTAATTGGTGGTTTGAAAGTTGGGTTTAATGCAACAAACATGATCCCTGCACGATCTAATCTATAGCGTCTTAAGTCACTCTGACCCATTGTATGCATCACATTTCTTCTCCCTCTTCGTCTTTCTGCCATTTTCTCCACTGCTAAAGAAACTCTTAAGCCTCTTAAAAGTCCTCGTCCGTGAACCTAACAAATTTGAACTTAAGACCTCTTCTAGATTTTTTAGTTAATTTTAAGAGTTAAACCCCCACATTTCTAAGATTTTTCTAAGAATGTTGTCACTATGAGCTACTCTTTGCATTCTTTATGAATACGGGCCCTGACCTTTTATGTAATGCAGTTCAAATGATCAATGTCACAAATTTGAGAAATAAAGTAAAGGAATAAAGAGTAATAAATAACCTACTTAATTTTACATAACTTTAATTTAAGGAAAATAAAATTGTATGCATCATATAAAAATAAGAAATGTATATTATATGAATAAGAAGGTTTGTATAATTATTATTATTATTAATTTGCTTATTTATTTTTCAAGATCCTAAAACCTGTTTATTTCCAGTTATTTATGTAATCTCAATTAAATCTCAGACATTTGAACTTCACTATCTGCTGTCTAAAAATATACAGCACATGATGGCATGCTTTATTTCCATCCCTGTATTTGTGCCGAAGAAACAGCCACACAGCTGATTTGTTCACTGTAGGTGATCTTCATTAAATAATGTAGCCTGTTAACAACAGAGTACTAGATCCTGTTTGGACAATTTCAGTGCATTTGAAGGCCATTAGAGCCCTGCGCTATGTGTGGAGGAAATCACTAATGAACAGAGCGTTATATTAGTCTCTTAATAACCGTGTCTATCTGTGTAGCAGCTAGTCCCACTGCAGTCATTTGCTGCCATTTTCTCGCCTACAGAAGCAGCCCGGCTTCACAATTACTCTTCTTCATGATAGCTTCTTGTCAAACAGGAGGCTTCCCCCTATTCAAACGAATGGCTATGTGTCCCACCAGAGGCGGAACACAGGCCTCAGATCACAAAAAAAATGTCTCAGTCATCCATTCAGAGCTCTGTTGGTGCCCTTTTAGTGTGCAGCGGAGCTGGAATGGACGTTAAGAGGCTGCTGGCTCCCCTCAGTATTTGCGTGATGACCTTGATGGGTCAGTGGAACGAGAAGTGTGTAATAGGCAACGGTTTTTAGTGAATCTTGGTAGACAATGAGCTGTTTAATTCACAGGCAAAGAAAGTGTGTGAGGAGATGAAATGTATGATAGAGAGAAAGAATTAGAGAAAGATGTAGAGAAGGGAGAAGAGAGGATGTGACTGTGTGCTGGTGTGTGTGTGTGTGTGTGTGTGGGGGGGGGGGGGGGGGGGTGGGAGGTTATGGGGGATTAAACTGCAGATGCAGTTATTGATTTCAGCCCTACTGTGTGTTTGCCATTGTAAAATCGCAAGGACACTTTATAGGCCAAACTGATCATACTGACCAATCTCGTTCATTCACACACATACACACATACACATACACACACATACTCTATTTCACTATCTTTGTGTGGATCTCCATAGGCGTAATGGTTTTTATATTATACAAACTTTATATTCTATCCTCTAAACCTATACCCATCACAGAAAACATTTGCCATTATTACATTTAAAATAGTTTAGTATGTTTATTTAGCAAATTGACTTATGAGGACATCGGCACATCCTCATCATGTAGGGGCGTTGCCTGAAACCTGAATACACACCACAATATAAGGACACACACGCGCGCGCGCAAATGTACACACACGTTTACCCACAGCCTGACTAAACCACATTTTGCTACTTGCTAATGCTAGCCTGTTGCACATGTTACTTTCTGGGGTTATATTCTATTTCACAAAAAATGTGTATATGTCCCTGTGCAATATAGTTTAGTGTATATTGTTTAAAGTATATGTATATTGTAAGTATGTGTATATTGTTTAAAGCTGTGAGAACTACACTCACATTGTGTAAATTATTTATTGTTTATTGTAGAGTTTACTGTGCTGTGAGTAATTGTGTGCGCATCAGATGTGTAATCTGATGCTGCTTTAAATGTTGTACATGTCATGTCATGACTGCTATGTTGCTCGGAACTGCACCTAAGAATTTCACCTACTGTTGCACTTGTGCATATGTAGAGTGACAAATAAAGTGATTTGATTTGATTTGATTTTGCTTACTTTTTGCTGCATATCGAATATAATTCCTTTATTTCTACCCTATATCTAGATAAAGCCTGACCTTTACAGATCTATACATTTTCCAGGCTGTCAGTTTTATTTTAACTGTATTGTCTCAACTAGACAGACGTTTTAGCTAATGGACTTAAATGAGTTGGATGTTCATTAGCTAAGAACCTAAACAAATAAACCAACGCATAACAGACAAGTTGAATATAGCAGAACTATTTTAATCACAAAACATTGTGATGAAGGATTCAAAGTAGTCTGCAATGTGTTATATACTGTAAAATATTATATATATATATATATATATATATATATATATATATATATATATATATATACACACACACACACACACACTCACCTAAAGGATTATTAGGAATACCTGTTCAATTTCTCATTAATGCAACCAATCACATGGCAGTTGATTCAATGCATTTAGGGGTGTTGTCCTGGTCAAGACAAACTCCAAACTGAATGTCAGAATGGGAAAGAAAGGTGATTTAAGCAATATTGAGCGTGGCATGGTTGTTGGTGCCAGACGGGCCTGTCTGAGTATTTCATAATCTGCTCAGTTACTGGGATTTTCACGCACAACCATTTCTAGGGTTTACAAAGAATGGTGTGAAAAGGGGAAAACATCCAGTATGCGGCAGTCCTGTGGGCGAAAATGCCTTGTTGATGCTAGAGGTCTGAGGAGAATGTGCCGACTGATTCAAGCTGATAGAAGAGCAACTTTGACTGAAATAACCACTCGTTACAACCGAGGTATGCAGCAAAGCATTTGTGAAGCCACAACCTTGAGGCGGATGGGCTACAACAGCTGAAGACCCCACCGGGTACCACTCATATCCACTACAAATAGGAAAAAGAGGCTACAATTTGCACGAGCTCACCAAAATTGGACAGTTGAAGACTGAAAAAATTTTGTTGACACATTCAGATAGTAGAGTCAGAATTTGGCGTAAACAGAATGAGAACATGGATCCATCATGCCTTGTTACCACTGTGCAGGCTGGTGGTGGTGGAGTAATGGTGTGGGGGATGTTTTCTTGGCACACTTTAGGCCCCTTAGTGCCAATTGGGCATAGTTTAAATGCTACGGCCTACCTGAGCATTGTTTCTGACCATGTCCATCCTTTTAGGACCACCATGTACCCATCCTCTGATGTTTACTTCCAGCAGGATAATGCACCATGTCACAAAGCTCGAATCATTTCATATTGATTTCTTGAACATGACAATGAGTTCACTGTACTAAAATGGTCCCCACAGTCACCAGATCTCAACCCAATAAAGCATCTTTGGGATGTGGTGGAACGGGAGCTTCATGCCCTGGATGTGCATCCCACAAATCTCCATCAACTGCAAGATGCTATCCTATCAATATGGGCCAACATTTCTAAAGAATGCTTTCAGCACCTATTTGAATCAATGACATGTAGAATTAAGGCAGTTTTGAAGGCGAAAGGGGGTCAAACACAATATTAGTATGGTGTTCCTAATAATCCTTTAGATGTGTGTGTGTGTGTGTGTGTGTGTGTGTGTGTGTGTGTGTGTGTGTGTGTGTGTTGAGATTGTAGTGTAAAGTTGTGCAGTATATTCAGCTTTAACTAAACCAGACACACACGTACACACATACTATACATGTGCAGTGCACTACTGAACTTGACTATGACCCAGCAAATGTAAGCACATGCCAGAACTGTCACAACACACACACACACAAGATGTGGTCAAACGTGGCAGGTGGCAGTTGTGTGAGACTGGTGTTAATGGCTCACCTGGCACAAGACACATGCCCGTACACACACAGAGAGAGAGAGAGAGAGAGAGAGAGAGAGAGAGAGAGAGAGAGAGAGAGAGAGAGAGAGAGGCGCTGGGATGCCAGCTGTTACCCTGGCGACCTGCATGGCTGCAAGTATCCATGAAAAGAGAGTGAAACCAAAAGACGTTGTGTGTGTATGTGTGTCTGCAGGTGGGATGGGCTGCCCGGAGGGGAAGCCATGGCAGGCATACTAATCACACTCAGAAATGGAACTGGAGATCAGTATATGATACTAGCCAGAGATCACGAACAACTTAAAATCAAATTCAATGCACAACCTATGAACACAAAGACAGGTTGAACACAAAGACAGACAAGACTCAGGAACATTTGCCTCCCTCGGGAAACCAAAACTCTGTACTTTAGATAGATACTTTAGACCTGTGTCTCACCTGGTTGCCTACTGACAGCAACATTGCCATGCAACATTGCTCAAAAAGTAGCCCTGTGTGTCATCATCTTAAGACTATGATTTCACAGTCTTAATGGTGAAGTATGTAAGATTTTGTGTTCAAATATATTCTCTTTTAACTTAGTTTATTGTTTGTTGAATTCTATACATATGCCAATTATGTATTTATCGCCCCAAAAAGTGTAAATATTGAGCTTCCCAGGCACCATCAAAACATTCCATCAATTTATTTGCAGCTCAACCAGTAGCGGGCCGTGAATACTGTAGCAGGCTGAGCCAGAGTGTGTTTAGCCAGTGTGGGACCATGGTGGATACGTTACAATGGGAAAAGACATCAGCTTTGCTGTATTTAAATATTTAATTAAAGATTAAGCATGTCATGAACATGTCAAAGCAAACGGGGCATTGCGATGCAACACGCTTCAATACAACATCATCATGCACCCATCAAAGACAAATATTTTGATTTATATTGTTTACTTTGATGTGTCCAATGTCGACCGCCTCAAACTGTTGTGGCTTTTCATGTCAAAAACTATGCCAAAATCTGTGGTGCAGATATGTTAGATAGGATTATTATAAGCAAGAGGCTAGCTTTCGCTCTAGACAGAGTGTTTGCTTACTCATGACACATAGCAACACAGCTAAAAATATTCCTTATATGTTGGACCTTTTATTTAAACTATTCTAGCTACTTTTATCAGATGAGCACCCATATAAGAGCTGTGTTTGTGATGTTTGAGATGAGGGAGGCGTGACCTCGTTTTGAAAAGAGGCGTTTTTTGAAAATGAGTTCAGATGCAAACCTCTAAGCCCATCTGACATGTTTTCTTTTAAATTAGCATTTTTTTATCAGGCTCCTATGTTTAGGTTCATTAATACACTTTAAATGGCAATGAAAATGTTATTAGTCAGTTATTGAAATGATTTATTTTCAAAAATTTCACTTTAGTCAATTCATTGGTATTTAACAAATGTAACTTTTTTTCTTTTACTTTACTTCTTTTAAACCAGCTAAGTCCATGTGTGCTTTTTATTGCAAAAACCTCTAAGTCCACCTCTTTGGACAACAGGATAGTAAACAGTTGCATAAAGATGCAACTGACAACATGGCAAATGATGACAGCAGAATTCAAAATGTAACAATGAAGAAACTTATCCACACAGTAGGGGGAGCTGTGATACAAGTGCCTGACGTGTCCGTCTCTGTCATAGTTTTGCACAAGGAACACTGTTGTGTTTACTTGCTACTCGCAAAATCCTGTCATTGCCACTGTAACGATGGACAAAACATGATAAAAACTTGCAGCTATGCAATTGAAAGCTGGCTCATACACATACCGTCATTCATTTTGAAATCATATGATACGATTCGGGTCTTCTGATTGCCTTCTATGGACTTACAGGCTTTTGCTGACAACGGGAAGTGGCTTTTAGAATGAACCGGTATTTCCTAATAGGCTGAGACTGAGATTTAACAGTTTGAAGCTAGAAGTATTTGCTGAACGTTTACTATGTGCTGAGAGAATTCGCTCAATATCATTATCTAATTTTTGACGGAGGTGGCGTTTAGCGTCTTTTGCATCTGAGCTCTTCAAATATGCTTTGTGTTTGTAATTCCACTAGATTCCACTAGTGTCGAATGACCAATTGCCTTGAATAAATATAGGTTATTAGTTTAGCTTTACTGTACATGCTGTTTTTTACTTCACAAAAATCAAGCTCAGGGCAAACTAATCTGTTTACAGCTTTGCACTCAAACACGCATACTGAAAATTGGACAGCATCCACAAACAACAGCATGTAACATCTGGCCAGCAGCAGGTCGGCGCATTCAAACATGTAGCTGTGCCTGTGTATACAAGTGTATGTGTGTGTTTGAGAATGTACAGAAGATGTGGCGTTAAGCTTCAGATCTTTTTAAACACGATCCACGAGGCTCCACCGGGAGAGGCATGACTCTGTGTACTTACGCTAATTAAACATGAGCACCCTAGATGAATAACCCCAAGGACCATGCTGTTTTTTACAAGACGCTATATCAGTGGAGAAAAACAACACAGCTGTTTGTGAGTTTTAATTCCTTGTAATGTAAGGATAAAGGATCCTCCTCAGTAAGGAGGAAATGGATATAATGTAAACAGAACATCGTTTATGCTTTAATCCAACTCTCTATTTTATGTCAATCCCCAGTCCCAAGCAATGTTAGATTGTTTGATCAATGCCTTTTTCCCAAGGAACCCTAGAAACCATGTGAAAAGTAAGAGTTTGTGAATGGCAGTTTTTTAGTTGATGTGAATGCAATTTTTTTATTAGCATTTAGTCCCTGCTGGTAGGTGTTGCAAATACACCATTCTTTTGCAAATGGAGGGCTCTTAAAGGCACAACATTGGCTTATTTTTTTTTTTTTTTCATCTTTAGCCTGTATCCAGAGCAGTTACCCCTGAGATTATATACTTAGAGGGCATAATATGTGACCCTGGACCATAAAACCAGTCATAAGTCAGGGTATATTTGGGTCAAAATTATACATGTTTTCTTTTATGCCAAAAAACATTAGGATATTAAGTAAAGATCATGTTCCATGAAGATATTTTGTAAATTACCTACCGTAAATATACACAAATGTAAGGACCATAGACTGTGAATATGGATGTAGAGAAACTGGGGGAGGTTGCCGCTTGATTGTGACACACGGCAGAGATTACAAAGACAGCGAGCGAGTGTCACGCGCCCGGGTGGCCGCCATCCACACAGAGACGAAATATTACTAAACAGCCAGTAAACAGGGGACATAGCCTACTGCTAAAACGGTTTCATTTCTTCTTCGCTGTTCTAAACAGTGGTTCCTTGTGGCAAAACAGCACAACTTCCTGTGTTTGCAATGCATTCAGAGCACCGAAGAAGAACCGCGCAGTGGTTAGGCAAAGCTTGCGGTCATAACTAGGTCTTGTTTAAGAAAATGGTATCGGATCGGTACATGGGTTCAAGTACTCGCCGATACCGATGCCAGAATTTTTTGTGGAATCGTTGATATAACTATTCTTTGGTATATAAAGAATATATATATATATATATATATATATATATATATATATATATATATATAAGTATTTGAACACCCTGCTATTTTGCAAGTTCTCCCACTTGGAAATCATACAAATAAGTAGTAGTAGCTGTATCATACAAATAAATAGTTAAAAATCATACATTGTGATTTCTGGATTTTTTTTTTTTAGATTATGTCTCTCACAGTGGACATGCACCTACGATGACAATTTCAGACCCCTCCATGATTTCTAAGGGGGAGAACTTGCAAAATAGCAGGGTGTTCAAATACTTATGTTCCTCACTGTATATACACACAATTGGTGAACAACAGCTTTTTTGCAGCATGATAAAGAGCTTCAACCTGGGACGAAAATAATTTACAAATGTACCAGAGCAATCAGATGGGTCCCGAGTAAGTGTAGAGAGAGATTCAAAAATCTCTCTAGAAATTGACTAGCATTGAGTCACGCAAGTGTAAAAATGGCCCGAAAAAGATGGCTGTCGGTTGTGATCTATTCTAGCAGATTCCACAAATCAGACAAAAATAAGACATTTTGTGTGCCACA
Source organism: Romanogobio albipinnatus (assembly GCA_023566225.1). Taxonomy (NCBI): domain Eukaryota; kingdom Metazoa; phylum Chordata; class Actinopteri; order Cypriniformes; family Gobionidae; genus Romanogobio; species Romanogobio albipinnatus. The sequence continues at coordinate 22,548,830 of CM042241.1, forward strand.
TGGTGAAGATTCACATCCATTCTATTTTACATCTGATTGTAAAACGATCCTCCCTGTTTAGAAATGGGATGAGAGCGTACCCGAGGGCCATAAACGCTAACGAACAACGCATGTAAAGACTTTGGCTCAGAGTGCCAGTGTGAGGCATTTATCACCAAATGCTGTCTGTAACAGTCCAATAAATGATGAATGATGGAAGGAGGCTCTCACAGCACCTGCTCCCCTCATAACAATGGCAACGGATTAGGACAGGGTTTAGGAATTTGGCAAAACCTGTAAGCCAGAGGGCCGAGACAGAGGTATTGCAATAGAAAGAGAAAAAGAGTGGGCAACAATAGGATGATGACGAAAGAGAGTAAGCCCATCTGTTACTACAATGGCGTCCCAAATGCTGCTCCATGGCTGATATTTACATGAGTTTATATCGGGTGAGGCTCATTCCCAATATAAATCTACGAACAAACAGCTCTATCAGAGCAAAACACGGTAGCAACACTGCCACAAATGCTATGTAAATAACAATACAGCAGCAATAGGTCAGTTGGGGTCAAAGAAAGCTGGTGTTTCCATGGAAATGACAGGACAGAGAGTCCGCCGTATTGCAGCATTGAGTTAAGTGAGTGTGCGCACTTAACTCAAACTCATAAACTCAACATAAACTTTTACTTTTCAGCACTCGAGCCCCCACAGGAGCGATGCAGCTCCTCATTAATAACTAATTATGAGCACTAGAGAAACAGCTCGAGACATTACGTGGCCAACCTTCAAGCTAATCAGCATTCAGACAGGGTGGCTCAGGAATACGCCTGAAGCCACTCAGGCATTCACGGATTGGTTCGTAGCGTATTCAGGGCAGTTCCAACTACAGGCTGGGGAATATGCCTTACGGTTTGTCATGGAGGGCTTTTGACAGGACCATGGAGAGTCTTGACTTTTAGGTAAAATTAAGCACATACTTTTGAAAACAAAGTGTTCTTGTAAGTTTCTTGGCGCAAGACAAAATGTATTAGACAAGGTTTTAAAAGAGTATAATCTAGCATGACGCATCATTGGGCTTCTAAAGGTGCAGGTTTGTTTTAAGGCCTTTGTAAGTCTGTTTGAAGAACCAGCGGGATCCTTGTAATGTGTTTGCATGCAACTGGGAGGGAAAGCCTGTGTACAAAACCCTGCGTGTTTCTGTTTGCGTGTTATGTGTTCTGTTGTTTCCTTCCTCCAGAGGAGTTTGGGAGCATATGGACCAGTTCATTAGAACTAATGTGCTATAATAGTACGTTGCTCACGAGGTTTTTGCACAAAGCGTTGCCAGTGATAACGAAGCAATCATTTCTAACAAGCCACATTAGCATAGAATCAGCTGTGAGAATCCCAGCGGTGAGCTAGTCATCCCTGCTTTCTAAAGAAAAGACGTCTTTCGGAGGGTAAAAATATCAAACTCTAAAGGTGCAGATTCTCTCATCTTCATGTTTAATTCCCTCACTTGGTTACAATGGTCCATTTACACAATGTATCCATCTCAGGTGATCTGAACAATGTTACATTTGAATGTTTCAAGGGAGAGTTAACCCAAAAATGAACTCGCTCTCCTGTCTGTCCAAACCTGTATGCATTTATTTCTTCTGCAGAAGACCATGCAGTTTTTTTGTCCATACAGTGAATTGTTTTGACCCAACTGACTTTCACTGTATGCATTTAAATGTTTGTGTAAAATATCCCTAAATTCACAGGCGTCCAATGGTTTGTAGTAAGGCTGCAAGAATAATCTAAATAAAACTAAATGGGTTAGTGTGATTTTCAAAGTGCAAAGTATGCGATTTAATTAAATAAATACATGTGTTGTGTGTTTCAGACTGGTGTTCCAAAATAAAAGCTTGATAATTTAATGTTTGAAAGAAAAGAAAATAAGACAGCCATGAATATTAGTATTTAAAGTTTACAGTTTAATTCCCAATCACAATTTTTAATCGCTAGTTTGTAATCTTATCGAACTGAATGTTTCTTGGTGATCATCATTTGTAAACTATTTAGCATTAGCAACAAATAGCCTGTAGTTTCTCATGTGACCTGATAACACACGGTTAATCTTTGCTCTCTGAACACATCATGAGGTAGTAAATCAGTACCCACATAAAATGCCATTACTGTGCCTTCGAGATGCTCATGCTTCATTTTTGTTGTCACATTTCCTCTAAAGCTACAGGAAGTGATGGAATCCAGCCTGTTCACAATGCCCGAACCTCCCTTGCCTTTTTGACTGCTGTTAACTTGCTCTGACGGGGTTGCTTTGCTCTCTGTGCAGGTCTCTCACTCCCCACTTCCTCATCCAAGCCTGAGTGCCTTTACAGCCACGAGGAACCTGTTCTTTTTGAATCGCCACACGTGAATGATCAGCAGCATTACACAGGCAGTGTAGGACTTTCTGGAGGTACATCTGAGAAAAGAAAGGTGGTGATGAGTGATAGATTTACTCCATTATGTTCTGCTCTAGGTCGAGTGTGAGAATAGTCTGATATTATCCCTGCTCATCCTTAAAATAACTACGATATCCCCACAGGAAACTGCAGCACTGGATGGGAGACTGACAGAACGTAAAGAGGAAGAATGGATGCAGTGAAGAAACTTCCAGGCAAACTGTAGAATACTACAAGATAGTAAAGAGAACAGCACATTTTTGTGTTTTATTATATTCCTTTGTCCAAACAAAACAGTATATAAGCTGACCCAACTGAAACATTCTCAAGAAAATGTCCTTCTAGCAGCATTTATGCATATCAACACAAAAAAAACTTGTTTTGGAGAATTCAGCAAAGCCTTGGTTATCCAAGGCTATATGCATATGACCTCTGTGGCTTTTCACATGACTTGGTTGTATATGAGCATTTTTAAGTATTAAAGCTACTGTGTATTTGCCTTTTACATTTTTGTTGTACCTTTATTATAGATACTGTTCAAAAGGTTGATCATATTTGTTAATTTTTTCAAAAGAAGCTCACCAAGGATCCATTTATTTTATCAAATATACAGTATACAAAATACTAATATTGTGAAATATTTTACAACTAAAATTGTCTAATTTAATTTATTTTAAAATGTCATTTATTCCTGTGAAGGAAATGTTCAAGAAACACTATAAAATGGCTGTACTGTAACTCTCATCTCTGTATTAAAGTATTAATTTCTTTAAACTATACAGTGTTATTTATAGTGTTGTTGAAGCAAGTGGTTTTATATTCATGAAAATTTATTTCAGCATTTATGTGTTCATTTCTTTGTTTATGCTGTAAATAAATAACTGCACATTTGACATAGAAATTGTCACACAAGGCCAAAAGCACTGGAAAGTCTAATGCCAGGTTTATCATGAAAATGTAAATTTGTATGCAGTGATACTATTTTTAAAAATCATGTGATAGCCTTATACATACAGTATAATCTAGGCTTAGGCTTCAGATTCCTCCAAAATGATGTCAAAACATCCCTATAGTGACTCTTTTGTGGTTCATCAATGACCAGGGGCCTCATTTATAAAACTTTCCGTAGATGTCATCCTAAAAGTTTACTTACGCAAAAAAGCTAGATTTTGCATTCGCACAAAAAAAAAAAAATCTGATTTATAAAACCATGTGTATGCCAGAACCTGTGCAAAAAAACCCTTTATAAATCCCAGTCAGCAGAAGATTGTGCGTACGTGCGTCTCTACCCCGTCTCCTCCCCGAAATCACCATATGAGTTTACAATGCCTAGTTTTACTATGCATAACCTCATCTGCATAATATTTCCATGTATATTCCAATCCATGTGACACTGTTTAATACTGTCAAAGGTACAAGACATTGTACATTGGTACGCATGGGTCAGAGTTTGCGTGCAGGTGCGCAAATTTTCCATCAAGTTTGTTTTTATAAATCACAACTTATGCGTCAGAAGTGGCGTACGCATCTTTCAGGGCCTGTTTTGTGCGTACGCAACGGTTATAAATGAGGCCCCTGGTCTGGACCCAACCGAGATTCCAAGATCAGTGAGGTGTGGCTCTGATACTCCACTTGATCCCACTCACCTGTGGCAATGGATAATGATTTTTAAGCCAGATGAGCGCATGTAGCCTGGGAAAATCTGCTGTCAACCTAAAAATCTCCATATACAGTACATGCATGAGCCATTTCCCAGTGATTATACTGAATTGATGGGGCCATCCGGAGAGACACTAGGAGAGAGGGTGGGGCAGCTGGAGCCCTGCTGAGTGAAATCTAATCAAGCCGACCCTTAATCACTAGGTGTGAATGAGGAGTGGGTTGCGTTAAAAGATGAGCACTCTTACTAGTGTTGCACAGGGATTGATTGCAGAAGAGATTTACAGCCGCACCAAAGCACCTTTTTACTCGTACCCCTCCATAAACCACAGCAGAGCCGCTGAGAAGCCATAGCAACGAAGCCCAGCACGTACGCAGATCCCAACGACTGCAGCTCCGACTGGGGAAGAAGAGGATCAGAGTGCAAGAGAGAGAGAAACGGGAGGAATACACACAGCGAAGAGTTTGCAAAGGAAGCCAGCAATTAACTGTAGCAAAAAGGGACGCACTTACTTTCGTCCAAATGCTTTACGATTCGTTTTGATGATGTCTTGCTGAACATTTTGTATGTCCCGTTTTTTCCCAGCCCATGAATAAATGATAAGTCCGCTTTTATAGATATACATCAACAGATTCATGACAGGAGTTGTGCAGAAAAGCAAATCCGAATCCAAGGAGGACCGGGAAGGTGATGTAATCACAGTATACACCTAATGAATTCAGCCTCTAACAAGATAAACATTCTTTGAGGATCACCCATGAACACTTACTGCATACCAGAGTCGTTTAAACATAATGAATTACACTGTGCACAGATTAACAACTCTCTCATGGTCTCAACCCTGCCTTGAATCTATTGATATCCTATATGAACACATGAACCATCAGCAGACCTGTTTCAAAGGGATATTTCATCCTAAAATGAAATGCTGTCATTTATTATCATGTTGTTCTAAACCTTTATAATTTTCCTTCTGCTGTGGAACACCAACCATAAAAGTAGTACAAATTACGCACTATTCCAATTTATCTTTTTGAAGCCATAGAATATCTTTGTGTGTGGAACAGAATTTAAGTTGTATTTCACTCACTTCATTTTTTCCAGTGGTTGTTAAACTGAGAGTTGAACTCATAAGCAAGTCATTCAGAATAGTTGAGTGGACTAAATCACCCGATTCACTGAAATAGAACGATTTATTCACAAATCGGATATTGCTACTTCTCTTGTGAACGTTCATCAAATAGACAAGAAGAACTCTCTCATCAGTCTAATTTAATGGTTCAAAGTTGGGTCAACTGATTAATTGAAATGATTTGACTGGTAAAACAAGAAGCACTGGTTCACAAATCGGACATGAAAACATTCATCACAATCTCATGGCTGTTCATAAACATTTTACATTTTGGCAAATTGGCAGCTAATTCACATTAGCATCATTCTTACTTTTTTGTACAATCTGTTTATGACCAAAGTCCCTTAAAGACGAGTCATTTCACTCAGTGGTCATCTTTGTGGCTCTCAGACATGCAAGTGCAGCTCCTATCTCTTTGAATAAGAAAACATAAAATTCTGTTCGATTAAAGCTTACAATTAAATTTCATATTTGAAATCACCAAGGAAATCTGACAACAACTGTCTCATAAATTGTGTTTCTAAACACACGAATAATGACAAAAAAAAGAAATGTTCAGCCCAGACAAAGCTTATGCGCATACACAATCCTAAATGCGTGTCCCAAAACACTGCCTGTTTCTATAGCAGCCGGAGCTTCTAACGACAGCTGCAGTGACACGATGACTTTACTAATCAACTATTGGCTCTTTAATTTTGAAGGCGGGGCTTATTCACCATATTGGGTCTTGCACTCTCTTCCTATGTACATATAAAGTCTTTGTTATGACCCATTGATGGTTATGTTTAGGAATGGGGTTATGGTTGGATCTTCATGCTTAGTTTTTGTACAATTCACATCATACTAATTCATATGAAAACGCCACCTCTTAAAATAGTTTTTTTCCTGTGAGATTGTGTAGGGGGAGTTATTTTCATCAATGAATATTTTCAAACCAATTTTGTAAAGTGAATCAATAGATTAATTGAAAAGATTTGACTCAAAAGAACCATCATGCACAAATGGAATATAATACTTCTCCAATGAACTCTCATTGAAGAGCCAAGATGTCAAGATCTTCTTCACACAAAAGCTATCGTATTGGTCACTTTTATGATACATATATTCTTTTTTTCCCCTTTTCTTTCTTTTTACGGGCTTAACTCAATCCCCCGATCACTTTCCAAAAAGTTCACTTTATAACAAAAGGGCCCAAGATATTCTTCAAAAATGTATCGTATCTTTTTTCCACAGAAGAAACGAAGTCAGAATTTCATTTTGGGGTGAACTATTTCTTTAACTCCAAAGGATGCAGCAGAGAAACTCACTGATGTATTTTTGATTACCTGGCACACTGAAGTTAGAGTTCCACCACTATGGCCATTTGTTGAGGAAGGATGTCATCGCTATGGTAACGGTAATGGAGGAAGAAGCACTAATTTGCAGGTTTTTACATATCATTCATCCATAGCATACCTCTCCAGACGCTCATGCCTCCCTCGTGCCCATACACAAGTTGCCTACAAATGTGCAAAGGCATGTTTCAGCCTGAGAGGAATCTGAAAATTAGGCCCCACTTTTGAGGCATCCAAAGAAATCCTGATCCGACTGATTGCTGTGTGGCTGTTTAATGCGCCTGACTCGTCAGTGGCCAGATATTCAACCCTTCGCACAGACACAAGTGCCTGTCAGGATCTGAGGATGACTGATCATAAAAAGAGCCAGAAGATAGAAAAAAAAAATAGTAGGGACAGAATTGAAATGGCGCTAGTTATTGAAGTTCACTCACGACTGAAGTACTGTATCTAGCCTTGGTTCGTGAATTAGGTTCCTTCCTCTGACTGATGACTTGGGCTTCTATATATCTAAACACACTTTTTAAGCATGCTTGACTGATTAGAAAGCCTTGGGAATGACAATTAACCTCAACTGTAAAGTAATTTTTTTTATCTAGATGTTGTAGCGATGGCCCTACTGGAGTAAATGAACCTTAGCCACACTCTCCTTTGTCTAGAAGCCATATTATCCCCTCTATATGGAGTAAAGAGTAATTAGAGTTAATGTTGAAGAGTAGATTCTCCATTCACACACCACTGTAATGATACCATAGTCAAACTGTCAGGGAATTTACACATGGCTATTCACATTGACTAATGACATTGGCCCGCAAGAATCAATGAAGGCCTTGTGAACTGGGATGAGGTTCATTCCTTGTGGTTAGTTTTCTTTTTTCTTTGACTTTACAAGAAGAGGAACTAATGAACATTTTAATAAGCGTGTAGTCCGCTTACATGAAAGATAAGTAGTTTACTTTGTGGTAATGTCTGACACCTGATCAATAGGGTACATGTCTAATGAAAATGTCATGTAAACTGTTAATTTAGCTTTGTACGACTGTAATTAATGAGTATATTGATAATTAGCATCCAGTTGATGCCATACAAAACAAGCCCTTTGATACAGCTTAATGGCCATTATGCAATTTAGCGAACACTTCATCTGGTGTAGCACGTCTGATAGCAACAGGAAACTACATCAGTACAGTACAAGTGGATGACATGTTATCGTCACATGCATAGTAAGACCACACAAACACTTATGATATAAATAACAGTAGGCCTATGTCAACCTACACTGAAAAAAAAAATGTAGTGAAATAAACAGCAGAAATGTTGAAGTACTTGTATTCAATTCAACCAAAAAAATATATATAACTTTAAGGTACTGTAAATATTACTTAGGATTAAATATGTTGTATAATACATTAATATTCATTAGCAGTTTTGAGTACATTTCACAAAATTAAGTAAAATCTACATAGCTTCACACTGCTGGTTCTCCCAGCATGCACCCAGGCATGAATAATTAATAAGGCCACATGTTTTCACTGTTTGCCACTTTCAATGTTGCTGTTGATTTTGTCATGTTTAGTATCTTGCTGTTTTATGATGGCTAGAGTTTAAAATTACCCATTTTCATGCTCAAAAATCAGCAATTGATTGTTACCGTTATTGTGTCTATTGATACCAAGCATGGAGTCTATGTGTGTGTGGCTGAGTTTTTTTATTTTCTTTCTAAGATAACGCCATGGTTATTGTTATATTTTGATATTCTGTTTTGTTTTCTTTAGTTCCTGTCTCTGCTCTGTTTAGTTTCATGCTGCATCCCAAGTCGCCTACTTATACTATATTATAGCCTACTATGTACTTATAATATATTTATACTATATAATATACTTATATTAAAGTATGTACTGTTTTTGTGAAGAAGAAAAAGGAGCGTGTAGCAAAAGAGTCGGCAAGCTTTGGGACTACATCATAACTGCTGTCTCTTCAACTAAAAATGCTTTATCTAAACCTCTCTCGCACATCCACCATGTTTGTAGTTTATCAACACTTTCTATTCGTATTTGTAGTTCTAATCAAATCCTCATCCAATGCGCAATGGGTTGTGGGCAATATTAACCATTAGAGTGTTCACGGATCTGCACTTTGGATTCCAATCAAACTTTGGAGGCAGCATCAGTGTCCTGGGTTATGTTCCTCGTTTGTTTCTATGGTTACTTATAATTTGCACATGTCTTTCATTATAATGTCTGTTATGTTAATTTCCTTGTCGGTTCTTGTTTATGATTTACGTAGTTAATGTTTCAACTAAGTTTTTCCTGTGATCCCCTGAGTATTTTGCATTGTAAATAAAGACTGTCTATTTCAATCTTCTTTGTGCGTGCTGACTACATGTAACAGAAAATGCTTGAAAATGTCAGTTGTATTATGTTTTTTTAATGTTTTTTTATGGTAATTTCTGACCTCAGGAGTTCTTTTTCAAATAGTTTTTATACTGAAAAATCATATGTGACTCGCGGACCACAAACCAGTCATAAGTCGCTCAGGTATATTTGTGGCAATAGCCAACAATACATTGTATGGGTCAACATTATAGATTTTACTTTAATGCCACAAATCATTAGGATAGATCAAGTAAAGATCATGTTCCATGAAGATATTGTGTAAATTTCCCTCAAACATATATACAAAATGTATTATTAGTAGTAATATGCATTGCTAAGGACTTCATTTGGACAACTTTAAAGGCGATTTTCTCAATAATTAGATTTTTTGCACCCTCCGATTCAAGATTTTCAAATATTGTCCTACCCTAACAAACCATATATCAATGAAAAGTTTATTTATTCAGCTTTCAGGTAATGCATGGATCTCATTTTCAAAGATTTTAGCCATAAGACTGGTTTTGTGGTCCAGGGTCACATATGACAATCACAACACATAAGAGTCAATGTGATTTTTTTTTTACCTACTGTATGTTCCTGGGAGAAGGGAGACTGTAGTTGGAAAGAAAACAAACCATACATTGGATTTAAATAACTTGAGTTGAAAATGCTTTGTGAAAGCTTGTTTTTGTTTATTTTTGTAAAGATATTTTGGAGGTAACAACCTCTCTCTTGTATACTCTCTGTAAGTGAGATTCAGCGAGCTGGTGCTGAGTGTCCTGCCCTTTGGGAACTTTTTTTTGTTTTGTTTTTTGTCACTGAACCTTATCCGTTCACTAATATGAGACAGTTGCCCTGTGATACTCCCCAACCCTTGTGTCACACACTGAATTCTGAACAAAATAGAATGATAATTGAAAGAGACTTCATCTTAATCTCAGTTTTAAGATCTTCAGATCTTCTCAAAGTATATGATAGCTCATCTATAATAGCTTACTTACTTATTAGTATAGCTTACTTATTAGCTATCTTAACGGTAATGTTTTAAACTCCAAATTAGCACAAATAATATAAAAAAATAAAATAAAAAGACCCTGAGGACTGAATTCAATGTATACAAAATTGTTCCTTTCCTATAATTCTGACATACCTACCATATATCTTACAGTGTATTTGAAATCATCAAATTTACACACGCTTCTTATTCACATCGGTGCATAAAACCCATGCGCAAATGCTTTCATAAATTTGCATTATATATTTTTTATATATAATGTAAAATGGCAAAAATGAACTGTGTAACACTGGCCCATTGCTGCTTCCAGAGGTTAATTCACATCTTGAAGAGGGTCAAAAACATTTACAAACACATCACAGAGTGCATCAAAATGGTATACGACTAGATCTAATTCATATGCTGACAGGTAAACAAACTGAAGACAGATCTGGATTCACTCTAAAATCCTTCCCATTATTGACTTTGAGCTCTTAAAGGAACTACCCACAATCCTCCTCTCCCTCCCAGTACAATAAATCCACCTCGTTAAAGATAGCACAGACCATGACAATCACATTATTCCTTATCAACGATTCAAACTCCGGAAGAACCACACAGAGTGATGAGCTATAGATCTTCGTCATATCCAGCATTCATTGTCCTACATATACCTGCTCAAGGATATTTGCCTAATGAAACCAACACCGGCATGTAACGATCGGATGGACTCGGACATAAAACCTGAGCAAATGTGACTGTACTGCTTGAATATGAGGTGAGCAAACATTGCAAATACACTCATCATATTGTCTACTTGTCGAGAGCACAATTATAGAAATACAGCAAATCAATGTGAGTGAATGGAAGAGATAGATGGGGGGGATGGAGAGATGAGGGGCTCTCCCTGGAGGAAAGCAGCAACACATACCAACATTTCATCCCCTCATATAACCCATTATTGCCACATTGATTCCTTGTCATTGATCAGCAAAGTTTGCGTCGAGCTGTTTTCTTTAGAGTGTGTGTGTGTTCTGCACAGGTAGGAAATGAAAAACTCAAATCTCAATTAATTCAGATGGAAAACATTGACCTAGGAGAAGTTAGGAAGGCCTGATTTGCTAGCACACTTTTTCTTTCTCCTCTCTCTTTCTCTCTCTCTGGGAGTCATTAACATCCCTAAGAACTCCATTAACGACACTGATAACCCTCTGCATCATAGAGACAGCTAGAGTGTAGCACCCCACTGACACGAACACACATACACACCCACAAACCAGTGTGTGTGTGTATGTGTGTGCGTGTGTGCGTGTGCGTGTGTTAACTTCTTATCCTTAAACAGCTCTCGTTGTATCAGCCCAACTGCACTAGCAAATGCAAACAGTGATTTGCCTTACTTTGTTATTTATTCATTATTTGTGAGGCATCAATAGTTATACGTTTTATGAATACATTGTTGCATAAAAGCAATATCACACTCGCAATCAGACAGAACAACAGTAATTTTGATTGTGTGACATTGCTTAATCATGAATAAACATGATGCAATGGATAAAATCATGAAAAATATGAATACAAATAATAAAGTGATAAATTATAAAATACATGATATCATTGGTGGCAAAGGTTAAGGTTACTCTGATTCTCTGACATGATTGCATTTACACAACATTCCAGTAAATAAAGATGTTGGTATTGAGTAATTTACATTTTAGATACAATATTGGCAGTTATGTTTTGTTTTGTTTTTTTTTATTAAAAAAAATGTAACCCTGGACCACAAAACCAGTCATAAGTCGCATGGGTACATTTGTGGTAATAACCAACAATACACTGTATGGGTCAAAATTATCGATTTTTCTTTTATGCCAAATATAGTGGGATTATTTCAGGCCAGACTGGTAGGAACCACTGCGGAGGAGCAAAGTCCCTGCGTGATTCACCATAGACATAAACAGAGAGAAGAAGCTCCGGCTGAAATGATCTTCCGCAAGACGCATGCAGTTCTGTTTATTAACCGCTAGAGCGCAAAAAGTTACGGACTACAGCTTTAAGTAAAGATCATGTTCCATATTTTGTAAATTTCCTACCATAAATATATCAAAAATGTATTATTAGTAGTAATATGTGTTGCTAATGACTTCATTTGGACAACTTTAAAAGGTGATTTTCTCAATATTTCACATTTTTTGCACCCTCAGATTCCACCAGAGGGCACTCCACCCCGGACTGTCACTCCATCACAAACTTCTTTACCCATAATCATTTGCCCGGACTCATCATCACTCATTGTTTGCACCTGTGTCTCATCACCTCATTACCCATTACCCCAGCCTATATAAACCATGTTCACTCTATCATTCACTGCAAAGTCTTGTTTGTCTATACTGCATTTCTGAGCATTCACCCTGGTTTCATGTCTCTTGGTTTTGGATTTCATGCCTATTCCGTGGATTACCCGTTATGCCTGTCTCGCTTGTCTTGTTTGCCTTATTGGACTGATTATATGTTATGACTTCTTGCCTGTTTAATGACTACGAGTGTGGATAACCTTTCAATAAAGCTGCGTTTGGATCCTCTACCTTCGGTCTCAGAGCAGTACGTTACAGAAGACTTCGCCATGAATGTGTGTGAGAGCAGCGTTTATGTAGGCATGATGATGAACAGGTGTGCAGTAATCAGTCCAAGAGTGAGGGTGTATGGGAAAAGAAGTCCGAAATGGAGGTTAGTGCTCTGGTGAGTTCGACCTCTGGTGGCCGACGGTGGAATCTTCACCGGTGTTTGTGATGAGTATATATCAGCCAAAAATTGTCCTATCCTAACAAACCATACATCAATGGAAAACTTATTCAGATTTATATTAAAAAAAATAAATGACTTATGACTGATTTTGTGGTCCAGGGTCACAAATAGTTCCAAAACAAAATCCCAGCAAAATAAATTGTGCATCTTCGAGAAGCAGTGGTGTTTAATTCCTGAATGAATCCGTGTTTTGAACAAATCTGTTGAGTGAATGATTCAATGAATCACTCAATGAATCAATAATCAATTAATTAGTCACAACAAAGTCACTTCTTTCATTTCTGTATGAAACTGTATGACTGGCATAATGACGTAACCTGCAAACACCAAAACTGATGTGCTTTCGTGCTTATTTATTATTTGTAAACCATCAATGGTTTTATGAATATATTGTTGCATAAAAGCAATACTCGCAATTATGCTGTACAACAGCACTTTTGTGTGTGCAGCAGCTGCATTTGTATGAAACGAGAGCGAGCATGCGCTACTGGCATAGTTATACAACTGTACAAAAAAATATTGAATTGAGTTTTAAAATTTCATTAGCTCACCAAATGTAAAACTTCAAAAATAGCTGAAAAAAACAAAATCACAGCTGAGCACTAGCATTTTTAGTGAATCATCTGAGTAAATGATTCAATTAATCACTCATAAAGAACGTCAGTTGTTTAGTTCCTGAATGTGTCAGTGGTTTTGAATGAAATGGTTGAATGAATGATTCAGTGACTCACTCATAATACAGTCACTTGTCATGACTTAATGACGAAATTATATAACCTGCAAAAAGTCACTGCAAAAACCCTAAACAGTACATGGTGCAATAGACAGTATTGTTTTATTTTTTTAAACTTTACAAAACTTGTTTATTAAACAGTTTAATAAAAGCAAAATCACACCTACAGTCATGCTGTTGAATTGAATATAATTTGCACATTAATTCACCCATAGTTTGTAGGCTACTCTGATTATTATGACTAAATCAACTACCATGGTTTAAACTAACAACTCTAAAATTGAGGGCAAGATCAGTTAGGAAAACCCTTTTTTAATTTAAGAACAGCATATTTTAACTTTCTACAGTGAACCGCTGTACTTTTTGGTACCTTTTATGTTGTTAAGAGAGAAAAATAAAGTGTAAAATGGGACTGTGAGTGCTTTGAGGTGATTGGTTCTTACATTTGTATGAATAATTTCTTTCCTGCTCTCCGAAATCACACTGAGTTGGGTTTCTGAGACTGAGGGAGAGGGAGAGGGAAGGGGAAGGGGGGTTACACATTTATAGAGTGGTACACATGAGGGTTGTTCTCAACTATAAAACAGCATTTAAAAACAGCTTGACTTCATATAATGGAATGCATGCTGTAGATATTCTGTGCTGACGGCAGTCTTTGGTTTATATGTATTATATAGCGATAGTTATTACATGAAGGCACATATATTTCCTCCATTAAACCAGTGGGTGCAATTGCACTTTTCTGTAGTCATGTAAAAATGTAAGTCATGTTTCTCCCTCCTATGGGAAAGGTAAGCAAGGTGTGCGGAGACAGCCTGTCATTGAGAAAGCTCCTGTGTGTGTGTGAGCGAGAAAAGGTGAAAAACAAGGCTCAGCCCCCCCATTGTGGCTGCATAGAGCTAGTTACTGTATTCTATTGCATCGCAGGGCTTTTGAAAAGGCTGTTAGCAGCCTAGGCTAGTTTATGCTTTTCCTACCCCTTGGCACTCACATTGTCATGATATGGGCATGCAATGATGCCTGTATGCGTGTATTTGTGCTGCTATTTTCATTTCCCTTGGTCACACACACACACACACATACACTGTATAATACTAGGGGACTGTGACACCATCAATGATTATTCTGGCTGTGGAGAAACATTGGAGGTTGAAATGACTCAAGCGCATTAGAAATATCACAGGATTTATCCAGTGTTGATCTTGTCAACGAAGGTGAAAACAACCATTAAGGGGTTAGTTCACACAAAAGTGAAAATTCTGTCATTAATTACTCACCCTCCCGTAAGTGTTCATCTTCAGAACACAAATTAAGATATTTTTGATGAAACAGAGGTTTCTGAACATTATTGCAACTTCCAAGGACCAGAAAAGTAGTAAAGACATCATTAAAATATAGTCCATGTGACTACAGTGGTTCAACCTCAAAGGTCCCATGACATGAATATTTCAATTTATGAGGTTTTTTAACGTTAATATTGGTTCCCCTAGCCTGTCTATGGTCCCCAAGTGGCTAGAAATTTCGATAGGTGTAAACCGAGTTCTGGCTGCCCTGCTCTGCCTTTGAGAAAATGAGAGATGAAAAAAAAATGAAAATGTTGTCATACAGGGAAAGGTTACCTCCCCTATCTCTCTGCTTTGCCCGCCCAGAGAATTTGGAGAAAATGGATTGTTTATTTTACTCGCAATGTCAGCACAGGCTTTACAAACAGACTTTTACGATATGGATTCGACAGCAACGCCACAAACAGAGAGTAACAGTGTTCATTAATGCCTGATCTGTGATCAGTGATTTCTTATGTGTAGCTAATTATTCAAGTTCACACAGACTTTCTTTCTAAATCGTTTATGCATCAGTGAATCAAGATGTAGTAAAAGTATTCAAGAGGAATTTCACATGTGTTACAAATTTCGCAGAATAAGGAGGAAGAAGACAGGGTCGGCGTGACTGGGACTCATGTTTATTCAGAACTCTCAGATACAAACAAAATAAACTTGCGCTCAAATCGCTCTCAACAACTCAGTACAATATAACTTTCTCAGCAATCTTTCTCCTGCTCTCTGTCTCTCTGGTTCATGAGTGCCCAGTTTGATTGGCTATTCTCTTCTTCAATACTGGTGGCGCTAGAGTGCAATATTTTCTGAATAAGTCATGACAAGTTGTAGAAGAGGTTAGTGCAGCATGCAGAGGCTGAAGCATGGCCTAGCCAGTTTAGGAGTCCTTGTTGAGAAACATGTGTTTTATGCTCAATGGAAAGTAAGTAATGATAGATCTTTGTATGAAATGTGTGTTTAACAGTTCATTTAACACAGAATAAACATAACTCAGACGCGCATTTAATGCAAAATTAGTGATAGTTCAGTAAATCAAAAATCAATGTATATCAAAATATGCATTAGTGCAATCAAAATATAGCAGCAGTCATTTAATTTCAACCTTTACCATTTCAACTCACACCATATCAAAATAACAAAAACAACCAAATGATGTGTAGATGAATAAAGTCTTATCTGAAAGTCCATTCAAGGTCCCAAAATGTCCAGTGTATCCTTCGGCATAATGATAATACAGAACCCATATACCTGTAGCATGCAATGTCAAATTTCATGGAAGATCCATTTACAGTGACAGTCGGGTTGGAGATTGAAGAGCTTTTGTGGTAGGAAGACAATTATGAAATGGTTTCCACAATCTCCACATCACAAACCAATAACCTCCAGCCATCACAAAAAAGTCCTTCTACAACAATCAAAATAAACCAGTCTTAATAAAACAGTACAAATAATACATTTCAAACACTTCCACACAGAGTTCAAAACATGTGTTAATGTGGTATGTTTCCTTTTTAAAATTATATGACTGGTTTTAGGTTTAGTTAAATCTGAAATTGTTATACCGTCTCTCTCTGGCAGTGCTTGCAGACCTCGCTAAACCACGCTCCCTCCACCACAAAATCTAATACTCATTTCAAATGCAAAGATGTCAGCCAATCACAACAGTGGGCGTTCACTGACGTCTCACAGCAGACACGCCCCTTCAAACAGAGCATTCAGGCCAGAGGGCCAAAATCAGGATAGGAAAAAAAAGCCTTTTATTTCTAAATTATGACATTTTATGATGTAAAATCATACTAACAATACAAGTACACCTCAGGAAATAAAATAATTTAAAAAATCCACGCCATGGGACCTTTAATGTTATGAAGCAACAATATTTTCTGTGCGAAACCCCCCCCAAAATAACGACTTTATTCAACAATCTCTTCTCTTCAACATCATTCTTCTATGCTATTCACATAGTAAAAATAGTACAGTGTTTCCAGGTTCTATACGTCAGAACGTCACCTCATTATTGGCCAGCTCCTGCGTCACCACCATACGCATACGTTGTGGTGCTCACGTGAACAGCGTCAGCCAATGGTGAGCCGGCGTTCTGACGTACAACCTGGAAGCGCTGTACTGTGTTTACTACGTCAACAGCGTATAGGAGACTGACACAGACGAGAAGACATTTTGGGTGAACTAACCTTTTAAGCTTTTTGATAAAGATGATGAGAAGCAAAGGACTGGGAAAAAAAACACAGCGTTAACAATGTACACATAATGCTTTTGAAAAAGAAACCTCTAGAGAGAATGTAATTGTTTCATATCATCTATTTATAGTAAATCATGTCCGGGATTGACCTGCTTGAACTGTGTGAGCTGAAACTTAATTATCATACTCAAATGCATCCAATACTTATAGATGAATACACATATAAACATCCACTTACAATCTGCACAAAATGATTTGAATACACAACTGAACTTATCAGAATGTGTAGTTTAAGTCACGTTGTGATTACATTCTTATTACGCATATATTCAAAAAATTATATTTCATATAGGGGAGAGCGGGACACAACCTAACGCTATTTGACTTTCTCAGTTTGTGTAAATCCACTTGGGGTTCAGAGTATTTATTTTTTCCATTTTTTTTAACATGACCAAATAACAGCTTAAAATGTTCTGATATAATCAAAAAAATATCAAAGACAAACTAAAATATTTTGTCAACAAAATATAATTATTAACTTTTTTAAATAAAATAATGACATTTTTTAATCATTAAAAATATAAGCATTTTTGAGTTTGACTACAAACACATCGCTAAATACAGCTATACAGCATGGTCCAAACATAATAATAATTAATAATTTCTGAACATTAACTCTCAATCGTTATTCACCATTTTCTCATGGTTTCTCAAAAGAATTCATAAAAGTATAGAATATAATAGCGTATTTCTAATAGGGGCTCATTGTAACGCAGCGTTACAACGCACCCCATCTGAACAACTGGGATTTAAATCGCGGCTCGTGTCTTCTGCTGGTTAGATCAGCATTAAAGAACCATCTCAACTGTTAAATAACAGATATAAGATTACAATAATATCAGGTTTGCCTTATTTTAAATAAACACAAAAAACAGAGATGAAAACTAAACTTAAAGGTCCCGTTCTTCATGTTTTTTTAAGCTTTGTTTGTGTTTACAGTGTGCAATATAACGTGTTCATGTTTCGCGTGTAAAAAAAAACTGTATTTTTCACACAATTTAATTATCTGTATACCGCTGTTTTCACTGTCCTAAAAACAGGCTGCTGAGTTACTTGTTCTATGAAGTCCCTCCTTCAGAAATACGTAACGAGTTCTGATTGTGCCAGCGGTTCCCGTGTTGTGATTTGACCGCAGCTTAGCGCACGTTGCACGGTTCCTGTGTTGTGATTCGACAGCAACTTAGCGCAAGTTGCACGGAAAGGTCACGCCTCTTAACAGGGATATGTATGCGCTCAATGATCTCTAAGTACAGCGTCCCTCTGAAAGCCAAACAAAGTTGATTTGACTCCGGGATGAAAATAACAGCGTCTCGACGACATGGCGACAAACGCAACACTTCCTCGTCTTCTCCATGCAACACTTCCTCTTCTCCACGTGGGAGAGCAACAAGACCACGCCCCCTTTTTTGTGTATTCTTGTGGGCGGAGGTTAGTCTGTTCTACTGTTCTACTTAAAATATAAAAAAATTGTACTGACCCTAAACTTTTGAACAGTAGTGTGTAAAATGTTTGACTGCTATTTTTGCTGATTAAAATCAGAGGGTTAAATTGACTAGAATTCATAAATACGACATGATGAAATATTTATGAAATATAACATATTTTTGTCCAAAAAAAAAAGTGTAAAAAATGAACACTGGTTTCATTCCTAATCCATTACACATATATGTAGAGTAAATGGCCAGTGCCAACCACTCCAATCCCTCCTGTTTCTCTTCTCCATCACTGGGCTAGTTCACGAAGATATCATGCTGGCTGGTAAAAGTGATGCCTTTCTGCCTGAAAAATCTCTCCCCATTATTCTCTATGCATCCCTTAAATAAGCACGTCCACGCTAACCACAGAGCTCAGCCGTGTCATTTCCACATCGACAGAGTCCGCATGGACAGGGCAGAGAGAGCTCTTTACACGCAACCATATACTCTCCAATCATGCACGGGAGGAGAAGAGACGGGATTTCTGATTTCCATCCCACTTCACAATTGCATTCATCACACAAACACTCAAAAACACGCACGTCTGGTTAAGTACAGGTTACAGCGCTGAGAGTAGTCGCATGTGTCCGTGCAGATCACATTATCAAATGCATCTTGTAGACTCCATGAGTGCATGTGTTGGAGTCTGTGTACATGTTAGTTAGAATGCATGATTGCTCGTCTTGTATTTATGACCCCAGGATAAGGTGAGCTGTTTTAATATGTAACATGCGTATACATTCATCCGTGGTATCACTAGCACAATAAAGGTTTAACAAATGAATATTTGATTAGGATCAAGGCTGTATGCATGTTTAATGGAACATGCAGCATGCACACCATGTCTATTAAGCATTCATGTGCTCACTTTATTACTGGGATACTACACTACTGCACAAACTGTTAATCAACCTCCTGATGAGTATATAATGTACAAACATGGCAAGAAATGTCTGAAATTGTAAGATCCAAGCTGACTGGCTGACTCCTATGCATTATGGGAGTCGTCTGTAGGTTTTTATCAGTCCTCTAGTGATGGTTCGTTCATGAAAGATTTGTTCATTTTGGGCGTATTGACTGAATTAACAAGCTGCACAGATACAGCATGAATGCATTTTCGCGAAACAAATTCTATTGCAGAAATGGAATTAATGTTTTATATAAGAAAATGCTAGTACTAGTTAGTCCTAACATTTTATTTGAATTAATCATTTGAGTGAATTATTCAATGACTCACTCATACTTAAACTCAAGACTGTCACTTGTTTTGTTCCTGGATGAATCAGTGTTTTTGCACAAAATAGTTAAATTAATGAGAGTCACTTGTCGCCACCTACTGGCGTGACGACGTAACCTGCCAAAAAAGTCATTGATAATCTGTGCATTAGTAGTTGGGATTTTTCAAAGACTAGAGTTAAAGGGTTACTTCAGCGATTTAGCATTAAGATTTGTATCAGTAGAAACCTGGTAGTATATTCAAATTATGGTACTTTCCCCCCTCATAAACCCCTGAGACGAGAGAATTATGCTTTTTATTTCTGGAAAAAATCCTCATTTTGCATCATCTGATGATTTTTTGGCCAGAGGCTAAAGACTAGAAGGAGCTAGTTCGGCATGTTTTCAACCTTCCCATAGGGGAGGGATCTCACTCACAGAATTTAAATGTGCACGGCCGCTCGGATCGGGCATTAATAACGGAGCGGTGCGGAACAAAGTGAGTGTTTCAACTTTTCAATGAATTCCTATGAAAGTTAAGGTTCCATATGCGATCTGAAAACCCGCCAGACTGGACACGCTCAGAGAATGACTGCCGCACTTATCTCAGCTCTGCTCAGCTCTTCGCTCTCGTGATGAATGAAATCTGACTCCTGCTGCGTTTGAGACTTTCGTTCGGCTCATTCACACGTTATTGAAAAGACACGTTCAGTTTTTAATTGTAGTGTTTATTCTCTAACTGAACAAAATAATTGTATAACTATGAAAAACAGGTGGGGGGTGTAATGGTGGGCAAGTGATAACTAGTAGCCATGGCTTGGGAGTGGCCTCGTTGGAGCATATATATATATATATATATATATATATATATATATATATATATATATATATATACTACAGCCGTTCACGTTGCGCAAGTGTCCGCTTGACAGCTTTCATCATCAGGAGAGTCTGCAGACATCCACGCACACCATCTGCGTGCAGCCCAATTTTTGTGTCTGTGCGTACGCGTACAACAGCGCATGCACAAGGTGAGACCGATGAGTCCACTAGGTGACAATACACACTTATGATAGTCGGAGAGGAGTGTAAAAATAGCGATACAAAACAACACACTGCCCTCTGGTGTCCTGTAGAATATAAAAATACAACTGTATTGTGAATGTGTCAAATACAGGCATCTGTGCTTAGCCGCAGTTGATTATACTTGCCCGGGCCTTTAGTCTTGCATTATAATTGCAGTTGTACGCACTGAATAGATTTGCCATACTTTAAAATGACGTTACCTACTTAGGGAGTTGTTGAATATGTGGACTGTTGTTAAACTAGTGTTATAATTTTTGCCTGAAATGAATAATACTGGAAAAACAACCTACGTATCCACAAAAGTTAGATTACAGATCAGACCTCCACAGGCAGTGTCATGAAAATTACCCAGAGAAATTCTTAATTTTTATGTACACAGTCAGGCATGAAAAATAAATGAAACGGAAGGCAACAGAGGTATAAGTGCAAAACAGAAGAGAATGTTTTTTTTTTTTTTTTTTTTTATAATAATGCCTTTCATACAGGAAGAGAACAAGTTGATGGTTGACTGGAGAGGTCAGGTTACATGTAGGTTAGTGAGAAGCTGCACTAGAAGCTCGTAAAAAAAAAACACTTTTTTCAACATATTCAAGTTTCACTCAAAATGTTTTTTTTTTTTTTTTTTTTTCATTTTTAGCACCAGCATCTAGTACCTTGAAGAACCATGTAAATACCATGTTACATGCATCTGGTAATATCAAAATACCATGGTACTGCCACAGTATTTTTGAGGACTTTCTTCCTCAGTTGCTGTAGCTGAGTGTTGAAAAACCAAATAGCAACAGTTACACTGTAATGTTATGGTATGGTATGAATTTGTTATTGTTTCAGAGAACAAAGACCAATTACAACTAAATTGGGCTAATTATAACAGAATCAGAAGCAGCACAATCAGGCCCATCGCAAGGGGGGTGCGAGGCCCTGTGCGAATGTGATGTGCGAAGCACGGGGTATAGCCTATTAACGGGGGTCTACTGCTGCTATAGTGACGAACAATTTGTTTTCATGTGGATATTTAAGAAAAAAAAAAGTATATTAAGTTTAACAGCATTAGGTTCAATAAGTTAAACTGTAACTGAACTGCAGTGCGCACATTTTGACGCTTACATGATATGTTCTAAATTATGAATGGGTCAAATGCGTTTGCAAAACGGCCTGAATCCACTTGAATGAGTTTGATCTGCTCTCTCACTGAATCATCTGAAACCATTTCTTAGTCAGTAAAACAAACAGACAGTATTAAACTAACCCTTTTTTTCAGTTGTTTTCCTCTGTGAACACGCACTAAATGGATGTCTGACAATTTTGTTGCTTTTTGCAGATTTCAGATTTAAAAACATTTAAAATGTCTAGAGACGTTCTGCTGTGCCATTGCTCTCACTGATGCTCCGACAGGTGAGTACTAGTTAGGCTACGCTTATTTAACTTTAATAGTGTTAAATAAAAACCTTTTGAAATGCAGGCATCCATGCTTTCTCCGTCAATGCAATAAATGCACATCTTTGAATGGCGCGGATTTCTAGCGTACTTAGGCTATAACTTCTATCTATCTATAGAACATAATATATATGGTTTGACACATTTTATGAGAGGCGGCCAAAATCAGAATTCAAATGGACTGTGGAAAAAGCTTTATGAGCCTGACGTGCGATGCCGCGCTGACTGACATGCATGTGCAAGAATCACTGTCACATGCAGTCTCACGCACAGAGAAATCAAGTTACTGCATAATAAATGTTTTAACAAGCAGAATAATACAGCATCCCAATAAACATGTTTAGCTATGTTTTTTATTATTATTATAGTATTTTAAAGGACAAAAACTGTAACTATTGGCTTTAAATCATCAAGTCAGCTGTCATTTTGCTTTTGCGCGAGGCCCTGTGCGGTCGCACACTTGGCACAGCCCTTGCGACGGTACTGAGCACAATGTAACTACAACACTTTCCATTAAATAATTTCCGTTGTCACTGAGTCCTAACGAACATGCAAGCCAGAGTTAAAGGTAGGGTGGCACTTGTGGAGAGGCTAGCGAAAGCAAATTAGCTTGGAAAAGATGAGACCCTCCCTTAAGTCTCCAAAGCCACACCTCGTTCAAAACACATGAAGCTTGTTTTTTGGTTCAGGAGGATCTGTAAAAGGCGGCTGCTGCTTGTTTGTGGCACCTGGTGACTGTGTGTCTACAACTCTGCATAGCCTTACGGAACGCACTGATGAAGTGTGATGTCTGCATGAGCAGACATAAGCATGGAGGTATGGAAATACATGTTGACAGGCAGTTAGGAAATTGTCTCATTGCACTGTATAAAGACTTCCACATAAGATATACAGTATGTGCGTGTTATAATATTTAGACCACTTCTATTATTGATTGATATCAGGATGTGAAGAGACTTTCAACCAGTATAACAAAAAGTTTATAAAACAACAAATTGCCTACCCTACCTTTAACTTAGCAAGTTAAAACCTTAAAGGAATTGTACACCCAAACTTGAATAATTGGACCTCAAGATTGTTGGTGAATAATGGTGAATAATGGCATAAATGTTGGCCTGTTATTCACATACATTACTGTTCAAGAGTTTGGGGTTGGGAAGATCGTTTTATATATTTTTGAAATAAGTATATTGTGCTCACCAAGGCTACATGTATTATGAAATGGCTGTTTAAAAAAAAAAAAAAAAACATATATATAAAACATTTGAATTTTTTTTTGAAAATGTTTTATTTTATTCTTGTCAATGTCAAATCTTACTGACCCAAAGTTTAGAACGACAGTTTAAATCTATTGTATGGCTTTTCGGTTAGACTTTATTTCAAGGTGTCCTAATTACAATGTAATTACATAGTAATATACAAAATAATTATTCATTATATAGAATAACAGTAATTAAATAGTACAATATAGGCTAGTGTAATTATATACCAATAAATATTTATTAACAAAATGCACTTACTATAGGCTTACAGGTTTGGTTTTGGTTTGCATGTAATTATTCATAATTTACTGTTATTACTACAGTAACATGTAACATGTGACACTGTAAAATAGTGTTACCAGCTTTTCTTCTGTTTTCTTTTGTTTTCCATAGAAGAAAATAATCATACATATATAGAATAATCAACATACAGAATGGTCTCTTTTTTTAGATGAACCAGCCATTAAAAAAACTGCATTTGAAACATTTAAAAAAAATATTTCTGTGTAATTATTTTTACTGTCTGTAGACATGTCATAAGGTTTACAGAACAGATACAAAATAGCACACTAGTCCATGACTACAAGCTTGATTGTTTACATTTGTTTTTGTTTTGTTTGTTGTTGTTTTTTTTTAAGAAACATTTCTAATAAAGAATTGGTTTTGGCTGTGAGGAACAGGAGTTAGCCACAACCGGAAAAAAAAGATTTTCCACATGAGAAAGCAAGAAAGCGAGGGAAAAGGAAAGACGGGGAGAAAAACATGCAGGGAGGATTCGAAAGTTCCGCAGCAGCGGATTAGTGAGCAAAGTAGTTGTGAGTGGCAGACAGTGAAAGAAACAGTGCTCTCTTTACATGTTTTTAATTTCATTAAAAATGTAAAATAGCTTTTTGGAATATGCAGCAATATGGAAGAGTGGAGCGAGAAAGAGCTCAAGGCTCCATCTAATCAAAGAGAGGCAGAAAGAAGCATGGAGAGAAACTGCCTCATCGGCCTTGTGCAGAAGCAGAGGATAAACACTTGCTACACGTTTGGTCAAAGCCTCTTCAGTCCAGCGCTCGCTCAACCACAGTAGAGTTCTTCTCTAATCTTGCGACCTGCTCAGGATTTTCTTGTTTATTTATTTTTCAAATCTGCTTTCACAGGAACAGTACATCTACTAAAACTGCAGAAAGACAATCGTACAACAACCTTGGCTTCTGGCAAAGGCTTAGACTTTCCCTGTATAACAGGTGGATATAGTTCATAGTTCAGATCCACGGTTTTTATTGAATGATCCATCTTTAGTATTCACTATTTTTATCTCAAATGCAATAGCAGTATTGCAAGGCTGATGTGAGGATTGGAAAAACCACCGGATTTTATGTACTACAGGTGATGTTTTATTGAAATGAACCGCACACAAGATCATCTCTGTTACCTTGAAGCTGACATTACCGATGTTTTGTTATACCATAACATAAACATAAATCAGGCTATTAATCAATTAGGTAACACTTTACAATAAGGTTTCATTAGTTAACATGTATCAGTGTTAATGTATCAGTTAATCTAACATGAACTAACAATGAGCAATACATGTGTTACTGTATTTGTTAATCTTTGTTAACGTCAGTTAATAAAAATACAGCTGTTCATGGTTTGTTCATGTTAAGCCGGGTGAACACTGTGTAAACTCGACCTGAGTTTAATATCATCAATCAATGATGCGTTCCGTGAAAGTGAGCTGCATTACACGGTGACATTGAAATGGTGACTACAAAGAAATCTCTAGCGCTCATTTTGGTAATGGTTTGTCTTGAAAAACTAAGATAATTTGACGGTCATCATAGGAGTGTCACACTGCAGGACTGTGCGCCAAATATTCTGACACTGCCAGAATTTCGTCTGAGGTCAAATTTGATCGTAGCGGTCATCAATTCATTATTAATTCATGTTTACTAATGTAGTTAACTAATGTTAACTAATGAACGTTCACCAGCATGCTCCAAAAGTGTGATAAGCCCGTTCCTATTGCGACGCTGATGATAAAATGTGCAACTCACTTGAATTCTATTGAGAATGTACCACTTTCAAACGCTTTGGAAAACATGATCTAAAACAGCCACATAAACTTAAAAGACTGATGAAAAGAGGTGAAAACATCATCATGCACCAACATTAGAAAGCATTTTTAAACTACTCATGACCACCTTTGCTAGAATGAATCATGTTCCCTTTCGTTCAGTCACTACGACGTAACGTTAGTGACTAACGAATGGGGGTTTCGCTTAGAAGCCTATCATCTTCGAGCACTTAGAAAACGCCCAATGGCGTGCCAATGCCATGGGCATGCGGAATTTGCATTCGTAACTCTGCCTCACAGCGTGAGTATAAAAGAAAGTATGTGGCAATATCGCATTACGTTTCTGCTTTCGGAGCCAAGAGTACCTACCTCTTCACTCCTCACAAGCCTTCTGAGACTCTGTCAGCTTCTTCGAGACGAGCAGCTTTCCAGTCGGTGTTGGTGGGATGGCACGTTCCAGTGATCGCATACTTCCTGCCTGCTGATCTGCGCAGTGGTCTGCTAGACAGCTGGTGTGTGTTTCCCTGGGCGCTTCAGCATCGACTGCGAGGCTTTCTCTCACAAAAGAGCTTGCGCATGGCACGTCCTTTTCAGGATGTCTCGCCCGTGCACTTCTGGGTGCGGTAGATTTCTCTCGCCTTCTGATGGGCACGAGCGCTGTTTGGTATGTTTGGGCTTTCAGCAGCGCTCGTGGATGATTCCTGTTCTCACTGCGGGAACATGGTCATCTCTGTGTTACGGTCGAGACTCCGTGAACTCCGTGCTGATGCCGGAGCGAGAGTCTCCTCTGCCACACCCCAATCTGTGGTCTCTACGGGAGGCTGCACTTTGGCTGGTGGCCAGGGTGACCTGAGGGTGACGGTGTGGAATAAAGCTCCGACGCTCATGCCTCGGCCCACACCCTCTCATGCACCTGACCCGCCCCGTGTTCAGGCGTCTACATCGGGGCCGGCTCCTGCTGTCCCGACTGTGGCGTTTGGCGTGGCGGAAGACGAGGAAATGTCTATCGTCGCATCACAAGGTAGGCTGGAGTCATCTGAGGGTGATGATTCGGCTGAGTTGCCGCCTTCGGGCGTTCCAGCGTTGCCCGAGTCGGACCCAGAATTGACAGCCATGCTATCTCGGGCCGCCGCAGCGCTTGGGTTGGAGTGGAACCCTCCGCCCCAACCTGAGCGTTCACGGTTGGATGATTGGTTTTTGGAATTTTTCCAATTCCTTTCTTCCCCGAGGTGCATGAGGAGGTTGCGCGGTCCTGGAAGAACCCGTTGTCTTCCCGCGACCGTTCGACGAACTCCTCCGTCTTCACCACCCTTGATGGAGCCGCGGCTAAAGGGTACACTGGGGTCCCCCTGGTTGAGCGCTCTGTTGCGATGCTTCAACTTGGCGCGGCGACCCAAAGCACCCCTCCAAGGCCTGTAGGTTTTCGTCATCTCTGGTGGCGAAGTCCTATAGAGCTGCGGGGCAGGCCGCCGCTTCTTTGCATGCCATGGCAACTCTTCAGGCCTACCAGGCCAAGTTGCTGTGCGACATGCACAAGGGCGGGGCTGATCCAGGACTCGTGGACGAGTCGCGTGCCGCCATCGACCTCGCTCTCCGGGCGACGAAGGTGACCGCACACTCCCTGGGTCAGGTGATGTCCACAAACGTGGTCCAGGAGAGACATCTATGGCTCACCCTGGCTGATATGTATGACGGCGAGCAAACACGTTTTCGCGACGCTCCCATATCCCAGGATGGGCTATTCGGCGGCACGGAAGTAGTATACGGAACCGCAGGACGCCTTCCGCTCCAGCCCAGCAGCCCGCGAAGAAACGCCATGCCAAGCGGCGCTCCTGACACGGACAGCTCAGGGATGGCCAGTTCTTTCCGGGAGACGGCAGCAGGGCCGCTCCTTCCCCTGATGGAGGGCCGGGGGAGGATCCTTTGTTCAGCTGCTGGCCCCCGGGTCAGCAGCACCCCATTGTGGTTAAAGAAAGAACTGACAATCCCATCCCTGAGCAGCCAGAGACCGGCGATGACAGTGCGCGCCGCAGGTCCCACCACTCGCATCCCTCTCTGTCGCCAGCCTCCACTCAGAGCAGACCCCAGTCGAACGCCCGTCCTTCCCTGGTCTCCTCTGTAAAGACGCAGCCGTTAACCGTGCCCCCACACCGGGATGCCCAAAAGCCTCCCATGTCCGGGCCGATAACGCTGCCTCGCTGCCCAACCCTGGGTACGTCTGGGCAATATTACCCTGGGCATATTGAGTCAAGATGGCGCCGAGGATGGCCGCAACGTCGCAAGCTCTGCTGAAACATTGTAGTTTTTTGTTTGTTCTGTTTATAGTTTTTGTGTTTTTTGTCTTGGATGTTGTCTGCCTTACTACGTACGACAGACAGACACTTTTGGACATTGGTTCGGCAATCGCACACCGAAAACCGGACTTTAAATTCTTCAGTGACGAACCGCCGTTTACAAACACAGCAGCGGAGCTCTTTGTCTGGACGGCCCGACCACGCAAACGCGGCCGGAGAAGGGGAAGCAGAGCCGGCGTGCTCATCAGATTAAGACGCCGCGCAAACCGACCCCCGCTTCCCAGTATTTTACTGGCAAATGTTCAGTCTCTGGACAATAAACTCTGCGAGCTGAGAGCGCGGATCTCTTTCCAGCGAGACACGAGGGACTGCTGCATTATCTGCCTCACAGAAACTTGGATGTCCGCTGAGATTCCAGATTCGGCCATCGAAACCACGGGGTTCTCCGTGCATCGGATGGACAGAGAAAAAGATCTCTCCGGGAAAAGCAAAGGCGGGGGTGTATGTTTTATGATTAACCGATCCTGGTGTGATCAGAGGAACGTACATTCTATCAAGTCTTTCTGTTCTCCTGATCTGGAACTTCTCATGGTTCTGTGCCGACCATTCTGGCTACCGAGGGAATTCACCGCGGTCATCATCACAGCTGTGTATATTCCCCCGCAAGCCGACACAGACCGGGCACTAAAGGAACTGTATAGGACAGTGAGTGAGCAGGAAACCGCGCATCCTGAGGCCGCGTTTATTGTGACCGGAGACTTTAACAAAGCCAACTTCAAGCGCATCGCACCCAAATACCACCAACATGTTAGCTTCAACACGCGAGGGAACCGCGTCTTAGATCACTGCTACTCCCCCTTCAAGGATTGTTACAAGTCCCTCCCGCGCCCACCATTTGGCAAATCGGATCACGCTTCCATCCTCCTTTTGCCCGCATATAGGCAAAGACTCAAACAGGAAGCACCCGCCCTCAGAACCATCCAGTGCTGGTCGGATCAATCAGATTCTATGCTACAGGACTGTTTTGATCACGCGGACTGGGAGATGTTCCGGTCGGCCTCTGATGACGACATCGAGGTTTACGCTGATAGCGTAACGTGTTTCATCAGGAAGTGCGTAGATGACGTTGTTCCGACCAAAACAATTCGGCTGTATCCTAACCAGAAGCCGTGGCTAAACGGGGATGTTCGCGCGGCACTCAATGCGCGGACCTTCACTTTTAACTCCGGTAACGCGGAGGAGCATAAACAAGCAAGTTATGCCCTCCGGAAAACCATCAGAGCAGCAAAACGGCAGTACAGGGACAAGATTGAAGGACAGTTCAACACCACCGACTCTAGAAGCATGTGGAGGGGAATTAACACCATCACGGACTATAAAGGGAACACAAACTCCACCGTGAACACCGCTGCCTCTCTCCCGGACGAGCTAAACACCTTCTATGCTCGCTTTGAGGGAACTAACACCGCCCTCGCGGAGAGAGCGCTCGCGGCTGAAGATGCAGAGGTTAGTGCACTCTCTGTATCTGTCGCGGATGTAACCCGATCCTTCCGGCGGGTGAACGTCCGTAAAGCTGCGGGTCCAGACGGGATTCCCGGCCGTGTGATCAGAGCGTGCGCGCACCAACTGGCTGGAGTCTTCACGGACATTTTTAACCTGTCCCTCTCCCTATCTGTGGTCCCCACATGCTTCAAAACGTCCACCATTGTGCCTGTACCTAAGCAGTCAAAAACCACCTGCTTAAACGACTGGCGTCCTGTTGCTCTGACCCCCATCATCAGCAAATGCTTTGAGAGACTAGTCAGAAACCACATTTGCTCTGTTCTCCCCCCCTCACTGGACCCACTGCAGTTTGCATACCGCACAAACCGCTCCACTGACGATGCCATTTCATCCACTATACACACTGCTCTCTCCCACCTGGAAAAGAGGAACACGTATGTGAGAATGCTGTTTGTGGACTACAGCTCAGCATTCAACACCATTGTGCCCTCCATACTTGACGGGAAACTCCGGGCTCTAGGCTTAAACAGCCTGTTATGCAGCTGGATCCTGGACTTCCTGTCAAACAGACGCCAGGTGGTCAGAATGGGCAGTAACATCTCCTCATCACTGACTCTCAACACTGGAGCCCCTCAGGGCTGCGTTCTCAGCCCACTCCTGTACTCTTTGTACACACATGACTGTGTGGCAACCCACAGCTCCAACACCATCATCAAGTTTGCTGACGATACGACGGTGGTAGGTCTTATCACCGACAATGATGAAACGGCCTACAGAGAGGAGGTGCACACTCTGACACGGTGGTGTCAGGAGCACAACCTCTCCCTCAACGTCAGCAAGACCAAGGAGCTGGTGGTCGACTTCAGGAGGAATGAGAGAGAACACCGCCCCATCACCATCGATGGAGCACCGGTGGAGAGAGTCAGCAGCTTCAAGTTCCTCGGTGTCCACATCACAGAGGAACTCTCATGGTCCGTCCACTCCGAGGCCGTTGTGAAGAAGGCTCATCAGCGCCTTTTCTTCCTGCGACGGCTGAGGAGGTTTGGAATGAACCGCCACATCCTCACACGCTTCTACACCTGCACCATCGAGAGCCTGCTGACTGGCTGCATCACCACCTGGTACGGCAACAGTACCGCCCGCAGCCGCAAGGCCCTGCAAAGGGTAGTGCGCACGGCCAGCTGCATCATCGGAGGTGAGCTTCCCTCCCTCCAGGACATTTACGCCAGGCGGTGTGTGAAGAGAGCTCAGAGGATCATCAGAGACTCTAGCCACCCGAACCATGGGCTGCTCTCACTGCTGCCATCAGGCAGACGGTACCGCAGCATTAGAACACGCACCAGCCGACTCCAGAACAGCTTCTTCCCACAAGCAATCAGACTACTTAACTCCTGATCCATCAGTATCATAACACACACTGGACAGAATATCACTCAGCACAACCCACTGTAGATACACACACATTATATACACATTTATTTATCATATAGCACCTATTGCACTTTGGATTTCAATTTTTCAATCTGTGAATAATATTTTATACTATACATTGTATATTATTATTATTATTATAGCGTAATGTATATTGTTTAGTGTATGTTTAGTGTATATTGTTTAAAGTATATGTATATTGTAAGTATGTGTATATTGTTTAAAGCTGTGAGAACTATACTCACATTGTGCAAATTATTTATTGTTTATTGTAGAGTTTACTGTGCTGTGAGTAATTGTGTGCGCATCAGATGTGTAATCTGATGCTGCTTAAATGTTGTACATGTCATGTCATGACTACTATGTTGCTCAGAACTGCACCTAAGAATTTCACCTACTGTTGCACTTGTGCATATGTAGAGTGACAAATAAAGTGATTTGATTTGATTTGATTTGATTTGATTTGTCTGTGCTCCGTATGACCCCGTTGGTGCAGTTCCTGGGAAGCTGGCTTCAGCTTCCGGGGCTGGGTCGCACGGACCATCAGGCTCAGCTACGCGATTCAGTTCGCGCAGGCTCTCGGTTACGCGAATCACCTGCTGCCGAATCACCTGCCTGTCCCTCCAGCCGAAATGAAGTTGGGGTTCTACAGCCCTTACTTCATTGTACCCAAGAAAAGCAGGTCCTTCTGGTCGCCCCGTATTGGCACGGCCGGACCTGGTTCCCCCGAACTAGTACTCCTTGCGACAGCCCCTCCCTGGCCTATTCCTCTGAGACCGGACCTCCTTACTCAGAGACGGGGCACCCTATGGCACCCGCGTCCCGATCTGTGGAACCTCCACGTGTGGCTCCTGGATGGGACGCGGCAGGATTGAGTAGCCTACCACCTGTGGTGGTCGCTACCATCATCGCTACCATCACTTCCGCTAGGGCAGAGTCCACTCGGCATGCCTATGCGTTGAAGTGGAACCTCTTCGTCACCTGGTGCTCTTCTCGCCACGAGTACCCCTGGAAATGCCCGATCGGGTCTGTGCGCTCGTTCCTCCAAGAAGGGTTGAAGCGAAGGCTGTCTCCCTCCACCCTTAAAGTTTATGTGGCCGCAATATCTGCCCACCACGATCTCTTGGAGAACAAAAAGGTAAGTCAGCACGACCTGATCATCAGGTTCCTGAGGTGGGCAAGGAGACTGAATCCTCCTCGCTCTCCTCTCGTACCCTCTTGGGACCTCTCAGTAGTTTTAGATGCTCTGCAGAGGCCTCCCTTTGAGCCTTTGCAGTCAGTGGATCTTAAATATTTGTCAATGAAGACAGCGATCCTGACTGCATTGGCCTCCGTCAAGAGGGTCGGGGACCTGCAGGCATTTTCGGTTGACGAAGCGTGCCTGGAATTCGGGCCGGCCTACTCTTACGTGATCCTGAGACCCCGGCCTGGATATGTGCCCAAGGTTCCCACCACTCCGTTCAAGGACCAGGTGGTGAACCTGCAATTGCTGCCTATGGAGGGGGCAGACCCAGCCTTGGCATTGCTCTGTCCAGTACCCGCCCTCCGCGCTTACATAGACAGGACGCAGGACCTCAGACCAGCTCTTTGTCTGTTATGGTGGAGAGCGGAAGGGAAGTGCTCTCTCAAAGCAAAGGCTGTCTTTTAGACTGGATAGTGGACACCATTGTTTTGGTTTACCAGCAGCAAGGTCGACCATGTCCCCTTGAGGTTCGGGCCTACTCCACTCGGAGTGTCGCTTCCTCTTGGGCTTTAGCGCATGGCGCCTCGCTAACAGACATCTGCAGAGCTGCAGGCTGGGCGACACCGAACACATTCGGCAGATTCTATAATCTCCGAGTGGAGCCAGTGTCTGACTATGTACTCGCCCCTCCGAGGGGCCGGTAATGGACTGGGCTCAGGTGTCTTTGCTTGCTCGCCATTCCACTCCACGGACTGGATACGTGCAATATTTCCTCAGGTGAGCTCCCCGAGAGCCCTGAGTCCCTCCAGCACTGCTTACGCCGATACCTATGTGTCTGCCCTCTAACGAGCCCAGACCCTCGTGTCCGGTCAGGTGCCCCGTGTGCATGGTTCCCCTCCGACGACCCCCACACGTGTGTTTCCACCGTAAGTCTCCGCTGTGAGCAGGTGTCTTTCCCTTGGCAAGTCCCTGCCACCCCTGGGGTTAAAAATCCACCTTCGGCTGGTACCCTAGAGTTTTCCCATATGCAGCCCTCAGTGGGTCATATGTGTACTCTCTAAGTCCTCCCTACGGGTAGGCATCTTTGCATACCTTCACTGGAATATGCCTCCCAGTGTACCTTGGTATTCCTGTGATAAGTGGGAGTCCCTCGTCCATACTAGTCTTACGACAGGGAACTCACACTTATGCAGGGCACTGGAAGACGGCTGAGTGGCGTGATTTTATTGGGACCCCCATTCGTTAGTCACTAACGTTACGTCGTAATGACTGAACGAAAGGGAACGTCTCGGTTATGTATGTAACCCTCGTTCCCTGAGGAGGGAATGGAGACGTAACGTCCCGTTGCCACATCAGCCGTGCTACCTGGAACACGGAGTTCAGTCTTGGCTCCTCAGCAGGTAACGTAATGCGATATTACCACGTACTTCCTTTTATGCTCACGCTGTGAGGCGGAGTTACGTATGCAAATTCCGCATGCCCATGGCATTGGCACGCCATTGGGCGTTTTCTAAGTGCTCGAAGATGATAGGCTTCTAAGCGAAACCCCCCATTCGTTAGTCACTAACGTTACGTCTCCGTTCCCTCCTCAGGGAACGAGGGTTACATACATAACCGAGATGTTCTGTTTATTTATTGTGGTAAATCTCGACTAAGTTCTTGTTGAATTTACAGAGGTGGACAAAGTACACAACTCCATTACTCGAGTGAAAGTAAAAGTACTGCTGGTCAAATATTACTCCGTTACAAGTGAAAGTTCTAAAAACAGATTTTTACTTAAGTAAAAGTACAGAATTTTTAAAAGTACTTAAGTATCAAAAGTACATTTCCTTTTTTATGTCAATGCATTATTTTATTATTGTTGTATAAATGTACTCTATGCCATCATGCATGCTAGCGTACGACTATCTTGAACTAATTTAAATACTTGTATGAAAGTTACAAAGCTCTTTACAAAGCTGCTGTCACTTTAAGGCAGAATGCACAAATCCTACACTCTAAAAAATGAACTAACCCAGCAATTGGGTTGTTTTAACCCAGCGGTTGGGTTAAATGTTTGCTTAAAACAACCCAATCGCTGGTTTAAAACAACCCAATTGCTGAGTTAGTCCTTTTTCAACCCAACTTGAGTTATTTTTAACCCAGCATTTTTTAGAGTGTATACACTTATACACATCCGATATTCCCCAAACTGTTTACGTTAATTTAAGACATAATCAACTTTGTTTTCGTGAATACTTTCCAAAAATGAAAAATTTTACATTTTGTGTGTATTGATCTGTTTAAGTGCAAAAAAAACACAAAAGAAACCTCTTTTCGGTACTCGTGCTCTGTCATCTGAGAGGCACAAAAAACCAGACTGAACTGAGCTCTTTCATCATGCTTTTTCAGATTCATCCATATGTCTGCGCTTCTCTTTCTCCCAGACATTTACATTTTATGAGACATTCAAGTTTAAGAGACATAAACTACCTTTATTCTTTTGAGAAAACTGAAACACACTTTCTAAGTATGACCATGGGTGCACACACTGTGCAGAGGAACCGTCTTCTTCCATTTTGCTATAAACTGATCAGTGTTCAAAAAATGTTGGGAAACTTCACATGACCCTATACAAGTGATTACTGATAGGCTGTCTGCAAAAAAAAACTTTTAAAGAAGAAACATATCATCCACTGACTTTCAAAGCTGCTACAGAAACGACTTTCGACTTTGAGGACCTTGATAGAAATGTAGTGGAGTAAAAAGTACGATATTTGTCTTTCAAATGTAGTGAAGTTAAAGTAAAGGTATCCCTAAAAAATAATACTTCAGTAAAGTACAGATACTCAAAAAGTGTACTTAAGTACAGTACTCAAGTAAATGTACTTAGTTACTGTCCTCCTCTGTGAATTTATTATAGAATATGTGTTAAGGGGACAGATTTGTCACTAAAGATGTATAACATAATGTAGTTTCTATGTGTAGGATGCTATTTTTATAGATAAAAAAAGAAAGAAAAAAGTTATCATTGGCCTAAGCATGGTAATAAGGAGCCATCAATGGTCTTACCTGTAATTATATCCTTATTGTAACAAATGCTATAGTTAAACACGAGATA
This sequence comes from Romanogobio albipinnatus, assembly GCA_023566225.1. Lineage (NCBI taxonomy): Eukaryota > Metazoa > Chordata > Actinopteri > Cypriniformes > Gobionidae > Romanogobio > Romanogobio albipinnatus. The sequence goes on from CM042241.1 coordinate 22,583,913, forward strand.
CAAGAACAAGAACAATACAAGAACTATGTTACTTTTTCATATGGCCAAGTACAAGTTAGAAACAAGACAAGCTTTAAAGTCTAGACCTTCTTGAATTATTGACTAAACAATTTGTTTTCCGCCATGTGTAAAATGTGTTCTGTTAATAATGACAGGCAGGACTTGACATTAACACCCGCCAATCCGCCATTGGCGGGTGTATTTCGGCTGTGGCGTGTAACACAGTCACTCTCACTAGCCACTTGGCGGTTGCCAATCACACGTGTTTCTATTGAGTTGTGTGCAATGTCTAATAATCAGAGGCACTCAGATTAGCCAGAGTTTTGTTCAGAGTTTTGTGCTCTCGCTCACTGAAATCTGCACTCAAAGCAGAGATGAACGTACGATGTACACAGGAGATTCATTCATCATACAGTGGTTGACCATTTCTAAAGTTACATACAACATTGGTATACAAGTTTCTAACTTCAATAGCATTTGAAGAGAATGGCTTACAGTAATAAAACTGACTTTAAAGTGGTCATCTGGGTGTCAGATGCACACCTTTTGGATTTGTGATATTTAATAAAATAAACTGTCAAATCATATGAAAATATTTTCAGATATTTAGGAGTTCAGGTATTATGACTTGGCAGATGACAGGAAATTAACATTTTCAATATAAGAACATTTTAAGTAATGTTCTTTAATTAAAGTTCTGTCAAACTGATGAGGTTTTAGGTTCTTAAATAATATAAATACATGCAGTTAGGTTATTAACCAACTTTGCATGTGGATGATACCATACAAGACCATTTCGCAAAAATAAATAAGCAAACAAGCAAGCAAACAAATACATCTCACGAGGGAGCATGCTCCGGGACCCCGCTAAACAGTTCACACCCCATGTTCGAACCAAAACTGCTTAGTTGTTGAAAAGAATAGGAATCATGGACGACATCAGGTTGATTCTTGCCTATTTCTTGTGGAAATCCCATTTAAACATTGACAGCCCTATCTAGATAGTCAGCTTGTTGACAATTCTGGAATTTTGGTCAAACACAGGCTATTTTCATTGTGTTTAAAACATTCAATATGCTTCAGATGGTTATTCATATGTAAATATGCACTTTAATGAGAAGATTGCAACAATCGTTCTCCCATCTGACAATTTTAAAGTTTATGACATTCAAAATTGTATTTCCCAGAAGTAAATACAACTCAAAATGGCATTCATGTCCAATTTCCAACTAGGAAACGCATATTTAGGATAATTCCAAAGGCAGCATAACTGCACGGCTATACCAGCCCACCATCCAAACCAGCATGTATTAGCATGGAGGCTAGTCATTTCTGTAGGGTTCAGTTTGGTGCAGTTCAAATGAATTAGCTACAGCAGTCCAATCCCATCATGCCCCAGCTCCTTCAGAGAAAAAAAAAAATACACAAATACATAAATCAATTCCAACGATTGCACTCTGACACATGAATAACTGTACAGAACCTTCAGACCCACCCTCCTTTGCTGTGCTCCGCTCTGCGAAAAACAGCCCCTCCCTCAAAGCCAATCTTTATTTTTCCTCTTCTAACCTACAGCACTAGCAAACATTTGAATAATTATGCAAATTCCCATCCAGAAAAGTTTAAAAAATAATGATCAATAGCCTATGAAAAATGAATCAGGACAAGACGAAGCATCTCCGTTAGCTCTTCCTCTCTCACTCTATCTTGCCTCTCATGATGATGGAGTTCAAAAAGACTGAGAGTAAAGTATGTAAATAAATAAATAAATAAATAATAAAGCAAATACACAAATAAATGAATAACCAGAAGCAAAGCTCAGAGGACACCATTGCGAACAGCCGTTTAAAGAGCTTGTTTTTAGAGTTCATATTTACCCAGCAACTGCCCTTGAGGTTTTTTTTATATATATATATATATATATATATATATATATATATATATATATATATATATATATATATATATATATATATATATATATATATATATATATATATATATAATATATATCAACACATACTGCTATTATTTTCTAGCATAATTATAGGTCAGGATATCAAATGTCCTCAGATAACAATACATAACCACCAGTTTGCTTCATGCTCTGAAAAAAATGACTTAGGATTTAGATAAACAATTACTGTGCATCAAATATTTCTTTTTCCATTGCAATTACTGTCATTATTCATCATATCTGCATATAGAGCGATCAAAAAATGGTGGCCTTTACAACAGATGCTGCTGTTGGATATTTGTGAATGGGAGTTGTGTTTGTGTATGTGTGCATTAGGTAAAGAGAGAGAGAGGTAGCGCTTTATGAATAGCTCAGAAGGAATGAGGTGACAAGGCTGTATATCATAACACAGTAATCCTGTTCTCACAGAAAACAATGGACGTAACTGATACCAGGCCAAAAAACGCTTTCTCGCTCTCCCGTACACACAGAACCGTTTGCTACTATTCTCATAATCCCATTGAGTGTGGCCATCCTGTTGACAAATGTTTGACAAATTTCATAATGTCTGAATGGACTGTATAGTATGACTGCATTAATGAATTAATGGATGGATGGATGAGCTCTTTCTAGAGAAATGCTACATGAAGATAAACATTATAGAAAAATTCCATGCTAAAATTAAAAAATAATAAGATTTTATATTAAATTAAAGGCACAGTAAGGAAGTTTTGCAGCTAGAGGTCGCTTATTCAAAACAATAACAAATGCGCAGCTTGATGACTGCGTGAATGAGCGTGGAATCATGGGATACAGCCGATGAAAAGCAATTTGACGGGACTCAGGCAGAAATCCTGTTCATGGATGAGGTAATGTATTAAAGTTTTATTAATGTTACTGTGGTATGAAGCAGGGTGGGACAAGAGCCTGGGACATTTTACATTGCTGTTTTCATTATTCTTATATGCCGCTGTCAGCCGCTCCTTTCATTTAGTTGTTTATGCATATTTCACCATTGAAGTTTCGATTAATTTGTTAATCGTATTTTTTTTTTTTGATTGATTAAATTCACATTTTTTTTATTTCACTCTAATTAAACAGCCGCGTGTTCTTAATTACTACTCATACAGGTTACTTTATCTGATGAATTAAAATGTAACGCAGCATAGTTTTATTTGGCCAAAACAATCATACTAAACATACATTTGAGTGATGTTACTCAGTGCTAGGGCTCAAACAACTAATCGATAAACAAATCGATAACAAACAATAATGAAAATCATTAACAACGATTGTCATTATCGATTAGTCGGGTCTGCCCTCTGTGCACAGAAAACTTTCACCAGTCGCGGCACAGAATAAGGCATTTCTATAGACAAAATGCATCTAAAAATAGTGGAGTGGAAACAGAGTGAACTGCTGCGGGAAAGATGCGTGATCCAAGCTGCCCAAAACATGAGAATTCTTTAAGCTTGAAGACAGATGCGTGTGCGTCCTCGGTGCAAAACATTCATTTTACAGGTTACCTCATTATATGTAAATGTTACTAATTAATGCGAGTATTTCCATTTTGCATGAAAGCCCATCCTGATAGCAGAGGTGGACAGTAACTAAGTACATTTACTTGAGTACTGTACTTAAGTACACTTTACTTGTATATGTATTATTTTTGGGGGAAACTTTGATTTTAACTTCACTACATTTATCGTACTTTTTACTCCACTACATTTCTATCAAGGTCCTCAAAGTTGAAAGTCAGTTGTCTGTAGCAGCTTTGAAAGTCAGTGGATGATTTTTTTCTTCTTTAAAATATTTTTTTGTTGCTTTTTTTTTTGCAGACAGCCTATCAGCAATCACTCTTGTACAGGGTCGTGTGAATTTTCCCAACATTTTTTGAACACTGATCAGTTTATAGCAAAATGGAAGAAAGCGGTTCCTCTGCGCAGTGTGTGCTCCCATGGCCATACTTAAAAAGTATGTTTCAGTTTTCTGAAAAGATTAAAGATTTGTTTAGTTGGCATACACTTGATGCATGTCTCATAAAATGTAAAAAAAAAAAAAAAGTAAACGTCTGGGAGAAAGAGAAGAGTAAACAAATGGAAGAACATCAGATGTGTATCAGTGTATTGGATCCATGCGTTCACCCTTAAAGAGCTTTGTAACTTTTATACAAGTATTTAAATTAGTTTAAGGTAGTTGTATGTTAGCATGTCGGAGTGAGCATCACTGACTGGCTTAAACCACCATGGTGGCATAATGTGCATTTATACAACAATGCAACGATAATAAAATAAGTCATTGACATAAAAAATTACACTTACTTTTGATACTTAAGTACTTTTAAAAACAAATACTTCTGTACTTTTACTTAAGTAAAAATCTGTTTTTAGAACTTTCACTTGTAACAGAGTAATATTTGACTAGTAGTAGTTTTACTTTTACTCAAGTAATAGAGTTGTGTACTTTGTCCACCTCTGCCTGATAGTATGATTCTATTAGATAGTAATTGATTACCATTTAACCACACAAATACCAAAGTTAAACTATGGATTTGAACAAAACCATGGTTTATTTGTAGTTACCATGAAATAACTACAATAACCCTGTTTTATGTATTTTTTGATTTATTTGTTTTCTACTATGTATGTTTTCATAGCACTCAACTTACACGTTTGTTTAAAGGACAGCATTGGGCAGGATGTGGAATAGTGTCAATAAAATAAAAAAATAGGGGTTTTATTCGATTAATCGGAAAAAAATGATCGTTCAACTAATCAATTATCAAAATAATCATTAAAATAATCCTTACCCTACTCTGTAGATTTGCTCAGTGGCTGGTATGAGACACTTGTTGCACACTGCAGAAAGTATATTATATTATATTATATTATATTATATTATATTATATTATATTAATTATATTATATTAATTATATTATATTATATTATATTATATTATATTATATTATATTATATTATATTAATTATATTATATTATATTATATTATATTAATTATATTATATTATATTATATTATATTATATTATATTATATTATATATGAGAATTTCATATTAATAAAACCTGGGTGACTTGTGTTTCTAAAATGGCATGCATTTAATTGTAAAACATTGTATGGTAGAGAAAATTCTGCGTTAATGTTACTACAAATAAAGCTCATTCTGATTTTGCTATGATAGCCACTTGACAAAATAGTGTTGTCTGATTTACTTTTTGGATACAAACATGGAACTCGCAGCAAATCAAGAAAGCAATAGATTCAAACAATAAGACTAACCGTGTTGAGCTGTATTACCATGATCAGTTTTCTGTCGATAAAAGTATCCAAACAGATGCTCTATTAACATACATAATATAGTTAAGCGTTGTTGATGTTTCTATGGTTCCTACGGAAGTAAAACCGGAAATTGTGGGTAACGCAGATATGACATCATTGAAAGGCGATGCAGTGACATGGGGTGTTACACTGGTTCGTTAATACCCGTTTTCTCTGGATTTAAACATTGTTGGAAACATCTGAGATAATGTAAGTACACAATTCAACAAAATATATAACATTGTTCTAGTGGTATCTTACATAATGTGCCTTTAAAGGTGATGTATGTAATTGTTTTGACTTTATTAAAGCATATAAATACCATAACATGTTTGCAGATATTTAGGAAACATGCTAAGGAAAAAAAAAAGCCAGTTATTCCTTGAAATGTGCTGTGTCGGAATGTCTGTTTTTGTTTTTGTCTGTGTCATCCCTTTCTGCCAATTAGTGCCAATAGTACCCAATAGTATTTGACACAGTTGCCAGTTGGTGGAAAACACAGAGTGTTGCTATGTCATGGAAGCCAGCAAACAAACTAGGTCAGAGATCACAGACCTGACCCAAAAAGCCTCGGTGTCCATCTAAAAAGCTCTATGACCAGAGGCATATTAAAACACGGATAAATCAACTTACAGTGTAAGGCCCGTCGCCTTCCATTGTCAATTGCGTTCCTGTTGCGTGTCGTCAATCTGGCAACCCACGTGAGCGTCGAGTCTGAGAAGGAAGGGGGCGGAGGGAAACAACTATCTTTGAATTTGGACTGCATTACTCATTTCATCCGCTAGCTGTCAATATTACGTACTTTAAATAATATTAAAATATAAATATTATATAATCTCAACAAAATCTGTATTTTCCCTTCCACTTTTAGTTTTAATAAAGACATGATTTAAGAAAAAAAGATCTCAATGATTACACAGAGATTATACTGTCAGATATGGAGATTTCACACATAATACACAGAGACTGAAAAACAAAATTACTGTTAAAAGACTTACATTTTAGAAAAGAAAAAAATAGCATGGTTACATTTCCTACATTTCCATACAAAGTGTCCTTCCTCTATTATCCATGTGATTCTACAGCTGCAGCCCATTTACTTCAAGGTTTAACGTCTTTATTTCAGTTACTGTCCATAATCTACCGCTCTGAAACCCTTTGGAAATAAAGGCCGTCCAGACGCTGACAGAAGCTATAAGCATGTGGGACGTGCTGGGATATTTTTTGTTGCACTGTTCATGAATATGGCAAAGGAGATATGGGATCCTTGTTTCTCATCTGCATCATCTCAGCTGTGGTGTGTTTGGTCATTTAAAAATATTCCCTATATGAATGTCTACATATCCACCAATAATCAGGAAATCACTTAGATTAATATGTTTATGATATGGGCCAGCCTCTTCAATACTATTTACGTATACTTACCATTACTTTGGTTATTCACTATGAAACATGGTTATTTGTACTCCCATTCTGTGATAATCTTTTATTCAATAAATAAAAAAATATACTGACTTCTAAATCCACATATGAACTACCATTCAAAAAGTTTTTTGAAAGAAAATAATACTTTTATTCAGCAAGGATGCATTCATTGTATCAAAGTAAACAATAAAGTGACATTTAGAATGAACTTGACTCAAAATAACTTTATATTTAAGGACTCTGAAAAAAAAATATTGGTTCTCTTACGAGAGGTTCTCTCGTATTGCGTAAGTTCCTTACGCTACGGGAAAGTATTCTTTCTTCGAGATTTCTGAAAAACCCAAAATTATCCTTAATTTTGTAACATTGTCAACGCAGTGCGGCAGCCTGGCAGACCATAGCAGGCTATTCCAGCGTGCTATTGGCTGCTCTGCTGGCAACTGCAGCAGCCTATCGGTGAGCCCGCGTGACGTGGCGACCAATGAGGGCGCTTCGCGCCCACCTGGCTTCATATGCCTACAGGTGGGGCGTGGCCACGTGTATATAAGCAGGGCTCACGGGCTGCATATTCGATTTTCTTTTCTTCAGCGAAGCCCTTCGCATCGCTGGATCTGGAACCCGCCGCCGTGACAGCGCAGACAAGCAAGCAGAGGACAGCGCCTGAGGAAGCCGGCAGCATCGCGCCACCTTCAGCCATCCGTGCCTGCTCTGCTATCCGGCAGCCCATATCCTTTACGCTCAAAAGTGTTGTCGCCGCTGCGTCACACTTTTTCACAAAAAGAGCCGAGCGTTGATACAAATGTCTCGTTCCACCTGCGGCTCGTGTCACGCGCAGCTCAGCTCCGGGGACCGCCACGTGATCTGCGCTCTCTGCCTGGGCCGTGATCACGCCGCTGCCGCACTCCTCGCCGGCGGATGCCAAGAGTGCGAAGAACTGACGATGTCGACCCTGCGGGCTCGACTCGTCCTGTTCGATGATGATATTCCTCCAGTCCCTGCCACGCCGCGCAGAAAGAAGCGCCGCTCGCAGCGGATTCCGGAGTTCGCCGAGAGAAGCTCGCCGGAACCTTTCCCGCCCGCTTCACTCTCGCCTTCCCCGCCCCCACCCCAGGCCGCCATTTCTGTTGCCGCCTCCGGGGATGAGGCGGATGCGGCCGCGGAACGCGCCGACAGCTGCTCCATCATGGCTTCCGACAGCGAGGACTGGTCTTCCGCGTCCTCTTCAGTCCGGGGCTCCGGACGCTCTCGAGCGGGTGAGGACGCCGAACTTTTGCGCCTTCTCACCCGGGCCGTCGAGCAGCTAGGCCTCGAATGGGCCCCGCCCAAGGTGGCAGCGCCGAACCGACTTGACGGATGCTTCCTAAACAGTCGCCGCCGTGCGCCCACCTCCAGGACTGCACCCTTTCTGCCGGAGCTTCACGAGGAGCTCGCAAAGTCCTGGAACGCGCCATTCTCCGCGAGGGTCTCGTCTCAGGCTTCTTCGACGCTCTCACAAGTCGACGGCGCGGCCGAGAAAGGCTACAACGCTATCCCTCCGGTGGAAGAGGCGGTCGCAGCGCACCTTTGCCCGCCTTCTGGTTGGCGCTCAAAGGCTGCCCTCCCGTCTAAGGCCTGCAGAGTGACGTCATCGCTGATCGGCCGCGCTTTCGCTGCCTCCGGTCAAGCTGCGTCCGCTCTGCACTCTATGGCCGTGCTGCAAATCCTCCAAGCTAATCTCCTCCGCGACCTGGACGAGAAATGCTGTGACGCTGAGTTAATCACGGATTTGCGAAGCGCGACGGATCTCTCCCTTCGCGCCACCAAGACCGCAGCACAGGCCCTCGGACGCTCTATGGCCTCCCTCACGGTAGCTGAGCGCCACCTCTGGCTCACGCTCGCGGACATGCGAGAAACAGAGCGCGCGGCCTTCCTAAATGCCCCGCTCTCTCCGTCTGGGCTCTTTGGACCAGCGGTCAAGGGGATCGTCGACCGTTTCTCCGAAGTGCAGAAAACGACGCAGGCCATGAACCTTTTCCTGCCTCGACGCCCCGGCGCTAGCAATAGCTCCGCTGCTCGCCGTCCTCGTGACCAGCCAGCAACGAGCTCCGCGCAGCGCCCAGCGCGGCCCCCTTCGTCTCAGCGAAGACCGAGCGGCCGCCCCAGATCGCGCTCTTCCAGCCGTGGTAAGCCGCCTCCACCTCAGGGCCCCCGGCCTAGGATCGCGCTGAAGCCCGAGCCTCCAAAGTCCTCCTAGCCAGAGGCAAGAAACGACGGTTAAGTCCCGCCGCGGCCGGACCACCGTCAAAACTCTCTTTCCTGTCAGCCCCCGCCACTGTGGCTGCTGCAGATGGATTTCACGCAGCCAACGAGCCGGCAAAAATGCCTTCTCGCCTGTCAATAACCGCCGTTTTTACGGCGAACCAGAGAAATCACAAAAGTTGCATTATTTCTGGTTGCACGGCTCACGCCGTATGTGTTTCAAATGCAGTAAATGTGCCCACTTTTCTGTGTTCACCCCTGCACACAAGCACTATAAACCCTGTGTCCCCCACTCACATAAAGCGGCCACCGGCCGCTCGAGTGCTAGAGTTAGGTCACGTGTCCGCTTGTTTGCGTCCACGACTAACCACCACACGCGCTGTCACACAGCCACTCTTAACCGGTCATGTTCCACGCGTAAGAGTTGTGCCCGCTCAAACGCGCTCACACATTTTCGCGAACATTATGCCTCAGGCGCCACGCGCCGCGCCACACACCATTTGTTTCCCGCCCAGGGTGGCCGGAGCGATGAGTGTAGGGCCGCACACAAGCCACTCCCCGCTCGAAGCGGCAGAGATGCAGTGTGTAGGGCGGCCAGCCATCGCGAGCGATCGGCTGGCCCACAGCACAGAGAGCGCGCGCACTGCGCCCGCCCCTCCTATACAGGCCGTCAAACCCGCGAAGCGCGGCGTTTCGAGCCCGGAGGCCGTTCTATCCCGTGTGGCGCACGCAAGAGCGTGGGAAGCCATTCCAGGTGTATCAGAATGGGTGCTGAAAACAGTGAAGCACGGCTACACTCTGCAGTTCGCTCGCCGCCCTCCGCGCTTCTGTGCGCGTACAGAGACGAGAGTGAGCGAGGAAGTAGCACATCTACTTCGAGCAGAAATAGCCACGCTGCTGTGCAAAGGGGCTATAGAACCGGTTCCCCATTCTATGAGCAAGTCAGGCTTTTACAGCCGGTATTTTCTCGTGCCAAAAAGGGATGGGTCGCTCAGACCGATTCTGGATCTGAGGCGTCTGAACAAAGCTCTTATGAAAAGATCGTTCAAGATGCTCACGACCAAGCAGATCCTCGCGCATATTCGCCCGAGAGACTGGCTAATCTCCCTAGATTTGAAAGATGCATATTTTCAAATCAAGATAACGCCGCGTCACAGGCCATTCTTACGATTCGCCTTCGACGGCCAGGCTTATCAATACACCGTCCTTCCGTTCGGCCTGTCACTAGCACCCCGTACATTTACGAAGTGCATGGACGCGGCCCTCGCTCCTCTGAGAAATCGAGGGATGCGAGTATTGAACTATCTGGACGATTGGCTCATCCTGGCGCAGTCGGAGGCCGAGCTCCTCGCCCACAGGGCAATGCTGCTCAGCCATCTGGACAGCCTAGGGCTCATGGTCAATTGGACCAAGAGCTCATTAGTGCCCACGCAATCAACCTCATTCCTGGGTTTGAATCTGGACACTGTGGCAATGTCAGCCCGCCTGTCACCCCATCGCGCGCGCCAAGTTCGGCGCATGGCTGCGTACTTCCGGCCGGGCAAAATCGCACCTCTAAAGCTTTTTCAGAGGATGCTGGGACGTATGGCCTCAGCTGCGGCTGTGCTCCAGCTGGGCTTAATGCGCATGCGCCCGCTGCAATGCTGGTTAAACGCCCGAGTGCCTCACAGAGCCTGGGCGTCCGGTGGCTTCAGGATCAGAGTGACTCAGGGCTGCGTGTCAGCCCTAGAGCCCTGGTTAGTAGCCGACTGGTACCAGAGGGGAGTGACGATGGGAGCCATCTCACACCGCAAGGTCATCTCGACGGACGCCTCCACCACGGGTTGGGGCGCCGTTTTCGAGGGCAGATCAGCCTCGGGCCTTTGGTCGAGCGAGGAAAAACTCCTACACATAAACTGTTTGGAGATGATAGCGGTAGAGAACGCGCTCAGGCAGTTTCTCCCGCTTATACGAGGACACCATGTGTTAGTCCGGTCGGACAACACCACAGTGGTGTCCTACGTGAACCGGCAGGGCGGTGTCAGGTCCAGAGGTCTGGGCAATCTGACAGAACGCCTGCTCGTGTGGGCACACAGCTCGCTGCGCTCGCTGAGAGCTGCGCACGTGCCGGGCCACCTCAATGTGGGCCCGGACAAGCTGTCCAGGGGCCTCATTCTCCCAGGAGAATGGTCCCTGCACCCCCAAACAGTCCAGCTGGTATGGCGCCTGTTCGGCAGAGCGGAGCTCGACCTCTTTGCAACAAAAGAGAACGCCCGCTGCCCGACGTTTCTGTCCAAAAGCGAGGATGCGCTGTCCCAAACTTGGCCCAGCCTCCCGCTGTATGCTTTCCCGCCGATCTCCCTATTGCCCCAGGTCATAGCGAAAATCAGGGAAACGCGCCGTCCGGTGCTCCTTATAGCACCGCGCTGGGAGAACCAGATTTGGTACCCAGAGCTGGTGAAGCTGTCGCACTCACCCCCCTGGCCAGTTCCGCTGAGAGCAGACCTTCTCTCTCAAGCAGGAGGGTCAGTTTGGCATCCCCATCCAGAGCGATGGTCTCTGCATGTATGGGTGACCAACGGATACCCGTTGACCTGCCCGAAGGGGTTATGAACACGATTTCACACTCTAGAGCCCCCTCGACGAGGCGGTTATATAGTTCTAAGTGGTCGGTGTTCACCGAGTGGTGTGTTTCCAAGGGATTGGACCCACAGCAATGTGGGGTCCAGCGGGTGCTCTCCTTCCTCCAAGAGCTTTTGGAACGGGGCAGGTCCCCTTCCACGCTCAAAGTGTATGTGGCGGCTATAGCAGCGTTCGCTCAGACGACGCTAGGTAGCACGCTAGGAAGGAACGAGCTCATCATCCGTTTCCTCAGAGGAGCCAGACGGATGAATCCCCCGCGGCCCCCGTCGGTTCCTATATGGGATCTGGCCTTGGTCCTAGAGGCCCTGAAGGCTCATCCCTTTGAACCGCTCGAGACTGTGGAACCAAGGTTCCTTTCGCTAAAAACCGCGTTTCTGATAGCTCTGGCTTCAGTGAAACGCGTGGGGGATCTACACGCGCTCTCAGTGAGCCCGACGTGTATGGAGTTCGGTCCTAATGACTCTAAGGTCATTCTCAGACCGAGGCATGGTTATGTCCCCAAAGCGATCGGCACTCCCTTCAGGGCGCAGATTATCTCCCTCTCGGCTCTGCCAGCATCCGATGAGGGGGACGGTGGCAATTTCCTCTGCCCTGTCAGGGCATTGAGGGTTTATGTCACACGCTCCGCCGCCTTCAGGCGTTCTGAGCAGCTATTTGTTTCGTTTGGCGGGCGCACTAAAGGTCTCGCCTCCTCGAAACAGACCCTGTCCAGGTGGATAGTGGACGCGATTGCAGCTGCATACGCTTCCAAACACCTGCAGTGCCCGCTAGGTGTCAGAGCACACTCCACCAGAGGCATGGCCTCTTCGTGGGCTTGGGCCAGAGGGATTTCCATCCACGATATCTGTATGGCGGCAGGCTGGGCCTCCCCGTCTACGTTCGTGAGATTTTACAATCTGGAAGTTCCTGCCTTACAGGCGAAAGTGTTATCAGTTCAATAGGGCTGTTGGTTCTGCCCAGTGGTTCTGCGCAGACATAGCTCACATACTGGTAGTAAGTTCGGTACTAGGCTCATTGTGAATTTGAAGGAGACCGGCGGTGCCGTTCCCTCATTTACGAGACGAGCTGTTGTGAGTTTGAAGGTGACCGGCGGTGCCGTTACCTCACTCATATAACAAGATATTGTGAATTTGAAGGCGACCGGCGTTGCCGCTCCCTCATTCATGAGACAAGGTGTGGTGAATTTGAAGGAGACCGGCAGGTGCCGTTCCCTCATTCATGGGACAGGGTGTTGTAACCACCCGTCGTAACCACCCGTCAGTTCGAATGAAGTGTCTGTATATGTGGTGGCCCGTTTTCCTTACCGGCCACCCTGCCCGAGCAGTGTTATGGTCCCCGGTTCCCTGGGATACATATGCTGTATGCGAGGCGCGCACGGCGTTGACAATATGTTCCCGTAGCGTAAGGAACTTACGCAATACGAGAGAACCTCTCGTAAGAGAACGATACTCGGTTACTTAACGTAACCTCGGTTCTCTCTAGAAGAGGGAACGAGTATTGCGTTCCTTGCCGTGCGCCCCGCGGGCTTTTATGCTTCAGAACTACGAAAACCGAATATGCAGCCCGTGAGCCCTGCTTATATACACGTGGCCACGCCCCACCTGTAGGCAAATGAAGCCAGGTGGGCGCGAAGCGCCCTCATTGGTCGCCACGTCACGCGGGCTCACCGATAGGCTGCTGCAGTTGCCAGCAGAGCAGCCAATAGCACGCTGGAATAGCCTGCTATGGTCTGCCAGGCTGCCGCACTGCGTTGACAATGTTACAAAATTAAGGATAATTTTGGGTTTTTCAGAAATCTCGAAGAAAGAATACTTTCCCGTAGCGTAAGGAACTTACGCAATACTCGTTCCCTCTTCTAGAGAGAACCGAGGTTACGTTAAGTAACCGAGTATCGTTTTCATAAAAAAATGACCTGTTGATCATATTAACAAATATTTTTGAGCACCAAATCAGCACATTAGATTGATTTCCGAAAGATCATGAGACACTCAAGACTTTTCCAATTTCAGCTTTGCCATCACAGGAATAAAATTACAATATGACCATTTTTACTGTATTTTTGATCAAATCAGTGCAGCCTTGTTGTAGCACAAGAGACTTCTTCCAAAAAAACATTAACAAAACCTCAAACTTTTTGATGGCAGTGTATGTCTACTCAGCCCTTTATCTTCTTTTAGGTGCTTTTAAATATTGATTTACTGAAATACTGATTACATTATTTAATAAGTTGACAGCCCCACTTACCACATCCAAGACAATCTAAAAAAAACATCCACATTAACAATATGCATATACAGTTGTCGCTTCAAACTAGCCTGCTTTAGCTAAACACCTCCCATGTCTGGGATATTGCTTCTCAAACAGAAGAGTTCTCCAGAGTCCACTTGGTTAGCATATAGATTGCCTGCATGACTGCTCAGCCTATAGAACGTAACATATAGTGAGGTATGTGTCGACACAGCCCGCTCTCTCTAACATTAATCTACATTAAGTCAATGGTAATCCTACTGGAGTCATACAGAGTTAAAGCAACGTTTGCTGTGTAGGCAAAGTTATCCTCAAATGAAAATTATTACTGCGAGACTACACAAGTGTCCAGCTGGTTGTGAAAGGAAAAGATTGTGAGAGAGGGAAATGAAGAGGCATATATTCTATTCTATAAGTGGGTCCGGTGCCAAACATTTTGTGTAATGATGAAATAAATGTAACCAAATGAGGGAATTATGGCTTGTTTGTAAAAGTGGGTTTGCAATGCAATGAAATGTTGGAGCACTTTACTTTTTTATATACTGTATGCATTTAGATATTTTTTGTGACACAGACTTCAGAAAAGTATATGTGATCCGTGTTGGCAAAAGGAGTCGCAATGCGCACAGGATAATTAAGAGCTACAGGCAAAACAAGTAAAAAATTTCAATTTTTGGTCGATTTTGAGGTTTTCGTGCAGGGCACAAACAATACCAGACAAGGAACGTAACAAACTGAGGGATTAGTGTGTACTAAAAACAGATGACAAAGTTGTCAAAATGATCCCGTTCACACAGTAATGCAGTTGTTAGTACACATCAGGCTTTTCTTGCGATGTTATTGCCGTCATGTGTACAGATAATTTTCATACATGAGGCGCACTTTCAAATCCTGACACGTCAAGAAGTCAATAGTGCAGTATGTTTTGTGTTATTTAAAGGCTGCATTAGTAATATGCACCCATAGGCGGGTGCACAACATGCATAGGCTACACTCTGCTTGTTACACACAGGGGCGCACAACAGCACACAAACATTTTTAAATGTTAAAAATAAATAATCCCTCTCTGGAGAAGCGTTCAGTCTTTCCGCTCCGCCATGTAAATAACGAATCCGCCATGGTGTAAGCGCAACTGGCTTTTAAAGGGAATGGGAGATAAGACTCTGATTGGTTTATTGCACGTTATGCCCAAACACACACACACACACACACACACACACACGACTCATTAAGAGACTGGCGCCTAGCACACAGACCATTTTTTTTTCCCGTCATTAAACTAGCAAAAGTGGATCCGGACATGCCCTAAATGCAGCTGTGCCATGTGCTTCAGACCATACGCTCAGATCTTTAAAATAGGGCCCTATGATTTATAAGCTGTTTTCCTCATGGGAACAAAAAATTACCCATAAGGACAACAATTTTGGACATTGCCATCTTTGTGGGGACTGTGCACTGGTTCTGCATGGCATCAAAAGTATTTCCGTTTGAATAAAGAGATACAAAAATGAAAGATGCAAACAAATGAAGAATATGGTTGAAGGAGAGAGGAGGAAAAACAGCATCTTTTCATGGAGTTGGGGGCACTTGAGATGCACACAAGGGCTGTTCACAGGCAGCGTGATCAGTATTCTGAGGCAAGAGTCAGGGTGCAATATTCACTCGCAGAGGCAGTTGTTTATTGCGCTTTCTCATTTGCAATACTGTGCGTGTCAATTGATGTGCTATGATGCTTTGGATTACTTTTTTTCCTTCTCTTCAACCATGTAATTCATCTCTCTCTCTCTCTCTCTCTCTCTCTCTCTCTCTCTCTCTCTCTCTCTCTCTCTCTCTCTCTCTCTCTCTCTCTCTCTCTCTCTCTCTCTCTCTCTCTCTCTCTCTCTCTTGCTTTGCATGCTGGGGGTTTGTTTTGGAAAACAATATTTTGTTTCTATTTTTGTTGTTTTTTGTCCGTGTTTCTTCCTTTATGTTTTGTGTTCATTTTTATTAACTAAAATTTGAGTATCATACATGCCTCGGTTTTCGGTGTTTGTTCGGGCTCATGGCGGAGGCCTGAGATGGAGGCTCACCCGAGTGAGGGTGCAGCCGCACTCTCGCTCCGCCATGGAGTCAGGTGTGTACCTGACGCGGATTCTAATGTGGAAGACGTGCTTGTCGCTGTTGGTGAACAGATTGGATATGGAAATATAATTTCAGCGTCAAGGATGAACAAAGCAGTGGTGGTTTTCCTTAAAGATGAAAGTTTGGTGAGTAAACTAATGGAAATCGGCGTTTTGGTAAATGGAGCGTATACTGTTGTGTCACCGCTTGTATCGCAATCTGTTAGAGTTACGATCTCTAACGTGCCCCCCTTTATATTAAATAGTGACATTGAAAAGGAATTATTGAGGTTTGGGAAAATGGCCAGCGAGGTGAAAATGATTCCTTTGAGATGTAAGAATGAAGCATTGAAACACGTGCTGTCTTTTCGGCGTCAGGTATTTATGTTTCTTGATCAACAAACGTTGGATATTTCTTTCCGAGGCAAACATGATGGTAAATCGTACATGATTTACGCGAGCACCGGAAATTTGAAATGCTTCGAATGCAGAGACGTTGGACATAAAAAGATTGCTTGCCCACGTAACAAGGTACATCTAGAAAATAATAATATTGAAGTTATTTCTAGTGTACATATTGGTGAAAATGTTGAGATCAGTGCAGAACTAAATACAATAACAATTGATGGAGAAAATAAAGACAAAAATGCAGATGAAGCAATCAGAAGAAAGGAAAATCAAATGGGAGTTTAGTTGGTAGGCCTACTGAAAAGAGAGGGAAGCCGTGTGTAGATGGTAATGATGGGGATAATGAAGACAAAGAGAGTCTTCGTTTTAAGTTACCAAAGGTTGTTTCAAATGATGCACATAATACTGGGCAGATTTGTTTGTCCCAGTTAACTGATGCTGAGGAGCAAGTTGACACAGAGGATGATGATAAGTTTTCAGAGGCATCCGATATTCTTTCCCAACTTGGTGAAGATCAATTGTATACTGTGAATGAGGTTAATGACTTCCTGGATGCGACCTTTGGAAAAACAATAGAGATTAGTGAATTTTTTCCGGATGCAAAAAAATACTTGCAATCAGCGGTAAATATTCAACAGACAGCCAGTGATGATGAATTGAGTAAACGGAAAAGATTCAGATTTAAAAAAATTTTAACTAAATTGAGACGGAAAATGGCCCTTGAAAAAGATCTAACCACTCCTTAATGATTAAATCACTTGGGGTGTTTTTTCTGTATTTTTCTTTGCTAATCCTTCTTTCTTTCTTTCTTGATCTTTCTTTTTTTTTCAATGGGAAGTATTAAGATGGGAACAATTAATATTAATGGAGGAAGGGATGGCAGAAGAAGAGCAGTGTTGAAAGAATATATTAAAAATAAAGATATGGATATAATTTTCTTACAAGAGACACATAGTGACATAGCTAATGAGATAGAATGGAAAAAATGGTGGGGAGGCCATATTTTCTTAAGTCATGGCACTAATACTAAGGGTGGTGTTGCCATTTTGTTTTCGAAGAGAATTGGATTAGTTTTTGAATCAAGTGATGAAATAGAGAAGGGTCGAATTTTGGCTGTTCATGCTACTTTGATGTATTTTTCTTTTGTCTTTGTTAATGTCTATTCAGAAAGGATAAAGGTTTTTAAAAATTGCCAAAATATAATGGGGAATTATGATAAAAATGCTTGTCTAGTTTTAGGTGGTGACTGGAATTGTACGTCAGATTTGACCTTAGAAAGGAGTGGAGAAGAACCATGCCCGCTTTCTGCTTCAGGTTTAAATAATATGATAAACAATTTTGACTTGTGTGATGTTTGGAGATCACAACATCCGGTGGAGAAGCAATATACGTGGTCGAAATGTTCAAGTGATCACATCAGCTTTGCTAGGTTGGATCGTTTTTATATTAGTAAAGACTGGTGTAATAGAATTTTAAAGGCCTGTATTCACCCCAGTGGTTTTTCGGATCACCATTTATGTGTGATTGTTTTTAATTTACAAAAAACAAGATGTCATAGTTACTATTGGCATTTTAATGTAAAGTTGTTGCAGGATGCTCTATTTTGTAAAACATTTCATGTATTTTGGGCAAAATGGAGAGAGCGAAAGACTGATTTTGATGATGTTGTGCATTGGTGGGATGTAGGAAAAGCACACATCAGGATTTTTTGTCAAAATTATACCGCTAATGCAAATTATTGTTTTATTAAAACTGTTATGGAGCTGGAAAATGAAATTAAATCAATTGAAAGAAGTTTATTTAACCAAAATGGTGAATCAACTGAAAGACTGAATGAAAAAAGGAAGGCTTTGGCCTCTCTTTTCCATGAACGAGCTAAGGGAGCTTTAATAAGAGCTCGTTTTCTCTCGCTGAAAGAGATGGATGCATCAAGTTCTTTCTTTTTTAGTTTTGAAAATGCTACATCTAAAGAAATCGGATGGAACTGTGACAACTAATCCTAAGGAGATGAGATCAATGGCTATTGACTTCTATACAGAACTATTTTCGGATGGTCCATGTGACATTGAATGCATTGAGGACCTTTTTAAAGATTTACCAAAGTTGACTGATACACAGAGAAATCAACTGGATTTCGAAATGGACATTGGTGAAGTAACAAAGGCTGTAAATCAGCTGTCCAGTGGAAGTGCACCAGGAATTGATGGGCTTCAGGCTGAATTTTATAAACATTTTTGGGGCTTACTAAAAGATGATTTGTTTGATGTATTTAAGTCATCTTACAGAAAAAAAGAGTTGCCAATAAGCTGTCGGAGAGCCGTGTTATCTTTGTTACCAAAGAAAGGTGATCTTGGTTTTTAAAGAATCGGAGACCAGTGGCAATTTTGTGTACCGACTACAAAATTTTAGCAAAATGTCTTTCAAATAGATTGAAATTGTTTTTAGAACATATAGTGAATGAATATCAAACTTATTGTATTCTTGACAGAACTATAATGGATAACATTTTTCTTGTTCGTGATTTCATCGATATTGCAAAAAGGGATGGTGACAAGGTTGGAATATTTGCAATTGATCAAGAAAAGGCATTCGATAGAGTCAGTCACTTTTATTTGTTTAGTTCTCTTAAAGCTTTTGGTTTTGGTGATCTTTTTATTTCATGGATCAAACTGCTATATTCTGATGTTTCTACAATGTTGAAGGTTGGAGGAGCACTAAGTCAACCAGTGTCAGTACGAAGAGGTATTAGACAAGGTTGTCCTTTGTCAGTTATGCTATATTCTTTAGCCATCGAACCTATGCTTTGACAATTGGGGAATCAGTTGGATGGCCTGCTGATTGAAGGACAACGAGTTAAACCTAAGTTTTCTGCCTATGCGGATGACGTTACAGTGTTCATCAAAAACAAAAGAGATGTGATTGTTTTAGAAGAAGTTTTAAAGAAGTATGAAAATGCCTCTTTAGCAAAGGTAAACTGGGGAAAAAGTGAAGGCTTTATTTTAGGAGATTGGTCAGAAGAAGAGCCACCAGTATTACCAGGAGGTGTGAAATGGGGTAAAGAAGGCCTAAAGATATTGGGTATTTATTTAGGAACTGAGAACTTTATTCAGAAGAACTGGGAAGGAATGTATGATAAGATGTGTGACCGTTTGTCACGGTGGTCATGGATTCTGCCTCAGTTATCATTTAGGGGGAGAGTCTTGGTCGCAAATAACCTGGCTGCTTCAGCACTTTGGCATAAACTAAATGTGTTGACTCCACCTGATGAAGTAGTTAATTCACTACAAAAGAAAGTTAATGATTTCTTTTGGTCTGGTCAGCACTGGGTAAAATCTGCCATTTTATATTTGCCAGTCAGTGAAGGTGGACAAGGCTTAATAGATATAAAGAGCAGAATCAAGGCTTTCAGGCTGCAGACTGCACAGAAGTTGCTGTACTCTGGAAAAATCTGTTGGGTGGATACAGCTTTTTCCTTATTACGCAGTATGAATTTGTTTAAATATGATTTGAATCTGTTTTTAATCAATTTGAAAGATATGGAATGGAATGATTCATCTTCATTTTATAAATCAGTTGTGAAAGTGTGGAGTTCTGTCTTTCAAATAAAGAGAGACTCAGACCTTGAAGGTTGGATTAAAACTGAACCACTCTTTAACAATCCCCTAATACAAGCAGATGTGTTGAAAATGAAAAGTTTGCAAACATCAAAGGTGAGAGCAGAATGCACATGTTTGTCTAATCTAAGGATTGGAAACAAGTGGAAAAGTCGCCAAGAACTGTGTAGTTTGACGGGCATTAAGTCTGTTAGATTTATGGAAAAAGTAATGAAAGACATTTTTTCAATTCTTCCTTCTATCTACAGACAAAGTATTAAAGAAAATCACTGTGGCAAACAAGAGGACAAAATGAATGAAAGTTTTCCAAAACTTCAGATTTCAATGATAATAGATGAAGAGCCTGAAAAAGAATCAATTCTTGTTTTCTGTATACCTGAACTGAATTTGTTTGAGGACGTTTCAAAGAAAGCTTTGTATCTATCATGTGTGGAAATCTCTCATCAATCTGAACTGAAGAATTGTAAAGAATCAAAGTGGTTGGATGTGTTTGGACAGGACTCGGAGAGGACTTGGAGAGATGTTGGAGGTCTTTTTATAAGTCACCTATTGAAAAACGCACTGCTGATCTTCAGTGGAGGATTGTACATTCGGCAATTGCGACAAATAGATACTTGGCACGTGTTGATCCCACTGTGGGGACAGAATGTCATTTTTGTGGTTTTGAAGAAACTTTAAAGCATCTGTTTTTAGAATGTTCTAGGCTAAAGAGTTTGTTTCTGATTTTAAAGAGTTGGCTTAGAACATTTGGGAAAGAAATGAGTGAAAATATATTTATATTTGGCCCAAAATATATTGCAACAGATAAAAAAAGAATTTATTTAATCAATTATTTAATTGGTGAAGCTAAACTGGCAATATGGATTACAAGGAAAAATAAGCGGAAAGATAGTGGAACAACTGAACCTGGAATTATTTTAAAGGCTTTTGTATCTGCAAGGATTAAAGCAGAATTAGCTTTTTTTAAATTAACAAAAAATGTGGTTGCATTCAGTGAGTTTTGGGGACAGGCAGAAGTGTTGTGTGTTTCTAAATGTGTAATTTATTTTATTTTTGTTTTATTTTTGTATTTTATTTTTTTTATGTTTTTTTTATTTATTTTTATTTTTTATATATATAATTTTTTTTAAATGTTTTTTTTTGTGTTTTTTTGTGAATGTACATGTTTTTGATGGTTAATGTACGTATTGTATTTTGTCTTTGTCTGGCAATGATGTCTTTTAACAAAAAGAAAAAAAAGAAAAAAACAATTTAATCTTTATGAATAAAGAGTTTGAAAGTCTATCTCTCTCCTCTCTCAGCTCTCTCTCCACTCTCCCTCTCTCTCTCTCTCTCTCTCTCTCTCTCTCTCTCTCTCTCTCTCTGGTATCTCTGAATAGAGACCTCAGTATCCTCTAATGAGTTCAGCTCTTGGACCCGTCTGGTCATTCTGTATGACACCTCATGGATTGTCACATCATGGAGATGAACCCGTGGCATTGAGTGTATTGGTGGGAGGAAGTGGGCTCTGTGAGTCATGAAACAGTGGCTTGTGTCTTTATATTCACCTGTGGATAAGCTCTCTAAAGTCAATTTGTTAATGGTCTTAATGTGCATGAATCACTTGCACTTATTATTTCCATTAAATGTAATAAATAAAACTACTTTTCAATCCCACCCCTCAAACTATCTAGCTCCAATTCTGATTCTGAGTCCATTTTCAAAATCCAATCAATTCCAAATGAATAAAACCAAAGCCCATTCCATGTGTTTTTCTTGCTGATCACCTTGTTTCAATCTGAGAAAAATGTTTTGCAAATTATTTTTCCCCCACTTACAAAAAAATATTAATGATAATATTGTAATGAATGTAATGTATACACAAATATATTCATTTATTTACACATCTAAAATTATACAATTTTATTAAAAAAATCTAACTTTTGGACCCCACAGTATAGTATATACTAATCATTTAATTTAGCTAAAAATATTATATTATATTATATGAATTATATTATATTATATTATATTATATTATATTATATTATATTATATTATATTATATTATATTATATTATATTATATTATATTATTATTACTGATCACATTTCAGGGTATACCATGTCTTCTTTTAAAAAATATCTTGTTCTATGGTGTGCATATGTGGTAATTATGGTATTCATATAACACACCATGTACCATCTGGTACCACCAAGTTTTTTGTAAAGGTACAAACAGTATTGAGAGAATTTGAGGAAAGCTTGGCGAATTATGAGATTTTAAGGATTCTTGACGGTGGGAGAGAAAAAATTTCGGATTTCGGAAAAATGCTGCAGTCCGCTCTGCTTGCCCGAGCAGGACACTGCACTGCTATTTTGAAGCTTCTGTTGCTATGGGTAACTCTCTACCTCTCTCTCTCTAACTCTAATTTCTATGGCAACCCACTGTTCCCTTGGCTAAGAGAGCTCATGACTTCTTCCTCCGCTGTTTTCTTTCTCTCTGCCTCTCTTAATGTATACATCATGGTGGCCTATAGAACAGCGAGTCCCCTGTCCACAAGCTCAGGGGACACCCACATGCACAGGCAGACAGGAGTGTGCATGAATATTTCTGCGCTCTAGTCAGGTATCCTCAGTGATGTCTCTTGAGGTCTGGATGACACACTTAATGCAGTGAAACAAGTGCTTGTTGATTAGTGCGCTGGTTAAATAAGCTGTGTTCAGGAGATGAGTGAAAAGAATTCTGTGAAAGGGACTGAAGTGAAAACTGCTGCACATCAAATACATTTAAAATTAATTAATATATTTGGGGAAATAAAGTGTTATATATAGTGTATACATTTGTATTATATTATTTGTATACACAATTAAATTAAATTAAATTAAATTAAATTAAATTAAATTAAATTAAATTAAATGTATTACTTGAACTTAAAGTTAATTATTTCTGGTAAACTGCCAACATTTCAAATTTTAATGTACTTTTTTAAAAGTACAAGTTATTTTAATAGTTTTAGTTAACAATAACTGGTGTGTGTATGTGTTCTGTATTATTATTATTATTATTATTATTATTATAATTTTAAAATTGGTTTTAAAGGTCCCGTTCTTCGTGTTTTTTTGAAGCTTTGATTGTGTTTACAGTGTGCAATATAACATGTGTTCATGTTTTGCGTGTAAAAAAAAACAGTATTTTTAACACAATTTACTTATCTGTACACCGCTGTTTTCACTGTCCTAAAAACGGCTGATGACTTCCTTTATTCTATGAAGTCCCTCCTTCAGAAATACGTAACGAGTTCTGATTGTGCCAGCGGGTCCCGTGTTGTGATTTGACAGCAGCTTAGCGCACGTGGGGAAAGGTCAAGCCTCTTAACGGGAGATATATGCGCTTAATGATCTCTACAGCGTCCCTGGGAAAGCCAAACAAAGGTGATTTGACTCGGGATGAAAATAACAGCGTCTCGACGACATGGCGACAAACACACTGAAACGCACCACTTCCTTTTCTCCACGCGACACGTCCTCTTCTCCACGTAGGACAGCAACAAGACCACGCCCCCTTTTTTCGCGTATTCTTGTGGGCGGAGGTTAGTCTGTTCTACTGTTCTACTGACGTCATTTATGAAGGAAGTACCAGGATGTAGTCCAAGCCAGCCGTTCGCTGTAGGCTTTGAAAGGGAACTTCTGTTAAATAAAATATCTCGCTTGGCATTGAACTTTGAGCTTTATAATTTTACAGGTATTATTTATGCTCTAACAGCAACATTACACACTAACTAAAGTTTGAACAGTGGGATCACGAAGAACGGGACCTTTAATATTTTAAATAAACATTATATATAATATAACAATTTTAACTATATAAAAAATTACAACTATTAATAATAATAATAATAATAATAATTATGCATTATGTTTAATAACTTTACTTACCAAGAATTCTGCAAAACTCTGAATCGTGTTCACCCACCCATCATGGACTGCCCTGCATAGCAACACTTTAACATCACTCAGAGCACTTTAGCAACTGAATAACAACATACTGGAATTCACCCAACACCCGCTGTAGCATCAACTTCTGCCTGGGCAAGCAGCGTTCGTGTTTTCTTGAAAAACAATGTTCCTGATTCAATGTTCCTTAACCTTTCTGTAGGGTGAAGCAGAAATGCTGCATACACACACACACACACACACAGAGAGAGAGAGAGAGAGAGAGAGAGGAGAGAGATGAGAGAGAGAGAGAGAGAGAGAGAGAGGAGAGAGAGAGAGAGAGAGAGAGAGAGAGGAGAGAGAGAGAGAGAGAGAGAGAGAGAGGAGAGAGAGGAGGAGAGAGAGAGAGAGAGAGAGAGAGAGAGAGAGAGTAGTTTATCTACTGGATGTTGTCCCATTTATGGTTAACAAATAGTGACTTGTTTTGTGTACGCTCCCCAGGAAGCGGCAGTGGCATGAATAAAATTATAGGCATCTGTGCTAACACATTAGGATCTCACTAATGGCTCCTTGGGTGCGCTCAGCTCATTTTTAGAGAGGCTATCCAAATCCTATTTAGGTCTCATTGTAATCTCAAGGTCTCCTTGTGAGTAAATCCAGCCCAAAACCATCCAAAAATCATTCCTGCAATTTCAGTGAACAACCATACATGTGTGCCAGACTACTTTTCTCTATTACTGTAGATTTGAATGCCTGAGTGCTTGTACACATTGCATGTGATAATATAACCAGTTGTAATACTTTCTCTCACAATCTCTTCCACTCAGAGAGTTAAGAGTCTGTTTCAGGTGTCTCTGCATCCATGGCTGGCCTTCCTTCTGCTCAATGTAACACATCAAACAACTGCATGCTATGAAATATAGAAAGACCAGCATTTTAGTTAAAACTGTTACTCATGGCAAAACATTATGATGGGCTTTTGGTCCAAAAAGAACCAGAAGTGCTTGAAGTTCAGACAGACAGCTCTCATTTGGAGAATTTTATTTTATTTTTTTCTTTCCGAAAAGGGGCAACTTCAAGTAAGCTTCTGTGTCGAGCTGACAATTAGATTGGTTTCTTCTTCTTCAATATATATATATATATATATATATATATATATATATATATATATATATATATGCATTAGCAGTATGTCCGCTGTTTAGCAGTATTTCAGACTGGACCAACCAGACAGTAAAATGGAGACTAGGGATGTCACAAGTACGAGCACTTCAGTACCAAGTCGGTGCTGAAATTTTTTAAATGTGATGATACCAGCATTTCTGTAGTACCAGTAGTAAGTTACAGACTCCCGAGTAAGCTATATTCGGTACCCGCAGCTGCGTTCAGTCGCTTCTGTATTAATCTAAGCGCAGGGCTCCAGACTGTAGCCAAATATATACTAGTGTCTGTGAATATTAAACTGCAAAATACTATTTAAATATTACTCCTGCAAATTCTACGTCTCTGTGGATGACGGGCGCAGATGCGCGGGCGCGTGCACACACACACGCATGACACCCGCTCACTGTCTTTGGATTCTCTGCTCTGCCGTGTGTCACTATATGAGGACATGAACGCATAAACCGGCACTTCATGAGAATGTACCGTTTCATTTGAGAAAACTGTCATATCATGAACACAGACACTCAAAGATCTTCACGACAACCCGTCAAAATAAAAGTTTGGTTTAACGTGAATAAATTGACAATATATTAAGCTACTGTTGTAGCTTACAGTAGATTTAGCTATGTCTATATGTAATAGGGGTGTAACGGTACACAAAACTGACGGTTCGGTACGTACCTCGGTTTTGAAGTCCCAGTTCGGTATGGATTCGGTACAGCAGTTTTACAAAATTGCTTTTTATTAATTTTTATTCAACAGTGGTTTAATTAAAAAAAATGTGTCTGTCCTTAAATGAATTAAATTATAACTAAAAGTTTCTTAAAGATAATGTTGTAAACTATATAGGGAGCTCTTACGTACATATAGCTATTAAAGATTAACAACAGAGCCCAAACTATTACCCTAAATTCAGTTGCTATTTATTTTTAGATATAATAATCAACACTCATAAGCTTCACATAAGGCAGTTTTTTGCATTAACTTCTAAATCAAATTATTTTTATTCGTTGTTGAAATATAATCATTTAGTGGCTGTAATTTTCATGACAGGTTTATTTAAACATACATTAAATAAACAAGACATCACTAACAGGCTAAGTAGTATATAATGAATATATATAGGCTAATATAATGAATATAACGGCTAATATAGTGCATGTATTCAGTGAAAGAGTTGATTTCTCTAGTGAGCTAACAGCTGTGGACACTGAATGACTTCTGAGTAAACGTGATTCTGCATGACATTGTTTACAAGCTGTTTTATTGTCTTTCCACAGCTGAAACACATATGGAGCGATTACACGACATATGATACATTTCAGTAAGTTGTAATGTATCCTCAACAAACCTTAAGATGTATTCATTTATGTTTATTCTTTAGGAAGAGATGATCGCATTGACTCGCGCGCCGAGCTGTCGCTTTAAGTTGAACTGATACGCGTCTATCAGTCACATCACCCCTAGTAAACACAGATGGAGCGATTACACGACATATGATACATTTCAGTAAGTTGTAATGTATCCTCAACATACCTTAAGATGTATTAATTTATGTTTATTCTTTAGGAAGAGATGATCGCATTGACTCGCGCGCTGCCGCTTTAAGTTGAACTGATACGCGTCTTTCAGTCACGTCACATTAAAGAGCGTTAAAACGGCATTTATCGTTTGAATTTTGTGATAAAATGGACTGAATACTTAATATGTTCATGTGGGAACTCGGACTGAAGTGTGTTCCGCGCTTACAACAAGCCGACTGTTAACTGTTAAAGAATACATTCATAACCGTTTGGTACACGCGTGCACCGTACCGAAAGCCCTGTACCGAAACGGTTCAATACGAATACGTGTACCGTTACACCCCTAATATGTAATAATAATACGTCTCTATTAATAATAATAATTATGCCTAGACGGTTGCTTATTTTTTTACTTTTTTACTTACTAAAGAGATTATTTTCTGATTAATATATCATTTTTTTATATACCTAGACTTATTTGTTGCACAGTTTTTTATAGTTATATTGTAAAACTAAAATATATTTTTTAGTTTGCAGTGTTAGAATTGTGGCAGCATTTGATGTTCTTTTTCGCTTAAGATACAGTAGTTCACCATGTATTTGTTCATGTTTAATTAAGGGATAAGTCTGAAGCACACCATAAAATAATTCTAGCAATTCATACAGGGCTAGTAGTATATACAACTGTATATACAGCTACACACCCAGGTATCGGATCAGTACTCCTTATCGGTCGATACCCTGAGCCCAGGTATCGGAATTGGTATCGGGAAAGGAAAAAGGGTATCGGAACATCTCTAGTTAACAATAACCACATTGGTGTGTTGGCCTCAGAAATTCATCACATTACAGATGTAATATGGGTTGTAGGCTAAATGTCACGACTTCAAGAGTAGAATGTTTCCATCCATTCAGTGTGATGCTAAATGTTGCTCACTAAAGGGCTATTCACACTGACAGCAATTTGATGTGACAAAGCAACCGTAAGTCATTCATTTGGCGATGTGAAAAGTTGGGCAGAGTTTATGCAAATGAGCCGCAGTGCAATGCAGAGAATACCAAAGGGAGTGAAGATAGTGGAGCTCACATGATCCTTCTCCTGTCAGATACTGTTGTCTAATGTAGCCAAGATGGAACAGAAGTTAATAGTAACTGTGAGCAATTCCTCTGTTCTGTATGATTTGTCTCTGCCCACATATGGAGACATAATAAAATAAAATGATGCAGGGAAAACCATCGTCAGAAATCACAGGCATTTCCAAGAGAGTTTTATTCATGCATTAATAATTGCTCATTTTGTTCACGATATGATGCATTACACACACTGCACAATAATGTTTTTCCCTCCAGAAAGTTCAGCAGCCAGAAACTTTTTTTAACCAGCCATACAGTTGTGCAGCCCACAATACGGCATACACATACAATACATAGCAGTTTCCAGCTGAAATGAACACTATAGCGGCACTAAAACACTAAAATAAAGACGTACACTGCATGAGCCAAAACATTATGAGTGAAGGTGAAGCGAAATATCATTGATCTCCTAACAAGGCCACATATTAAGGTCTGGTAAGCAAAATCTCATAATCAACATGTTGGACACAGGAGAAATGGGCGGGTATAAAGATCTGAGTGACTTTGACAAGGGTCATGTTGTTATGCAAGGCTTGTAGGTTGCTCCCGGTCAGCAGTGGTGAGAATTTACCAACAGTGGTCTGAGAAGGGACAAACCACAAATCGGTGAAGGGTGTTCGGCACCCAAGGCTCAATGATGCACAAGGGCAACAAAGGCTATCCCATCTGGTCTTAGCCAACAGAAGGTCTACTGTGCTACAAGTCATATTCAGTTTTAATTATGGTTATGGGAGGAATGTGTCACAACACACAGTGCATCACACTCTGCTGCATATGGTCTGCGTAGCCACAGACCAATCAGAGTGCCGTCGAAAGCGGCAACAATTGGCATGCAAGCATTGGAACTGGTCCTTAGAGCAGTGGAAGAAAGCCGCCTGGTTCGATGAGTCCTTTTTTCTTTTACGTCATGTGGACGGCCGTGTATGTGTGCGCCGTTTACCTGGGGAAGTGATGGCACAGAGAAGCACTGTGGATGACGACAAGCCGATTTAGGGAATGTGATGCTCTGAGCGATGTCCAGCCATTCATGTAGATGTAAATTCCACTCGTGCCACCAACCTAAAATTGTTGCAGACCAGGTACTAGAGATGCGTGGATGGGCTATTATTTCATCCACAACCGCATCACAAAACTCATCGTCCATCTGCCGTCCATCCGCACCAATGTTTTTTGACCAATTTTCAAAGCCGCACCCGTCCGCCATCCACTGATTGTTTTAAGGTCTATGGGCGATGCAGGGTGCTGCTGATGATTGGTTCAACCACCACCTGCCCGAATTTAATAAAAATATTATTTTTCGTCACGTCATCCACCCAATCCGCGGCTGTAACCGCCAACCGTGCATCTCTACCAGGTACACCCCTTCATAGTCTTAGACTCAGGCGTCACGCACATGGACCATTGGCTGAACTTCTGATGCATATGCCACATTTTACTGGAAACACTTCAGGATTTTCGAAATCGTCATCTGGTTGGTTGAATTCTACAGGATGTCCGGGAGATGTGTGTGCAGTCTGCCTGGAAACAAATGCTGTGATGTATTGATGCATGCCAAACACCCTTGTGGAAGAAGAAATCCAACGGTTTACAACTGACAAAGAGCGTTTATTGTAGGGACATCGGCTTTACATTTTCACGACCCTGAACATGACGCGGAACAAAACAAACTGTGATTGGTTGCGTTACATTTCAGTCAAACGTCCTCTTGTGTGATCCTTGGCCAATGAAAACTGTGATAGAGTCCAGACCTTCTGCTGTCAGTCTGAAGGTTTGGCTACGAGAGACTAACCCCTTCATGATGGTGTGCCCTGGTGGAAGTGGCCTCTTTCGGCAGGATAATGCACCCTGCCATATTGAACAAGATCAGGAATGGTTTGAGGAACACAATGAAGAGTTCAAGGTGTTGCCCTGGCCTCCAAATTCCCATAATCTCAATCCAATTAAGCATCTGTGGGACGTGCTGAACCAACAAGTTTGATCCACGGCAGTTCCACCTCGCAACCTGTAGGACTTGAGTGATTAACTCGTGAATGATTAATGATAAATAAAGCTAAAGTTTGAGATTTGATTGACAACCTGGGTAGAAACATTGTCAATCCTATACATATATCTCCTTCCTTTAACACACATGCTGTGTTTAATCAACAATCTTTTATTAGCCATGACACATCTGTCTTTTCCCCTCATGCCGCTCCCGAAGGAACAGGGAAGGAAAAGTGTGATTATTTCACAAATCTCTAAGCAGACGATTCAATTATTTGACTTCACTAAGCATGGCTTGTTCGGAGCAATCAAGATTAAGTTAATGTCCCGTCACCCTCACAGGCACAAAAGCAGCTAAGCCTATTCTTTTTCACCTTACTTTTCTATTGTAATGGAGAGAATGACACATAATATAATCATATTATGTGCAATGAAATACAAAGAATTCCTATCTAAAGTAATCTTTATACACAAAGACATGTTGCCTAGATAATGTGTTTTATGGGATAGAAGACCGATTTTATTTAAGAAATCTTATGTGTACATCTATACATTTAAAAATGAAATGGGAAACCGTGTTCTTACTTCACATTTTTACAAATGGATAACTAAGCTCACGTTGACTCAGCCCTACACACACAACCGACAGTGAGTGTCGAGATTATTGGGATGTTGAGGGTGTAATGTTATGCATCGCTTGTTATATCTTGTTAAATAGCTACCTAACAAGACAAATAAAGTGCTCGGCTGATTATGCTGCCAAAAAACCCCCAAAAAACAGTATGTACCTACAGTGGTTTGTCCATTGAAGCGTGTTTGTGTTTAAAACATGTTGACACTTAAGTTCCCCTCAGGACTTGGCAAATGGATTATCTCCCCTATATAGAATGGAGGCTGATAGAATAAAGTGAGTCTCTAGGGGTGGAGACCTGCCTCTTAGAAACATCACTAATAAGCACTTAAGCACTATAAAATGCATGTTTGGGTAAAGTGGGGTCTAGAATCAGGACTGACAGTAACTCTTTAAACTCTTTTATAAAACGGTTAGTTCCAGTCGTTGATTCTGATCTTGTCAATAGCTGTGTTTTATTCAAGATAAAACATGGCTATGACTGCTTCACCCAACGGTTCTTTGTATCACTACACAACACCCTTAGCAACCACTCTTAGCAACGTAAACATAAGTTTGTTCTCATTGATATTATTCATTGAAGCTTAATGTATTATGTAGAGGAGTATTGTGTGAGAGAGATCGAGTGAGCGAGTGTATTACCTGCATTTAGATTAGTGGTGGGCATAAAATGGCTCATTTGAATTCTGCCGAAGGCATTCAGAGTATGTGTGCTCATAAGTGATAGTTTGTATTTTTGTAGTTTGAATAATAAATAACTTCTGTCCCTTGAAGACCTGATGCACGCATGGATCCCAAACACTGTTCCTGTGAGCTGGTTACGACTGTGTTTACGTTAAAACTCACCAAAATGGGCATTGAGACATTACTGAGTGTATTTGACCATTAAAGGTCCCGTTCTTCGTGATCCCATTGTTCAAACTTTAGTTAGTGTGTAATGTTGCAGTTAGAGCATAAATAATACCTGTAAAATTATAAAGCTCAAAGTTTAATGCCAAGTGAGATATTTTATTTAACAGAAGTTCCCTTCCAAAGCCGAACGGCTGGCTTGGACTACATCCTGGTACTTCCTTCATAAATAACGTCAGTAGAACAGTAGAACAGACTAACCTCCACCCACAAGAATACGCGAAAAAAGGGGGCGTGGTCTTGTTGCTGTCCCACGTGGAGAAGAGGACGGTCGCGTGGAGAAAAGGAAGTGGTGCGTTTGAGTGTGTTTGTTGCCATGTCGTCGAGACGCTGTTATTTTCATCCCGGAGTCAAATCACCTTTGTTTGGCTTTCCCAGGGACGCTGTAGAGATCATTAAGCGCATATATCTCCCGTTAAGAGGCGTGACCTTTCCACGTGCGCTAAGCTGTTGTCAAATCACAACACGGGACCCGCTGGCACAATCAGAACTCGTTACGTATTTCTGAAGGAGGGACTTCATAGAATAAAGGAAGTCATCAGCCGTTTTTAGGACAGTGAAAACAGCGGTGTACAGATAAGTAAATTGTGTTAAAAATACTGTTTTTTTTTACACGCGAAACATGAACACATGTTATATTGCACACTGTAAACACAATCAAAGCTTCAAAAAAACACGAAGAACGGGACCTTTAATAAGCTGGAAAAAGGAGCTAATTTTTGCACTTGTATGTCAGAGTCAGCGGTATGTGTGTGTGTGCGCTTCAGATGTGAGCGCGAAATCTGCGGGAATTAGTAGAGTTAACGTTATGTTCAATCCCGCGGGGAATTCAGACCGGTCACACCAATACTAACAAAAGTCCAGCAGAACACGCGTTTGCAATGTTAAGAGGATTAAACGGACTGATTGAGAGGAGGCGGGTGCGTGTCAACTCACTGTCGGTCGGAGAGGAGCTGATATCGATACTGTAGAAAATGAGTATTGTATTTGTACCCAGCTCCCAACCCAACTTTGAGAATAGATTAACGGCGATATTTTTTTTTATCGCCCGATAAGAGTCTCACGTTAACGCAGCACGTTAACGCCGATAACGGCCCACCACTAATTTAGATACAGCATTTTCCTTCAGGTCAGCCGAAAAAAAATCAGTTTGAATGTCCGCTGCATTATCTTGTCCTTTTAACAGTTAAAGGTCCCATGGCATGGATTTTTTATTTTATTTTATAATGTATTCTGAGGTGTACTTATATCAACCTGATCTCACAGAATTCTGTGAAATGAACACAAAATCCGTGGCAGTTTCACGGAATGGCCGAAAAATCTGTGATGGGTCCACGGAAGTGATGGCTATGTAAGTCAATGACAGTATACAGACACGTTTGGCATGGTTATCATCATGAAACTATGATATTCCAAGTGTTCCAAGGCCAAACGATTGATTTGTGTGAAAAAATCCCCAAAAGCGATCAGCAGCGTTCAGTCCATCCGCCAAAGATCATAAACACATTTCAAATTTTACCGCCGGAAGAAACGTTACGTCAGCTTTGACAGCATTGGCTGTCGTATGTCTCGTGACCAATTGCGTCATTACGTCGGCTTTGATTGTAAAATGCCATTGGCTCTCGTGTGTCTAGTGACAGATTGCGTCATGCTAAATAGTCGTGTGTATTATTTGAATGAGATATGAATGAGTGTATTCACGGAGTGGCGGGATCATCATCCACATCTGGGAAACCACATCTGCTCTGTTCTCCCCCCCTCACTGGACCCACTGCAGTTTGCATACCGCACAAACCGCTCCACTGATGATGCCATTTCATCTACAATTCACACTGCTCTCTCCCACCTGGAAAAAAGGAACACATATGTGAGAATGCTGTTTGTAGACTACAGCTCAGCATTCAACACCATTGTGCCCTCCATACTTGACATGAAACTCCGGGCTCTAGGCTTGAACAGCTTGTTATGCAGCTGGATCCTGGACTTCCTGTCAAACAGACGCCAGGTGGTCAGAATGGGCAGTAACATCTCCTTATCACTGATTCTCAACACTGGAGCCCCTCAGGGCTGTGTTCTCAGCCCACTCCTGTACTCCTTGTACACACATGACTGTGTGGCAACCCACAGCTCCAACACCATCATCAAGTTTGCTGACGATACGACGGTGGTAGGTCTCATCACTGACAATGATGAAACGGCCTACAGAGAGGAGGTGCACACTCTGACACGATGGTGTCAGGAGCACAACCTCTCCCTCAACATCAGCAAGACCAAGGAGCTGGTGGTCGACTTCAGGAGGAATGAGAGAGAACACCGCCCCATCACCATCAATGGAGCACTGGTGGAGAGAGTCAGCAGCTTCAAGTTCCTCGGTGTCCACATCACAGAGGAACTCTCATGGTCCGTCCACACTGAGGCCGTTGTGAAGAAGGCTCATCAGCGCCTTTTCTTCCTGCGACGGCTGAGGAGGTTTGGAATGAACCGCCACATCCTCACACGCTTCTACAGCAGCACCATAGAGAGCCTGCTGACTGGCTGCATCACCACCTGGTACGGCAACAGTACCGCCCGCAACCGCAAAGCCCTGCAAAGGGTAGTGCGCACGGCCAGCTGCATCATCGGAGGTGAGCTTCCCTCCATCCAGGACATTTATGCCAGGCGGTGTGTGAAAAGAGCTCAGAGGATCATCAGAGACTCTAGCCACCCGAACCATGGGCTGCTCTCACTGCTGCCGTCAGGCAGGCGGTACCGCAGCATCAGAACACGCACCAGCCGACTCCAGAACAGCTTCTTCCCACAAGCAATTAGACTACTTAACTCCTGATCCATCAGGATCATAACACACACTGGATAGAATATCACTCAGCACAACCCACTGGAGATACACACACATTATATACACATTTATTTATCATATAGCATCTATTGTACATCGGATTTCTATTTGTGAACATATTGTATACTGTACATTGTATATTATTACTATAGTTTAATGTATACTGTTATTGTTTAATGTATGTTTAGTGTATATTATTTAAAGTATATGTATATTGTAAGTATGTGTATATTGTTTAAAGCTGTGAGAACTACACTCACATTGTGTAAATTATTTATTGTTTATTGTAGTGTATACTGTGCTGTGAGTAATTGTGTGCGCATCAGATGTGTAATCTGTTGTTGCTTAAATGTTGTACATGTCATGTCATGACAACTATGTTTGCTTGGACTGCACCTAAGAATTTCACCTACTGTTGCACTTGTGCATATGGTAGAGTGACAATAAAGTGATTTGATTTGATTTGATTTGATCCTTTTAGCGATTAAAACATTAAGATCAACTCTGTTCTTTACATGAAGACATCATGTGACTTCAGAAGACTTGGAATGCAACATGAGTAAATACTTTTATACTGTTTTTGGTCAGTTTTTGCAATAAATACCTGTGACTGTACTTGAATTTGCCTGTAATGTGTTTTATATTGTTGAGAAGTGGGTAGGTTTAAAATCATGTCTACTTTTTACTGTCATAGACTTACATAGGAATCACTTCCGTGTACCCAACAGAATTTCCGGCAATTCCGTGAAACTGCCACAGATTTTGAGTTAAGGGGCCCGTGTTCATTTCACGGAATTCTGTGAGACCAGGTTGACTTATATTGTTAGTATGATTCATTGCATTGTGTACACAGCGCAAATAAAGACACAACAGCAGTAATCGAATGCAATCCAGTTTATTGTGGGGATAGCTGGCAAGCCTAGCCCAGAGACCCTCATGCTTACCCCCATTCTGCTTAATCTCGCGCCGCGCATGGTGCCTCCTCTGTGGGCCAGATGCAGTACTGGGGGTTGGTGATGTTGAAAGCTGACCGGCCAGTGCAGCCCGAGCCTCGGCGTGCGTGAAGTTTATCTCTAAAGATGCGGCTCTGCCGATGTTGAGCATGAACACACGACTGTATGCACATTTTAGAACAGATGGACGCGACGAGGACGTACAAAAACACTGACTCACAAGATAGAAAACACTGTTATGTCGGGAGAGAGAGAAGCCGCAGCATGAATAATAAAGTTCTGTGTGAACTTGAATACCGTATTTCCTCAAATAAAAGCCTGTAGTCAATTAAACGCCGGGCCTCTGATAGTGGCCGGGGGCGTGGCCAGCACGAACAAATAAAGGCCGGTCTCAAATTAAGGCCGGGGAAAAATTATTTCCGTTCATTTCATGTGCATTCAAGTTCAGCGTAATGTACAGTAGGGTTGTGCCGAAGGAGCAAAACCATTGTGACCATTGCGAGTGCAACGCACACTAATCCTGGTCTCTTCTATACTTAACCTAAACACTTTGCAGGGATTGCTCTGTAAATTAAATTGAGAATATAACTGATCCATATATGCTATTTTAAATACTGTAGTCTATGAGAGATGTGACGTGTGTTAGTCTGCGAAAATACCGTGTCAGGCAGGCTACACATATACTGATATTGACAATCTATTAGCCTCTTGTCTTTTTTACACATCTTACTCTGCGTTTAACTTAAAATATTTTTTTTTTGTACAAGAAAACAGCATAAGCTTCAAAATAAATTATGTTATTGAAATATTGTAAAGTGGTCATTTGAACGACATGAACGAACGTTTAAAAAACAATATGCAAAAAAGTGCGCGCATTAGTTGGGTAAGAAAAATAACGAAATTATAGTTGTTTTATTTAAGTAGAAAACAATATTTATGTAAAGAGATATATATTAAAATAAAAAGTGCTTAAAGGAACACAACTCTTCTTAAGTGGAGGGAAGCTTTTTCCCTCACGTGGAATATAGAAAGCACATTAGTTGGGTTAGTAAAATAACAAAATGATAGAGTTTATATCGAGTCTATAAAACACGAAAGAACAACAAATATATCAGAAAAGCCTTTCATTAAAATGAATTTAATTTTGTATAAATTGTATCTTAATTTTAATCTAGGTTTTATCAACCAAATTGCCAGGATTTAATAAATAACAAGCAAATAGCCTATAACAGACAATGACATGGAGGCGGAGGCGCAGCGTGATCAACGGTTTAAATGAACAACTACTAGAAAAGAAAAAAATATTTAGTCAGGGGCAGCCCTTACTATTTATTTCAGATAGGCCTATATTTTGTCCAGCATGTCACAAAGGGTGTTCTGGGTTGAGCGGCGGTGCTGAGCAGAATGAGCTTCAGAAATGAGTGGAATCTCCAGAAAGGTGCTTGATCTCCACTGGAGGAAATATTACTGTTGTGTTGTGACGTCATAACAGGACAATTCAAGATCAGCTCGTCTGGTCTGTCATTTTCTCAAAGGCAGAGAAAGACAGCCAGAACTCGGTTTACACCGATCAAAATTTCTAGCCACTTAGGGACAATATTCAGGCTAGGGGAACTCATATTAATGTTGGAAAATGTCATGCCATGGGACCTTTAAGGGGTTTGACTGTGCCCTGACAGTGAAAACGCTAGTCAAAGCATTTGTCAGTTGCGTCTTGTTCAGTCTTCACACAAGAAGTCATACAAGAAGTTTCAGTCCAATAGTTTCGCTTGACTGATTTAAGGTCCTTGGGTCCAAAATTTTCGTAGCTGTTTTTTCGTATTTGTCATCCGAAAAATGTAATTGTCAAAACACCTCTCAAAATGCTTGCTACAGATGCGAAAAACGCAGAAAATTGTACCCGATCCATTTTTTTTTTTTTACAAAGGACCCCGTCCGAGAGTTTCGGAGGTTGTGGTAAACGTGATAGACACAATGTGAGGTCGTATTTATTTTTTAAAGTGCGAAAATTTCAGACGAGAATTTCAGTCTTTGTCATAATAATGTAACTTCTGTTGCTGTTCACGGTCAGGGACTATTTTTTCATAGAAAAAGAATGGCTTTTTGCGATTTAACTTCGTGAAAGTTGCATTGATACATATATTTTGGCTTTAATATTTGTATTGTGTGGTAACCGTTTTATAAAAGCAATAAGCCCTGTGAAGCTGTGGTTTACAGTGAATTTATAACTCTGCATTGTGCATAACAACACCCGTATCTGTTATAAATTCACTGTAAACCACGGCTTCTTGGTGCTTATTGCTTTAGAATAGGTGTGGTGATAGGCCTACTACTGCATAAAAACTAAATACAAATAGTAGCTTCAACAATTAGATATTTTCAACAGGCTACACTACTGGCATGTAATAAAACATTTTTTATTACACAAACATTTTATTATTATTGTTATTGATACTTGTTACTAGTTTTCAATCCATCAGTTTGTAAACATTAGGCATATAGAAACCAATGCTTGGTTTAACCAAAGCAAGCTACCGCATTAGCATAAGCCACCAGAGTCAAGAAATAGCGCTTGTTCAGCCAAGAACATGTAATTGCTCCTCAAAACCAGTAAAACTGGAATTATACATAAGAGTGTTTGTCTCTGCTGGCATGAATGTATTTTGGCATCTGCATGTTCCAAGTGCCAAAGCCATGTTTGAAGCAACTGTTCTTTCCTTCGCTGGCTACAGTGAGGAGAACTGAAGATTCAATTGTCAATTGAATTCAAACTATTCAAAAATCACAAAGCAAACAAATTACCCTATACAAATAATAACAAAAAGCTGTGTTTGAAAAGCTTTACAACACACATGTAAGGACTTGAATTCTTGAAAGGAATATTGGTTCAAACCCATTCTGAGGAAAATTGGGTTTTTCATCCTTCAACAATATTTCAGCGACATTTATAAATGAGAACCCTGGTAAAATCCATGCTTGAATACTGTATATCGACATGCTTTCTATCATTTCAACAATTGAATGTTGTGATTTGACCTCGGTTTGAAAGGGGGGAAAATGCAATCCATGCGTTAGTGAATTTGGACACAGCAATCAATACAAATATGTATATGAAATATTAATGCAGAAATGGGTAACACTTTAGAATAATGGTCATTAGTTAACATTAGTTAATGTATTAACTAACATGAACTAATCATGAGCAGTACATTTGTTACTGTATTTGTTCATCTTTGTTAACGTTAGTTAATATAAATACAGCTGTTCATGGTTTGTTCATGTTAGTTCACAGTGCATTAACTAATGTTAACAAGATTTTAATAATGCATTAGTAAATGTTGAAATTAACATTAACAAAGATTAATAAACACTTTATAAGTGCAGTTCATTATTAGTTAAAGGTCCCGTTCTTCGTGTTTTTTGAAGCTTTGATTGTGTTTACAGTGTGCAATATAACGTGTTCATGTTTCGCGTGTAAAAAAAACACAGTATTTTTCACCCAATTTACTTATCAGTATACCACTGTTTTTACTGTTCTAAAAACGGGTTGATGAGTTCCTTGTTCTATGAAGTCCCTCCTTCAGAAATACGTAACGAGTTCTGATTGTGCCAGCGGTTCCCGTGTTGTGATTTCGACAGCAGCTTAGCGCACGTAACTTGCACGGAAAGGTCACGCCTCTTAACGGGAGATGTATACGCTTAATGATCTCTACAGCGTCCCTGGGAAAGCCAAACAAAGGTGATTTGACTCCGGGATGAAAATAACAGCGTCTCGACGACATGGCGACAAACGCACTCAAACGCAACACTTCCTTTTCTCCACGCGACACTTCCTCTTCTCCACGTAGGACAGCAACAAGACCACGCCCCCTTTTTTCGCGTATTCTTGTGGGCGGAGGTTAGTCTGTTCTACTGTTCTACTGACGTAATTAATGAAGGAAGTACCAGGATGTAGTCCAAGCCGGCTGTTCGCTGTAGGCTTTGAAAGGGAACTTCTGTTAAATAAAACATCTCGCTTGGCATTGAACTTTGAGCTTTATAATTTTACAGGTATTATTTATGCTCTAACAGCAACATTACACGCTAACTAAAGTTTGAACAATGGGATCACGAAGAACAGGTCCTTTAATGTTAACTAATGTAGTTAACTAATGTTAACTAATGACCATTATTCTAAAGTGTTACCCAGAAATGCTCTTTCTCAGATTAATTTATAATGCAATTCTGGAATATTACAGTGAGTAAAGGCATATCGACTGGAGTACGTTTTCGGTTAGTGTTATAAAAAGGCAGTATTCATATGATATGTGAAGGGGAATACGAACATTGGGCCTCATTCACTAATGCACCAGTCGAGCAACAGCTAATGACTGGGAAGTAACAGAGTATTATAGATCAACTTGGCTTTACCTTTTCATGCTGTAGATGTCACTTCCTCCTTACAAGGCGAGTTGGCTTCTCAAAACCTCGGCTGAAGTATCCACTTGTCAGAATACCATCAAATCAAAGCAACAGATTCAGATCTATTTAAAATGATAAAGATCCTCTCGCAGCGCAGTTAAGATTCTTATCTATTCCATTATGAATATTTACCCGCTACAGCATCCGAGAAATGCACACACACATTTGAAGCTAATTTCTGCATCCACTAGTATGTAACTATGTGAGAAATTCACAGCTGGTATGATAATCCTTTAATTAGCACATGCTCTGGTTCATTGGCACTGTGCACAGCGTGCTGGTTACTACCACTCAAATATAGAAGGTATCAGAAAAAGGGAGATGAGAAACACTGCCTGTACTGTGAATATGGATACACCTTTTTGGTCTTCAAATTTTGTGCTGCCATTTACTGCCATTATAATGCTGAGACGAGCTAGGATATTTTTTAATATAACTCCGAATGAATTTGTCTGAAAGAAGAATGTCATATACACCTAGGATGGCTTGAAGGTGAGTAAATCATGAGTTCATTTTCATTTTTGGGTGAACTAACCCTTTAAATTGACAGTATCAGTACTTTCATATCATTCTAATTTGTAAATTATTAATATTATTTATTTTTTTGGGAGTTCCTCTTATTTTTTTTGCTAATGTGCTTAGCTTAAAAAGTAAAAAAAAGGTGATATTTAGCTATTTGAC
This sequence comes from Romanogobio albipinnatus, assembly GCA_023566225.1. NCBI lineage: Eukaryota > Metazoa > Chordata > Actinopteri > Cypriniformes > Gobionidae > Romanogobio > Romanogobio albipinnatus. The sequence goes on from CM042241.1 coordinate 22,624,048, forward strand.
TATTCAAAATGACCTATTTTGGTGTCATAAAGAGATATAGGGTTTGCAAAAAAAAGAGGGGCATTATACTTACTTCTTGAAACAATTTCTGGTGTTTGTGTCTTCTAAAGCATTGGATGATTCACTCTAGTCACCGGTATAATATTGGTGATTCCTAATATTGGCTCCAAGATGTTAGCAGCAGATCATTTACGTCCTGTAAGTGGCGAGGTGAGGCCTCCATGGATCGGACTTGTTTGTTCGGCACATCCCACAGATGCTCGATTGGATTGAGAGCTGGGGAATTTGGAGGCCAAGTCAACACCTCAAACTCGTTGTCCTCCTCAAACCATTTCTGAACCATTTTTGCTTTGTGGCAGGGCGCATTATCCTGCTGAAAGAGGCCACAGCCACCAGGGAATACCTTTTCCATGAAAGGGTGTACATGGTCTGCAACAATGCTTAGGTAGGTGGTAACATCCACATGGATGGCAGGACCCATGATTTCCCAGCAGAACATTGCACAAAGCAGCACACTGCCTCCGCTGGCTTCCTTTCTTCCCATAGTGCATCCTGGTGCCATGTGTTCCCCAGGTAGGTGATGCACACTCACCCGGCCATCCACGTGATGTAAAAGAAAACGTGATTCATCAGACCAGGCCACCTTCTTCAATTGCTCCGTGGTCCATTTCTGATGCTCACGTGCCCTCTGTTGGCACTTTTGGTTGGTGGACAGGGGTCAGCATTGGCACCCTGACTGGTCAGCGGCTATGCAGCCCCATACACAACAAACTGTGATGCACTGTGTATTCTGACACCTTTCTATCTGAACCAGTATTAACTTCTTGAGCAATTTGAGCTACAGTAGCTCGTCTGTTTGATCAGACCACACGGGCCAGTCTTCGTACATGTGCATCAATGAGCCTTGCCCGCCCATGACCCTGTCGCCTGTTCACCACTGTTCCTTCCTTGGACCACTTTTGATAGATACTGACCACTGCAGACTGGGAACACCCCATAAGAGCTGCAGTTTTGGAGATGCTCTGACTTATTGGTCCAGTTGTCTAGCCATCACAATTTGACCCTTGTCATACTCACTCAAATCCTTACACTTGCCCATTTTTCTTGCTTCTAACACATACATTTTGAGGACAAAATATTCACTGCTTAACATATCCCACCCACTAACATGTGCCATGATGAAGAGATAATAATCAGTGTAATTCAGTTTACCTCATAATGTCATAAGTCAATATATATATAGATTGTATATTTATGATTATGATTATATACATATATATATATATATATATATATATATATATATATATATATATATATATATATATATATATATATATATATATATATATATATATATATATATATATATATATATATATATAAAGCAGCACAACTGTTTCTTGAGCACCAAATCAGCATATTAGAATGATTTATGAACAATCATGAGGCACTGAAGACTGGAGTAATGATGCTGAAAATTCAGCTTTGCCAACACAAGAATAAATTGCATTTTAAAATATAATAAAATAGAAAACAGTTATTTAAAATTGTAATAATATTTCACATATTATTGTTTTACTATATTTTTGCCACAATAAATGAATCCTTTGGCATAAGCATAAGCATAAGAGACTTGTTTCATCTGTGCTTAAACTGTTTTCAGTGGGAAACTCTTCAGGTTAAGATGCTGAGAAATCATGTGACAGCTGCCATTAACAGAAAAGCACGGAACACCGATCTTCAGCCAAACATAAATCATGCATACTAACAATGTAGATAAGAGCATATGGGACATCAGGCTAACTTATCTTTAAGTCGGACTAAATTAGTTTTCTATAGTCGCTTCTGGTATATTATCTGAAAGCTTAGAGCATGCTATCTGGAACAATATCTTCCTGCTGTCAGGGATTTGGTGTAGTGACAGATTCACACGTACAATCTTGGCACTCACCTCCATATAGGATAGACAGAAAGGCACAAAGCAGATGATCTTTTTCTCAACCACTATTAATCGAAGTCTAATTTGAAAACGGGATAAGAAAAGAAAAATCAAGACATGTTTTCTGAAAACAATTGTGCTATGCTTCCCATTATACATAGGCCTACTACTTATAACTTTGCACATCATAAGTCACATTACTATAAAACAGTATGCCACATGCATAGATCATATACATTTGGTTGATTTAAAACGTGTGCATGTTTGCATTCAGATTGAGCTATTATCTAACTTTTTCAGTTAGAAAGTGCTGAGGAATGCAAAGCCGCAGCTGCCACGGCAGTTTTTAAATATATAACGTTATGTAGTGATGAATTATTTATGGTAATGAATTGTTAAATGTTAACGCTTATATGCAAACACAAACAGCCTGTGTGTCAAGGACGTCTCTGGTGTTAATTTATGGAATTATGTGACATACTGCCTAACTACACACTCAAAAGTGCACCACCAGTAAAAGTTAATGCTTATATAAACAGGCAAATTGGGATGCTGCCAACCATTTTGACTAGAAATATTAATCCTAAAACACTGTGGTCCTGACCTAGTATTACAAGTAATGCACGTTACATAATCAGTTTACTTTTTTCAAATAACGAGTAAAGTAACTCCTGAGTTAGCAGATTCAGCATTCCTCAAACTTAATAAAAACACTGCAATGCAAACTCACTATAGTAAAATGTTAAATATTACAGATATACTTTATGCATTTAATCTCACTTTATTAACCAATGTTGTTGTTGCTGACCTTCTATCATCCAATTCAATCATACTAATATGCAAATATGGCTTAGGGGGCTTTCACACTGGACATGTTTGCTGCAGTCCGAGTGTGATTGTTTACTGTTCCACCCACAGCGTTGGTCTGGTTTTACTCGATTCCATCGAACATTGGTGCATTGGTGCACTCACTCTGCACGATTACACTGCATGCTCGCTTGTATCTGAGGTACATCCTCAAACTGTCATCCCCTACATGTGTTTTGTTGAACTACATTGTGATTGGCTAAACTGCATGCGCATGTTTCTTTAATTCCTGAACAAGTGTGTACCCAGCTTCGAGCTGCTTTCACATTCATGTGAATCGAGCCACAGTTCCAGTGGAACCAAACACAGCCTAGTGTTGTCATAATATTGGAATTTCCAACTTTTATACAATACCTTGAAAGATATCGATATGCAATACCATTTTTGATAGCAGGGGAAAAACTGTCATATACAAGTATAAATACCACCATATATACAGATAATTTGACGTACGTCGGACGTCACCAATTGGGATCACTTCAGAGAGCCCCTATCAGCTTCGAGATATGGAGAACAGGCCAATGGCCATTGGCGTGCGAGATTTGCATCTTGCGCTCCGCCCCGCACTGCGGGTATAAAGCGGAAGCGAGAGCCGCACACAGTTGTCATTCACTTCGGAGCCGAACTGGCGTTTATACGAAGAGCAAGACACGCAATTCATTCAATTCCTACGGTTTGCATTCGAGGGACGGGCATATCAGTACAGAGTCCTACCCTTCGGGCTGTCCCTGTCGCCCCGTGTCTTCACGAAAGTCGCGAAGGCGCTCATTGCTCCCATGAGAGAGCGTGGTGTTCACATCCTCAACTATCTCAACGACTGGCTGATCCTTGCCCAGTCGCGAGAGCAGTTGTGCAAACACAGGGACATGGTGCTTCGGCACCTCAGCCAGTTGGGGCTTCGGCTCAACTGGGAGAAGAGCAAACTCTGCCCCTTGCAGAGGATCTCTTTTCTCGGGATGGAGCTGGTTTCGGTCGCCCTGACAGCGTGCCTCACAGAGGAGCGCGTTCAGTCAGTGTTGAACTGCTTGAATTCGTTCAAATGCAGGACAGCGGTACCACTGAAACATTTTCAGAGGCTCCTGGGGCATTGGCATCTGCGGCCGCGGCTACACGACCGAGTCCCAAGACGGGCGTGGCACAGCGGGTCCCTCCGCGTCCAAGTGACGCCGAGGTGCCAAACCTTCAGCCCATGGTCGAACCCTTCATTTCTGCGGGCCGAAGTGCCCATAGAACAAGTGTTCAAGCATGCTGTTGTCTCCACGGATGCCTCATCCACCGGCTGGGGTGCCACGTACAACGGGCGTGCAGTTTCGGGTCTGTGGACGGGGCCTCAACTGCAGTGGCATATCAATTGCCTAGAGTTGTTAGCAGTTGTTAACGGAGGACATGTCACAACTTGCCCGCCATCTCCTCTTATGGAGTCAGAAGCATCTGAGGTCACTTCGAGCCATTCACATTCCGGGCCTGCTCAACCGTGCGGCCGACGAACTGTCGCGGTTACCAGTGCTCCGGGGAGAGGGGAGACTCCATCCCCAGGCGGTCCAGCTGATCTGGAGTCACTTCGGGGCTGCACAGGTAGACCTGTTTGCCGCCCCAGACTCGACCCATTGCCAGTTGTTTTATTCTCGGGCCGAGGGGACCCTCGGCTCGGATGCCCTAGCACACAGCTGGCCCCGGGACCTGCGCAAATATGCGTTTCCCCCAGTGAGCCTTCTCGCACAGACACTGCGCAAAGTCAGGGAGGAAGAGGAGCAAGTCCTGTTGGTCGCTCCGTACTGGCCCAACAAGACTTGGTTCCTGGAACTAGTGCTCCTTGCGACAGCACCTCCTTGGCCCATTCCTCTGAGGAAGGACCTCCTGACTCAGAGATGGGGCACCCTCTGGCACCCACGTCCGGACCTCTGGAAACTCCATGTTTGGTCCCTGGATGGGACGCGGAGGTTCTAGGTGGCCTACCACAAAATGTGGTAGACACCATCACTTCCGCTAGAGCTCCCTCTACAAGGCACCTCTATGTGTTGAAGTCGAACCTGTTCTTGATTGGTGTTCTTCTCGCCGAGAAGACCCCCGGAGATGCTCGATCGGTTCAGTGCTTTCCTTCCTACAAGATGGGTTGTAGCGAAGGCTGTCTCCCTCCACCCTGTTGCCGCTATCGCCGCAAACCATAACATGGTAGATGGTAAGTCTGTTGGGAAGCATGATCTGATCGTCAGGTTCCTGAAGGGGGGCGAGGAGACTAAATCTGCCTCGCCCTCCCTCTATACCCTCTTGGGACTTAACTCTGGTGCTAACCGCACTGCAGAGAGCGCCCTTTGAGCCTTTGCAGTCGGCAGAGTTGAAAATCCTGTCCCTAAAGACAGTACTCCTGACTGCATTGGCCTCTATCAAGAGGGTAGGGGACCTGCAGGCATGCAGGAGTTCGGCCTGGTAACTCTTATGTAATCCTGAGCCCCCGGCCTGGATATGTGCCCAAGGTTCCCACCACTCCCTTCCGGGACCAGGTGGTGAGCCTGCAAGCGCTGCCTTCGGAGGAGGCAGACCCAGCCCTAGCTTTTCTCTGTCTGGTCCGCGCCCTGTGGACTTACGTCGACAGAACGCAAAGCTTCAGGACCTCAGAGCAGCTCTTCGTCAGTTACGGAGGACAGCAGAAAGGAAAGGCTGTCTCCAAGCAGAGGATGGCCCACTGGATAGTGGATTCCATCGTCTTTGCATATGAAACCCAAGACGTGCCCTGCCCGCTCGGGTTAAGAGCCCACTCCACTAGGGGTGTTGCTTCTTCCTGGGCGTTGGCCTGTGGCTCCTCACTGATATTGTAGAGCTGCGCGACCCGCGGCAGTCGGACGTGGCGGAGCGTCTCCCGTATGTTGTACTGCCCAAGGCCAGTCCATACGTGTATTCTCCACATGGTAACTCCCTCAGGGCATGATGTGGCTTTCGCAGCGGCCCTTCCGGGCACGCTTTCCCAGCGTTATCCAATGAGTCTGCTGAGTGGGTCTTGGGGAACAGCAGTGTGACTCTACCTGAATGAGTTTCCCGCCTGGAACAGATGGGGTCTGAGGGGCTCTTCGCTGGGTGCTGGAAGTGGTAGTAACTGTGGCGTTTTCCAAAGGGATCCCAATTTGTCGGTGACGTCTGATGTACGTCGAACGTGACTGACTGAAAGGGAACGTCTCGGTTACGTATGGTAACCCTCGTTCCCTGAAAGAGGGAACGGAGACGTACGTCCCATCGCCACAGTTACTGTACCATCACTGCATGGGCGAGTCACTAGTTCGGCTCCTCAGTGAAAAACAACTGTGTGCGGCTCTCGCTTCCGCTGATTCCAATTCGTTGGTGACGTCCGACGTACGTCTCCGTTCCCTCCTTCAGGGAACGAGGGTTACCATACGAAACCGAGACGTTATCATCTCATAATTTTTTATAATTTTGGTAGTTTTGTTACAATAGCTTACACACAGAACAGGGAGGCTTTATTTTAATAGTTGAACTAAATTTACACAAAAAAAGGAAATAAGTATACAGTCAGTAATAAAATATGAACAAATAAACAAATTGCAAACGATGGCTGAAATGAATACAATAGGATAAAGAGACGCATACATTTTTTCATCATTGCACAGATTAATGCTCACAATTAAAGTTGCAAAAGTTATTCAGTCAAGAGCAGAAAGTGTTTTTCTTTTTGTCTTTTGTTCTTCGAGTAACATGACAGACAGCAGCGGGTTTATTAGGCTGCTGTCACTTTAAGAGCTTATGCACGGATCCAATATACTGTTACACAACATGCAATTTCTCTGAACTATTTACTTTTATTCAGACCAACACCAACACTATTCAACCGGAACAAATGAGACGTGTGAGTGAGAGCAGGCGATTGTGTGTCGCCATCAGAAAGAAGAGAGAGCGATAAAGCGCAGCTGGTATCGGTGTATTGATACTGCAGAAGAGGAGTATTGGAACCATTTTAGATATTTCAGTATCGACACATATTGAAATATGAATATTTTGACAACACTAACACAGACCCCCTCCTACAAGTAGTCTCAGGTTTGGTACCCCAGTTAAAATTTGAATGTGAACCATGCCCTGTTTCGTACTAAGTGTGAAAGTAACACAAAAGTTATGTAACACATTACTTTCCATCAAAGTAACTAAGTAACTTAATTAATTACTTTTTTTGAGTTCTGAGTATTTTTTTTTTTTTATTGTAATGCATTACTTTAAAACTTTCTCCAACACTGGTAGTTGCATGCGTTCAAACTTATTTGAACATTACCGCCTATCTAAGCAAAATCCATGTCATGTCTCTCCTATGAATATCAAAAAGCAAAAACATTTTTTAAAAATAGAAAAAAGTCTTATCATGGGAGCTGCAAAAAATATGTGTCAATGCATCAACTTCCCCCACTGTCATTTTCATAATATAATAGCCTATTTCACACAAGTGCATCTCTTGAATGGGTAACAACAGAAATGTTTATATATCTCGGTTTGTCAAAATCAGGTTTCAATATTTCATATGAGCAATAAAATCTGACAAAAATGTTAGCATTGTTCAAACCACACTAAAAACTAGTGTTTTTAGGCTAGTTCAGGTGCTACTGCTTGTTCTCTATAAATGTGGTTTAGTGTCATGATTAATTACATTTTGAATGTGTTTAAGTTATAATTAATCATACTAAATTAACATGGTTAATTGGCAGCCCTGCTTATAATTTTATATATTTCAAGATTATCTTCCTGTTATGTTGTTGTCTTGAACAGTTCATAATATAGCTGTGCTCAAAAGCTGAATATTTTTCACAGAATTACAGAGTTGAAAGATGCAGTATGAAATGGTATGAATTGTGAATCGTTGCCGTGACTCATCACAGAGTCAAACGAGCTAACTGCGAAAGTGGTAATTACGCAATTGTGTTAGCAAGTGAAACAGACATATGCACAGAAAGGAAGAATATACTCACTCTGTCTTTCTTGCTAGAGGGAGGACAAATGGTGAGATTGAGAGACGAAGAGTGAGTGCATGGAAAGACAGATAGAGCGAGAGATGAATCAGCCAGCTAGCTGTCAGCGATAATTAAACAAGTCGCCAAAACATTGCGGCAAAATGTGCATAACGTAAAACAATCAGAGTAGTAATTACTGTGCAGGTGAGATTTTCAACTTCAGTTTCTTTCGTCATCTCTCCCTCCCTAACTTTGAGTGTCTCCTCCTCCTACACACTGCCTCACAACTAAAAAAATATGCTAGACGTTCCCCACGAGAAGAAAAAAAAAAGGCAAACATTTAATTTCCATACCTTAATGATTAAACTTCATTTTTTTTACACTCATATACTCCCAAAGAGACATTTCCCATTTCCTAAATAGGCCCATGTGTGGAAGCAACCTTAATGGCCCTGGAGATGTGTGTGAAGTTATGCAACATTGCAGATACACTGGCAATAGAGATGTCTCAAGGCTGTTGAGGCTGCGGAGTTCTAGCGAAATGTGGGCAGCATGTACAGCCTGTCCTGTGGACACCAGATCAGCGTACATGATAGTGCAGATAGAGAGAGACCTAGATACAGAGATGAAGATAGACAGCGCTGAGCAGACGTCCTTATCTGTAACATCGGCAAAACATGTCAAGGAGCACTGGTGACACCCATATGTGTGTATCTGACCAAACGAAAGTGATTATGACAGAGATGGCATTCAGCATTGTGGCATTCAGTCAGAGCGATTATGACAGGGATGACATTGTGTGTGTGTGTGTGTGTGTGTGTGTGTGTGTGTGTGTGTGTGTGTGTGTGTGTGTGTGTGTGTGTGTGTGTGTGTGTGTGTGTGTGTGTGTGTGTGTGTGTGTGTGTGTGTGTGTGTGTGTGTGTGTGTGTGTGTGTGTGTGTGTGTGTGTGTGTGTGTGTGTGCACTAAGCTTTGCCCTCAAGCAGAGCAACTCAGAATAGATCATGCTTATTTGAAACCTAAAAGAATAGTTAATCCAAAAATAAAAATTATGTCATAATTTAGTCAACCTAATGACGTTCCAAAACCACATGACTTACTTTCTTTCATGGGGAAAAGGGGATTTTAAAGGATTCGAATGTATAATTCCAAAGACTGGGGAATAAGGCTTTCAAAAAGACACTAAAATTCCACAAAATTATCATAAAAGTAGTCCATACGACTTGTGAACTATATTCCAAGTGTTTGGAAGCTGAATGATAGCTTTGAGTAAGAAAAAAAAAGTTTCAAGAATTGTATATACATATGAATATATACATATTACAGTGTGTATATATATATATATATATATATATATATATATATATATATATATATATATATATATTATATATAAGTGGTGGGCCGTTATCGGTGTTAACGTGCAATCTAATTGTTGTTGCTCTATACACATACTATACACTGTGAATTCTGTAACGTTTGTTTCTGTAATGTTTTTTTTTATTATTTTAATGGGTGCTCAGGTGTGTATATATACATGTGTATATAATATAATTTTATAGATTTTTTTTCTTGGCTGGATATAGCAAATGGCAAAATGAATGTGTTTAATGAGATAAATGCCGTATGCTTAATTTTACGAGAAGTGTGTGATTAATCACGATTAATCGCAATTAAAAAAAATATATCGATTGACAGCCCTAATATATACAGTGTATGACCCCATGCTGACCCCTGTCCACCGCCGAAAGCACCAATAGTGGGCACGTTAGCATAAGAACTGGCCCACGGAGCAATGGAAAAAGGTTGCCTGGTATAATAGATCGCGTTTTCTTTTACATCAAGAACACATGGCACCAGGATGCACTGTGGGAAGAATGTAAGCCGGCGGAGGCAATGTGTTGCTTTGGCCAATGTTCTGCGGGGAAACCCACATGCCATCCATGTGGATGTTACTTTGACAAGTACCACCTACCTAAGCATTGTTGCAGACCATGTACACCCTTTCATGGAAACGGTATTCCCTGGTGGCTGTGGTCTCTTTCAGCAGGATAATGTGCCCTGCCACAAAGCAAAAATGGATCAGGAATGGTTTGAGGAGCACAACAAGTTTGATGTGTGGACTTGGCCTCCAAATTCCCCAGATCTCAATCCAATCGAGCATCTGTGGGACGTGCTGAACAAACAAGTCCGATCCATGGAGGCCTCACCTCGCAACTTACAGGACTTAAAGGATCTGCTGCTAACATATTGGTGCTAGATACCACAGCACACCTTCAGGGGTCTAGTGGAGTCCATGCCTCGATGGGTCAGGGCTTTTAAAAAACTCTCAAACCCTCACTGATCTGAAGCTAAAATTTCCATTCTGCTAGGCATGTACATTTTATTGCCACTGTGTAAATAATTAAGTTATAATAATTAATACATTTAAAGGTCCCGTTCTTCGTGTTTTTTTGAAGCTTTGATTGTGTTTACAGTGTGCAATATAACATGTGTTCATGTTTCGCGTGTAAAAAAAAACTGTATTTTTCACACAATTTACTTATCTGTACACCGCTGTTTTCACTGTCCTAAAAACGGCTGATGACTTCCTTTATTCTATGAAGTCCCTCCTTCAGAAATACGTAACGAGTTCTGATTGTGCCAGCGGGTCCCGTGTTGTGATTTGACAGCAGCTTAGCGAACGTGGCACGGTTCCTGTGTTGTGATTCGACAGCAGCTTAGCACACGTGGAAAGGTCACGCCTCTTAACGGGAGATATATGCGAGCTTAATGATCTCTACAGTGTCCCTGGGAAAGCCAAACAAAGGTGATTTGACTCCGGGATAAAAATAACAGCGTCTCGACGACATGGCGACAAACACAGTCAAACGCAACACTTCCTTTTCTCCACGCGACACTTCCTCTTCTCCACGTGGGACAGCAACAAGACCACTCCCCCTTTTTTGCGTATTCTTGTGGGCGGAGGTTAGTCTGTTCTACTGTTCTACTGACGTCATTAATGAAGGAAGTACCAGGATGTAGTCCAAGCCGGCCGTTCGCTGTAGGCATTGAAAGGGAACTTCTGTTAAATAAAATATTTCGCTCTGCATTGAACTTTGAGCTTTATAATTTTACAGGTATTATTTTTGCTCTAACAGCAACATTACACACTAACTAAAGTTTGAACAATGGGATCACGAAGAACGGGACCTTTAAGTATCTGATCTTGAACAGATACTTGACCATATTTCTGAAATTCTTGTATACCCTTTTGTAGAAGTAGAACGCAAGCATACTAATTTGTAAACTTGTGTTTTTTTGCAAGTCACAGAGGTCAAACAGTACCAGAAAAAATAAGTGACCCATAAAATCCACATAAGCATTAAAGCTGTGCAGCTCTTCATTCTCATCCAGCAATAAGAAACCAATCAAAAGGGCAGACGATCATTGTTTTAACCAACAAAGAGAGGGTGAACTGAGCAAAATTAACTATCATTCTGCCAAACTTAAGGTTATGACTAAGGTCAAAGCGCAATAAAATGGCAAGAATTAGCTAATTAAAAATCATGCACTCGCTCTCTCTCTGACAAATATGGTACTACAGCTGTCATTTTGGTAGCATTATGTACTGTACCTTTAAGGTACTAACATGCACTCTTTAGAGAGAAAGGTTTTGAAAGGGTACCATCCCAGTGACAACTATTGTACCTTTTTTTCTGAGAGTATGGGGTGGAGATGACTATCCACTGAGTGCTTCAAGGTTTTCACACTCCTCGGTTTCACATCCAGATTTAAAAATGTCAGAGTTTGAAGGAAATAATGCACTATAAACACTGCTGAGATGAAAGTAGGATGTGAAAGGCAAAAGCAAGAAACAATACAGCCTGAAAAAGCAGAAGGTTACTCACCTATCCAAACACTCTTGAGTAATCCTTTGTATGTGCGTCTCTGATACTGCAAGACTGTGCAAATACTCTGACTCAAGTCAAGCACTTGATTTAATGAGTATGGATTGAGTAGGAGTCCCTATGGGGTCACAGTGGTCCACCATCATGCATCTCTAACCAATCTAACTCCCCGGGAACTGGCTCCCCTGCCGATCTGACCAATTGTTGGCTTTGTACTGACATCTCACGCTGTGACATCACTGCAGTGTGAAGCTGGTCTGGTTGTCGTGCTTTGCACCCATCTGGTCCACTAGGACTTGGAACTACCACTAGGCTGTGTTCCTAATGTCTAGCTGACTATTTGGCAACATGTGATGAGCAAACAGACCTACAGACCATACACAACATGAGCACAGAAGCAAACACACAAGCTTGAGCTGTGGGCCAAAACCCAGCCTATGGAATCATCAGTTGGCATAGTGTCTAGGGTTTAATTTGATCATCCTAATTTAGCCTACTGGTTTATTTATTCATGTATTTAATAATTTATTTGATGTTATTATCACAGGATATGACGAATGTGAAATGTGAATCATTGTTAATCATTTTGCAAGCAATTGTTGATAAAGAAAAATGTCACGATGGAAAGTACATTCAACTTCATCAAGGGGGCGAGGGAAGTTTATTTGGACAGACCCTCAACCCCTTGATTCTGAACGAGGGAGCAAGTCTACTCATTGGGCCTCATTCATGAAACACGAGCAGAACTCATTTTTGTGTAAATCATTCGTAAATCCATTCTGCCGTAAATTTCTTGATTCACGAAAGATGTACGTACTTTGAAAATGTTATTTGGTACGAAAGAAATTGACACCTGCTCCCTATCACGTATAAATGGTGCGTAAAACATTTTAACGTTCTGTGTTCTACTTTAGGAAAACATTGCATTTTGACGCACCATGTACCATAATAATATTTCACGAGTTGATTTGCCGTCTTTTTCTTTTTTTTTTTTTTACTGTTCAACTGTTCAGCACTCCTCACTGTCACTTTTTTACCCAGCCATCCAATCACGGTGGAGGAGGGGCGGGACAAATACTACACCGACCAATCATCCTACTTATACAACGACTGAACAACAATGAAGAATATCGCAGGTTACTGAATTTGTATAATTAGTAATATTCTTCAAAATGAGATACCAGTAACACATTACAATGTGTTCAGAAGAGCACCAGGCATTTTTAGCTGACTAAAAATGCAATAATAAGACACAATAATTGAATATTTATTGCTAGGCATATTAGTCTCTTTAGCATTAATGCAATATACTGGAGCTAAACCTGAGAAGGAAATCCAGAAGATTCCACAGCGTTTCTGGACTCGTCATTTGCATAGTTGTAACTCATGGGCCCCAGAGACCCCAGTTAGAGACCCCAGTGATTCAATGTACAGAAGAATTATGTAGGAACAAGATTTTACTCATACGGCAGACCACAGCCACACAATTAAAGGATGGTAAAGAAGTACCATCCTTGAAATACATGTAAAATAAAACCTTTTTTTTTTCTCGGCCACCGATATGAATATGCATAATTTAAACCTTTTTTTTTTTAAACCTTGGTATAAAAGAGTATGGCCTGGTTTCACAGACAAGGCTTAGATTAAGTCATGATTAGGCCTTAGTTCAGTTAGGACATTTAAGTAGCTTTTTTAAACATGTCCTAGCAAAAAACATGACTGGTGTGTATCTTGAGACAAAAATAAAAATGGCACTGGAATATTTTAAGGTATGACAGTGCAAGTTGCTTTCAGTTAAAACAGCTCAAACATGCGTTTGAGTCTGGGACTAGGCTTAGCCCTTGTCTGTAAAACCGGGGGCAAGTGTTAAATATATTAAAACACATTTCTAACACATTTACATCTGCTCTATGATCAATGTTGAGGTGTGACACATGTATGCTCAATGGCTGGTTTACAGTGTTAGAGCAAATGGCCTAGGGCACACTAAAAACAGTGATCAATATTTGATCTTTTGTTATCATTATATGATGTTTGTATTGATTTTGATGTGCATGGGGACAAAATGTCCGTATTAAGAGCTTGATTCTCAATTGCTTGTTAAATATGAATTATGTCATACTTAGTAACTGGCAAACGCAGATACTGGCGCCAGTGGATTTAATGGATTTGTCAGAAATACAGGCTGCGCAGTAAACATCCCTCTCTCCATATACCTTCTTTATTTTTTTTCTTCTGAGCAGTTAGTAGCAATCATGTCTCATTGTACTGACTTTATAGATTATTGATTTCACAATGCTATTCAAGACCACAGGAAAGCCTTTTTACAGTACCACGGTATGTTAAGGTTTCCTAAAACGCATCAGTGTGTATTTGTGTGGTAGGGTTTTCTTTTGGGAAAACCCCACTGCAGCTTATTGCTCATGCCTTCATGAAATCTTCAGATAAAGCAATAATACCTGCAACCCCATTATGGCAAAGAGCAAGGGGAGGAATCAAAAGGAGAATGTGTGTGTGTGTTTGTCTGTGTCAACTGTAGGAAAGATTAATGAACTTCAATGTCACTTTGACAACTTCTCTCATCCGAAGACAAACAATTCAAATGCTAAAGGGGAGGTAGGTTGCCATGGAAACGGTTTCAGAAGCCCATAGAGATTGAATTCAAATACCTGTGTACTGTACTGTACATGCAAACAATTCAGGAAAAAAACGTTGAAACAGCAATGTTGACATTGCATTCTAACATTATGTGTAGTACATACAATAACCTGGAAAATGATTTAGCAAATTAATTCATTTGTGCAAACGAAGCCACTTGCATTCATTGTTTACTTGTTAATGTAACAGAGGCCAGCTAGTAGAGCTGTGTAAACCTCACTCCCCTGGCCTTAAGAGACGCACTAGCGACTGAAGCAAAAGGCTTGGGTCTTTAGCATCCTTGTTAGCACACCCACCTGCCATGCCAGAAACACCAGTTCGAATCCCGCTCTGAGACGCGCAAGTAGAACTGGGGAGTGGTTACATTGGTGCCGTGACCCGGATGGGAGTGAAGTTTAGGGGGGTGAGTGTAACAAAAGCCAGCTAGTAAAGAGCAGTGCAGGTAAACCTTAATGTCCTGACCTCAAGAGACACACTAGCCACTGATGCAAACGCTGAGAGCTTTAGTGTACTTGTTAGTGCGCCCACCTCCCATGACTGGAAATATCGGTTTGAATCCCACTCGGTGTGAGTAGAACCAGAAGGGTTACATTGGTGCCGTGACCCGGATGGGAGTGTGGTTTCGGGGGGTGAGTTTAATGGAGACCAGATAGTAAGAGTACAACTTGTAAAACTTAAAACTAGTAAAACTTTTTTTCTCAGTGTTTTTTTCTTTTCTTTTTTTCTATGGGCACACATGATACATTGTTGAGGGGCCGTGCTATAGCTTTTATCTGGCAGATTAAAACAATTCTCAGATTTGACAAGATTCACAAAAAAATATATATATATATTGCCATCATATATATAAATCTAATTGGTTCTCGGTTTAACTTTTAATACTATATGTGAGCCTGGATGACAAAACCAGTCATAAGTCGCATGGGTATATTTGTTGCAATAGCTAACAATACATTGTATGGGTCAAAATTATAGATTTTTCTTTTATGCCAAAAATCATTAGGATATTAAGTAAAGATCATGGGACCCACTTTATATTAGGTGGCCTTAACTACTATGTACTAACATTGTAATTAATAATTTGATACAATGCACTTATTGTGTACATAAATGTCTTTACATTGTACTTACATTTTTTAATATACCTGTATGTAATTACATCTGTAATTCATTTCTGTAGTTACATTTGTAATTGCACTGTTGACCCTTCCCTTACACCTAACCCTAACCTTAAACGTACCCATACCACCACACCTGTCCCTAACCCTACCCATATCCCACCTCAATATCAGCAAAAGTGTTTTGCAATACAATATAAACACAGTAAGTACATTGTACTTATTTTTTGATGTAAGTACATAGTAGTTAAGGCCACCTAATATAAAGTGGGGCCAGATCATGTTCCATGAAGATATTTTGTAAATTTCCAAAAAATATATAAAATTTGTTTTTATTAATAGTTGTATCTCGGCCAAATATAGTCCTATCATAACAAACCATATATCAATGGAAAGCTTATGTATTCAGATTTATTTATATATCAGCGATATTTATTTATATATAAATCTCAAAAATGTTGTGGTCCAGTGTCACATATTTGATAAGCTCTATATGAGTGATCGTGTCTCTTCAGGAGATTTGGATTACACTGCTAGATTCATATGGACTACTACGTGTACACTGTCTTTTATATTTTTGATGCTTCAAAGAGTTGGTTGCATGGACTTGTAATAGATGGACACAAAAATTATGATTGAATAGTAAAAATAACTTTATTTGTGTTCGGAACATGAACAAAAGTCTTACCGGTTTGGAACACCATGAGGGTGAGTAAATGATGACAGTGTTTAAATTTTTGAGCGAAAACTAACCCTTTAAGTCGAGGAGCAAATAATGTACTATGCACTATGCACTTATATATGTACTAAGCCTTGTGTATGAATTTTCGATGGGTGGGGAAACATCTAAAAAAGAACACTTTTTAATTTTACATGGAAACTGTATTTCCAACTGAGTGAACTGCTACCAACTGCTACCCTATGAAAAATGTACAGTGCATCCAAAACTAGATATTTTTTTTAAACTCTGTGTACTACAAACACTAATCACAGCTTGCACTAGTTATATTACAAGATTACATAGTGCAGACATATGAAAAATTTTTACACTGAAAGGGGGACTTGAGCGATCACCTAATGACCTGGTAACCACCAAAACACCCTTGCAACAACCTAGCAATGTGCTAAAACCCAATGTGCTAAAAGCAATGTGCTAAAATCTTGGTAACACTTTACAATAAGGTTCATTAGTTAACATTAGTTAACTACATTAGTTAATATTAACTAATAATGAACTGCCCATATAAAGCATTTATTAATCTTTGTTAATGTTAATTGAAACATTTACTAATACTTTAGTTAATGCACTGTGAGCTAACATGAACAAACCATGATCCGCTGTATTTTTATTAACTAACGTTAACAAAGATGAACAAATACAGCAACAAATGTATTGCTCATGGTTAGTTCATGTTAGTTAAAACATTAACTAATGTTAACTAATGAAACCTTATTGTTAAGTGTTACCGAAATCTTCAAAGGACATAATGAATGGTAATATCAATTATGCTTTTTTTTTTGCAAAGATCTGTATTAATCATGTTGATCATGTTGATCTAGCTAGCTAATGCATTTCTATGAAAAGGGCAATTGGCCCTTTTTTACTGAAAGTCCATTTCTATAGATGCCGTATTAACATTTGGCTTTCCCTAATGTTTCTTAATTTTCCTCCCTCTTAAAATGAATGAACGCATAAATGAATGAATGGATGAATGAATAATGCATTTATATAGTGCTTTAAAATGTCTCTACAACCACCCACAACAACTTATAGTGGCACTGATGTGGCATTTTTCAACAGTCACTCAATATTTTGAAAGTCTGTCTATTTTTAGTTTTTTTTTGTGCTACATTTTCACTTTATAACATCAGGCCTCAGCGAATGGATGGTCCCTCATTATCAAACAGTCTCCGTTAATTGTTCTCATTTGAGGTTTACAGCTTTAAATATTTTGGTAAGAATCAGTGGATGTGTAATGATGCTAAAAATGGCTCCGTATTCATCTTGTGAAACATCCGTCTCAGTGGTATGTGGATTCAGTCAGGTGATGCTGTAAAGGTCAGGAAGGGTTAAAGGCAGAGGATTACATCCTCTAATGAAGTCTCAACACTGTTACGGGGAACTGTGATTCCTCACAGGCCATTACCTAACACTGCAAATCATGAGAGCCGGGGTGGTCATTATGGCCCTGCCCCAACAGGCAGCTTCCCTTCTGCATATGAGTGAAGCCAGTCTCTGCCAATTACCTCCAGAGAGGAGAGTCTGAATATGAAGATATTTCCCTTCCTTTGCTCCCATCAGGCCTGAACGCAGTATCAAATATGAGGAAATTAGGAATTATCCCATGGTGATGTTAGATAAGTGTTTCCAGCTTTTCACAAGTTGATAGCATTGGTGTTCTCCCTGTTTGACAGCACGATGTGGTATTGCAATGTTTTGGACACTCTCTCGCTGTCTTCCTCGTTCTCACAGCCAGATATAGCAGTCTTCATCTTATCATTCTGCTGAAGGATTTTTCACCTGGAGTGCAGAGGCCTTGGCTAAACCCAAATTTTTATAATTTTTGTAACTTTCATTTTTCTTACCCTTTATCAGATACCTCATATAATATGTTGGTAATAATGTAATAATGTCTCTGGAAGCCCATTTTTGCCTCTGAGTACAACACATAAAAAGATAATTGTATAATCTCACAATTAAAACGTTATTCCTCATAATTACAATGTCTTAAAATGTGACTTTATTTCTTGTAAATGCTACTTTATGTTTCCAAATTGCAACTCGCAATATGATTTATTTTTTTATTGTTATTTTAAACTCACAATGGTCTTTTTCAAATGCTCATAATTGTAATGGTTAAAGACTGTAAAAATGCTAAACAAAACCTGTTACTTGGTTAATAAGTTCCTTTTACTATGTTTGGTGAAAACTGTAATAAATATGGGACATTTAGCAACACTGTTAAATTGACAGTTTTTGGAAGCGAAAAAGAATAAGTCATCTTATAATTTATAGAGAAAAAGAATGTAAATTGACAGTCGAGATCCATTAAGTCCTGTAAGTTGCGATGTGGGGCCTCCATGGATCGGACTTGTTTGTTCAGCAGCACATACCACAGATGCTCAATTGGATTAAACTTGTTGTGCTCCTCAAACCATTCCTGAACTATTTTTGCTTTGTGGCAGGAGCATTATCCTGCTGAAAGAGGCCACAGGGCTACATCTCACATTTCAAATAATGTTATTACATTATTTTAGTGCCATGTGTGTAACCCTGATGCTATTTTGTATTTGTGTGCTTTGATTGTACACATGGCTTTTTGTGGTTGTTAGTGTATTATAAATGTTGAAAAATGTTTAGTACTTCAGTAGTTTGTTATATTAACATTAATGAAGTTAATTTTTTTTACTGAAAATTTAAGTTCAATTCATAAAACGTCTCGGTTACATATGGTAACCCTCGTTCCCTGAAGGAGGGAACGGAGATGTACGTCGGGCGTCACCGACGAATTGGGATCACAATTCCAATTCGTCGGTGACGTCCGACGTACGTACGTACGCCGAACGTGACCGACTGAAAGGGAACGTCTCGGTTACCTATGGTAACCCTCGTTCCCTGAAGGAGGGAACGGAGACGTACGTCGGACGTGAACGACTGAAAGGGAACCTAAAATATTGATACTGTATTGTTTATGGTAAAGTTGTTTTACGGACAGCTGTCATTGTTTTACCATAAATTTCACAGATTTTTTAAATTTTCTTTTTTAAGTCTAAGGGAACAGGTTACCCATAGTTATCTGGAAACATGTTTCTATACTGTACATTAGCCCCTTTCACACAGCAATCCCGGTAAATTACCATAGAATTATACGAGGTAAATACACACATATGATGTTCATACAAGCAATGGCATTTGGGCTTTTTACCAGTAAGAGACCATTCACACATCAGCACCAAAATACTGGTTAATTCTGTGATGTCAGTCATTGGAAATTATATTTAAATGCTGCAGCGTTGTCTTCATTCACACACACGAGGAGAAGTGCTTTAGTTTCACTATCTGTTCAATTTGACAACATTTTTGACATCTGAGTGACAGGCATAAGTGGATGATCAAACAAAAAGCGTTTTTGCTTTTAAAAACATGAAATGCACATAATAGTATCAAACTGCAGAGCCGCAGCACTGATGAAAGGAAGGCATGGTTTCGAGCGTGACACAAATGAAAACGCTGTGAGACATGGCATAATGGTCAACAATGTCCATTTAGCACATATTTACATAGAAAAACTATGAAAAAGCAGCAGAGCTTACTGTAAATATTGTGGAGTAACCATGTCATCTCCATAGGAATTTTATAAATGGCCCAAAGCAAACTTCTTACGTCAGCGTATGCTCATACCGGTAATCTTCATTCTGTGCTCATACACAGCATCAAAACTTACTGGTAATGTTACAACTTCCCTTACTGGTAATTGCCAAAATCGATTTACCAGTGTTTTTGAAAAGGTGATGTTCACTAGGGGTGGCATGGTTCACAAAACCCACGGTTCGGTTCGTATCACGGTTTTAGGATCACGGTTTTCGGTTCTGTACGGTTCTTGTTGTTGTTGTTTTTTTATTTACTTCAGCATATGATATATAGCTTAATCATCCACAATTAGGATACAGTATTAAAAATTGTTATATCAAGTTGTTTCCTAACTGGCTGTCTACCGAGTCCGACACATTGGCGTAACATTTTTCATGTTAATCATATCAATTTTGATCAGAACAATGCACTGTGGCGTTAATTCAGCTGACCTGATTAACACATTTCACTATGAAGTTTCCCATGTGTTTCACAATCACCATATGACATGCAGTGCTGTGAAAAAATAACATAAAATACACGAAAACACAACACTGCCAGAAGTTTTTGCCCAAACTTCAAAGGCATGTTTAAATTATTAGAACTAGAAGCATATCTTAACTTTTAAATGTTACATTTATCATGTGAATTACTTATATACAACATATGAATGTGTGTATGAGACAGAGGGGAACACGGTCTTGCAGCAGATGTTGCCCATCATAAATCAAAGCACGAGACAGACAGGGGTCGGAGGAGAACACCGAAAAATGTGACAGAATGGACTATATTTGCCTGTATTTGCAATACACGAGCCGTGGTTCAGCTGCGCGACTCGCGAGACAAACACTGCCAGTGTATGTCTGCTCAACGGGCACGTGCCGCGCGGCACCCGCTCTCGCACTGCATCTGCCCTGCTATACGATGCTAGCGCATCCTCCAACTCCGGGCAGCCTTCCTTATCTCTCCCACTTTCATTTCTACATGTGACGTGACCTGCAGCACTCCACTTTTACTTTACTGTATGTCCACACAAACCTCTTATTTCGCGCGAAAAGGACACCCACTATCTGAGGTAACATACGGGCACGAGGATACATTGCGCATGCGCGAACCGTGCGACGCACACACACCGAACCGAGACAAGCGAACCGAATGGTTCGGTTTTTTTCCATGTACCATGCCACCCCTAATGTTCACACACGATCTCTTACCAGTAATTTACCAGTGAAGACTGTATGTGTGAGAGGGACTATTGGCAGGGTAGTCTTGTATGTACATTATACCACTTATTACATGACACATGAACTTCACATGTGAGGGATAAAAAGAGAGCATACGAGAGACACAAAAAAGCACAGTGCAGAAATGTACCAGATTTTTACAAAGAATATTTTACAGCAGAACCTGACCAATCAGAATCAAGTATTCCAGAGAGCTGTGCAATAAATATTCATAAGTGATGTTGTGGTAACAATGGTACACTGTGAGCAGGAAGGGGGAGATAAGGGGGGTGTAGGAGGAAAACAGAATCTCCACCTCATTCAGCAAAGCCTGCTCTAAAACACCTCATCAACAGCACAACAACACTAAGGGCAGAAAAGAGGTGACAGACGAAATGAAGGAAAACAAAAGAAGCGTCATTGAACAGACAGCGATAGCTTTGGGAGATCAGGAGACAATGCCAGATCAGATGCAAGGTTGCGGCTGACAAATCTGATGTGACACTCTGGTTGAAGAAAAAACAAATCTAGATTTATATACATAATATATTGCTTTTCCCCCCCTAGAGGCCTCCAGACATTCAGGGCCAGTGCTGGGGTATACTTGCTATCTGTCCTTTGGTGAAATGAACTTGGCGGATCGTCCACAACCCGATCTGATAGCTGATTCTTGAGGCGCTGAGCGCAGGTTTATGTGTGACTTGTTTACAGGCTTCATAAAAGCTTTTATGGGGTTATCAAAGATAATAATGTCCAGAAAAGACACAGAGAGCCCCGTGCCCTCTCAGCAACTTGCTAGGGTGATATGAAGTCTCGCTACCATCCAAGATTGAGTTTCCAGTATTTCTGTGATATTCAGTGTAAATTATTACCAGATTCCACCTATTTAGGTCTTAAAGTCTTCGCCACTGAATTCAACTGCCTCCCATCCATTCAGCCACACCCCTTCCTCCAAAACCTTGCCCTCCAAAAGATGCAGGTAAAAATATCAAGTTTCTGATTAAGAAATGTCTTTCTTTTTCAATTTTTTCTTTGTGGCCTGCACACAATAGCAAACATACAAGGTTATTTTGATTCAAAAACAAATGTTCTTTTAAGCTGGTTCTTTTAATGAACAGTTTCAAAATGACCAGTTACCAGTTTCAATCAGTCTAAGGGTGTGTTCACACTTGGCATGTTTGGTTCGATTAAAACGAACCCTGGTGTGATTGCACTGTTAGTGCGGTTCATTTGATTAAGTGTGAATGCTGCCATCTGAACCCTGGGTTGCACCAAACAAGCGGACTGAGACCACAGAAAAGATGGGTCTCGTGCCGCTTCCAAGCAAACTCTGGTGCGGTTTGAATGAAATATGAACGCAACACACACCTAAGACATGTAAACGAATCAAAAACAGGAAGATGAGACCCTAAAAAAGACAGAATGCTCCCACATACCCATTTTTTGTCATTGTTGTTATGTTTCCATAACTCCTTGCTCATGACTCCTTTACACATTTTATAAGCTCTTCACAAGTTCTCAGCTGGTCAAAATACCATCATATGCAGGCTACGCACATACAACGAGCGCATTTAGCCTAGCACACAGCATTGTTTTGAATATTCTGTAAGTTCCATCTTAAAATAGGCAATACGTTATTAAGGCCATCAATGAAAAACATAAAAAGTAAATGTAAAGCCGACCAATCAGGTTGTGAACGTATCCCTATGCCTTTAGGTTCGATATCTTTAGGTTCAGTGTTAAAAATGCCAATGTGAACGCTAAGCGGACCAGGACTAGATGTTTTTAGGTTTTTATTTTTTCATAAATGTTTTTTATAAATGTTTTTATAAACATTTTAAAAAATATACATCATTATTCTAGCCAGTCTAACTTCCGTGAGGAAGAGGAACGTTATATCTGAAATATAAACTCAAAGTTTCCAACTTGTTTTTAAAGAAAGTTTGAAAGAGTTGTTGTAAGCTTAGTGGTGGTGACGTTGAAGTCATGCGACAGTAGTTCTTTACAGCCTAACTTTTCATATCCGGCGATTGTATTTAGGCCATAAAATTCATATAAGTTGTGCTCATTTGTGAAGATTATTATGATGAACAAAACATGTGAAAATCATAAACCTTTGATGGTCACAGAGCTTTTTTTCAGTGATTATTCAAAAGTCGACTGGAAAATCCTATTGGATTTTTGTTGAGGGAACCAGGGTGATGCTAACTTCTGGGATGGCCTACACACATATGTAATCTCAGCAGCACTCATCTTTGCATTAAAGCATGTGAATGAGTATTTTCCGTTTTGTCACCTGCAAACAGCCATAATGACCTCTCTCTCTCTCTTGCCGTGTGCACTGAGCTGTTTCAATACTCTGCCAAATCATCCATGTTATGAAGGTTTCAAACATGCTTTGCATTAAGTAGTAACAACCTTTCTGTAATATTGTGTTTAACTTATTTTATCAGACAGAACAAGGTCACATTTGTATCAAGAGGAATATGTCCCTCTAGCTCAACTGGTAAAATACAGTAGCAATGCATAGGTCTTGCATCCGATCCACAGATTGTACCATAAGTTGCTTTGGATCAATGAAGTATCTGCCAAATGCAAATGTTAAAGCCTTGCAAAAGTTACACAAAATAAAAATGTCTAAGCATATTTCAAAGATTTCAGCACTGAAAGTCTAGTCCATGTAGCAGCAGTATGCCTCTAAACAGCCACTATGAACAGTGAGACAGGGAATAATTGTTGTTCTTTCCTTGTCAAGCCTGGAGTACTCTCAGGGGAGTCACAGTCTTTGGCTCATAATTGGCTCCAAGCTTCCACAAATCAACTCTTATCCCTCCTTTCTCCACAACACTCTATATAGCTTGGTTTACTGGGCTTTCTGACAATATTGTCATGGTGTTTGCACATCACTGGCCCAACAAATCAGGATCAGACATGTTTTCCCCCTATTTTTTAACTGTGTAGGAGTAGTAGAAGTGAAGAAAGTCTCACTGGGTATCAAGCTCATTGAGTGTTTGGGTTGAAGATCTGAAGAGATCTTACTAGTGACCTGCAATATCCTTCTTATGTGGAATGTCACAATGAAAGCCAAGATTACAGGGCCAGTTCACCCCAACATGAAAGTTCTGTCATCGTTTACATCACTTTAAGATAAAAGGTTTTATTGCAGGTTTGTGTTCTGTTTGTGGCACTTTCATGAAGCGCATTGGTTTAGTGTGAAAATCTCATAAAGAAAAAAAAAATTCTAATCACACATTGTAAAGAGCAAAAGGTTCTCATGTTACATCTCCCTCAAGAGAATCCCCACAGTGTATGTACAGAGTGTTTCACCTTTGTCTTCCCATGTGACAAAGCAATATGGCATCCATGTCTATTTGTGGCAGACATTTAAAAGAGCATTTAGCAGGAAAACCTTTTAAATACCATCAGTGTCCATCGATGGCTTGATGTATCACACCTCTGGTGTCATCTCACCAAGCCACCGACAGCTTGAGTCTCACACATGAATCAATGTCACCAATGCAACCAAGAGATTTTTTTTTTTTTTTGTATCCAACCATGCAAATATTTAACCACTTATGAATACTTAACATTGCACTGTCACATGGATGATTTTGACATTCATTAATTATAAATAAGAAAAGATGGATGTAAACGTTGTATAAACAGGATATTGGAGAGGTCCCAAAGTCATGCCATTTCAGTAGAGAAGGAATTTACTGGGTGTTGAAGGGTGAAGGACTGGGCGACACTCAAAACGTGAGGAGATTACATAGCCGCCATTCAGGTGGGCAGTAAAAGACAACCTTGTCTGTACAGGAGAGGGAGGCGGAGAGGGACAGGGGATTTGCCCTTGTATATTGTTTGTATCTTTGACAAGTGCTAGGTGTTTAATAAGTTCTTTGGGAAAGTTGCTTCTAGACTTTGTAATAAATTACAGCAATTTGACTGTCCACTCTGAAAGCATAAATACTGTGTGTTTTAACACAAGCCAGACAAAACATATAATGGCCCAAAAAAAAAGTATGTGAACACTTAAGACACTTATAAAATAAGTATCAAAACAAGTGGCATTAAAAAAAGCACAAACATACTTAAAAAAACTAAACAAAAAAACAAAAAAGGTTTGTTAGTGTTCAAATAATAATAATAATGATGATTCAGTGTTGCTATTGATAACTAAAACCTAAAAAAAAAAAATAATACAAATTAAATGAATCCGAAATAAATTACAATATAAATATTATAAGACAAAATAATAGAAATGTTGCAGTGTTGCCTTGGCCACTAACTGAAATAAGTTTAAGTTGAAGAACTAAAAACTAAAATAAAAATATGTGAAAGCTAAATAGAAATAATTACTTATGTTAAATACTGCATTTTAATATTAAAATTAGAATAAAATCTAATGTAAATAAATACTGTAATAGTAAACTAATATTAAAATAACACTGTAGTAGAAAAATAAGTCAAATATTCAGACACTTTCTGGTTGTCAGAAGTTAATAGAACATGAACAAGTAATTCATGTATTGAACTATACATGTGGTTCCTCTACTACATCTGTAATTCCACTAAACCAGTATTAAAGTAATTGTAAAAACAGTTTAGAAAAATTTTATTACATCTGAAATATCAAACCTAGTGTCATCTGCAAAAATGCTAGATCTAATTAAATTACATTATGTGTTAAAAATGTCCAAATTTTCAAAAAATATATTGACTTTTAGTAAATAGAAAGAAATAGTAATAGATGTGAAATCTCATTTGTGCACTCACTCACTCACTCACTCACTCACTCACTCACTCACTCACTCACTCACTCACTCACTCATTCATTCAATAATTTATTCATTTATTTACTTTAAAATGGGTTTCTCAAAACGGGTGTTTTCTCAAAAAATGTCTCAAAACAAAATGGTCAATAAATAAATAAATAAAGGTTTGGTATCCATGGTTCCATGAAGAACCATTAAACTCCATGGAATCGTTCAATTTTGCAAAAGGTTCTTCATAGTTGAAAAAGGTTCTTTAGATTAATAAAATGTTCTTCACACTAAGGATTATTTTAATGTCTGTTCACTGAAAGGTTCTTCAAAGGCACAACAATGATTCTAATAGCACTGTTGCGAAACCCCCCTTTTTTAAGAGTGTACTACTCCTAATAAATAGTAAGAAATAATAAAGTATGCGGTTATCAACCACCTTTTGATTTCATGTCTCAAAGTTGAAATTGGACGAGAGTGTTGATTTAGGGTCTGATCATTGGCCGTGTGATTAAAATGATTACGATTGTTGAATGACAGGTCATGTGATGATGTGCTGAGGTGCCGTAGATTCACAACAAACAACAAATCGCGCCATAAACATGGAATGTCTTCACGCTTGGGTCGATCCCTTAGTTCTAGGCAAGGCAAGGCAAGTTTATTTGTATAGCACATTTCGTACACAGTGGCAATTCAAAGTGCTTTACACAGAAATTAAGTTAAAATATTCGTAAGTGAATTAAATAAAACTATATATAGTATAACAGTTATAATAGGAATTAAAAGAAATAAAAGATAAAGAAAAATAATAAAAAAAATCAAATAAAATAAAAAGTATAATTAAAACTAAAATTAAAAACAGGGTCAAATTGATACATAATTAAAGTGCAAGCAGTTCGGACAGAGCACAGAGCTCATTCAGTAAAAGCATAAGATAAGGTGCAATCAGTCGGATGTACAGTAGCATGTACAGTTCTAATGAGAGTTCATTTACACTCACCTTTCTTTTCACTTGATAATACTTGAATTTCGGTACATGAATACTACTGTGAAACTCGGGTCAACACCAAAAGCAGTATGCCATGATAAACAGTTAATCATATACACCAACTCTTCTTATTTCTCACTTACATGCAAAACCCAGAATGCATCACATCATCTGCCAGCCTTGAGCCTTAGAGGTGTTTCCCATCCCATGTTTTGCGGTAACATATACACCCACACAATAAAAGCCAGATCCAGTCAGTGCATCCTGTACCATAGCGCTGTAGCCATGACAGGCCTATTCATAGCTCCTCCGAGGAAACAATATGGGCAGCTGCTGGTCTCTCCCTCTCTCTAAAGACACCAATTAAGCTCCATTACATACACCAACACAGCACTAACAAACAACTCAAGCCCGGGAGAGCAAGAGAGCTGGACAGAGATAGAATTACACAGACGGAGAGAGAGGTAGATAGATAGAGATGGAGAGAGGCGACATAAAAGAATGAGACGACTGGGCCTGAGTAAAAGCTAATGTTGTATGAAGCATATTGAATTATCCCAGAAGCTGATTTGCAGGAAGGCTGGGGGGTGGGAGGGCAGCGGAGCTGATGCATGGGGCCGACGCACCATAATCGCTCCTATCGATGTGCATGGCTCATACAGTCATTTAAAACAGCTGATCCAGACAGCAGGGTCAAGAGGCCGAATGCAAACACCAGCAGCATGCAGAGAGACTAGCTCTCGGTGTCAATCTCCAGTGGGGTAAAGTATTTGAGTAAATGTAAATAGTCACTGGCCCGGCTAATTTGCAGTTTTACTGAGTTTCAAAGATATTAGCGACTTATACTCTCTACCCGACTACATTTTTTAACAAGTATATGTATTCTTTATTCTATTACATTTGGAATGAGTAATGCAATTAGCCTACTCATTACATTTCGCATGGCACCAAACTTTGTCTGCAGCAATTACTCACCAATATTTTCTGTATAGGTTATATTGAAGAGACATTTTTGAAGGATATTGGTTTCCTTTTTAAGCACTTGAGCTTAACTGAGACTTGAGTGTTTGTAGACATTTAAGAGGCTGTTGTGTCGACCTTGATTTATTACAATTTTGTGTTCAGTTTTATTTGAGAAAATACGCGTTTTAGAAAGTAAGTCTTTTCTCTCCTTACAAGTCAACTTTTTTTTTGCTTTCAATGGCATGTCTCTTAGTTGTTGAGGACTAATGCATATTTGAGCCTACATTCAGTACGAGTAAAATAAGTACTTAAATACTGTTAAAATCAGATAAGACTTTTACACAAGTCGTATTGGAATTGGGGATTTGTAACATGTAATTTGAGTAAGGAAATTTGAGTCATTTTCGCTGTAAGGTATCTGTACTTTTACTCAAGTATGGTTTTTAGGTACTCGTTACACTTCTGTCAATCTCTGCTAGTATAGTTACTGCTTGGCATGTGATCTGCAGTAGAGCTGCATGGTTTTGACCAAAAAACTTCATTATTTTCCTTGATAATGTATTCGCATAGGTGGAGCATGAATATAATATAAAATAATAGCATATAATCATATAATAATACCATATTGGACAAACAGATTTGGTGTTTGCACTCTTGAGAGCCTCAAAGGTTTCTATTTACAACTATTTGCAGCGTTGAGCAATGTAGCCAATCACAAACATATCTGTTGATTTCTTGAATGCAACGGCCAATCAGAGGTGTTTAAGTTAGAATCCACTCACTGCTCAAACCACCAGTGTTTTTGTCAAATGCTGAGTTTTGCATGCTCACAAATCCTCTCATTATAAGTTAAGTGTAGACATTATAGTCTAAATAAAAGATCAGTTGTGTAGTCAGCTTCACTGATTGTAGTGGAACTTTGTGAGATTGCGATGACTTGAGATGAGTGACAGTTTTTTAGTGATTATGAAGGGAGCACTCTTTCTAGGCGATATATAATCCATTTATAATTTGAATAAAACTTTTGTTTTTCTGCATTAGGTAAGGCAATGGCTATTTGTTATTCAAATTGCATACAGCTTTCTTTTTCTGCTCTTATAGTGGCTCGTGAACGTAGCCACTTTAATAAATAATTGATGTAGTGTTTATGCTGGGATGTGTAGGTTGTTGCTAGGAGACATGTAACTTGAAAATATTTAATGGCGTTCTATTTCAATGTGTTTTTAAGGAGGAAGCACATTTAGTCTTACCCTGGAGTTGGTTAACTCTCTGTCTGTGTGTATTAGCCATTATTCATGTTAAAGAGGATCTATTATGCCCTTTTTCAAAGTTTTGTTTTGGAGTCTGAATGTTCAAAAAACATTCTTTTTCACATATTTTACATTGTTGCAGCACCTCTCTTCCGAGTCTGTCTGTAACGCTCTGGGGTGCGTTTCCCAAAAGCATCGTTAGCCAACTATGGTCGCAAGTTCCGTCGTTATCAATATAGTTCAACGAGTCGGTGTTTCCCAAAACCATACGTTCGACCGAACATTCGCAAACAGCATCGCAAACTTGTGTGATTGGAACGACTGCTCTCGACCTGTGGTTAAAGCATAGTTTCTTGTTTGCATGACGTGGACTTAATTAATCCTTACCTTGAGCAAAATAAGCAAGCTGACATTCAGTACGATCGTATTTTATTTAGAATATATACAAATGTCATTCATGTCTTTTAGTTTGTCAAGAGATTTAAAGCACATACAGTACATAAGAATTGAATGATTGAATCTGGAAATAAAGCAAAATTAAAATTACTCCTCAGATAACATGTCCATAATTTATAGCCAAAAAATGCTAGCATGAATTCGATCTCAAACTATTAAAAGCAGATATTACTCCACCACCTGCGTGACATCATTAACCAATGTGGTTGAACGACAGATTTGCGACGATGCGGTTCCGGGCGCAGTCGTGACTAGCTAGATGATTTCTTCAACGATGCATCGTACTATGGTAGTTAGCAGCGAGTTACGTCGTTGTACGGGAAACGCACCCCAGGTTAGCTTCTGTCTCTATGATGCCCCTTCTTCAGGTAAGTGTGATGTGCTCTGATTGGTCGGCTGGACCTGTGCCTTGTGATTGGTCAACCGCTTTGAGCGCATTTCAGAAATGTCACACCCCTTACCATAACTGCGAATTTCAACACACTACTAACGCAACTCAACCAGGCCCAATTATTAAAAATGTGACGTACATTCCCAGAAGCAAACTTAAGACTACAATGGAGGCGCTTCAGGCAGTTCAGAAAAAGTGCTTAGTGATTATAGAGAATAATAACTCCCTTTGGAGTGGATTTTGTACAACTTTGCAGACCTGTTTCATGCTCAAACAACATTACTCTCTAAAGAAAGTTGAAAATGTACAAAAGCATAACAGAACCCCTTTTAATATGTGATGGGCAAGTGCATCCTATGTACTTTATGTAGGCTATGCATGCAAAACAACCTGATAAATGATAAGGAATGAATGTATTCCCCTTTTTATACATGTGTAAATAAATACAGTGTCTAAATCAGGGATGGGCAACTCCAGTCCTCGAGGGCCACTGTCCTGCAGAGTTTAGCTCCAACCCTAATCAAACACACCTGAACCAGCTAATCAATGTCTTCAGGATTACTAGAAGGCTACAGGCAGGTGAGTTTTATCAGGGTTGGAGCTAAACTTTGCAGGACAGTGGCCCTCGAGGACTGGAGTTGCCCATCCCTGGTCTAAATGGTCATCTTCACCCTCTTGGCAGCATAAAAACTGTTATCAAAATTTGAATAAATTATACATTGAAAGTATATAATGTCATTTCACGCATTTCATGATGCGTGTCTCGCCGGAGGTTGGGACTGAAATCCTCCACAACTGACTGCAAACTGCCATTCAGATCTGCCTTCATATAGTTAGCAATGCCCAACTTCCTACGATCAAATAAATTCCCAA
This sequence comes from Romanogobio albipinnatus, assembly GCA_023566225.1. Lineage (NCBI taxonomy): Eukaryota > Metazoa > Chordata > Actinopteri > Cypriniformes > Gobionidae > Romanogobio > Romanogobio albipinnatus. Next base: position 22,654,726 of record CM042241.1, read on the forward strand.
AGGACGAAATCAAATCCCGCCATACATTTTCACTTCCAGGCGCCGGAAAAAAATATCAACAATAGTTCAAATTCATTACTTTAAAAACATAAAAAAATAATAAATTAAATAATGTATTATTATTAGAATAAAGTAAATACATGCTGGACTGTACCAAGCTAAAAGCGCATTATCTAGGTCAAAATATAAAACATGCATCCGCTTTTCATTACTGACTAATTTAACTGGCTCTGGTTTGCTGTTGCACAGTGGATGAGCCCAAAAACATGTTATAAATAGAACATTTTGACAAAATGAAATTGTGTAATCTTCACTTTTGCTGATTAGTTGATCACAGCAGCCATTGCTTTTTTCAATTAATTGTGCAGCTCTAATCAACATTTGCATTAAAAATGTGTCAGCATCTTATTTGTCCTGCTGACTGTATAAAAGAAAAGTCTGGAGAGCAGTAATTGAGTGAGCCTCTGATGATAAAGTATGTTTAAGGATTAAAATAATCCCTCACCCTCCTGGACTTCATCATAAACGAGCCTCATATTTAAAACAAAGTGCCTTGTTCATTTTGAATATGCAGGCCTCCGAATATAAAGTAAACGTCATCTCCCAAATTTAGCAACACAAACAAGACTATCCCACACTCTAAAAAATGCTGGGTTGAAAATGGACTACCCCAGAAATTGTGTTATTTTAACCCATCGATTGGGTTGTTTTAAGCAAACATTTAACCCAACTGCTGGGTTAAAACAACCAATTCACTGGTTTAAAACAACTTGTTAAAACAACCCATTCACTGGGTTAAAACAACCCAATTTCTGGGTTAGTCTATTTTCAACCCAACTTGAGTTGTTTTTAACCCAGCTTTTTTTTAGAGTGCAGATGCCATACATTTAATACATCAGGGTACTAAGTAAATAATTAACTCTTTTTAATTATTTAAAAAAAATTGCCAGCCACCACCAGGGTTTTTGATCATTTTCACAAAAATGTAATGGCCCATAAAATATTTTGCTGTATGAATATCTGAGCATGTAATATATCAAACGAAAGAGCTTAAAAAAAAAAAAAAAAAAAAAAAAACTGACACTGACACTGCTTTAAATAGTTACATAGAATGGTCCTGACCAAGCGTCAATATGTGAAGAGTTAGTTGTGAGAATGTGTTGTTATGTTACATTTTGGAGCTTGACACTCTGTGGTCACTATATGCTTTCAGTATCTTGAAGAGTAACATAAGAGCCATCATGGTTAACGTGATTTTACATCCTTGTTGATCCTGAAACAACATTCCAATCAGCCAATCACATTTGAGGGATATTTTTTAGTTAAAGGGTTAGTTCATCCAAAAATTAAAATTCTGTCATGAATTACTCACCCTCATGTCGTTCCAAACCTGTACGACCTTTGTTCATCTTCGGAACACAAATTAAGATATTTTTGATGAAATCCAAGCGCTTTCTGACCCCTCCATAGATGGAATTGCATCTTTCAAGGTCCAGAAAGATAGTAAAGACATCGTTAAAAGAGTCCATGTGGTTCAACCTTAATGTTATGAAGCGACGAGAATACTTTTTTTGCGCAAAAACAAAGAAAAATAACAACTTTATTCATCAATCTCTTCTCTTCCCTTTTGGTTGAATTATTCATTTAACATTCAAATTGAACTGCACAAAAGCAGCACAGAATAAAATAACATATTTGAAGGAGCTGCTTAACATGGATTCAGAAGTGAACCTGCTTCTTGACCTGTAGCACATATATGAAGTGAACAACAGGAAAGTCACTGAGTAATAGGAAAAGCAGTGTCATCAGATTAAACAGATCACATAGCTTATGCACAGTATATAAACACAATATCCCATATTGTTTGTGTTTTAGAGTGCTGTGTAACTTTACTCAACTTTACTAAAACAGCTGGAGCTGATCCTACAGAAAATGGAAGAAATTAATGACATCTCTTTCAAACCAACAAGGCTTCTAGGCTTTCAGCCTCAGACTCTAAATTTGTATCACAAAATGCTTTCACCTGCATCTCTTTTGGGATGAAAAACTCTTTTTCATGGCTCGTTAAGCAGCATGCGACTGTGAAGGACCAACACGCTATTCTCCTATGAGTTTGCATAACACGGGTCACACACTGAATTGCTGCATGTAGTAAGTCCTCAAAGGTGAGGGTGACTTTGTGTGGACCGTTTTAAATGTCAGAGTTCTTTCCTAGGCTTACTTAAGTATTAGTTCAAGTTTATTTTATCTAGTATATTTGTTAATTTGACATTTCAAATGAAACGTTTATTCAGCATTACTGTGACTACTTTTAAGACCATTTAAAGGGAAATAATGCAGGTGTCAAGGATCAATGGAATAGTAAAATATGCCATCTCAACAGCTCAACTGAGAAAATACTGTAGTCATTTCATGCCAAATCATGCTATTGACCACACAGAAACGAAAGTAGTCTAGGTCAGTACAACTAGTGATCTCTTCCGTGTCCAGATTCAGCCAGGTGCACACACATGCCTGCTCTCAGCACCTGGACCTACTCTAATTGGCCGATCTTGCTGAAGTCAACAGAGGCCCTCTCGTCTTCATTTCACCCTCTTTAAGAGATTCTGCTGATGCTCAACATTACCGCGGGTTAACCGAGAAGACAGCAGACTCAGAAAAGGGGGAATAGCAGGTGAAGGAAAAGTGTTGGCATAGGCGAATGGTTTGAAACACTGGTGGTTTCTTTATAAAACTGCGGACAGACACATTAGAGTGCAAGACTATACAGACTACAGACTAGGGGTTGTTCTACAAAAGAGATTTACTTCAACAATCACTTGATAAAACATGAAAAGGCACCCCGCCCATTAACAAATTTAGACAGACATACATATGGATGGATGTATGGATGGATTGGGATCGATTGGATGGATGGATGGATGGATGGATTTGATGGATGATAATTATTGGTCACCCTTTACCGGTGTCTGTGGGTCTTGCAAATATTTAACCAATGAAAAATAGTATTAAAAAGTGCTTGTGATTAAATCGCTAAATAAATTTGTCGTTGAGTCTTATATTGCTTGTGCAAAGCACTTAATCTTTTATAACATGAGATTTTGGCCAAATGACAGAAAACAATTTATGCACCCAAATAGTTACAGTGGTAATAGTAATAGTAACTTGAAGTTAGTTGATAAAAACGTAATGTGATGCACTCACTGCCTAAGATGTGGCCATTCTAATGATGGACAAAGCACATTATGTCCGATATTTGCTGGTCAAAAACACAATTTGAGCTCGATTTTGGTAACATGTTAATAATGTAATGACACATGCAAGTGTCTGACCATATATAAAGCCGTAATATCAACTATCAATTTCTTTCAATTTTTTCAAGTTTTTTTCAATTTCATGAAAAGTTGTGCTTTTGGAGATTTGAGGTTTCCACCTGACAGCAATGATATAGTGTTTATTGAGTAAAGAAAACGTATTCAAGCAACAGTTGCTTTGCAAACAAGTAGAGATAGTCCAAACTTCGTACAGCACTTCATTTAAGATGTTGAGGTTTGACCGAAAGTCTGAGTTACGAGGTTCACAAGCGCTTTGTAATATTTGTAATTGGGTGAATATTTGCAAAACCTACAGACAGTAATAAAAGGTGACCAGTAGTAATGATTTAGGGGAAAAAAAGTATATGAGGGACATAAAAGGCACTCATAGCTTCCTTCGGTAAGACAAGCAGGGTCACACAAAGATTAGTGAAATATTGTAAGGCTCATGTGGAGTTAAAGTCAGACCAGGCCATGCTCTTGTTCCTAAACTTTGCTTGTTAAAAGTGCAGTGGTAGCCAGGAATATACCCACGAAAGAGACGAAGGAAACTGATAGATAGCTCTGCCGAAGGGGAAGCCAAGAATGTAAGATAAAATCATAAAACCTCTCTCTTCTTTAGTGAGCAATCGGTACGCCCAGTTCCTTCAAAGATTTATCAGGAGGAATTTGAATAGCCAGAGTTTTCCTCTTTTTTAGTAGTTCCATTTTACAGCCATCTATTAACTATTCAGCGAAGTCAATAATACAGGCTGAATTTGAAGGGTGAGGGAGTGCCATTTTTTGTAATATATGAAAAACTTAACATACATGACTTTTTCGCAGGCATTCTACCACTATTTTCACTTATATTTTCTCTTGAGTCCAGTTAAGCGAAAGCTCCAGTTTTGCTCCCTCTTTTTCCACATTAATGGCTAATCTCAGCTGTTATATGAAAAAGCGTCTTGGCAGTTTTATATAGTTCTTTGCCTCTGCCATGCTGTCAGAAGGACTGTTTGAATCAAATATGCTAATTAAGAGAAACACAGATGCAAAATGATTGACATATTGGCATCGATCTGTTTGAGACATCAAGACTGCTTATTTCCTAACAAAGGGAAGAAAGCTATTTGCATTGATTAGTTTGAACATTCACTGGAGCCCTTTCAAGGCAGTATTTGTGATGAACAGAGGAAATAAAAGACGGTTCTATGACAGTGTGTCAAATGTGCAATGACTTACATGAAGGTCAACAATTTCTTACTCATTTTTGGGGCTCAATCTGTTCATCGCGCACCTGTTCATTTGCCTTTATTGTTTCAATATACTGTTAGGTAGAGCTTAATATTCATCACAATATCTTTTACCACACTGTAAACCCTAATGCTCAAAATAATTATTTGGTTTGAGTACAGCCAACTCAAATGAAACAAATTAGTTCAAACAAATTAACTTTTATGAGTATTTAGAACTTTCTTTTTCTTTCGAGTTCTCAAAACTGACACATTTTAAGTAATCTGAATTGATTAATTGTTATGAATTTGTTTATTTTAATTTAGACTAACTTAAATTTAACCGAAACTGGACTGGGATTTCTATTTCTCTGCATGCTTTGCCAGGACAGTAAATGCCAAAATTAAAGTCCCTGTAAAGTCAAAACATGTGTTCTGAGTTTCTCACACTACAGATAAATGTGTTATTAACCACCCAGTCAAATTTGAATCATAAAAAAATCCGACAAGTACATAAAATAGCTGATCAAAAACTAGAGAAAAAAAAAAAGAGCAGCATTCTCTGCTGTTGGCGCCGAAACCACGCCCACTCGCGGGAAAGCTGCCGTAGCACACAAGACAACACTCACGTACTGATCACGACTGTCTATGATCACGACGCAACAGATGTCGGCGGGACGGGAGGATGAAGGACGGGGCGAGGGATAGTCGTTTACCGGCCCGCTCTGCAGCGGATTATCAGTGAATCCCAGTTGTCTCTGGTGAAAGTTTGTAAAACGATCCGTTGTAAAGTCACTGCAGAGGCAGGTGTCGGTGGTGATCCTCAGCTCTCCATCAAGGTAGCTGTTCACAAAAATAATCCACCTCTTCTTGGTTCTTGGCCATCATCGTTTTTGTTTTGTAAGCTGTTTTCTTGTAGGCTAGTAACTAACAGTACTGACAGTAACTCACGATCAAGCAGGCAAACTGAATGTGCGAATGTGCTCTAGTTATGATCGTGTTAGGGGAGGAGCCAGGCTCGGTGGCTCCAGTGCGTCATCAACAGTTATGATATTGTACGGGGAGGGGCCATATGCTCAGTGACTCCAGTGCGTCATCAACAGTTATGATATTGTAGGGGCCATATGCTCAGTGGCTCCAGTGCATCATCGAGCCACCGTTTTAGCCCCGCCCAGAAAATCCTGAACACAGCAATGGTGAAAAACTGTTTAACGGTCTAACTTCTGAATTCAGTACTACATAGTTCACAGTCTTTGTAATGTGTATACATTTCTAACATTTATAATGTGTTTAGAAACAAATCTCAGAATTGCCTTTACAGGGACTTTAAGTGTTATATTATGTTTTTTTGTGTGCAAGATTATGTTAAGTGGGAGATTTAGTAGTGTTTAATGTTTTGTTATGCTATAGAAGAGTTTGTTATGTTCTTTTTTTTGTAGGGTTACATCATGGTGACGAGTGGAGCATTACATTACATGACAATTTTTAGTTAAATGTATGAATTAGCTTACTCAAATATTTCACGTTCAGAGCAATTCAAATGTATGATTACAAACTAAAAAAATATGCAAGTTCTGCTTGCTTAAACTTAAAAGTTCTTAACTTAAAAACGTATTCGGGTTTACAGTGCACTTTTGGCCAACTCTAAAGTGGTCATTGTGTATGTTTACATCACCACTATAGTAACCGATGTATGGACACCCAATATTGACTATACTGTCTGAATAAACGACATAAAGACAAACTGGATATTGACTATGCTCTCTGAACAAACAGATCATCAGATTTCATCAATTTCAAAGTGACAGTACGGACAGGCAGTCCTAAAGATCAGATATAAAGCGCAAATCGGATTTGTGCAGTGTGAACAAAGCCTGTGTGACTTCAGTCTGTTATTGGACATGTTTGTCATGTAAGTGACCTATCTATCAAAAAATGAGAGACAGAGGAAAGACTTCAATTGAATCTTATTGAATGACTTCAGGGACCAGCGCAAGGCTATGTGATTAAGACCAAGCAAAAGTGTACGATACACTGTCAAAAAGAGCAAAACATGTACTAGGGCAAGATCAACAATCACAACATGCGCACACAAACCCACACGTGCAGCCAGACAATCTGATGACTACAGTAATGACCTCACTGTCTCACCTGTCACTTCCATCTGTCTTTCTCTCTCTCTCCATCTCGCTTTATAACAGTCTGGCTCCTTTTCCCTTTATCACTGTCCAGATCTCTCTGCTAGCAATTCAATCTTCCCACTGCCACCTCTGGCATCTCGGCTCTTATTTTTCCTGGAGTATTTTTCCTGCTCTCCTCTCCACCACTATGAAAGGCGTGACAGCGAACTCAACAACAGGTGCGTGTTCAGACAAGGTCGTGAGGGACAGAGCCTTGATTTACAACCTCTGTCTCTTCCACGTCTTTATCTGTGCGCCTCTCCTTTTCTCCCAAACCTTCCCCTCCCATCGTGATAAAGAACTGAGCTGTTGCTGTGGCGGACAGCAGGTGCGAACTGGATCAGAGAGGTATCATAAGGTAGTGAATACCAGATGAGGAAAGCAAGGACACATCTCGTGAATCACGCCGGAGAGTCCTCGCTCATGTTCCCGCAGGACAAAGAGCAGCAAGGACAGGGACAGAGCTCTCAGACTCTTGGGTTTCCTCCAAGTTCAAATTTAAGGGAATATCAAAGGGTGAGAAGTTTTAGTGGGCGTACTTGCAGCAGGACCCATCATCACTAAACCGAAATGCTCACAGTGTTGTCATTGACATGATTAAGTGCGTTTACATCCACCCTCATAATGTGATTACAATGGGATTTTGGCAATATAGTGATTAAACTTTACCTCATGCGAAAACAATACTTTGATTAAACAAATGCGATTAAGCATAATCGTAGTAACCATAATTGCATTGAACTATGTTGAACCACACCTTAATCACATTATTAACATTCTGGCCAAAGTGTGCTTGGACGTAAAAGGATGACGCGTGTTGTTCACACAACTCCAGGAATGAGCTCAGTGACGTTACTCTGCAGCGAGAGTTCAGCAATTCGGAGTGGAGGGAAAACTTCATAGTCTTATTTTTATCCTGAGATGGTGAAAAGAACACAACGGCAGCATAGGCAACCCTAGTTACAGCGGCATCGCTATGTTTATTACAGTGCCGAATAATATCCGATGTCCATAGAAATTGATTATTCTGTTTATTACTTCTGAGAAAAAAAAACAGCTTTGATTAAATTATATCATTGGATAGTAATATTTAATTTATAAAAACATATTAACCTCTTAACTCTTTCCACGCCAAACACAGAATTTTCCGTTATTTGTGAGAAAACGCTTCCCTGCCAAACGTGGAATTTTACGGGTTTCCATGTTTCCACTGTTATACGCTAGGGGGCGCTATTACGCATCTTCTGAATGAGTACAGAATCTCCTGATCAAAACAGGCGAGGAAGACGCGAAAAAAACAAGCGATCGTTAAGCAGATGCATGTGTAAAATGACGTGATCATCAACATTAAATATCATATAAATCAAAACTGCCTAATGTTGCTGAATAAAATGTCCACCCAGGACAAACTATAGGACTGTGCAAGCATTAGGGGTGTTGATGGACTCGATCTACTCCATTTGTGTTTGATCATCGTTCTGAATCTGATCTGGATGTAGTCTTTGCCAAAAACATGATTTTCTCAGCTTGCTGTTCAAAATGTTGCTTTTTTTATGAAACTTACCCATATATAAGTGTTGATAAAAAATGAATGCGTGAAGCTAGAATGAAATGTTTTTTTCTGTTTAAAAGCAGAGGGTCTGCTCTTTCTTTTGGTATATTGCATGCTCAGATATTCATACAACAAAATATTCTATGGGCAATTACATTTTTGGAAAATGACAAAAAACCCTGGTGGTGGCTGGCAACTTTTTTTTAAAACGCAGGTGGGGAAAGAGATAAAGAGGACCTATTATGCAAAATTCTCTTTTACATGGTGTTTGAGCATAAATGTTTGTCGGCAGTGTCGGAACACAACCACCCTAAAATCCAATGGTAAAAATCCACACACTCCTTTTTCTAATCCCCATAAATCATAAGTAGTGTCTCAGAATAAGCTGTTTGTAGTTTCTATGCAATGTGATGTCACATTGCTCAGGCCCTGCCCACGAATGCTGACAGACTCCGCCCTATTAGCATAGACCCCGTCCTGAGTGAACTGTACACAGTCCGCCATGTTTATCTCCTAGCCAGAGCATTTAACAGCAGTATTCAAGTAAGAAATGTATTCTTATTAAAGCAACTTTACATGTTGTGAATGTTCACAGACATAGCCCACTGTGTTTATGTGAACTTTGTGTGTTTTTGACATTAAGACGTGAAAGAGACCTTTAATACTCACGGGGAGTTTAATACTTTAATACTCACGGGACACGCTGTCTGACATCCAGCTCTCTGTGTGTGTGCTTCGGATGTGTGCGCTCAGAAAACCATATATCAGAAGTTTATACTGAAATGGCTTTAAAACGCATGCAGATAATAAACATGAATTATGATGACGAACTGCAATGTCACATGAGCGTGACCGTGATAGAGATGATAATCGTAACCAAATAGATGTTTTAGATTTTGACAGAGTATCTGAGGTAAGAACTCCGCCCTCTTCTGGATTTCTTCTGATTCTTCTGAATCAAACATTTGCACTGAAAAAATTACTTGATTTAAATTAAATGCCAGGGTTTAGTAAATACATTGCAGGTTTTTGTGCTGAAATACTGTGTGCAAAAGAGCTGCAATTGTTTACTGAATACGCCGTCTCAGACTTTATTGACAAACAATGGTCTGCTTGGGTTGATCTTCAGGATATTTAGTCTAGGAAATGTTCCTGAAGTTTATTCTAAGAAATTATGCTCTCCACATGACTGCAACAATGAAATATCTCAACAACAATGTGCTGTTTACTCAGACTGATATTAGAACTTCAAAGCATGTGTATGAGTTGCCAAGCAACACACATACACACACACACACACACATAAAGGTTATCCCTAATCCTCTGATCCTGGTTTATACATTATCAAATATATCCATGAATGTCAGACAAGTTGTCTGTGTAACATCTAAATAAGTCTGGAGGTGTTTTTACTTTTATTTTCATAAATCATTTGCCTGGAATGATTAGGAGTTATCTCATAAGATCCTGTTAAAACATCTTGTATTTACACATTGAGATTTAGAGGAAGGCCTAACCAGCTCTGCGAAACGGAAACGGATTAGAAAAGCATTTGGATGCTTATTAAGATCCGAGAGATGGGGTTTAGATGCAGACGGAGTAATTCGAGAGCCGTTTTGACGCATTGGGGGTAGAATTAAAAGAAAGTAGGGAGTTGATGCTTTCTCTTTCTCTCTTTTTTCTCTGAAATCTCACTTTCTGCAACAAGTTTAGGCTCCAGGGAAATAAAAAAGGGATGTGTTGTGAATTAAAAAGGGGAAAAAATAGCTGATAAAAAAAACAGAGGTGGCATCAAATCAAATCAAATCAAATCTCTCTGCCACCTGCTCTTTCGTCCTTAAATCATTTCTCTCTGGAGAAAACGGGCATCAGGCACTGTCTGCAGCATTTGAGAATTACTAACAAAAAGTAGCGATGCTACTAACTTCATTGTTCAGTTGTGTGCCATCTGCTTTAAAATAGCTTTTACAGTAACAAGCTGCTTTTGCCAACAAGCAGCCATGTACCGCATAGCAAAGCTATCAAACCCATCATCACTATATAAGTAGAACTGAAGAGTCTGATTCATTACAGCAAATCGGTTCACTCAGACTGTAAACAAACAGATTGAAACAAAAAATCATACATTGATCCGACACTTTGTACTAGAGCCTACTACGCTACTATTTCTATATCTAGTGTTGTTTAGGTTAACTGCAACTAAAACTATTAAAATATTTGTATTATTAATTGAAGTAAAGCTGAAATAAAATGTAAATATTAGTTGAAAAAAAAAAGAAAGAAAACTGTGCCTTGGCAGCTGAAATAAGCTTACAAGGAAGTATTAAAGGGGTCATGAACTGCATTTTTATTTATATGTTTTATATGTTTCCTGGGGTGCACTTATAATGATAAAATGCTTTTTACATCAAAAATTGTAATAATTAATTTATAAATCACATAATTTATAAATAAAAGGCATTTTTCCTCCCCTGATTTTAGCCTTCTGCTCTGTTTTAAGGGGTGTGTCCGCTGTGAGACTTCAGTGTAAACACCCACTGCTGTGATTGGCTAACGTCTTTCCATTTGAAATAGTATTACTCTTTCTTTTAGCACGTTTTTACTATTACAGCTCTCATGGTTAACTAATCGTGAAAAGTGCTGCATTACATTTAGATCTATGTCATTATATTTAGATCTATATCATTATAGTTAGATATATGTCATTATATTTAGATCTATATCATTATAGTTAGATCTATGTCATTATATTTATATCTATGGCATTATATTAAGATCGTGGCATGAAAGGTTGCAGTAATGATCATTATAGCTGATCACACAGTATGAAAGCAGTGATCTCGTCATTTCAACTCGGTTTCTGTACACTAACGAATGCTTTCATCTTCACTGTGATATAGTTAAGAGATTCGTTGAATAAAACTGGAGTCACTGATAAACTCTCCTGCTTGATTGACAGCTCCAGCGTGCGCTGCTCAAACGATTGCAAAGGGAGCTTTCTTTGATCACTTCCTTTATATAATGGAATCACTGTTAAATAACAGATTATTTTCATCATACTAAGAGAAACAACGCAAGTTGATGTTTAGTCACTGGTCTGATTTAATGACACACAGACAAAGAACATCTTACTACACTAATCATTACATATCAGATCATGCATTAGAATGAACACAGTTACTTACATGTTGTATTACTGTTGAACCCAATCTCTGCACGGCATGTTTATTGCTTTGTAGCTCGATGGTTTAACACTAGGCCTATGTTACATGCGCGAAACGGTGGCCGGGGCTAAACAGGCAGTGATGAAGTACGCGTTGATCTTCTTCTGCAGAGGCGGCGTTTCACCACACGATGACGTCAAGGTGTGGCATATTCTGAAATCGATCGTTTGCTGGGCCTGGTGTCTATAAAAGCTTTTCTTTGACAAACAAGGACGTTTTCAGCTCTGAAACTTACAGGATGTTCTTATATTACCATGACATTTTATACATCAAAAGCTCAAGGGAACGTTGATTTCTCAATTCATGACCAGTGTTGGGCACGTTACTTAAAAAAAGTTATTAGTTATAGTTACTAGTTACTTCTTACAAATAGTAACTGAGTTAGTAACTGAGTTACATCATTATAAAAGTAACTAATTACCAGGGAAAGTAACTACTTTTTTTTTTTTTTAAACTTGGATGTTCCCAATATTAAACATGTTAAATGAATTAATTGGACACTAAATGGAATAAATTATTATTATTATAAAACATTGTGCATTAATGTACACTATTGTAATGTTGCTGTGGGACAATGTGAGAGACACATATCAAATTCAATACATTATTGTAAATATTATCAGTAGGCCTACTATAGTGTAAATATTGTGTAAATATTATCAGTACTATACTATACTGGTGTGTGTGACTGTGCATATGCGTGTGCGTGTGTGTCATAGGTGTGTGTGTGTGTGTGTGTGTGTGTGTGTGTGTGTGTGTGTGTGTGTGTGTGTGTGTGTGTGTGTGTGTGTGTGTGTGTGTGTGTGTGTGTGTGTGTGTGTGTGTGTGTGTGTGTGTGTGTGTGTGTGTGTGTGTGTGTGTGTGTGTGTGTGTGTGTGTGTGTGTGTGTGTGTGCTTGTTTATATGATTTATAAGGACATACATTTGTTTAATGACATGGGTATTACAATGGTATTACAACGTGAATTTAGTCCTTGTAATTAAAATGGCTTACAAAACATACTATGTTTCATTAAAAATCTAAAATTGCAGTAAGTTTACAGTATATAAACCATTACGCCTAGGAATGTCTTCATAATGATAGGTGCATCGATGTCTGTGTGTGTGTGTGCACTGCAGTTATTGTACCAAATACCCTTGTGCGAGTACATGAGAAGATGGTTTAATAGGCCCGTATCATTATCTCTGCTGCACCTCAGTTCCAAAGGTCAACAACTTTCAGCTTAGCCAATACCTCTCTTTTATCTCAAGAGAATTGCAGTTTTGATGTGCATGGTAAAACAAAAAATTCTCCAGTTCTTTGTTCTCTGCCTCCCTTCTTCCTTCCTCTTTCAAGATCTGCTCATCACTCGGGTCTTGCTGCTCTTGCTCTCTGACATGTCTATACTTTCATATGAACCTGTAATCTGTAGAGAACCTTCTAGAAGATGAACGAGGTCATTCTGTTCACCTTCAAAATCTAGAGCAAGAAAGGGAGGTCCATTGTCATCCATTTGCTGTTCCCAATGATCCAACTCTTTGTTTGTCTGGGACCTATTTTAGACCATAAATTCAGCCCAATGTCATGAGGGACATGACGTGCCTTTTTGTAAACTGCGAATGGATTACGGAAAGCACTTTGAGTCTCTGACTCATGTCACTTCAAACCGCAGGATGGAAATGTTAGCTTGTTATATTAGCATATGAAATGTTTGCCCCCATATCTGTAATGACTAATACTCTTGCCCCTCAGAAGCCAAATGCAGAGAATTCAGAAGTGGAGTATCACTCTGAGTATGCACATAGCTAAAGTGTGGTGTGAAAGGAACAGCACTCTCCTTATTTGAACTTTAAGATTTAGATAAAAACACTGAGCTTTTATGAATGTTCCCCCAGATAAACAACCCAGCACATTTCAAGGTTTTTAAAACAGCATGCTCTTAAAACTGCAAAAGCATACAAGTGTTGTGGAAAACAGCCCCCTTGTGCAGGCACTAAGACGACCATCTGTCCTAGTCCTATAAACTTAAAGCTGTAAAAACACATTGGCCATATATCAAATAAAAGATGATCCATTTGATTATTATAATTTTTTTATTAATTTCTTTTTTCCACTTGAAGTGCTAAATTGCTGCATGACTAAAGACTCTTTGTAGGCACATCCCAGGCAGAACTCTTAACCTTTCTGAATGTGTATTTTTGGTCCAAAAGCAAATTTACCATTCACATTTTCTTTAAATCCCATTTTCTTTTAACACAGGACTTATGTAAATGTAAATTAACCACATTTCCTTCACTGCATTTGTTTGCAAGTACTTTTGCCCCATGAATACATAAACACCCAAGTGGAGGAGAAGCTACTTTGAAACGGTAGCTTGTCAAGCTTAAAGGGATACTTCTATATACATTCTGTCATCATTTACTAACCCTCACATAGTTCTAAAGAATCGAAAACCCACAAGAACATTCCCTTTAACCCTTGCATGAATGTTTCGCCAATCATTAATGCATATTTGGGTCTTTAGCGACCTGGACCTTTATATAACATGGATGGATCTCTACCTATTGCGACAATAAAACTATCCTGATATTAGAATAACAATTACAGAAGAATAAAATGAAGCATATTTTGTTATGTTTTGGAGCTTGGAAGGGGTTTGAGCCGATGTTTTATACTATCATCTCTGTCCTCGTCAGAGCTCATTTCCTAGTACACTCCACATCTGGCTCATAGTCGCCATCTAAAACACATTTTCACATTTCTAACTTTAAAAAATAAAGTTAGAAATGTGAAACTATGTCTAACTTGATGTCTAACTTTAAAAAATATATATATTGAGGAGGAGGAGGGTTGTGAATAGCGCCTTGGGCTCTAAAGACCTAGTGGTATGCGTTTGAGGGTTAAAGTGGCAACGTAATTATAAATCATGTAAAAATTATTTTAACTATTCCCCACCATTAACAGAATTTTCCATCAGTGACGGAATTTTCTTGCTTTCCATGTTTCCAATGTTATATGGTAGAGGGCGCTATTAAGCATGTTCTGAAAGAGTACAGAATCTCCAGATCAAAACAGGTGAAAAAGGAGCGGAAACAACTGATAAAAGCATTGCTTATGCACGATGTAGTCTTCAACAAAAACACGACTTTCTCAGCTTTTTGTTCAAACTGTTGCTTTTTTTAATGAACTCACCCACATTCAAGAGTTGATAAAAAAAAAAAAAAAAAAGATTTGACAAGATGTTCTCGGGGGGCATGAAAATTTTGTGAAAGTTATCTCTTGATCTTAAATTAAGCTTTGTCCCCATTATGGATGAATAACAGGACTGGATAACAGTCATTTTGCCAAGAGATCTCTTATTTGTTATTTTTATGTCAGACATAGTAGAGAGACATTGAAAAGTAATTGTCTCATGCCAGCTGTATGTGTTTCTCCATTCCTCCGTTCCTCTACCCCTCTCCCTTGCTCCATCCTCCCTCTATCCCTCTCCCTCTGTCTGCCTCTGCTGTCTTCTTCTCTTCTCATCTCATCTCATTTGGGGCAGTACACTCAATTTGGATGTTATATACTACTAACAGAGGAACTCATTAGGAAGAGATTTCCTTAGTAGGTAGAGAAACATGCTTCCTATGTTTAAAATAGTACATATACTTCATGCTTACATGTGGCACAATCCACTTCCCATATAAAGAATACTGTACATCAGTTGATGTATACATCACGGAAAACATATGCTACATGTACACACATTACTGTACCAAATATAGCTCATCCCACGTCTCTCCTTGGGACACATGCGCAGAGACACAGCCTGACTTAACAAAATGCATTATACAAATAATTATAAAACATAATAATACTGAAAATTATCATTCAAATATAAAATGTTAATCTTCATTATCAAAAATGCAGGTGGTGGCTGGCAACTTTAAAAAAACGCACAAAAAACAACAACACTGGCTGGGAAAGAATTAATTAGGGTGGCTGTATACAGTTAACTGTTCAAAAACACAACACATTTTGCTATTTGTTTTGCTATTATACTATTATAGTGCTTCTTAATATTTTGAATTGCTTTTTTATTTTTATATTTTCAGTTAGGGTTAATGTTCATTTTTTGTTTCTCATTTTTACTCTTCTTTAATATTTCTATTTATTTGTATTTTTTTCAGTTTTAGTTTCAATAATTTTAAAGGGGTCATGAACAGTGATGGGAATAACGGTGTTATAGATAAACGGCGTTACTTACGGAATAATTTTTTTCAGTAACAAGTAATCAAACGAATTCCTGTTTCTCCCGTTACAAGAGGAAAAAAAATGCGGCGTTACTATAACTGAGCTCACTGAAGCGGTTTTCATCCGAGCAGGCTCTCTGTCGGTCGGACCTGCAACGTTTTTTTCTTTCTCTGGTTGGTTGGTGTGTGTGTGTGTGTGTGTGTGTGTGCGGGCGTGCGTGCATGCCATGCATGTTGGGGGGTGGGTGGGGTGTAACACATAACTGATGATGATTGGTGGGTGGGAGAAAAAGTTGAGGTTGATTGGTTGCGTTCACACACACACACACACACACACACACACACACACACACACACACACACACACACTCACACACACACACACACACGTGTCTGGTTCACTATCTTTGTGGGGACTCTCTATAGACGCAATGGTTTTTATACTGTACAAACTGTATATTCCATCCCATTACACTAACCCTACCCCTAAACATACCCACCACAGAAAACTTTCTGCATTTCTATAAATTAAAAAAAAAACTCATTCTGTATGAATTATAAGCTTGTGTCCCCTAAATTGAGGTCCCCATGAGTCAGTGTGCATTTAGGTTGTGCATTCACTCTAAAAAATGCTGGGTTAAAAACAACCCAAGTTGGGTTGATAATGGACTAACCCAGCAATTGGGTTGTTTTAACCCAGTGGTTGGGTTAAATGTTTGCTTAAAGCAACCCAATCCCTGGGTTAAAACAACCCAATTGCTGGGTTAGTCCATTTTCAATCCAACTTGGGTTATTTTTAACCCAGCATTTTTTAGAGTGTACCTCTAATCCTACACATGACAGAAAAATGTCCTCATGGGGACCAAAAATGTCCACAAGGACAAGGATTTTGCATATCGCCAACACAGGGAATACCGGACCACACACATCCGTGAAACAGAGCAAAAGCTTCCAGCCACAGAACACGCCACAATGTTTTCTGTCTCACGGCACTGTGCACAGTATCTCCTCCATTAGTTGACTCTCGCAGGCCTGAACAGAGCAGCACAGCCTGTAGCGCTGACAAGAGCAGGCAGATCGAACTGAAAGTATTGCATGTGCAATCATGAAAATAGCTTTATGGCAAGCAGAGAGTGAGAGACAGACACCTACCAACACGCCTATCCAGAAAGAGACATCGTCTAAGACTCCATCTAGAGAAGTGATGAATTCTCACACATCTAACTGATGATGGTGTGTGACTGTGAGAGTGGGTCACAGGGGATTACTGAGAGACAGGAGCCGGGCTGCTAGGGATTGAGAGAGCGAGAACTGCATTGTCAAGAAGAGCAAGGTGTCGGTAATCGACAGCCTCCTGCACACACACACACAAACAGCCGTGGGAGCACACGTGCACATCCATACGTCTCCCCAGACATTCCTTTTCCCATAAGCTGACGATGGGAAATACAATCTTCACAGAGAAATGCAATCTACTCTGCCTCATCTTCTCATACTTATAGACACACATAGGCACCTTCCACCCTTAAGAGCAATACTGTCTCTGTCTGTTCATGTGTCTTGTCTGCAGATCATAATGACCTGATCTTCACTGCTTTGATTCACTGCTGTACCGGCTTTTAAAATGTGCAGGGTCATTTCATACTGAAAGTTTCTATTAATTCTCTATCTAGTGATTTTAATGGCCAAACACACAAATCCATTCCATTTACATTTGCCACCAAAGCAGGTAATTATGGGTTTGCTGAGTCTCAGCCGCTGTGTTGGTGAGTGTGTAAAAAAACAAGATTAAATAAATAGTTCACCAAAAAGGTTTTATTTCTGCCATTAGTCACTCACTCTAATGTCATGATGCTCCCTGAATAACAGAACCAGAGAGAGGCTCATAACTCCCAGACTCTCTATAGTATATATATATATATATATATATATATATATATATATATATATATATATATATATATATATATATATATATATATATATATATATATATATATATATATATATATATATATATATATATATATATATATATATATATATATATATATATATATATATATATAGCCAAAATAATTGGGACACCCCTCCAAATAATTTAATTCAGGTGTCCCAATCCCTTCCATGGCCAACGGTGTATAAAATCAAGCACCTAGGCATGCAGACGCTTCTACAAACATTTGTGAAAGAATGGGTCGCTCTCAGGAGCTCAGTGAATTCAAGTGTGGTACCGTGATAGGCTGCCACCTGTGCAATAAGTCCATTTGTGAAATTTCCTCACTACTAAATATTGGTCAGCTGTTAGTGGTATTATAAAAGTGGAAGCAATTGGGAACAACAGCAACTCAGCCACAAAGTGGTAGGCCACGTAGGCCTAGAGTGGGGTCAGTGCATGCTGAGGTGCACAGTGCGCAGAAGTCGCCAACTTTAATAGCTACAATAGCTAGTATAGTAAATAGCTACAGACCTCCAAACTTCGTTTGGCCTTCAGATTAGCTCAAGAACAGTGCGTAGAGCGCTTCATGGAATGGGTTTCCATGGCCGAGCAACTGCATCCAAGCTTTACAGCACCAAGTGCAATGCAAAGCGCCGGATACAGTGGTGTAAAGCACACCGCCACTGGACTCTAGAGCAGTGGAGATGTGTTCTCTGGAGTGACGAATCACACTTCTCTGTCTGTCAATCCGATGGATGAGCCTGGGTTTAGCAGTTGCCAGGAGAACGGTACTTGCATTGTGCCAAGTGTAAAGTTTGGTGAATGGGGGATTATGGTGTGGGGTTGTTTTTTAGGGGTTAGGCTTGGTTCATTAGTTCCAGTGAAAGGAACTCTTAATGCTTCAGCATACCAAGACATTTTGGACAATTTCATGCTCCCTGTGGGAACAGTTTGGGGATGGCCCCTTTCCTGTT
The DNA here is from genome assembly GCA_023566225.1 of Romanogobio albipinnatus. Lineage (NCBI taxonomy): Eukaryota > Metazoa > Chordata > Actinopteri > Cypriniformes > Gobionidae > Romanogobio > Romanogobio albipinnatus. Next base: position 22,673,335 of record CM042241.1, read on the forward strand.
CCAACAAGACTGTGCACCAGTGCACAAAGCGCTGGTCCGTAAAGACATGGATGAGTGAGCACAGAGTCCTGACCTCAACCCGATAGAACACCTTTGGAATGAATTAGAACGGAGACTGTGAGCCAGGCCTTCTCGTCCAACATCAGTGCCTGACCTCACAAATGCGCTTCTAGAAGAATGGTCCAAAATTCCCATAAACACACACCTAAACCTTGTGGAAAGCCTTCTCAGAAGAGTTGAAGCTGTTATAGGGTGGGCCAACTCCATATTATACCCTACAGATTAAGAATGGGATATCATTAAAGTTTGTGTGCATGTAAAGGCAGACAACCCAAAACTTATGGCAATATAGTGCAATATTTATATATAGCAGACCGATTTTTTCGTAGCATGTGCGTTGGTAATCAAAGATGAGTGTTAAGGGATAAAATTATTGACTACAGGGGGACTTTAACCTGGAAATTGTGTAAATATCAAACAGAACATGAATTTATATTGGACTAAAACACCAAAAGACAGATAAGGGACTTCACACCGCTGTAAGAAGGGACCAGAAACAAAATCGATGAGATAATGTATCAATAAAAAATAAAAAAAAGATTTGGGCAAAGAACATTTGAGCCACTTCAGCTGCTGAGGCGTCAGGTTTCATCTACTAATCCATTTTTAGCTGCTCTTGAGAGACAGAGGGGAAGCTCTGTCAGCTCCATCAAACACCAAAACCACCCTGGTGTTTATTATTAATGAAAACCTGTCTCTGCTGTGTCTATAGTGTGACTGACCGACTTTGTTCTCTCAGATCTACAATAGGTATAACATCAGGGTGCCTCCAATCATAACGACCAATTTTGAGTTCCCATGGCTACCAGAATATTCCACCATCAAAGACTCATCATGAGCATGTTCATATTCTCTCAGTCTGTCAGTCTGTGTGTGGTCACAGCTTTTTTTAATTATAAAAGCTCCATTTGAAGTAATCCGGATGTTTAATTAGTGATAATTTTGATCTTGGCAGGCGTCCTTTTGAACGTCTGTTGGTACTTGCTAATGAGGGAAAGGTAAAAGAGCAGAACGTGTCTTGGTGCATTAGACAAGCTTTTTTTCTGTTGCAGCCATAGTTTAGAAGAACTCTGCTCTCACACATGAGTACCTTCTTGGCTTTGATGTGTACTGTACACAACAATCAAGCCACATCACAGAGAATGAAGTAAACCTGAATGAGCACTGGCTGCACGAAAGTAAATTATAAAAAAGAAAAAGGACTAAATCAAACGGTAAAAGGAAGTGAATAATACATCTGAAGACTGAGAGGAGTGGAAAGGGTTGGATGAATTCAAAGGTAAAAAGTTGAACAGGTTAAAGATCATCTGCAATCACAAAGCAGAAACTTGTATTTAATAAAAGTGCACAGCAGAATGATAGCGGATATCTCATACTCCTTGGCCACCAGCATTAAGTCAATTTCTTTAAACAAAATTGTAGACAATGGCGTTAGGCCTGTTTCATGTCATACAAATAAGCATTGTCTGCTTCCGAAATCACATACTTTTTTGAGTAGGTACTTATTTTGAATATGTAAGTACTTCACGGCCGCACATTCCAGTATGACTGTGTAGTCTGTAGCCCTTATCACATGACCTACCAGCATCATTTACATCGCTTCACTGCCATTCACAAATCCTCTCCCATGGCCTCATAGGATAGTAGTGTTCATCTACATTACTTTTTGACTACTCGTTTATGGGAACTGTGATTTCGGACTTCGGAGTATGTGATTTTGGATGCAGCCATTGTAAACTGGCAACACAAAATACTGCTGTGCAACAAATCAGTCACTCTATACTTGACCACGGGGGTTCCTCAGGGCTCAGTGCTTGGACCTCTCCTCTTCTCCATCTACATTACTTCATTGGGACCCATCATACAGGCACATGGCTTCTCATACCACTGCTATGCTGATGACACACAGCTCTACCTCTCATTCCAACCAGATGATCCCACAGTAGCTGCACAAATCTCAAGCTGTCTGGTGGACATCTCTGTATGGATGAGAAAACATTACCTGCAGCTCAACCTGGCAAAGACTGAGTTTCTCATCTTCCCTGCCAGTCCCACTATACAACACGACTTCACCATCCAGTTAGGTACATCCTTGATTTCCCCATCAAAGTCAGTCAGAAATCTTGGAGTAACATTTGATGACCAGTTGTCCTTCAGAGAACACATTTCTAAGATAGATCGCTCATGCTGGTTTGTGCTCCACAACATCAGGAAGATCAGACCATTCCTAACAGAGCACGCAACACAACTTCTTGTCCAGGCCCTGGACTTGACTACTGCAATGCACTTCTGGCAGGACTCCCCTCTTGTGCAATCCAAACACTTTGAATGATCCAGAATGCAGCAGCACGTCTTGTCTTCAACGAGCCCAAAAGGAACCCCATGTCACACTTCTCTTCATCTCTCTGCACTGGCTACAACTCACTGCTCGCATCAAGTTTAAGGCACTGACGCTCGCTTACAGAGCCACCATGAGCTCAGCTCCTGCATACTTTGACTCGATTCTACGAGTCCACACCCCCACTAGAAGCCTTCGCTCAGCTAAGGAGCGACGGCTTGTGGTACCATCACAGAGAGGCAAAAAAATCCCTTTCCAGAACATTTTCTTTCAACGTTCCCAGCTGGTGGAACGATCTTCCCACCACCATCTGAAACGCATAATCATTGACAACATTCATGCAAAAGACAACTAAAAACTCATATCTTCCATGGGCACTTAACCTCATAAAAAAAATCCTTTCTTTTCCTCTTTCTTCCCTCCCTACTCTAGCCTGTGCGACACTGAGCAATGTACACAGACTCAGTATTTCAAGCACTTGTTGCACTTACTCGACTCTTCATGACCAATCACTTCCTGTACTCCCAAGTTGTAAGTCGCTTTGGATAAAAGCGTCTGCTAAATGCATAAATGTAAAAATGTAAATGTATACAGGAAATAACATCCCTTATGAAAAAGAAGAGTGCTCATATTGTATTGAACAAACCAAATCTTAAAAGTTTAATAAAAATAAAAAATGGTACTTACTGATAATATAATATTGATAAAATAAGTTCCACTTAAGTTTACTTAGCGTATGACTGTTTCTTAACACACTTGAAAATACCACTTTGTAATGATGTCAAATAAAAAGTTTTGCTTTAAAATAGAATTGAAATCCTTTTAATCATCTTTTGTTGTTTTAAAGGACACTTATTTTGATGTGCTGAGTCTGACTAACAAACCACAAGTACTTGATTATAATTTTAACTGTAGCGTGTTATACCGTGACACATACAAGTTTCAATAGACATGTCATTAAAATATACTTCAGTTTACTGTAAATACATGTCAGCAGTACCCATATTTGAAAAGACAATAGAAGTAATTACAGATAAAGGAAATTGCAAATAAACATTACATATAAAATGGACTTAAGTCCTACTTTAGTGGATTAAAGAAAAGAAAGAAAAGTTCAGCTAATTGCATTTAACATAAATGTAAACTATAATAGGCTACATTATTATTTAGTTGCAAATGACATCCACTTAAGTGTCTGAAAACATTACATTTAGTTTGCATGTATATTATCACCGTAATAATAAACACTCTTTTTAAAAGGATTCTGTACTTTTTTCACAAGGGCTAGGTTCCTGGTTGATCATCAGGAAATCTAATTTACATGAGGAAGGTGAACCACATTTACATTGAAATAGTAATTAATCTACATGAAACTGAACCCAAACCCCAAAGTGTAGCTTTAAAATATAATTAATGTGGGTTCGTTCAGATTTACAGAACGTATTCCATTGAGCTTTCAAAAAATTGAGATTACAAAAACTAAATACGTGCTGCTTACATCCATCCAACTTTTGCATTCAGTGTGAAATAGGCCTCGGGTTTGGCTAGTGTTACTGAGAGAAAGAAATTGGACTTCACCTTGGGCAGAGAGTCTATTTGAAATGCAGAATGTAGGTTTTGGGAGCAGTGATGCTGAGCTAATGCACTGAGTTTCAGCAGCAGCACTGGAACCTTGAACTGGACTTTTAAACTGCATAACTCTGAGGACACATCTTGGCTGCGTTTATGCACAGATCCAATATTTTGACATTATTTCATCCTGTCTATTTAACCAAGTGCACACTGTGATACCGAAGCTCGTTGCCCTGTCACGTTTTAACCCTAGAACTTAACCAAATAGCATCTATGCTGTTCTAGTGTGCGCACTTGTGAGACATGCTGAGACTATACGCTACTATTTTGATTTCCTGTCAGGAAAGAGGCATGGTAATGTACATTTCCTATAATTTGATGTAATGTAAAGTGTAACATAATTGAATTGTGTACTGGGCAACAATCTTCTGTCTTGTAGTGTCAGTGTTATCACCCAAAAATGAAAATTAGCCCATGATTTACTCACCCTCAAGTCATCCGAGGTGTATATGACATTCTTCTCTCATAGTTATATTAAAAATGTTCTGGCTAATCCAAGCATTATAATAGCAGTAATAGTTGCTCTGTTTTTGAAGTCCATAAAAAATGCATCTGTCCATCAAATAACGTGCTCCACGCGGCTCCCGGTTGTTAATAAAGGCCTTCTGAAGCGAATCGATGCGTTTGTATAAGAAAAATATCCATATTTAAACATTTATTTAATTTTTTTCTATGCCTCTGCATCAGCCGTCCCCGCGCCATCACTTCCGGCGAATAAGGTCAAAATACATGCAAAATACCGGCGCGATCATAGATATATACATAGATCCCTCATTAGTGCCTGCGCAGATCGGTCGAATGAGGCATCTACGTATATACTATATCTTTGATCACGCCAGTATTTTGACCTTATTCCCCGGAAGTAATGGCGCTGGGAATACTAGATGACATTCGTCTGATAAGAGGTAAAAAAAATAACATAAATACTGTTCGGTTTCTCGCAGAAACCGATCGTTTCGTGTCTTAAGACATCAATGTGTCGCCACGAGCCGCATGGTTTAATATGGATTTGTATGTCTATGTGTTTTTACTCTCATTGCTCTCATATTCTAAAATATCCCCATTGACATGCATTATACGACTCACACTGCAATGGTTGGAGTTAAAAACATTTAATTTATGTTCTACTGAAGAAACAAAGACACCTACATCTTGGATGCCCTGGGGGTAAGCAGATAAACATAAAAATTTAGTTTTTGGGTGAACCATCCCTTTAACACACAGGCCACATTCACACAGCAACAGAATACAGTCGTCAACCCTATATTTGAGTACATAATATGGTTAAATTACGCACACTTCAGTTTTTTACAGGAATTATAACCGAACTCACACCTGTAAATTTTAAAGACTCACAACCGCATTCTCTGAAAACCCGTGCTGTGAACGGAACCGGACAAGAGCTGATCTGCGCTGCACAAACATGTGTCTACTGTGTGCTGCGGGTTTGTCATGTGTGCTTCCGATAACAGCGATGGAGATGTGTCATCTGAAGGTTTTAGATTCAGTCACTGATCTCCACCGGAGCTGCTCCTGTCAGTGTTGTGTTCTATGCGTGACTCAAATGTTCCGCTCTCCACCCAGATATAAAAAAAGATATGAAAGCTGCTGTCGGTTAATGAAGATTTGACGGATAAAGTTGCGGCTCCATTGGAGTCGGAGTCATTGGAGTCCATTGGGGTCAGTTTTATGGAAGTTGGTATCTATAGTAAGAGAATATGTGCTCAACTGACTCCCAGTATTCGAGGCGCTACTGTAAGTTGATGTCTGAATGAGACATTTCGAGACTCAAACCTGCAAGTAAATACAGTTGTCAATCCCAAAAACTGAAGGTGTGATCTTATTGTTAACTGAAATAGGGGACCTAACCTAACGCGGGGTTAGTTGTAACATGCATGTTTTAACCCTTTCCACACATGCCAGAATGACAAAACTTAGTGTATTTACTAGTTGCCATATCAATATTATTTAGAGAAAAAATAGCGCCAAAATTCAAAAATCTCTGGAAGATATTACTGAACATGTATTTAACCATAGCAAAAGTAAATTTCTTACTTAAGTTTAGTTTTCATCTCTGTTTTTTGTGTTTATTTAAAATCTGATATTATTGTAATCTTATATCTGTTATTTAACAGTTGAGATCGTTCTTTAATGCTGATATAACCAGCAGAAGACACGAGCCGCGGTTTAAATCCCAGTTGTGCAGATGGGGTGCGTTGTAACACTGCGTTACAATGAGCCCCTATTAGAAATACGCTATTATATTCTATACTTTTAATTCTTTTGAGAAACAATGAGAAAAGGGTGAATAATGTCTGAGAGTCAATGTTCAGAAATTATTAATTATTATTATGTTTTGAACTCTGCTGTACAGCTGTACTTAGTGATGTGTTTGTTGTCACACTCAAAAATGCTTAAATTTTTAATGATTAACAAATGCCATTGTCTTATTTTAAAAAGTTAATTGTATTTTGTTGACAAAATATTTTAGTTTGTCTTTTATATTTTTTTGATTATATCAGGTAACATTTTAAGCTGTTATTTGGTCATGTTACAATGTACCCCACCTATGGGGCATGTTGTCACATTTCACTTCCATTCTTTCGGGGTAAATCAAGAAAAAAGTATACACTGTATTAATGAAACAAAACCACATAATTGTACTAGACATGTGTGAAATTAATGTGGGAAAAAATAAATACTCTGAACCCCAAGTGGATTTACACAAACTGAGAAAGTCAAAAAGCGTTACTCCCCTACAGTAAATCTGAAGTAAAAGATTTGCTTAAACATATCACAATAAATTTTTTTTAAATATTAATAATTTTATAATAGTATATAAATAATACTAAAATAACACAGTGTAGTGTGTGCTTGAAGGTACAGTCCATGATTCTCCCTTCCCAAAATGTTGATATGGGGCAACAACGAAAAAAGTCCACAGGGGAAGGAAAAAATTATATCATTTCAACAAATAACATCATAACATAGCATGTTTGATCCTGTAAACATATCATATTACTAAAGCTAAATACATTGAGTACAATTTCATGTCTTTAAAAGGATTCAAAATGAGTTTCCAGCAATGGTTAAACCTGGTTTAACATTAGCATGCTAATGCTAAACAGCTCACTGTTGTTTTGCTGTTGTTTTGGCTCTGTTTCTCTGCAGGCTGACAAGGGATTTCCTCACACCGTGTCAGATCCATAGCAGCTTTCCAAGAATGTCCTTTCATCTACATCCATAAATGTTCCACAGTTTTGCAGTCTCACCCTTTTCTTCCTTCCTTCTTCACCCTTTTGCACCTTTCTGCACCTCACTCACCCTTCTCTCTACCTCTCTCTCTCTCTAAGAAGGCAAGGAATCATGCTTGTTTAAAACAACATGGCTACCATGTGCACAGAACAGAATATGCAAATGCTGAGTCATAACCAGGAAGTGGTTTATAATGAACTGTCACACAGCTCCAAGGGAAGAGATTCCCTCACTAGGAGCCAGTGGATCCGCGGCGTATTTTCTGTGTAATGAGGCTGCGTGCCGTAAACAATCCAGGGTTAGCTGAAGGTTTTCTTCGGGTATCTGCAGTGTGTGTGTAGAAGAGTGTAAACAGTTCTGTTTGGCTCTTGTCATTTTATGGTCACTTTCCCATGAGCACACAGTGTGAATACAAACTAAACACAGATCCGTCCTGTCCCTGCAGATCGAATACAATCCTAACGTAAATATTCACACATATACTGCCCTTCCCAAACTTTTCAAACACACACTCATAAGCAAAGCCTTGGTCACACAGTCCTTGCAATGCTGGCTGGTTTTCTGGGGATTTTGCAAGGATTATAGCAGAAAGTACACAGCTGATAATAACACACACACACACACACACACACACACAAATAGAAAGTGCTTAGCTGATAACGGCCCCCCACCCCAGTTGTTTATCCCACAGGCTGTGCATTGCTCTGTATTTTTTCCTTGGCTTATTTTAGGACTTGGCATAGAACTTTTCAACCTGTTCATGGACCTTTCAGGTTGGGTCACATAAAACAGAGGCCTGCTGTATGACCAGGGGCATCACTAGATCCTTTTTACTGGGGCATGAGCCTATTGCTGATAAGATTATGGACCTTAGAGTAATTTCCCCTCATAATATTTCAAGAATCATGCTAGTTGTGCTTTTCATCAGCTGTTTAAATTCAGAATTAGAAATACCAAATTTGCAAAAGAAACACTATTTTGAGTTAAACGTTAAACGGTTAACGGATCAGTTTGCAAAAAGGTCACAATCGGACTGTTTTTAAACGCACTGAATCGTTTGCTGTGTTTTCTTACAATGAAACAGAAAACTTTAACCTGGAAGAGAACTGGATGAGGTGGATATTTACCTACAATCCATCATAGGACATGAAAACTTGTCTCATCTTCTATTATTTCAATGGTCAGCTCTACTGCATGCACAGCACCAAAACCCTATACTGCAGATAAAAACTATTTATATCCTTATTATCCAGAGTTGGGGAAACTTACTTTTAAACGTAATGTGTTACAATATTGCGTTACTCCCTAGACCTTTCAGCTGTGCTGCCATTCTGGATTTCAGAATAACAGGACGCAGGAGAAGAAACACTCTTACATCAGCAATAAAAAAAGTTTTGCTAAATTGTTGCTTAGCATGGTTGAATTGGGTCGTCAGCAACAAATACATTGGTTAATAAAGTGAGATTAAATACATAAAGCATTATTTAATATTATTTAAAGTAATGCACTACTTTACTAGTTACTTGATTACGTAACTCACGTTGCTTGTAATGCCAACACTGCTTATATCCATAACAGCATCAAAAAAAAGAAGAAAAAAAAAGGGGATACTTTTTTTGACAGGGTGACTGTGTCCCAGTTCTAGAACAGCTAGAAACGCTCCTGCCTATGGATATATGCTTATGCAAATATTAAATATGGCAGTTCATGGCGTTACACAGTTTGAGGGTTTCCTGCACTCCAGAGAAGTTTTACAGATTTCATTTTTATTCTCCTGAAACTCTCTCACTGTCTACCTCTGTTCCAAAACATAATGAGCTACCTTACCTTGCTGTCTACTGTCATCCTAAGTATCCTAATTGAAATGAAACCTCATAAGTGACTGATTTGGAACACTCTACATAGGCTGCAACTCCAGGCTGTTCGTCACAAAAATAGCACTTCTCAATGAGGTGTTAAAAAGTTGATTCCGTTCGTGTTTGACGTTAGCATGTGCTAAGCTAACAGTGACAGTATAGGAGGTGGACTGAAAGTAAATGGGAAAAACCTTAACGCTCAGTATTGTGGTAGGAAGTTTCAGGCTAAAACAAAAGCTTTAAATACAACTTCTAGCATTATTTGTGCAAAAGAAGAGATTTTGGTATTTTTACCCCATTCAACTAGATAGGAACTGTACTTGTATGCATATTAGCTACACTAGGGGTGTCACAGTATATACTGTGATATTTAAAAATAAAATATTGATATGATAATACACAAGATACTGCGACATAGTAGGTGGCTGTAACTTTCTCTCTGCTCTCTGCACTCGTATTTTGAGTGTTGCATTGGCCAAAAATGAAAAAAGAAACAAAGATGCTCATAAAAAAACAATGCTCAAATTTTAAAAGACATGCTGTTCCGCGGCGCTACATTTCTTGCCCAGTGTGTGACCCCATTTAAAATGCTCTATAGGTAGACAACCCATAGGTCTTCCCTCACATGCTCATATCTGACCTCTATTTCATCTATATTTATGTAAATGTTTGACTGACAGCAAAACAACAACATATGGCAGCCTGCAAGAGACAGTCCATTTGCCACTATATACACTGTCAGAAAAAAAGGTACAGTGCTGTCACTGGGGCGGTACCCTAAGGTACAAAAGTGAAAAGGTACATCTTTGTACCTTACTCACCCCTAAATGGTACATATTAGTACCTTAAAAGGTACATATCAGTACTTTAAGAGTGCATATTAGTACCTTAAAGGTACATATTAGTACCTTAAAGGTACATTCTCTATAGGTAGACAACCCATAGGTCTTCCCTCACATGCTCATATCTGACCTCTATTTAATCTATATTTATGTAAATGTTTGACTGACAACAAAACAACAACATATGGCAGCCTGCAAGAGACAGTCCATTTGCCACTATATACACTGTCAGAAAAAAAGTGTAACGTCCCGTCCTTCGGATGAGACGTTAAACCGAGGTCCTGACTCTCTGTGGTCATTAAAAATCCCATTGGCCCCTGTCCATCATGGCCTCCTAATCATCCCCATATATATATATACGATTGGTATCATCCCTCAGTCTCCTCTCCACCAATCAGCTGGTGTGTTCTGGGCGTACTGGCGCAATATGGCTGCCGTCGCATCATCCAGGTGGATGCTGCACATTGGTGGTGGTTGAGGAGATTCCCCCCTTCTATGTAAAAGCGCTTTGAGTGAGTGCCTAGAAAAGCGCTATATAAATGTAATTAATTATTATTATTATTATTACATATTAGTACCTTAAAGGTACATATTAGTACCTTTTCGGTTTTGTACCTTAGGGTACCGCCCCAGTGACAGCACCGTACCTTTTTTTCTGACAGTGTACAATAAGTGAAGGACAGTATGTATAATCACAACAAATCAAGTTTTTCCTTGAATAGGCTAGTCGTGCGATGTGGCCGGACTGGAATTGGAAGATAATGGCCCGAGTATAGCTGCGGGTATGTTTTCAATGCACACCACATTGCCAGAACAGAACTGAACTCCAGCTTCACACTCTCAGAATGAGAAAACTGCGTGTGCAGAAATGTGTGTAGAATAAGGCATTGTATGTGGAGCAAGATGTGTGAGAGTGTTGAAGTTTTGCCTAAATGTGAGGAAATAAGAGGTGAGAAAAAACATATTGACAACAGCAAAGTGTGTCTGGGCCTACTCTGTATAGGTGGGAGAGATTTAGGAGTAACTTCACAACAACAAAAAAGGGAGCTCTTTTGTGTGCTATATATTTTACTGCAATCGCATGTAACTATATGCTAAATAAATGCACTGAAAGGTTTTTGAATTGTTCTAAGTGCAAACATATCATTCACAAATCTCACCACTGCTCTGTGGGACATATTTTCTATATAGGGTACAACGGTGATAAAGGTGCCATGGGGGGAAAGGCGCCTTTGATTTTATTTTCCCCTAAACCACTAGATGGCACAAAAACTTGCCGCAGCACTTTCCAAAACATCACCTTTTCGAAATGCACGTGGAAATTCACCTGATATTTGACGCAATCGTGGGCAGCAGCACAAAGATGATTCTTTATCTAATATTTGATGTTTTTTAAAATGTTGTAGATTTAAGTAGCAAATGATAATCTTCTCATATTTCTTAGTCTTAATATTTAAAGCAACCGTTTTTCAATAACAGAACAATATGTAAAATTATTTGGGGTAAAATGTACACCTGCTGTTGGGGCTAAAGCCACAATAATACATGATAATAATTATCTGTCTGACTTTTCTATTTGTTGACATCACATGGTTAGATACAGATGGTAGTGTCCACCTTTGGGTTAATCATCATGTTTATGCATATTTATTAATTATATCGTGTAATAAAATATAATGTATTGTTACTACTGTTACTACTATATTAAAGTATTATGTGATCTCCTTCAATGCTTTCAGAAACTTTACTTTTTAAAATAATTTTTGTTTCTGTGTTTTTAAATAATGTTTTATATTAACATTTTAATGACAGTATGTGTACTGGACATTTATTAATTTATGCATTTGGCAGATGCTTTTATCCCAAGCGACTTACAGTGCTCTTATTACAGGGACAATGCCCCTGGAGCAACATGGAGTAAAGTGCCTTGCTCAAGGACACACTGGTGGTGACCGCTGGGATCGAACCAGCAACCTTCTGCGTATCAGTTCCATGGTTTTAACCCACTGGACCACCATCTCACAACAAAAATGTATTATTTTATTCATCAAAATAATAGTACAAACCTTGCATAAGTGGTTGTTTTGATCAAGTATTAACTTAGACATTATTAAAAACATATTATTTTAGCTAAAGAATTTGTATCAATACTTTCTTTGTCTATGTCCCATTACATTTCATGGAGAGGGTGGGGTTTATGACCTATACTGCATCCAGCCACCTGGGGGTGATCGAGATGCTTTGGCTTCACTTTTCAGGACTCATGTTGCTTTAGCCCCATCGTTGTACCCTACACATTATTTTTTAAACAACGTATATAGAGGTTAAATGTATATTCCATGTTCAATAAAAAAAAAATTGTCTCTTACTGTGCATTCACACCGCTGCCAGCGAGAGCGTCAAAGTGGCCGGAAGTCATTCATTTTCAATGGGAGCTGGTGTCATGAGAAATAATGTCCTACTATGAAATAGTGTCCGCTTAGGACACCAAAGCGATTCTATTGGCTGAAAGAACTTTTAATGCGTAATCTGTTCAAAGCCTGATTACCATTCTTACAAAATCACGTTTTGATTTTTATCGTTTAAATTGTGTTAAAACAGTCTTTAACGTCTTGCAAAGCATATTTCTCATATACTAGTATATAAGCTGTAAGTTGTGAAATCAAGCATATATCGTTCTAATGTTTTTTTTTTAGTTAGCGTACGTTCTGGCATAGCATACAGCTACCCGATTAGCTTAGTTTATACACCATGGTTGCACTTACCCTACATTTTAAAAGCCCCGCTTTAATGTTTATACACATTTTTTTTTAAATCCTGTTGTATTTATTTTGTGCACCTCTTCTGTATATTAGTGTTTATTTGTTTTTTTATCCTTTATTATTTACATTATAGTTAAATTACTATGTTATGATTTTGTATTGGTATTATTACTTAGTTTATCAATTGAAATAATTTACAATATGTTAGGCATGTAATTGCTCCCATTTTGATCAGGCATTACCACGTTGGGTCCTAATTTCAGGTTGAGGACACAATTTATCATGACACCGGCGTTGAGCTCCGGCGAGAGCAGCGCAGTGCGTCTTGGACAATTTGGGCGTCGAGGAGAGTTGAAATCAGGTAAACTTTATGGTAATAAGCTATGACACGGTTAAGCAGCAACCAATCGGTATGTAGAAGAGCTCCACTTGAGATGACTTGAGAATAAAATTTGGTTCTGACCACATTAGTTCCCAAGCAAAATGGAGGAGAGGTTGATCATTGCTGTGGCAGGTTTGATAAGAAGGCGGGCAACACTAATTATAGGCAAGATATCCGCTCTAGAACGCTTGCTTTTCAGCGGGAATGCAATTGATTTGCTCAAATCAACACCGGATTGACCAATTGCATTAATGCTGCCTTTCAACCAGGACAGTTATTGTAATGTAGGCTGCACACAAATGAATTAAAACTAGTAAACGTCTCCTATAAACTGTGTGTTTAAATTCCTATAAACGTAACCATGAACACAAAAGCCACACCACACAAAAGCCTTTTAATAGGTTTATTTTGTGGTGGTGTGAACGCACATTTATGTTCACCAAGCAAAAAATAAATAAAAAATCTTAAACTAGTTGAGCTAGTTTAACTATAGCTATTAGCTAGTTTATTTAGCTTATTCAGCTCATTAGCTGTTTTAGCGGATCTATGCTGGTCTTCTAGGCTGTTTAGCTGCCTGACCTCCTGAAAAGTGCTCCGATTGGCCTGTGAAATGAGACAAGAGCAGCAAACCAGCTCGGACTGGTTTCCAGTTTACCTGATTTGCATAATTCCTTTAGTGAATTGTGTGCAAATTAAGAAGCCGCAATGAGCTGATGCAATGCATTTTTTGTAAATTCCTGCCTCAATATCGGTTACATAATTATATCTCATAATCATAATCTTTCATGTAAAGATATTTATATGATTATCAAATATTGCTTTCTCTGCCTCCGAAACAACTTTTCTGCTGATGTTACCAAATTTGTGTAGGTGGAGATATTATATTAACCACTATTTCATAGCTCAACGTGTTTAATCCAATTCAATCCTGATGGTGGATACAAAGTCCCATCCTACATCATTTCCCACTGACTATTCAGGAAATGCATTACAGCACAGAAGTTAAATGCACTGCAAATGCAGTTTCATGCAGTCTTTAAGCACGATGCGGAGAATGACAAGACAGATTGTATGTTAGTTAAATGGTTGTGTTTAAGAGTGTTTGGTTCACGTCAGTGTGAAAGTGAATAGTCATTAGAATGAAATCACAGCTATCAAAGTTCCTGCCCTTCCTCATCACTTACTTTTGGAATAAGTATAATCAAGAAAGAGAAAAGGTCTCTCCGCTCACATTCTTAACAATGACCTTTCTGGAGAGAGACAGTGTGTGTGTGTGTGTGTGTGTGTGCGTGTGTGTGTGCGCGTTTGTTTGTGTATGTGTTGCACCTTCTTGTCCAAAGAAGTCTAACACCTAGAGAAAGCCTATTTTCTATACTGTGGATTAACTAAATTGTTTGTTATTGCTGTTTTGTGCAAATATGATCATCACTGTAGTGTAGGGGCAGATGGCCTGGCTAGTTTGTAGACAGTGTGTTTGCATTAAACTTTACTGTATTGGCCGGAACAACAACAAGTATATTTTATAAAAAATGAGTTGCGTAATCCCTAGTCATGGCAAACAAGGTCTTAAACAATAAGGACTGCCCAATGTCTCAGGGTCAGTGTGAAAGACACTCTAGATAGTTATCACAATTGTCACTGGCCCAGTCGTCACTGGCCCATGCTGCATTGTCGAAAGTTTATAATTTGCACGTCTTGTCAATTTAAACATTCAAGGGATTTTAAACCATTCAAGCGCAAGAAGGTGTAAAAAAGCACTCAATTCAGTACTCGAGTTCTGTTTAAAGGTCCCGTTCTTCGTGTGTTTTTGAAGCTTTGATTGTGTTAACAGTGTGCAATATAACATGTGTTCATGTTTCGCGTGTAAAAAAACACAGTATTTTTCACACAATTTACTTATCTGTACACCGCTGTTTTCACTCTCCTAAAAACGGGCTGACGAGTTCCTTGTTCTATGAAGTCCCTCCTTCAGAAATACGTAACGAGTTCTGATTGTGCCAGCGGTTCCCGTGTTGTGATCCGACAGCAGCTTAGCGCAAGTTGTACGGAAAGGTCACGCCTCAACGGGAGATGTATGCGGCTATGCGCTCAATGATCTCTACAGCGTCCCTGGGAAAGCCAAACAAAGGTGATTTGACTCCGGGATGAAAATAACAGCGTCTCGACGACATGGCGACAAACACACTGAAACGCAGCACTTCCTTTTCTCCACGCGACCGTCCTCTTCTCCACGTGGGACAGCAACAAGACCACGCCCCCTTTTTTTGCGTATTCTTGTGGGCGGAGGTTAGTCTGTTCTACTGTTCTACTGACGTAATTAATGAAGGAAGTACCAGGATGTAGTCCAAGCCAGCCGTTCGCTGTAGGCTTTGAAAGGGAACTTCTGTTAAATAAAATATCTCACTTGGCATTGAACTTTGAGCTTTATAATTTTACAGGTATTATTTATGCTCTAACAGCAACATTACACACTAACTAAAGTTTGAACAATGGGATCACGAAGAACGGGACCTTTAATGTATGCACATAACCAAAGTGCATTTGATTATTCAGATTCTACTCTTCGACTGACCTGAAAAGCTTAAAGCACTGTTTTTATCTTTGTTCTATATTATTTGTTTCTGCTATTGCTTGTAATTTGTTTATTTGTTCTTATTTTATTACTGACTGTGCACTTGTCTTGAATAATGTTTGAACTTTATATAGTCAGGCTAGTTTTTGTTGTGGTATCGAAACTGGAATCCAAAATTAATTATTAGAATACATTATCACATGGGTCAAAACCCCAAACACATTAACTATTTTGATTAATTTATTGTTTGTGTGTTTGTGATGGGGCCAGTGAATATCTTGGCATGGAAAGTACAAATTTTGAACCACTTGCCTCTGTGTGTGTGTGTGTGTGTGTGTGTGTGTGTGTGTGTGTGTGTGTGTGTGTGTGTGTGTGTGTGTGTGTGTGTGTGTGTGTGTGTGTGTGTGTGTGGGCATGTTTTTGTGAAATATCAGGACACAACTGTGTATAATGACGGGTATTACATAAAGAGGGTGAACTACGAGGACGTTACCCATGTCCTCAGGTTTTTTTCACATAAAGTAAACTGTGCAGTCTCCTGTGAGGGTTAAGTTTAGGGATAGGGGCAGTGTAGGGGGATAGAAAATACGGTTTGTACAGTATAAAAACCATTACGCCTATGGAATGTCCCCACATTTCACAAAAACACCCCTGTGTGTGTGTGTGCTTGTGTTTCAGGTGTACCCTACATTATGTGAGCAAAATGTCCCCACAGAGCCAGATCTCACGAAAATGCGTATAAATAATACAAGTGTGCAATCATATGTCATATACACGCCATAAAGTGCGTATCATATGCACGCGAAAAACTGCGTAGCATATGCACGCCAAAACTTATTTTGCCGTATACATTCCACGAGATTACACACTCGTACTATCGATACACATTGTCATGAGATTGTGTTGCCCCACAAGAATGGCAATATCCAAAAAATCCTTGTTCTTTGGGGGGACAATTTTTGTTCCCCATGAGGACAACAGCTTATAAATCATACTAAGTCATCATGATGTTAAATCATAAATCATGATGTATTTTGAAAATGTAAAAATGTAGAAAGTTTTCTGTGATGGGTAGGTTTAGGGTTAGGGGAACAGAATATACAGTTTGCACAGTATGATTTAGTCCCTGGAAAGTAAAATAGCATAGCATAAAACCCAATGTGCATGATCCAGCGCACAAATAAAAAGTGCCTGTTTCTGAAAGGTTCAGATTTTATTATTGCCAAAAGAGGCCAAAAATTAAACTGGATCCTGTCCTGATAAAATGCTACTTGTATAACATAAAAAGTCTTATTGAAAAGGAAAGCAGAGGGTTTCTGTATGGCTTTTCACCACCCGTTACACAACGAATAGAGACAGATTCTAACAGCGCCCTTGAGTCACTCGCAATTAAATAGATTGGCTGGTTTTGAATACTACAAACATTTGGATTGAGAAGACATTAGAGATGGGAACTTGACATGACATGAAACTCTATTCGTAAGCAATAGAGGTTTGACTTGGACTCAAAATTAGAGACTTAAATTCTTTAGGTCTACAAGGAGAATATTTTGTCTGAAAATCTCATCACTATTTAGATAAAAGGCAGTCTTTCATTCACACTCTGTCACTTTTTTTCCTGTGAGGATGTGCCTGTCTGTGGAACCAGAGGAAGCATGCTAGAAATACAGAATTATTTTATGATGTTAAGCGGAGGTGTAGATACAGTCAGCCACATAATATTCTGTGAGTGTCAGGGAAAACTAATTTCTGATACCATCGTTACTTGTCCATTCATTGTGGTTAAATAAAGAGAAATTGCCTTATATGTTGCTCAGTGATTATTTATTATGTGAAGAAGCTTTAGTGGATATTTAATTTTTTTTAAATCATTTATTTTAAAAGTGCACGGTATTGAATTATTTTTTAATATAATTTTAATATGTTTTTTCTATAGCTGCAAATTATTTTGATCTGCTCCAGAAAATCTCATACAGAAATAATGGATTTTTTAAAAACATATTAAATTAAAAGTCTCGCATCTAGGTTTCTGAAAATAACCTGCAGTATAAGTAAAAATATTAGTAGAAGTTTCAGTGCAAAGAAGTGCTGAAACGAATAACGAATACGATTATTAAAGGATAAAGATTTAAATTTAGTCATTTTAAAACAAAGCGTATGACTCCAAAAAAATTGGAATGCAGCACGTCACATTGGACTACATTTGGAATGCTTTTTTTATAACTTTAAAGTCGACTTCCATAGTTCTCATCAATTTTCATTATGTAAAAAAAAAAAAAAGTGGCCAAGATACTCTTCTAAAAATTCCCCTTTTGTGTTCCATGGAAAATAAAGAAAGTCATACAGGTTTGAAGCAACAAGAGCGTGAGTAAATAATTAAATAATTGTTATATTTGGGTGAATTATTCCTTTAAGTTAGTGTGGGGGGGGGGGGGGGGGGGTAAAGAGAAAAAAAACATTTAGAGGCAGAGAGAGAGAGCGAAAGAGAGAAAGAGAGATGGAGGAGGCTTTGACACTGCAGTCTATCAATTTAATGTGGTGCCAGCAGGAGTTTCACATCTGTTAGGGACGAGGCCATGGTCTCTCTCTGTATCTGTCTGTCTCCCTCTCTCCATCCCTCTTTTAGTCCGTCCCCCCTCTCTCTGACAGGAGCCGGACTCATTATGCTTCTATTAGGACAGAGGGACGCGTGTGTATTTGCGTGACTGCTTTCGCGGTGACATCGCAGATCCAAAATGTCATTTTCCAGCAGGAGGTGACGTTTTTCTCTTGCTGTTCATGTCCTCTTTGCCTTTCTCGTGTTCCCTCGGAATTGTACACTGTCGAAAAATATTGTGACAAGCCGATCTTTTGCCCCTGAGGGAGCCAATGCAAAATATGCAAGTGCAAAAGACATAAAAATCGTAACACTCATGTCGTTCAGTTTGCATGTCTTTTTCTTCTGTGGATGACAAAAGAAGATATTTTGACGAATGTTTCAGCTCTTTTTTTTCCATTTTATAAAGGTCGTCCAAATCCGTCAAGCTCAGTGACATAAAGGTAGCATGAAATTAAACTCGACTGGTATATTTCAAGTTTTCTGAAGTGGCTCAATCACTTTGTATGATGAGTAGACCTCAAGTTAAGCCTTTTTTCACTCAATGAAAGCACATCAAACTACGTTAAAAATGGCGACACAAACTGCAAATGTCATAATTCATTGTTTCTCACGTCATGACCAAATGCCAGATTTGAGAGGGCTTTAGGCACTTGCCATTGGTCAGAGATGCTCTCGAGGGTTAGTGTGACCTTTACCTTCCAGGTTCTGGTCAAAACACCTCCTCAAAAGAACATGACAGGAGGAAAATAATCGTCCTCAATAGACCACAAAGTCATTCAGATTTTTGTGATCTAATCTATTCCAGATGAATAAAATCAATAGAATTTTCATATTAAATATCCTGTTTAACTCTGAAATGTGTCACATTATGTAAGTAAAATGGGTTGTAAAATCACTTGTTTTGCATCAGACATGGAATTGTGTTTGAGATAATGGCTTTTGAATGCCACTTTCATCTGTGCTTCGCTATTACTCATTTCTCTGCATCTCTGTATCTGCCTATCTTCCTCTATCATTCTCACCCTTTAGACAGAGCTCTAGGGGACCTTCAGACCGAATAAAAAGGTGACAAGACATAACTTTTCAGACGGGTTTGAGAGAAGACAGGATCAGGAAGCGAACAGCCTCTTACTTTAGTCCATAGAGAGATCTCTGAGACCTTTATCCAGTCTCTCTCTCTCAGTTTGTGAAAGGCCAAATCCATGCCCACTACACAGAAAATGTCTAGAACAGAAGAAGTTGAAACTCTCAATCACAAGATGCCCCAAACCTCTTAAAGCCAGGCTCTCTTGTCTCCACAAGAGACACAGTGACACATTTCTATGTTTCACGCTCCACAGAGAAAGAAAGAATAGCTGCTCTGCTTCTTTTTTTTGCCTTCTTTTTTTTTTTTTTTCTCAGCTGCTCATGGTGGGAAGATGAAAGCCCAGAGATCAAACACTTCATGTATTTGATAGATGGAATGTGAGGAGAAAACCCTGCACCTTTACCAGTCTTTCTTTGCTTCGTCCTGCTTTTCTGTCCAATCCTTGGTACATGAAACGCCTCACTTGCCTCCCAGTGAGTAAGCAGAGCTTCAGCACCATGGACAGGGACTCAATGGGACGGGAATGATTGAAACGGTAGAACCAGATTGATGGGTGGCAATGAATCAGGAGGTCTATCGGGTCCATGAAAAGCTTGGGCGGCAAGTCATTTAGCAAACATTTTATTCAAAGCTGCTTACAGTAGAAGGATAGTATCCTTTGAGTTCTCTCAAAATTATCTTGCGCAAAGGCCACAAGGATTGAACAAGCAGCCTTTTGGCCCAGATGTTTAACCACTATGTCCAACCTAGGCTCATTGGTTTAGCAAGTTGGTTGTTGTACAGATTGTGGCAGTTAGGAAATTAAAATATCTGGTAACTGGCGCTAAAAGGACTGAAAACAGATAGTGTTAACAAAAGCATTTGTGAGATAAAAATGCATTTTTGAAACTATGCCATGTATTTTCTATAAGTCTTTCAACTCTTCCATTGTGTGTCGAGACTCGTGGAAGTGCAAAAGTGTGTTAGAAAACCAACACATATAGAGCAGGTTTTTATGATGCAAACATGAAAAAATATATTAATTCATACTTAATGTCAAGGCTAAACTTATAAGGTTGTAATTGTTTGTTTCACAGAATGACACAGACGAAGAATGATGAGAAGTTGTTAAAGGAAAATTCCAGGTTCAATGTACACTACCAGTCAAAAGTTTGGATCGGTAAGATTGTTTTTTTTTTAGCTGACATTTTTGAAGGAAAAAAAAGGGTTGCATTTGTGAAATATTATTACAGTTTACTGCCATTTTAAGGTCTATCTCAATCGCAGAATCCTTCCAGTGCACTGAAACATTCGCTCCCTAAAAAGTCTCAATGTTGCACATATGTAACAAGTAAAGTATCATAATGTACTTTAAATAACATTATAAGTAATGTCATAAAGATATCAGCTCTGCTGTTGCTCACAAATACCAGTAGTGATGTTGACAATGAGGAAATAGGGACTCAATGGGACGGGTAGACTCTTCATGTACCTCCAAGTTGTAAGTCGCTTTGGATAAAAGCGTCTGCTAAATGCATAAATGTAAATGTAAATAGAGTCATCAGTGTCCCAATGTGTAGTGAGCCAGCGTCCTTTACTGTCCTTAATAGTGCCCAAATTTGTGTACACTATATACTGATTCAGGGGAGCTAAGGAACCCATTCTAATGTGCTGATTGGGTTCTCAAGAATTATTCTTCATCACTCCTGAAAATAGTTGTGCTGCTTAATATTTCTGGTGGAAACCATAGAAAGTTAAAAATAACAGCATTTATTTGTAACATTACAAATTTCTATACTGTCACTTTTGATTAACTTAATTGATCCATACTGAATAAAAATCAATTGATTTAAAAAAATATATATATTATAAATAAATAAAAACGGAAATGTTACTGACCCCACTCTTTTGAACGGAAGTGTAAGTTAAAGCTGCAGTCCGAAACTTTTTTTGCATTAAAATGATCCAAAATCAATTTTTGAGCAAGTACATAACCAGCCAGTATTCAAAACAATCTCCTTACCTCCTTAGCCCGATTCACAACGGTAAGCTTGTAATAATGTGTTATAATTTGAGTGATACTGTTAGCTTTCCACAGGAAATAAGAGCTTCTGCCATCCGTCTTTGTGTCATTACGTCACGTCTGTATACATAAAGGAGTCCAGGCTAGTAGAAGTACCGCATGTGTGGATGCTGCAGGTGGCGGATCATTTGTGGCCTCTTCTTACAGCAGCTGGAATGTAATTAAGCTTGTTATTTTGATGGTGGCTTGTAATCTAGAAAGTTCAAATTAACAATCATCGTTGACAACCGGTGCACCGATAGACAACCCACATATACACCTCAAATTAGATTCTTCCAGGCTGAGGAGCCGTGCCGATGCACAACCCACTTAAAAAAAGATAACTCAGCAAATAACTGCAATTTCAGTGTTCAAACAGAGATGGAGACAAAGAGGTAAAATTTAAGGACTGCAACTTCAAAGGGGGGGGGGGGGTGAAACACTCAGTTTCAGTCAATCTTGAGTACCTATAGAGTAGTATTGAATCCTTCATATCTCCGAAAAGTCTTTAGTTTTATCATATTTATAAAAGAAAGATACGTTGTACCGAGTCTTCCCAGAAAAACCGAGCGGCTGGAGACGTGTCGTGTGGGCGGAGCTACACGGCCACGAGCGTGCGCAGCTATTGCGTTGAGAGCGTCTGAAAGCTGTGACATCCTTAAACGTGGAAAAGAAAACATTATCCTAAATAAACCATGACTATCAATCAGATCCAGAATCTGATCCGGAGGCTGAAATTGAACAGGAGCAGCAGCAACGACGACTACAGCAGAACGTCTCTATGTGGTATGTACTGTAACTGTATATATTTGCTTAGCGGCTTGTAATGTGTGAGTTTTACAACATTTGTGTGTTTTTACTCATGGTTTATGAGGACATAAATCAGGTTTATAAGGACTTAAAGTTAGCAGTAGCAAGCGGAACGGTTTTGCACGTCATGTTGTTTACTTGAGGTGCACTTACACGCCGATAGCTAACAAATCAAAGACATTTGAAGCAGTTTTACTCACCACCTTCTTCCAACGCACGAACGTGAACCTTAATCGCTGGGACCACTCCATCTTTCAGCATTAGACGATCTACAAATCCGGAGTTGAACTGGGCCTTGTTTATAAAACGATCGCCGCCGAAATGCAGGGAACAAACAAAAACACTTGCACAACTCCGTTGCTGCTCCGGAAAAACAAACTCCATCCACTGTCCCATTAACGCTGGGTTCTTTGGGAAGCTGTACATGGTTGTCTTGCCCTGACAACCAAAAACACATATCTTTGGTGACATTGTTGATTTCGTGAAGTCCTGTGACTGCAGCACAGCCGGCTTCCCTAAAGCCGAGCGAAGCGCATTAATGGGCATGCATTTGCTCTCTCGCTCTGGTCACGCGCGCACGCCCTTCCGGAAGAAGAGCCCGTATAGGCCTGTACAAGGACATTCCGCCCTTGCCGACGTCAGATAGACCCATAGTCTAAATAAACTTTACGAAACTTGTGCGAAACCGGAAGGAGTATTTTTGGCACAGAAATACTCCTTAAAACATTGAAAATTTGTTCATGTTTAGCATGGGAATCTAAGTCTTTAACAGTGTAAAAAACTCAGTATGCATGAAACAGCATTTCACCCCCCCTTTAAGCTCATTCAACAGCACTTTGACTTGGATTTGTACCTCCTTTTCTTTAAACAAAGCAAAAATCTAGGTTAAAGTGAGCAACAGAATGCAATGGAAGTGTATAATTTCAGTAAATACTAAAATATCTCTAAAATAAATGATTCTAAGTGTAATCGTGCTTTTTCTTGTATTGAACATCTTCACTTTCACAAAAAAAAAAAAAAAACACAATATGCTTTGAGGTATGCACAATCTGCTGGATTATATCTTTAATATTTATATTTTAATTCACTTTGGGTCACATATTTTTGCCACACAATTATGTGGCAGCAAAATACAGAAATACTCCAAGGGCTGCAGACAGTCTCTGTTTGGGAGGGCAAACATCATGCCTATCATTCACTTTCCTACATCCATACTGAGAAAATGGAGTTTGACATTTTGGGGGCAGTTGATAGTGTGATAAAGACCAAGAGAAGAAAGAGATCTTTGATTGTATGATGTGTACATAGTGGTCCAGGAGTTTTTGTGAGACTAGATGGTCTGCACACAATCAAGGATAGCAAGGAAGCACACAAATACACACATGGTGCAGGGTAATTTATAATGAGAGACTATCACTATTGTCATGATAATTATCCTCCATAATCCTATTCTAATGTGACTCTGGAAAATAACATATGGCATATTAATCAAATGCCAGTTAAACCGACAGTGTCATACAGTGCAAGAGCTGAAGGTCAGCTATCAAGGGCTGAACAAATTATGCCTTCACCAATATCAAGATTCAACCGGGGGCATTTTGTCCCGAAGAGGTCAGGGAGGTAGTGCTTTCATAAAAAATTGAATTACAATTATTATAATTTTTTTTACAAAAAAATAGTATGTAAACCTACCTCTCTTTTTTTTTTTTTTTAAGTAATACTGAGCGACACTCAGTCAGATATCATAAATTCTAGTCTCATTAGCATCGAAATGAACCAAAAAGCCTGTCAGGGAGCAATTTTAATAGTGAGTGCTCTGCTTGTTTTAATAAAATTTGCATCCTCGATGCCAAACAGACGTTTTTTGATAACCACTTTGCTCTGAGAAAATCTGCATTACACTAGTGTTGTTAACAGAGGATTTGAATATTTGATTTTGATTATTAGAGCAAAAAAAAGGTAACAAAAATAAGATCTTTTAAGGCTACTGATATGACTGAAGTCTTAATCTCATGTACGTGAAATTGGTTTTAAACATATTTTTCAGAGGTAATACCTATTTGTATTCCCGACTTCCTGCCACTGTTTAAATTTCTTATACAAACATAATATTCCATAAATAATACTGGCTCACTATCAAAATGCCTTTAACCCAGGGCTGCCACTGTATTTCATGCGCCTTGGAACAATTTTTTTACGGGTGAGCCCCTCTCCCCTGAGCCAAATGAGTACACTATACCATAGAGGACCTTAATGGGTCCCTCTCATTACAGGGCCTGGGACGACGCCTTCTCATTTCAATAATATATACCACACGCCAGTGGATCCACCGCATTTAATTTCGAAATCTGCTATTCATATACGTTTATGGTAGATTAAAGGCAAGACACATATAATATGTTGTGGGAAATTATTGTATACGCAACAAACTGTTTCTTTCACATTTAATTAAGTATTAGCAGAGTCATATACATGTTGGATGGCTTTTTCAGACTGGCCTCTTGAAATCCCTTAAAGCACACACAAACATACACACACACACAAACACACACACATACTCCAGAGAGAGAGACATCTTCTTTATGAGGATGAGTAATGAGTTGACTAGTCAGGAACAAAGCTCTGACCCATGTTGTGAGCAATTAGATTAAAGAAACGCAGCAATTTGCTTTAATTACATGTCCCACACTCCCCCCTCAGGAGCGAAGGAGTGAGAAAACGAGGGAGTGAAACATTCAAGAGGACGAATGACTATACACGCTGTAAAGATAAGCTCAAAATGGCAAGAATGAGAGTATGGAGAGAATATAACTAGCTCCTTCAGTTCAATATGAAAAAGAGAACAGGAGCAAGTTTGACTAGATGCCATTTATTTAATAATGCTATTGTTTATAGTATCTTCCTTCCTTAAAGATACATTTAGCAGATTAGAGGTGAGTGATAACATAGTTTACATTTACATTTACATTACATACACAGTACAATATAATACAAGCATTTGAGATCAGTTTTTTTGTATATATCCCCATACGTGAGTATAGGGTCATTCCGTGTCAAATCAACCAAATTTCAGCAACTTTCCCGGCTCAAATGTTTAATTCTATTAATGTACTGTTAAAACATAAATAGTGATGAAAGCCAAAATGTCACATTGTTTCAATAGTTTTGATAGAGGGAAAAAAGATACATTTCTAGTTTCAGTGTTATTTGTTCTTTAGGCATTCTTCTTTAGTCAACCTTATTTATATAGAGCTTTAAACATTGCAGATTGTTTCAAAGCAGCTTTACAGTGTTAAACAGGAAAATAATGCAACATAATTTTATTCAGCCGTATAGCCATTCTGGAGAAAACGGTTATGTCATCAGTTCATTTCAATTATCATACAGTGACAGTGTGGGCTTTAGATCAGTAATTAGATCAGTAATTTAGTTTATATGATTAATTTAGCTTAATAATTAGATTTTTGTTGGGTATTTAGTTGAAAAATTTAGAACAATTTAGTATCCCCAACTGAGCAAGCCAAGCCAGAGGCTTTAAACACAATTACTATCAGCGGTTTCAAAAGTTACCTACATTTGGTTCCTGACCATTGAAAATGGGTAAAATTCAACAATTTGGACATGGAGTCACATTGGGGTCCCAATATCTATGGGACTGAACTATATAGGGCCTTAAAAATGAAGATTCAAAAAGAAAAGTTTATTAAGAATGAGAATCTAGAAGGATATTAAGATATCTTGAATATGTTTAGAGTTACATGCATGCAAACTTTAGAAAAAGTACATTTATGGCACTAAAATAGGACAGGTATGCTTCGCAATTGTGTTGATAGAAAACACAAGATACATTTCTAATTTTAACATTATTTGTTCTTTAGATATTCCTCTTTAAAAGAAAAAAACCTGTATGCAAAGTGACCCGCATTTGGATTTTGGCCACTGAAAATGTGTACAATTTAACAATTTTCTCATGGAGTCTAATTAACATGTCCATATCTCTAGGATCGAGTGTCTTTAAAATAAAAATACCCAAAAGAAAATGTATTAAGAACCAGAATCTAAAAGGATATTAAGATATCTATGATACTTCTTGAATTGCAGGCATGCAAAAAATAAGTGCTTTTTGCCATTGGCATATAATGCAACAAAGTCAACAGATTTAACTAAAAGACCTACCAATCTCAGCGTAAAAATAAAATAATGATGCTGCAGTATCTCTAAAGATTTTTTTACACCTCTCTGATTTGGCTCCAAATCTCAGTAAACTACAAAATAGTAGATTACTCAGAAATCTGTGACATTTAATATTTTACTGAATTATTTATTCATTTCATTTCTACTGAAAAAAATATTAACAAATTTGAAAATTTAAGCCAGGGACTTCTGGTTGAGTTGACACAGAATGACTCAATAGTGCATGTGTGAAGATACAGTTGAACATACTTATATATCCAACATTGTATAAAGCAGGCTATAGTTACATTTTGCGACAAAACAGGACTGGGTATATGATAGGGGCTCAAAAGTGTCTATACAAGTCAAGTCAGATGTAATAATGCAAATATACTTAGAATGGAAATGTTAATATTTGTAAAGGGATTGTAAAGACATGTTTAAAGCTGTGTACACAAACATGCACATACACTATGGATGTAAATACGTTTTATGCGTTCAAGCATGTATCCAAATGTACAAAAATGTAAATGGTATGTGCAAATACCTACGAAGCATAAAAAAACAGGTTTAATGGAATAATATTTATTAATGGGTGAACTAATCTTTAACAGATGACCTGAGGTCAATGATGCTTGCACTTTTCATGAAATGCACAGTGTGGTAAATATTCATTGACATAATGACATAAATAACAAATTACAGCTCCTCATGCGGTCTCTTGAAACCCCTTTTGCCATCTTCACATATTAAATATATAGACATCAGGGACGTAATCAAATCATCGCCACGGATACCAAGCATGTTATTGAAATGTGAGGACCCCTGGCTGTGGCGTAGTCGTCTTAATAAACAGTAATGTGAATTTTGTACGGCCCCTGACCTTGTAGGGCTTTTCTCCTGGATGTCGAGTGCCAGAAAGAGAGTGTGAAAGAAATGAGGGATATGGGTTATTTCATTAGCAGAGCTTGTCTTATGCTGATGCAGGGCATAATTAGCCGCTAACTGTCTACGAGAGCAGTCCTTTTTCTCCGACCGCCACTCTAATTGCTGGATCCTTTTTTTTTTTTCGACCAGCCCACAGTGCCATACTTAATTAAAATTCCTCCCTTTTACCTCTTGATCCAGAGCAAATAGATGAGAGAGAAAAAGTGAGAGGGAAATATATAGTTATGGGGCCTGAAATGGACCTCCTCGTGTTTCAGAGAGAACCCGAGAAGCTAAATGATCCCTCCCACCATTATCGGTCGGTCGTTTGTTATTTGACCTTGACAGCAGCTGTTGAACTCAACTTAGCTGTCCCACAGGTGCTAACATGCTAATGTATCGACAACAGGAATAAGAACCATGAGGAATTTAATGATTCTAGGGCAGTGGTTCTCAAACAGGGGCTAAGCTAATTTTAAAGAGGGCATCAGGGTGACTTAAAATGATTCAAAATAAGCCAAAACAACAAGATATTTCCTATTTTGAATTTACCCCTTCAAAAATAAACCCTTTGATAAACCTTCATATAAGTGAAAGACTAATTTTAAAGGGATCATGACATGGATTTTTCTATAAAATATGTTATACATTTTTAGTACAATATACTTTTTAATGAATTCATTAAATCCTATTGGAAATAATTGAAAGGGGCCTTTGAATATTGTCGTGATCAATGGGACACGGGGGTTATTGCTTGTTGCTTTTTTATTTTTTCATAAAAAAGCAACATTGAAAAATGAAAGGAGAAAAAAAAATTCTATTGAACTTGATTTGTCTTTTGTTCGCTAATCATATTACTTTGCAACCAGTGTTGACAGCATGCAAAAAATATGTCTATCTACTGTAACTCACTGTATTATCTTCCAGTATTTGTTTTTAACTTAACCTCAAGTCCTGAACTATGCTTGTCAATCTCTTGGCTATCAGCCACCCAGGCTCCAACACACATGGGACGACTGTATGCGTCAGTATTCAAGAGTATTACCATTCTCGTACTATTTAGATCCCACATCTGTGCATGAGAACGTTAGTGTTGTTTTTTGTTTTTTTTTGCAGATCAAAGAGGTCAAGCCTACTTCCCGCTCCGAGCGATGATGTGTTCATTCCCTCCAACCCACTCCACTCCCACCCACGTCACGCACCAGTGCTATGATACATCCATTACTGAGAAACAAAGAGAGGAAAGGCAAGGAGGGCTAAAAAATGTATATCGTATACAGTGTCATGCACAGTGTGATTTAGCCAAGTAACACATATTCCTGGATCAAAGGCCTTCGTTGGACTTGGAACAACATTTATAGAAAGCCATAGACTTCCCAGCCCAGGCTCTTAGTAAACAAAGAGCCCCCCAACCAATGTTATTTAAGTTTTATTTTATTGAATTATTTAACATATTTTTTTCTGTAACAGTTCACTGATGATGATGATGATGATGATGATGATAGGCATAAAATATAGTGATATTGCCTCTAATTTGGTCTCATAATAACTGTCAGCAAAAGTGTTATATTTGGTTAACAGCAGTGGTGGGAAGCCTATTCCTATTATTATTATTTTATTATTATTATACCAGTCAAAAGTTTGGAAACTGTACTATTTTGATTGTTTTTGAAAGAAGTGTCTTCTGCTCACCAAGGCTGCATTTTGTTATTAAAAAAAAAAAAAAAAAATCTGTAATATTGTGAAATATTATTAAAATGTAAAATAACGCTTTTCTATTTGAATATACTTAAAAAATTTAATTTATTCCTGTGATTTATCCACTACTCCAGTTTTCAGTGCCACCTGATCCTTTAGAAATCATTCTAATATGATTCTAATACTAACTTTTCATTTTCCGTCGGTCTTAGTACACAATGTAAATACAGAAGTCACGCTTTAAATAGGAAAAATATTGAAAGTCTTTGGTCATTTTTGAGCGAGATGCTAACGGTCTAATCAGATTCAGTGATCTATGTTAAGCTATGCTAAAAGTGCTACCGCCAGACCCAGAGATCAGCTGAATGGATTCAAAAACGGTAAAACTCAACTGTTTAACTCTAGGGGAGTTGGAAAATTAGCCTATTTTGAAAAAAAGTGGAGTGTTCCTTTAAAAAAGGAGTTCAGATGGCATGCAAGAGCTTGATAGTAGCCTATACAGTTAATTCATTTTTGTGACGCTCTCCACAAACTTCATGAAAAGGAAATTAGGGCGGCATCCTGTTTGTTTTCTTTATTTTACAAAAGTACAATGATTTGTCTTTATTGCGAGTGTACACAAATAAAAATAGTTAGAATCGAATGACGTCTTACTCTTATCTGTATGATCATAGATGACTATTTTGACCATGGGAGTATTTTAAGTTGTTTCCGCTATTATAATGAGCCAAATTAATTTGAAATAAATCATGGAAGTCTACAGTCCAGTGATGAAATATACATGTCCTGGAAAAAGGTGAAGTAGGCTCAGATGTAGATGGCACGTTTTCTCCTACTCGCTCATCTTTCTGCGATTTCTTGTAAAAGTGTAATATTGAACATGTTAATTAACTCTAACACTCAAATACAATAAGCAAAGGCTACGCACATTCAAACGACATCATACAGATGTGCCAATCACCAGAGCTAGGGAGAAATTCATCATCACTGAACTTATTTTGTTTATGTTGTATTGCAAAACCCTTTTTCTGCTATTGAGGTGAGTTACGTGTACGATTAGGGACAGATTTGGTGGTTTGGGCAGGTTTAAGGGTGGGTTAAGATCAGGGAAGGGTCAACAGGTATTTTTAAAATATAAGTACAATGTAAAAACATGTATGTACACAGTAAGTGCATTGTATCAAATTATTATTATTATTAATTTAAATGTTAGCATGGTTAAAGACACTTAATATAAAGGGAGATACCAGTTTTATTTCTCATTATTCTATTTATTTTGAACTTTTATAACCCACAAGAGATGTGTTTTAAATTTGAAGCTGATTGTGAACATATACCTTTTGTTTTTTATCAGCCCTACAAAAAACAAAAAACAAAAAAATACCTATGCAAGAGTGCATTCTGCTTACTACTTAGTGCTTAATACATTTAAGGAGGCTGTACTATACCAACTACCTCGGGGGGGCTAAATGCCACTAGTTGGAACAAACTGTAATTTGCACTACAGTCAAAATAAATGGAAAGAAACCTAGCATTGGGGACCTGATTCTTTTTCATGTTGTACTGAACCATGACCCCGAAACCGAGAGTTGAAGTCCCTGGCACTAACCCTAATAATAATCTGGGGTAAACTCCAAAGGAAACAGGTTGATAAGAATATTGATTAAGCTCTAGCATCAGCACACACTCTAAACGTAAAATCTGAATTATAGAAACAACAGAAATATTGTTTTAGGACCATAATGTCAATCTAGGAACAAACTAAACCATTTGACGCTTATATAGATGGCTGCAGTTTAAAAGCACACTTGAGTACATTTTCTTTGGACAGCTGGACAGATGTGCTGCTAATATCCCTCTTTGTCCACCAGTGACCATTTCACAGGGCAGGCCACAGTCATGCTGAGACACATCTGGAACAGGACTTGTTCCACCAGCAAGGGTCCAATCTCTCTCTCTCTCTCTCTCTCTCTCTCTCTCTCTCTCTCTCTCTCTCTCTCTCTCTCTCTCTCTCTCTCTCTCTCTCTCTCTCTCTCTCACACACACACACACACATTCTCCCAACATTTTACTCAAGCACAAACGCACACTAACACACACCAAATGTCAAACTCAATTTCCCTCATTTAGGCTCATCTTCCCCGACTCATAAGGTCCTTCCCTAAGCATCCAAGATCTTAATTATGGTAATACTTTCACCCACTGGGCAGCTGAGGCAAATACATGACACGCACGCACACACAAATACTTACACAAAAAGGACAAGGTTTTGCTAGTAGCTAGCATTGCATTGTTAACTCCTGCTGGAAGATGCCGGAACTACACCATCTGGCAGCAAAAAACATCTTTCTCCATTGACAGCCAATTCAAAATTAGCTGTGCATTCTGCCAAAATTTAAATCAGAAATATTTCATTTTCATATTATAGCAGATGCTTTACCAGTGCCCAACTGGTTTAGAAAGGATCTTAAAAGTGAGAAAGTAGCTAACAGTTGCACTGTCTGCGACTTTTCAACAGCTCAGGATAATCAATAGTGAGAAATTAGCTCTAGAGAATTTAGTCACATGACATTTACGGCTCAGGTGATAGGGTCAAAAACAAATTGCTGCACGCCTATAAGCAATTTGATATTTTCATTCAAAACTTTATTCTTCTACAGACTCTGTATTAAGCAGTCCATAAAATTCATCACAAGTCTATATTCATATACCAATTAAATGAGTCTATACCTTGTTTGAGAAACATGACACAATATAACATTAATATTACATGCAAAAATGTGTTACTGTTATAACAAAAACTAATTTGAGAGCAGAACTGAATGTGTTAGAATCAACACGATCTCATGACAATGCGTATCAATAGTACAAGTGTGCAATCTCGTGGAATATATAGCCTATGCCAAAATGAGTTTTGGGGTGCATACGCAGTTTTTCGCGTGCATATGATACGCACTTTATGGCGTGTATGACACGCTTTTGGGTAGGGAGGGGTAGTGGGGGAATGGGTTCATACGTATAATACGCCATAAAGTGTGTATCATATGCACGTGAAAAACAGCGTACCATATGCATGCCAAAAGGAGTTTTGCCGTATACATTCCACGAGATTGCACACTCGTATTATTTATACCCGTTTTCGTGAGATCGGGCTTGTTAGAATAGACACGAAACACGAAGCTGTGCAGAAATAGCCAGTCGACTGCTCTCGAATAGCTCTTGTGCAGTGTTGGGGAGTAACTACTTACATGCAATGGAGTTACATAATTGAATTACAAAATAAATGTAACTGTAATCTGTTACAGTTACTTATGATAATGTTAACAATTGCAAAGGGGGTTAGATCTGAATATTTTCTGTAAAAAGCTAGGATATGTTGAATAATATAATTTGCTGCTTTGCCTGTTTTTGATGTGCACGATGCCTCCTACCGTTTAAAGGTTGTTTAGTAAAGCGAAGCTATTCTGATGCTTTTGATTGGTTCTCTTGTTTGAATTAGCAAATTTCAGTGCCAGAAATGAAAAAATAATTTCATCCAGAAATTAGAAAAGGGCACAAATATAACAGTTCAGAGCAAAATATGTTTGCCAAAAATGCTATCGACATCAAAGGTTTCAATGTCGAACCTGAGGAATTGTCTCCCATGATGAATGTTAACCTTAAGTGCCACCTAGTGGACAAATCTCTCTATTAGCGTGTCCTGTTTTGTCGTATTTTGTGTTTACATAATAAATGTGTGTGTACTGTGTATAATTAGTATGTACATATAAATACACACTCCTTCATCTATATATTTAAGAAATATGTGCATGTATATACTGTATATATATATATATATATATATATATATATAATTTATAGTACAAATATTTTATACGTAAATATATTTTTTTTCTTAAATATATACATGTATGTGGGTGTATTTATATATATACGCACAATAATTACACAAAGTACAAACACATATATTATATAAACATAAACTTTTATTTTGAATGTGATTAATCGATTTCCCAGCACTAGTAATAAGTAGTGTAACTATTACATTTCCAAAGTAACCTTCCCAACACTGCTCTTGTGGTACTTGGGCAAATGGCATGAGTGACATGGTACAGTCTACAGTAAAATATCTGACCAGCATGCACTGCTTCAGGTCAGATGCTGGTCGTCTGCGCATGATGTCAAACACAACTTAGCTCCAGATAAATTGAGTGCTCCAGATAAACTGAGTGCCCAGGGGGCAAAGATGGCAGATTTGAAATCATATTTCCAGGGATCCTGCAATGATTTCATAGTTAACATGATGCTAACCGATAGCTATCTCCATAGATCTCCTTGGAATAAACACATACTCACACATATACAAACGTGGGGTTATACAGCAAAAATGTCAGAAGCATAGAGCCAAAAAACATGTCAAAGAAAAACAGGAGTAGGCAGCGATGTTAGGAGGGTCCCCCCAGAGACCAAAAGAATCAGTAAGTGGGAATTCACATTGTCTTCCATGAACCGGACCCCTACTTGGCAGCAGAGGACTCTCTAAGGACTGTTGTGACAATTCCACAGTATTGATTTTTGGTCTCGCAGGCTTGTATCTGCTGAGACTCTACAGTAAGGCTTCTGAATTGGGGAAGTTGTCTGTTTGTGTGCGAGTCAGCATATGTGTGTGTGTCGCTTTAATGGCCTCTCAAGCCGTCACAGAGTTAAAAACAATTTCAGCGAGGACAGGATAGGAGACAAGAGGAGAGGGTGGACTGATATCAGACATACTCACTGTGATATGTGTATAGAGCTGTGGATTTCCCCCTGGAGGAGTGAGTGTTTCGATGTTGAGCATTCGGGCAGAGATAGATAAACAGTACTTTTCTCCAAGGCCCATCAGTAACCTTGGACCACAAATGACTTGACAGATACTGTACACGCTTTCCAGAGATCTCAAAGATAATTCTCCAAACTTTCTGTGAGTACAGATCTATTTGTTTTGTTTTATGTGTGATGGGTCACATTTTACCACAAAATCAGAAGAATCTGTTGTTGTTGTTTTAGCATAAAGAAAATTAAGTCTATTTTAAGACCATGAAAGTTCATCCAAAAATCCTTTTGGATGTAATGGTCCTAAAATAGAATTCTTTATCTGTATGCTCTTCCTTTGACTTTGGAGTGAATATGACCCATTTTGTGTCGTGATATTCACCCCCTTGTTTTTTTTAGATGAGACAAATTATTTTTAAATCCAGCTCTGTCAACTTCTGTATATAACATGGTCAATAAATTAACCTTGTGTCCATATGAATTCAAGTCAGACAGCGTTCCCTTTTGGAATGACCAATCAGGTGAACCCAACATCTCAGGAATAATAATTCTGTAAGGACACTGCAAAAGAAAAAACGATGTTCTGACCCCAGGGAGGGCCAATGAGTGAGGAGAGTGAGATGAGTAAGGTTCATTAGCATAATTACAGCTCTTGGAAAGTTTTGGTTTGATTAATGGTCGACACTCACGCTCTGACACTGGAAAACCGAGGCACGTAATTTGCTGGGTGTCATGAGGGGATTCTTGGTCTTCAGAATGCAGCATCCAAATCTCTTTCATCTTGTACACACAGTCTCCCTTACATTATTTTTATCCTAAACACACACACACACAAATTTCACTTAAAAAGTATACATTTTAACAAGTTTAAAAAAGAAACAAAACCACCCACACATAAACACACATTTTAATTACACAGACTATGCGAGAAAAACAGTCAATCATACAGAATAAACCTAGAAATATACCCAGAATAAAACCAGAAATATTCAAAACACATATATTTTACAAAGTAAACCGAGTGAATTTAACTTACTGCTATATGAAATGTATGAAAAATGTATGTATCTACTTACACTATTAGACTAATGCCGGGGTTCAGACTACACTGGCACGATCCGTTAGGGTGTATATCGTTATTATGGGTGTACATAGGGTGTCATGGTGATTCGTAAATGACAATGGCCGTTGGGACACAAGAATCAATAATGTTATCTCGTATAGTGTGCTGGACAACAATCGACGCAGTATCTGTAAAGCTTCACAATGTCCCGACAGAAAGACTAGCATGTTTAATTTTTTAAGCCCTCCACGAAGGGTTCTGTCACATCAAAGCTCTTCTGTACACAGCTTTCAAACACGATAGAGAGACGATGGTATTGGTGCTGCTAGGTTGAATTATGCAATACAGCAAAGGTTTGAGCTATAGGAGCAATACTAGGGCTGGAACGATGCGTCGATGTAATCGATTATGTTGACTACGCACAGTTTATGTGGTTCACCCCTAATCCCCTGTCATGTATTAGACAAAACTCTAGAGCAGATGCTAATGGCTAGTTAAAAGCTAGCTAATGGCTAAATCGTAATCTATTTCATCGATGTGTCGTTCCAGCCCTAGGTACCTCTTTGTGCAATCCATGAATGTGTCCACTGTCAGGTTTTCTTTTTTTTTAGGCTTTTCTGAAGACAAGACAGACAGTATACAAAACACTTTATATTAGTTGTCCTTACTAACATGTACATTGTCCTTATTGTGTTCATATTGTATTGCAAAACACTTTTTCTGCTATTGAGATGATAGATGTAAGGTTAGGGACGAGTTTGGTAATTTGGGTAAATTTAAGTTCATGTGTAAAATAAGGGTCAACAGTGTAATTGCATGGAATTACAGAAGTGAGTTATTACATGCAGGTATTTTTTTAAATATAAGTACAATGTAAAAACATGTATGTACACATTAAGTGCATTGAATCAAATTATTAATTACATTTTTGTACATAGTAGTTAAAGACACTTAATAAGTGGGACCCGGTCTTCTCGCACGCACGCCATTAAAGATGGCAAGTGATGATTGGTCGGGAAGCAACATGTAGTCTGACATGTTTCTTGTCCACGACACAAGAATTTAGAAGTAAAATAAATAAATAAATAAAATTGCATAATCTGACACAGTAACAATCATAACAAACAAAAATATGTAGTCTGAGTCCAGCATATAACAGACAACAAACACACACACTCAGACACACTGTGATAATATTTGAACATGAATGCCACAGTCACAATGAGTGAACAAAATAAAAATACCAAATAAAGTAGCAATTATTTAGAATAATAACACAAGCATCATTTGTATAAAAATAATAGGTAAAAAAACAACAACAACCCTACACTCAAAAATGTACTGGGTTATTTTTTTTACCCAGACTGAGAAAACTTCCTGAGGTGATCTTCCTGAATAACTTTAAGGTTTTTATATTGTGTACACATGAAATAATTACTGTACAGATGAAAAACATTTGTAGTTTCGACTTGTTTTACAAATTACATTTACTGTTGTTTGCTCCACATCATTTCATGTCTGTTAGCTTGTGCTGCAGGCTGAGTGAGAGAAGTGAGAGAAAATGTTGAAAAATCATCTGCCGTTAAAGGAGCATCACGATAACAGCTGCGACACATCTCGACACAACCAGGGTTAAAATCAGCTACCACTGCCATGCAGTGTGAACATCTTGATTATTATTATGCTTGTGCCACGCGCTGAAAGGAACTTGCCATTAAATACAATTATTTGATTTAGACTGTTTAATGTCCATTCATTACCAATATATAGCCTTATTAAATAATTTACATAGCCTAAATAAAATATATAAATTGCATTTGCTGCAAGAAAATAGAAATAACCAAAAATGAGGTAAAACTTGCTGGGTTACTTTAACCCAGCATGTGTTCTATCCAATATTTACCCAGAGCTGGGTTTCCAGATGGGTTGTTTTTAACCCAGCCATTTTTAGAGTGTAGTTTGGTACTAATTGAAAAAAAAAACATTCATAATTAAGACAAATTTATTGAATTTTTGCACTCTAAAAAATGCTGGGTTAAAAATAACCCAAGTTGGGTTGAAAATGGACTAACCCAGCAATTGGGTTGTTTTAAGCAAACATTTAACCCAACCGCTGGGTTAAAACAACCCAATTGCTGGGTTGGTCCATTTTCAACCCAACTTGGGTTATTTTTAACCAAGCATTTTTTAGAGTGTAGGAGGGTGGAGCAAGGCTAGCAGGGAAAGACTTAACAACCACACTCTAAAAAAAGCTGGGTGTACGTACTTCCGCTCAATTTTCATTTTCCTTCAGTACTCCGTCTGGGATTGCGGTATATTCTCTGGTTTTCTCCGGTCAAATTGTAACTGGTCCAATCAGAGAACAGAGGGAGTGGCTGAGAACAATGACGTTGATGTCGTGCGCTAGTTTGAGATTACATACGTCACGACCAAACGTTAGCGATTGGTTATGGCAGATCCAGAGTGGCTCTGGGCAGATCCAATAGTTTTAAACTTCAACAGAGTACCCGCCTTCAAGGAAGTTAATGCTTGTCAGTGGAGAGTGGACAGACTCTCTGTACAAATGAAATATACGAGAGTCTGGTAGGACCAGGCTATTTCCTTACAGCGTGTTTAAAAAAAAAATTGCTAATGGCGGGGAAAGAGTTAACCATCAGTGTAACATACATGTTCATTAAATCTGTTAAACTATACCTGTGTGTGTGTATCTGGAAAGACACATGAGTGAACTTGAGCATATCAGAGTCAATGCATCCACTAATATGACCTTCAGTCCAATTGATTAAAAGTAAAAACATCATGTTCTCTAAGGTCTATGATTCATGGGCCCAGTTTAATCAGTAACTGCAGGCCACAAATTAGATACAAGCTCTGCACAGATTTCAAAGATAATTCTCCAAATTTACTATGAACACAGGTTTTTTTTTATTCACCCTCAACTAAATCAGTTAAAAACTTTGTGAATCTTGTGAAAATATGCACTGTCACAATAAAGTATATTATTCAATTATACATTTTTCAATATATTTTGGGGCCACTTTACACCATACACCTGAGCTCAAACAACTCAGAGAGATGAGCATTTAACGCAAGTCTGAATCCAGACAGATGGGTTAGTGACGCTATCTCCAACGCTAATCCAGTAAGTGCTAACGTAAACAACCTGTGAGCACACATGCCATGATATCTGTTCTGAAACGCAAAACGCAGTCAGTCTGCTAAATCAACTCATATGTTCCTCAAAGCACTCACTTTAACAGCCTCCACATCAGCCACACTTTCAACGCTCTCTCCCGCTCTCTCTCACTCTCCTGTCTGCTTCCTAATCTTCCGCAGGTCTATTCAGTTTCAGTAAAAGGCCAATAAAGAACCAGTTTAAATTCTTCATATTGAATACACACACACACACACACACACACACACACACACACCATTGCTATGAATACTGAATTTATTGGCATAAGCTGAAAAAAAAGAGGAAGGCACTCATCGGCCATATCAATTCACACAGTCTGAATTTCATAGAAGCCCCTTCGCTCTGCTGTGGAAAGTACAGCGTCTGGTCCTCGGAGAGAGTGTTTATTTGGCAGGTTTAGAGGTTTATGAGGCACAATGTAATTAAGGAGGCCTGGAGAGAATGCGGTGTGTGTCAGTATTGCGGGGGGAGCAGTAGACTGAGATCTCATTATCGCAGAAATGGTAAAGAGATGGTAACCCCGTTCTCTCGCTCTCACACACAAATTTTGAAGTGTGCGAGACAGAATTGTCAGAATTACAGTCAGGCCTGTGATAATAACATTAAAGGTCCCCATAATCAGGTCATGAGGTAGTCAGTTTATTCGCACATTGATATTTTACAGAACATAAGGCAAATAATTTACCAGTAGTTTATGACTGGATCGTTAAGGCTCTCAGATCCGTTTTTAAAGGAGGTGAGCATGAAGCCTTGTTTTAATGCTTACTTTATTCCCATTGGGATATGCTAAAAGAATGTGAATGTGCCCTATTATTATTAATATTGCATTTCCTTACTAATTTGTTGTTTTTAGAGG
Source organism: Romanogobio albipinnatus (assembly GCA_023566225.1). Lineage (NCBI taxonomy): Eukaryota > Metazoa > Chordata > Actinopteri > Cypriniformes > Gobionidae > Romanogobio > Romanogobio albipinnatus. The sequence goes on from CM042241.1 coordinate 22,712,296, forward strand.
TATTTTCCTCTATATCAGTGAATCACAAACAGGAGACCAGGATCCAGCAGGGGGCATCAGCAAATTTTCAAGTGGCCGCAGCATTACTAAGTAAAAAAAAAAAAAAAAGAAAGAAATATATATATATATAAATGCTACAAACACATCAATAACTTTTTAATCAATAACTAAAAATAATCACCTATTTATATAAATAAAACCATGGGCGTCGGAAGCAAAAAAAATGTGAGTGGGTCCTCTCAGAAAAAAAATTACTGGAGATGCCATTTACATCAATTATACGGCTTTGTTTGCTAAACGTCTGGTTTGGAAAGACAAAATTATGGAAATCGCTTCATCACTGAGAGTGGCAATAGTGTAGTGGTAAGATGCATAGCATCAAGTTTTGACGCAAATCTACCCGCGGTTCGAATCCGCCTTTTGCTGAACTCACTCCATTTTCCCATCACATATCAGATCGAAAAGGCATTTATTTATTTTTTTAAATGAAGAAAATATTAGAAAAGTGTAAATAAAGCATCTAACGTGTTTAATAATAAGTGTTTATTGGTTAGGGCCAAATACAGGGGTAAGTAAACAGACATGTGCTGAATTAGAGACGATAAAAGTGAGTGGGTCCAATATCATTGATCGTAAAAAGTGGGTGGGTCTTGTCCCACCCACATACAATGGTTCCGACGCCCATGAATAAAACAAACTTCTGGAATCACAAAATGAATCATGGTTAAGTCAATATATGAATACTAATAAAAAGTTTGTAGAATATCAATGAAACGCAAAAGGGACGAACTCCAAAAACACACAATAAAGTATTAAAAATAGTCTATTTTCTATTCAATTTCATTGTATCAGTAACATGAATATTCACTTCTTTCATCTACTTTTGTTTGCCACAGAAGAAAGATGGGTTAGGAATGATGATCAGTAAATGATGACTGATCCAGAGCAATAATTAATAAAGTTAATAATAAATCAAGTTACTCAGACTGTCACACTGAAAGAAACTTCTGGAAAACATCAAGCCACTGATTGAATGTGCTTCTAATATTTTATCAATATTTTAGTGCCTTGAAATCTATTATCTTTATATATATTAGAGAGTTACTGGAGGAACTACAGAAGCCTGTTTCTGCCTCAGACTAATAAAAAGATAAAATAAAAAGTGAATTGCTACTTTATTTCACATAATTGTAACTTTTTATTTCCCCACAAGGTTACTGTGTGTCTCACAACTGCAATTTCGTTCATGTAATTGCAACATGCAACTCATAACGTGAATTTATATCTCGCATTGTGACTATTTCTTATATTTAAATTATGTTTACTTTGAGAAGGAAATGAGCTTCATAAGGAACGGCTGACAGTTCTTGTGAGAACTGCTTTCAGATTGGGTTCCATTTTATTATGTTCCTCAGATAACTATCCTTTTTTAAAGGGCACATAGAAGCTCTCCAGAGGGTTCTATACAGTGTGGCAATCTGATGACCCACAAATGGTGTCTAATGTAATATTTTAGGGTCAACATGAATTGAAAGTGCAGGAAAAATTAATTGAGATGCCACTTTTGCTAATCTAAATGGATATTTGAACAATCTGGTTTGGTTGGCTTTAATTATAATTTAAAAGGAAAACATGTTGGAGTGGCATATGGAGAAAGGTAGCGGTCCAGATTAGAGAGAGAGAGTAGTTAGCGAGAGAGAGAGAGAGAGAGAGAGAGAGAGAGAGAGAGAGAGAGAGAGAGAGAGAGAGAGAGAGAGAGAGAGCGAGAGCGAGAGAAATAAATAAGAGATAAGTGCATCTCTGGCACATTATAGAAAGTGAGACGCCACAGTGACGGGAAGTGTGGAAAAAGGGGTTTAGTCAATTCAATTGAATGCACTTTCAAATCTATAGCTGTTGATTATATATGTATTTGTTTGTTTGTTTTCTATTGGTTTTGGCTCAAAGCAATAGAGAACAAAGTGCATCACAGTCTTTCAGTTTTTGAATATTAAGAAATATAACGACAAGGGACGTAAAGACTTTTTACACACACACACATCATCATCACATATGCTCTGTGCATATGGCGAGTAAACTGCATGTGTTGATGTTTGATGCGTAGGCCGTAGTGATTTATCAAACCCGTGACCCATTAGTGTGTTTCACAATCTAGGAAATGATGTGATTATTCTACTCTCCAAATTACGCTCCCAAGAAAACTTTGCCAGATTTGTTCTAGTCTAAGAAGCTATTCACATGAAGAATATTCATTATGAGAGTCATTTTGTTTGGGACTAGAATCTGGCTGTGATTTTGTGACTAAAGGCTGTGTCTGGGAGACTGGCCCAAATGCTGATAGCTTACTATCAGCAGTGTGATTTGTTTGTTTGTCCTATATGATTGTGTCCTTCCAGATTGTACAATCTGACCCCAGTGTGAAAAAACAAAGGTATGGGACATATTATGGTGTAAATTTGACATGACAAGTAACGTTTTATATTTGTACATATTTCCATAAATCCCTTTTAATCGTTTAATCATTTAAATAAACCAATAAGACCCTTCCCCAAGCAAAAGAAAATATCTAAGACATGGTTGTGGCCTTGTGATGGAGGTCCGGGTTGAATAACCAATGCTTCCAATGTTTCATCATCGGACTTGCGCTCAGATTGATTATGGTAAAAACGACACCATCATTACTGTCTTTACAGTGTGTACAATCGCTGAGCTTTAGGAAGACTGCAGACGGATCTGAAGTTCAGTTATGGTAATGGACGTTTAGCTTCCGAAACACGCGCTATACGCAGTACACCAATCATAACCGAGTAGCTCATCGAAAGAAGGGATTTAGAGAGACGAGTCATTTGAGAAACATTGAAATGTGGTGATGTGCAATGTATATTATGAGAAATGAAAATAAAACAGTTTTTTTTTACTTTTGATGCATGTAAACCTGTTGTAGACCTCCAAAACAATAAGATCCTTTAAAAATAGCATGATATGGACACTTTAAATGTGATGAACAACACCGATTCTGCTAGGACACCTGAGGGAGAGGAAACAAATCCACCAAAAATGTCCTTGAGACCAGTTGGATAAAATGTAAAAGGTGTCTCAGAAAAGTGAAATTAGTTCTGGTTTGATACTTTGTATCCAATGCAATGAAATTCAGACATTTTTTAAGTGCAATAAAAAACCTAGACAAAAAAAAACTTTCCTTCATCATTCCACATGATCTTAGACTTTAGAAACCTTTAGAACATACAAATCAATTGCTATGTTAATAAAGTTTTTTCATTAGAACTGCAGGCTAAAATTTCTGTCACTTTTATAACTTCTGCAGGGGCTAAGATTCATTAAAAACAGATTTGTTTAAACTCATTCTACTCAACGATGAAAGAGATATTTTACAATACAAAAAAGTTAACTAATAAAGCAAAATCATTAGACGCCTGGCGTAGTAGAACTGCAATCCAAAACTTTGGTCACTTTTAGAACTTTGGGACTAAGATTAATTGAAACTGATTTACTTAAAGCAGCAATATGTAACATTTTTGCAGTAAGATATCAAAAAACCACCAGTGTTATATATTTTGTTCAGTTGAGTACTTACAATATCCCAAATGTTTCCAACTATTTGTAAATAAAGAGAAAATTGCTTTTTTAACCAAGGAACCGGGACGTGTGAGGGAGTCGCCTGTCAATTGCGTCATATCTGTAGTCATAAGCGTCATAAGTGTCATAGCAGCTGCCGAGCGAACGCACAAAGTAACGTCATAATTTTAAACACACTCTAATGTCTCTAATATGATAAACAGATAAACATAATAAAAGTCCCATTGCTTGCGAGGCGTGTGTTGCGTTCAACTTATTAACAATCGCTCCAGCGGCCTTGCTCAGCTCCCACAACAATCGGCCCTGCTCTGCTTCATACTACAGTAACGTTAATAATCGCATCCATGAACATGACTTCTGCCCGAGTCCTATCTCGATTATTTTCCACCGGCTGTGAGGTGAAGACCAAGCCTTCATCAAGCTACGCCTTTGTTTTGAATAGGCGACCTCCAGTGGACGGAAAAGTTACTTAGTACACCTTTAATCTGCTTCTGTCCAACGAGATCTTTTACAATCACCAGAAGTCATTTCAAAAACTGAAATCATTAGATTTGTTGTAGATTTGTTGTGTCCACCTGTTGTAGGAGTAACCCCACATTTTGGTCACTTTTAGAACTTCAGAAGAGGCTAAGATTAATTGAAATTGATTCACTGAAACTGATTCTGTCCAGTGATGAAAGAGATATGTTATGATCCCTGAAAGTTATTGCAGACAGTAACATGTTTGGTTAAAATCACAGTGTGCACCTAACTTAAGAGTTCAGTTACCATTTTTGCATTGAGGCCATTTATTCAATAACCTGTCATAAAACACTCACCGAATGGAGCATGAGGTGTTGTTTCAGCAGTGGAAATGGCTTGGTGTACCCATTTCAATGAAATTAGCATTTATAGCACTATTGTCCCTGCAATTTACTGTCCGCCGTTAGAGCTTAGCTGGTGAAATGGTAAATATTTTGCACCAGAGAATGGATTATGTTCTCTGTCTAATGGATATAAAGCAAGAAATTAAAGTCAGACAGGAAGGAAGTCCTTGCAGCAAAGGTACAGAGACAGGAAGCTGATCCCTGTGCACTAATTTGTTATGTTAAAGCACTAGAGGGTCTAATAGATTTTTATACATGATTTTCAATTATTATGCCTCTTCAACAGTACAGAAGATTGTATGTATGCATGTATGTATTTATGTATGTACATTATATATATATATATGAAGTACCAGTTAAAAGTTTGGAAAATTCCTATTTTTAATGTTTTTGAAAGAAGTCTCTTATGCTCACCTAGGCTGCATTTATTTGATTAAAAAATACAGGAAGAGAAAAACTGTAATATTGTGACATTAATTTAAAGTAATGTTTTTCTATTTTTATATACTATATTTTTTTTTTTCAAATGTGTATATATATATATATATTCTACTATATGCTGATTTATTATCAATGTTGGAAATTGATCATAAATAAAACCTATTGTAATTGTAATATTTTCTGTATTTTTGTTTAAAAAAAATGCAGGCTTGATCAGACTTTTTTCAAAAACATAAAAAATAGTAATGTGTCCAAACTTTTGACTGGTACTGTATACACTAACAACATTACAAGTAGCTTTATAAATACACTTAGTACTTTAAAATCATTTGACTACACTAACATCACCGCAGTGGTATAGAAGAGCAGGTTTGTAACACAACTCCCCCTCAAACAGCCTTTTTACAACCCATATTGATCCATACTGTTTAAGAATTCAACCCAAGGGTTTTCTTGGTAATTAATGCTGGCTTTAAAGCAAACATCATCGTTCTTTGGGAAAATGTGTTTGGTTTTAGGGGTTTGGAGAGAGGAGAGAGAGAGAGGGGGAGGAAGCACATAACTCTTTAAAATCATACTGACATGCACAAACTGTGTGTATATGTATGTGTGCACATGCTTTGTACTGCTCTAGGCCTTTAGGACCACATAGATATTACATGTTAACCTATTTAAGATTTAAAAAATGCCATAATGGCCCAATTAACTTAATTGCATATGGAAAAACAGAACAAGAGAACACATAATAAATCAACAAAACAGACTCTGTTGCAAAGGGAGCTGCCTACCTTGACAACATTGTTAGGCATAAGAAGCACGCTCTTTCAAAAGGAAGATGGAATTTTTATTAAATTATATTGCTGTAGAAGAGAATAACTTTTTGGCAATTTCAAAAGGTGTAGTCATATTAGCAAAACTTTGGTGAGATTTTGTTGGGAAAAAATGGTCCCATTGTTTACTGTCAACAGCTTACACATAAGGGACTTTCATATCAAGCACCATCCTGGATTTCACCCACGAAAATTTGGTGAATAAGAGTAAATGTGACAGCACCTTTACACCATAGCTCTGTCCGAAATCGAATACATCCCTACTATATAGTATGCGAAAAACAATATGCCAACAGAGTAGTATGTCCGAATACATAGTAGGCAAAAAGTCCCTGGATGACCTACTACTTCCAGTGAGATTCTGAAGAGCGCATTCGAAGGACACTTTTCTATCCCATGAGGCCACGGGAGAGAATTTATGAAGTCAGGCCTAGATTAATTTAGTTATTCAAACGTTTGTCTCGCATAGCCAGACCTTCAGACTGACGGCAGAAGGTCTGGACTCTATCGCAGCTACTCTAAGGACCGCCCAAGAGGACATTTGACTGACATGTAATGCAAACCAATCAGTTAGTTTTGTTCCGGGTCGTAAACACGACGCCGTTCTTCTTCCACGAGGGGGTTTGGCGTCACAGCATTTGTTTCCAGACAGACCGTTAAAGAACGCAACACACACGTCTCTCGGACATCCTGTAGAATTCAACCAATCAGATGATGACTTCGAAACTCCTGAAGTGTTTCCAGATAAGTGTGCCATATGCATCAGACTTTCAGCCAAAGATCATTTGAATAAGAGAACACCACCAATAAACTTGGGGTAGGCTAATCATGAAAATTGTTTTATTCATTAGGCTACATCATAGATCGGAAATATTATTTTTCAGGAAACGGGCAGACTTGAATAAATAGCAACACGGTAGCAAACAATAGGCTACACGATAAAAATAGCAAAACATAAATGTATAGTTTATGTTGTATAGTCGCTGGCGCTTATAGGTACTGTAAATGCCCTGTTTTTTTTATCTGGTTTTATCTAAACAATTTTTAACAACAGGGGATAGTAAATAATACAATTTTAGTAAAAGTCAATGACTGGGAGCCTTGGATATTTTTTTGAAAATCTGTCAAGTACATTTGAAAAAGAGCCATGGTCAAATTTTACCCCGTGGCGGTTCTAGTGTTAAAGTTAGTACGCTGTCTTAGAAGAAATAATGTTTGCATGGCAACTAGGTTTTGGAGAAATCACACAGAGCATATACACTGAAACCCATGTGTGTGTACAAATACAGCAGGCAATGGAGATGCTATTAAAAAAGTAATTGGCTCCTTGAGAAGTAGGAAGGATAGTCCAAGCTTCTAGTTAAAATCATCGTTAAGCCACACAAACACTTACCCACACCGACTCACTCTCACCGCTTCCTTTCAAGCTTCTGACAGTAGATTAAACCACAGCGACTCATCAAAGGTTTGTATATGCCTTGATTTCTGCCTTGCTACTAATTCCGAGCAGCTGTGCATTTGCGTGTATGTGTGCGTGTGAGAGAGAGTGCTTGTAGGGTCACAATACATCAGGTTTGAGTATAATCTTGTAATGGCCCAGATTGTTACAGATTTATACCTCCTAGTGTTGGACGCTTCTCAAGAGGCGGCAATTCAATAATTGATTCAGACAGAGGAGAACCTCTCGGTCTCTTAAAATGATTGAGGTAGGGTATGGCAAGAGAGAGAGAGAAAGAGAATTAGGCAATAGCCCTTCAACAATCCTCACTTGTGAGGTGAAGCAAAGAATAACAAGCTTTTTATTGTAACATGATGTCATGAATTTAGTCATCTAAAAACAGAAACTTGTACCAAAGACTCTTTTCTCCAGTACTCACTGTACTGCAACTGTAACAGTGACATAAATGAGGTCAGTAAGGGAAAGCATGACTGAAATTCTCTTCAACTGTTATGACTGGTTGCAAATTAATTTCTTTTCTGCAGTGCAGCGGACATATGTGTAGACTTTCATTACTGATGGACTAGAAGATGAATATGTTTTAGGAATATCACTTTTTTTAATTACATGTATAAATTCAAGTAAAGGATTAGTTCACTTCGAAATGAAAATTCCCTGATAATTTACTCACCGCCATCTCATCCAAGACGTTCATGTCTTTCTTTCTTCAGTCGAAAATAAAAAAAAATCTTAAAGTTTTTGGAGGAAAACATTCCAGGATTCTTCTTCATATAATGAATTTCGATGGGAACCAACGGGTTGAATGTCCATATCAATGCAGTTTCAAAGGGCTTCAGAGGGCTCTGCATGATCCCAGCCGAGGAATAGGGTCTTATCTAGCGAAACAATCAGTCATTTAAATAAAAAAAAAACAATTATATAGGCAAAAGATTAAATAAACTGCCCTTTACAAAAATATAGGTAAAACAACGATGTCAAACAATTTTAAAGTTGGAGGAGAACATGAGATGGAGTTTTTCGGCACTGGGTCAGTACTTCCACGTACATCATGGCCTTGACCTTTCTGGCGTGATGACGTCATGCGTCGTGAAGAAATCACAACTCTGAAGTTGCGCATTTGAGATTAAAAAGTATATAATTTTTTTTTTTTTTTTTTTTTTTTAAATGGCCGATGTTTTCACTAGATAAGACCCTATTCCTCAGCTGGGATTGTGCAGAGCCCTCTGAAGCCCTTTGCAACTGCATTGATTTGAACATTCAACCTGTTGGTTGCAACTGTAATCCATTATATGAAGAACAATCCTGGAATGTGTCTTTATTTGCATTTGTAAAAGTAGACATGATTTTATGAATATTTTTATGCTACTTTTATATTTTGGAGCAACTAACCCAACTCCTACCCTAAACCTACCCACTTCTCAACAATATAAAACATGTAACAGGCAAATAAAAGTACAGTCACCGGTATTTATTGCAAAAACTGACCAAAAAACAGTATTAAAGCATTAACTCATGATGAATTCCAAGTCTTCTGAAGTCACACGATATCTTCATGTAAAGAACAGAGTGGATCTGAATGTTTTAATCACTGAAATGATGATCCAAATGCTCTGTGAACGCATGCACTCAGTCAGTCATATCTCATTCACATGATACACCCAACTCTTTAGAATGACGCAATTAGTCACAAGACATACGAGAGCCAATGCAATTTCACTATGAAATCTGACATAACGTCAGCTGCAATTTTTTTTATTTGAATGTGTTCATGATCTTTGGGGGATTTTCTTCACACAAATCAATTGTTTGGACTCGGAACACTTGGAATATTTGTACTTTTTGAATAAATTGTGCCTGCAGTCATATCTGCCTGTTATATCCTGTATTTTATATCATATAATACACAAATGGGTAGGTTTAGGGATGGGATGGGTTGGGTTACATGTTGAAACGTGTCTAAATAGCGTAAATAAAATAAATGTAAATAAAAGTATGCTGGCTGATTAAATTGAGAATCACACTCCACGTCATAATGGCAAAATCATAACCCAATATATAATTTCATCATGACGATAACATTCCCATGCCCAACGCGTCTGTGTATGACGCCAAAGGTTTCTCATTGAAATCAACGGAGCACCCTGCACATCGGAAAATGACGACCTAGGGGTACCTTTAGCGTCTTCATTGTGACGCAGAAGGCACTTGACCATGCTTCAGATTTTGACACCTTGGGAGTGAAAACAGGTTGAAAATCACTACTGATTAGAATAAGAACTCACATATAATGGAAGAGGGAGCTTTTATCACTTCTTTCTTTCTTTTCCCTACAATCAAACAATCAGAAGCATTTGTCTCCTCTGTTGTATGAGTGTTGTTAGTAAGACACTCACTGGCTGGTATTACCACCAGAAAGGCTTAAAGATCGATTCTACCAAATCCTCACTTAAGTGAGTTGCATCAAGATATCCACTCACATACATAATGTCATCAAAAAGCAACACAGAGGCTATTTTTGTTCAGAAATACAAACTCCTTAAATCTCTAAAGCTGATCCCTGTTTTATCAGATGATGGTTGAGCTACTCTACTAGCAAACGGGCCAATGAACAAATAGAATCCAGCCTGTGAGAATGAAATGTGGACAAAAACCAAAAGTGTCATTTTGCTAGCTTTGTTTTAGTTGATTCATAAACCAAATTAATCTGTAAATCTCTCGGTTTTAAAATATCAAGTTGTCATTTCTTAAAATGTTAGAAAAAAATGTAAAAATTGCTTATTTAGAATAAATCAACTTTAACAACTTTACAATAAAAGTATTTTTTCCAGAAAAATATGTGGGGAAAATATTTCAACTGTTCCACTAAAAATACTATTTTACCACTTAATATTGGCAATATTAATCTGTAATATTATTTTAAAGAAAAAAATAATATTTTTCCCACAACATTTCTAAATTACACCAGAGCAAACTATATTTCTCGCTTCTCATAAACACCACCCACTTATAAAAAAATAACCACATCACAGGAAAAATACAATATTTCCTCATAGAAGTCTGTTAAGAAAGCTTAAAGGTGTTTAAATGTACTGAGACATATTTTGCACCTTATTGACAATATATAGTGATATTTAAAAACTGATGCCCTATAGCCCAGAATCTAAAAGCAAATTTAAATTATTATTGTAAGCTTTTTCTATAGAAAATCATTAAAAAGAAAAGGCTCAATGAGGGTTCATGTTCAGGAAGACCACATTTATTCAGCATCTCGGAACAACATTCCTGTCCAAAAATGTTAGTCCCTACCCCTACCCCTAAATGATAGGTAAATTACACTGATGTAGAAGAACATTGGTTGAAAGCCTAAACTTGCACAGACAAATGCAAGTAATTCAAATGTATTAATTTGGAAAGGTGGCCCAGGAATATTGAAAATACCATTTCAGCTTAGGAAAGTCTGTAATTTGTTCCTGTAGCTCAACCAGCATAGTATAGTGCAAGCAAAGTCAAAGTCTTGGGTTTGATTCTCAAGGAACACATGGGAAATTATAAAATGCACTGTTAGTTGATCTAAATAAAATACTACTGTATATGCCAAATGGATAAACTGAGATTATAATTGTTTAACACAACAAAATATTGTTCATCTCAATACTTCTCTCATACAAACTCAGTCAAAAGAAAAAAAATTATGAAATACCTTTAAATTCCACATAAAGACATGGTTCAAGAAACAAAACAAGGGTAACAATTAATCAACTGATCATTTTAAAATGGAAAACTAAATCATCTGCCATCACACATGAATAAAATCAGCAAACAAACAAATGCAAGCATAATTATTCATGCCCAACAGCAAGCTGGGTAGAAAGTGAATTAGATTCAACTTAAAAAAATTAATAATAAAAAATCAGCATAGGCCAGTTTGAACTAAAAAACAACAACTACAAAAACCAAAACATCAATTCAGCTCACCTGGGGCCTATACCATGAAGCCGGTTTAGCCGGCTGGCCAGATATGTTTAAGCTTAGTTTGTGCTAATCCTGGGTTTTGAGTACCATTAAAGTGGTTTGGCTTTTAGCAGTGTTCATCTCCATAGTAACTTATGCTCCACGGCTAACCTGGGGCCTATACCATGAAGCCGGTTTAGCCGGCTGGCCAGATATGTTTAAGCTTAGTTTGTGCTAATCCTGGGTTTTGAGTACCATTAAAGTGATTTGGCTTTTAGCAGTGTTCATCTCCATAGTAACTTATGCTCCACGGCTAACCTGGGGCCTATACCATGAAGCCGGTTTAGCTGGCTAGCCAGATATGTTTAAGCTTAGTTTGTGCTAATCCTGGGTTTTGAGTACCATTAAAGTGGTTTGGCTTTTAGCAGTGTTCATCTCCATAGTAACTTATGCTCCACGGCTAACCTGGGGCCTATACCATGAAGCCGGTTTAGCTGGCTAACCAGATATGTTTAAGCTTAGTTTGTGCTAATCCTGGGTTTTGAGTACCATTAAAGTGGTTTGGCTTTGAGCCTGTGAGCAAAGTGACACACCTCTGATGCAATGAAGTCTGTTTCTACTCCAAATTAAAGGTCACTACATAGCAAATGGTTTTTAAAGACTAAAGTGTGTGGCTTTTAACAATGCTTATTTATTATAATAATAATTTTGAATTATTTAGATATAATTTATGTAATCATTATACCCGTAATCAATTACACATGTATCATTTTAGTTAATTAATCATTTAGTTGAAAATAATATAAATAGCTTATACAAAGGTCATACAAATAAGCTTTAAAATCAGTAAATAAAGCTATAACAATTACTACATGCGAGCTTAAATGTTAAATTATCTATATATCAACAAAACTAACTTCATAACTTTTACTTGCATTGACGTAGTGTATATTTTCTTTAAGTTGTCCACTTTCATAGACAGCTATTTTCTTCTTGCTGTGTAAATTTGTTTAAATTCTACATTTTTTTCAATCATGTAATATTCTGCAGAAGAGAGAAATGAATCTCGCTGCTTCTCTCGCGAGAAGTGAATCTCAGTTTCACTGATCTACAGCATGTGATTGGCTGTTCACTACTGATGTCACAGCTAAACTCCTAAACTCAGGATGAAAGCCTGAGTTGACAGAGAAAGCTTATGATCAGCATCATGGGACCAACAAAGCCTGAATAGATTGGTTTGGTTTTGTCAACTCTAAACTAATCCTGTAACCCTGAGTTTGTTAAACTACCATCATGGTACAGGCCCCTGTTTTTTTGGCATACCAATAATGCTCTTCTTTGGTTTTGACAACTAAAGCTCAACAGCTCAGTATCGCCACATATCGGTCTGGCATGCTGTGAACATTTTAAAGTTTTTTATGCATTTAGCCTTTAGTGTTGATATAAAAAAAATAAAAAAAATAAACTTAATAATAATAATAACAACAATAATCTGTATTTATATATTATCTTTCCAACACCCAAGGTCGCTTTACAAAGATAGGTTAACACTAGAACTACCAAGGCGGACATTTTGACCGTTTTTACATTTTGCAATGTAATAACTTTGTTGAAATTAAACCCATACAGCTATAGTACCCTGACTTTTCCTAAATGTGTGTATATTTTGTTCTAATATTGTTCTTTTATTAAAATTACAAAAATGTGTTCTCCCGCTTGCCACACACAACAAAGCGAGGCACGTACCTTGGGGCGCGGTCTTATAGCTCTTACACAATTATATATTATAAAAAAGATTGTAATATGTAGACCAATCTGCACCTGTTTGGCGCTTGGTGCTCCATTTAATCCATGTTGTCCGATTTTATTCAAACACTCATTGACACTTTTTTTATGGTGATGCCTTCATAAAATAGACATATAAAGCTTAATTCTAAAACCTCAATAGAAGCTTCAAATGTAAATATGTCTTGACAAACATTACATTCGGTACAGTCTAGTATGAACGGTATGGCCATTCTAGTAGTTTTATAATTCCGGTAGTTCTAGTGTTAAAGTAACACCTTATTGACAATATATAAACCACAATAATACAAAAAAAAATCAAGAAAAAACAAAAAACAAGATCAAACCGGTGTTAAAATCTACAATAAACAGGATTAAACGCAAACTTATAAGTATGAGAACTGCCTTTTCAAAAAATAAATGAATAAACAAGTGAAAACCACTTGTTCTCCAGTGAAAGATAAAAAAGAATAAACCAAAATACTGTTGGTGGAGCAAGTTCCTCAAGGTTTCCTAAGTATTTGGGAACAGCAGCCTTCCCTCTTTGACCTGCCTTTAGCGTACTTTGTTTGTTTCTGTTTGTTAGCACTGAACAGCCTCAGCAAGCAATGGTTGAGACCGTGATAGCTCACCGAGTCAGGGTCGTGAGGGAGACTGCGAGGGGGGAGGGAGCAAGGGTGATCAACAGCGCTTCTTATCCACCTTTATTTTCTCGACAAAGCCACTCATCTTCCTGTCACTGCTAGAGAGGAGAATGGGGGAGTATGCTGTTCTTTTCTGCTGCTTCCTGCCTTTGCTCTCTCTCTAACTCTCTCCTGCTCTGTGTCTCTTGCTCACATTCCCTATTTTAATAGAGAGAGCACACAATAATGCTCTTCTGTAGGAGGGAATTGGAAGACTTAGACAAGTGTAGGGGGAGAGAGAGACACAGAAAGGTTGAAAGAGATAGTGGGGCGTATGGAGAGTGGAAATGAGGCAACTGCTGGAAAGAAAGAAGGAATGCACGATGCAGATGATAACAAAAGAGGGAGGAGGAGATGATGAGAGAGACACAAAAAGAGCACTGGAGAGAACTGTGGGCTGTAGCTACAAGGGGCCATCGAGCAACGCCGTGCAGATTCTATTTCGAGGCGCTGCTTAAGTTGAGGTCAGTGCTTTCACTGCCAGACAGGAATGGTAATTAGAATGCAGGCGGATCACAGGGGGAATTGTACCAAAGAGCACTCTAATTCATACTTGCACTGCCAACCTACCGCACACATGTAGCGGAGGAGGTTATGCACCAATGGGAGTCGGAGTTGGGGCAAAGACCTCCGATGGGGGTGTGGTTGGGGAACGCTGTTCTCCAATAAGGACTTGACTGTTAATCAAAGGTATTTGATGTGTCATTAAAACTCAAAAGTATCAGCAGGGATAAAATAAGAAAGGCAAGATGGATTCAAAACAGCCAAGAAATCATATTAAATTGTCCATAAATACTATGGAAAAATACACTCTGCAGGAGGGGAAGAGATGACAGCCTTCTGTGGATGAATGACAGCTAAAGAAATCCAGTATCTCAAACAGATGAGCATGGTGCAAAACCATAAGTTTGATTCCCAGGAAATGCAGAAACTTATCGTAAAGGGCCGTTCACACAGAATGCATTTTTGTTTTCATTCCACTGAGCTGCTTTAACTTAGTTTAGAATGTGCTGCTAGAATGCAGTGTAAAGGGCCATTCACAGAGAACAATGTGTTATGTTGAAAAACGCAAGATGTGGGCAGTGGAATGAGAAAGAAAAAAACGTATAGAACTTATAGAAGCCGCGTTTCCACTGCAGGAACATTCCCCAAGAGCTAAGGACTTTGGGGTGGTACTCGGTGTGATTCAACCTCAGGGACCAGGGTCTAAATAAACTTCATAGTAAAAATGTCCCACTCAAAAAGTCCCTGCTCACAAGGTAGAACTTTTTCAAAGTTCAGAAACTTTTGGAGGTGAGACTTGGGCGCTGAACATGCTGATTGGTTGAGTTCACGTAGCATTTTGATTGGTTGACTCCACACAGCATTTCATTTCAACCACCATTTTTAAAAGTGTGTGCTGTAAGAGTTGTTTGCTATTGAAATCAACAATGGGGTTTAAAAATATGGCCGATGAACAGAGGACGAGGTTCAAGCTTTATTAAGCTTATATGCGTAGGACGAAATCCAGCTGGAACTGGAAAGTCGCGTGCAGGCCTACGTCAGGCCTAGGTACTTAAGACCATGATGGAAACAGCAACAGGTCTGGGAGGGAAAAAGTTCCTGGGACAAATTATTTCGGTTAATTTTGGTGGAAACGCAGCATTTGAAAGTTGTACTTGAATGCTGTGTTGTGTGTGAGAGATGCTGCAAAAGATGCAAGTGCAATGGTCAAGGATGTCCGTCTAGTACATGTTTACATAGAAACACAATATAAAGCATTGCAGTGGAATAAAAAAACTATGTACTGACCCTTATTTTTTGCATTTTTGATGTCAATATTGGATGTCTGATGGATGTTTGTCCCCGTTGCGCTCACATCTCACATCTTTTACAGTGTCTCATGAGTACAGTGTCTCTCACATGCAAGTAAACAGTGCTTTGTGGTGCCATCCCAAAGAGGCACAAAACAGACCTAAATAGGACCAAAAAATAACATTCTAGGTTGCTCCCCTAAAGGTCCTGCAAACATAATGGAAATGTAGAGATATAGAGAGAATGTCCTATACTAATGGTTCCCTAAACATTTCCAGAATGTCCTGAATGTTCCCTGAAGGTCCACCAAATAATGTCCCTTAACCTATAAAAGAGCTCCACATCGTGACCATCTCAGAACGTTCTGGGAGCGTTACCGGGTGATGTCCTTGACACCAGCGGAGACATTCTGGGAACATCGAATTTACAAATAAAATATGGTCCCCTAAACATTCTGAGAACATCCGGAATGTTCTGTGAAGGTCCGCCAAATAACATCCCCCAACCTTTTAAAGAACATCATGAACATCTCGAACATTCTGGGAACGTTACTAGGGGACATCCTTGACACCAGCGGGGACATTCTGAGAATGTTCTGGGAATGTAAACTTTCTAGTGGGGTCAGCGCTCAGCATTCACACAGCCCTGGTGTCTAGGCTAAAACAAGGCAAAATGTGGGCTGCAATTTAATGAACATCTAACCATAGCCCAAGAATAGACTAGTCATCTAGAACATGAACATGGTAAAGAAATGAAACCAAACCTTGTAATCACTGTTGACTTTGCTTACATGATGAAATATCATACATCTCGCAAGTTATTTTGGCAAAAACGACATGTAACCAAATTCAAAGTTATTTAGGCAAGAAGTGGCCGGACTATATTGGGTCTATAGTTAACCGAGATGACAGCTATTGCTTGCTGGGAAGTTTGACTCCACACTGCCACTTCACACTGTAACATTTGTTTTTGAACTGCAGCACATTTTATTAATAACATACCATTGTCAGTAATCTACTACCAGCAGCTGTTTACCAATGTATCTAAGGAGAAGATGCCAGCTTTACTGTTTTATTCATGTTTTGGCACTTTTTGGCACTTTTTGGCGCTTGATTTGCTTTCACAACCAAAACTTAACACACACAGAATGGCACTTGCCAGATGGATTCAAAGAAACACGAAGAATGCAAGCTGCTTGATGAAACCATGCTGTTTCTGTGGAGACAAGCATCAATGAGGAATGCATTATATTATAATAGGTAATGGAGGTTCAGTTCCACAAGTTAGTCATATTTATTTCAGCTTTGAATCGTAATATGGTCCACATAAACCATATGGGTTTTTCAAACTTGATGACGAGGACACTAAAGTATGACGACCCCCATGGCAAGTGACCGCTTTCATAAAATTTTATGAAAAAAAGACAATATGTTGTTTCAAAATTTAAATAATTGCCTTTATATTGTCACTGTATTAACTCTGGAGAATAAGTTTGATGTTAGTTATCACATTTTCTGATCATTGATCCACAATCTGTAAATTTAGCTCAACTGGTAGAGCATGGGTTCAGTTCTCAGGGAATACACAAGTCGTTTTGAATAAAAGCATCTGCCAGTTACCCAACATATAGTTTAATATAGTTTATATGCCTGCGTTTGTTTAGTGCTTTGTGTTGAAATTACTTTGAAAGTCTGAAGTAAACCCTAAGAGACAAAGACCCAGTTGAGATGACACATTTGCCTATGTTATGACTAACATCAATCATATGTCTCTTTTTAATAAACTCTACGTATATGAAACTATATGTGAGATTACCCAAGCGGCGCTCTTGTCCGGGCACTGACAGATCATCGAGCATTCATGACAGTCTTGAACCTACTTGAACCTTCCTACTTGAACTGCAAATAGGAACAGGAATAGGACAGAACTAGAAGATCAAATTGCAGAGCTGAATAGCCTACCAGTATATCAAAGCAGCTCTCGAATTACTCATACAATTTGACCCCGAAATGGACTGTTCAGTAGCAGCAGAAAGTTTCAAACGGTCAAGGTGTTAAATGATGATAATGGTTGGTTTACTTTTCGCAGGGCAGTTCCGGCACATCTGGGACTCTGTGAAGCGCCACCGGGCCTTAGTCCAAATCTCACAATCAACGTGACCCTGATCCAATGAGTCTGAATCCTGTTCCCCCAGAGGAAGCCTTTTCTCAGATGGCTCCCAACGGCGGCCTCCTTTACTCAGACACCAACACACACACATACATGCACCTAGCTGAAGTAGACGCTCATGCCTGCTGCTCTTCAGAGACACCAGATGTCTGTGGTCAAGGATGACATGGCAGTGGGGGGGGGGGGGGGGGGGGGGGGGGGTGAATCCTCTTTCCTTTGAGAAAAGACTACTGAGGTGTGGTCTCTCCTGCTCAATAGCCTGAGGTGACTGGGAATTGCAAGGCCACAGATTCACAGATTGTCTGCAATGCTTTCAGTGAGGTTATTTAAATGCATTGAGATTGCTTTTTCAGCGAATTACACAAAAATGGAATTGAAAGAAATCAAATAAAAATGCATCACTTAAGTGCATACCTTCTAAAACTTTGAGTCAGGGAAACACGCCTAAAAATGCAAACTCCATGGGCAGTAAGGTTTCGAAATGAGCACTTTTTTTAAAATGTTAAAAAAAACATTTTCTTTCATAATTCCTACCAGTACAATAAACTACTGGTCCAAATAATTGGAAGCAGAAAAGACAGTGTACTCTTTTTCTTTCAAAAATAGCTACTAAAATATGCAATAAACTTTTATTCAGTTTTAAATTTGAAACAAATACATATAGGCTCGGTTTCACAGACAGGGTTTAGATTGAGCCAAGATTATGCCTTAGTTCAATTGGGTCATTCAAGTAGCTTTTATAAACACTCCGTAGAAAAATAAAATTACTGGTGTGCATCTTGAGACAAAACAATGGCACTGACATATTTTAGGATATGTCAGTGCAAGTTGCTTTCAGTTAAAACAGCTCAAACATGCATTTTTTAGTTTGGAACTAGGTTTAAGCATTGTCTGTATAGATTTTTAATAATTTAATTTAACTATTCTGCAGGTTGCATTGTTATGCCAGAAGGCATTCAGGAACAATAATTGAGTGAGAGAGTCATTGAATCATGATGAGTCAAAATAAGTGACTCATTTATATAATTAACCTGACCAATTCTAAGGCCAAAATTGCATACTTCCCTACTATATAGTAGGTGATAAACAGTAAAAAGTATGTTCGTATTCACAGTATTCATAAAAAAGTAGGCAAAAACTACTAGGATAACCTACTACTTCCAGCGGGATTCTGAAGTGTGTATGTGATGGACACTTTACTATCCATGAGGCTACAGGAGAGAATTTGAGATCGGAAGTGAAGCAACGCAACTGATGCCGAAAGGTCAATATAATGGGTACTTTTCTGAAATGAGGTAGCCACAATGCAGCCGACAAATGTGACCTTGGTGTTTTTACATAAGCAATGAACAAAGCGTTCATGTAAACACATACTGTGTGTTGCTAGGACATTTACAATCAAAATGGCTTTGGCTTGTTTAGAACTATTTCAGTGGGGAAGCAAAAATAGTACACATAGTACATATATTTATCTCTCTAAAATATTGCTCAATATTAACCGTTTAAAGGAAGCAGCAAATAATATAGAGATGCAACTCTGAAGGCTAGTTGTTTCAAAACAAGCAAGGGTTTTGTATTTCAGTTTTATCCACTATTCATTAATGCATGAGTAAACACAAACTGCACTTAATCTATACAGACCTGGGGGGTATTCCAGAAAGCAAGGTTAACATATACTTTGAACTTTCGGTTGATTAACTCAAACCTTGCATACTCGAGGTATGCTGGTTCCAAAAACGAATCCAGAAGTAAGTTCAGACAACTCAGAGTATGAACACAAGAGACATTCTCAACAGAGCAACGAATCAGGAAACAGAGGCCATTCTACTTCCTTCTTCTTCTTTTGTTAAATGACGATTTACATAACCTACTTAGTGGATATCGCCACAGTGGTTGTGCAATAGTTTTTTCAATCTCTTCGGAGCAGGTTACGTTCAGAGAGTGAGTTGCTATGGCTACTTACAAACTCTGAAAGTTACCTCCGTTTTGGAACCGAAAGTTGAGGTTATCCGCTTACTTACTCTTAAACATACCCAGGTATGTCACACAGCCTGCTTTCTGGAATACCCCCCAGAGATCTGTTGACAATCTGTTGCTCTGCCTACAAAAGGACAAATACTCAGTTCTACACCTGCATATATCTACACACAGTTATAAACAGGGAGAGGATTATATACATCTCATTTGCAGTCAAAGGATATTAAAATGCACAAGCAGCAGACATGTAACTGAAGTAGAAGGTGTAAGTAAACCTACATCCGCATTTGAAATGCAGAGACTCTGTTATCATGGCAATAAACCACACTGAGCTTCTTACTGAGCTACCATAATTGTGATAATGACATATTCAGGACATTGAACCCTAATTGATCATATTGATTTACGGGTATAATATAAACAGCATAAAATATGCCGTAAAATTGCCTAATAATTTACTGTGAAGGTTATTGATCAGGCACTTACCAACTACAGGTGAACTGACCCGTGACTTGTATCCATAAACATTCCTGCAAGCATAAAATCCTCCAAGAATGCATATGCTGTTTCTTTGTATATATAAAATCTACCGATTATCTGTAGGTTGTCTCTTTTTCTCCAGTGAAAAGCAGATTACAGCACAGAGCAAATGGCTTTGTTTTGTGTTGGGTTAGGATCCATTGTTATTTGCTTCTTGACGTTATCTCAAATGCTTTGCTCTGCCTGGACTTCACGACAAAAGCATCAAGCATTAGGGCTTTGTTAGGGGAACCTTTCATGTACCAGAGAAATCAATTCTAAGGCAGATGAAGAAGGGGGAAAAAAATTATTATTTGGAAGGCCAATCTGAGAAACCTGTCGAAAATCTATTACACATCAAAGAACATGACTTAGAATGGCATCTTTGTTTGATATCAAAAGACAACGATTTTCTATATTTCAAATTCCAGCTTCAATTAATAGAGAAGATGTCCCACTCGCAGCCACTTCAATTAATTACACAAAGGATGACACTTTAGGCTAAACTTGGAAATTCTTTAAAAACCTTACCTTTAGCAACTGACTATTCTGAAGGCCGTGTTTGTCATTATGGTAATTTACAAAATATGTTGTCATTTTGGACTAAAGACTGTGATATGCAAGATATAAAATAAAAAATAAACATTTTTCAGATTTTATTTATTTTCGTTCCAATAGGAGTCATTTGCGAGAGGGACATGTCCCCACCACTTGCCAGGGTCGATATTGTCGCCATCACTTTTTGACCAGCAGAGTATTAATTTAATTTGTTTGTTAACCCTTAAAGACCCAGAACATTTTTGGGACACCTGACTTGCCTCTACTTTTTTTCTTGTTCTTTTTTCTCTCACCCATTCTAGCAGTTAGCATCAAGTGTCATATATCACTTTAAACAACAGGAGAACATGAAGTTTCCATCTAGCCATCCGCCTTCCCATTTTACATTTATTTAGTCTGAGAATGGATTAAATTAATACAATTTTAAGAAAAATGGCAGCAAAAATGTGGTGTTTTTACTGTGAACTCAAACAGAACTTCATCAAGTTTGGATTTTTTTCCTTTAGAAAGTTAGACTTGGTTGTTTTAGACTTCCAGATTAAATTTTGTCTACATACAATCAATACAATAACAATCCCTCATTAAGTTATAGCCATTTATTATAATATTATTCTAGGCCTTTTTGAGTGAAAACAGGTGTATGTTATTTACTGACAATGAAGGTGTGTCCAAAAAAGTTCAGGGTAAATAGAAAGATTGTTATATAATAACAGAACACTGAAACGGTGTAAAACACAAACTACAAACAAATAGAGAAATGTACTGACTTTTGTGTGATGTGCTATGTGAGAAAAAGCTCTGCATGCATTTATTTCGGTTTATTTTCATGCACGCAAATAAATACACACCCACTTTCACGTTGTGTCAGAGAAACATGTGATTGGTGGTTCAAAAGACCAAACACTATGTTTATTGGTTGAGTTGATGACAGTTTCAACTAATCTGGGCACGCGGGGTGGGACTAATGATCAACAATCTTTTCTGTTTGGCTAGGCATGAACGCATGAACAACCCACATGCGTTTCCTTGACAAATCAATGCTGCAGATTTTGATGACGCATCCACGCTCACCACGGAGCCTCTGAATAATCAATCACAAAAATGAAGAAATTTGATACTTCTGAAAAGCTGAGATTCTCCTTTTTACGGTGCATTTTACAGCATACAGATTGGATTAGCAGTTTAAAAGTTATTAAACATTTTAGAACTATAGTTATTTTTAGACGCGGGCAGCTGTCTCAGTCTTTAAGGGTTAAAGAAGAGGCAATCTGGCACTGGAATGTGTTGTTTTTGAAATTATGCTGAGTGTTTGTTGCCGTTGTTATAAGTGGCGGAAGGCATCAGTGTTCTCTTGTGGCTTGTGCACAGTCTTCACACAGATGAGCGCTTCAATCTTGCTTAACCCTTAAACGCATACCCCGGGTCTTTAGTGACCTGGGATGCCAGTCACTACCATCCTCCTCATTCATTTTTTAAATTTAGACATCAACCTTCTTAGTATTCCTCAATCAATTCATTATAAACAACATATCGAGAAAAAATGATTAAAGAATGCCAGTCTTCCCATTAATTTTTTAGTCAAAATTGTATAGGGTCGCAAACGAAGAAGCTGTAGAAATCTAAGTATTGATTTTGAAGATGTTAAAAATTATAGTTTTGAGAATATGTTTGAGATCGCAAATATGAGTCAGATGCTGAATGTACCGGGAAATGAGCTCTGACGAGGACAATGATGATGGTTTAAAAAATCAGCTCAAACTGAACTCTTCCACACATCAAAAGGTAACGAAATATGCTTTATTTTATTCTTCTGTAATTGTTATTATAATATCAGGAGAGTTTATGTTATCGCGATAGGTAGAGATCCATCCGTGTTAGATAGAGATACGGGTCGCTAAAGACCCAAATATGTAATATAATTGGCGAAACATTCATGCGTTTAAGGGTTACACATGAGTTATATAACCCCGCAACACACACACACACACCTGTCCCACCCACTTTTAAAAAACAAATTTACGTAACTGAATAGCGCCATATAAATTACTTAAAAAAATGTACATGAATTAAACTAAAAGAAAGATAAATACAGAAGTCTTCTAAAGTTTTATAGAAGAATACAAATGAAAGCTTTTTCCTAGAAAAGAAGTGATAGATCATTGCCTCATCAAAAACTGTTTCCAATGGGATTCTGCACCAGACATATTTTTAATGTCAACCAAAACCTAAAAAGTAACACTGAAACCTGCTAAGTAAAAGGGGACATTTCAAAAAGCAATAAAACACATCTTAACAAGTGACCTGTCAGAAGTAGCTTCTGTTTTTGTCCTTGATTTGTCTTACAGAACTGCCTACAGGAGATTCTCTAAAAAGCAATCCGATCTGAATGTCTCTTTTATTTAGCTGTTTTGTTTAGAAAATGGCATTCTCTTTGTGCCCGGTCTCTGCTCGGCAGGAGAAGCGCTAGATCTCTTTGTTGTTTGTCATTGTTGCTTGGGTGATTTTGCTTGTTTGTTTATCTTTTGTTTTTATTTTTATTTCTCAAAAACATAACAGAATTGTGAACATCAAATGGAGGCTTTTCAAGGCGCATAAAATAATCTTAAACCGGACATTAGTCGTGGAAGAGAAGCAGAGGCGGATTGCCTTACCACAGAGATCAAAAAGATACATCAAAGAGCCCAAGAAAAACACACCCAAAAAACAGAACATCTGAAGCCCCAAAAATCAGATAGCACCGCAACAAATGCAGCACAAAGCAACCTGCATGCCCACCATACCTGGGACGAGAAGGGGGCCCATAACAACAAAGTTTCTTTTAAGCCAGCTGTTTGATGAACACCAAAGGACAATGGATCTTTTGACAGTCTATTCGAACTATAACAAAAGTCAACCAAAAGAAACACGAGAAAAGAAATAGAAGCATATCTCTAATACAGTGGTTAATTACCTTCTCCTACAGATACTTCAGCATAATCATGTCTTGCTCTCTTTGCTATTGCCATGGTTACTGTCAGCCAAAGCTAGAATGTGAGAGACCCAAACTCCAGCAACATTACAGTGGAGGAACACAGACTCTGACAGAGAGAAAAATTATTTTAGTTTGCTGGATCCACAGGTTGGTAACACTGAGATACTCCTCTATAACAAAAATATTCGGCTCACAGGTTTGCTATGATTACCGACTATTCCAAAGAACAATGATAAATTCATCAAAGTAAATTCATTGATTAATTCAGAAACAATACTTGAGTGAGAGAGTCACTGAATCATGATGAGTCAAGATGACTGAGTCATTGAATCATTAACCTAACCAATTAGTTCAATAACACTAGGGCTAGGGCTGAAATCGCATACTTTCCTACTGTATAGTATAGGTGAAAAACAGTACGAAGTATAAGTACTAGGGGTGTAACGGTACACAAAACTGACGGTTCGGTATGGATTCGGTACAGCAGTTTTACAAAAATGCTTTTTATTAATTTTTATTCAACAGTGGTTTAATGAAAAAAATTGTGTCTGTCCTTAAATTAATTAAATTATAACTAAAAGTTTCTTAAAGATAATGCTGTAAACTATATAGGGAGCCCTTACTTACATATAGCTATTAAAGATTAACAACAGAGCCCAAACTATTACCCTAAATTCAGTTGCTATTTATTTTTAGATATAATAATCAACACTCATAAGCTTCACATAAGGCAGTTTTTGCATTAACTTCTAAATCTAATTATTTGTATTTGTTGTTGAAATATAATCATTTAGTGGCTGTAATTTTCATGACAGGTTTATTTAAACATACATTAAATAAACAAGACATCACTAACAGGCTAAGTAGTATATAATGAATATATATAGGCTAATATAATGAATATAACGGCTAATATAGTGCATGTATTCAGTGAAAGAGTTGATTTCTCTAGTGAGCTAACAGCTGTGGACACTGAATGACTTCTGAGTAAACGTGATTCTGCATGACATTGTTTACAAGCTGTTTTATTGTCTTTCCGCGGTTGAAACACATATGGAGCGATTACACGACATATGATACATTTCAGTAAGTTGTAATGTATCCTCAACATACCTTAAGATGTATTAATTTATGTTTATTCTTTAGGAAGAGATGATCGCATTGACTCTTGCCGCTTTAAGTTGAACTGATACGCGTCTATCAGTCACGTCACGCATAGTAAACACAGATGGAGCGATTACACGACATATGATACATTTCAGTAAGTTGTAATGTATCCTTAACATACTTTAAGATGTATTAATTTATGTTTATTATTTAGGAAGAGATGATCGCATTGACTCGAGCGCCGCCGCTTTAAGTTGAACTGATACGCGTCTATCAGTCACGTCACATTAAAGAGTGTTAAAACGGCATTTATCGTGTTCCGCGCTTACAACAAGCTGACTGTTAACTGTTAAAGATTACATTACATTCATAACCGTTCGGTACACGCGTGCACCGCACCGAAAGCCCTGTACCGAAATGGTTCAATACGAATGCGTGTACTGTTACACCCCTAATAAGTACTGTGCAAAAGTCTTTGGCATGTTAGTATTTTTTAAGCCAGTTATTTTTATTTGATGTTATCTGATCTTACCATCATCGAGTCTGTCTTTTGTCTTTGATTACATGAAGAAAAAAATGAGACAAACTAAATCCAGAAGAACTGTGGCAACGCCTCCAAGACGTTTGAAGAAACCTACCTGCAAAGCTACAGTACTGTGAAAAGTTTAAGGCACTTGTGTAAAAATGCTGTAAAGTGAGAATGCTTTCAAAAATAATGTCATAATTTTATTTATAAATTTACTTCTATTAACTAAATCAAATCAATATTTGGTGTAACCACCCTTTGCTTTTTAAAACAGCTTTCATCTTACATTGCATAGCCTGACGTCGTCATACTCAATTCTAGTCAGAATTTGAGTCTGATACTGCTCCGTTGGGCTGTGATTATGGGGTGTGTTTAAACCGAACCAGGAAAGACCTCAATTGGATAGACCTACAACCAATCAGAGCAACGGAGCGACGCATAACGTTAGTTGTCAAATGTCAACAGAACTCAACTGCACTGTGTTGCCAAGTCCGCGGGTTGAAGCGACCCCAATTATGTGACATACAGACCCAGGAATGCGAAATTTAGCAGGCAGTCCAGACAAAATAACACATATTTTACCCCCCAAATGCCATTTTTCCCGGAGACCGCCCCCCCCCGGAAAGCTTGTTTTAAGCTAGTTCTGAGTAGCAGTTGGGCGAGTTTTGCTGTTGGCAACCCTGTCTGCACGCACGCTAGAAGAAGAAGATGAGTGTAAACGATCTTTGCCGGTGTTGTAAAAAAAGAATTTAAGGATACACAGAGTACTTACCAACACGATCATCATTTCTGAGAGAAATAGTAAAGGTGAATGCATATACGAACAAGTTCTCCGTTTAGGATTAGAACAAATTCAACACAAGCGCCTTTGATGACGTGGATGATTACGTTACTGTTTATCATCTGTCCATCATCGTCTACAGCCCTGTCCAAACAGTTTCTGTCCGGGCATAATTACTTCTCTATGGATCAAGTCCAGACCGAACTGCCCGTGCAAAAAATGTTGCGGGCGGGGCTAAGTTCGTCTGGCATCCCGGCTAACACTTGCACGTAGTTTCTGGATTTCAGATGGACTTGATGATGGTGAGATCAGATCTCTGTGTGGAGCATACCAAAGGTTATGACTACTTGTGCATACAAAAATCTCACTGGATTATTACAATTGATGGTAAAATGAAAACATGTTTTTGGTAAAAATACTAATGTGCCTTTTGCACAGTACTGTATTTCCGAATTCACACAACACATACTTCCAGCGACAAGTGCGTATATAATGGACACTTTACTTTCCCATGACACTTTAATTCCCATGATGATAATAAAATATTTGACTCACAGGTTTTCCATGACTATTCCAAAGAACATTGATTAAAAAGAAAATCTAAGTAAATGATAAATATAGTGCCTAACCAAAATATTAAAGATATATCAAGTATATCAAACTCCAATTGCTCAATAAACAGAATTTTTAATCTAAACAGCTCTTGAGTGGAATCATGATAGATGGTATAGGATAAATCCACGCATACAGTATTTCCCAAATTTGATTGTCATCCCACAACCATTTGCACTTGTCGTAATGGCAGCACGGTTTTAACAAGGAAATGTTGAGATGAGAGTTATTGTAATGAAGAGTCATGGCAGAGTTAGGGAAATGTAAACACCTCACAGCTCTCTGAGGAACCATGTGTGAATTTACAGCAGATGAATGCAGTAACAGTCCATGTGTAATGACTGTGTGTAATAGTGAGTGAATTTGGCACGCTGAGCATGCTAGTGGCCTCGATGAGATAATTGCATCGGTGCATTAACTCCTCTTGTATGATTGTAGGACTAAATCTCAGGCTTTCACTTAATTCTTTTCCACTTGCTTCTTGAAAATAAAGACCTACAAGATGCAGTGCTGATGTGCTGGCAGTGTTGTGTTCACATCTTCAGTGGCCATTAAGGTGCCGCATGAGCCATGAAGCCGTGAGCACGGAATGACAGTGCCATGTTCAGTTTTGGTTGGATCAGTCTTGATGGATGATGCTATATATATATATATATATATATATATATATATATATGGCTGTCGAATGATTAATCGTGATTAATCGCATCCAAAATAATGTATAATATATTTTTTTGAAATCTTAAAAATATACATGCACATGTGTATTTGTCTATCTATGCATAATAATTATACACAGTACACACACATGTATTATGTAAACACAAACTTTTATTTTGGATGCGATTAATTGTGATTAATCATTTGACAGCACATATATATATAATTTTACTTTTTATTTAGCTTGAAAATGAATGTGCATTATAGACTTAAAATAAGTTAAAATGTACTTTATTAGCAGATAATTGTGTAGAATACAAAGTATTTATCTATTTACTTATTTTATTAATTGTGACATTTATTGTGTTTGCATGACATTTGTTATTTATTTACTTACTTATGTATTAATTAAAATTACAGTTGGTATAAGTTTGATTGATGTTAATGATAAATGATAAACAAATACAGAAATCGAATGACTTTATTAGGTCAAACTAAGCATTGAGAATTATGGCTATTAAATATAATGTTAAATGGCTTCAATTGACAAAGAAGAAAATATTACAGAAATAATAATAAAAGCTCTGTGACTTGACTGACTGATCTGTTGAATATTTAAAAAACAATACTGCGTATGAATGGTCTATTAAGCTTAGAATAAACCTAAAGAAGAGCCGAGTGAATTTGCTGTCTGAATGTTAAGGTTAATTGCATTGGCACCCTGCGTTTTTATACATATCTTTATTATTCCCTTAGTTAATTATTTGAAATAGAAATGACTGAAGACCAGTGATAATAGTGTATGCTCTCCAGAGGGGTCAAGGCAGATGTAGAGTCGAAAAAGCAGCGAGAGAGAGAGCAAGAGAGATGAGGAGGGGTCACAGAGTATTAAAGCTGAGAAGTGAGAGGTTGAGAGACAGACAGTTACTGAGAGTTTTAGGAAAGAGAATGAGAAATATAACTGAGTTGAAGTTTCAAATGAAGGACAGTTTGGACTCTGGTATCCAGTCACTCTTTAATGCTGCTGTTATTTTTTTATGGCAGGCATACGGCCCATCTCACCGTGCCACTCGCTTCATTTGGCTCATGATGTGGCCCATCAGCCTAGAACCTAGAGTGGACATTTCTCTCTCTCTCTCTCTCTCCCCTCTCACTTCCCAGCTTTTTCCGTGACCCGAAGCTGCTATTATCTTATCACTGCCCAGCTGTAGCCTCACAGTGCGAGATCATTGCAACAGAGCTGTCCCTCTCCGATCCTCTTCACGGTAAAAAAACTTTGTAACATGGCTCAAGAGATTTATGACTTTTCCCAAAATACACAACTAAAGGAGTAGGGACACACCAAACCGACTTCATTTCTCGTTGTTAACTGCTTATTAACATGCATATTAATACTGTCTGAATGGGAGAAACCATTTGGGGTTTTTTTCCCCCAGTATTCCTGTAAAACAAGATTTATCTTTGTTAAATCATTTGTTGTATTGTTATAGTGTAACTTGATCATGGATAGAGTTTTTATATGTTTAAGGGGATAAGTAGTGCATATGGGAGGAGGTAAAACTTACCTGTAGAATGGTACACTCCAGGGTGTGGCCTAGGCTATAAATGGCTGCTGGAGTTAGTACATGGTGGGTAGACTGAAGTCGAGTCTATAGAGGGTCAGGTTGGTTGTGTGAAGTGGAAGCAAAGTAATAGAAGATTCTGTTTAAGGACAGCTTGCTGTTGCTAACAAAAAAACTTAACGTGATTATATATATATTTTTTTTCCAACATTTATTTTATTTTTATTTAATTATTTTTGTGCATAGTTCTTTGTTTTGACTTTGCTGTGGGATTTTCACTGTGTGCCCAATAAATTCACCTCAACTCGGATTCTTGTTACCTTGGTCTTTTTATGCCTCAGATCGCGAGTGCAATCGCTAACAGTCACACTTTCATAAGTGGCTGTTTTGTTAAAGGAATAGTTCGCCCAAAAATGAAATTTCAAGTGCACGTTTTGTGTGGGACTTAATCACTTTTTTATGGACTCAAAACAAAGTCTTGTTTTCTGGACATTATAATGTGAATCAATCTAACTAAATTGGTAAACTTGCTAAACTAGCTGTTGTTTCTCACAATGGTAATTGGGGTGTATTGTTGAGAGGGGTCAGTCTGCACAAACGTCCAATCACGTCCACAACAGAAATTTGCACAAAATACAGGACGGATTGTGTGTCTTTAACTCAAGTTGGATTTCAAATCCTGGATGCTTTAACTTTATGCAAAGATAGCTTTCTCAAACAAACCACACTTCCAAAACAATGCTCGCAATTAGCAGAGCTTTTCTGATATTGCAATTGTAATTATAATGTGTAATAGATTAAAGCCAGTGATTTATGGTGTAAATTAAACCGCAATTAAAGCTGAGTTCATTTTCTTCTTTGTAATACGAGAGGAAGCATGTTACATCGAAATTAATACAATAGATTTGGATCGCTTTAACGTACGAACCATGCATCGATAGCCATTCAGTCACCAGTCACATTTTGAACAAGCCGGCCAGTTAATTGCCAGCGCTGCGTTTTTCTTCCTTTGCAATGTTAACCTTTTCTTAACATCACCTGTTCAGATGACACATTGAAGTGCCTCCTTTCTTTCCTGCTACACACTCAAGGCTATCTGAGGGAAATGTTCAACACAACTCTTTTATTCCTCTCGTCCTTCAGCTATAATATATATTAATCATTTGATACTGCTGTTACTGAGAGTTGCGTTGTAATCGGACTGCCCTTTCCCACTGGCAGAGTTAATTAAGTGTAAAATGGATGGAGGTGGGAGGGACGGGAGGGGTGGGGGGGGTGTGGCGATAGGAACGAAAGCTTGGCAAGGACCCCGATACTTGTCAGAGTCTACAAGTGAAAGGATCAGGACACCGATGGGGCCTTCATCTGCCAGTCAAACTCGGACCAGCACAGCAAACCTAAGAGAAGATGGATTACGGCCATTTGTGATGCTATTAGTGCTATTGAATGGGTCTGTTGCTCACCGCAGCTTTTAAAGGCTGGTCCAGGATCAGCATGCGTGCTGAGTGCTGACATTGTAGACCAAAGCAAACTGTCCGTTTTCTTGCTTTACGACTAACAATGACTCGGCCTCCATAGTTGAGTGGTTTTTAATGAAAAATCGGTGCATGTCTTGTAATGTGCAAATAAAATGGCCCAAAAAAATAAATAAATCACTTAATATGTGAGTTTACAAGTTAGGGTTAGGGAAAAATGTGACCATGGACCACAAAACCAGTCATAAATTGAACGGGTATATTTGTGCAATAGCCAACAATACATTGTATGGGTCTAAATTATCGAAGTAAAGATCATGTTCAACAAATATATATTATATAATTTCCTACCGTAAATATATCAGAAATGTATTATTATTAGTAATATGCATTGCTGAGGACTTATTTTTTTTCACCCTCAGATTCCAGATTTCCAAATAGTTTGAATCTCATACAACTATTTTTTTCAACATTAATTGAAAGCTTATTTATTCCGTTTTCAGATTATGTATAAATCTCAATTTCAAAAAATATACCCTTATGAATGGTTTTGTGGTCCAGGGTCACACATTACATTTACATTTATGTATTTGGCAGACGCTTTTATCCAAATTGACTTACAGTGCCCTTGTTACAGGGACAATCCCCCTGGAGCAACATGGAGTAAAGTGCCTTGCTCAAGGACACACTGGTGGTGACCGCTGGGATCGAACCAGCAACCTTCTGCGTATCAGTTCCATGGTTTAACCCACTGGACCACCATCTCACTTATTTATTTATTTTATTATTTAAAGCTTATTTATTCCGCTTTCAGATTATGTATAAATCTCAATTTCAAAAAATATACCCTTATGAATGGTTTTGTGGTCCAGGGTCACACATGAGGGAAAAAATGTATCAGCTTTATAGAGATTTCATTTTACCCTGACTGTGCAGAACACAAAATAAGTTATTTTCCAAACAAACCAAATGTTTCTGATCCTGCAACAAATCAATGGGGCCCAAAACAACATGATTTTCACTGTATGACAAAAAAACAGAGAATCTTCTTTAAAGAAATGGATGACCTACTCCTTTATAACCAATGAAGTCAAGCTTTGCACGCTTAATGTATTTCCTGCTTGTGTTTTAAATCTGTCATCCAAATTTGTGGTCCAACCCAAGCATTTTTTTCGGGTCCCTCTGAAGGAACTTTCACAGAGGTGGTAAAGGATTGGAAGTAAATTGAAATGACACTCCAAAAGATTGAGAAAGGCATTTCATCAGCGTCTGAATTCATAGGACACATACGCCTCCAGATACGAGGCAAACCAGAGATGCCAGTTTAATTAAAACTATCGCTGAACAACCCTGTTAAGGAAAAAGGACTGTTTGCCTCGTCACCACTGTTTTTAATGACTCCTCTATTTCTAAATCTATTCTTGTCCTTTTGTCTAATGAAAAGGGCCACTGGTGATACTTCACAGAGTTCATGTAACATGTTTACATGTTATCATAATCCATTAGGAAAGTAATAACAAGAAGAATGTGCAATTACAAACAACCCCACAAAGCAATTACATATCAAGTACATGTTGTTCATTATAAGCACCCTGCTTAATTAATTAGAGAGAATTACATGAACACGAATGCAAGTGTGACGCTGTTATACGAAGCCCTTGATAGATTCACAAATGCTGATTCAATAGATGCAATGTTCCAACATATAATTAATGCTGCCTCAGAATAAAAAAAGTAGCTCCCTCCTGCGTTTCAAATACAAAAAGGCTTGGTAATAAAATAAAAAAGCCAGAATGTGTGATTCTTCACTCAATAATATAAAAGCTCTAATATTAATAATAAATACTCTTTTCTAAGCTAACCTACTAAGTTTACTGAACCAGGGAGAGACAAACCAGAAATCAGTTGTTCATTTTCTTATCTGATTTTAATGATCTAGTGTTAGCTGTACTCTGCATATTTGGTTTCCCTATTATACTATAGTGGTTCCCTACAGTGGTTATAGATTGTAGTTTTACTGTATAGTCTTGGTATGTATTATATGGTGTTTTCGTGATTTACCTATAGCCTAAAGGCACAGAACATTGAATCATTATCTAAATATAATAACTTTTATGCAAGGCTTATGTATAAGGGTGAAAATTGCTCATTTAATGAATAAAAACATTTACACCTGGTTTAAACTTCGATCCTTTGAAATCACAAAGCCCAATACAATACAGAAATCAAGTGAATTACAGGGAGAGAAGCAAATCTCTTGGCAACAGATGCCAATCAGATCTAAACACACTTGCCAGATCTATTCAGCATGTGTTTGCGATCTCTTTTCCTCTCCTTTATGGAGTTCCAGAGAGAGAGAGAGAGAGAGAGAGAGAGAGAGAGAGAGAGAGAGAGAGAGAGAGAGAGAGAGAGAGAGAGAGAGAGAGAGAGAGCGCTACACTAACTATCACCGTTCACTGTAAACAAAAACAACAACGTTTTAATTGAAAATTAATGTTCAATTTCTACAGTTTAACCCGTTAATTGGTTAACTGTACATCTTTTCATATATGGTAAAATGACATACACTCTCAAGCCAGTACATGTAACTTTACTGTAAATGTTTTTATAAGTAAAACTTATACATTATCTTATACTCCAGAAAAATACATCATTTTACAAGGCAATATGCATTCACAAACAGTATGCAATTAATAAAATTGTGTTTTTATAAGTAAACAGGTTGACTTATCTTTTCAAGGGGAAACCCCTGGTAAACCATCACATTAAGTTTGTTCATATGTTCAGTGAAGTGTTTTATGTTGTTTAGATAATGCTTCTTGCTTTCTTTCAGATTGTGTTTTATGTCCTGTCCTTAAGTTATTATTGGCCACAGTTGCTAGAGAGAGACCAACTTTAAGTCATCACGTGGCCTTCCACTGTGCCAGATGCGTTCCGAACATAGCTCGAATAGGTGTTTAGTACATTAATACTGTACAATTTAATGACAGTTAGGACTGTTTTACAGTAAGGAAATGTAAAATATACAATCAGCAAAATATCCACGTCATGTGTGCAACATCATCGCCGTATTTCTCATGCTAAAGTTCTGGCAACCACATGTGCTACCCTAAATGTAACATTATACAGTGCAGCGCCGTCAAACCCGGCTACACAAATCTCCCATACAGCTGTTCTCCAGTCTGATCTGTGGAGCTGTCCAGTGCCAGAGGTGCTGAAACACACAATCCCTCAGCGGGACTTTTTTTTTTTTGTGTGTGAAAAACGCATGGACATAATTGATTTGAGCAATATGATACGAATACTCGCGAGTTAAAAAGTTGTTTGAAAAAAAAAAAAATACCACTGCATATGGATAAATAGATGCACGCGAAGGAGTGGGAAGTCGATCGGGAGGGGTTAAACGGGGGAAAGACTCGTTTTTGCAGAAACCCATAGTGCATACGATTTGTTAGCGACATATGCGAACTATTTGTGAATTGGCATATGGACATTATGCTTTAGAAGCAGCCCCAGACATCGGCAGCTATGCCTTTAATGGCCGCAACTTGAACGAGGGTTATTGAAATGCACCCCACGCACAAAATCCAGCACCTCACCACCACCGCACTGAGCCCCAAACACACACACACACGCTGCAAACTGCAACACGTCACATCAGCAACTCACCTTCAGCGCCTCGATGTCCAGCGATGCCGATCGCTCCATATAGAAAGATAAAGTCTAACACAAAAGTTGTATATCTAGCCTTGTAGTTTCCGAGTGAAAGCCAGCCCAGTTCTCCGAGCCGCGGCGGATTCCCTCAGTCTCATTCCCGCTGATCACGACTCCAGCGACAGCCTCAACTATTCGGTAGCCTCTATGAAATATAACTAGTCACTCAGAGTGTCCCAACAGCAGTAACGTGACATAAACAGACTTGCGTGTCGCTCTCCGTTTTCCTTTCCGAATGCAAAAGTGTTCCCGTCAGTAAGAGACCGTGTTGTCATTGAGAGCGTTGAGCGCGAAACTGGCACGTTTGCAGCAACCCTGGTTGACCAGTCTATCAAATCAACCTTTTGCGGTATATTTGAAGAAATGGGTTCGAATCCGAGCAGGCGGATGAGAGGAGGTTGTCAGCTCCCTGGATTGATCCGACTGATTGATTGATTGATTGATTGGCTGACTGAATGAACGTTTGATTAGACAGGGCGCACTCCGCAGCTGCCCTACTTGGTGATCTCCAGAAACCTCCCGTATCCAAACGCGGTCCTCCAGCCGAGTGCCGGTGCTCTGAGTACGGACTCTGTGTCAGGGAGAGGGAGTCTGAGGAGGGAGGGAGGGATGGAAGAAAAAAAAGGGGGGAAGATCTTCCTCGAGTGGATTGTGGGTGAATTTTTTTTCTGTCTTTGGAGGCGCTATCCAGACTAGCCAGGTGACTTGCACAGTCCCTTTAGTCTTCTGCGTTGAGAAACGAGCCTGTTCTTTTCATCACTCAAAAAATAAACTGTCCCGCTAGTTATTCTCCTGGGTCCTAGAGCCGAGAGAGAGAGAGAGAGAGAGAGAGAGAGAGAGAGAGAGAGACTTGCCCTCGTGCTGAGCTGATCCGCAATGCTATTTAAGTTTTAATTCGCATGCGTGTGGGTTGCATCTCAAGTGCATATTGTTGACTTGTCCTCTTATACAATTTCCAAAGTGAAAATTTTAATGCAATATTCACTCTGAAAGTGTTAGCAATTAAAGAATGTAAGAATGCTGCTATAAAACCTCGGCGTTGGTTAGCTGTAAAAAAAAAAAAAGTGTTTTTTATTTTATTTTTTACATGTACTTAGCTTGTACGTGAGCTAATAAAAATGATGAAAGAATACCATCTAAGAACATACTGTTCTTGGGATATACAGCAAAGCATACAAATCAGTCCAGTACACAAGATGCCAATGTTTCTTTATAGAAACTGCAAAGAATATGCATCATTTTAATCTTTCATCCACCTTTACATCACATCCAATCATATACATGCATGCAAGCATACTGTATATTAGTCATTTAACCTTTGGGCAATTTTATGTTAAAAGGACATTATTTTCTCTAACAATCAAATGTGAAAAACTATAAATAGGTGTGTGCCCTCTTTTAATGTTTCTGACCCTAGTGCCCTAGATTATGGCAAAGAAACAAAAAACACAATATATGATAAATATAATAATACATATTAAAGACGTTATGATGTTACTACAACATCTACAGTGTACATATGTTCTTCAAAATGATTTAATTTAATTTAACATTTAATCTTGTACTATACACAAGAGATACATGACAAAACAAACAAACAAACAAAAAAATAAACAAGAAAACATCCTACTAAACCTTGTCGTTGGTTAGCTGTATTTTTTTATTTTTTATTTTTTGGGGAGTAATGCCATATAATTGTATGGATAATTTTATATTTATTATTTTAATATGCTAAAATATTGTTGGTAAAGATGCAGGGATAAAAAAACATCCTACCAAACCTTGTTGTTGGTTAGCTGCAATTTCTTTTTTGAGTAATGTATGAATTTTATATTTAAATGCATAATTTTTATACGCTAAAATATTGTTGGTAAATATGTTTTTGGCACTGTTAAAATAAAGGTTTCAAAAGGGGGTTTTCGCATTGAATCATTTTGGGTTTTAATAATAGAACCTGAAAGTGATCAGTTAAAGGTGCCATGTGTAGTACCCTATTTCTGAGGATCTATTGACAGCAATGCAATATAATATACATAACTATGTTTTCAGTGTTGTATAAAGAACTTACATAATGAACTGCTATGTTTTTATTACCTTAGAAGGAGCCATTTTTATCTACATACACCGCGGGTCCCCTTACAGTGAAATCGCCATTTTGTGTCATGTTTCTACAGTAGCCCTAAACGGACAAACTTCTCTACAGAGCACTAGTAGCTCTCTGCTCTCTCCGATGGCGACATTTTTGTCCTCTGTCGGCCACCGTAGCTTCTCTATGTGCTTCGAAAGGGAGGGGTGAGCGGTGGGTGATTGCAATTCACAACCTCACCACTAGATGCCGCTAAAATTCACACACTGAACCTTTAATAAAATATTTTTTTTTTCTTAGTGTGAAGAACATTTGAATAATCTAAAGTACCTTACCTTTTGTGCAATGGAAAAGTGCATGGATGTTGAAGGTTCTTCATGGAAACATTGTGTAGCCTATGTTTTGATACGTTCATTGTGGATTTTCAGTAACAGATTTTAATAGATCAAGTATACCAGGTTGGTAAATTTACATTATCTTTTTTAATGATAGGCCTATGCCGTTAGAAAATGTAAAATACAAAGACATCATGTCCAGTTCAAGCTGCCATTTTTATTGTACATTTGATAAACTGCAAATGCACAGTTATTTCACATATGGTGTGAAAGAAAATTACACAAAAAAAATGCTTTAAAAATAACCTACACAGCAGTATTACAGCTGAAATCATTGTTCCAAATGCAGGGCTTGCATTGAGGATCTTTTTTTTTTCATTGTGCCACTCTGCAATTAATCATTCCTTGGCATGGATTTTACATGCACACCTGACCTCAGCTGGGTATATTGTGCCAGCCCCAGCTCCGGTGACGTCAACTCCCAGACTAGGACCCAAATTAACAGCCCACCGTAAAGTGAGCTGAAGTGAGACAGTGAGACAGATTTCAAGTGGAACAGCTCAACAGCAATCATGTGTGTTCCAGCATCCGTGCGTGTCTGTGTGCGAGAGATATTCACATGCAGTCTAGGAAGGCTGAAAGAGACGCACAAAGAGAATATGTAGGTTTAAATACTGTGTCCTAGATAAATGGAAATCATACATCATCCTCTGTCTTGCCAATTTCGGCCTGTTATTCCTGGATGAGGTTCAACTAAATATGTCTCGTTCAGCTGTGGCTGTCTGTCTCGCACGTCTGCGTGTCTGTGTGTGAGAGAGATTATTAAGGTAAAGATATTCATACCGAATCTTTTATAAACACATGCAGTGCATTTATAACAGACATCCTATTAAATGTGAGTCGGACATCAGATCATCTTTCTCGAAACAAGACCACTTGAGGGCTAAAAGAGAATCTCAAACATTTGATTCCAGTGATTTGATTCCTTAGTCTGGCATTTGCTACATGCATCATGGTGAATGACATTGGTGTTTACCCTGTCTGACCTTATATTCAATTGTGCATAGAGATGCATGCTGGCCAAACGAAAGACATCATTTGCTATGAGTGAGTCAGATTCTTAAAGGGAAATGGAACGGACAAAACTTGCACTCAGCTTGTACGAGAGCTTGTACGTGAGCTAATAAAAATGACGAAAGAATATGGGTAATTTATACCATCTAAGAACATACTGTTCTTGGGATATACAAATTATTCCAGTACAGAAGAGGCTGTTTCTTTACTGCAATGACTGCAATGAAATATGTATCTTTTTAATCTTTCATGCATATATATTCCATCTTTCGTTCGCAATCATACATAAATGCAAGCATCAGAGCATCCAAGCTTACTGAATATTAGTCATAGCATTTAACCTTAGGGCAATTTGTGTCAAAAGGACATTATTTTCTTTAACAATCAAATTTGAAAAACTATAAATAGCTATGCTCCCCTTTTTAATGGTTTCTGACACTAGTGCCCTCTCAGCTGTAGAGTAAAACAACTTAAAGATGTAAAATGGCAAAGAAACAATAAACACAATGTGATAAATAATACAGTATACACTGAAGACATTATGATGTTACTGCAACATCTACAATGTAATTGGATGGTCTTCACAGTGACTTCAGGAGACATTTAATTGAACATGTAATCTTGTACTATAGCCTAAATATGCAGTAGAGAAATGACACACACACAAAAAAATGACTTTTAAAAATAAAAATCTATAGGCTTTTTTTTTTAGTGAATAACAAATTTTCCTTTAATTTAAACAATGAATAATAATAATAATAATACATTTATTATTATTATTAAAGGATAATAATGGTCGTATTATTTAATGTTATTTAATGTATGCATTGTAATATTATACATAGCTCTTTATTTAAATATATATATATATATTTCAAATGCTATGATTTCTTGTTTTTGCCATGTCATGCATTCCCCATATTCAATATCATTCCATATTAGAAAATACTTTTTGGGTTTGCCCCCCATTGGCAGAAACTGGAGATACAGCAAGGCTATATATAAACGTGTGCATCTTTCTCTCTGATCGCTAAGACTGTGTCAACACAACAATATAGGCCTATTTTCTGAAAGCATATATATAAAAAAATCCTTCTGAATAACGAATAAAGTTACTCCTGGAGCATTTTGGAGGATTTGACATGGTATTCCCACTGTTACTTCATGCATTTAAAATCCAGATAATAAAAAACTACAAGTCCCACAAAGCAATTGCCTGGCCTCTGGTTGGAGGCGATTGTAGCCAATCAAAGCGCTCCGCAGAACTGATGCGATAAGAGCATCTTCCATCATGGCGGTGGTATTCAAGGGATTCCCATTCAACCTGCCGTTTGCATCCGTATTGTTGATTCTGCTGCTATGTCTTCAGTCTGGAGGAGGTCAGAAGAAAAAAGAGGTACTGATGCATTCATGAATCTACCTTTCACAGCACCAGTGATGTTGATTTCTGGCTAAGTCCTACAGTGTCCGTGTCTAACTCTGACATCTATATTATACCATGTTGATATATAAAGAGAAGAGATAAAGCCTAGAGACGGCTATATCATGGGAAGAGCAGGAAGATGCTCTAATATTAACATCTTTGTTTTGTTTTGTTGCATGGCTTTTCTAGCAGAAACGCCTCTTGCGTTTTATCCTCGCGGGTGTCCGTTCCATTGTGATTGTGAACGTAGCCGAGTGCGCGTGTCCGTGTGACGCTGTACGCGTGTCCTTATAACGACGAATAATAAACGTTAAACACACGCCAAACACGTATAATGATTGATATTTGAAAAAGTGTCGCTATTTATTTCACATACACGTGATACAAGTCACATGGCTCCTCTAATATTCCAATTCAGTTGTGTAGATTATCCAATAATTGTATTACCATATAATCTGAATTAGCACCCAAGTTATTTTATAACATTTAATTATTTATTAAATTAATTGGTAACACTTTACAATAAGGTTTCATTAGTTAACATTAATTAATGCATTAACAGCATTATACAGTATATATTAAATTAGTCTTTATATATTAATACAAAAATGTATTAATAGAAAATCCAGCCATTCATTGTTTGTTCATGTTAGTTCACAGTGTATTAAATAATGTTAACAAATACAACTTTTGATTTTAATAATGTATTAGTAAATGTTGGACTTAACATTAGATTTTAGACAATTTAGATGAATAAATGCTTCATTCTAAATTTGTGTTAATGAAACCTTATTGTAAAGCGTTACCAATTAACTAACTGGTGACCTATTCAGTAGCATGGCTCTTGTACTATTCATATTTGATCTATTTGTTTAATATTAATTGTTTAAAAAAAGTGGATTCATTGAACATCTCAGAAACACATTTACATTGAAGTATCAAGTTGATATTTGACTCTGGAGGTTAATAATAATTAAAATTAAAATGGATGAATACAAAAAAAAAAAAAAATACTCACTACTTTTTACCATATGTTAATGCAATAATTCTGAATTGCCATTAGAAGAAAACAG
Organism: Romanogobio albipinnatus; assembly: GCA_023566225.1. Lineage (NCBI taxonomy): Eukaryota > Metazoa > Chordata > Actinopteri > Cypriniformes > Gobionidae > Romanogobio > Romanogobio albipinnatus. The sequence continues at coordinate 22,752,324 of CM042241.1, forward strand.
TGTTTATGAATGTCAAGTGAACTGCTTGACAGTCTAGACTGTCTCTCTCTCTCTCTCTCTCTCTCTCTCACACAGTTCTCTCTCTCTCTTGAGAAAATATGATGTGTATTTGACCTTTTCCTCTCACCTGCAGCAGAGGAGCAGGGGAATGATCATATTGGGCACAAACCAGGCAAAGTGGTGAAGCAGCAACTTTCCGCTGCCCATCCTGCATTTTTAAACTAATTTCTTCATATTTTCTCTTCCTCGTTTGTCTTTTTCTCCCTCTCTTTCCTGCCCCGCTGCTCTGCGGGTGCTGAGAAGGGCAGTATTTTGACTCCCTGCCTTTAAGCCTTCATATATCTGTTAAGGTTTGCGCTGCCCTCTACAAGCGAGGGAGGGATATTGGAGAGTGAGTAGAGGTGAATCCCCCCCCCCCCCCCCCCCCCCCCAGGCTCAGCTACTCGTTCATTCATCATCACAGCCAAAATTTTGTGTCTTGTATCTTGGCTTGACTAATGTGAAGAGGTAGGAAAAGATGATGTAAGCAGTTTTGAGCTGCTTGAGTTGCAGAGTCTTTGTTTGCCTTTGTTTCCCCTTTGAGTCGGCCTGAGGTGGACTCTTCTTAATAAGATTTAAAGATGACTTGCCGATTTATTTCTTTGCATTTTATCCTTTACTGTTTACTCTCTAGGAGGGGCATGAGATTTCTCTTCAGGTACTGATTTCTGACTTTTATTCCTGGCATTCTGAGGATTTGGCTGTAACATTTCTTTCCAGCTTTATTTGTAGGTTTGATGGTGTTATACATCAACGCTGAATAATAGTTTTCTGAGAAATTTTGGCATTGGCCAGTAACCAATGTGAATATTAATTTGGTTTTATCAATTTATGTAGGTCTCAGTTGCTATAATTACATTGTGTTTTCTATCTCCGCGTTATATTTCCACCCTGTTTTCTGGTATCACCATCAATCAACCATGATAATCAACCAATATTACCAAAGTAATCTTTAGTTAATCCTAATGTATTATAGATTCTAGAGTTGTGCATTTTCAATCATAATGATTTCTTTTTGTGAAGAATCGCTATATTTACCATATATCTCAATATAGCTCAAAATAGGCTTCTCCTATACATGACTGTGTTCAACCCTTGTTTGGATTTGTTTACTTTAGCAGCTGCTCTTAATTCAAATTCCCGTAGGCTATGTTGAATAATTCCCAAAGAATGAGTCAAATGAATATTTGTGGATGTTATTTTCGTCTGGATGTCACGCTCTGTTTGGTGTTAAAGCTTATGTGGTGGCGTTGCAGATGGTAGATATTATTAATGGTTTTGCTTATGGATGGAAGGTTTTTTTTTTCTTCCAGAAATTCTGTATCATTTGGCATTGATTTGTATATGGACAATAGGTACCAGTGATAAAAGACCCTTTAAAAAAATGGGCTGTCAAACGATTAATCACATCCAAAATAAAAGTTTGTGTTTAAATAATATATGTGTGTGTATATATAAGTATATTTGAATACACACACACATACTGTACATACTATACTTGCATTTATATATATATTTTTTATATTTAAAAACTTTTTTTTTTATATATAAAAATAAATATAACCAAAATTTCTTAAAAGTATACATGCATGTAAATGTGTAAACACAAACTTTTATTTTGGATGCGATTAATTGTTTGGCAGCACTAATTTCTATCCATCACAGTTGTGATAAAATGTAATGTAAATAATATGTTTGTGTGTGATGTTTTCCGGTTAGGCTGTAAGCAATTAATTTATTACATTTATTGTAAATCACCACAGGTCGGTAAAATGTATACATTTGTTTTCTTAAGAAGTCTCTTATGCACACCACGGCTGCCTATATTTATAAAAAAAAAAAAATACAATAAAAACAGCACTATTGTGAAATAGTATTCCAATATAATATAACAGTTTAGTAATTTAATCTATTTTAAAATGTAATTTATTCCTGTGATGGCAAAGCTGAATTTTCAGCATCATTACTCATAAATCATTCTAATACGCTGATTTGGTGCTCAAAGAACATTTCATATGACTATACATTTTGGGGGAAAACTTTTGTGTAGTATTTAATTAGGAGCTTTAATTTAGTATCTTTAATTTATATATTAGTATTAATGCTTTTTAAATGTATACGTTAAAAAAGTAAAAAATAATTTCATAAATAAGATTAGTTTAGAGTAGTGAGCAATTGTCAGTAATTAGGTATAAGTTAGATGGAAAACTATGTTTAGTTTATTGAATGCTTGTTTATTGTTATGATAACAGTAGCCGGTAATTATTGAATGACTGAATGAATAAATATTATTCAAACAGAGTACACTTAAAATTAAATATTGAATTATTATTATTATTATTATTATTATTATTATTATTATTATTATTATTATTATTATCTCCTCCCAGTATCACACTAATCAGACTTTTGGCTGAAATATAAACATCACACTCTTGGGGAAAAAAAGGTTAATTGATGTTCTGTATTGAACCCTAGGGTTCTTGACTCAATTTTAAAATCTGAACTACTTATGCCAAAAAAGTTCTGTATAAGGAGAAATTTCTTTCATGTTTAACTGGTTATTTCATTTTTTTTCTAATGATAAAGTATGTTTAATAGCTGTTTAATTCATAAAATTTAATCGAAAAACAAAATCAATTAAAACTAAATCCATAATATTATCCAGTAACAGAAACCTCTAAAAGGTATGAAGCGCCTGACAGAACCCTTTATGGTTCTAAAGAACCTTTTCTCCGCATTTGGTCACCGATATATTCTACAGTTAGTTCTGCTACTTTTTCTCTGTTGGACCTGCGGGATCCTCTCCTGTCTCTATTCCTCATATCTCTGGTAGAACATTTCTTGTAATATCTGCCTTAGGAATAGTGTCCGGGCCCATGATCGCTCCATCCTGACTCTAGCAGCTGGAGCTGAAGAGCAGTGTGATTCCCTCTCCCTTCGGCTCTCAAACTGCAGCTTGACTCATTACTGCTCCGACTGGCACTGGGGCAAAAGGCTTGAAAGAGTTTATGTTCTGAAACAACTGAAATGTTTGAAGTCTTGAAGCTTCCCTCTTGCTGGGGTGAACAGTGCGAGGAGGGCCACCCTGCTGAGTGTTTGATGAAGGCAGTTTAATTCTAAAAGCTCAGAGGCATAATGATGCATACGTGTAGTCATCCATAGATAGGAAAAGCACGTCATGCTGCTCTGCCTCTCTCATTCTTTCCTCTTTTCTCTATTTCTCCCTCTTCTCGTTCTTTCTAACTTTTTCTTCCCTCTTCCCATCGTGATGGACTGCTCTCGCGAAGCATTGATCTCTAGGATTGGGAACACGGTTTCAGCGTGCCAACCTGCATATATACATTTCCATAATGAGTCTCAAGACTCAGCAAGATTCTAATTCTAAATACATCACGGCTCACTGCAAATTAATCTCCTCGAGATGATGATGTCTCCAGAGCATCAGGAGGTGGTTTTACATTTTTTAAATGTGTGGCCACTGTTATTGAAAGGGACACTGGAGGCAAAGGAAAGGAAATGATTTGCAGAAGAGGAATGGATGAAATGATTGAGTCGGACTTGTACTCATGTTGCCAGCTTGAGCACTATGGCTCAACATGTTAAAGGTCACAACTCTGACATAATTTGCTGTTGAAGAATGATTGCATTCAGTTCATCAACCTGGGTAACTTCATCCTTGCCCACTTTTATTTTTTTAATGGTGCACTTTTAATTCATTCGGTTTAGTAAATTTAATGTTTAATTCAATGTAGTACTTGTCGTTTATTTGTACAGTATTTTTTTCACGGCACACATCATGTTTTCACGCAGTGGAAAATGCATTGTGGACTGGATCAGGTAGTAGGCTTCCCTGAAGGCGAGTTCCCGAGTTTGGATGCTTTGGCAGCTAGCATGAGTTGCTATAAGGTAGTAGGCCTCACCAGACCTCCCTGACGGCAAGGTCCCGAGTTGGGATGTTCTGGTAGCTAGCATGAATTGCTATCGGGCAGTAGACCTCACCAGGCCTCCCTGAAGGCGAGTGCTCGAGTGTGGTTACTCTGTCAGTTAGCACAAATTGCTATCCTCCCTGAAGGCAAGTTCCCAAGTATGGGTGGATGGTCTACTTGTTATCAGGCAGTAGGCCTCACCAGACCTCCCTGAAGGCAAGTTCCCAAGTATGGGTGGATGGTCTACTTGTTATCAGGCAGTAGGCCTCACCAGGCCTCCCTGTAAGTGGTTTCCCAGCGACACTGGGTTCTGGCAGCTAGCGGCTGGTTGCTATCAGCTGAGCTGGCCTTAGAAGGCAGCTTCTGAAGGCGAGCTTGCTTGAAAGAAAGGTGCTTTGTAGATCCTTGGATCGAGCAGATAGACTCCCCTCACTAACCCTCGCAAGGGTTGTAAAGCGCTACCTTGAGTATTGCTCTCCAGGATACCCATCTTATAGATCTGGTCTGAGTTGGTTACTGCCAGTTTCGCAGTCCCTCTGTCTGGATGCCTTACCTAGAGGCAAGTGTCTCTGAACAGACAGCTTGTTGGCCAGACTGAAGTTTCCAATATAAGTGACAACAGATCAAGCCTCCCTGGTGGCATTCGGGTGAATATGGGAACGAGACACTGTGTCTCTTTGCCATGCCTCGGGCCTGCCTGCCAAACAGTCCCTTCAGACGATAAGGTGAATGTCATGTTTGCAAGGCACCCTTTTATTCTTCAGGGTCGCACAGTGATGACATCATGGGCTGTCGGCGGTCAATAGGATTGCCCTGACACCTTTCAGACACCTGTCACACTTGAGGCGTGTGGTCAAATAAGTAACCTGAGACGTTATGATTGGTCGGATTGCCTGTCAATCAAACTCTAGTCGATGGGTGAATTGTTAGTAAATCCTACACCAAATTTTATTCACTGTACATTTAGTGGACATGACCCACTGAAAAACATTTTGCTTTATATCTGTAATGTTATTGGACTCTTTTGCTCACAGTACAGCAGCTTCGTCTTTAATAACATGAGATTTTGACCAAATTACAGAAAAAAAACAGATTGACTGCATAGCTACAGAAAAATGTATATGTTGATGAAACATACTGCCTCAGATGCTCCGTTTTAATCACGGACAAAATACATATGTCGAAAATTCCATGGACCATGGACCTTTGGCTGAACGTCTGATGCATATGGCACACTTATATGGCACACTTTACCGTTGTGTTTACAACTGTGTTAATGAGTGCTTTTCAGGATCGACTAAACGCTGGATTTTCAAAAGTATGTGAAGTTTGCGACTCCATTGTTGCAGTAAACTTGCACAACGTTCTTGAATTAATCATTTATAGATGCACGCTGGTCTGTTATTGCAGGGACTTTACAATTTCACGCACCTAAAAATGACGTGGAACAAAATGAACTGTAGTTGGGTTGCATTAATGTCAGTCAAAAGTCCTCTTGGCCGATCCTTGACCAATGAAAGCTGCAATAGATTCCAGACTCCAGACCTTCTGCCGTCAGTCTGCTGAAGGTCTGGCTATGCGAGACTAGACTATATAAAGCCACGATATCAATTTTGACAACGCAGTGTTTAATTATTAAAAAAACATAAATTTCTGGAAAGTAGAGATAGAAATTTCTTGGAAAGAGTTTGGAGATGGAAGGTTTCTGTCCTATGATGATATATTAATCATGGCTGACTGCTAATGGTGCATTTCTAACAGCATCTGTATCTGAAAACATTTGCGTTTGCATTATGTGACATCCCCACCTTTAGGTGTCAGTGTAAGTCCAACAGGTATGCCAGTATCTGTCAGTGACAGTGTAAAAGGATAGAAAAAAGTGCTTATTTGTCTGGAAAATAACAAATGTCGAGCAGTCGTTTTCCAGGCTTTTTTTTTTTGTTACAACTATCACAATTTTTGCAATTGTGTTTGTTCTGCTGTTGATGCAGAACATAAATGCATCATCTTTATTATATTACATCAAAGCTCTCCATCTCTACTTAACAGAAATAGAAAACTGGGTAAATGCACAAAAGAGCATGAGGCCATTGCACATGTGCATGGCTGTCGCTCCCATGCCTGACTAGAGTGACAGCGAGTCGTCTTTAAGGCCCAGTGTAGTGGATTTGCGAAATGATTTGTATTGTGCTTGAGAAGCATTACCAAAATTATTCTCCACGCCATCCAGAGTGAGACGCAGGGCCCCAGCCGCTGGGAGGCTGTGATATATCAACATTAGACCCAGATCCATTCCATATGCATTGCTTATAAAAATCATTCTGAATATTGAACAACTCTAGGCCTGCAAACAAGGCCTGCATTTATGTTCTGCACTCTCTTCTCCAACAGGGCATGCTTGTGTGGTCCGTTCTTTCACTTTGTGTTTTAAAATGCAAAATAAGGCTTTAAAAGATAAATAAACAAAAAAGAGGCATGAATATTTAGCAGGCCCCGGGCCCCCTCCAGTCTCCACTCATGTCAGATCCAGGTCTGCCGGTGTAATTCCATTTCCCTTGTAAGTTATGTTTAATATTCAAGAGATTTGTTGGCCATTTGTAACAAGTGCATTGATATTCTTATCTTCTCACTATAGGGACATGAAAGAAATAAAAAATAAAAAAAACACTAGCGGACAAGCAAGTGTGTGTTCAGTGCACTGCAATGTATAATGATAGAAGTACACAGTATATAGGCTACGCTGTATGCTGTAATAGTATTTTGTTAAAATTACAGTAAAAGTGGGCGGCTGTTGCCTGAACTTTACCATAAAAATGCATTCATAATGTTTCATCATGGGATGTATTTTAGTCACTGTGTACAGTATTTATTCAAATATAATCAAAGACATAAGAATTTTCCGAAACAAAAATACATAAATAAAATAGTTCACCCAAAATGTGTACGTGTGTATGACTTACTTTCTTCTGTGGAACACAAACTGTGCATCCTGGAAAATCTTTTCAATGTAATAAAAGTAAATGAGGACCATTGTTGATTTTTTTAAATATTATTTTTAGGGCTGTCAAGCGATTTAAATTATTTTTTTTGTAACACTTTAGATTAGGGTCCAATTCTCACTATTAACTAGTTTCTTATTAGAATGCATATTACTAGTATATTGGCTGTTTATTTATTACTTATAAATCACATATTAATGCCTTATTCTGCATGACCTTATGGACCCTTTTCACAGACTGTAATGTGTTTTAACAGTCATCAATATATCCTGCAAAGTTTTTTTTGTTTCATTTTTTTTTTTTTACAACACTAATACTTTGTATGATATTATTTTGCATCAGATTACAAAAAAACTAAAAACAAGTTACCGCTGCTGTGAGGGTGTTTCTAATACAGCGTCTATGGGAGTGATGGTAAAAATGAACAAATTCCTCTCTTTTCACTGCCGTCATCAATCTCACTCTATTTTTTCCCTCTTTTTGAAAGTTGTGAAATCACTATTGTGGAGATTTTCTTTTGCTATTTGAACAAATGGGGACACAAAAAATATATTTAATGTATAGACCCTTTTACAGCCCACGTGATCAAATAGTTGCGCGCGCATTTTGGCAACGGAAGAGGTGTTGTTCCCCAGTGGTTCTAACGTGTTAGCAACTCCGAAAGTTTATTAAAGCGGTTTCCCAGCATCAAAATGTGTGGCTGTTGCGTTTTCGGTTGCACTAATCGATATTCCACCAATGGGCTTAAGTTTTATAGGATTCCGACAGGATCATGGCCGTTTCAGAAGAACCGGCGGCACCTGTGGCTGCAGGCGATTAAACGCGTTGATTGGAACGAGGACATAATAAAAAATGCTTGCGTTATGCTGTGAGGACGTAGTTCTCTCGTTGATTGATTATTATGGCGTTCCGAAGGGTTCTTTAATATGACTTTCGGCAGACGCAGGCGACACGTTCATTGAGACGAGTGCATGTTGCAAAGTCATATTAAAGAACCCTTCGGAACGCCATACACAACTGACTTTCTCTTCACTCATTCCTCTCAATGAACGTGACATTTGCGTCTGTCTTATGCCGTGACGTCTGCGCCTGTGATTTTATTTGAGTGTGTAAATGCGTGTGTGAATTCTTGTTTAATCCCACAAATATATACATATTACTATTGGGGTTGTTATTGTAAATAACCCAAGCCTCATACATCGTTGTCTTGTGTCCTTGTCTTTGACTAGGGAGAATTTCTGATTTTAACACACAAAACTCAGAGTCTATGTCATGGTATTTGACGTTCTGTACATGCCCACAGACAACGTATTCATAAACATCCAGTGATTTATTTGCTCGTAATTTCTCTCGGGTGTACACGTTCGGTTTCTCAACTAAATACGTATATATATCCGGCCACTGTATATTTGGCCATCTGCTAACGTCTTCTATCCACTCCACTATAGTACACGGATCTGGTAGCCGAATACCATTTGATAAAATCATCTTTTTAAAATAACTTTCTCTGTCTGTGTTTCTTAATCTGCTCGCGTAGCTTGACAAGCTGCTGATTCTCGCCATAGTTTGTTGCCAAAATGCGCGCGCATACGTTACTACGTCATCATTGTGTACAAACAGTAAAAGGGTCAATACATTCACCGCTATAAAAGTTAACACAACTATGACGATTACCACTTCTGCGAAACCCGGAAATGTGAAAAGGGTCTATTCTACATCCTTAATACTACCCAAAACCTAAACTTCCTACAACTACCTTACTATCTATTAATAAGCAGTAATTAGGAGTTTGAGGCAAAAAATGTATCATTGGCTCACTCGATTGGTTAAAAACCATAGATTCATTCAGTAATGAAACACCGCTGTGTGTGGCTTGGGGAAACAGTTCTGCTGTGGCTTTGTTTGGAACTATTTTAATTTGTGTAAATGGACAAGATTGGCAATATTGTGTCTAAAATCACTTAATTACAATATCACATTTGTAATTGTGTATATATTAGGGGAAAAAACAGCACTCTTGCTCATGTGAAATTGCTAAACCATATCATAAGATATTCATATAAGACAAAAACCCATACAGGGCATTTTTGCCCTCATATCTTGAATTTTAGTACCATTTTAACTGCATTCTAATAGGCTTCTTGACGTAGTCAGTCGTTACCCTGCATCATGTTCATAACTAAACTGCATGCAATGTTTGAAATTTAAATCAAATACATTTTACCATACACCGATCAGGCATAACATTATGTTCCTAATTGTGTTGGTCCAACTTTTGCTGCCAAAAAAGCCCTGACCCTTCGATGCATGTACTCCACTAGACCCCTGAAAGTGTGCTGTGGTATCTGGCACCAAAATGTTCGCAGCAGATCCTTTAATTCCTGTAAGTGGCGATGTGGGGCCTCCATGGATCGGACTTGTTTGTTCAACACATCCCACAGATGCCTGATTGGATTGAGATCTGGGGAATTTGGAGGCCAAGTCAACACCTCAAACTTGTTGTGCTCCTCACACCATTCCTGAACCGTTTTTGCTTTGTGGCAGGACGCATTATCCTGCTGAAAGAGAGAATACTGTTTCCATGAAAGGGTGTACATGGCCTACAACAATGCTTAGGTAGGTGGTACGTGTCAAAGTAACATACACATGGATGGCATGACCCAAGGTTTCCCAGCAGAACATTGCCCAAAGTGTGTATCACACTGCCTCCAGCGGCTTGCCTTCTTCTCATAGTGCATCCTGGTGTCATGTGTTCTCCAGGTAAGCGACACACACGCACCCGGCCATCCACTTGATGTAAAAGTAAACGTGATTCATCAGACCAGGGCACCTTATTCCATTGCTCTGTGGTCTAGTTCTGATGCTCACGTGCCAACTGTTGGCGCTTTTGGGGTGGACAGGGGTCAGCATCGACACCCTGACTGGTCTGCAGTAGGGGTGCACCGATCCGACTTTTTCAGTCCCGATACCGATGCCTGGGCATTGTGTATCTGTCGATACCGATCCGATACTATTGTTGAATTAATAATAAACTGTATATCTTCCACCTTATACCTTCCTTGAAGAGACTAAAGGCACCAGACTTTACTAACTAAACATAACTAAGACAAAATAACAGATGTATGTAAAGTGTTGAATTCTTATTTATTTAAAAAACAATTGCGCATTCAAATCTAAAATAGAATGTAATCAAACTTCTTTAAATAAATAAAATGTAGCAGTGGAAACAAAAAACAGTGTATTGGTCAAACATACAATAGTAATCTGACAGTTACCAAACATTTTTTACACTACAGATAATTGTTTTGGTATATAATCATATCAATATTAAAAAGTAGCATTACAAATTAACAAATAGTCTTAATTTTCTGCCATATGCAATTTAATAAAAATTACCAGCTAGCTAATAACAACTTTGTTCTGGTTTCACCTCACTCCTGTCTAAATGATTGTAGGCTAGTCCTATTTATTTTACTACACATTGTCAACAGAAATAAGCTGAAATACTGTTGATAATTAAAAATAATTCTTACTACCCACTCTTGCTTAATTGGGTAAGCACACTTGTGTTCTCATTTCAGATGCGTTCTGAGTAAATTAATAAACTGATTGGTGAGTTCAGTGTTGGACAGATCAGTTGTTCTAACCATAAAATGATTTGGTTCAAAGGAGTCATTAGGTCACGAATCGGACATTAGCAGACGCGTTGTGTGCGAATCCCATCTGTTAGAACATCGCGAAAGATGTCAACACAAAGAAAACACTTCATAACTGAATATCATTTGTCTCCCGTTTATTGAAAGTATGCTTTATGTCAGCTGGTCAGAGAAGAGTCAACATTTTTTGAGCGCAATTCACACCCAGCGGTAATTCAAGGACAAAATTGTCCGAATGTGTCACGTGCAACATGGTTTCGGTCTTCCGACCTTTTGATTTGGAATTGGATTAATATGTGAAATATGAGAGAGCTAACACTGATTATTTTGAAGACCCAGAGAGTGTGCGCGGGGGAGGAGCTCGTTCTCTCTGTCACTCAGTCACAAGCGCAGCATCTGTTCTACATCACTCGTAAATCACAATAACTCATCAAATTAGGCTTTGGCGGCCGTCAAAAAATGTTCAATGCAGGAAAAACCCTGACTTTGCAGTAATACCACCTCCCCTCGAAACATTTAAGTTACTTTGCAGGCATTGCAAACAGCTGACGAACTAGTTGGCGTGGCAAGCGTGAAATATCTCCTCCACACCGGACTCTCTGGCTCGCTCCATGTGATGCGACACGACACGTGAAGCTGACGAATGATGTAGGTTCTGCTGCAACGGAAAAAAAACACCTGGATCGGCTTGTGGATCTGTTCATTTTTCCGATCCCCGATCCAGTTATTTTGTCAGTATCGCGGCCGATATCCGATCCTAATATCGGATCGGTGCACCCCTAGTCTGCAGCAATGCAGCCCCATACGCAACAAACTGCACTGAGTATTCTGACACCTTTCTATCTGAACCAGCATTAACTTCTTGAGCAAGAAGTCTGTTTCGTCTGTTTGATCACACCACATGGTCCCCTCGCTCCCCACGTGTGGCCATGGCCGATCATGACCCTGTCGCCGGTTCACCACCGTTCCTTCCTTGGACCACTTTCGATAGACACTGACCACTGCAGACCAGGAACACCCCACAACAGCTGCAGTTTTGGAGATGCTCTGACCCAGTTGTCTACCCATCACAATTTGGCCCTTGTCAAACATGCTCAAATCCTTACACTTCCCCATTTTTACTTCTTCTAACACATCAATTGTAAGGACAAAATGTTTACTTACTGCCTAATATATCCCACCCACTAACAGGTGCCCTGAGGGAGAGATAATCCAGTGTTATTCACTTCACCTGATTCATAATGTTATGCCTGATCTGTGTATATGGTTCACAACATGCAGTTTCCAAATCAACAGGCTTTTTTTTTTCTATGAAAAGTATTAGTGTTTTTTCTTATTTTTTTATGTTTAAATTGCATACTACAAATATAGTTTCAGATCAAAATATGACGCGTTCATTTTATTTATGAATTTGAATGCGTTTCACTATTAGCAGCCTGCTGAATGAATGATAATAGCCTGTGTGGCAGAGCTGTCCGTTTGATGGATGCTTTGTGTTCCTGAGATGTCGCCCTGCCCACTTTCTGACATTTTGGTCAGAAATTGGGCATAATCAGAGGGCAGTTATTTTTGAAGCCGCGGGGGAAGGGGGGAGGGTATGTGACCACTTGGAAGTCATACGTGCTCTATCATTATCTTTTTACTTCAGCTTTTTAGGCTTTTTTTGTTTGACTTTAAACTCCACACCAGTTTACTTCCCTCAGATTCTTCCATTTTATGACTTTCTACATGTTTTTTTTTTTTCATCCTGAGCAGGGTTACGTGTGAGCTCTGTTAACCCGTGTGTCATGCTGTGTGCTCTGACTCGATGTCTTTCGTTTAAACTCCTGGTGTTCATTGAGCCCAAAAGAGATCAACAACTGTAGACCACTGACTTGGTGATAAACACAAAGACATCAGAAGAAAAATCACCACCTGTTTTTTTGCAAACGTCATGTTGTCTTTCTTTTGAAATATATGGTATGAGGTAACAACCTCCAATTCATTTTACCTTCCTCTTTCATTCCTCCCAATCCTGTGTACCCTCCATCTGTCCACCCCATAGCTTGTGACATCTTCGATTGTCCTTTATCAGCGCTGTCATTGCAGTCGTCATCACAGCGTGGCGGCAGATGATCCGACAGCGATGCTTTAGGCAGGAGGCCGGCGTGGACGAGTCCGCCTGTCTAACTGGATAACGCATGCAGCCTTATCAGCACTGTGCCAGCTGTCCATGGCAAAGCCTTAAACATGCATTAAAGAGTGTATCAGAGAGAGTCGTTCATTAGGGTGAGTAGTGACGGGGGAGGAGAGAAAGCGAGAATCTCTCCAACGCATCTCTCCACCTTTCTTTCTCTTCTTCATTCTCAACACTGTTTTGCTCTTCGTCTCCCTCTCTATTCTTTGTCAGATTAAGGACGATGTTTCTAACTCATTCCGTTTCTGAGACGGTTTTATTTCGTGGTTTTATCAGTATTCTCAGTGTGTTTTAGTGAAGGAACCAAAAGGTGCCGTTTCTGTGATGTGACTAGTTGCTTTGTTGCATTTTAAGGGCAAACACTTTATCATATTACACAAGGAGAAAGAAATAAATTACTGTCAGCTGCTTGGACACCATGGAAAAAGTCTTTTGGCTTTCAAACTTTAAAAAAGTTAAAGGGTTAGTTCACCCAAAATTGAAAATAAAGTCAGTAATTACTCACCCTCATGTTGTTCCAACCATGTAAGACCTTCGTTCATCTTCGGAACATAATTTAGTATATTTTTGATGAAATCTGAGAGCTGTCTCACTCCTCCATAGGCTTTCAGAGGGAATGAAACTTGATGGCCCAGAATAGTAAGTAAAAACATCATTTAAGGAGTCCAAATGACTACAGTGGCTCTGTATTAAGTCTATCATGCGACCAAAAATACTTTTTGAGCGGAAAAACAACAAAAATAACGACTTTATCCCACTATTATTGTTGTTCAATTTGAGCCTCTGGCGAGAGTTCGCGGGAGTGCCACGACGCATGCGCGAGAACTGAGATTAGTAGTAGTAGAAGAAGAACGCCGTAATCTCAGAAAATACTTTTTGAGCGGAAAAACAACAAAAATAACGACTTTATCCCACTATTATTGTTGTTCAATTTGAGCCTGAGATTACGGCGTTCTTCTTCTACTACTACTAATCTCAGTTCTCGCGCATGCGTCGTGGCACTCCCGCGAACTCTCGTCAGATGCTCAAATTGAACAACAATAATAGTGGGATAAAGTCGTTATTTTTGTTGTTTTTCCGCTCAAAAAGTATTTTCGTCGCATGATAGACTTAATACAGAGCCACTGTAGTCATTTGGACTCCTTAAATGACGTTTTTACTTACTATTCTGGGCCATCAAGTTTCATTCCCTCTGAAAGCCTATGGAGGAGTGAGACAGCTCTCAGATTTCATCAAAAATATACTAAATTATGTTCCGAAGATGAACGAAGGTCTTACATGGTTGGAACAACATGAGGGTGAGTAATTACTGACTTTATTTTCAATTTTGGGTGAACTAACCCTTTAAGATATGCTACGATATTTCAATCGGTGTTGCCCTATTATAGCTAGGGCAGGGACAATAGAGACAAACAGAGGAGCTGTCAATCTCAGCTGTCAATCATGACGTCGCACCCCTGTTTTTGTAGTATCAAATAACTAACTAAAACCAAACGTATTTAAATAAACAAACACTTGAAATGACATCTGCATGATTTAAAAACTGCCTAAAATGACAGAAACCATGTTTGGGGAAAAAAATATTTGAAGTGTTATTTGATTGTTTAGTTTGTCTCGCGTTCCATTAGAATGCATGGAGGGGCGGGGGTTATTACCTATACTTGGACAAACCACCTGGGGGCGATCGAGACGCTTTGGCTTCACTTATCAGGACGAGTGCGGCAGGCTTGATTCGGCTGTGTGCGAGATGAGTCCGCGCAAGTGGTTAAATGTACTTGCACCTCAGAATGCTTTTATGATGCAAAATTAATGTAAACACAGACCACTGTGAACACCGTTGTAATTTACTTCAACCTGTTCGCAATGTTTATTATTTTATGGAAGATTCAAGCGGTGTGTGTGTGTAAGGAATTGGAAGCAAGCAGAGTATGGCTGTTTCCAAATCACGCAGCGTCATCTGCTGTTAAAAACTAAGCTCAGAATCGATTGGAGAGAAAATAGTGATGCATATTGAAAATCTCAAAATCTATTTATTGTCCCAGCCCTAATTATAGCAGCGTTTCCTGAACTAATTAGTTGGGTATGCCCTCAGAATGCAGTAGAGAGGGAGACAATTAATATTCAGCGCAATAACATTCATTTAGCTGAAATATCTGCTGTTAAATATAAACTAATCCTTATTTAAAACTACAAAAGTTATTCACTCAAGAGCAGTGAGGGATTTTATCTTTGTCTTTTCTTGTTAGGTTAACATTAATGACTGCAGCAGTCATGTGGCTGTTGTGACTTTAAGAGCTGCATGGATCCATTTATACAGTTTCAAACACGCTTTCTCAAATGTTTACATTGACTTAAGACATAACCAACTATGTTTATGAGGATACTTACCAAAACGGCATTTCAACATATTTTCTGTGTAAGCTATTTGACCATTTAGGTGCATATCTGAAGCCCATAGTATACATTGCTTATGTGCTCCGCATCAGAAGATGCACGAGTTTGAGGCAAATCTGGCCGAGCAGTACAGCTCACCACACTGACACCTAGTTTGCGCGTCTAAATTAGTTGCTTATATTTAGGGCTGTAACGATTTGACCAAAAATAAAAACCTCGATTAATTGAACATTTTTACCTCGATTACAATTAATGAACAATTATTTGGCTTCTTTGTTTTTTTTGTTTTTTTTTGCTTTCCATTTTTGGCCCTCATAAGGTTTTTGAGTAAGTTCCTGATAATGTTTTTACTGTAAATATTTTCTACTATTAAAGGTGGAATTTTTTTTCCTAATGGAAAAAGTGCATTTCTTTGTGATTTTAAAATACTTGAAGGAAACGGTTCACTTTCAGCAGTTATTGTCTATGGGGCAGATTTCTGCTTGTTGTACATCAGATACAGATAAATTAGCACAGTAGGCCTACATTACATTTATTTGAATGCATTAATGAGAGGGTGATTGTGTGTGTGTGAATTTCTCATACCGTCTCTATTTATTATGAAGCTGTGGTTTGTACTTACTTCAAAGGTATTAAAATATATGCCTATAATGGCTGAGTTTCTAAGCTAGGCTACTTTAGTGACTTTACTTTAGTCACAGGACAGCGTTGACACTGCGTTTCTGCGCTGCTCTCTGCGTGCGATCTTCACGTGATGTGCGAGCTTCTGTCTGAGCGTTTGTTTGTCAGAATATATCAGGCATTAGTTCAACATGATACACATCTGATGGTCTAAAATCGCTTTAATGTTCAAACTGACAGGCCTTAAAACACATACAAATGACAAAGCTTTGTGAGAACGCAGGTGAAAGAGGTCTGCATTCAGGGCGCGCGCGCGTTGTCAGACGTGACACGGCTCGGCTCTCTGTGTCACAGATAAAAGCTGAGCACTGAACGGATAAGTTTTCCGTATTGTTGTTTTTTAATAGTGCACAATCCCTTTAAATGGTCAAGCTTTTAAACACGTTTACTTGACAAACTTTATGAGGACGAAAGTGATCTGGTTTCGGGACTTGTGCGTGCCGTCTGTGTGTGTGTGTGTGTGTGTGTGTGTGTGTGTGTGTCAGCGCGTAGGCTATAAGAACGGCAAATAATTTACCTGTATAAACTGTGTAAAACATGCAGTTACTATAGTGATTCTGGGCATCTATAAACACAGATAACTGCTCCTGCATCTCTCTGTGTGCCTGCAAACTGCACTTGATGTGACTGACGGGGCAGAGTCACGTGACTAAACCGAAATAACCGACATGGGAAAAATATGTCGGTTAGAGGTTTCAATTTTATTTTATTTAGTATACAGCCCTACTTATATTTTACAAAATGAGTCTACAAAAGCAGAAATGAGCACTTTTAATGAAAATAAATATCTATGTTTAATAAAAAATGTTTACGAAACTAAATGAAAATGTTTAGTGAAATTAGGAAATATTTAAGAGATTGTTAATTTAGTTTTATACACTCACTTAAAGGATTATTAGGAACACCTGTTCAATTTATCATTAATGCAATTATCTAATCAACCAATCACATGGCAGTTGCTTCAATGCATTTAGGGGTGTGGTCCTGGTCAAGACAATCTCCTGAACTCCAAACTGAATGTCAGAATGGGAAAGAAAGGTGATTTAAGCAATTTTGAGCGTGGCATGGTTGTTGGTGTCAGACGGGCCAGTCTGAGTATTTCACAATCTGCTCAGTTACTGGGATTTTCACGCACAACCATTTCTAGGGTTTACAAAGAATGGTGTGAAAAGGGAAAACATCCAGTATGCGGCAGTCCTGTGGGCGAAAATGTCTTGATGCTAGAGGTCAGAGGAGAATGGGCCGACTGATTCAAGCTGATAGAAGAGCAACTTTGACTGAAATAACCACTCGTTACAACCGAGGTATGCAGCAAAGCATTTGGGAAGCCACAACAGGCACAACCTTGAGGCGGATGGGCTACAACAGCAGAAGACCCCACCGGGTATCACTCATCTCCACTACAAATAGGAAAAAAAGGCTACAATTTGCACAAGCTCACCAAAATTGGACAATTGAAGACTGGAAAAATGTTGCCTGGTCTGATGAGTCTCGATTTCTATTGAGACATTCAGATGGTGGAGTCAGAATTTGGCGTAAACAGAATGAAAACATGGATCCATCATGCCTTGTTACCACTGTGCAGGCTGCTGGTGGTGGTTTAATGGTGTGGGGGATGTTTTCTTGGCACACTTTAGGCCCCTTAGTGCAAATTCTATGTGAAGGAGTATGTTACTATATGAATCATTATGTTGCTGTTTATTCCTGTAAAGCTGCTTTGAAAACAAAGGTGACTTCAAAAGTTAGTGGTCAGTAAAAAGAGTATTAAGAAAGGAATACTTGTATTCAGCAAAAGATGGATTGAACTGATCAAAAATTGACAGTAAAGGCTTTACAAAAATGCAGTTATTTTGAACTTCGTGCTCAAAGTATCATGAAAGAAAGTGAATGCATATTGGTTGCCACAGACATATTAAGCAACACAGTATCAACATTGATAATAAGAATAATTATTTACTGAGCACCAAATAAGCTTATTAGAATGATTTCTGAAGGATCGTGTGGCACTGAAGACTGATGAATGATGCATCTATTATTGTAAGCCATTACAATAATAGATTGTACTGATTTTAAAATATATTAAAATAGAAAAAAATAGTACTGTTTTTACAGCATTTAAAAAAAAAAGAATGCAGCTTTGGTGAGCATAAGAGACTTCTTTCAAAAATCTTACCCACCCCCAAATTTTTGAAGGGTAGTGATCAGGCATAACATTATGCCCTAATATTGTGTTGGCCCCCTTTTTGCTGCCAAAACAGCCCTGACCCTTCGCGGCATGGACTCCACTAGACCCCTGAAGGTGTGCTTTGGTATCTGACACCAATATGTTCGCAGCAGATCCTTTAAGTCCTGTAAGTTGCGAGGTGGGGCCTCCATGGATCGGATTTGTTTGTTCAGCACATACCACAGATGCTCAGTTGGATTGAGATCTGGGGAATTTGGAGGCCAAGGCAACACCTCAAACTCATTGTTGTGTTTCTCAAACATTCCTGGACCATTTTTGCTTTGTGGCAGGGCGCATTATCCTGCTGAAAGAGACCACAGCCACCAGGGTAAACCGTTTCCATGAAAGGGTGTACATGGTCTGCAACAATGCTTAGGTATAGGTGGTACGTGTCAAAGTAACATGTCTGTCGCCAGTTCATCACTGTTCCTTTTTTGACCACTGTTGATAGATATTGAACACTAAAGACTGGGAGCAACCCACAAGAGCTGCAGTTTTGGAGATGCTCTGACCCAGTCATATAGCCATCACAATTTGGCCATTGTCAACCTCACTCAAATCCTTGCACTTTCCCATTTTTCCTGCTTCTAACACAGCAACTTCGAGGACAAAATGCTCACTTGCTTCCTAATATAGCCCACTCACTAACAGGTGCTGTGATGAAGAGATAATCAGTGTTATTCACTTCACCTGGTCATAATGTTACACCTGATCGGTGTGTGTGTGTGTGTGTGTGTGTGTGTGTATTCACTTCACCTGGTCATAATGTTACACCTGATCGGTGTGTGTGTGTATATATATA
Organism: Romanogobio albipinnatus; assembly: GCA_023566225.1. Lineage (NCBI taxonomy): Eukaryota > Metazoa > Chordata > Actinopteri > Cypriniformes > Gobionidae > Romanogobio > Romanogobio albipinnatus. The sequence goes on from CM042241.1 coordinate 22,771,224, forward strand.
ATAAATATATATATATATATATATATATATATATTAGTGAGGGAAATTCTTTTTCTTACATACTCTTGTATACAAGACAGAGTGCTGGGCTTTAGCTTTTAAAACCATATGGAAAAGTTTGTCTTTTAAATTCATCCCCTGTTAAGCAATGCTGCAAGAGCCCTACATATGCAATTGGACGTCGTTGTCTGGTGAATTTCGGCTTATATTGAGCTTCCTTATTATTCTGTTCCTAGGGATTGTTTGTGAAATGTCTTTTTCATTAAGTTGAGGTGGTGTAAGCACTTGGTGCCTATCAAAGACTTAATCCCATCTCGAGATCTAATATCGCTTCACTCGTGGCCATCGCCATTCATTTCCCAGTCAGCATCTAATTGACAGCAAAATTAGATCTACATTTCTCTCTCACTCTGAAAATGGAGAGTGGAAAAAGAACAGCATTTAAGAAAAATAGAATAAGACGCCAAAACCCCTAATTGAGCTGCTTTGTCTTCTGATACACTCAAGCCTGAGCCAAATCCTGAAGTAAATTATCTTCAATAATTAGTAATGATAATCTTGAGGAAAGCCTGAGGAAAGTATTTTGTTGTTGTGGAGAACAGCCTGTTATTATTGCGACTTACTGCTCCACTTTTTGTGGCTGTCTTAAAGGCTACATTCATACAGTCATTATCTGGGAATTTACTAACAGGTTAGACTTTTAAAATTATCAAATCAAATCAAATCAAATCACTTTATTGTCACTCAACCATATACACAAGTGCAACAGTAGGTGAAATTCTTAGGTGCAGTTCTGAGCAACATAGTTGTCATGACATGACATGTACAACATTTAAAGCAACATCAGATTACACATCTGATGCGCCCACAATTACTCACAGCACAGTAAACTCTACAATAAACAATAAATAATTTACACAATGTGAGTGTAGTTCTCACAGCTTTAAACAATATACACATACTTACAATATACATATGCTTTAAACAATATACACTAAACATACATTAAACAATATACATTAAGCTATACTAATAATATACAATGTACTGTATACAATATTTCTCACAAATAGAAATCCAATGTACAATAGATGCTATATGATAAATAAATGTGTATATAATGTGTGTGTATCTACAGTGGGTTGTGCTGAGTGATATTCTGTCCAGTGTGTGTTATGATCCTGATGGATCAAGAGTTAAGTAGTCTGATTGCTTGTGGGAAGAAGCTGTTCTGGAGTCGGCTGGTGCCTGTTCTGATGCTGCGGTACCGCCTGCCTGATGGCAGCAGTGAGAGCAGCCCATGGCTCGGGTGGCTAGAGTCTCTGATGATCCTCTGAGCTCTCTTCACACACCGCCTGGCGTAAATGTCCTGGAGGGAGGGAAGCTCACCTCCGATGATGCAGCTGGCCGTGCGCACTACCCTTTGCAGGGCTTTGCGGCTGCGGGCGGTACTGTTGCTGTACCAGGTGGTGATGCAGCCAGTCAGCAGGCTCTCTATGGTGCTGGTGTAGAAGCGTGTGAGGATGTGGCGGTTCATTCCAAACCTCCTCAGTCGTCGCAGGAAGAAAAGGCGCTGATGAGCCTTCTTCACAACGGCCTCGGTGTGGACGGACCATGAGAGTTCCTCTGTGATGTGGACACCGAGGAACTTGAAGCTGCTGACTCTCTCCACCGGTGCTCCATTGATGGTGATGGGGCGGTGTTCTCTCTCATTCCTCCTGAAGTCGACCACCAGCTCCTTGGTCTTGCTGACGTTGAGGGAGAGTTTGTGCTCCTGACACCACCGTGTCAGAGTGTGCACCTCCTCTCTGTAGGCCGTTTCATCATTGTCAGTGATGAGACCTACCACGGTCGTATCGTCAGCAAATCGATCTTTTCAGGTCATTGACCAGCTCCTCCCGTGTAGTTCTGGGCTGATTTCTCACCTTCCTTAGGATCATTGAGACCCCACAAGGTGAGATCTTGCATGGAGCCCCAGTCCAAGGGAGATTGATAGTCATGTTTAGCTTCTTCCATTTTCTAATGATTGCTCCAACAGTGGACCTTTTTTCACCAAGCTGCTTGGGAATTTCCCCGTAGCCCTTTCCAGCCTTGTGGAGGTGTACAATTTTGTCTCTAGTGTATTTGGACTGCTCTTTGATCTTGGCCATGTTAGTAGTTGGATTCTTACTGATTGTATGGGGTGGACAGGTGTCTTTATGCAGCTAACGACCTCAAACAGGTGCATCTAATTTAGGATAATAAATGGAGTGGAGGTGGACATTTTAAAGGCAGACTAACAGGTCTTTGAGGGTCAGAATTCTAGCTGATAGACAGGTGTTCAAATACTTATTTGCAGCTGTATAATAAATAGTTAAAAAAATCATATATTGTGATTTCTGGATTTTTTTTTTAGATTATGTCTCTCACAGTGGACATGCACCTACGATGACAATTTCAGACCCCTCCATGATTTCCAAGTGGGAGAACTTGCAAAATAGCATTGTTCAAATACTTGTGTGTGTGTGTGTGTGTGTGTGTGTGTGTGTGTGTATATATATATATATATATATTATAATTTTTTTTTTTTTTTTTTACAATAAGGTTCGTTAGTTAACATTAGATAACTACATTACTTAACATGAACTAATAATGAACTGCAGTTATAAAGCATTTATTTAGCTTTGTTAATGTTAATTTCAACATTTACTAATACATTATTAAAATCTTGTTAACATTAGTTAATGCACTGTGAACTAACATGACTAAACCATGGACAGCTTGATTTTTATAAACTAACGTTAACAAAGATTAACTAATGCTGAACAGAGGTGTTGTTCATGGTTAGTTCATGTTAACTAATGCATTAACTAATGTTAACTAATACAACCTTATTGTGTTACCGAGAGGTGTGTGAAAGCTCTCCAAGTAGTCTGAAAATCAGATCGAAAGTAACTAGTAACTAACTACTTGAGTAGTTTTTCATCAAATACTTTTTTACTCTTACTCAAGTAAATATTACGATTGTTACTTTTACTTGAGTAAATATTTCCGTAAGTACTTGTACTTTTACTTGAGTACAGATTTTGGCTACTCAACCCACCTCTGTCCATCAGTGCGGATATTAATTCAACATCTGACTTATTGACTTGATGAAATGCTCTGAATGATACCAATCTGACTTGTGATGCAGTCTGGAATAATAACCACCATGTTGGTCCATTTGGCCAGAGTTAAATCAGGTTCATTTTGTCCAAAACTATTAAGTTCAACTATTCAAAAATGAATATAAAAAAACAAGGCTACAAAACAAGTAATCCAGTTTAATTGATTATTTTTATTTAGTGAAATACAATCTTTTTTTTCTTTTTTTTTTTACAACATTTACAAATGTTATCTAACAAGAAAACCTTTTACAAAATCTTATTGACTAGCCAGAATATGTTTTTGTTACATCCATGGCATGCCCAAAGTAGTTGTTTTTTATTATTAAAACAACTTTAATTGTTATTTGCAGATCCTCACCCCAAGCACATGCACTTCACAATGGTAACCTCCAAAAACGCCAACATACCAGAGTCTCTTTTTAATATAAAAATAAAAGAACATTAACAAGTCTCCCAATTCTTTCATTTTGATGAAAAAACACATACAATAACAGTTTATTTCAACATTTACTCTCCGTATCCAGTCTTGTGCAAAGCATGATGGGAAGGGGAAATACTGTCCCTGGTTTCTATAATGGCATTTTAAAACAACTAAAATCATTTATGTACTCGCAATTTAAATGGATTAAGTAAACTGTTCGAAAATAACTGTGTTGGATTAACTTAATTTACTTAGTAAATTACAAGCATCAAATGTTATTTTTGGCCTACTTAACTGAAACATGTTCTTTCAAAATGAACATATTGAGTTGAACTAAAACATAACTGTTTCAAGTCAGTTTAACACAATGCAATTTTGTTTGAAAGAGAAACCTAATACAATGGTATTAAATGAAATAATTATTTTTTAAATTAACTGAACAGTATCGAAAAAAAACATTTTTCTGAGTGTGTCCTCCATACATGAAATATCAATTTAAGTTATTAAGCTCAGAGTTGCATTCACAAAATGCTGAATATAAACATTAGACTTGGATGCACTCGCCGGTGTAGACTCTTTCACGATTGGTTAGTGGATGGATCGGCAGAATAGCTGCTGTCTGACATCTCACTTCCATCAAACAGACTTGCTGTATCAGCAAGCCCGACCTGCTCCCCGTGGTTAGCCCCATGCCACCTTCCAGCTTTCTGTTTATTAAACTAAAGCACTGTTTGATTTCGTTATAAACACAGCATAATAAAAGCAACCATGTGACTATATTGCATTATTCTCCCAGCAGAAATATTGCCTGCTCTTGCTGTGAGGGATTGTATTCAAGTCAAGTCAAGTCACCTTTATTTATATAACACTTTATACAATAAAGATTGTTTCAGTGTTGATTCATTTCAGTTAAATAACTGTGTACATTTTATTAATTAAGAAATTAGTTCAATTAAATTATAAGCAGCTCTACAAGTGTCATTATTCAGCTCAAGTTAGCCATGAAAAATACACTTTTCTTAGAATTAGTTAATAATCAAGATTGAGTGTTCACAGGATGAACTGATTGATTGATTGTAACGTTAAAGGGTTAGTTCACCCAAAAATGAAAATTCTGTCATTAATGACGTCCCCTCATGTCGTTCGACACCCGTAAGACCTCTGTTCATCTTCGGAACACAAATGAAGATATTTTAGTTGAAATCCGATGGCTCAGAAAGGCCTCCATTGCACTGTACACTCTCAAGACCCATAAAAGGTACTAAAGACGTCGTTACAAAGTCCATCTCACTACAGTGGTTCTACAATAACTTTATAAAGTGACAATAATAGTTTTTATGTGCAAAAAAAACGAAATAACAACTTGTATAGTGATGACCAATTTCAAAACAATGCATCATGAAGCTTTGAAGCGTTATGAATCAGCGAGGTCTTACGGGTGTCGAACGACATGAGACCCCTTAATGTAGCTACATCAAGTTTATCTCATTAACTGATTCAGATATTCATAATTATAATCATAATGAGTTATGAATATGTATTAATATTTCCCCTTTGAGCTAATTCGCTACAACGCTTACAGGTACAAAACATACTTTTTTGTACGTTTCATAGATGCTGAAACGTGCAATATGGACGTATTGGCAACATTTAAACGTAAACAAGATGTTTTGTATCATAAAGATATTTGAATAGTTGCCCTTTTACCCTTTAGATCCCGAAAACCTACCCCAAGCCTAAACATAACCATTTTATAGAGAAATATAACAAGAATATATACAACGTAATGGACCGAAGTGTGTAGGAAAATTACAATTTTAATAACAATTTAACATTAAAATTCTATTTTTAGCCGCTGAACCCAAATAAATATTACATGATAAATAATGGTTGAATGATTACAGAAATGCTTTTTTGTTTTAGCTGTTTGTCTAAGCGTGTGTGTTTGTGTATGAGTGACTGTGAAATATCTGCATGCTTTCAGAGTGTATTCAGACTCTGTCTCACAACTGATACGGCTTTCGTCTCGCCATGCCTAAAAAGCAACTTGAAAAGCATGGGCACGTTTTAGTTGAACTTCACTTTGTCAATTTAAAGTCACTTTGATGGCTTCATCGTTTGACAGATATGGGAATTCATCAAGGTAATTGGAGCGGAAAGATTCTCTTCTTTTGCTTGCCCAACAGAGCACAGTGATGTGCTTTTATCTGACACTCCCTGTAATTAAAGATAAGAACCTAAATATTAAAACCATCCAGAGAAGCCAATCACATCCACAGCCAGCTCCGGCAAGCCATAGAATATATATATACTGTGTGTACCGTTCAGTGTTCAGTACTGCAATGGCCGAGAGTCTTTCCTGTCTCATGGTGTTTCTCGTGTATTTTTTTCAGTCGGTGCAAGCAAGAAAAATTCCACACAATGTGGTGTTCATTGGCGAAATCAATAATAACTTAAAGAGATTTCCTTAGTTGGACTAGCTTTGACTCTCTGAACAATGACAATCATTGTTCAAAACTTTCTCCAGCCAAAAATGATTGACACCACACACACACACACACACACATGCAAATGCAGCAACGCATTTGTGAAGCCACAACACGCACAACCTTGAGGCGGATGGGCTACAACAGCAGAAGACCCCACCGGGTACCACTCATCTCCACTACAAATAGGAAAAAGTGGCTACAATTTGCACGAGCTCACCAAAATTGGACAGTTGAAGACTGGAAAAATGTTGCTTGGTCTGATGAGTCTCGGTTTCTGTTGAGACATTCAGATGGTAGAGTCAGAATTTGGCGTAAACAGAATGAGAACATGGATCCATCATGCCTTGTTACCACTGTGCAGGCTGGTGGTGGTGGTGTAATGGTGTTCGGGATATTTTCTTGGCACACTTTAGGCCCCTTAGTGCCAATTGGGTATCGTTTAAATGCCACGGCCTACCTGAGCATTGTTTCTGACCATGTCCATCCCTTTATGACCACCATGTACCCATCCTCTGATGGCTACTTCCAGCAGGATAATGCACCATATCACACAGCCTGAATCTTTTCAAATTGGTTTCTTGAACATGACAATGAGTTCACTGTACAAAAATGGCCCCCACAGTCACCAGATCTCAACCCAATAGAGCATCTTTGGAATGTGGTGGAACGGGAGCTTTGTGTCCTGGATGTGCATCCCACAAATCTCCATCAACTGCAAGATGCTATCCTATCAATATGGGCCAACATTTCTAAAGAATGCTTTCAGCACCTTGTTGAATCAATGCCACGTAGAATTAAGGCAGTTCTGAAGGCGAAAGGGGGTCAAACACAGTATTAGTACGGTGTTCCTAATAATCCTTTAGGTGAGTGTGTGTGTGTATATATATATATATATATATATATATACACACACACACACACATACTGTGGCAGGGTGAAGAATCACACAACACAGAATAAAGTGAAAAGCCCCCGGAGGGTGGGTTTTAATGGTGAACAGGTGAATAAAGATATACGGTGAAGTGCAGGTGCGCTGTTCTTCCGTCTTTCCTCAGTGCAGGGTGCCTCGCGGTGACGTCAGTGGGACGGTGTGGCCGGAGTGTCACAGGCTGCTGTCTGGGTGAAAGAGAGAGAAGTGTTAGCGTGTGCTGCATGGAGTGTACTGCTCAACTGGAGTCCCAGTGTGCTGTGCTTTTATAGTGGTTGGTGATCGCCTGCAGCTGTGACGGTCCGTGTTGAGTGCTTGCAGGTGATCCTTGTTTGTTGCCAAGGCGACGCTGACTTGCTCAGGAGACTTGTCACATCCGTCTGCAACAGGAAGGGTCAGTTGAAGTCGGGCGCCCGCAAGACCGGCTCCGTGGTCAGGGCGGTCTTGATGTCCCGGAAGGTCCTGTCCAAGGTGCTGTCCCACTGTATCTTCTCCGGCTCCGGTCTGTCAGGGGAGATGCTAGGGTGGAGAAGTCGGGGATAAAACAGCGATAATACCCCGCCAACCCCAAAAAGGCTCGTACCTGAGTTTTGGTCTCCGGGCGGGGTGTCGACAGGATGGCGTCCATCTTCTTCTGTTGGGGCTGGATCAGTCCTCTACCCACCCGGAAACCCAGGTACTGAGCCTCGGCGAGGGCAAGATGGCATTTCCGGGGGTTGGCGGTTAGTCCAGCCCGCCGGAGTTCCAGGAACACCCTCCGCAGCCACTCCAGGTGGTCCTGCCAGGTCTCGGAGTGGATGACCACGTCGTCGAGGTAAGCCGCTGCATACGCTTGGTGGGGATGAAGAAGTATGTCCATCATCCTCTGGAACGTTGCGGGGGCCCCGTGCAGGCCGAAGGGGAGGGTCCGGTATTGCCAGTGCCCACTGGGTGAGGAGAACGCCGTCTTCTCCTTGGCATAGTCTGTCAGGGGAACTTGCCAGTAGCCTTTAATGAGGTCTAGAGTTGAGATATACCGGGCCCTCCCCAGCCGTTCCAACAGCTCATCGACACAGGGCATCGGGTAGCCATCGAACTCCGAGACCTCGTTGATCCGGCGGAAGTCGTTGCAGAAGCGGAGGGTGTCATCCGGCTTCGGTACCATGACGATGGGGCTGGACCAGGCGCTGCATGACGGTTCAATTACCCCCAACTTCAGCATCTCACAAACCTCATCCTCGATGGCCTGTCTCCGAGCCTCGGGGACCCGATAGGGCCGCTGCCTTACGATGAGTCCGGGTGGCATGCGGATGTCGTGCTGGATCACATTAGTCTGCCCAGGACGTGTGGAGAACACATCAGAGAACTGACGGACCAGATGGTTCAGCTCCGTCTTCTGGGTGGCTGACAGCTGTGCTCCAACGTCCACAACCGGGGGCTCGACGGAGGCCAGCGCGGCCAGCGCGGCAACCAGTGACGGGTAAGCCGCGAGAGCTCGGCAGCTTGGGCGCGGGCTGGGCGTCGAGGCTTAAATTCCCACTCGTGGAACAGTTGGGCCGCCGAGATGGCGGACAGCCCGAGGCGTCCGAGGATTTCTTTCTTTAGTTCATCATAATTATCAGCCATCTCAGCAGGAAGGGAAAAATACGCTCGTTGAGCCTCACCAGTCAGAAGGGGGCCCAGCAACCGCGCCCACTCGCGTCATTCCCAATCCTCCCGAATCGCAGTGGTCTCGAACATCTGCAGGAATAGTTCAACATCGTCTTGAGAGGTTAACTTCGGTAGCAGTTGGGTTGCTAGGACACGCGGGTCAGGAAGCGGAACGTGCTGCGCGGCGGAGGGCGGCAAATTCTTCTTCCACCTTCGCCTGACGCGCCGCCAGGTGTTCGGCGATTTGTTGCTGTCTTGCACACACTTCGGTCAGGCATTTGAGCAGGTCTTCCATACCGGTTCCGTGAGTGACTGGGGGAAAGGGAAACAAAACAAAATAAAAGTCTGGGGATTGTTGGTGATTCTTCACGCTCTTGCCCACATTCTCCATCACTGTGGCAGGGTGAAGAATCACACAACACAGGATAAAGTGAAAAGCCCCTGGAGGGTGGGTTTTAATGGTGAACAGGTGAATAACGATATACAGTGAAGTGCAGGTGCGCTGTGCTTCCGTCTTTCCTCAGTGCAGGGTGCCTCGCGGTGACGTCAGTGGGACGGTGTGGCCGGAGTGTCACTGGCTACTGTCTGGGTGAAAGAGTGTCACAGGCTGCTGTCTGGGTGAAAGAGAGAGAAGTGTTAGCGTGTGCTGCATGGAGTGTACTGCTCAACTGGAGTCCCAGTGTGCTGTGCTTTTATAGTGGTTGGTGATCGCCTGCAGCTGTGACGGTCCGGTCCGTGTTGAGTGCTTGCAGGTGATCCTTGTTTGTTGCCAAGGCGACGCTGACTTGCTCAGGAGACTTGTCACATCCGTCTGCAACAGGAAGGGTCAGTTGAAGTCGGGCGCCCGCAAGACCGGCTCCGTGGTCAGGGCGGTCTTGATGTCCCGGAAGGTCCTGTCCAAGGTGCTGTCCCACTGTATCTTCTCCGGCTCCGGTCTGTCAGGGGAGATGCTAGGGTGGAGAAGTCGGGGATAAAACAGCGATAATACCCCGCCAACCCCAAAAAGGCGTGTGCTGCATGGAGTGTAGTGCTCAACTGGAGTCCCAATGTGCTGTGCTTTTATAGTGGTTGGTGATCGCCTGCAGCTGTGACGGTCCGGTCCGTGTTGAGTGCTTGCAGGTGATCCTTGTTTGTTGCCAGGGCGACGCTGACGAGAGCTCGGGAGACTTGTCACAATACATACACACACACACACACACACACACACCACACACACACACACACACACACACACACACACACACACACACACACACACACACACACACACACATATATACATACTGTATATAATTATTTATGTATTATTTTACTACAGGATAACAGGACAGGACACTATAGTTAATTTATGACATATTATACCCAAAAATTATACTGTGACATATTATACCCAAAAATCCTTCATGCAGTGGATTACAAGTAAAATTGATAAAAAATTAGGACCAAAATTATTCAGACACTTTGACCTGACAATGTTTTGCTTAAGTGTTTTTTCTTTAATTGCTAATGTGACCTTTTACACCACAGACTGAACAAAATTAAGCATTGCTTGGTAATTGGTTGACCTAAATTAGTATTATCTAAACTTTAAATTTAACAGCTGATAGCTGATTGGTTGATCGTAATCATTACATACCTTTCTATCAAAGTTATCTGACATTATCAAGATGAATTTGTTCTGACACAGTTGAACTCTGAGTTCTAGTCATATTGTATTACCATTTTCTGAATACATTTTGGTTTGACTGTATACAGTAGCAGTTAAGGGCTATATGGTGTGCACAAGGCGCGGCGATTTAAACGCTTTATTCAAATCCACATGAATGGCCCATTCACTCAAAAAAATTATTCAGGCCCTTCATAGATATGACACATTTAAAATCTGTTCACTTGACTTAAACATATCTAATTTTGTCACAACTGAATTTAATTGGGTTCAATCAACCTAATATATTAAAACTGAAGTTTACTTAAGTTGTATTAAAACTACATGAAATATTTATGTTCACATAACTAACTGGGCAGTGGATCTGTAGTTCCCAGCATACTTTGCAAGGGACTCCATTAGGAGAGTAAATTTAGGAATTAAAGTGTTATTGTATGTGTTTTTCTGTAAAGGGGAAATATGTTGTTAGTGTTTAATGTTCAGTTATATTGGACATTTAGAGGAGTTTCTGTAATGTTTTTTATTTATTTATCTTTTTTATGATGTGGTTACCGTTATGCTGAAGAGTGGCGCCTGTGCTTAGGCTATGGGCACTCAGTGATCTATGCTAATGTCAGGAGTGACACCTCTTTTCTTATATTTTCATTATATACATTGTGTATGATGATGAATGAAACTGCTTAAAATTGATTTTCCAATTAAGTTTGACAAGTATACAAAAGTCATGTTATAAGTATATAAATATCATTTAAACTCTATTTGATTTTTTTTTTTTTTATGAGTTGGGGCTACACATATTTATTGGATGGAAAACCTGCCCTCAATTAAATTGAGTTTGTCCAATGAGTTTTTTTGTGTTTTTTGTTTTTTTTTGTTTTTGTTTTTGTTTTTTTTGAGTGTTCATTACTGCAATGTCCGAGAGTCTTTCCTGTCTCATGGTGTTTCTCATGTATGTTTTCAGTCAACGTTCAGTTCTCCATGGACGTTGCAGGCCGCGGCAGTTGTTCTTTTCGCACATCTTGGTTGTGAACTCCCAAAGCTGCTGAAAGTTGTGATCAGTTCTCATTGCTAAAAAAGCAGAGATTATGATAGAAGCTAGATTACTTTTTACACTGGCATAATGTAAGGTGGATGACTGTAGCGCTTTGGACAGTACATTAGCACGCATTAGGGGTGTAACGGTACATGTATTCGTATTGAACCGTTTCGGTACAGGGCTTCCGGTACGGTGCACGCGTGTACCGAACGGTTATGAATGTAATCTTTAACAGTTAACAGTCGGCTTGTTGTAAGCGTGGAACACACTTCAATCTGAGTTCCCACACGAACATATTAAGTATTCAGTCCATTTTATCACGAAATTCAAACGATAAATGACGTTTTTATGCTCTTTAATGTGCGTGACTGATCAGTGATCACTGAACACAGTTCAAGTGGCAGCGCGGCGCGCGCACGTGAACGCAATCATATGTGAACGGTGCACGCGTCGAACGGTTATGAATGTAATCTTTAACAGTTCACTGTCGGCTTGTTGTAAGTGCGGAACACACTTCAATCCGAGTTCCCACACGAACATATATTAAGTATTCAGTCCATTTTATCACGAAATTCAAACGATAAATGCTGTTTTGATGCTCTATGTGGCATGACTGGTCACTGATCACAGTTCAAGCGGCCGCACGACGCGCACGCGCGTGAACGCGATCATCTGTGAAGGCGATCAATCATCTCTTACTAAAGATTCAAGAATAAACATGAATGACGATCTGAAGGTATGCTGAGGATACATTACAATTTACTGTCATGTATATATGTGGTGTAATCGCTAAATCAGTGTTTCAACGGCGGAAAGACATCAATAACTGCTTGTGAACTAAACAATGTCATGTAACGTTAGCATCACATTTACCTCAGGCAGTCATTCAGTGTCCAGACTTTTATTCACTAGAGAAATAAACTCTTTCGCTAAATATATGCTCTATATTAGCCATTATATTCTACTTAACCTGTTAGTGATGTCTTGATTATTTCATGTATGTTAAATAAACCTGTCATGAAAATGACAGACACTGTATATAAATTATTATATTTCAACAACGATTTGGAGAAAAAAAACTATTTTATAATTAGATTTAGACGTTAATGCAAAAACTGCCTTATGTGAAGTTTACATATTTGCACACAATGTGTTATTTGAGTGTTGATTATTATACCTAAAAATAAATAGCAACTGAATTTAGGCTAATAGTTTGGGCTCTGTGGTTAATCTTTAATATTAATGTACAAGTAAGGGCTCCCTATATAATTTACAGAAATATCTTAAATAAACTTTTAGATATAATTTAATTCATTCAAGGACAGACACTTTTCCCCCCAGTAAACCACTGTTAAATATAAAAAATAAATAAAAACAATTTTGTAAATCTGCTGTACCGAAATCGTACCGAACCGTGACTTCAAAACCGAGGTACGTACCGAACCGTCAGTTTTGTGTACCGTTACACCCCTAGCACGCATGTATTTATATTAGTGCTGTCAATCAGTAAAAAAAAAAAAAAATTAATCACATTTTTTTCTGTGATTAAAACACTTAAAGGTCCCGTTCTTCGTGATCCCATTGTTCAAACTTTAGTTAGTGTGTAATGTTGCTGTTAGAGCATAAATAATACCTGTCAAATTATAAAGCTCAAAGTTCAATGCCAAGCGAGATATTTTAATTAACAGAAGTTCCCTTTCAAAGCCTACAGCAAACGGCTGGCTTGGACTTCATCCTGGTACTTCCTTCATTGATTACGTCAGTAGGACAGTAGAACAGACTAACCTCCGCCCACAAGAATATGCGGAAAAGGGGGCGTTGTCTTGTTGCTGTCCCACGTGGAGAAGAGGACGGTCGCGTGGAGAAAAGGAAGTGCTGCGTTTCAGTGTGTTTGTCATCGAGACGCTGTTATTTTCATCCCGGAGTCAAATCACCTTTGTTTGGCTTTCCCAGGGACGCTGTAGAGATCATTAAGCGCATAGCCGCATACATCTCCCGTTAAGAGGCGTGACCTTTCCGTACAACGTGCGCTAAGCTGCGGTCAAATCACAACACGGGAACCGCTGGCACAATCAGAACTCGTTACTCGTTACGTAATAAAGAGGGACTTTATTTCTTAGAACAAGGAACTCATCAGCCCGTTTTTAGGACAGTGAAAACAGCGGTGTACAGATAAGTACATTGTGTGAAAAATGTTTTTTTACACGCGAAACATGAACACATGTTATATTGCACACTGTTAACACAATCAAAGCTTCAAAAAAACACGAAGAACGGGACCTTTAAGTTTTTATTAGTGTTTAATATATTGTATAATGTAATAATTTCAGAGTTAATCGAACGTTTTACAGTACATTGCACTGTATGAGAACTTGTCCCGTCAAAAAGCAAGGGAACAAAAAGTGACAATTGGACAACTTTTTTTGTGGATTCAGGTTTAAAAAAAAAATAAAAATAAAAAAAAATATATATATATATATGTATGTGTATGTATGTATGTATGTTAAATTTAATTTGAAGCCTAATAAATGTAAAAAAATTTATAGCTTTCAACTGTAATGTTATAAGATGCCATTAAACAAATATTTAAAATATACTGTTTTTCTACATTAATTTGGAGATTAACTAAATTATTACATTATACAATATATTAAACACTTATAAAAACTTAAGTGTTTTAATCACAGAACAAAATGTGATTAATCTATTTTTTTTTTTAACTGATTGACAGCACTAATATAAATACATGCGTGCTATTTTAACAGTGGCTACATGCATATCCAATCATATTTATAATGTATAGTTTTTATCATTTAAGTCTCTTTTTTTTTAAACCCAAGTGCACAAAAGACAGTAAAGCTAGCCATTTTGGGTTGAATTTGAAGCAAACTTAGCAATATTGTGATGTATATCTTTAATGTGTTATATATGTTCTACAAGTTACATACAGTGATAAGATCTTTGGTATACTGCCCACCCCTAAATAGACCCACTCACTGAGCAATGTATAGCAGCCAAGCTGATGATACCCGTCCAGCTCTCTGTAAGATCAGAACTGCTGTGCTTTTACTGGATCATGTCAGTGTTTATGCTTACATTGTGAAGAACAAATTGAACCAAGGTTTGCAGATCCTAGATAAGCTCCTTCGCCCATGAAAGCCAAGATCGGGGGGCACAGGAGGAGTATTATATCATCTGCAATGTCTGGGCCTGCCAAAGAACTGGAGCATAATGAGATTGATCCTGATATGAAATAGCACCATGTCCAGTTTTTCTTCAAACTTTGTAATCAGATTTTAGAAGCAGAAGAAAGAATAAAGGAGGGTTAGGAGGGAGTTTGGATTATAGAGTGAGAGAGTGAACTCTTAAAGGTAGTGGAGAAGACCGGAAGATAGTTGATGAGGTTTTTTTACAGGGCTTCAGGCTCTTTAAAAATTAATTTGTAACAATATTTAAAGAGTATTTCCTAAAACTTCTAAAACTAAAACTTCTTTGAAAGTCTATAGGTAGCAATGACAAATTGTGAACAAAATTAGTTTTGCGTAAATAAGGCTTTTTCAGAATGTGATGCATTTCCTGGTGGAAAGTTGATCATTACCATAAATCTTCATAATTTATACGAGAAATGTAACGTGAGCATGGGGCGGCCGTCGGAATAAACATCTAAATTGAACTATCCGAAATCTGGACTATTTTGATTATGCAATTTGGTGGTAAAAAAAGTCATTTGTCTTCTAAACGTTTAATTTTCGAAACCATTGGCTCCCAAGGAAATTCATTTTATCTGGAGCACTGATTGTAGCGGAATAAAGTGATTGTCTGTTTATATAATCGGGAAAAAAGTTCTACCAACAAAGTAAAACCTGCAAAAGCAGTTAGATAAGAGAGAAATAAACAGAGATAGATTAAACATTTCACTACCACATCTGTTATTGGAATGATCTAAAGTAAGACATCCATTGATTCTAGACACCCTGCTGTTTATTTATATTTTTATTTAACAGGAGCAGCTGGAGTTGGCATATCAATTACCACACGCATGCCATTAATCTGAGAAACACTGTTGCCACTACATGTTAGTCATTACACAAGTTCTTATGCAATGAAAGTTTTCAAAGAACACCACTAGATGCTCATTTACTCCCCACAAGATGGGTGAAACAACTCATATATACATTTCCTCATTTTAAGGTGACAGTTTGGAGCGAAGCGATTACTTCTTTGATCAATTGGGTATTCCACATTTTTGCCCGCTGCTTTCCTTCAAACAATTTGTGAATTCTATGGAAAGTGTACTAATGTATGTACAGTAATGTTACAAAATAAAGTAATGTAAAGTAAAAGGGAGTACATTTACATGGAGTACATTTACATGTATGCATTTAGTAGACGCTTTTATCCAAAGCGATTTACAACTGAGGAGTCCAAGAAGCGATCCGTCATGAAGAGGCAATGAAACATAAAAACTGCCTGAAGTACTAAGTTTTGGACATTACCCAGAGGATCACAGAGGTTAAGTGCTCATGGAAAAGGTGAGTTTTCAGCTGTCTTTTGAATGTTGTCAGTGATTCTGCAATTTGGATGGAGGTGGGAAGATCGTTCCACCAGCAGGGAACGGTGAATGTAAATGTTCTGGTGAGGGATTTTCTGCGATGGTACCACAAGCCGTCGCTCCTTAGCTGAGCGAAGGCTTCTGGTGGGGGTATAGACTCATAGGAGCGAGTCAAAGTATGCAACTGAGCTCGTGGTGGATCTGTAAGCGAGCGTTAGCGCCTTGAACTTGATGCGAGCAGCAAGTGGTAGCCAGTGCAGAGAGATGAAGAGTGGTGTGTTTGGGTTCAAATCAAATCAAATCAAATCACTTTATTGTCACACAGCCATGTACACAAGTGCAACAGCAGGTGAAATTCTTGGTGCAGTTCCGAGCAACATAGTAGTCACGACATGACATGTACAACATTTTAAAGCAGCATCAGATTACACATCTGATGCGCCCACAATTACTCACAGCACAGTAAACTCTACAATAAACAATAAATAATTTACACAATGTGAGTGTAGTTCTCACAGCTTTAACCAATATACACATACTTACAATATACATATACTTTAAACAATATACACTAAACATACACTAAACAATATACATTACGCTATAATAATAATATACAATGTACAGTATACATTATTATTCACAGTAGAGATCCAATGTACAATAGGTGCTATATGATAAATAATAAATGATAAATAAATGTGTATATAATGTGTGTGTATCTACAGTGGGTTGTGCTGAGTGATATTCTGTCCAGTGTGTGTTATGATCCTGATGGATCAGGAGTTAAGTAGTCTGATTGCTTGTGGGAAGAAGCTGTTCTGGAGTCGGCTGGTGTGTGTTCTGATGCTGCGGTACCGTCTGCCTGATGGCAGCAGTGAGAGCAGCCCATGGTTCGGGTGGCTAGAGTCTCTGATGATCCTCTGAGCTCTCTTCACACACCGCCTGGCGTAAATGTCCTGGAGGGAGGGAAGCTCACCTCCGATGATGCAGCTGGCCGTGCGCACTACCCTTTGCAGGGCTTTTCGGCTGCGGGTGGTACTGTTGCCGTACCAGGTGGTGATGCAGCCAGTCAGCAGGCTCTCTATAGTGCTGGTGTAGAAGCGTGTGAGGATGTGGCGGCTCATTCCAAACCTCCTCAGCCATCGCAGAAAGAAAAGGCGCTGATGAGCCTTCTTCACAACGGCCTCGGAGTGGACGGACCATGAGAGTTCCTCTGTGATGTGGACACCAAGGAACTTGAAGCTGCTGACTCTCTCCACCAGTGCTCCATCGATGGTGATGGGGCGGTGTTCTCTCTCATTCCTCCTGAAGTCGACCACCAGCTCCTTGGTCTTGCTGACGTTGAGGGAGAGGTTGTGCTCCTGACACCACCGTGTCAGAGTGTGCACCTCCTCTCTGTAGGCAGTTTCATCATTGTCAGTGATGAGACCTACCACCGTCGTATCGTCAGCAAACTTGATGATGGTGTTGGAGCTGTGGGTTGCCACACAGTCATGTGTGTACAGGGAGTACAGGAGTGGGCTGAGAACACAGCCCTGAGGGGCTCCAGTGTTGAGAGTCAGTGGTGAGGAGATGTTACTGCCCATTCTGACCACCTGGCGTCTGTTTG
Organism: Romanogobio albipinnatus; assembly: GCA_023566225.1. Lineage (NCBI taxonomy): Eukaryota > Metazoa > Chordata > Actinopteri > Cypriniformes > Gobionidae > Romanogobio > Romanogobio albipinnatus. The sequence goes on from CM042241.1 coordinate 22,788,703, forward strand.
ACCACCTGGCGGCTGCATAACAAGCTGTTTAAGCCTAGAGCCCGGAGTTTAATGTCAAGTATAGAGGGCACAATGGTGTTGAATGCTGAGCTGTAGTCTACAAACAGCATTCTCACATATGTGTTCCTCTTTTCCAGGTGGGAGAGAGCAGTGTGAATTGTTGATGAAATGGCATCATCAGTGGAGCGGTTTGTGCGGTATGCAAACTGCAGTGGGTCCAGTGAGGGTGGGAGAACAGAGCAGATGTGGTTTCTGACTAGTCTCTCAAAGCATTTGCTGATGATGGGGGTCAGAGCAACAGGACGCCAGTCGTTTAAGCAGAGTGTTTTTGATTGCTTCGGAACAGGAACAATGGTGGACGTTTTGAAGCATGTGGGGACCACAGACAGGGAGAGGGACAGGTTAAAGATGTCCGTAAAAACTCCAGCCAGTTGGTTCGCGCACGCTCTGATCACGCGGCCCGGAATGCCGTCTGGACCCGCTGCTTTACGGACGTTCACCCGCTGGAAGGATCGGGTTACATCCGCTAAAGATACGGAGAGTGCACTAACCTCTGTATCTTCAGCCGCTCTCTCTCTCTCCGCGAGGGCGGTGTTAGTTCCCTCAAAGTGAGCATAGAAGGTGTTGAGCTCGTCCGGGAGAGAGGCAGCGGTGTTCACGGTGGAGTTTGTGTTCCCTTTGTAGTCCGTGATGGTGTTAATTCCCCGCCACATGCTTCTAGAGTCGGTGGTGTTGAACTGTCCTTCAATCTTGTCCCTGTACTGGCGTTTTGCTGCTCTGATGGTTTTCCGGAGGGCATAACTTGCTTGTTTATGCTCCTCCGCATTACCGGAGTTAAAAGTGAAGGTCCGCGCATTGAGTGTCGCGCGAACATCCCCATTTAGCCACGGCTTCTGGTTCTGGGTTCGTTGAAGATAAGATGTGCTGCTGCATTCTGGATCATTTGAAGCGTTTTGAGCACACACGATGGAAGTCCAGCCATAAGCGCATTGCAGTAGTCAAGCCTAGAATTCACCAGGGCCTGGATGAGAAGCTGTGTTGCATGCTCCGTTAGGAATGGTCTGATCTTCCTGATGTTGTGCAGTGCAAACCTGCATGAGCGAGCTGTCTTTGATGACCAGCTGTCCTTTAAAGACCATATTTCAAAGATTACACCAAGATTTCTGACCGACCCTGAGGGGGTGATCAGAGATGAACCTAGCTGGATGGTGAAATCATGTTGTATTGTCGGATTGGCAGCGAAAGACGAGCAGTTCAGTCTTTGCAAGGTTGAGCTGCAGGTGATTTTTTTTTTTTTCATCCATGCCGAGATGTCCGCCAGAGAGCTGGAGATTTGTGCAGCTACTGTGGGGTCATCTGGTTGGAATGAAAGGTAGAGCTGAGTGTCATCATGGTAGCAGTGGTATGACAAGCCATGTGCCTGTATGATGGGTCCCAATGATGTAGTGTAAATGGAGAATAGGAGAGGTCCAAGCACTGAGCCCTGTGGAACCCCTGTGGTGAGTTGATGTGCTTTGGATACCTCCCCTCTCCAGGCAGCCTTGAAAGACCTACCTGTGATATAGGACTCAAACCAGTGGAGTGGAATCCTTGTGATGCCCAGTGATGAGAGGGTGGACAGAAGAATCTGATGATTGTCAGTGTCAAAGGCAGCAGATATATTGAGGAGGACGAGGACTGATGATTTGGAATCAGCTTTTGCAATCCGCAGGGCTTAGGTGTAATGCGCTTCCACAGTAATGCGGTCACTGTGGAGGGGCCCCTTTTGAAATCTGATTGATGTCCAGCTGATTATTCTGTGAGAGGAAAGATGAAACCTGGTTGAAAACAACTCGTTCAAGTGTTTTCGCTATGAATAGTTGGAGAAAGACAGGTCTGTAGTTATCTATGAGTGAAGAGTTTAATGTGGGTTTTTTTAAGCAGTGGAGTAACCCGAGCCTGCTTGAATGTGGTAGGGAGAGATGTGTTGATGATGTGTGTGAATGCTGTTAGGAGTGTAGGAGTGATGGCTTGTAGGAGGTGTGAAGGGATGGGATCTAGAGGACAGGTGGTAGGGTGGCTGGAGAGGAGAAGTTTAGATACTTCTGCCTCAGTGAGTGTAGAGAATGAGGAGAAATGATGTTCGGCTGTGGATTTGGCTGATGTAAAATCCTGTGTGCGTGGGGTATAACATATAAATATTTAAATTAGGTTTGATAATTAAAAATATTTTTATCACAGTTAAACTCAATATTGTTCATAGTATTTTAAGTCAAGTCAAGTCAACTTTATTTATATAGCGCTTTTAACAATGTAGATTGTTTCAAAGCAGCTTTACAGTGTTAAACAGCAAAATAATGCAGCCTAATTTTATTCAGCTGTATAGCCATTTGATGTCATCAGTTCATTTCAATTTCCATACGGTGACAGTGTGGGCTTTAGATCAATAATTAGATCAGTAATTTAGTTTACATGGTTAAATTAGTTTATTAATTTGATTTATTTCGATGTTTAGTTGAAAAATATAGTGTCCCCAACTAAGCACGCCAAGCCAGAGGCAACAGTGGCAAGGAAACCAAAACCCCATTAGGTGACCTAATGGAGAAAAATAAACCTTGGGAGAAACCAGGCTCAGTCGGGGTGCCAGTTCTCCTCTGGCCAATTTACAAACAACGTATTATTATTTATTATTCTGGCTGCTTTACAGGTCAGAGGTCATAATAGATCGGAATATTCAAAGGACCGGAGGCAACACGCTGGAGACGGGTTTATTGAGGATGATGTTGATTAAATAATTATTAAAGTGCAATATTCGAATGATCGGAGGCAACACGCTGGAGACGGGTTTATTGCGGATGACATATCGATTTAAGTATTATTTAATGGTAATATTCGAACAATCGGAGTCATCACACTGGTGACGGGTTTATTTAGATGCCGTGTCGATGAGGCAGTTGCAGGGGGAGGATAATTGACACGGTCTCTGCAGACACTTCGGGGTCCTGTGTTGGTCTTATCTGGTCCACCATCTGATTAGGATACGGCCCGGATCTGGCTGACTGCAGTAAACCTCGGGATAAAACAGAGAGAATATCATTAGCGTAGATGCCATTCTTCTGATGATGTAACGAGTACATCAGGTGTTATGGGAAGTGTTCCCGGTTCCGGCTGACCTAGTTAATGCAGCCTAACAATCAATTAATTGAAAAAGTGTTTTATGTGTATGCCACAGTAAAGAGATGTGTTTTTAGTCTAGATTTAAACTGACAGAGTGTGTCTGCTTCCCGAACAGTGCTAGGAAGACTGTTCCAGAGTTTAGGAGCTAAATAGGAAAAGGATCGACCGCCTGCAGTTGATTTGGATATTCTCGGTATTAACAACTGGCCAGAATTTAGAGATCGCAGTAGACGTGATGGAGTATAATATGTTAAGAGCTCGCTCAAGTATTGGGGAGCTAAACCATTTAGTGCTTTGTAAGTAATAAGCAAGATTTTAAAATGTATGCGATGTTTAATAGGGAGCCAGTGCAATGTTGACAGAACTGGGCTAATATGGTCATACTTCCTGGTTCTAGTAAGTACTCGAGCTGCTGCGTTTTGGACCAGCTGGAGTTTATTTATTAAGCGAGCAGGGCAACCACCCAATAGAGCATTACAATAATCTAGCCTTGAGGTCATGAACGCATTAACTAACTGTTCAGCATTTTGCATTGAGAGCATGTGCCGTAATTTTGATATATTTTTAAGATGGTAGAAAGCAGTTTTACAGATGCTAGAAACGTGGCTTTCAAACGAAAGATTGGTATCAAAGAGCACACCCAGGTTCCTCACTGACGACGAAGACTTGACAGAGCAGCCATCAAGTGTTAGACAGTATTCTAGGTTACTACTTGTGGAGCTTTTTTGTCCAATAATTAAAAATTCAGTTTTTTCTGAATTGAGTTGCAGGAAATTACCAGTCATCCAATGTTTTATGGCGGCTATGCATTCCGTTAATCTGAAATTTCTTCAGGGCGTGAAGAAATATAGAGCTGAGTATCGTCAGCACAACAATGAAAACTAATGCCATGCTTCCTAATAATATCTCCCAGTGGTAGCATGTACAGGGTGAAGAGTAGCGGTCCTAGCACTGAGCCTTGTGGTACTCCATACTGAACTTGCGATCGGTGTGACATCTCTTCATTTACTGCTACAAACTGATAACGGTCGCATAGGTATGATTTAAACCATGATAAAGCAATTCCACTAATACCTACATAATTTTCGAGTCTATTCAAAAGAATGTTGTGGTCGATGGTATCAAATGCAGCGCTAAGATCGAGTAACACTAATAGAGAGATACAGCCACGATCGGATGATAAGACTAAATCATTTGTAACTCTGATGAGAGCAGTCTCAGTACTATGATACGGTCTAAATCCTGACTGGAAATCCTCACAGATACCATTTCTTTCTAAAAAGGAACATAATTGTGAAGACACTGCCTTTTCAAGTATTTTTGACAGAAAGGGTAGATTTGAGATTGGTCTATAATTGACTAATTCTGTAGGATCAAGTTGCGGTTTTTTAATAAGTGGTTTAATAATAGCCAACTTAAAAGTTTTCGGTACATATCCTAATGACAAAGATGAATTAATGATATTAAGAAGAGGATCTATGACCTCTGGTAGCATCTCTTTTAATAGCCTAGTCGGTACAGGGTCAAGCATACATGTTGATTTTGATGATTTAACGAGTTTAGCCAATTCTTCTTCTCCTATAGCAGTAAATGATTGTAATTTTTCCTCAGTGACACTACAATGCTCTGTCTGATGTGATACTGTAGTAGACGGCTGCATGGTTAAAATTTTCTTCCTAATATTATCAATTTTACATGTGAAGAAGTTCATAAAGTCATTACTGCTGTGCTGTTTACAATCATCAGAAGTTGAAGCTTTATTTTTGGTTAATTTAGCCACTGTGTCGAATAAATACCTTGGGTTGTGTGTTATTTTAGGGACAACAGCACTCTGTAACAATAATATAACAATTTCCCTCATGCTTTGTAGATGTAATTTTTAAAGATATGTCATATGCGGGTGCTTGACACATTATGAATGATTATTATAAAAGTAAACATTTCATTAATTTTGTATTTATTGAATTATTTATTTATTTGTTTTTAAGTACACTGCTTTTAATTTTGAGGTCAGAAAGTTTTTAAAGAATTGTTTACTTTTATTCAACACAGAAATCATAAAGTTGTTCAAAAGTGACAAATATTTTGTAACATTATACATATCTTTACTATCTCGTAAAGTCTACTCCTCAAAGAATCCTTTTTAAAAAATCTATCACGGTTTCCACAATAATATTAAGCCTAACTAGCCTGACAAGCCAGACCCACATCAAGATGTTGGGTCTGGAAACTCACCATTGACAGGGCTGAATCCGAGGGGCGGGATAAACAGTTGTCTTTCAAATTCCCTCTGCTTGCAATTGGATAATGCCATGAGCGCCACAACCAACCAGAGCAAAGAAGAAGGTGAAGCCGAGCTAACGTTAGTTGATAGACTTTCGCCGTATCCGGTCGGCAAAACTTCAAACATGTCTTCTTCTTAAGAATGACTTCAGTGTCGTTCTTTGTTCTTTTCTCAAATAAAAGCTTAGCTCCAAGTCGCCCAGAGTTGCGACCAAAGCCGATTCAAAAGACCGCGGTTCACCAGCTTCTGTGTTTACGAGTAACACGCAGAACCTCCGCAACTCTGCCGTGACGTACCGTCATTATGTTAAGCCCAACCACCGACTCTACACACACTGTGATTGGCCTGACCAGAGTTTGGTTTTTCCAGCTCTCAGGTCTACCGAGAGTTGCTAGAATATAGATTTTTAGGCTAAAGCCTAACTGTTTTTTATCAACATTGCAAATAATAAGAAATAAACATATGATTTCTGAAGGATCATGTGACACTGAAAACTGGAGTAATGGCTGCTGAAAATTCAGCTTTGCCATTTACAGGAATACATTACATTTTAAATTATATTTTAAATTTAATAACATTTCAAAACCTTACTGCTGAATTTTTAACCAAACATATCTTGTTGAACAAAAGAGACTTTCAAAAACATTCACAAAATCTTACGGACACCACATTTTTAAACTCGTGTAGTTTTATTTTTCAATAAAAGTTGCTGTTCATATTAAATCTCACTACTTGTTCCATATAGAATTTCAAGATTCAGTTCAGATTTTCAATTCTAATTTAATTTGTCAAATCAAATCAACAAATTATTATGCCCCCATTTTAATGTCTCTGATTGAAATCCCACTGTAGAATTTGTCACTTGTTATTAGAAAATTATATTTACAGAACGTGATTGAAAATTATATTAACAGTAATATAATAATCTGTATTGTTTTTCATTATAAATTAATTGTTGCAGCTATAGCCTGCTTGGTTGACTTGAATTGAGTTTTTGGAGAGGAGTTTTGATGTAAAGTGGAGTGGTAAAGTCATGTCTTGCATGAACACCTCCATCCTGTTGACACAATTTAAGTGCAGAGAGAGGTGCAAGTTGCTTTTTTCCTCTCTCTTTTTCCATGAGGACGAAATGAAAGAGGGATGAAATGGGGGTTGTGCTGTCTTTGAAAGATGACTTGTTGAATTGTTTCATTTAGCCTTGACCCTACCACAAGCCCTTTGGAAAAACGTGTACCCGTGTATGTTTTGTGTGTGTGTGTTTGTAATCACGCAGATCATCAGTCACACCGGTTTGGTCAGAGTGGAATGGAATCTCACTCCTCTTTCCTTATTGCATTTCTCCTCATCATTTCCTCTGCGTTTGTGTGTGTTCTCCAAGCATGCGCCTCTATGGATGTGTGGACTCATTCCATGCCAATGTGAAAATGCCCTCATTCACTGGGGAATTCTAAAGCCATGATCAGCCTCTTTTCATTCCCTCCACTCGTGCTGCGGAAACAAAAGAGAAGGAAAATGGTCTCCGGTTCTCTAGCGCCACCCTTTCATCACCGTTGATCTTTAGCTGTCTTTATTTACTAAATTTAGACACTTTATGATCAAGATCCACTCCTCAAATTGAGCAGTGGACCATCGTAAATTATCTGCAAAACTGGTCTGGGATCAGCAACTTGGACGAAACTCCACAGCTGCTTCCACAAAAAGGGTCCTTCATTGATATTCAATGTAGATCTCTTTCCACTGTCCCGGCAAACTCTCACAACAGGTTCGTTCTGCATCTTCTGCATATTCATGAGCCCTCATTCTGATACCACCACAAATCACATTTTGAGTCATGTCTTGTGGAGCCGAGGTGATGATTATGTATCGGGTGTGTGCACAGCTTTGGGGAGCGATAGATGCCACGCTAAGTGTGTGTGTGTGTGGAGGGTTAAAAAAGCAGACGGTAAGTGTTGTGAATAGAGAGAGAGATTAATGAGACAGACTCAGTCTCGTTCGATGACAGCAGGGATACAGATGTCCCAGCGCAGTATGTGGCCTCCGAACAAAACTACTAGAGCTACAGAGAGAGGGAGAGCGATAGGAAAGGGGAGTTATTTTAGAAAGAGATAAAGTTAAGGAGAAGCAGAGAGGGGAAATGGTTACATTTTAAGTGAGTTTTTTTATTTATTTATTAAATTCAAATCACATTAAATTGTGCAGCGCTTTCCAAAATACAGATTGTTTCAAAGCAGCATTACAGAAAATGCATGTCTACATTACAATTTGTCCCAGATATGTATTTCAGAAATGTACATATACAAATCACGCAGTTAGCTAACACTGTATTCATTTAAATAATGTATTAATTTAAGGCAGAAACAATGAGCTCATTTAAGTAAAGTATACATGTTTTTAACAAATTATTAGGATATATAGAATAATTTAGCAAAAAAAATCAATTATGCACTGTTCAATGCGAAATTTCTTACACTCAAAAAAAGCTCAGTTCATATTTAAATCATATTCATAAAAAACAAGAAATTATACCTATTTGTAGGACCATTACGATAAATTATTATTATAATAAATCATAACACACATTTTCTGATTCATGTTTCAAATAAAATATGCTTAATAAAATTAAATTCCAAAATGATTCCAAATAAAAGAATGCTTTATTTAGATGCTGTTTGAGAACTTTAAGTCTGTTTTTCTTTGAAATATGTGACCCTGGACCACACAACCAGTCCTAAGTTGCACGGGTATATTTGTGGCAATAGCCAACAATGGGTCAAAATTATAGATTTTTCTTTTATGCCAAAAATCATATTGGGTAAAGATTATGTTCCATTAAGATATTTAGTAAATATCCTACAGTAGATGTATCAAAAATGTATTATTAGTAGTAATCTACATTGCTAAGGACTTCATTGGACAACTTTAAAGGCGATTTTCTCAATATTTAGTTTTTTTTGCACCCTCAGATTCCAGATTTTCAAATAGTTGTATCTCCGCCAAATATTGTCCAATCCTAACAAACCAAAATATACATCAGTGGAAAGCTTATTTATTCAGATTTCATATGATGTATAAATTTCAATTTCAAAAATTGACCCTAATGGCGGGTTTTTGTGGTCCAGGGTCACATATGTGATGTATTTGTATATTCACCATTTTAACGGTACAATTATGCTACAGTCAGTGGATTGAAAACCTTTATTAATCTATTTATGCCATATTTCCATATTCCTTTAGGAATTGGCATTTGTCGTTTACCTGCTAAACAGGATCATGGGTAATGTCTTATATCAGAGGCAGGTGTAGGTAGTGACAGTTAAAGATTATTTCACTCAGCTTCTCAGTCCACACCCCACATTGTCTCCCCCTTATCTCACTCCACCAGTCCTTCTTGACAGCGCTTATAGAAGAAGTCACAGTGGCGACAATTAGCCTTGCTGTAATCCCGTAGCTTGTCTTGTCCTGTGGCAACACCACCTGTCAGGACACAAGGCCTTTGTTGTGGTGTGAGTGGCTTTTTCTAAATGTCCTGTGTCAGAATGCCGTCCTGATGTCGGAAAATTTTCACCACAGGTTTGTGTCCTTAGAACTCATTCAGTTAAAAAAAAAGCTTTTTGAAAATGAGCATGCTCACTTCTCATGAATTTTTTCTTTTTGACATGTTTGGGACGTATCTGTTTGAGTATGTGTCTGTTTCTTTTGTATTTCTGTCTGTTAACCAGATTGACAAAAAAGCTATTTGTTCAAGATCTTTTGATGGGTTTTTTAAGAATTTATTAGATATGTCAGGTTTACAAAGGGTATTGTAATATTTGTATTAATTTGGTAGATCAGGTTGCAGCAGTTCTCAGCTCAGCAGTAGACTTACACATAGGCCTATTGCTACAGCGGTTCTCGAGTTCAGAATCACCAGTACAGAACCGAGAACTGTTTCTTTCGGACATGTTCAATACTGAGAACTGTGTCTGAGAACCTTAGAGGTGTTTGCTGACAAAGGCAAGTGGCGTTTAGCAGTTTCTGCCAACTAACTGTTATTTCGGAATGGGCTGAGGCTTGGATTTAGCGGATTTAGCATTTGCTGAACGTATAGTATGTGCCGAGAGCATTCGCTCAATATAATTATCTTGTTTTTGACGGAAGTGACGTTTGGCGGCGGTTGCATCTGAACTATTCATATATATAAATTAGTGAAAAGAACCGGTTATATATACATACACACACGCACACACATGCATACATACACTTTTAGTTTTGGGGTGAAACATCCCAGCTAAGAGCTGCCCACATTCACCATGGGGAACCAAAATGTAAAGCAGTCAATATCAGTTTGTTTTGTTTTTATAGTGTGTACCATTTCCAAATAGTTCATTAAGTTTTTGATCATTTTAAAATCAGAACTTTGACTGGATTGTAGAAGCTTAATTAAGGCATTCACTCTTTTGTCCTTGAGGCACTTAATTTGCCCTGAAATCTGAAAGAACTTTGTCCCAGCTTGCAGGACAGTGCAACAGGTCCTCTTGCAGTGTGTTTGTGTTATTTTGCACCATCCTCTCCTGCTTTGGGTTTTAACAAGATGCCCAGTCCCTCCTGATGAAAACCAGCCCTACAGCATGATGCTGCCACCACAATACTTCACTGCTGGTATGCTGTTTTTGGTTGGTATTATTTTATAATCTTGTTTATCTTTTTGGGCATTGTAAGCTCTGCACCACTTCACTTAGAATTTTGGATAAAAAGTCTAGATTTCTGAATTCCACAATTCTCTCTGCACTGGCTACCACTCGCTGCTCGCATCAAGTTCAAGGCGCTTACGCTCGCTTGCATATCCACCACGAGCTCCGCTCCTGCATACTTTGACTCGCTCCTACAAGTCTACACCCCCACCAGAAGCCTTCGCTCAGCTAAGGAGCAACGACTTGTGGTACCATCACAAAGAGGCAGAAAATCCCTCTCCAGAACATTCACATTCACCGTTCCCTGCTGGTGGAACGATCTTCCCACCTCCATCCGAATTGCAGAATCACTGACAGCATTCAAAGGACAGCTGAAAACTCACCTCTTCCGCGAGCACTTAACCTTATCTTAAATAAATTAATAAAAAAACTTTTATTTTCCTTCTATTTTCCTCTACTTCTTCCCTGCCCTAGTGTGTGATGCTCTGTGCGATGTCCAAAACTTAGTACTTCAGGCACTTTCTGTGTTTTGCTGCCTCCTCATGATGGATCCTGTACTCCTCAGTTGTAAGTTGCTTTGGATAAAAGCGTCTGCTAAATGCATAAATGTAAATGTAAATGTAAAATATCTGCTCGAAAGGATTCCATACAGTTTTTATGATAATCAATCCAAAAAGATGCCTCAGAAGGGTCTTTTCTGAAGAATTCAGTCTATACTTGACAGAATCCTACTCTCTAAGACACACACACACACACACACAGAGACACACACACACACACACACACGGGTGTTTTTGTGAAATGTGGGGACATTCCATAGGCGTAATGGTTTTTATACCGTACAAACTGTATTTTCTATCCCCCTACACTGCCCCTGCCCCTAAACTTAACCCTCACAGGAGACTGTGCAGTTTACTTTATGTGAAAAAAACATCATTCTGTGTGATTTTATAAGCCTTTTGAAAAGTGAGGACATGGGGAACGTCCTCATATTTCACCCTCTTTTTGTAATACCCATGTCATTATACACATTTGTGTCCTGATATTTCACAAAAACACACACACACACACACACACACACACACACACACACACACACACACACACACACACACACACACACACACACACACACACACAGACACAGACACAGACACAGACACACAGACACACAGACACAGACAGATACTTAAACAATGCTGATGATAGAAGATGTGCTTTGTCTCCTTCAGCAAGGCCCACCTTAGGGACAATCTGTCAACAACATCCGTCACATCACCTAAACAAAGCACCTGCCGAAGGTGAGCTGGAGAAAGCGAGACAGGAGATGATTCAAATAAAAGCTCTCAATAGATAGACCTTATTCACCGCAAGCACCATCTTTGATTTTTAACACAAATGAATGTGAAGGTGTGAGGGATAGACATACATCTCTTCAGTGGGTTGTACTGTTATTTCATGTGTTTTTGGATTGTTCTGCTGATGAAATGCTCTTCAGTAGATATCTTCAGTAGACATACAACTCCAGACAACACGAGCTGTGGAAAATAAGTGATCTAGGAGCGTTATACAGCTTTTTACAGTGGATGCCATTGAAAACATGGTACGTCTATCTCCACAGCCTCACTTTCATACATGTCATGGCGCTGCTCTGAATAAGGTCAATAGTAAGATTTATTCATTACACAACTACTAGACACATTTGGCTATTCCTGCTCTTAAAAGCGACAGCATGGTCCCTTTTTTTGAGGGAAATAAAAGCAGGAAAAATAGAATAGAATGAATGAAGGAAGAAAAAAAACATCTGAGGAATCAAACATGAAATATCAGAGGAATCAAGAGGAAGCAGTCTTTGTAGTTTGGACACTGTTCCTCTCTTTTCCTCTACGCTTGGCTGGTCCCTCACATCGTGGTCAGTACAGCACATCATTAATGCCGGTCTGATTGACAGCTAAACTGACAACCAAGCTGTTTGGACATTGTGGGTGGAAACCCTTTTTTCCTCATTTTCCTAAAGAAGACTGACAAGCGCATAAAAGAGACAGGAGGAGAAATGACATGTTCAGATCAGTGTGTGTGTGTGTGTGTGCTCAGCACATGAGCACTATTTGTGCTGAGATACTTTTATTTATTAGCATTTCCATAGGGATCTATGTCGTTGCACAAACCCAATCCTGTTCCTGGAGGCACTAGGGTTGGGCGATGTCTCCTAAATTGGCAGCTGACGATGTTTACAGTAAAACATTGTGACGGACGATGATATCGTAATTTTTTTTAAATTAATACAAATATATAATTTACTATATCTTTATTTTACTATCTCTTTACATAAATACAATTTTCTACTTCAAAACTATATATAATTTCGTTATTTTACTAACGCAAATAATGACTCATCCGTGCTAGGTTGCACGTGAGGGAAAAAAGTAGCTTCCTTCCACTTAAGAAGAGTGCACTTTTTATTTTAATAAATCTCTTTACATAAATGCTATTTTCTACTTCAAAACTATAATTTCGTTACTAACCCAGTGTTTTGTATGTTAATGCTGTTTTACGTGAATAATACAGAGTGGTTTGACAAAGCTTTGTTTACAAAGGAAATAAATTCGCAGCCATGAATGGATTCATGCCGAATGAGAGAGGTAGGCTGAGCCCAATTTAAGATTTGTCAGCTTTTTTATTCTGTTTTGCGACTTCCGTGAATTTTAACAATAGGCCTAACGTTAGTCCATTTTATCCCACATGGACATCTCGTTTCTTTTCTCAAATCTTCACTTGCGTCGCACCCATTTTCGCAGGGAATTATAAACGTTTCTTCCTTTCGTTTATTTATAATTAAGTCTATACCCATTCACGTCCTTTACTGTGGGAAAGTAGAAAAACACTGTAGGATGAGTAGGCTACCTTTTTACTTAATTTTATTTAACACAGTTTGTGCTTGTTATTAGACTTGGTAAGGCGCGTCAAGTTTATTTGAATGGCACATTTCACACACACAGGCCATTTTACTTTCGTTTTCTCTGGCAGTGAATAATCAAACATAGCTTAAATGTCTTGACCCTGTGGAAGATAAAATTCGCTCTTCAGAACTTTTACAACAAGTGTTGCTTTACAACATCAGGAGAACATATGAAGACGAAGATATTTGAGAAGGTGTCTACAGCTCGCGTTTCATCTCGCGCAGAGCGGTATATGACGCATCTTTGAGGGGAAATTCGATTTTTTTTTAAACTAATATTTAATTTTCTTATATTGTTTAGGTTGCCATTATTTACTGATAATCGTTTAAATGTTTTACAGGCTGTGGTGTGTTGTTTCACTGACGGAAGTGCTGAAATAAACAATCATGCTTATGAAATGGATGTTTGAGCCTCGTTTATTATTTCAAAATGTAGGCTATATCTGGCAAAGACTACAGTATTTAAAATAGAATATATGCATTAGTTATATTCTCAATATAAATTACAGAGCAATCCCTGCAAAGTTTTTAGTTTAACTATAGAAGAGGATTAGTGTGCGTCACACTCACAACAAGACTCGCAATGGGGGGCGTGGCATCACGATGGTGGCGCTCCATCGTGATGTCAGTCAGCCATCACGATGGACGATGATATCGTCCATCGGCACAACCCTAGGAGGCACACCAACAGTACACATTCAAAATCTTCCTAATCAAACACACCTGATTGAACTCTGGCTCATTCACGCTATCACTGGGACGATACCCTTTAAACGTGTTCTAATATGTACCGTTTAGGTACTAATATGTACAGGTTTGGTACCTTTGAGATCTAATATGCAAAGTATAAAGGTGTGCCTTTTGATAGGGTACCGTCCCAGTGATGGATTTTGTACCTTTTTTGTTTTCTGAGAGCATTGGTAAAGATTCCCAAGATCTGAAATGGATGGATTGGATAAGGGGGACATTCAAAATGTGCACTGTTGGGAAACACTGATCTAAGTAAAGGTGTACCTTTTGATAGGGTACCGTCCCAGTGACAGATTTTGTACCTTTTTTTGTTTTCTGAGAGCATTGGTAAAGAATCCCAAGATCTGAAATGGATGGATTGGATAAGGGGGACATTCAAAATTTGTACTGTTGGGAAACACTGGTCTAAGTCAGGGGTGTTCAATTCTGCTTGTGGATGGCAAATGTCCTGCAGAGTTTCCAACCTGCCCTGACTCACTTGCCTGGAAGTTTCTAGTAATCCTAAATACCTTGATTTAGCAGGTGTGTTTTCATTACAATTGGAGTTTACCTCTGCAGGATTCAAGGGGGTAATCCAGCCCCCGGAAAGCGTACCTTCCATAGGGGCAGCCATTGCTAACCAAGCCATCACCTGCTGTTACCATCCCATTGACTCCCATTCATTTTGGCCTCACTTTGACAGTGAACATCTTTACATCTGAGGTGTTTAAAGACTCCATTTGTCCATTGTTTATTTCTAAACAAACACGACAATGTATAAAATGCTCCATTACCTTGTATCTTACACTATCGCCCTGTAGAAGCCGTTTTTGTAAAAAGTAGGTTAACGATTGCGGCTGTACCGAATAGACCCGAGGAGAAGCCCGTAGGCAATCTTTTACTGTCTATGAGGCAATCGGGGGTTCGTGGAGGCATAAACGCTGATAGAGATGTCGCAAATCCTGCTTCATTCATCAAAAGATGCTCCTGCTCACTCTCTCGGTCTCTACAAGACTCTGAGAGCATTCAGATTTTATGTTGCACAACTACTAGAAGACTTGCCACTGTCAGACAGGTTGCTCACGTCACATCTACGTCGTCAAGCTCAGTCTGAGGCTGCGCAGTACGCTCAGCCATCAGGAAGTGAGTGCTTCTACCTGACTTAAATTTTCCCCGTCGAAGCCTATGGGGTTGCTGTGTCCATTTCTTTTACTGTCTATGGAAGGATTGAGGTCCTGGTCTAGGATTGGATACCTCTGGTTTAGGACTGTGATGTTGGTCCCGCAGATACTGAGTATCTGTCAGCCAAGTTTTGTAATGTGTTCCACACCGTTGGCACAATTCACACCACCACGGGCAGCTTTTCGGCCGATTGAGCATGTTGAATTATCATCATAGCTGTTGGTGAGAGAGACCACTCTGATTCGCTGTTCAGCTAAGTGAACCAGTGCACGAGAAGGAAAAAAAAAAACTGACAAAAGCAAGCAAACGATGAAGTCAACAGAGCACAAACAAAAGGTTCTTCTAATTGTACATCTTATCAACTTTTGATAAGAAGGGGAGGTCAACTTTTTTACATGATTACTATTTAAAATTTGCAGCAAGCGCTGCTTTGTTTACGACTTATGAATCGTTTTGGCCCAGACAAAGGCAATGCAACCATATAGTCGGCTTTCGTCAACGCTAGTTCTTTGATGTTGGCTAGATGTGTCACAGCCTATAGTATCATGGAAAAATAACTCTTGTTTTTCTGTTTGAAAAGTTATATGTTCCCACACAAACATTGCATTGCCCCTTTATCCCCCTCCACCTACACCACCCCTTGCGTTACTCAGACAGCAAATCAGAGGAGGTGGCAAGAATATGTTGAGCTGCATGAATAAGCTTGAAAAGAACTGCTTTTTTTGCCTGCTTCCTTTCTAATGCTAACAAACATCTATCTTGTCAAGCCTGGGGTGACCTCTGCACGATGTTTCAATTTGGGCTCACTGACAGAGCCATCACTTGCCTCCTTTCTGTCAGACTCCTCCAGTCCACAATAAATGCAGCTAAATAATGCAATGTGCCCTTGAGTTTACACACTCCTCTGATCATCCTTTTAAACAAATGAGTGCCCAGAGCCATCTGAAGTGTTGTCAACTTTGGGCAGAAAGAAAGCAGGGCACACATATATAAAATACAAATTATTGCTGATGATAAGAGAGAGAGAGGGATGGGGGGGAAAAAGAGGGGGAAGATGTGAACAGGAAACAGGACATTGGGGCATATAGTAGTGTGTTGACTTGAAAATCATAGTGTGTAGTAGGATAAACAGTGTATGTCTTTGTGTTGAATGGTGAAAATTGTATCAGGCTAATTTCAGGCTCAAATCATAGTATCAAATTACTAATGAAAATTGTTTATTTTTTGGGGGGGGTACACCATCTGGAGCCAAAAGTATTGTAGAAATTAATGTACTGAACTGCTAGCACATAGCCTTACCTCCTGTATGCTTTCCCACAATTTCATTACAAAGTGCATGTTGTTCATTAGTGTTATTTGGTGCGTCACGTGCGATTTTAAATTTCACATAGAACACATGTATTAAGTGACCAATTTATTTAAAGTTGACATGAACGTGAAATTGCCCATATTTAATTTCTCAAAACATGTGGTCTTATTGTGAAGGATTCAGTGCATATTATTCCAAAGAATTACATTTTTCAATCATATTTGACTCCATTTAAAGGTTTCGAAAGTGATTGAAACATTAAATAATCGAAATGAGCTTTGATCAATTGGAAGTTTTTTTAATTTTAGTTCTTGGATTTGTACACCTGTGTGCAAGGATAAAAACAGAGCATTATGAAGGACAGAAGTAAAGAGAGCGTCACACCTGTGACCTTGTTCTTAATATAATGATGGAATGAAGTAGAAATTGAGGTCCAACGTTATGGAATGCCCTTAATATACGTGTGTGCTCTCGTTCTGCCTTCACATTCAGCCTACTTGCTTCCATGAAAATACAATATAGTGGAAATAAAATGATAGTACAAAATAAATGATGCATGACACAGGGCATGATGCACTGTACTGCAACACAAAAGTGGAAGTATTAAACCCAATTTTTCTGTGTGCTCTGTTTTTTGTTATTCATTAAAGATTCAGATCATTAGCTTTGCAACATGCTAATGACGAATCAGTGTTATTTTAGTATTTATAATTTGAACTGGCTTTTTTTTTTTTTGGTTATTTTTTTTTATTTTAAGTTTAAGTCATTTTTTAGCTTTATTTCAATTTTAGTTTAATAATTGTACTACTTCAACTTAAAACTTTTTATTTCAGTTAGTTGCCAGTGCAACATTTCTAATTTGTTTTTCATCTAATATTTAGATTGTTGTTGTTTTTTTACTTTATTTTAATAAATGAAAAGGAAAAAAAAAGTTGTATTTATACTTTTAGTTAACAATAACAACACTTCAACAAACTATTAAAGGTCCCATGGCATGAAATTTTCATTTTATGAGGTTTTTCAACATTAATATGAGTTCCCCTAGCCTGAATATTGTCCCCAAGTGGATAGAAATGTTGATCGGTGTAAACCCGAGTTCTGGCTGTCTCTCTCTGCCTTTGAGAAAATGACAGGCCAGACGAGCCAATCCTGAAGTCTCCTGTTTTGACGTCCAAGCAGGAACGGTTACCTCCCTTTCCTCCGCCCAGAGAATCTGGCACGCCCATGCAAACACTCGAGAGATCATTAACGTTACTTGTGAACGCTGGCAGTTTCTCAGTGTTTGGATGTACAAATGAAAACAGAAGTCTTTCTTCAGTTCCTTCTGATCTGTGATCATTGATTTTTTTATGTGTAGCTAATTATTTATTATTCGTGCACACGCAGCGGCTTCTCTCTCTCCAGACAGAACGGTGTTTTCGTGTTTTCTATCTTGTGAGTCAGTGTTTTTGTACGTCCTCGTCGCGTCTACCGGTTCTAAAATGTGCATACAGTCTTTTCTGTTTAACATCAGCAGTCACATCTTTAGAGATAAACTTCACACACGCCGAAGCTCGGCCTCCAACATCCCCGACCCCCAGTACTGCATCTGGCCCACAGCGGAGGCACCAAACGCGGCGTGAGATTAAGCAGAAGGAGGGTAAGCGTGAGCATATCTGGGCTAGGCTAGCCATCTTTCCCCACAATAAACTGGTTTACATTCGATTACTGTTGTTGTGTCTTTGTTTGTGCTGTGTAACGTTACTCAATGCGCGTCACTGATGCTATTCATATGATTGGAACATATCTAGAAATAATGCTATACTCAACACTTACTAACTCGTTCATCTCGCTGTAATGGTACATTGCATGTGTTACAAAGTTGGTAATAATGATGAAGACGGACCCCCGTGTGACTGGGACTCGTGTTTATTCAGAACTCTCAGATACAAACACAGTAAACTCGCGCTGACTGACAGCGCTCACATAACTCAGTAGGTACTATAAATAACTTTGTTAGCAATCGCTCCGTCTCCATGATGTCCGGTTCGCGAACGAATCATTCTTTTGAATCGGTTCTTTTTAGTGAACCGAACCAGTTCACCAAATCGGACTGAATCGTTCTAAACGGTTCGCGTCTCGAGTCAGCGCTGATCCATAATTTACTAAAGTTACTAACTTTCTGACATGAGTGACAGTCCCTCCGACTAGAAATAAACTAATAACCTGAAGTATATTCTAGTAACTACAACAGTTCACCCTGAACTGAGACATGATGAGAAGTGAACACAGGTCCATCCGACTCTGGCAGACTCGTGCCTGCTCGTGCCTCGTTAAACCACGCCCCCTCCGCTCATTTAAAATGCAAAGATGTCAGCCAATCACAACAGTGGGCGTTTTTACTGAAGTCTCACAGCAGACACGCCTCTTGAAGCAGGGCATTCAGCCACAGGGCAAACATTAGTATTGAAAAAATGCCTTTTATTTCTAAATTATGACATTTTATGATGTAAAAATCATACTAACAATATTAGTACACCTCAGAAAACACTATAAAATAATAGAAAAATGCAATGCCATGGGACCTTTAAAATCAATTGAAGGTCAAGCTATTATGCGGAGTGCTATTTGTGTGAGTGGTTTTTATTTTAATTTTGATTTAAGTTTTAGTTGTTGTTTTTTTGCTTTATTTCCATTTTAGCTTAATAATTTTTACTACAACTTAATAAATGAAATAAAACAAGTTTTGTTGATACTTTGTTAAAGGGATAGTTCACCCAAAAACGAAAATTTTATGTTTTCTTCTTACCCCCAAGGCATCCAAGATGTAGGTGTCTTTGTTTCTTCAGTAGAACACAAATTAAACCCCGTGTGAACCACTAGACAACTCCTGCCCTGAGTTTGTTTTGAACTCATCGGGTGCTGCCTAGTTTAGTCTTTACTTTAGTCATGCATTTTTCCGTCAACAAGCAATCTTTATGGTGACATTTACAGAATGTCTTTCTTAGACTGTAAACAAAACAGAAATAAGATGTTGCCTTTTGCAGTTACAGCTCAGTTCAGCTTCCCATCATGACCTGAAGTCACTGTTGATACACTTTTTTGTTTAGTTAGTTGCTTATGATGGCTAAGGTTTTTTCCCCATGCTGTTTCTTCTAGAACATGTTGGCAGAGAAGGTGGAGCAAATGATGGAGTGGAGTTCCCGCCGTTCGGTGATCCGTATGAACGGGGATAAGTTCCGGCGGTTCGTCAAAGCTCCACCCCGGAACTATTCCGTTATTGTGATGTTCACCGCGCTACAACCCCAGAGACAATGTTCTGTCTGCAGGTGAGACACACACATTCATCTTTTAATGTCCATCCACAGGTATAATGCTGTATTTACTGAAGTCAAGCGATAATACCAGGTGTAAACACGGTCATAGATAAAGATTTGATCTGCCCCAGAGCACCACCGGAAAACCTTCTACATCTGTCTATTCCCAAGCAGCCTCCATTCCAGACATCATTCCCATCTATTTATCCCCCGACAGCTACTTAGCCCCCATCCACTCACCTCACATCCATCTCTTCCCTCATTATCCTTCAATCGTTGGCTAAAAGGACTCCGTGCTCGTACAGTCGTGTTCCTCAGCTGAATGTCAAGCCTTGGAGTGTAAACCACTCCCACTAGTCCTAATCAGAATTCTCAGACATCATCTACCAGCTTCATTGAATAAAGATAACGGACTGAAACAGTTGTGTGCTACCAAAATAGAGGAAGTTAATTTAAAGCAGATCGACCTTTAAACGCCTAGTCACTCTATCATGGCAACGTGACCCCTAATGCTTTTTTAATTATCTGCTGTCTACTCAAATCACATCTTTATATATATATATATATATATATTTTTTTTTTGCCCTCAATCCTTATCCCTGTTGATCCTTAATTGTTTTCTTTCTCCCTCCATTATTTTGTCTTGAATACTGTAGGCATAGCTAACAATGGTTGACTAAAGTTACATTCAGTCTGCAGGTAAATGTGGCCCAAATTTGTTTGCTCACATGTGACTGTTTTTCTCATGACATTGTGAACAGCACAAACCACATGAAATTGATCTTTTCAATTCCCATGTGGGCCACTTCCATATGTGGTACTAAATACGATACAGGTCAGATGTTTTGTTGAATTCATACGACTTTTACGTCACTCAAGAGCAACATTAGTCACTGTTTTTGCATCCTCGTCTTTGTTTTTTATATTTCCTGCGCATAAATTTGCATCAGATCACACTATAAATAATCACGTAATCACTTACTTTAATGTTCCCCGTGTTTACTTCCATATGACTTTTTATTGTTCTTTTGCACATGTGGGTCAGTTCAGGAGCATGATCTGTTCACACTGGAATCTGATATAGGCCACATTTTTAACAACAATGTGAACAGCTATACAAAAAAATCGGATTGGAGCAATAAATCGGATTTGACCACTAAGGCTCACAGTGTGAACAGAAGTTGACTAGTCTATCTGTAACTTTAGATGTTAGATAGTTTGCATGGAATAGTTCTTCCTTAAATTTATCCTCACTATAGCATTGTTGCTACATCCATACAGATTCACACAGATTTATTTTAACGGTAGTGACCCGCTAGCTTGGCTCCGCCCTACGTACTTCCGCTCAATTTGAATTTTCACTTGTCAATGGAGAGTGGCCAGACTCTCTGTACATTACAAATTAAATGTACTAGAGTCTGGTAAGACCAGGCTAGTGACCCGCGGGATTCAAAAAAAATGTCAGCCTCTAATCCGCACGGCTCCGGGGGTTAATAAAGGCCTGATGTGAATTGATGGATTTGTTTAAGAAAATATCCATATTTAAAACTTTATGAAGTATATCTAGCTTCCAGCGGGCCACCTTCCATATTCAACTTACAAAGTAAGAGTAACGCCTCTGGCAGTTCACAAAGCTTGCGCTACATCCGACGTCATTGTCGTGCCAGTTACGCTTTTTCCGTAAGTTGAATACGTGTTGGTCCGCCAGAAGCTAGATATTTTACTGTGTTAAATATGGATATTTTTCTTACACAAACCCATCGATTGGCTTTAGAAGGCCTTTATTAATTCCCCTGAACCGTGTGGTTTACTTTTATAATAGCACTGTTTTGGGATTCAAATTTTGGGCTGCCATTTACTGCCATTATAATGCTTGGATTAGCCAGGACATTTTTTTATATAACTCCGATTGTATTCATCTGAAAGAAGAATATCCTTTTAAAAATGCATCCTAAGACCCCTAAATTCTGTTGCATGTTTTCCCCAAATTTATTTGAATTCTTATTAAAATCCATTATACAACCTGAATTTCATGTCTGCATGTTGTCCAAGGGTTTTTAAAAGTTTTAAAATGTCTTAGTCACTTTTCAGAATTGAAGGCCGTAAAATGTCTTTAAATATATTAAATAGCATGGGGGGGGGGGGATCTTAAATGTCATAATCAGAGAACAGAAAATGCTTCTCAAATACCAATTTAGTGCTGTGCTTTTTGTCATCTCCCCCAAAGGAGTTCATGAAATGCCATTTTAAAGTCCCGAAGGACTTTACTCTCCAGAGCACTTTTGACTGCAGTAAAGTCTCAATGACAGATCAGTTAACGTCAGCTCAGCCTTGCTTTTTGAAAATGGACACTCAGCATTACATGAAACATTAATGTGTATAATCATGCATATTTAAACTTGTTTGTTTTTACCACCTGCAGAGTGCTCTGCTTTATTGATGTTTATGGGTACATTTAGTTTATTGATGCATCTAACAAGTCTTTTTTAACCGGGCGCTTTCAATCTGTAAATGCATGTTTATTTAGCACTATTTGGTTTGGATTTGTTTTCTGAACTATATGTATTTATTTATTTTTAAGTTACAATTATTAACATAGGATGCCCATAATTTCATAAACTGATCCAGAGGGCATTGGGATCCCTGTAGATTTTACTAAGGCCTAGGACGCACTAGACGATTTTCAAACCTTAACCAATTTTAAAACTATGGGAGACCACAGACATGAGGGCAGTTTCAACTGATTTTTAGCATTATAATCCTTTGAACACACACAGTATAATTTTCGTCCAGACCTCAAGACCACACACCTGTTGATTAGTAACAGTTTCACAGTGAGACGAGATCTCATGGAGACTCGCAAGATCATCTTTCTCAATACTCCACTTTCGTTTAGTTTGTGGCTGCTAAGTTTTAGCTATAAAAAAACGCAACATCCGGTTGATGAAGCTTGCTCGCTCTCATTGGCCATCGCGGGTATCACATCAGAGGCAGCCGATCAAGAACATGTTTGATATTTACAATTTGGGATCAAGTGGGTTATGACGTGATCAGGAGCAGAAAAAAAATCGTAATGACACCACACAATTGAGGATCTTTTTGGACAAAAAATTGTTTGCTACAAGCCTTGAATCAGGCTACGCCCCCCGATCGCTTGAGTGTGCAAATCGGGCTCAAAATCGGGCTTAAAATCTTCAAGTGTGTGGCCAGCCTAAAATGGGCGTGTCTGTGGTCTGGATTTGGCCGTTATAGAAAGTAGTGACCTGGACGTTCAGCATGAAACCCGAAATAAGACAGGGTGCAGGGTGTGAAATACAAATGAACATTGACTTCATGATATGTGTGTTTTGTCTATGCGAGTATATGGGGGAAAACATGAGCTATTTTGAGTGGTGTGAGTGCTTTTGATCCTACTTCATCAATGTTTAAATTCTATTTGTTTATTTATTTGTGGTGGGCATCACAGTGACAATTTCCGGGAAGCGGCAGGTGGCACCTAATTACACACCTAATTATCAGCATTTTCTTCTTCTTCTTCTTCTTTTTTTTTTCTCTTGTTCTCTTTATACTGTCCACCTAGTGTGGAATAAACAGCCATCACTTTAATAAGTAACAGTAAGATGACATTCCTTTAATGAAGTCCTTGTTGGCTTCTTTTTGTTTGGTAGATCTCTTCTAATGAGTAATCTCTTACTCTCTGTCTGTCTCTCATCTGCTGAAAATGTCTCTCTCTCATAGGCAAGCTAATGAGGAATATCAGGTGCTGGCTAACTCCTGGCGATACTCTTCGGCCTTCTCAAACAAACTGTTCTTCACGGTTGTGGATTATGATGAGGGCGCTGACGTCTTTCAACAGGTAAACATCCAAATCCTCTCTTTATCTCTCATTCACATGAATTTGGTCAAGTCTGTCTAAGTGATTTGATTCATGCAGAGGGCCCTGCAGAGAGAAAACATCGCAAATATTGGAAATGATTTCCAGGCATGCAGAGTGTACTTGGTTCTTTAAAATATTTAAATGTATTAAATTCACTTCAAAATTGACTGTAAAGTGTATTAAAAGTATTTGTCAAATATATTAAATGGCATATAAAAAGTAACACTCACATGGTATTTGACATGAATTATATTAATTTAGTGCATTTAGTTAAATATTGCATTTAATATTATTGATATATTGTTGCAGAGTAATTATTAGTACCGTAATTGTGTCCATGGCCAAAAATAGTTTTGGTAGGGTGGCATAAATCGGTAAAAAATATGTAACAGAACATTTCCTGAAAATGAATTGCATTCAGATACATCAGTGTTTTTTTTTAAAATACTTTATTTTAAGGATTTTTCAAGTTAAAACACAGAACAAACAACATTAGCTCGGGTCTCAATCAAAGCCACAATCATACCCAGCATTAGAACATGTTGTAATGCTCCTGAAAGGCAAGAGGTGCGCCTTGAAAGGCCAAAAATGGCAAGTTCAGCGTCTGGTGGAAGAGGCTTATTGTAAGCCTTCAGATACATCTGTTTAACTTTCACTTTGGAACTATTTTTCAACCAAGATGGGGCGTGTCGGAGGGACATTTTTTCAACGGTCATTAAACGTTCACGTTTGCAGGGTTGCTATCTGGTACACATTATGGTTCTTCTGAGATGATGTATAATACTACTACTACTTCTAATACTACTACTAATAATAATAATTAGTAGTAGTAGTAGTAGTAGTAGTAGTAGTAGTAGTAGTAGTAGTAAGCAGCAGCAGTAGTGCCCAGATTGCCTGACTTTGAAAATTCACGGACATTATATACAAGTTCCCTTTGTGACTGAAAAATTTATGGAATCTAGGGCTGCTCAATTAAAAATCATAATCTCGATTATTTCTGAAATGATCTTATTTTATATTTATTTATATTTCACGATATGAATAATTTTTAATATCAGTGAAATTTCAGGAAAAACTTAACAAAATAATCAAAATAATTACGTATAAGTAAACAGTCAGCAATACGATTAGAACAAAGAAACTAATTACAAACAAAACAGTCAAATAAATAGAATGAAAACACACATTAAATGAAGTGTTTTATTTTTTTTCCAGGAAGATGTACTAATATTGTTATTCAGATAATAGCCTAACAAAAAAAGTATCATTCAAATATAAAATAACATTACATGTAACACTGTATAGTCTTACTGTACACATTAAATATAGACTAATCCTTATTAAAGCTACTTAAGTTATTCAGTCAAGATCAGCAAGTGATTTTTCCTTTGTCATTTGTTGTTTGATTTTCGTTAATGATAGACTGTAGCAGGGATATTAGGCTGCTGTCACTTTAAGAGCTGATGCACGGATCCAATATACTGTTATACACGCTTTTTCTTTCTCAACTGTTGGACATGTTTACTTAAGACATAACCCATGAATACTCTCCAAGAAGGCATTTTGATGTTTTTGTGTGTACATGTTTAGGCGCGTATCAGAAGTCCATTTGCTTACCTGCATTCGGCTCCGACTCGGAGCACGCACACAGAAAGCCGCCTGCTTTTGCGGCTTAATGCACTTTTAAGAACATTATTTGAATGCTAAGTTTGGGCTTTTAGAAAGTCATGGAATCAGTTGTCAAAAGATGTGATGACTTTGTTCATGGTAATTATTTAATAATAACCCTACAAAATATGTGTATAATGTAAATAAAATTAAACCAAGCTCAGAAAAGACAAGCATTTCCTGACCACATTTAATCTTTGCTCCATTCTTCTGGCTACATAGATATGATCTTCCACAAGCATGCTCAAATTGTCTCAACGTCTAATTTGTCTGAGCCTGACAACTTCAGGAATTACATTTTAAAAAGCTGCAAGAACAATCAAATGGAAAATAGCTCCCCGTCTATTTTCCATGTAATGAAATGTCACACTTCTCAGAAGCAAATTATAGAGAAGAAAATCTTTATGACACAGAACATGCACATTAATTTAACACACGCTGATACGTTGCTATTCTACTGCAATTTGCACACTAAGGAGAGTGAGTTTTTGAAAGAAGCTTTATCATAAACGGAAGTGTTCTTGCGCCTATAGATGCCTGCACAGCTGTTTCTAGGGTAATAGTCATCAGTTAGATTAGCACTACTGACATCTATTTGCTGTTGTTTCCTCAGTGGAGTCTCTCTTATTTGGGTTCATCAAAAACATCATGCATTCGGGTAAAACAAATTGCTCCAGCTCATAAAGACATCAAAGCCTCAGGAAAAGTCTAGTGGACAAGACTCAAATGAGCTTTCGGATTTCTTCGATTATAATTTAGCTTACATTATGCTTTGTTTGGTATAATCATGAATCTAGGATTTGGGTTTTTGGGTTACAGTTACCAGATCAAATATCTCTTAGCAGTAGTATGATGGTGAGGTTTTCACATTTATCAGAGTGGCTGGTATTGTAACTGTAAGTGGCTGTACACAAATGCATTAAATGTTAAAGGATTAGTTCACTTCAAAATTAAAATTTCCTGATAATTTACTCACCCCCATCTCATCCAAGATGTTCATGTCTTTCTTTCTTCAGTCAAAAATAAATAAATTTTTTTGTGGAAAACATTCCAGGATTTTTCTCCACATTATGGTTTTCATTTGCAACCAACGGGTCGAAGGTTCAAATCAATGCAGTTTCAAAGGGCTTCAGAGGGCTCTGCACGATCCCAGCTGAGGAATAGGGTCTTATCTAGCGAAACCATCGGCCATTTTCTAAAGAAACATAAACATTTATATACTTTTTAACCTCAAATGCGCAACTTCTGTGTCTCGCGTAATCTCATGTTTTTCTCCAACTTTAAAATTGTCCGACATTTGTTGTTTTACCTTTTATTTTTTGTAAAGGGCGTTTGATTTAGTCTTTGCACGTTCGTTTTAACACTCGATCTGTACTTCCACGTACATCCCGTGCATGACCTTTCCGACGAGATGGTGTCATACGTAATGCAAAAGCAGAGCATTTAATATTTGAAATGTAATATAATTTATTGTTCAGTGTTATTCAGCCATTTACCCAAATTGGTTGTGAGGTAATGAAATAATTTTGCTGTGCTAAAATCTAGTGTGCTACAGCCTATTCTGGAAAACTGCAATGACTTCTGTGCACCCGCACCAAACCCATTTCTTGGAGGACATGTGGGTTAATGTTGATTTGATGTGTTTTCATCCAGAGCATGGGGACAGCACTATTAGTCAGTCCATTAGTATGCTAATAAACAGATGTGTGTTAGAGGTGCTGGTTAATAACATTCCCCAGTGTTTTTAAGAGACGATTACACGATTGCTCCCCATGATTGAAATGATATGTAATTACATGAATATCACTTGGGTAGATGTCTTCTGTGTTCCTTAGTGCGAAAGATAAAAAATGTAATTCAGCATCGTGTCATTTTGACCCCATGTTTTTTTCTCTCTTCTGTGAAACATAAAATAAGATATTAGAGAGGAAGAATGTCCAGCTGCAGTTTCCCTTACAATGAAGATCGATGGTGACATTGCAAAGCTCCAGAAAGCACATATATATGACTCATGCACTATATGCCTTCTAAACCCATGACTCATTCCAATGTTCCTATATTACGCAATAAAAACTTTTTTCAACATAAGAAATGTTTCTTGAGCACCAAATCTGCATGTTATAATGATTTCTGAAGGATAATGTGACACTTGATGACTGGAGTAATGGCTGCTTTACCTTTACCGGTATTTACAAAATATAAAATAGTTAATGAGAATGGACTTCTTTCAAAAAAAAAAGTCCATATGACTCATGCATATTATTTCTAAGCCCATATAATAGCTTAGTGTGAGAAAAAAACAAACATTAAAGCGAGAAATTTAAGTTTACTGATCTCAGTTAAAAAGAAAATGGTTTGACCATGGGTAGAAAACCTATAGAAAACCTATAATATAGCACACAAGACTACGGTATGTATCACTTTTATGATACTTGTGATATGGGTTTGTGTAGGCAAGGAGGAAAGAAGACAGGGGTCGGCGTGACTGGGACACGTGCTTTTATTCAACTCAGAACTTGGAAAAATAAACAGCGCTCGTGGGTGCGCACAGCTCTCCAGACCTCAATAGTCACTCAAAACTCTCTCAAACAGTCAGTATCCTCTGTATAGCTTGTGGGTGTGGCAGCAGTGGTGTCCCAGTCCCTCTCTCTCTCCATCTCTCTCTCGCACCGGCTTTATAGCTCTCTCCCCGCCAATCACTGTAATCACAGACAGGTGTTTTTAATCAGCACTCAAGCCGCTTACTCACCGCTCGGATCCTTTCCTTCTCTCCGCCCGCAGACCTCGCGAAAACCACGCCCACCTCACCACATACCCCCGCCGCACGACTCAGGCCGGGGAGCCATTCCTGGAGAGGAAGTCGGCCACAACCATCTGAACACCCGGCCTGTGGACCACCTGAAACTTAAAGGGCTGAAGAGCCAGCTACCACCGGGTGATCCGCGCGTTGGTATCTTTCATGCGATGGAGCCACTGCAAGGGGGCGTGGTCCGAACAGAGGGTGAACTCCCGTCCCAGGAGGTAATAGCGGATAGTAAGAACGGCCCACTTGATGGCAAGACACTCTTTTTCTATGGTGCTGTACATCGTCTCTCTCTTAGAGAGCTTATGACTGATGTACAGCACCGGCCGTTCCTCACCCTCCACCTCCTGAGACAGGACAGCGCCCAGCCCTCGGTCCGATGCGTCAGTCTGCAGGACAAAAGGGAGAGAAAAGTCAGGAGCCGTTAAGAGCGGCCCGCCACACAAAGCAGCCTTTATCTTGGTGAAAGCCTGCTGGCACTGCTCCGTCCACTGAACCGTATCTGGCACTTCCTTTTTCGTAAGATCAGTCAGCGGGCTGGCGAGGTCCGAATAATTAGGCACAAACTTTCTGTAATATCCCGCCAGCCCCAGGAACTGTCTCACTTCCTTTTTGGTCTTGGGTCTCGGACAGGTCGCAATCACTGCCGTCTTATCAATTTGGGGACGCACCTGCCCGTGACCCAAGTGGAAGCCCAGATACCTTACTTCCACCCGCCCAATCGCACACTTCTTTGGGTTGGCCGTGAGCCCAGCCCTCCTCAGCGACTTGCTGCATATGACGCTGCCAATCCCCACTATAGATGATGATATCATCCAGGTAGGCAGCGGCATATGCAACGTGCGGCTTCATTCTGTCCCTTGCATTGGCTCCATCGCATGAAAGATACCAACGCGCGGATCACCCGGTGGTAGCTGGCTCTTCATTCTGTCCATCAGACGCTGAAAGGTCGCTGGAGCCCCGAACAAGCCGAAAGGAAGGGTGACAAATTGGTGTAACCCGAACAGCGTGGTGAAAGCTGTCTTTTCTTTGGACAGAGGAGATAAGGGGATCTGCCAATATCCCTTAGTTAAGTTCAGTGTTGAATAAAATCGAGCAGCACCAAGCCGGTCAAGCAACTCGTCAACCATGGGCATTGGATAAGCGTCGAATTTAGACACCGCATTGACTTTTCTATAATCCACACAGAAACGAACGGAGCCGTCAGGCTTTGGAACCAAAACGATCGGGCTCGCCCAGTCACTGTGGGAATCTTCTATTACCCCCATTTCTAACATTGCCTCCAATTCACTCTGAACTATTTTTTTTTATGTTCAGGTAAGCGATACAGGCGGCTACGAACGACCACACCCGGTTCCGTCTCAACGTGGTGATGGATGAGATTCGTTGGACCGGGAAGGGGCGAGAACACGTCGGCAAAATCTGCCTGCAACCTTTTCAAGTCGGTGAGCTGCGAGGGTGAGAGGTGATCTCCACCAAGGGCCAGGGCAGCGGATTTGGGCTTTGGGAGTGCCTCCAGTCCGAGATCCTCCTCCCCGCTCACTACCGTCGCCAGCAACACCGACTCTGCCTCAGACCATTTTTTTAAAAGGTTGAGGTGATAAATCTGACGTGCCCCGTCCCTATCTGTACGAAGAACCTCATAATTGAGATCGCCAACTCGCCGTGTGACCTCAAAGGGTCCTTGCCACTTCGCAAGTAATTTAGAGTTAGACGTGGGGAGTAATACAAGTACTTTATCTCCCGGTGCAAATTGACGTAATCTAGAGCCCCTATTGTATTGCCTACGTTGTCTGTCCTGAGCCTGCAACAAATTCTCTATTGACAGCCGCCCCAAAGTGTGGAGTTTTGTTCTCAGGTCCAGGACATACTGAATTTCGTTTTTGCTGTCTGAAGGTCCGTCCTCCCAAGTCTCCCTAAGGACGCCTAAAACCCCGCGGGGCTGGCGTCCATAAAGGAGCTCGAAGGGGGAAAACCCCGTGGAGGCTTGGGGGACCTCACGTATGGCAAACAACAGAGGCTCCAACCACTTGTCCCAATTTTTGATGGGTTACCCGATACAACCTATCTTTGACGACCGTAAAATACGAGTAAGAGAGCGGCTGGTCAGGTCGGAGAAGTTGGCTATCGATGGAACGGACCTGATCGAACGCATGTTTGAGCGTTTCATCACGGGACTGTTCCAGGGGAAAGTCATCGCGCTCAGAGAGAATAGTTCTCTGTAGAGCGCTCGTTTCCCCCGAATCAGGTTCCCGAGGTCCCGGCTGAACTTCCCCGAGCTGAACCACCGCTGTCTTGCCACGGTCTCTCTTTCCCCAAGAGGCACCCGAGCATAAATAACCCATCAGTTTATTAAATGCCGGCCAAGATAACCGGGTGCCGGAGGTGCGGGTTAACTGCAACCTCAACACTATGCTTTTGTCCCCTAAAATGAATCTGAACAGGCAGCAGCGGATAATTCACCACCTCCCCGTGCACACACCGTACCTTAACCACGCGGCTATTAACCAAAGCCTGGGGTTGAATCAGGCTCTGGTGGATAGAGGTCTGGTTGCAACCTGAATCCACCAGAGCATGAAACGTACCCCCCTTAATACTCACTGGTATTTGGTACAGGCCGGCCTGATCGGGGGCGGCTTGCGGCTCATCGGGGACCCGGATCAGCGTCCCCACCTCCATTACTGGACAGCGATTCACAAAGTGCCTGGGGTCCCCACAGCGCCAACAAGCCGGCCCAGACCTCACCGCCACCCTTGTGGCGGGAAGCGGCTCGCGCAATTGGCGTGGAGAGAGCGGAGGGGAAGAGGTAGCCGCGAGAGAGCCGGTGGGAATCCCCAGCCCTTTAGGCGGAGCCCGTGACGTCACCGGAGGCTCGCCTGGGGATCCCGTCCTCCATCTGGGCGCCGGTTTCGGGGCGGGGCCCCCTCGTGACCTAGGTAGAGGGACAGGAGTAGAGACAGATGGGGGAACAAAAGGGAGGGAGAGAGAGGAGAGAGAGGCAGATGGAAAGGGTTCGCCGACCCCTGGGCATGCCACCATTTGGTCCTCCGCCAGTTGGATGGTCTGGTCCAGCGACGTCGGGCGGTGGCACTGGACCCACTGTGCAGTCGTCTTGGGCAGCCTGCTGACGAACTGCTCCAGTACCACGCGATCGATTATTCCCTCGACGTCACACCCCCCGGCCATCAGCCATTTGCGGCAGGAGTCCCGGAGCTGTTGGGCGAAGACGAAGGGTCGGCCGGACTCGTCGAGGCTCATGGTCCTGAACCTCTGACAGTGTTGTTCCGGGGTCCGGCCGACCCGCTGCAGAATGGCCCTCTTCAGGTCCTGATAGACCAGGAGGTTCTGGACTGGCAGTTGGTGGGCGGCTACTTGCGCCTCTCCAGACAGCAGTGGAAGTAGCCGCATTGGCCAGTCCGCGGTGGGCCACCCCCGAACCTCGGCGGTTTTCTCAAAGAGGTCCACGAACGCCTCGGGGTCGTCCTGGGGACCCATCTTCAGAAGTGGTACGGAAGCCGCCGAGTCAGATGATGTGGCGGGGGTGGCCTTTTCCTCCCGGTCTATCCAGCTCCGGAACAGCTGGCGGTCTTCATACTGAGTCTGGAGGAGCAGCTCGAACTTCTTGTCGTGCTCCTCCCTCTTGGTCATCAGTTGTCTATGTTGCTCCTGGTGAAGACCGGCCAGCGACTGGATGATGTCCACAAACGGCATTTCTGACGGAGATTGCATGGCAGCGGCGTTCTTCTTCCCTCCCGGGTTTCTGCACCAGTGTGATATGGGTTCGTGCAGGCAAGGAGGAAAGAAGACAGGGGTCGGCGTGACTGGGACACGTGCTTTTATTCAACTCAGAACTTGGAAAAATAAACAGCGCTCGTGGGCGCGCACAGCTCTCCAGACCTCAATAGTCACTCAAAACTCTCTCAAACAGTCAGTATCCTCTGTATAGCTCGTGGGTGCGGCAGCAGTGGTGTCCCAGTCCCTCTCTCTCTCGCACCGGCTTTATAGCTCTCTCCCCGCCAATCACTGTAATCACAGACAGGTGTTTTTAATCAGCGCTCAAGCCGCTTACTCACCACTCGGATCCTTTCCTTCTCTCCGCCCGCAGACCTCGCGAAAACCACGCCCACCTCACCACAATACTTTCATGCTGCTTTTTGTCCTTTTTGGAGCTTGCCATTATAAATCACTCTCCATATTTATTTTATGTAACAGAGCAGCTCAGAAAGGACATTTCCTTTTGTGTATCACAGAAGAAGGAAAATACAAGGTAGGAACTAGAGAGGGGAATTTTGGGTCATTTTATACTTTTGTACAAAATGTACGTCTTTGTTCATCTCACAACACGTGGTGTTATTTTTAGGCTGTGTGTCATGTTAAAAGAAAATTAAAACACATCTCACAACATCCTCCATTGTGTTCCAACGTCTTGCACTCAGTCCAGAAAAAACACGTCCTGTTTGAACATTCGGAACAACTTTTACCGACATACAAATTTGTATATATTCCTATTTATGAATATTAAAAGTGTCAAATGCGTTGACTAATGTATTCAATTGTCATATCAATGACATGATTTCAGTCTCATTTATTAAACACTGTTTACTCATCTACACAGTCGTTTCGGAAGATTGCATAATGTTAAACAAGACTACGCTTTAAAACCTTACATTTAATAACGTTTCTTTAACCGATTAACCAATTTGTAATATTTTGTTTGTTTGTCGTGAGACAAAAGTTGTTTTCTCCAGCGACTGACAATAGAACCATAAAATACACCAAAACACAACATAAATTCACAAAAGACACCGTCATTTGAAAGACTTTTGGTAATTTCGCACAAAATAAATTGTCTGTCTGTTATGTTTTTCTTCATAACTGTATGTAGTTTTCAGAAATAGTTATGGGTAGGTTTGGGGGTAGGAGTAGGAGTAGGATTAGCAGCTCAAAATATTGTTTTAATGCTATATTGTTACTAAAAAATCGTCATTTCCCTACGCATCTTGGTCCATTTACATTTATTTTTTGTATTCTGTATAAAAATGGGTATGTTTAGGTGTGGGAGTAGGGTTAAAGGAATCTTACATGTATCTGGGAAATTACATGTACATTGGTAAAATGGAAATTATACAAATATCTTTATGATATGAAAGATTCATAAATATTACGGTTTTGTAGCTGTAAAAAGGTAATAATGCCACATTTAAATGTTGCCGATATGTTTATAGTCTACGTACAAAAAGTATGGGCCCTATCATACACCTGGCGCAATGCGGCGCCAGTTGCGACGCAAGTGTTTTTCAGCCCGTAGTTTTCAGTAGTTTCGGCCCGACGCAGTTATCCTTTTCATGTCCAGCGCCACATTGTTTAAATAGCAAATGCATTTGCGCCCATTTGTGCACCAATGGTCTAGCCTGAAAACAAGGTGTGTTCAGGCGCATTGTTGGCACATTGCTTTTTTGAGGCAACTAAAATGGACTGCTTTGACCAACTGAAACCTGGTCTAAAGTCAATGCAAAATATATATATTTTTATATTTAAAGAGCTCTTTAACGTTCTTTAAGAGCTCATATATGTATATATATATATATATATATATATATATATTTAAAAATGAAAAATTAAAGGATTAAAATGTAAAAGAGTATTATTGTGTACATAAATTAAAAAATGTCTACATGTCATAATGTATACTCATTGCATGTATCAGAATTAGCCTACCGATATGCAGTAATGACAAATTAAATTGGCTAATTATTGGACCAATTGTGGCAATACACACATGTATTTAAACAAACTCGTCAGGTTGAGGGTGTCCCGCCATGTAAATAGCGAATCCGCCATGGCACGAGCGCAACTGGCTTTTAAAGGGAATGGGAGATGAGACTCTGATTTGTTTATTGCACATTAGGCCCAAAACACACCCATTACTCATTAAGAGAATAGGGACAACCCTTTTAGACCATGCGCCAGGCACCCCGACCATTCTTCCCATCGTTAAACTAGCAAAAGTGGATTCTGACACACCCTAAGTGCACTTGAGCTGTGCTCTTTAGAACATGCGCTTAGATCGTTAAAATAGGGCCCTATGTTTTGTGTCTTTTGAAAGTTACGTATTAATACCTTCGTATTAACAATGAGACCAGGCTGAAAGTGCTGATAATTTGGACTGCAAAGAAATCAAATGTTTTGCTTTTTTGTGATCTATGACTACTGTTACTTCAGAGTACTCAAGTACTTGTGTACATCCTTAGCTGGAACAGCACTGGGTCAAAAAAAATGACACTTTCAAATATTTGGGTGAACCATCTGCTAAAACCAACATTATATTATTTCATCCTGTTGCTCTCTCTCTGGCCCTTCATTCTTGTAGTGGGTAATTTACCTCCCTCTGGAGGCTCTTCAATTGCTCCGGTTTCCTTATTAAAAGAAGTCTCTCTAATACACATCATACTGTTCCTGCTGCTTTATTGATTTATTAGCAGATATTAATGTTTTTGTGCTCTTGTTTCTTTTCAATTCATCATTCCCCCTCCCCTCTCCACCCTTCCTATGCTTCCTGCTCCTCTTCTCTCTTATATTTTCTGCCTTTTTCTTCCTCTTCTCTCTCCTCTCTTCCAGCTGAACATGAACTCTGCGCCAACCTTCATGCATTTCCCAGCCAAAGGGAAGCCGAAGAGGGCAGACACCTTTGACCTTCAGCGGATTGGCTTTGCCTCTGAGCAGCTGGCCAAGTGGATCGCAGACCGTACTGATGTGCAGGTACTGTATGTACATGCAAAACAATATACTGCACTGCCATTCAATCATCATTTTTTTTTTTTATGAAATGTATACTTTGATTCAGCAAAGATGCTTTTAAATTGATACAAATTTACAGTAGATATACACCGTCCAGGCCAAAACTTTTGCCAAAACAGTCCTGACCCGTCGAGGCATGGACTCCACTAGACCCCTGAAGGTGTGCTGTAGTATCTGGCACCAAGGTGTTAGCAGCAGATAATTTAAGTCCTGTAAGTTGCGAGGTGTCCTCCATGGATCGGACTTGTTTGTTCAGCACATCCCACAGATGCTCGATTGGATTGAGATCTGGGGAATTTGGAGGACAAGTCAACATCACAAACTCGTTGTTGTGCTCCTCAAACAATTCCTGATTTTTGCATTGTGGCAGGGTGCATTATCCTGCTGAAAGAGGCCACAGCCACCAGGAAATACCGTTTCCATGAATGGATGGCAGGACCTAAGGTTTCCCAGCAGAACATTGCCCAAAGCATCACACTGCCTCCGCCGGCTTGCCTTCTTCCCATAGTGCATCCTGGTGCCATATGTTTCCCAAGTAAGCGACGCACACGCATCCGGCCATCCACGTGATGTAAAAGAAAACGTGATTCATCAGACCAGGCCACCTTCTTCCATTGCTCCGTGGTCCAGTTCTGATGCTCGCATGTCCACTGTTGGTGCTTTCGGCGGTGGACAGGGGTCTCAGCGGCTAT
This sequence comes from Romanogobio albipinnatus, assembly GCA_023566225.1. NCBI lineage: Eukaryota > Metazoa > Chordata > Actinopteri > Cypriniformes > Gobionidae > Romanogobio > Romanogobio albipinnatus. Next base: position 22,824,126 of record CM042241.1, read on the forward strand.
GCAGCCCCATACGCAACAAACTGTGATGCACTGTGTATTCTGACACCTTTCTTTCAGAACCAGCATTAACTTCTTGAGCAATCTGAGCTTCATTAGCTCGTCTGTTTGATCGGACCACATGGGCCAGTCTTCGCTCCCCACTTGCATCAATGAGCCTTGGTCATAATCAGTGATGCCAGTAACGCGTTACTTAGTAACGCGTTACTCTAATTTGACCACTTTTTTCAGTAACGAGTAATCTAACGCGTTACTATTTCCAAACCAGTAATCAGATTAAAGTAACTTATCCAAGTCACTGTGAGTTACTTTTTTTGTCATTTTTCCTTAGTAAAAATATATATTTTTGCTTTCTTGTTTAGTCTCAGCAGGGTTTTTCCTGCATAGAGAATTACGAGGCGGCCGCTCCGTCAAATTTCTTGCCGCCTCCGTCTGTCGACAAAACTCAAGACAGGCAGTCACTTGCTCAGATTAGGCATGTCGTGATAATTAAATAATCATCAGAAATATATATTGTCACATCCTTCAGCAACCATTATTAGTATATTATGATTTGCTAGTACAAAGTCATCTAAAGCCATTCCATAGCTGAATGTCTTTCCTCCGCTGTAGCTGTCAATCATTCTCCGTTCATCATTCAAACTGCGCGTCGTTCGGTTCCAGTCAGCAGCTGCACGGGAAAGCTCACTCCATATTATATATTCCCGTTATAATACTTGATATGTTGATAAAATAATGTATCTTCCTGGAGTTAATCTAGCGGTTTCTGAAAGATGTTGTGCTCGCTACTCAGGTGACAACACAAGGACTAAATATAGCATCACACGCACAATAACCAGAATTAAAAACTGTGAAGAAACAAATAATCAGTGAATATTTGGACCGATATAGGCTACATAGTAGACTAGGATTTGTGGGCTCAACGCTCATCTTCTCTTTATGCCGTGAACTTTTCAATGTGCAATCGCGCTGCACTGCACACTGACTCCATGTTGCTTTAAGCACATCATTCTGCACCCGGGATGCGCATAAGCGCTTTGTGCACTTAAAGATTATTAAAAAATATATTGTTCTCACGGATCGATCATATATTTGTTGTCCCTTTACAAGGCTGCACATTACGTTTACAATAAAATATAAATCTTGTAATTTTATATTATTTGTGTAGGCCCATATAATTATTTACATTCATATATAAATATAAATTAAAAATTAAATATAAATTGTTTTTCATAAATGTATTTAATAAGAACACAAAGTAATTTGTACCTTTTCATTAACATGTTTAGGGTTTTATGTTTAGTGTTTTATGTTTAGTGTAGTGTATGTTTTATGTTTAGTGTTGGCAAAAACGGTTGTCATTTTTATGTTGAGGCTGCAGAGGTGTTGTCGGCAACTGATGAATGTAACTAATAAAGTAACTTGTAATCTAACTTAGTTACTTTTAAAATCAAGTAATCTGTAAAGTAACTTAGTTACTTTTAAAATCAAGTAATCTGTAAAGTAACTAAGTTACTTTTTCAAAGTAACTGTGGCAACACTGGTCATAATGTTATTCCTTATGTGTGTGTGTGTGTGTGTATATATATACAATGAGGAAAAAAAGTATTTGAACACCCTGCTATTTTGCAAGTTCTCCCACTTAGAAATCATGGAGGGGTCTGAAATTGTCATCGTAGGTGCATGTCCACTGTGAGAGACATAATCTAAAAAAAAAAATCCAGAAATCACAATGTATGATTTTTTAACTATTTATTTGTATGATACAGCTGCAAATAAGTATTTGAACACCTGAGAAAATCAATGTTAATATTTGGTACAGTAGCCTTTGTTTGCAATTACAGAGGTCAAACGTTTCCTGTAGTTTTTCAGCAGGTTTGCACACACTGCAGGAGGGATTTTGGCCCACTCCTCCACACAGATCTTCTCTAGATCAGTCAGGTTTCTGGCCTGTCGCTGAGAAACACGGAGTTTGAGCTCTCTCCAAAGATTCTCTATTGGGTTTAGGTCCGGAGACTGGCTAGGCCAAGCCAGAACCTTGATATGCTTCTTACAGAGCCACTCCTTGGTTATCCTGGCTGTGTGCTTCGGGTCATTGTCACGTTGGAAGACCCAGCCTTGACCCATCTTCAATGCTCTAACTGAGGGAAGGAGGTTGTTCCCCAAAATCTCGCAATACATGGCCCCGGTCATCCTCTCCTTAATACAGTGCAGTCGCCCTGTTCCATGTGCAGAAAAACACCCCCAAAGCATGATGCTACCACCCCCATGCTTCACAGTAGGGATGGTGTTCTTGGGATGGTACTCATCATTCTTCTTCCTCCAAACACGTTTAGTGGAATTATGACCAAAAAGTTCTATTTTGGTCTCATCTGACCACATGACTTTCTCCCATGACTCCTCTGGATCATCCAAATGGTCATTGGCAAACTTAAGATGGGCCTTGACATGTGCTGGTTTAAGCAGGGGAACCTTCCGTGCCATGCATGATTTCAAACCATGACGTCTTAGTGTATTACCAACAGTAACCTTGGAAATGGTGGTCCCAGCTCTTTTCAGGTCATTGACCAGCTCCTCCCGTGTAGTTCTGGGCTGATTTCTCACCTTTCTTAGGATCATTGAGACCCCATGAGGTGAGATCTTGCATGGAGCCCCAGTCCGAGAGAGATTGACATGTTTAGCTTCTTCCATATTCTAATGATTGCTCCAACAGTGGACCTTTTTTCACCAAGCTGCTTGGCAATTTCCCCGTAGCCCTTTCCAGCCTTGTGGAGGTGTACAATTTTGTCTCTTGTGTCTTTGGACAGCTCTTTGGTCTTGGCCATGTTAGTAGTTTGATTCTTACTGGTTGTATGGGGTGGACAGGTGTCTTTATGCAGCTAACGACCTCAAACAGGTGCATCTAATTTAGGATAATAAATGGAGTGGAGGTGGACATTTTAAAGGCAGACTAACAGGTCTTTGAGGGTCAGAATTCTAGCTGATAGACAGGTGTTCAAATACTTATTTGCAGCTGTATCATACAAATAAATAGTTTAAAAAATCATATATTGTGATTTCTGGATTTATTTTTTTAGATTATGTCTCTCACAGTGGACATGCACCTACGATGACAATTTCACACCCCTCCATGATTTCCAAGTGGGAGAACTTGCAAAATAGCAAGGTGTTCAAATACTTATTTTCCTCACTGTATATATATATATAAATAATTTCAAATAAATGCTTTCTTCCTGGAAAAAGTTATGATCACAGCTGTTTTCCACAGTGATAATAAAGATAATAACAGTGATAATAATGTTGTTTCTTGAGCACCAAATCAGCATATTAGAATGTAGAGTTCATGCAAGTTATTCAGATTATGTGAGACTGCAGACTGGAGTAATTAAAATATAATTTTTTAAAAATTGTTTTTAAATTGTAATACTATTTCACAAATTTTACTGTTTTTACTGTATTTTGTTATTTAAAAAAAAATGCTGTATTGGTGAGCACATTTCTTCATTCAAAATGTTAACAAAACTTTTGAACGATAGTCAAAAATTGATAGTCGATAGTCAAGAAATGTGCCAATAACATTTTTAGAATTTGTACAAACATTTGTACAAACATGTTATGCATTTCATATCACTCTTGGTGCATTTCAGTGTTTAGCAAATAAAAGTGTAAATGCATATCATTAAGTATGACATATGACTGGCAGCGTTTTGAAACATAAAATCACTGTTGTTGAAAGTAGAGTGCTCTGCCTTCCAGACACATTTATTTGCGATTATTTATAATGGTGTCTTACACACACACACACACACACACACACACACAAAAATCTGTTTAGTCATAGTTTGAGAAGCAGCTTTTAGGAGCAACATTGCAGATGCCAAAATGGAAATAAATAAATCTCAATACACGTTTTGAAAATGATAAGTAACATCTTTGCTCCCCTCACTTGAAAATGCAACCTCTTTGTGACCTTTCAAGACACGTTAGCTCATATTTTTTTTATACATGATAATATAGTGCTTGTATAACTGATGCCAAAAGCTTGAAAGTGTAATTATGTGTCTGACAAGAGTGTTTGAGGACACATACAAAACATTTGTTTGATGAAAGGATTTCTTCTGTGTTTTCAAAGATTACAGTACAGGCTTCTGTAATCCTTGCTTTGTTTTATCCGTCTGGAATAGTGAACTCCTTCCTGCTTGCTTGGTAAATCAAGCGTTTTTTTTTAATGCAATTCTTTTAAAAAATCAGATCAGTGAGGAAATGTGCAAACTGAGGGATTCACAAAGCCTATGAAGTAGAACCGTGCAGCGTTTTTCATGCGAAAGCAGACCCAGATATGGGGTCTTCAGGAAATGGAGACAGATAACATCTGATTTCCCCATCATGTTAACATAGATTTTCCCTCCAGAGAAGCTCTCTTTGAAAAATATCACCGGCACCTTAATGCGTTTACAGTCGACTGCCTTGGAGCACTGGCACTAATTCAGCTGCCTTATTAAGACTCTACCTCGGTTTCAGTTTTAATACTTTTGAATAAGTCACTTAAGGAATATATCACCTTTAGGGAAGGGCTAAGTTATGTCAGAGTTGATGAAAAGCTACTTTTTTTTTTAAGGCAGATTTTCCTCAGATGGAGTGCACTGATTAAGAAGTGCTGTGTAGATTGCAGCCGAGGTCATATGTCTTTAACGCTCTTCCCTCCATGCAGTTGAACTCATTATCTTTGATTCATCTCCAATTCACATTTCTGTAGAGGCACAGAAGCACTTTGTGAACTATAATGTTGTATCCTGGCTAAAGGAAAACCCTTTTTTAAAATGTTTTAATACAATGGGATGCTTTATTCCTCTATAATTCATTTAATTCATTCCAAAGTCAGAAAAAGCAGAGAGAATGCAATTATAATGTATCCATCACAAGTATTTATTTATTTAATTATATTCTATTGTATAACTCTGTTTACTAAATTACCATAACGTTTTATTGTATTTTATTTTATAATTCAATTCATTCAATCAAAAGTCAGAACAAGTAGAGAATGCAAGCTTAATGTATACATCAAAAGTATTTATTTAGTTTTCATTTTTTATTCCATTTTATAACTCTGTTTACTAAATTACCATAACTTTTTATTTTTGATTGTATTTTTTTTTCTTATTTTATTTTATCATTCATTCAAAAGTCAGAAAAAGTAGAGTGAATTATAATGTTTTTTTTATTAAATTGTATTTTGTTTTATAACTGTTTACTAAATTTGCATAGTTTTATTTTATTTTTTATTTTATTTTATCATTCATTTCATTCATTCAAAAGTCAGAAAAAGTAGAGAGAATGCAAGCATAATATATACATCAAAAAGTGTTTATTTTCTTTTATTTATTTATTTTTTCTTTTATTCTATTTTATTACTCTGTTTACTAAATTACCATAACTTTATTTTATTCAATTTTATTTTATCATTTTATTTTAGTACTCTGTTTACTAAATTACCATAACATTAGCTAAATTAGCTATTAGTCTTTGTCGGCCTATCTGCACACTGGATCATTGCTCGTCCACCCCCTGGAGTAGACAGAATTATAGATGAAGTCAGCCATTTTTATCCTAGATTAATCTGATCTGATTTGGAGGCAGCAGCAAAGGCTGTAGTACACGTTTTGAAGGGAAACATTAAGACCTTGAACGACAGGCACTAAACGTGTTTACAGCCCTCTGGGTCTCGCATCACAACACTCATAAATAGAGCATCCTGAGCGTCCAAAGCGTCTTAGACTTACTAGCCCTCTGGGTCTACTTTTGGCCTAAGGCGAAGAAAAGAGTGCAGAAGGGAGGGATCGTCAACCTTTTCAGGAATGAATGCATTCAGTAGACAATGGCTGTGTCTGAAACCTGAGGCAATTGCCTCGCTGCAGACAGTTAGTGACTTCACATGCAGTGGTTTTAAATGAAGTTTCCTCCTCAGGAAAGGATTTATTTGAAAGTAAGATATGCAGGCCATATACATATACAAATTCAAGTGGTTGAAAGCCATTTAAAAACTGCCATTTACAAATTAAAGGAATAATTTTTCAAGTTTTTCACCAATTACTGTTTTCATCTATGAAGGTGCCAACCTTGTGCTTGAGATTGCAGCACTTCAACATGCTTTAATTTCATTTTTAATTTTTTCAGTGACCTTGACCTTAGCCTAGTTCATTTATTTCTTTATACATTTATCTATAAATACCACACCATGGTTTACTTTTTCATGTTGAAAGTGGAGTGAGGTTCATAAATATTTCTGTCTGAAAACTTTAACCTTTTTCTTTTCATGTTTTGAGACCTACTTGTACAGGCTTGCGTCTATCTGTCTATCCATCCATCCATTTGTCCATCCGTGTATCTGTCTATCTGTCTGTCTGTCCATCTATATATCCGTCTGGCTGTCTATCTATCGATCTGTCTGTCTGTCTGTCACTTATTTGTATCTTTCTATATATATTGCTGTAAACTTTACTGTTGATGTTGTTGTTAATAATAATAATAATAATAATAATAATAATAATGTTTTTACCATACTCTGACAAGTGTCAAAATTGTACTTGTGTAGACAATTGTTATGCTTTATGTTACCACTATTGTAATTAGTACAATTATATTCAGTCATAACAGTATAGGGTCCATTCTTTTTTTTCTTTCTTTTTTTTTTACAATTTTAAACCGTGTTAGAATTGTTAAAATGAATATGTAATTGTGTAGTACATCAATAAGTATTTCAAATTTATTTCTAGGTCACTTATCAAACATAAACTACTGTAATCTGTGACACCGACATGTTGTTGTTAACATGTTATGTTTTTACAAAAAGTCTGATTTTGTTGCTTCCACTTAATTTTTGCATTCATTGTTCATGGAGCATTGGCCTTGTTCAAGTCTTTGTTTCTTAAACATAAGGTGTTGGTCAAAAGTTGAAAACTTTATTATTCTTTTTTATTTTGTCTAGATTCGGGTGTTCCGGCCACCCAACTACTCGGGTACGATCGCTCTGGCTCTGCTGGTGTCTCTGGTCGGTGGGCTCCTCTACCTCCGCAGAAACAACTTGGAGTTCATCTACAACAAGACTGGCTGGGCCATGGCTGCACTGGTACCTAATGTTCCTTATTTAGCCCTAATTCAAATTAAACTGCTGAAGCCATGCTTTCAGTTGACAACTGTCCAGATCAAACAACAATGCCTATCTTGGCAGCAGTACAATGGTCATCTCTCTCCGGCTCTAGAACTGTTGAACTACTTCAACAACTTCAACACTTTTGCTATTGCTTTATAAGGTCCTTTAATAAAATAAAACCAGCTGACCATGGAGTAAACCTAGATTAAAATTATTTATAGACTTTTTAAGCCATAAAATAGGCCAATTTATTGTATCTAAACCCAAGATGATGCAATAAAAACAGAAGACAACAGCTCAAGGGGAGAAAGCATAGAGTCAATGTGCTTCTTACCACCTGAGGCCAAAATTATGTGCTGTGTCTTGCATAAAAGTTTGATTTAAAGTGTTGTGTTGTCTGTAAATTGTAGAACTTTGGCTTTCGATATTTATTCCCCAAAGTCTGAAAGTGGCTGACCTTTACTGCTCTGATGGATTTGTTATCCACCATATTGATTATAAGGGCAGTTTGAAGAAAGGTTTTAGTTTTTAGGGTTTTTTTGACTGCAACAGTGTAATCAATCTTTATCGTTCACTCTTTCTGTTTGTTATTCTCTTATCACCATATCACTCACCTAATAAACTTGCAATCTCCCTCTCCCTATCTTTTTCTTTTCCACAGTGTGTGGTGTTTGCCATGACCTCAGGTCAGATGTGGAATCATATTCGTGGTCCTCCGTATGCCCACAAGAACCCTCAAAATGGTCAAGTGGTAAGTGCTACCCCCATAGAGCCGCCTTCTTGTCTCAGAGCTCACATAAACCTCTCCAAACTTAGTTTGTGTTCATTCATGACTTGGTTTTCTTTGTTTGTGTCTGTGCATTAAATGGCTATCCGTTATATGATGTTTTGCTAACTAAAAACAAACTGGTATATGGCCCATCCTGTCGGTTCTTGGGCAATGAATCTTGTGGAATATTAATTCCTACAAAGGGTATAGCCTACATTCATAAATAAAAAATATTGCACTCTCATGTAAATAGAACTGGCATCCAAATAATGTGATGGAGCCAGACAGAACTACGAAAAAATGTGAATTGGATGTCGGGGAAGTGACCTGGAGGGTAGAGCACATGCATTGGTATTTGTGTGTAGATGACCCGAATTTGAATATGGCTCATGACATTTTCCGGTCTAACCATCCCTCCCTCCATTCTACTCCCTATCCTTTCATGTCTCCACTCTCACTGTTTCTAGAAATATGAGGCAAAAAAAAAAAAATGAAATGGAAACAATGCAATGCATATTTAGTACACACACACACACACACACACACACACACACACACACACACACACACACACACACACACACACACACACCACACACACACAATACATTACCATTCAACTGTTTTCTATATAACAGGGATATTCAATTAAATACTTTTTTGGAGCAGTTATACATTTCCATCGGGGCAGCCGTAGTACTTTGTAAAAGAAACAAATCCTAAACACTCAAAATATTCATTAATATGGATATGAATATAAAAGGGTAAGATCAGATGTTTTATCAGGCTATTATTATTATTATTTATTATTTACATGTGCCTTCTATGTGCCTTTGTGTATGGCACATAGAAGGCTTTGGGACTGAGAAAACATACTTGGGGTGCTGGGTTTACCTCTTAAGAAAAGTATGGACAATTTGTATATGTTGTATGTTTCACACAATGTACTTATCTGTATACCGCTGTTCTAAAAACGGGCTGATGACTTCCTTCTTCTATGAAGTCCCTCCTTCAGAAATACATAACGAGTTCTGATTGTGCCAGCGGTTCCCGTGTTGTGATTTGACCGCAGCTTAGCGAACGTGGCACGGTTCCTGTGTTGTGATTCGACAGCAGCTTAGCGCACGTAACTTGCACGGAAAGGTCACGCCTCTTAACGGGAGACGTATGCGCTTAATGATCTCTACAGCGTCCCTGGGAAAGCCAAACAAAGGTGATTTGACTCCGGGATGAAAATAACAGCGTCTCGACGACATGACGACAAACACACTCAAACGCAACAATTCCTTTTCTCCACGCGACACGTCCTCTTCTCCACGTGGGACAGCAACAAGACCACGCCCCCTTTTTCAGTGTATTCTTGTGGGCGGAGGTTAGTCTGTTCTACTGTTCTACTGACGTAATTAATGAAGGAAGTACCAGGATGTAGTCCAAGCCGGCCGTTCGCTGTAGGCTTTGAAAGGGAACTTCTGTTAAATAAAATATCTCGCTTGGCATTGAACTTTGAGCTTTATAATTTTACAGGTATTATTTATGCTCTAACAGCAACATTACACACTAACTAAAGTTTGAACAATGGGATCACGAAGAACGGGACCTTTAAAATAACCACGTCATCCGCAGCTCTTCATGTTGTGCTTTACACTTTTAGCGAGAAAGAGAGAAGCAACGTGCACAGAGCGGAAAGAGCTTAAATGAAGTGCTTTTGGCTATAGATAAAAATATTAGAGATATAGATCAATATCGATATAGATACAAAAGAACATTACCATGAACAACCCTGAGCGCTTGTGGTGTGAAGCACTCCATTGTTTTGACACGCTGCTCACTTTAATCTGTAGAAATGGTAAAATGGTGCAATTATGTCCCTCGGCCCAGATGGAACCAAGGTTGAATGCTGAATAAAAATAAAATTTCTTTAAAAAAAAAATAGTAATGAAAATATGTAATGGTATTGTGTGTGTGTGTGTGTGTGTGTGTGTGTGTGTGTGTGTGTGTGTGTGTGTGTGTGTGTGTGTGTGTGTGTGTGTGTGTGTGTGTGTGTGTGTGTGTGTGTGTGTGTGTGTGCAAATTTTATTATAGCAGGGTTACACAGGTCTGGATAAGTATGGACAAATATTTGTTTCCAGACTATTGCCCCTATTCAGTTTTCTAAAAATAATATTCTGTACATTCAAGAACAGAATGTTTTCAAAATGTTTTTGAAGTTAAGTGATCCTTTAGTGATTGTCAAACATGACTGAATCAATTCGAGGCACACATTTTCATTATGCAAAACTGTGTCTTTACCATAAGCAAGTATCTTTTGAACTTCACTAAGAGAATGTTTACTCAAATGCTACTTAAACCAGCAACAGACTAAGGAGAAAACGATCATTTAAATCAGACTGTACTTTGCTGTTTGATGATTATGTAACATCAAACCACATTTTTATTATTAAAATGATGTGTCCGAGGTGAATATATGCAGGTTATAAAGCATTTTAGGTCTGTATGTTAAGTGCATGTTGTCACTTAAAGAAAACCAATTAAAAAAAAAAAACAGAAAATAAAAATATTTACAGATAACTGTACTATATACTGAACATAGTGCTGAAAATAATGCTGTATGAACCATTTATGTTACAAATGATCTAAAAAAACAATTTACAGAGAAGATTGGAAATTTGAGTCTGGAAAAGTATGGAATTTTACATGGAAAATAGGAACCCGGTTATAGTATATATATCATATATTAAATATTGTATGCTAATAGAGTGATATAATATTCTTATCAGGGCAATTTAACATTTAGTGTGATTGATTTATATGATTTATTATTCCAAACAAAACAAAAAAACCTTAAGCCAGATAGATACAGCACAACAATGGAACAGATTTCTCGAGGTGTGTGGTGTTTGTTTAAATAATGGGGCGCTCATGGCAGAACTTAGCAAACCGTTTTAATACAGCCAAGGCTTGTTGTTAATATGTACAATCCTGTGATATATTTACACAGAAACAATCCACAGCAGCTGCATTCACCTGCTGTTCTGCATCTAACTCTTATTGGCTTCTAAGTGATCCCTCCAGTCAATAACACAATAAATCTGAAATGATTAAGGCCTTTTAATTATTCAAACATAAATAAGAGTATCAGCTTCTTTCAGTGCATAATCCTACCCAGTAGCACTTCATCAGCGTCCCTCATTAAGCTCCAGACAGGAAGTTGAAGCTGCGTTTCTTCATCTAATAGCCCTCTGAAGCAGAGGTGAAATGAAAATGCTGATGACATAGAGAAATTAAAGTCATTGAGGTAACATCTAACCTGTGCTATACAAAATATACCATTAGTGCTATTGTAAAATTATACACCCATTGACTCAAGACCTCGGTGCAAATTACCTTCCAGAGCCTAGTCTCAATCGACAATTAAAACATTTCTGTATCCAGGTAGAGCAAAAATATATAGGCATTCCAGAGTAATACCATATTAGGTGGTATTACAGTATTTAGTTTTTTAAGTATTTGTCAAAATTGTCTTTTTTTTAAATATAGTAAATATTTCATGTCATAGTCATCAATTAGACAATATGGGGCAGATTTACTAACAGTTTGCGTCCGCGCAAACCCTCTTTTGGCATTAAAAAACTACTGTCAGGATTTACTTATGACGCGCAGTGATAAATTAGCGCTGAGAAGGCGTGGGCACAATTATTTTTGCGGCTGACCTTATTGCATTTTAATTTGTAGGAGTTTCCCTTTCAGACGCAAAATTTATGGGAGGAGAGTATTTAAATGAATCACGCAAGGTGATTTACAAAGTTTTGGGCTCGTAAATTTACTGGTGTTTGCACCATTATTAGCCGCCCCCCCCTCCCCCCCAAAAAAGTGTGTCTTAAACCAGACGCTAACTGGTAGATTGCGTTGGTCTTTATGGAAATGATCCGGTTGTGTCTGTGTGCTTTAATTTGCGTATCGTCAGTTGATCACACGCAGAACTGTCCACTCCCATCTGTGCTTTTATGGAAGTTCTCACGTTAAGTCTGGCCCTATTTTACTCAGACTCAAATGAAAAAAAGTGAACAGTGAACCTGCTTGCAAAGTGTTTTAAGTTACTTGTATTCTGCTCTTTCAGCTCAAGTCAAACCTCAAACATACTGATTCTATTATTCGAATCAACTGTACTCTTTCTAGATTGTTAAAATCTGTTTTGTCATGTGTACACTAGTCTCGCGTAGCCAGACCTTCAGACTGATGGCAGAAGGTCTGGACTCTTTTGCAGCTTTCATTCGGTCAAGGACCGCCCAAGAGGACGTTTGACTGACATGTAACGCAACCAATCACAGTTTGTTTTGTTCATGGTTAGGGGCGTGAAAATGTAAAGTTGATGTCCCTGCAATAACAGACCGGCGTGCGTCTATAAATAATTCATTCAAGAACGTTGTGCAAGTTTAATGCAACAATTGAGGTGCGAGCTTCACATACTTTTGAAAATCCAGCGTTTAGTTGATCCTGGTAAGCGCTCATTGTAACAGTTGTAAACACAACGGCATTCTTTTTCCATGAGGGGGTTTGGCGTCACAGCATTTATTTCCAGGCAGACCGTTAAAGAACGCAACACACGTCTCGTGGACATCCTGTAGAATTCAATCAATCAGATGACAATTTTGAAACTCCTGAAGTGTTTCCAGATAAGTGTGCCATATGCATCAGACGTTCAGCCGCAGACGTTTGTGGGTGAAATGTCTGAGGCTGAGACTATGTGTACACTAGCATTCAAAAAGTTGTGCTCAGTGACAGCAAAGTAGTGACAGAAAGAAAACATTTAAACACATACTCCAACAATTAGGGTTAGAAGATATGTTGCCAAACATATAACATGCTAGAAACATAATAATCACTGCAATAATGATCCAATCATAGATTCTTATGCATTTGCCTTTTTCTTTAGCAGATATTACTTTTTTTAGCTTTTTTTTGTATATATGTGTATACTCATATATACACTAGACTGGAGTGATGGCTGCTGAAAATTCAACTTTACCATCACATAAAAAATGGGAAATTTTTAATGTGATTTAATGGGAAATTATGGGAAACTAGTGCAGTTTTTTATGAACTAGTGAAGTCTTTTATGAACTGTTCTTGAGGTCTTTAGGAGCTTAGTCCCAAGGTTAAGAAAAGATGAAGAACCAGCAGTCATGTTGCAGTAAAATGTGCAAAGAAAACATATAGTTGTGTGAAAGCCACACTCAGTAATAAGATAATAGACAGTCACTCTGTTATTTCTCATCAAATAAACCTAGATACAAAGCAAGAAATATGAAACAAATTATTGATTTCAGTTCAAATTATTGTTTTATGTCTGCAGAGAGCGCAAAGTGCTACAAGAGACATACAGTATGAAGGAAACTGGTTGGGACAACAATCAGTTGGACAGTTTCGAGATCATTATACAAACATATTTGACTACAACGTGCCATGTTTGGCAAATCAGAATCAAGTACAGTCTTGTTCGTTTTTTTTATTTGGAGATAAAAATATGTTAATTGTACACTTACCTAAAATGAGAAGCTTCTATAAATAGCTAGGAAAGATCTCCCCAAATGCCTGACTTCTTGGAGTATAAAAAGCTCACAGTCTTTCAGAAATAGACAGGAATCAAAAAGGCAGAAAACAAATAAGCAGAAAAGCATCTCCAAATGACAATTAAACAAGAGCCACAGAGGCTAATGCACTATACATTGTTAAAAAGGCTCATAGTGTGTCTCATTTGTTGTACAGGATTGGATGGTAAATGATGGTTCCTTTATTTGGAGGACGTGCTGGTGAAGAGATAATGAGGACGGGATTGTTAATTCTCTTATTCTGTGTTATTGTCTTATGACTCTGTTTATAATTCCTCTTATTCTGAGAATGCATCCTGAAGACAGCCTTTATGAAATATTCAGGCCTGAACATTGATCCAGAGACATAAACACACTGCTGCCAATGCCATGAATCCCATACTCTAGGCACTGAACATCTATAGCTCACAACATGAGGATTTCTTGATATTAGGTCTTTTAATCCCCTGGCTGGTTCTGAAGGGGACACTTCTATTAGTGTAAAAGTACAGTGTCAACTCGTTCTTAATGTGTGTAGATATGATTCCCCGCGTCTGTGCCCGTGAGAGAGAGAGAGACTAGCCGAGCTCAGATTCCGGTCAGTGATGTTTAACGGACAAACGGTTCAGAATCAACACTCCCAAAAAATAAAAAGTTGAGCAGGCAATAAACAGGCCGACACTGATTCTGCAGAACCACTACTGTCTGATAATATTTTAAAGTTATGACATTTAAAACTATACACATACACTATATTCTCAAAAGTATTGGGACACCCCTCCAAATCATTGAATTCAGGTGTTACAAATCACCTAAAGGCATGCAGATGGCTTAGATTTTAGTTTAAGAATGGTGTATAGAGAGCTTCATGGAATGGGTTTCCATGGCCGAGCAGCTGCATCCAAGCCTTACATCACCAAGTGCAATGCAAAGCGTTGGAAGCAGTAGTGTAAAGGACACCACCACTGGACTCTAGAGCAGTGGATATGTGTTCTCTGGAGTGACGAATCATGCTTCTCTGTCTGGCAATCCGTTGGACGAGTCTGGGTTTGGCGGTTGTCAGGAGAACGGTACTTGCCTGACTGCATTGTGCCAAGTGTAAAGTTTGGTGGAGGAGGGATTATAGTGTGGAGTTGTTTTTCAGGGGTTGGGCTTGGCCCCTTAGTTCCAGTGAAAGTAACTCACAATTTCATGCTCCCAACTTTGTGGGAACAGTTTGGTGATGGCCCCTTCCTGTTCCAACATGACTGTGCACCAGTGCACAAAGCAAGGTCCATAAAGACATGGATGAGTAAGTTTGGTGTGGAGGAACTTGACTGGCTTGCACAGAGTCCTGAACTCAACCCGATAGAACACCTTTGGGATGAATTAGAGCGGAGACTGCGAGCCAGGCCTTCTCGTCCAACATCAGTGCCTGACCTCACAAATGCGCTTCTAGATGAATTGTCAAAAATTCTCATAAACACACTCCTAAACCTTGTGGAAAGCCTTCCCAGAAGAGTTCAAGCTGTTATAGCTGCAAAGGGTCGGCCAACTCCATATTATACCCTACGGATTAAGAATGGGATGTAATTTAAAGTTCATGTGCATTTAAAGGCAGGCGTCCCAAAACTTTTGGCAATATAGGATATATACACTGATAGCCAAGTAAGGGTGTGTTCACACTTGGCATGTTTGGTTCGATTAAAACAAACCATGGTGTGATTGCTCTGTTAGTGCGGTTCATTTGAATAAGTGTGAAGGCTGCCATCTGAAGCCTGGTGTGCACCAAACAAGCGGACTGAGACCGCATTAAAAGATGGGTCTCGGTCCGCTTCCAAGCAAACTCTGGTGCGGTTTGAATGATAAATAAACACAACAGTGGCCAAAGACATGAAAACGAACCTTCAGGTGGCCACAAAGCAGCATCTGAAAATAAAGGCCTGTTTTATGCGTTCTCCTCTGCATTTGGCGAGCTCTGCTCCTTTTGTCTGTATCACTTTACATCCACAGCAACATACTTGACACATAATAGTTATACATTTGCTCTAATACAGGTTTTCTTTTGTTACTTTGAGCATAAATAAGTCGAGTGATTTGTAAAGCGGTCTCATCTGTATATCTTTGACCTAAAATTTTACTTCTGCACACATATAGCTCTGCAACGCTCTCCAGCCAAACAGTACTACTGGATGAATACTATAACACGTCGTACAAATGTTATATACATTGTATTATAAATAAAATGTAAGAGTTACATCATTGCCCATATAAGGCTTTTCCAGGTAATAATCTAAACGCATTATACATTATATATGAGTTAAATGTCAAACAATGAGGCAGGATAATTGTATTCTTATGCATATTGCACAACTATATACAGGGAGTGCAGAATTATTAGGCAAGTTGTATTTTTGAAGATTCATTTTACAACATTAATAATTAAACAACAACCATGTTGTCAATGAACACAAAAAACTCATTAATATCAAAGCTGAATATTTTTGGAAGTAGTTTTTAGTTTTAGCTATTTTAGGGGGGATATCTGTGTGTGCAGGTGACTATTACTGTGCATAATTATTAGGCAACTTAACAAAAAACAAATTTATACCCATTTCAATTATTTATTTTTACCAGTGAAACCAATATAACATCTCAACATTCACAAATATACATTTCTGACATTCAAAAACCAAACAAAAACAAATCAGTGACCAATATAGCCACCTTTCTTTGCAAGGACACTCAAAAGCCTGCCATCCGTGGATTCTGTCAGTGTTTTGATCTGTTCACCATCAACATTGCGTGCAGCAGCAACCACAGCCTCCCAGACAATGTTCAGAGAGGTGTACTGTTTTCCCTCCTTGTAAATCGCACATTTGATGATGGACACAGGTTCTCAATGGGGTTCAGATCAGGTGAACAAGGAGGCCATATCATTAGATTTTCTTCTTTTATACCCTTTCTTGCCAGCCACGCTGTGGAGTACTTGGACGCGTGTGATGGAGCATTGTCCTGCATGAAAATCATGTTTTTCTTGAAGGATGCAGACTTCTTCCTGTACCACTGCTTGAAGAAGGTGTCTTCCAGAAACTGGCAGTAGGACTGGGAGTTGAGCTTGACTCCATCCTCAACCCGAAAAGGCCCCACAAGCTCATCTTTGATGATACCAGCCCAAACCAGTACTCCACCTCCACCTTGCTGGCGTCTGAGTCGGACTGGAGCTCTCTGCCCTTTACCAATCCAGCCACGGGCCCATCCATCTGGCCCATCAAGACTCACTCTCATTTCATCAGTCCATAAAACCTTAGAAAAATCAGTCTTGAGATATTTCTTGGCCCAGTCTTGACGTTTCAGCTTGTGTGTCTTGTTCAGTGGTGGTCGACTTTCTGCCTTTCTTACCTTGGCCATGTCTCTGAGTATTGCACACCTTGTGCTTTTGGGCACTCCAGTGATGTTGCAGCTCTGAAATATGGCCAAACTGGTGGCAAGTGGCATCTTGGCAGCTGCACGCTTGACTTTTCTCAGTTCACGGGCAGTTATTTTGCGCCTTGGTTTTTCCACACGCTTCTTGCGACCCTGTTGACTATTTTGAATGAAACGCTTGATTGTTCGATGATCACGCTTCAGAAGCTTGGCTATTTTAAGACTGCTGCATCCCTCTGCAATATATCTCACTATTTTTGACTTTTCTGAGCCTGTCAAGTCCTTCTTTTGACCCATTTTGCCAAAGGAAAGGAAGTTGCCTAATAATTATGCACACCTGATATAGGGTGTTGATGTCATTAGACCACACCCCTTCTCATTACAGAGATGCACATCACCTAATATGCTTAATTGGTAGTAGGCTTTCCAGCCTATACAGCTTGGAGTAAGACAACATGCATAACGAGGATGATGTGGTCAAAATACTCATTTGCCTAATAATTCTGCACTCCCTGTGTGTGTGTGTGTATATATATATATATATATATATATATATATATATATATATATATATATATATATATATATATATATATATATATTTATTTATTTATTTATTTATTTATTTATTTATTTATTTATTTATTTATTTATTTATTTATTTATTTATTTATTTATTTATTTATTTATTTATTTATTTATTTATTTATTTATTTATTTATTTATTTATTTATTTATTTATTTATTTATTTATTTATTTATTTATTTATTTATTTATTTATTTATTTATTTATTTATTTATTTATTTATTTATTTATTTATTTATTTATTTATTTATTTATTTATTTATTTATTTATTTATTTATTTATTTATTTATTTATTTATTTATTTATTTATTTATTTATTTATTTATTTATTTATTTATTTATTTATTTATTTATTTATTTATTTATTTATTTATTTATTTATTTATTTATTTATTTATTTGTGGCGAGGTGGGCGAGCGAGAGACGTGGTAGAAGCGAGCGAGACCTCTCGCGTCACTCTCTCACGGCCTGCTCGTCCTGCTCGTCACAATATTATTCGTTTAGTTACTTTTAATTGTGTAATTTTGTATATATAGTTTTGCGACAAATGGCCAAAGCGTACATGCAATAAGTTATCACTGAGAAAAAAATATTATTCTTTGCTAAAAGGCCCTACACAAAACTATGTTCCTGAGATATGTTCCTTGGTCATCATTTATAGTTGTGCATTGAAGTGTGAAATTAAAAAAAAAAGTGGAAAGAGGTTGTGCGAGAGACAGTGGTTGGGGGAGAAAAACATTACCCTGATTTTCTAAACTAAACGCTACATTTGCATGAAATTATATTTCTCTTGTCAGACTCTGAAAGTGCCATTTCCACATTTTCTCCAGCTTCATCCTGCAGCCCAGAGCAAAACCCATTTAGAGAGTAGAAGGTTGTTTTCATAATGAAAGCATCTGCATGCTTACTGACGAAATGGCGAAGAAATGTGAGGTGAAGCTACGCATCTACTTGTGGTTTTGCACCTTAGGATAGATCACTCTTACACACACAAAAACAGACACCTTGCTGCGTTGATACTCAGGATGAACATGCTCTAGGCCAGCTGAACAATTCTCATAATTTCCCTGGTTTTTATACCATGCTATAAAGCAGGGGTCTCAAACTCATTTTACCTGGGGGCCGCTGGAGGTAGACTCTGGGTCAGGCTGGGCCGCATTAAGTATTCAACATAAAAAGTAGCATTCTTTATTATTAACAGTTCTTCAACATGAATGTTTCTTCTGAACATGAACTGTTCCTCTGATTTTGAACTAAATATAGCCTATAGAAATTAAATCATGTAATATGAAATAATGAAATAATGAATGATTTTAATTTTATTTTAAATAAAATGCTGTTAATTCACAGCAAGGCCGTAACAAGGTCAAACAGAACAGTGAGCAAAATTCTAGGTCTAATTCTAGTAGGGAAATAATCTTTTTGGGACTATTTGTAAACAATATTTGCATTAATTTGCGTCAAATATATTATTAGTCCCGATATTCTTTGCATGAGTGAGTGAATAAATACATAGATCCATAATGAAGTTTTGAATTCTCTAGTGGTCTGGTGGTAGAATTTTTGTCAACCGTGTCAAAGGTTCCGGGTTCTAATCCGCCCTCATGTAGTTTTTCTTCATTAAAATCAAAGATGTTCATCAATGATTGTATATTAATACCATGGACACATTTGCATTTTGTTTTGTGATTTCACCGGAAAAAATAGAGTCTCTCTCAGCAACGGCATTAAGTGATAGATTGACGCGCTCATCTGTGTGTGAAGACTGTGGAGTGTGCACGAGCCAAAAGAGAACGTAAACCCCGCCTACTTTGATTTGATTGGCCATCTCAATCATTTTGACATTGACGAGCGCTGTTATACCACATTCGTTTCAACTGTCTGATCAGCTTCGTTTGTCTGTTCCTGTCAATCACACGGTGTCAACCAATTATACTGCACGAGGGAGGGGCGAGCCAACACTCTCTCTCTCACACACACACACACACACACACATACACAAAGGAGGCAGCAAGCATGGCAAGACCCCGCATTAACACTAAACTTTGATGTCAAGAAGGGGGCCACAAAATATCATCCTGCGGGCCGCGAGTTTGAGACCCCTGCTATAAAGGCATCTATTTTGTCTTTCTTTTTTGTCTTTTAATAATTATTTTTAAAAAAAAAACCACCAAGTCCAGGTAAAAGGCACTCAGGGTTATTTGTTATGAAATGCTTTACATTTTATACAAAATCAGATCAGCGTATCAGTTTAAATAAATATGCTTTCGATAAATGATGAATGGTTTAACACATTTTTATCCAAAAAAAAACCTGCATTATTCCCATTTGAAAGATTCACAAGTCATTAGTGAGACTTTTTTCTTCAAAAACGTTGTTTCTCCATGATAAAGTAGACTGTCACTTCACACCACTCGTAAACACTGGTTTGGAATGTTAACACAGACAAGTTGAGTGATGCAAATTGCTTGACCAATCAAATTACTGGACCAGAAAGAGTTTAATTCTCTAGCGTTTGGCCTGAACTCTGCTTTTTGTGCTATACATTTGTTTAAAAGTTTGTCTCTTGATCTTTCTTTGAGGACTTGATCACGTATATTCGGTGTTCTCTTTCAAAGTCACCTTAAGATGCCAGCTCCTCTGCCGGCATTAGTCTTGCTTCAGTTCACCTTTTTCATTTAATTTCCCACAATTCCTTAATGAACTCTTGCAGCCTCTCTGTATCTACCAACAGTAAGAGGTAAATCATCTGCCCTTCCCTTCCAGTATGTTGTCCCTTTTATTACATCTCCGCAAATATTTTGGCTTTTAGCTTGGACGAAACTTTGCTGGGGAGTCTTTATTAACCGAATTGAACAGTGAACTGGAGCATTAAATAAATGTTGCACTTGAGGCGGAGATTTTTCAAGATCTCTTCCTGGTGATCTTTTTTCTGTACTCGCTGATGCAGAGGGAATGTAGCAATAAAAATGAATCTGTATAGCAAATGGGAGCTTTAATTACAGCTGAAACAAGAGACCTGCGGAGAAGAATAATAAAGAAAGCCAAAAGGAAAATAACAAATAGGAGAAGGAAAGGCAGATTAACTGTGAATTAATCACGTCGACGGCAATCTTCCATTTTGCCAGCAGGACTTTCTGGCTGAAGAAGTTTTAATGGTTAACTTTTCTCATTTTATTTGTGACCGCTAATGAATGGCAAGTAAATAACCACAAAACACTTGTAGTAAAGGTTTTATTTCTAAACAAACAGCCTCATTATGTGTATTACCTGTTTGGAAGGCAGCATTGTTTCCTTTTTTTTTTCTTGTCTCATTGTTGATTCTCCATTGGTATCCGCTCGAGCCGTCAGTCAGATCCGGTCCGGAAGAGTCCAGACTGTCTGACACTGTGACCTCTCACAGCTGGTCAGTTTCCAACAAAACCTTTTTTTCTTTGTTGACATTCATCCATTTCCATGGAGTTTGGTTTTGTCTATTTGTATCCAACGCATGATGTGGTCGATAGGTGGTCTATTTATATCTGTTATTTTAAGGCATTGTAAAGATGTGTAAAACATTCATGTTGGGTTTGTGGTGGAGATGTTACTGGATGCAGTTAGTAAGGAAGTAAGGATTATATACAATAATCATATCAAAGGTCCATATACACTCAAAAAAATGCTGGGTTGTTTTAACACAAATGTGGGTAATATATGGACAAACCCAGCCGTTGAGTTAAAAATTAATGAACAAATGTAACACAAAGGCTGGGTTTGTCCATATTTGACCCACATTTGGGTTAAGACAACCCAGCATTTTTTAGAGTGCAAGTTAAGCGCAGACGACGGCACCTGTGGCTATAATGTTGAGCACCACAAATATTAATTTTGGCTTGTCCCACCTTTTCAACTGAAAAGATCTGAGTTCCAGTGAGTGAAAGTGATTGAGTTCAATCCATAAACAAAGTACTCACTGATTCATAAAATGTGAAACAATATGCATGTTAGCATGATTTTAATATGACAAAATTGCTTGCTAATCTTTTCTGTCTGAAATGATATCCAATTTTACAACTCCATAACAATGTACGCCTAAAACCTCAGTGACTACCAGAATTACAAGAAAAACGTTACAGCTCAAATAATACTCAAGTTTTAACATAAGAATAAATTGAAGTGCTTTTATTCAATTATAAGCTTTGCATTTCTGCTTTTAAAGCATATAAAGCACTATAGTTTTGCTGTCAATTTTAGCATAACTTGTATTAAACCAAGAACACTTCTTTGTCATTCCTTTTACCTACCCTTTTTTCATGTAACATGTTTCAAACTTTAATGGTCCAGTCAAATCCATTGCAAGAATGGTGTCCCCATAAGGTCTAGTTACGGTATGCACCAGCAGGGGCACTGTACCAGCCAAACCCAAGTATGCCCAAGTAGGGCGTGCTGCATTCTGCGCTGGCCACATCACAATCAAACCCCACATCTAAGTGTGACGTCAGGAGATATGCCCATGTCCAATACGTCACCTTGTGACTCCCCATCTCCGTTCCCCCCCGGAAACCTGATTTGTAGTATGTAGGTTTTGGAAAAGGGTTTTTAGGAATCAGCTGCAGGGCAGAGTTTCCACTGAACTGCTTTGGACATTGGCATGGCTTCTGGCGTCACTCTTGGATTTGGGCCGGGTTGGATGTCCACCGCAGACTGCAGCGAGACGCTTCTCAGTGTGGCTGGTTCACTTTTCTCAAGTCCTGAAAAGTGAAGCCAACGCATTTTGATCGCCTCCCTGGTGGCTGGCTGCAGTATAGATTTTAAACCCTGCCTTTTCCATGTAATCGAATGGGATGACAGCCAAACTAAAAAATCCCAATTCTTAAAAAAAAAAAAAAAATCCCATAGATGTTTTCTGTTATTTTAGGTTCTCAACATGCAGACCTATGTTAAAATGTTTGTTTTCCCAATACATTTGGTTTAGTTAGTTATTTGATGAAATAAAGACGGTGTGTAACGTTGTGATTGACAGCTGTGTTTACGATTTGAGTCTTTGGGAATGGGAGTATGGGCGGCACCTTGATGCTGCGGTTCCACCTCAGGATCACTACTGCGCAGACTCGGCACTGACCTTTACTGGGATATGTTGGCTTTATTTTTAAACAATGGAGGGAAGCAGAGACACGCTGTCCATCTTTTTTTTTACAGTCTATTGCCAAACCTCATATGAGTCATACACTCTAAAAAAAAAGGTTCTATATGGCACCAAATATGGTTATATTTGGTTATAACCATGGCATATATGGTTATCTATATGGTTATTTGCTCGTAATCATAGGGGAACCTTTTTAAGTGCTATATAGCACCAATTTTGGTGCTTCAGTGATTCTTCAGCAGTTCTTCAGAGGTTCTTCACCGGTTCTTTGACTAAGGTGCTATATAGCACAGCTAACTAAGGCGCTATATAGCACCACTACCATATACAGAGAACATGTTAAGATATGGTGCTATATAGCACCAAAAGTGGTTCCCCTATGATTACGACGAAGAACCATTTTTGGTGCCATATAGAACCTTTTTTTTTTTTGTGTGTATTTGTCCATTAAGTGATAGTTAAAATATTTAAAATGGTTTATTATTTGTAATAATTAGCTTACGTCAAAATCAATTATTATAAAGCAGTGAAGTAATTATGCTTTTAGCTGTAGCAGGGAATGACTGATTTGTTGCTGTCCTACCCAGATGCCTCTAATGATGTCTAAGATGTCTAATGGCTTGTCCTATATGATGAAATCGGCACCCTCTCGTCCTGTCTAGGAGTACCTGTCTTGCTCCGCGCAGAGCAACTCTTTCCTGAGCTTGTTAGGCACCACACGGTTGTGCTGAAGGGTTGCCGTTGGCTGCTGGAGTTTTTGGTCTCCCCCTGTCCATAAGCTGGAGAATTATTTTGACAGGCTTGAAAACTCTTTCTCTAACTTGTGCTGGCAGCCTTATTTTACACACTCTGAAAGGCTGTTTGCCCTGCCACATCCAACTGGACTGAAAACGGTGGAGAAAGAACGGCTGAGTGTGTTTACAAGTGTTTTGAATATCCTGATGATGTGTTTTTGATTATGTAAGCATCAGCCTGTGTTGGAGGTTGTTGATGCATTCCTCAGAAAGTGCTTGCGTTGTGCTTGAAGCGCATATGAATCACAGTGCATTAATCTGGCAATGAAAATGAAATGCATAGGTAACAAAGTCTAATAGATTATAGTTGCAAATGTATGTACCATTGGTGCATTATCCAAAATATAATTTTGACCCTATATGTAGTACAAATTTAGATTTTAATCTATTATGACCATTTTATGTTTTTTTTTGAGAATAATTATGAATCATGCCAAAATAGTTCAAATCAATAATAGAATTGTAACAAAATTTCAGATTTTGATCCATTATCTTGTTTAAAAAAGCAGTTTTCTCAATAATAATAATAATAATAATAATAATAATAAAACTGTTATCATTCATTCATCTTCATGTCATTCCAAACCAAAAAAAATAATTATATATGTTACAATTAATTATTAAATATTTAATATTAATAATTATTATTATTACATAAATGTTCCGAAATGACAAAAATAATAAAATAAAAAAATCCATGCAGTTCACGCACTTTGTTCTAAATCTTCTGAAGTCACATGATAGGGACAGACAAAAATGTATTGCATAATTTGATATCGACCTTGTTCACTATGTTTCCATCCACCTATTTTTATGTACATTTTGGGATATTGCATTAAAAAACTTGAATAAATTGGGGGGGGGGGGGGGAATGGGGCAGATACGTTTTCTTTATCCAATAAGAAGACATGCACATAAATTACAATGGAAACACATTTACTGAATAAATCCCTTGATTCTCAACAAAAAAAACAAAAAAAACCTCTGCCTCAAAAGTGATGTGATTGTATAACTGAACAAACCAGCGAACCAATTTCATTGCACAGCATCTCAAATGTTGGTTTGATCATTCTGAAATGCCTAAGCCAAACTCTGTCATCAGAATGATTCGATATAATGACCTCTCAGAAGTGTCTCACATGATTGCGTTCCCAAATACCAGGCATCCGAACACAAGATAACATGCCTTGATTTTGTTCTCTTGAACATGTGGGATGGAAACGCTGCCTTATTCGTAAATGTTTAATGCGATATTTCTATTTTTGCGAACAAGTTAAATTGACAACTTTGGATGGAAACATAGCTATTAGTGCATTGTGCATCAATCATTATCAGGATTTGGATGTTGTAATTAATCACTTGATCCAGGTTTGATAGTTCATTCTAGACTGATCCAGTTCTTCGAAATACACCTTTGTGCTCAACAAAAGAAAAAGTCAAACAGGTTTTGAGTGGGATGTGGGCAAGTCACATGCCCAAATGCAATTTTTTTTTTGTTGTACATTCAGTTTGAAAGATTGACAAAGCAAATCTTTACACCCCTATACGTACTGATTCCGTTCCCTTCATAGTGTGCGGCTGGTTCTCTGGCTGTCAGCCAGCCTGTATCCAAGTGCCTCTCAGAGCAGCCTGCTGATGAGCTGGCGCTCCAGACAAATTGATCTGAATGAAAACCACTCCACCCCAAAAAGAGTGCTCATTTCAGGGGAGAGATGTCTACACAGAACCGGCTGGAATGCAATATACACAGCATATTGTACAGGACGCCATGTACACTTAATTTGGTAATGTCTTAGAGTGAACAGTTTTGCACTTATATGCCAATTATAAGATCTAAGTCAACGCATTAAAACGACCGTCAACATACACCCAACCCCACTCTTTTAAAACCAGACTGAAACTCATTGGAAGGAGTGACAGGCCTCAGGGGGACTAAACTCATGGTGATGCCAACACTGAGCCACTGCAGGGCCAGCGCATCGCCAACAATTGAGTGAGTGGAGATGTAATGCTTGATGACAGTGTAGGGGTAATGAAAGGTTGCTCCCACACCGGGTAAAAATTCAATCTGCCTGCAGAAAACGCTAAATTCCTCAAAAGCCCAATAAATGCTCCCAGCTACGTACTGCGCATTCAAACCTGAGTGACTGGATTTTTGCTTCCTAGCAAGTGCTCCTTTTAATGTGGTTTTATGATGAAATACTGAGGGAAGAAAATGGCCACTGCACTTGAGTGAATGCTTCAGTTGTTGGCACGATTTAAGCAATGGTACAAAACTGATGATGCATGAAATGTCTAAAAAAAATACCTTGACCTTTTTGGGGGCTATTTTGCAAGCAAAAAACACACATACACACACACACACACACACACACACACACACAAAGCAAGGACTTAACTGCCTATGTAAGGGCTCTTTAGCTGGCTGCCCACGGCCAAACACTGCCCGTCAATCATTTTTATACAGCTTTCCGATTGATTTTGATAATCGCTGGAGGGCCTGATACACCAGGGCGCACTTTGCACAAATCTTAGCAATGGATTGTTCATATCTAGAGTGTGTTTAAGCTTTTTCTGCCCACAGTTCAGCTATAGTGTCTCAGGCATGAATCAGAAGTATTACATTCTATATCCTGTTTTATTCAATAAAATGTATCTAAATAGATTTTGTCTGCTGCAGCCAAATTATGACCGTGTCTTATTCAATACATGAATAAATGAGTGATAAAAACTAAACTAAAATTTTGGTTCAAAGAAGAAATTACAAAAAGGTTTGCTTTTTTTCAGCTCTTCAATATCAGTGGCAGCTGGTGGGTTTTAAAATAGAGGATGCACAAGGATCTTTTTAACTGCTCGGTCACTTTTAGACAGAAAATTAAACAAAAAATAATAATGACACAGGAAGACAATGTCTATATCCTTTCAGTCACCTGGCCTATCACTTGAAGCAAAAATCCATCCTTTTGTCCTTTTAAATGGATGTGAGACATGAAATGAAATGAATAACTGGGAATTTTATTAACATCAAATCGTCCATCTCCCATTTTCACCTCTTTTTGGGTAGGCTGTGCCTCCCCTGACAAGACGCCACTGTTCTATATTATGCCCTATTGATCAATAGTTTGCATTTGGTTAGTATTATTTCTGAAAGTCTCTTATGCTCACCAAGGCAGCAAAATACAGGGAAAACAGTAATATTATTACAATTTAAATTAACTTTTCTATTCACCTTCTTCGTTGCTCTGGTTGGTTGTAGCGTTATCCTATTGCGTGCAGAGGGAATTTGATAGACAACCGTTTATCCCGCACCTCGGATTGAGCCCTGCCAATGGTGTGATCCCAGACCCAACATCTTGATGTGGGTCTGGCTTGTCAGGCTAGTCTTTTTCTTTATTTCTGGGAAGTTTAAAAACAGAAATGTTTTAAAATTATAAATGTCTTTTACTTTCACTTTTATTAAATTGAACCCTTGCTGAATAAAGATATTAATTTATAACATTTTACAAAATATAAGATATTAGATTTATTTATTTAAATTAGGTCACAATCGCTGTTTCACGTGCCTGGGCATACAGCACGCTGAGGCAGCGTTTGTGGATAGTTCATGTTCTCACTGCGGGAACATGACTATCTCGGCTATCTCGAGACTCGCCTACCTCCGGGAGGGTGGAGTCCCCCTCCCCATACCTCGATCTAGAGCTATCCCCCAAGATAGACCTACTTCGACGGATGGCCGGGGTGACCTAAGGATCACGTTCAGGGCAAACCGACCGAGCATACCTCCACAGGCCCCTGAACCCTCACAAGCGCCGCAACTGGTGGTGCTTCCGGAGGAAACCGCTGACCCCTCCCATGGGCGGCCGGCGGTTTCCTTCGGGGCGCCCACGGACAAGCAGATGTCTATCGCTGCATCAGAGGGGGAGTTCCAGTCCTCGAAGGATGAAGACTCAGCTGTACTGCCTCCCTCTGGGAGAGTGGCAACGGTTGAGTTGGACCCTGAGTTGACGGCTATGCTTTCCCGGGCCGCCGAAAAGGTCGGGCTTGTGTGGAACCCTCCACCACGTCCCGAACCTTCTAGGTTGGATGATTGGTTTCTGGGGGGGGGTTGCGCTGGTTCTCAGCGTCCCGCCCCAGTACCATTCTTCCCGGAGCTTTTAGTGCCAGAAACAGACCTGGTGGCTCCTCCCTCCTCACTACCCTTGACAGCGGATAGGCCAAGGGATACGAGAGAATCCCGCCAGTTGAGCGGGCCATCTTTGCCCAGCAGTTCTCAGCCGTCCAGAAGCAGATGGAGGCCATCAAGTACATCCTGCCCCGGCGGTCCGCTGCTGCCTCCACCCCACCGCCGGCCGTAGCTCCTCCGTCTGCCCGTCGTGGAAAGGACGTCCAGCCTGCTCAGGCCGCTGGCGCTTGCCACCTGGCTTGGCGTTGCAAGAGACCCTGAGACGGGCCACCCAGAGATGGAGGAGACTACTCTTCAGGAGATGGCTGCAGCACCACTCCTTCCCCCGGAGGAGGGCCGGGGGAAAATATTTTTTTCTGTTTTGTCTGTTCCCAAATTTTCAATAAAAGAGCAGTTTCCAACATCTCTGGGTGACAAGAGAGCGCGTCTGGCGGTATGCGACGCTACCATGCCTGGTCCCCCTCAGACGCCTCTCCCTTTCCCAGCAGGGGGCGCTGGCTGTCGGGACGCACACAATGTGCCTCCTCACATTCGCCCGCCCCTCAGCAGATGCAGGTTTGTGTGTCTCTCACCCAGACCCCTCCACGGACCACTCCCATGACGTCCACGGGTTCCTGCGTTCCACTGCGCTGCCCTGCTGCAGGTACATCTGTGGTGCCGATGGTCCCACTTGCACGGTCTCTGGGAGCCTGGCTAGCGCTTCCCAGCCTGTCTTGCTGGCTCATCCGTACCATCAGACTCGGCTATGCGATTCAGTTCGCCCGGCATCCCCACAAGCCCCTGTGCTTCAGGCGGAGATCGCTGACCTACTGGCGAAGGACGCGATAGAGCCAGTCCCTCCAGCCGATATGAAGTCAGGGTTCTACAGCACATTCTTCATTGTACCCAAGACAGGTGGTGGGTTACGACTGATCTTGGACCTGCGTTACTTGAACCGCTCCCTCCACAGGATGCCATTCAGAATGTTGACTCAGAAATGCATCTTCAGGTGCGTCCGTCACCAAGATTGGTTTGCAGCGATCGACCTGAAGGACGCGTACTTTCAAGTCTCGATTCTCCCTTGACACAGACCGTTTCTACGTTTTGCATTCGACGGACAAGCATATCAGTACAAGTCCTGCCCTTCGGGCTGTCCCTGTCGCCCTGTGTCTTCATGAAAGTCGCGGAGGCGGCCATTGCTCCCATGAGAGAGCGTGGTGTTTGCCTTCTCAACTATCTCGACGACTGGCTGATCCATGCCCAGTCGTGGGATCAGTTGTGCGAACACAGGGACATGGTGCTCCGACACCTCAGGCAGTTGGGTCTTCGGGTCAACTGGGAGAAGAGCAAACTTTGTCCCGTACAGAGGATCTCTTTTCTCGGGATGGAGATCAACTCGGTTGCCATGACAGCGCGCCTCACAGAAGAATGCGTCCAGTCAGTGTTGAACTGCTTGAATTTGTTCAAACGCAGCTCAGCGGTACCACTGAAACAATTTCAGAGGCTCCTGGAGCATATGACAGCCACAGTAACTTATTTTAGACCAATATCTTTACTTACAAGCGATCTTAAGATATATCCTAAAGTACTCGCTCTACGCCTGGAAAAAGTTATTCAATCTCTAGTCAATGAGGATCAAACAGGATTTATCAAGGGACGTTATACATCTGATAACATGAGAAGGCTGCTACACATTATAGAGGTTGCAGAGACACACCCAAATCCTTGTGCCGCATTTTCACTCAACGCAGAGAAAGCCTTCGATAGGATAGAGTGGAAATATATGTGGGCAGTTCTGCAGCGTTTTGGTTTCAGGCATAATTTTATAGCAATGATTAAGGTGCTTTACCACTCACCTTTAGCAAGTGTTCTAACAGGTGACAATCTCCTCTTCTTTTACTCTGCAGCTTTTACTCTGCTAACCCCTCCATTCACCCAATTATTAAAGGTCCCATGGCATGAAATTTTCATTTTATGAGGTTTTTCAACATTAATATGAGTTCCCCTAGCCTGAATATTGTCCCCAAGTGGATAGAAATGTTGATCGGTGTAAACCCGAGTTCTGGCTGTCTCTCTCTGCCTTTGAGAAAATGACAGGCCAGACGAGCCAATCCTGAAGGCTCCTGTTTTGACGTCCAAGCAGGAGCGGTTACCTCCCTTTCCTCCGCCCAGAGAATCTGGCACGCCCATGCAAACGCTCGAGAGATCATTAACGTTACTTGTGAACGCAGGCAGTTTCTCAGTGTTTGGATGTACAAATGAAAACAGAAGTCTTTCTTCAGTTCCTTCTGATCTGTGATCAGTAATTTCTGATGTGTAGCTAATTATTTATTATTCGTGCACACAATGCGGCTTCTCTCTCTCCAGACAGAACGGTGTTTTCGTGTTTTCTATCTTGTGAGTCAGTGTTTTTGTACGTCCTCGTCGCGTCTACCGGTTCTAAAATGTGCATACAGTCGTGAGTTTCTGCTCAACATCGGCCTCACACACGCCGAAGCTCGGGCTGCACTGGCCGTTGGCCTTCAACATCCCCGACCCCCAGTACTGCATCTGGCCCACAGCGGAGGCACCAAATGCGGCGTGAGATTAAGCAGACGGGGGGTAAGCATGAGCATATCTGGGCTAGGCTAGCCATCTTTCCCCACAATAAACTGGATTACATTCGATTACTGCTGTTGTGTCTTTGTTTGCGCTGTGTAACGTTACTCAATGCGCGTCACTGACGCTATTCATATGATTGGAACATATCTAGAAATAATGCTATACTCAACACTTACTAACTCGTTCATCTCGCTGTAATGGTACTTTGCATGTGTTACAAAGTTGGTAGAATAATGATGAATACGGACTCTGTGTGACTGGGACTCGTGTTTATTCAGAACTCTCAGATACAAACACAATAAACTCGCGCTGACTGACAGCGCTCTCATAACTCAGAAGGTACTATAAATAACTTTGTTAGCAATCGCTCGGTCTCCATGTCTGGTTCGCGAACGAATCATTCTTTTGAATCGGTTCTTTTTAGTGAACCGAACCAGTTCACCAAATCGGACTGAATCGTTCTAAACGGTTCGCGTCTCGAGTCAGCGCTGATCCATAATTTACTAAAGTTACTAACTTTCTGACATGAGTGACAGCCCCTCCGACTAGAAATAAACTAATAACCTGAAGTATATGCTGTAACTACAACAGTTCACCCTGAACTGAGACTGAGAACTGATGAGAAGTGAACTCAGGTCCATCCGTCTCTGGCATAGACTGTAAAAGTCTCTGGCAGGCTCGTGCCTCGTTAAACCACGCCCCCTCCGCTCATTTAAAATGCAAAGATGTCAGCCAATCACAACAGTGGGCGTTTTTACTGAAGTCTCACAGCAGACACGCCTCTTGAAGCAGGGCATTCAGCCACAGGGCAAACATTAGTATTGAAAAAATGCCTTTTATTTCTAAATTATGACATTTTATGATGTAAAAATCATACTAACAATATAAGTACACCTCAGAAAACACTATA
Organism: Romanogobio albipinnatus; assembly: GCA_023566225.1. NCBI lineage: Eukaryota > Metazoa > Chordata > Actinopteri > Cypriniformes > Gobionidae > Romanogobio > Romanogobio albipinnatus. The sequence continues at coordinate 22,855,215 of CM042241.1, forward strand.
AAATAATAGAAAAATGCCATGCCATGGGACCTTTAAGGTATTTGATAATTTTAGCAGCCTGTCAGGCTACAAAATTAATTGGACGAAATCTGCCCTTATGCCTCTAAATGATGTGCACATAAATGTTCCTATTCCCGTCTATATTCAGTCCAAAAGCTCTTTTACATATTTGGGCATTACGATTTATAAAAATATACATAAAATTAATAGAGACAACTTCAACACGATGCTAAGCAAAATAAAATCAGGCATTCATAGATGGAGGATTCTAAAACCGTCTCTTCAAGGTAGAATTAATACAGTTAAAATGAACATATTGCCCCGTCTCAGCTTCCTCTTCTTTGTTACCACTCTGCCCCCCTCCAGATTACTTTAAGGATATTCACTCCATGATTTCCAGTTTTATCTGGGATGGTAGATGGCCCAGGGTTCGTCTAAATACACTGGAACGACCCAAATTGCTTGGTGGTCTGGCAGTACCAAACGTTGAGCTTTATTATGGTTCATTTCAGATCAGAGCGTTCAGCACATGGGTGGACCCACAGTCTACCACTGCATGGCGATTGATTTAATCTGCTAAGATTTTTCCACACAAGCTGCAAGACATACTATTCTCCAGTATAGCTAACAAAACAATAAAAAACAATTTTGGTCCCATCATTGCTAACTCTATTCAAGTGTGGAAGAAAGTAGAACGGTGGATAGGCGGTCCACCCAAAGTTTGTCAGAACACACCACTATGGCATAATCCAAAGTTATTATGTGGCAACAAACCATTCAATCAACCATCTTGGTCATCTCTTGGGGTGAACACATTGGGTGATGTATATGATACTAAAGGTCTTTGCTCCATTCAAGATTTAAGGACACACTTTTCCATTCCTGTGTCCTCTTATTTTGTTTACTTTCAGCTAAGATCAGCTTTAAAAACATATGGAGTTCCATGGAATTCTCCCCTCCCTGCACATCCCATGTTACAATGGGATTGCACCTCTACTTGGTAGACCTTCTGTTTCTTTAATATATAGTACACTGATTCGGCATAGCGCTAAGGCTTTACCAATTGAATCCATATGGAATAGGGAGTTGGGGAGTTTAAATATAAACCTAGATTGGGAGAGAATATGGTGCAATTTAAGCATGATTTCTAAGCTCACCAACTAATTCACTTTAAAACCATACACCGAGCCTACATCACACCTTATAAGAGATTCCAGATGAAACTACAACCTACTCTCAACTGTCATATATGTAACACTGCTTCACCTGGAACGTTTTTACACATATTTTGGAAGTGTCCAGTTATCTCTAAGTTCTGGTTGCATGTACATTCAGTTTTAGCGGATATACTTGACATCTTTTATGTTCCCAATCCTGGATTCCTGGATCCTGGCAACTGTGCCAGCAAACCTTAGCCATGCTGCCATGTTCTTTTTAGAGAGAAGAAGCTTTCTCCTGGCAACCCTTCAAAACATGCCATACTTGTCCCGTCTTTTTTTAATTGTATTGCCATGAACTTTAACATTTGAACTGAGGCCAGTAGAGTCTGAGGTGTAGTTCTTGGGTGTTTTGACCTTGGGGTGAATTTGCTGGGACAATCCACAACTGCATTGAATGTTTTCCACTTGTGAATAATCTTCTTTACTGTAGAATAATGGACTTCAAATTGTTTGGAAATGGCTGTATAACCCTTTGCCTGAATGCTACTTTCCTTGTTAATTCCTATGGAAGCAGTAAGGGTGTACTTCGTTTGTCACCCACGGCTTTTCCATTATGGCCTAATTTGTGTTAAATAAATAATGATACAGTGTAATATGTCATGTGTTGTTGTTCATCTGAGGTTGTATTTACCTAATTTTAAGACCTGCCAAGGGCCAGATGATTTTTTTATGTCCTGATATGTAAAACCATAGCATTCAATAGGGTGTCCTTTCTTTTTCACATGACTAACAAGGTAGTAAAAAAAAAAGAAAGAGCGATAATAAAAACAAGACCAGAGCACTTCAACTACTTTCTTTCATAAGAGTAGGATGTATTTTGCTCTCTCATGAGTGTTTTTTGTGTTTTGCAGATACTCATTGGCATCATTAAAAATAGACAGAAAATTAATGGGTTCTTTGTGAAATTTGCTGAACTCCATCCGTAAGCAGTAATGTATAATTAATATCCCACTTGTGCTCTAAATCAAACCTCTATTTTTTTTACCCTCTATATGATCTCTCTCTCTCTCTCTCTCTCTCTCTCTCTCTCTCTCTCTCTCTCTCTCTCTCTCTCTCTCTCTCTCTCTCAAGCTTGCTCGCTCTTCCCACTCTCTTCCTCTTTTTCTGCATTGTTGACTTTTCATTTATCTCCATCACTGACTCATTCTTTTGACCTTTAATAGTGAAGCCTTAAAACAGTGTGGGGTAAAAAAAAATAAAAAATAAAAAAACAGGAACAAATGATTTGCAAATATTTCTACATCAAAACTATTCGGTGACTGTACGTCCCTAAAACAGAAATTGTGTCTTTTGTGGTTATAAATCACTTAGCACATATATTACAGCAGTTAAGTGTGAAATTTAAATGTTTAGAACCACAGATTATATGCCATAGAGTGTGCAAGGGGCTAATAACCGGAATCTCATACATTTTTACTCAGGAGGAAAGGAAATGTTCTCATCAAAGCTCAAGACAAAGGCATCCATAACGGCTTCATGTTATGCTATAAAGGGCACTTCAACATGCAAAGACATATTAAAATCTGATATTTTTGACATCCAGTCAGCCATGATTGTCTCTAACCATCAATTTCCAAATGTGTAATTCTGAATCCTGGATAAATTCATTGTCTCTCATGGATTTGTATCCCTAATTGAATAACACACATATATTCATTGTTCAATTATAGTGCTGAGCATTAAACTTATTCCTCCCTACTCACACTCAGCTGTAGCTATTTTCCCTGTATAGGAAAAGGGAACACATACTATAATGGCCAATTCATCAGATCAATTGGAAGGGCCACGGAGAGTATTACAGTATTTTTCATTGCAACTATTGTGCACGACTGCAATATACTTTTCGAATTTGTGTCACTGCCCTAATGTGCTATGCATGTTCCTCTGGCTTTTTGAGTAAGAGCTTTGCATTGTTTCACAAATTGAAAGTAGCATTAAAATAAGCCATTCGAGTGGAAAATGAAGGGAATAAAAAAGAAAATGGCAAAACAACAACAACCATGGTGATGAAATATGTAATGTTATTTATTGGGAACAGTTGCATGGGTCGTGGGAAAATGTTATTATGTAGATGATTGTGAGAATTTGTTATCTTGAGAAGAGCACAATAAAAAGGCATCAATATCATTTGAGCTAGATGAATCGCTTTTCAATAAGAGAACTTCAAAGTGGGCTCAGATTGAAACTCCATGCGAATCAAAGTGATTGCTGCATGGGACAGTTTTGAACCACTATGCAAAGGAAGATTCGCATTCATTTGGCACTCTAATGATCTGTCCTGATTTGAAAATTCCACATGCAGAATTCAGAGCATTTTATCTGGAGTTGGGATCAAACTTCTCTGCATCTCCACATGTACTGCTGGGAGCCAGACACTCTAGAATTTTAATCTTGCATTTTAAACTGAGCTTCAATTATGCATATTTGGACTTCTTATAGATTTAAGTATATGTAGGACGTGTCAAAACTCAACTGTGATTTAAAGGGACAGTTCACCCAAAATTTCAAAATCTGTATTGATGTACTCACCAACATGTTGTTCCAAACCTGTATGACTTACTTCTGTGGAACACAAAAAAATGGTAGCTATTGTTTTCCATGACGGTACATGACGATGTACACAATGAATGGAGACTTTTTGAGCTTCAAAAGGACACAGATTCATATTACCTGTGTGCTATTTTCTGGATCATCTGAAACCATAGGATAACTTTAAGTAAGGAATAGCCTGAAAGTCGATATTCACTGAAAATCTTGACATCTACTCTAATTCTTCTTGGCGTGTCCATGATGAGTAAAGTAGCAATGTCCAGTTCATGTACAAATCGTTCTTTAGAAATGTTCAATATTTGGATTGATTCAGCTCACAAAACCATTCTTGGCTGTGTTTCTCAAAGCATTGTAAGTTTTAAAAGAAATAATTTTAGAACCATTGCACCAATGGTCTCTACAATCAATTTCGCACACAATGCTTTTGAGAAATGCAGAATGACTCAATTATCTGGATGGGGTTTTCTCACCAAAGGAACCTTTTCATAATTCCTAGAACCAGGGGCAGAGCTAGGGTGGCCGTGGCTCACAACTGCTGTTTCAGTCTCTTTAAGACCACAACAAAAACGTGAGACTGCAACTTCACCTCAGCACCAGGCACAAGTCAACGATTGCGAAAAAAGTACAGGTTCAGAATGAGCTTCAGCAGAACAACAGTTCTGCCAGAAAGACTCGGGAGAATAAATCTTGTGACAATTATCCATTTATTAACAACCCAGCAAGCAATAAAGTATATTGGCATAGGCCCCGTCCGTAGCTCGCAATCTGAGGGTCCGGACTCTGCATATCCTGCCTGAAGACGAAGGCAGAGGCGCAGCCGACCCCCACGTGAGGTATGGAAGGGACCATCCTGGTGGTGGTGGGGTGGATGTAGGGAAGGATTTGACTTGGAGGTGGTGGGGAGGATGGCGGTGAATTGGAGCGTCAGCATCTGCGAACTCAGACATGTGTAAGTACCGATCTTTTATACCCAGGTATTTAGCATGTGATTGGATAGATAAAATTAAAGTGACATGACAATTAAGTCTTCCTGGCAGAACTTACCCTAAAGCTTCCATTGAATGGCGAACAGTACATATACTACAGCCAACGTCAATGTTTCTCAGCTGGTGGGTGTTTTGAGTGAGTCGCATTATGTGCAGTCAAAGAAAGAACAACAAACGTAATTCTCAGGGTTTTTTTTTTTTAAACGTGTGTGAAAGCTAGTGACACTTCTGTCAGATGCTGAGAGAAACGCATTGTCCTGATTTAATATCTGCGGTCAGATGAGATGTTGTCAGGATATGTCAGTAAAACTCAGAAAAAATAAATAAACACAGCCGTTACACTGTGCTCGCGGCGCACACTCTTCAATATCATGCGCAAATGCAGCAAGCTGCACATGCAAAAGAAACTACGAGCATGCAACGCTGTAGTTCTGTCATCAAGTAAGAAATAACCAAAAGGCGATTAAAGTCAAAACTGAGCATGTATGTATTTGTTATATATGCGTCATGTCTCATGTTAATGTTTAATGTCATGACATTAAAGGGTTAGTTCACCCAAAAATGAAAATTCTGTCATTAATTTCTTACCCTCATGTCGTTCGACACACGCAAGACCTCCGTTCATCTTTGAAACACAAATGAAGATATTTTAGTTGAAATCCGATGGCTCAGAAAGGCCTCCATTGGCACAATGCACTTTACACTCTCAAGACCCATAAAAGGTACTAAAGACGTCGTTACAAAATCCATCTCACTACAGTGGTTCTACAATAACTTTATGAAGTGACAAGAATAGTTTTTGTGCTATGAATCAGTGAGTCGATTCAGCGGTTTGGATCGCCAAAGTCACGTGATTTAAGCAGTCTGACACGCGATCCAAATCATGATTCAACTCGCTGATTCATAATGCTTCGAAGCTTCATGATGCAATGTTTTGAAATCGGTCATCACTATATAAGTCGTTATTTAGGGTTTTTTTGCACACTAAAACTATTCTCGTCGCTTCATAAAGTTATTGTAGAACCACTGTAGAACAAAGTTTGTGGCTCCATTGTTGCAGTAAACTTGCACAACGTTCTTGAATGAATAATTTATAGATGCACGGCAGTCTGTTATTGCAGGGACATCGACTTTATTTTCACGCCCATAAATATGACGAGGAACAAAAAGTGATTGGTTGCGTTACATGTCAGTCAAACGTCCTCTTGACCAATGAAAGCTGCGATAGAGTCCAGACCTTCTGCCATCAGTCTGAAGTAGAGGTCTTCACGGGTCCAAAAACCCGAAGAGACCCGTAATGTGCTAAACGGAACTGACCCGGACCCGTCTATTATTTAAAAGCTGGATCCGAACCCGGCGGGAAGAGACAGACCCGATGGGACTCGATTGCCACATATTCCACAATAAACTGACATTAACAAGTCAATAAACATGTTGCGAAAAATATAAAATTTTGTCTTACCTATAGCCGTCGTCTCCCTTCCTTGTAACGTTACTTGATTGACTTGATGCATTACATCCTTGCCAAAAAGTTAAATCCATGTTATTCCTCTCGTTATTCCAAGCATGCTTAAATCACTCATCATTTCAGCCTTAAAAGTCCACTTTATGTCATGGTGACGGATGACAAATGCGTCTTTGCAGATTTGTATTTCGCCTCAAGTTAACTCACATAATAACTTTGACTGTTTGCCTTTTTGAACTATAATGACGATTGCTTGTTCGGTGGCCGCTGACGTCAGCATTATTTATTTGCTATCATCTCTGTGAGCCAAGTCTGTTCACCAAAACTTTAAGATTAAACAAGACGGTTCATTCATATTATTATTAAAGTCAGCCACTGCGGAAGCTCGGATTGCCATAGAAACATGACACACGCTTGAGACTGCACATGCACGTTAGCTGGAGCAACCTGAAATAGAGCTTTTTTACGCAATTTGAGCGTCATATAAAACATTTATGTGACAGTTCACCTGATATTTTGTTGCGGATTTGAAATAAATTATTAAGTTCAAATCAAACTTCAACAGTACATCACACGTAATACACTTGACAGCAATTACTTTTTTCTCATATTTGTCCACAATATGCATGAAGGATGCCCAGACAGAAGAGGTGCCCGTGGGTTTAACGTCTTTTATATTCGTTGTTTTTTTTTTTTAGCTTTTTCCGCACATCACATGAAGGTAGCCTATCCATTATTACCGTGCGCTTGCAATGGCTGAGAGAGCAAGAGAGCGAGCGTGAGGCGAGCGAGCAAGAGAGAGAGAGATCGCTTGTGTTTTTTCTTTCTTTCTTTTTTTAAACCTTATTTCCCGGCTCACACTTTCCTTATCCTAATTTTACAAATTGCAAGTTACAAAAAACACACAAGCAGTGCTGACTGACTCTGATAACGGGCAGGTGTTCTCTGAGTCCGGATCGACTCTGGTATTACACACAATGTTAAACAGACCCGGGACCCATAGTACTAGATTGGGACCCGACCCGGACCCGGCTGACCATTTAAAATATAGACCCGAACCCGTACGGGTCCACGGGTCTCGGGGGCTCCGTGAAGACCTCTAGTCTGAAGGTCTGACTACGCAAGACTAGTCACTTCAGAGTTTTTACTGGCGATACGAATGCGATCAGGAAAAGGGCCCTATAGGGGAACAATTAGTTATCAGGGAACCACCCTGTTGGCGAGTTCCTAGAATTACCCAGCGCGAAAGGGGCTAAAATATCATTTGAGAGTTAGATTTTTAGTGATAAGCATCAAAGCCTCAGACCCATGTTATTGCATGGGAAGAAAAAAAACAAGCAGAGTAATTAAAGAAAGAAATTCAGTCATACCGTTTTATAATGACATGAACTTGAGCAAATAATGACAATTTCACCCACATTTTTGGGTGCTCTGGCCACATTATCCATGTTAACTGCTCTGTCTGTATTAATAGAAAAATAATAGTAATTCAAAATACTAGAGCATTTATAATAATAAACTAGTAGATTTTTTGCAAGCTAGTCACACAATGAGTATAAGTATTCTGGGAAACCCTCCTCTCAAGAACTCAACAGAGGAAGATAAAGAAGAATGAAGTCAACTGGCACTTTTTGCATGCCTTTAACCACAAAAGTGCGGCTGCTGATTCATTCTCCTGGTGGCACTACTGTCTGTTTTTCTCTGGAGGAAATTAGTGGCGTTATTGAGAATCCAGTATACCATTAAACCATTATCGAAGTGTCCCCAGGCATTTGACTGAGTTTCTGTCTTTGAATTTTAAGGCTAAACCTAATGACTCACTATAGAGATATAGTCTCATATTCTTGAATATGTGTTGGTTGGTTTGTGTATGTGAAACCAAAGAAAGAATACAACCACCCTAAGACCTATTACATTTGATATTCTGAGCACATCTTTAATTGCTTCTCATTTGCCTCACACCACCAACATTAGTGTTTTCGTAGGCTAATGTATCTTGACCTCATACTTAGTGAAATTATTGATGAAAATGCACATGCCATACGTGATCAATCGTGTTTTTACGTTTTAAGCTATACATATGTGATGAATCTCCCTCTAGTGATGAATCTGGTATTTTAGGCTTATGTTTTATTTTTCTAATTGAACAGATGCTAAATTCAAAACAAGTGTATTGATTTAACTTTAGTGAACTGTTCACATTTGCATGTTTTAAAACAACCTCAAAAGCCATGACGTTCATTTAACAGACAGTGCACTTTTTAAAGTGTAGGAGTAGAATTTTTGCATGAGTCAAAAATAATGTCTTTTGAAAACAAATGCATGTAGGCGGCTGTAATGATCATATTCAGTCATGTATGCTCCTACACAAAGCACTAAATATGATGTGTGATGGTTCATTGGATGGTGACGTCAGTCGGACTGTAAAGTAGACATCTGTAACCCTAGTGCACCATGGGCACGCTGGATCGGCTCTTTAGAGCATTGCCTCAAAGCCCAGAGCAGAAGTCAACTCTGAATAAATTAACAGTATGAGGAGGGTATATCTGCCCACACAATGACACCAACACTTGTCCTCACAACTACTGATTCTCTCGTTTGGTTTATTACACCTCTTCATTCATTCCTCTGTTTTTCTGTATGTAAATCTCTTTTGTTCACTTCATTAACTACGTTTATGTGTGATTTAATTAATCCATTGTTTTGTTGTTAGCAGGCACTAATCGAACATACAAAAATGTCATATTGTCGCTGTTGAGCAAAAACTTGTATATCCATATAGTTAGCTTTTTTGTCATAAATCATAATTTTTGGTCACTCTTTATGTCTGTCTTTGGGTTTTGCAAATATTTAACCAATGAAAAGTATTAAAATCTTGCCTCTATCGTGAATGCAGTGCTGCACGTGTTTTGGACCTTTACTCAAGAAACACAATATATATATATATATATAAAGGGTATGTTTTATATATTTGAGGAACGGAAAAGAGTGTATTAGCATCTGCCATTGCCAACACTGTCTTAAATAGCCTATGCGAAGCAATTCATTGTTTATAACATGAGATTTTGGCCAGATGACAGACAAAAAGAGTGCTCATACAGCAAAATTTATAACCTGTAAGTTGATAAAAACATAATGTGATGCACTTACTTGGATGCAGCCTTTCTAATGGCTGGTCAAAACCTTGTAACTCCATTTGAGCGTGATTTTGATCAAATGTTAATAATTTTATATCAAGAGACACATGCAAGTAGTACAGTATCAACTTTGACAACACACAGTTTTGTTTTGTTTTTGTTTTTTTTTCAATTTCCTGAAAAATAGTGGTTTTGGACATACAATGATTCTGCCAGACAGTGATATTCAATTAGTTCTGTCAATTATTTAAGTTTAAATAAAAAATGTAAATAAAAAATAATCAATTGACAGACCTTGATTTACAGTTGTAGACATTGCCTTTTATTCCAGCTTATTTCTTTATTCAGTTTACGTTTCTTCTTCTTATCACTCTATATATCGCCCTCTCACTCGTATTAATAAAAATGACAAACAAATAAACAACAAAATATTAATAAATTACTTCTAAACAAAAAGTTTCCAAATAATAAGTAATAAGTAAAAAGTACTTGCGGGTGTTTCCAAAAGTAACAGATTACTATTTTTAAGTTGAAAATGCCCAATGACAGTTACGGTACACAAGTAGAATAATACAATTGTGTCTCTCTGTGTTAGTGCTGAAAGTGCTTCTAATTTCGTTTTCTTTCATATGAAAATATTGCAGCGGTATGGCTGTGTTTAAATGTTAGCAGATGCGTTAACCCAGAGGCGACAGGTGACATGACAGTGATAAATGCACTGGCCTATTTGCTCATATCTTCTTCATAATGGATCCCTACTTTCCACAATCCCCCTGTATCTTTATCTTTTTCTGTCTCTACATGAAATGCTGCAAATGACAACAGCCTGGAGTATAGAGGAGCTGCTTATGGCAGTGTTTAGTTCCTCAATATTGTGTTATTGCTGCTTTCAATTTGACTATTGACTCTTTTGTATTTAGTGTCACACTGAGGAGATTTCCGTTTAAATCATTCATACCAGATGTTTTTGTCATTTATATTTTTATCAAAACATTCATGCATGTCTCAATATAGGCTTCATTCACAGTAATGTAATTCAATGATGGGATCCAGGTGATCCCTAAATCTAGATAGAATTTTATGACAATAAAAAAAAACCCCTGAACTAAAATATAACGTACATTGTTCTTAAAGAATGTGTTCACCTCACCTTGCAGCTTTTGTTTTGTTTGTTTTTTCAACTGTGAGTTAATCTATTTATTTTTTATTTTTTTATTTAACCTTTATTTAACCAGGAAAAGTCCCATTGAGTTACAATAACTCTTCTCCCAGGGAGTCCTGGCCAAGACTGGCGGCCAAAAGTTTCAATACATAAAAGACAGGACATAAATTACATAAAACACCACAAATCTCTATACATACACTTTACATACTAGAACACAAACAAATCATTATACTTGACGTAAGCAGATACAAACATACAATTGTAAGAGGCACCTAGTTAAAAACAACTGCACAGTTCAGTCAGAGTTGACTTTAAAAGGTTTTTAAAAGTATTAATAGATGGAAGTGATACTAGATTTAAGGTGTTTTGGAGTTCATTCCAGACATTTGGTGCATATGATGAGAACGCTTTTTTACCAAGGGCTGTTCTTGTTGATGGAATAATTAATAGTATTTTCTTTGACGACCTTGTCCTATAAACACTATTTTTGTAAATAATCAAATTTGAAATATAGATGGGTAATTTACCCATTAGTGCTTTCGCAATAAAAATCAATAAATGGATTTCCTTCTGAGGGAGAGGGAGGACCATTGTACAGTTACATATCTAATATATATCTAATATATCATCATTTTCAGAACTGCTTCTTTAGACCTCCTATGTACATATTTAACCTTAGTAGAAGGATTGAATACATTTTGTTTTCTAAAGCTGTAAGTTAAATTGGTGTACTGGCTGAATTTTCTTTTCCCGTCAAACACAAAAGGACATATTCAGACAAATTTCAGTCTGTTCTACAAATCCTATTGCATGATTTTAGAAGAATCGCAATATGGCGCATGAGTCCTATGGGTTTCTTTTAAATCATTGTATAATGCTATCATTGCATTTGTTATTTTTTATTGTGTGGAAAAGAGCAACATGGACATTCTGCTGAATTACTCCTTTTGTGTTCCACAGGGGAAAATAAGAAAATGTAATTGTGTTTATAGGGACTCAAGGTTGATGATAATGAAATTTGTTCACCTATTGTTTGCATGAAGTATCTCTTTAAAACTCTGGCAGATTTCATCTATCAAAACCATGCAGTAGGAGAAGTTTTGGAAGCTTTCAAGGCTGGAAACTTTAGTCTTTCATTGAAGCTGCATCTATTCTGCATATTCATCTACCACAGATGAATGAAGGTTTTGTTTGTGCTACATCTAGAGTGTTTTTACTCCAGAGAGCAGGAGATGTCGTTATGACTGTGCTAGAATGCTTCAGTGCTCTTGTCATTGACCCATTGAATCTCTTATCACTTATTGTCAAGTTTTCTTTTCATTCGTCTGCTTTGACCTTATGGATTTTTCCTTGTCTTCTGGCTATTTTCTATCTGACCTTTTCCCTTCTAAGATTGTATTTATTTATATGTTTTAAATAAAAAGTCAGTGGTGGTGTGTGTGGTTGGTATTCATGCATTTCCAGTATGATAAAGCATTGCTTATCTAAAAGCCATAGTTTTGGAGTATCCAGTGATACAGCTTAGTGAAAGCAGAGCTTGAAAGGTCTATCGTCTGCTTGTTTGTCATCTTATTTTTTTCTGTCTTTTTCAGAGTTATATCCACGGCAGCAGTCAAGCTCAATTTGTGGCTGAATCGCACATTATTCTTCTGCTGAATATCCTTTCACATAAAACCTCCCTCGGCACAATGGACCTGTCACATTGTTCTGTTAATGAAGTGAACCGTAATAACCCACTGACTTCATAAAGATCTGTTCATCTTTCTGGTACCTCTTGAAAATGTAGAAATGTTGAAGCATTTGTTGTATAGAAAAAGATTTTCCGTGTGTTCATTTTGTCAACAAAAATTCCTGATTATTTTTTAACAAAAATGAAAACATTTTTATTTACACATACTTCTGACAACAAATATGACCAGACAAATATAAAACCATATTGAGAGTTGTATGCACTACTGTTCAAATGTTTGGGGTCAGTGAGATACTGGATTATATATAGAAGTTAACCATATATATATATATATGTATATATGTATGTCGTTCTCTGGGTGAACTTCTCCTGTAATTACGTGGGTTTGTTGACTGGGCCGGAGTGGGCAGACTGACGGAGACCCTCTGCTAACATCAGGCTCAGCTGCAGGAGGAGAGAGGAGCTTCTGGCTGCTGGCAGAACACCTCGTGTTTGTCTTTCTTCCTCTTGCAGACACCTAGCTTTCTCCCCAGGCTAGAGGAGACCTCCCAGCCGAGTGACATGTGCTCAGAGTTGAAAAGTGTTCACAGTAATTGAAATTTCCAGGTGTGCTAGAGCTATGCATTGCCAGCCCAATCTTTAGTTTTACAGGTACTCCGTAAGCATAATATCATGTCCTGACTGTTTATTGTGCAAACCAACCACATCCATGCCACTAGTCATTCCTTGACTTCCATCTCAGATGCGGCCATCACCATGGGAATGGTCCTTCTGAATGAAGCAGCCACCTCTAAGGGAGACGTGGGTAAACGAAGGAGTAAGTTTCTTTCTTTCATATTACTGTTGTGTTCAGAATACATGTATGTCTCATTGAAGAAGGGACTACAGCCATATCTAGGAACCAAAATATCTTAGAGACTTGGAAGGACAAAAACAACCACCTAGCAATGTTCTATCACATGATATTTCTGAATTCATTCTATTCATGCTGATTTGGTGCTCTAGCAAGTGCCGATCCTCCCTATACGCAAAGTATGCACGTTGCGTAGGGCCCCTGAACCACCTTGCTCTCCAGAAGTATTTAGGGGTATATTTTAGTTTTGTTTTTGACTTTGGCTTCCAACGATTATGAAAACATGATGCTGCTTTTTGTTCCTGTCCTTTAAAGCGGTGCGCTGTCACCATACGTAACATCCAAATCAGTCGAATCATATATCGTCACGTGTAAAAGCATATTGAGCTGCGAAAGAGACTGTTTAACTTTCTGTCGGCACGATCCGAGATGGAGAGAAACACGGACAAGTACAGGCTAATGTGGGCTCCGGTGTGCGCTTAAACGTACAAATACATGCACAAATGTGTCAATTTCCACCTTGGGGACTTGTTTTAACTTAACACATTCAGTTGTTTTCAGTGAACATTAGCAGCTGGGAAAGTAATCGAATGCTTGTCTGTGCATTTGGTCTTAAAGGGACAGCAGCCTAACAAACCTGCTGCGCTCTTTTCATTTATTGTTAATCAATCAACAAAAAGAAAACGAGAGAATCATTCACTGCTCTTTACTGAATAACATAAGTATAACTTTAATAAGAATCAATGGGTAATTTTGGGGTTTTTATGAACGCACTGACAGGGGCACCCGGACAAAGTTTTGCTTAGGGCCCCCAGAAGCTGGCACTAGCATTTCTGAATATTATCAGTGTATTTAAAATGTCAAAAGATTATATTTTATTAAATTACAAAAGATTTATATTTTCAAATAAATGCTGTTCTTTTGAGCTTTCTATTCATCAAAGAATCCTAAAAAAATGTGTATGTAAAATATTAAGCAGCACAACTGTTTTAACTGATAATAAGATTTTTTTCTTGCCAATAAAACCTTCATATTAGAATGATTTCTGAAGGATCATGTGACACTGAAGACTGGAGTAATGGCTGCTGAAAAGTTTTGCCATCACATGAATAAATTACATTTTAAAATATATTAAAATTGAGAAGTGTTATTTTAAGTCAAAATTATATATCACAATATTATTATTATTATTATTATTATTATTATTATTTTTTTTTTTTTTTTAAATCAAATTATGAAAAATGAAAAATCTGAATTATTCCAACATTTTGACTGGAGGTGTGTGTTTCAGATTAAAAAATGCTGTATGAAGATCATTAAGTCTTGGAAACTTTTTTTAGCATTTATATTTGCTACCAGACTTTCCCAGATCCATACTTTTAATCGTATGATATGATATGATAATACATTATAATAATATTTGATCACATTTTTTAAACTATGATAATACGAGCAATGAAACAATCATAAACCATTTAGATATTTAATTTGTGAAAAATATATAATTCCTTCTGTCCCACGGATGTGTCATTTCCACCACACTGATATTTTGCTTCAATTGTTTCTGAAGTTAGTGTAATTGGTTACCATGGAAAGAGAGTCAGTAAAGAGCGTACTTGAAATTAAATGAGACGTTTGATGTGTGAAGAAAACAACGAGATATCATCAAAGTAAATATCACTGACCAGAATATATTTATTTCCAATCAAACAGTATTTATTTTTCCAAATTATGCTAAAAGTGCGACAAAGACAAAGAAGTATGCCAATTTATTACAAAAATAAACACCCGAATAATTTCCACAACAGAATAGGTACATCATTCGAGATGGTAGTGTGTGTGAATAGTGTTTTAGGAGTTTATTTCCTAAAAGTGCACAGTTGAATAAACACCCCGTATGCCCTGCCAACCACCCACAACCTCAGCATCTTGGGTTTGAATTTTCCAAGGACAAGCACCATTCACACTGTGAAAAAAAGTAGCTTATTTCTATGATTCTGTCAAAAAGAGCATTTTGAATATGTTGAAAAAAATCTATTAGTTGAACGCTTTTCATAGTCATGGTTTCAGTATCCTATAAGAGGCATAAAAGCATCAGCTGCATATTTTTTCCTTTGCATATTGATATTGTGTGTGTGCATATATATATTTGATTGTGTTGTGTTTGGCTGGTGATAGCTGTGAGCATGAGTATGCATCTTGCATATGTGTGTGTGTGTGTGTGTGGCCCTGTATATCACCTCCAGCTTGAGTCTCTGTCCCACTTAAAAGTTTGCCTTACATGACTTTTTTCCTCTGAGCTTCTCACATCAAACTCGTTCTCACTCGTCCTCTTGAAGTGCTTCTCAGGGGTTCCCACAAAGACAATCATTGCTTCCAGACTGTAATAGACGAATAGCTTTCCATGTATTATCACTGCATTAGCTGTGGAGACCACTTAATGTGATGGCCTCCATCCCACCTCCAAAGAGTCATCCCCAGCTTTGATATGCTAATGGCGTGAATTATAGGTAATATGTAAATGCTGAGTTATGTAAATGACGAGTTATTTTTGGCTTGGTTTTTCAACTCACCTCCATGACAAACAAGGGGAGTGCTTTTTGTTTCTGATTTTAGACTGCTCAGAAAGAGAAGTGCTCTCTTTATGCAATATGCTGGGAGACAAATGCTTGTAATTACTGTATGTGTGTGTCAGCAGAAGTGTATAATTGTGGTAATTGCAATTTGTGTTTGTGTGGGTGATCGTGTGTAAGGCAGGAGTTTCTGCAGTCATGAATATGTAGCACCATTAAAATGTCGTGTACACGTCATTTTTAACCCTACTTGTGTTATTAACACCTGCTAAATACCTCTCAAACACACAAACCAGTTTTAATTGAGATGAAAATAGAAGCAATGCTGTTTTAGAATTAGTCTGTTTGTTAAACAGTATTACCTAATTGAACCTTTGAAAACAGTTAATAGAATTGTATCTTAGTGTGTATTCCTCTTATATGAAACAGCATCATACGCATAGATTTTAACATGACAGGCTACCATACAACTGTAACAGGCTACCAGTTCTTTCAAGTTTGTAGTTTTTTTCTATAGAAGTGATTTTTATTTATTTTTATTTTTAGAATGGTATTATTCCTTTAAAATGTATTTTATCATCTTCTCTAATTTCCAAAACGATTTTTTTAGATAATTTCATTCTTACATTTGATATCTATTTAGTTTTTTTATTTGCCTTTTTGAAAGCGCTTAAAGGGATTTTTCACCCATAAATTAAAATTCTGTTGTTCCAAACCTAAATGAATTTTGAAGAATATGGTTAAACAAACAGTTGATGGACTATGGAAGCTTCTTTCCGCCACAGAATAAAAGATTTTAAAAGATAATTGCGACTTTGTATTTCACAATTGTGTTTAAATCTTGCAATTCTGACTTTTTTTTCTCAGAATTGTGTGATATTAAGTCAGAATTGCGTGATATTAAGTCAGAATTGTGAGGTATTAAGTCAGAATTGCGAGGTATTAAGTCAGAATTGTGAGGTATTAAGTCAGAATTGTGGGATATAAAGTCAGAATTGCTAGGTATAAAGTCAGAATTGTGTGATATTAAGTCAGAATTGTGCGATATTAAGTCAGAATTGTGCGATATTAAGTCAGAATTGCGAGGTATAAAGTCAGATTTGCGAGGTATAAAGTCAGAATTGCGAGGTATAAAGTCAGAATTGTGCGATATTAAGTCAGAATTGCGAGGTATAAAGTCAGAATTGTGCGATATTAAGTCAGAATTGTGCGATATTAAGTCAGAATTGTGCGATATTATGTCAGAATTGCGAGGTATAAAGTCAGAATTGCGAGGTATAAAGTCAGAATTGTGTGATATTAAGTCAGAATTGTGCGATATTAAGTCAGAATTGCGAGGTATAAAGTCAGAATTGCGAGGTATAAAGTCAAGAATTGCGAGGTATAAAGTCAGAATTGCGAGGTATTAAGTTAGAATTGCGTGATATTAAGTTAGAATTGCGTGATATTAAGTCAGCATTGCAAGGTATAAAGTCAGAATTGTGTGATATTAAGTCAGAATTGCGAGGTATAAAGTCACAATTGTGTGGTATAAAGTCACAATTGTGTGATATTAAGTCACAATTGTGTGATATTAAGTCAGAATTGAGTGATATTAAGTCAGAACTGCAAGGTATTAAGTCAGAATTGTGAGTTATTAAAGGTCCCATGGCATGAAATTTTCATTTTATGAGGTTTTTCAACATTAATATGAGTTCCCCTAGCCTGAATATTGTCCCCAAGTGGCTAGAAATTTTGATTGGTGTAAACCAAGTTCTGGGTGTCTTTCTCTGCCTTTGAGAAAATGACCGCTTAGACGCGCTGATCTTGAATTGTCCTGTTATGACATCATAACAGGAACGGTTATCTCCCTTTCCTCCGCCCAGAGAATTTGGCACGCCCATGCGAGCACCATATTTGTTTCTCCTCGAGAGATCATGGCTTGTGAACGAGTGAATGCAGGCAGTTTCTCAGTGTATCTGTTCTAAAATGTGCATACAGTTGTGAGTTTCTGCTCAACATCGGCAGAGCCACATCTTTAGAGATAAACCAAAGCTCGGGCTGCACTGACCGGTCGGCCTTCAATATCACCGACCCCCACTACTGCATCTAGCCCACAGTGGAGGCATCAAACGCGGCGCGAGATTAAACAGAAGGGGGGTAAGCGTGAGCGTATCCGGGCTAGGCTAGCCAGCTATCCCCACAGTAAACTGGATTACATTTGATTACTGTTGTTGATTAGTGTTTTATTTTTACATTTCTTCATTCAATTTCATACTTAAATGCTGCAGTACAGCTCTGAGCTGCCAGTGTAAATCTTTATATATATTTATTTTATATTTTACAATACACTATAGGAATGTGTACAAGGTTTTTTTTTAAAGTAAAGTTTTAAGTTTAAGTAAGGGTTTTCAATTATTTTAAGTAAAATAAAGAGTATTGCAATAAAAAAAGTGTCCTTTTTCTCCTTAACCTCTTGCTGTTCCTGTCGCCTAAGAATAGAGTAACAAAAAACTGATGTGACAAGCCATCAGAACCGAACCGAACCGAAAACCGTGGTTAAAAACCGAGGTATGTATTGAACCGTGGACTAACTGTATTGTTGCATCCCTAGTAGTTACAATATAACTTTGTTAGCAATCGCTCCGTCTCTGGTCCGTGATGTCCAGTTCGCAAACGAATCATTATTTTGAACCGGTTCTTTTTAGTGAACCAGTCGAACCAGTTAACCAAATCGGACTGAATCGTTCTAAACAGTTCGCGTCTCGAGTCAGCGCTGATCCATAATTTACTAAAGTTACTAACTTTCTGACCTGAGTGACAGTCCCTCCGACTAGAAATAAACTAATAACCTGAAGTATAGGCTAGTAACTACAACAGTTCACTGAACTGAGACGTGCTGAGAGAACTGATGAGAAGTGAACTCAGGTCCATCCGTCTCTCGTGCCTCGTAGACCTCATTAAACCACGCTCCCTCCGCTACAAGATCTGATACTCATTTCAAATGCAAAGATGTCAGCCAATCACAACAGCGGGCGTTTTTACTGAAGTCTCACAGCAGAAACGCCCCTTGAAACAGGGCATTCAGCCAGAGGGCAAACATCAGTATAGAAAAAATGCCTTTTATTTCTAAATTATGACATTTTATGATGTAAAAATCATACTAACAATATAAGTACACCTCAGAATACATTATAAAATAAAATAAAAAATCCATGCCATGGGACCTTTAAGTCAGAATTGCGAGGTATTAAGTCAGTATTGCGAGGTATTAAGTCAGAATTGCGAGGTATTGAGTCAGAATTGCGTGATATAGTCAGAATTGTGATATAAACTTGCAATTCGGACTTTTTTCTTGCAATTGCGAGTTTATATCTCACAATTCTGACTTTATATCATACAATTCTGACTTTATAACTTGCAACTTCTTTTCTCAGAATTGAGATATAAACTCACAATCCAATTCTTAGAGTTGACTTTTTTTCTCAGAATTGCAAGTTTTAATCTCACAATTCTGACTTGATATCTAGCAATTGCGTGTTATAAAGTCAGAATTGCGAGATATAAACTCTCTATGTGAGATAAAAAGATGCAAATACCTTTTTATTTTCTTTCTTTTTTTCTGTGGTGGAAACAAGCTTCCATAATGGACCCCATTGACTTCCATAGTATGTTTTTCCCCATACTATGGAAGTCAATGCGGCCCATCAACTGTTTGGTTACCGACATTCTTCAAAATGTCTTATTTTGTGTTCAGCAGAAGAAAGGGATTCATACAGGTTTGGAACAATTTGATGGTGAGTAAATGATGGCAGAATATTCATTTTAATGCAACACTCTGAATTACCATTAATCTTTTGCACAGTGATTGATTTGGTCTTTTCTTTCAATTATAAATCCATTTGATTCATATCTGGTAATCTTCAAATATGGCTTTTAAATAGCCAATTATGTTGTCATGATTAAATTAAAATGCTAAAAGTCTAACTAATTGCAGTGTGTTACAGTAGTGTGCAATATTTAAAACATATTAAATGTTCATTAATTCAGTTTGTAATTCTCATTTAACCTTTTTTAAAAGCGCTGTAGTGGATTGGATTGGGTTGCTTACAGTATACTGAACCGAATAGTTGTGAATCGAATCATTCTGAATATGCAGAAAATCACAGCTCTTCTCTATAGCCATCTTTATACTGCAAAGACAGTCGCATTATGTGATTCTCATGCATTTGCAATATTTAAAGCAGATCTGATGTGGCATTTCATTTACACAAAACCAGAGTCTAAATCCTAAGCTCTGGTATTTCCTCCAGGAAATGCAAATCTAGTGTTCCACAGTAAGATGTTTTATATAAGATTAGACTTGATCTAGACAGGTGAAAGTGTTGAAATGATTAATATCCTTCATAAAGCAGGTGCTTTTAGCGACACGTAACTTCTTGACTTCCTCTCTCCAGAGGTTGTGTCTCACATTTTCACCTACGCCACCCAAATTTGCCGCGGCCATCAGCTGCCACGCCAGGGCCATGGCACGGGGTCAGAGGTTACGGTAGTGCAGCGGATAATTAAACCGGCGATGGCACCTCGTCGGCCCAGCACTGGGCTTTTCCTACACCTGTCACTGTTAATTGACCATTATGCATATATCTTCATTATTATAATCTGATCAGTCAGTCCCAGAAATGTTTGGGGAGGAGAGAGGTCATTTTACAATGAAAGAGACTTAGATTATTAGTAGAGAGAGGGGAAGAGAGAAGGGTTGCCTGCCCATCTTGAAGCACTCCCCCTGGGGTGTGAAGAGAGGAGGAAGACCCTAGAGCTAAGGCAGATGTTTACTCTGTGGGCACTGCTGGGTGACCCTCTGTCAGCCACTGGAGGTACATGAGAAAGGCACAGTGACTAATTTATGTGATGGGGTTTTAGAGTAATAAGTTCTGACTGGTGAGATACGTGCATGTGTCATCATGCATATGCATATATATATATATATATATACATACATACATGCATGCATACAAACACACACACACACACACACACACACACACACACATACAGTATATACACGTCATAAAGATGGACTTACTCAAAGGGATATGGTGTCTGTATTAATCTGTGCATGCTTCTGTAATTTGTTTTACACTTTGTATTTACTGTGTAATTATGCATCAGTAGCCAAATCAGCCGCGTCTTATTCAAATCTTTAGAAAAAGGGTATTCAGTTTTTTTTGTGTGTGTGTCTACGTGGGGTTTGCCTCACCTCTGTCTTGCTTTATTACAATAAGCCGTGGGTTACAGGGGAGGCAATTAGATTAGACAGGAACAGCACATTGCAGGATTACAAAACTAGTTACTGAAGCTGTCTGAACACAACTATTTTTAAAGGGTTAGTTCACCCAAAAAGGAAAATTAGCCCATGATTTACTCACCCTCAAGTCATCCTAGGTGTATATGACATTCTTCTTTCAGACGAATACAATCGGAGTTATATTAAAAAATGTCCTGGCTCTTCCAAGCATTATAATGGCAGTAAATTGCCTCGTTTAAGTCCATAAAAGTGCATCTATCCATCATGTAACTGCTCCACACGGCTCTGGGGGGTTAATAAAGCAAAAAAAAAAGTAATCCATATTTAAAACTTTACAGACTAAAATAACTAACTTCCAGCGGAAAGCCATACACAATTCCACTTTTGGTTTGCTCTATCCTCAGTGCTTCTGCATTCGTCAATACGCGTCAAGGGTTCAAGTGTCAAGGGTTACTCTTTCGCCATAAATCGATGCGTACGGCAATCTGCCGGAAGTGAGTCTATGAAGTTTTAAATATGGATATGTTTCTTACACAAGCGCGCCACTTCGCTTCAGAAGGCCTGAAACGTGTGTGCGTGTTTGTAAGTAGTCTCTTATGCTCACAGTAACAAATACAGTAAAAACAGCAATCTTGTGAAATATTACATTTTAAAATAAATGTTTTTTTATTTTAATGTATTTTATAATGTAATTTATTTTTTAGCAGCCATTACTCCAGTATTCAGTGTCACATTATCCTTCAAACATCAATCAAATATGTTGATTTGGTGCTTAATAAGCATTTCTTATTCTTATCATTGTTGGAAAGTTGTGCTGCTTATTATCTGTGTAAATTGTGATACATATTTTTTCAGGATTCTTTGATTAATAGAAAGTTAAAAAGGGACCGCATTTCTCTCAAATAGAAATATTTTGCAACATTATAAATGTCTTTACTGTCACTTTTGATCAATTCAATGTGTCCTTGAAAAAATAAAAGTATTAATGTAAAAACAAATTCAAAGTTTTGAACGGCAGTATAGGCTATATTTGGAATTTGCTGCAAAGCTAATTTGCATATGAAAATATGAACACAGGTTTTGCCACAGGGGTTTGCCTGAACATTTATTGAGTAATTGTTTTGCAATTCTAAAACAGTCTATAAGTCAATATTTAAACCAATGCATTTCCATTTAAAGTAGGATACAGAGTTTCCCATTTTACCATTGCTGAAGTCCACTCTTAAACTTAAAGCTAATTGGTTCATGGTTAGTGAACATTCTGTGGGATGTGCAGCCTCAATGTTAACAATGTAGTGAAACTCATTCTAGCATCATAGGTCACTTCCAGAACAGACTCTATAATGTGACACAAAGTAGAAATCTTTCCAATGGGAATATTCTAAGAATAACCTCACTGTTAATGCCTCTACAAAAGCATCTGCTGATGGGAAATGGTGAGGCTTTGTGACTGGATATATTTAAAGAACTATATATTTTCACTTAACTATATATTTCCACTTTTCACGCAAGCAGAAAACATTCCAGCACATAAAGGCAGTCAGCTTGTATGCAGGTCCTTGCCTAACAGAAGAAAATACTCAGTTTGTTTCCACAAGTCATAACAACACACTGTAAAATGCTTGAGTAATGCAACACCGTGTGAGACTATAATGGATATTGACTTTTTCCAACAAGGTTAGAGGACCTAACCTATATGCAGAAAAATCCTGTTCACTGCCCTCCAACAGTCTGTTTTTGTTGTTTTGCTCAATACACAAAATACTCAATAAAAATTGATAGGGCTCACATAATTAATTTAATTAAGTTAAAGTGTGTAATTGCAGAAATTATGATTCTTTCCAAACAAGTCACACCATTGGTTGAGACAGCAGATGACAATTACTGTAACTTATAATTGAAGTCTTACAATGATTGCTTCACAAACTTTGAAGTGCATTCCTGTCAACAACTTACTGTTTAACACTTGATGAGCAAAAATTATATTCTTTAATGCTACAGATGCTGTCTGTAGAATTTATCTCAGAATGTTCCTTAACATACTAAGAGATTGAATACATTTGGGACAGACAGTTTAGAGGGAATAGCCCATTATACGGCATTAAACACATTTGTAAAGAAAGCAGATGGAGAATCTTATTAGGCTCATCATCATAAAAATTATATTTAATGCATAGCCAAAGGCAAACTATTGTATGCTGGGCCATTAGGAAGAAGATAGAACATTCACTAGTAAAAACTAGTGCAAAAGCTAGTGAAGGGTGACAGTTTTGATGTTTTTGTTATGAATGATTAGTCCAGAAAGCCGATGTGTATTAAAAAGATAAAAACAAAAGTAAAAGGATGTGCTTTAAAACTGTTCGCAACAGGAAGCTGTTGGACAGCAGATATGTGGTCCAGATGGTCCAGATGTTTGGTGCATAAACCAAAAAGCAGCAATGTAATAAACCTGCATTTATGGTCATAAACAGTAGCATATACAGTCTGCATTGTTCTCCATAGACAATGGAGAAAATAGTAATACACTCACTATAAAAAATGCTGGGTTAAAAACAACCCAAGTTGTGATGAAAATGGACAAACCCAGCAATTGGGTTGTTTTAACCCAGCGGTTGGGTTAAATCTTTGCTCAACCTGCTGGGTGGTTTTATTTAACTCAATTGTTTAACAATTACTGTATTGCTTGCTTAAAATGAACCCAAAGTATGCTGGAAATGAACATTATTAATACATTTAATGTATAATAATTAAACAATAATACATTTCTTATTAATAAATGTTCACGTTTTGATTACTATTGTTGCCTCTAGTAAAAATGTGTCTGATTTTTGGGTTCATTTTAAGCCAGCCATATAGTGATTTTTAAACAATAGTTGGGTTAAATAAAACTGCCCAGCACGTTGGGCAAACATTTAACCCAACCTCTGGGTTTGCCCATTTTCAACCCAACTTGGATTGTTTTATAGCATTTTTTAGAGTGCTGTAAACTGAGTTATGATGTTTCCAATTTTAAGCAGAACTATCAAGTTTTGAGTTTGTAGTACTCATGCATGTTAGTTGGTCATGCACAATATATCGGCAACATATCGTTATCGGCCGAGAAATGATTATTTTTGATGTTATCGGTCCAATAAGAAAATTTGACCGATATATTCAAGCCGATAGATAATGTATTATTTCCTTCAGCTGAGACAGACGCGCTATCCACCATGATGGGTTTGAATTGCTCTAAATATGATTGGAATCACTTCGAAAAGGAAAATACAGTTATGTGCAACATATGCAGCGCAAGTCTAATATAATCTACATAAAATGATAATGAGACTAGAATACGGCTGTAAAAGAACGTTGTGTTTCAGCGCATTTGTTGAGGGAAGAGCGCGCCCACGGAGTTGCACCTTCATGACAAGCACAGTCAAGTTCGCTTGTGCATTCACAGCCTTTTGTGCCATTGTAAGTTGTAATATTATATTTATTATTATTCTGTGTATATAATCTCATATAGGATGCGTTTGGTTGAGTTAACTAACGATGCATTAAAGAACTTCATTGTACCGGTCTTTAGCTTCAGCGCGCATTTCAAACAGAAATGCACAGCATTAATAACTACTGGGTCTGTCCTATACATAACACTGTAATGAGAATATTTTTGTTATAAAACGTTGTGAATTCTCTGGGTTTAGTATTTATAACGCATTCTGACCAGTACAGTCAAGTTTGCTTGTGCATTCGCGTCATTTTAAGCATATGTAAGTCGTAATATTACGTTTTTGTAGTATAGACATCTTATTAATGTCATATAGGATGCGTTTCGTTAGGTCAATAACCCGCAGTGCTTCATTGTACCGGTGATCATCTTCAGTTTCAGCGCGCGCTCTCAAACGGGAAGAGCATCCACAGGAGTCATAAGCCTTCAGCTATGCGTGATTGTGCAAATATAAGTTGTAATATTATATTTATTTAGTATAAATATCTGATTGTTCTCATATATCATGCGTTTAGTTGTTAATTAACCTTCTAAGCGCTTCAGTTTACGGTTGTTCGTTCATTCTCTCCAGCTTCAGCGCGCTCTCAAACAGCAACATTATTCCTAATAGACTAGACTAATATTAAAGATGTTTACTATTACTGTAATATTAAACATATTTTTTTCAAAAATACAGAAGCGTTATTTTTTATAACTAGCACTTTTATTGTTCTCGTATCATTTCCATCAACAATATACGGTTTGATTAAAACCATTTCCTTATTGTCTGTGCGGAGGTTATTTCATGCACTTGCATTCTGATTCTTTATTATGCAGCCTAAGTAATGCTGTTCAATAAATTGTTTGCATTATTTAGGTATATTATCTTTATTTTTTAGACAATATAATTTTTGGTAACATTTTACAAATAAGGTCTCATTTGTTAATGCATTAACTAACACGAACAAACAGAGAGCAATAACCTTTGTTTATTTTAGTAATAAAATGTTTGCGTTTATTAACAGTCCATTCACAATGCATACCTAATGTTAAAAGACAACTTTGGGTCTGAATATGTTGAGATTAACATGAACTAAGATGAATAAATCCTGTTGAAGTATTGTTCATTCATTGTTGGTTAACTAATACTAACAAAAAATCAACCTTATTGTAAAGTGTTAACATTTTTTTTTATATATATATAAAGTAAGTTGGCCATAGGAGTGTAAAATTAATTTGAAACGGTAAGGAATCTTACACTGGTTCAAATAGGCTACTGTAGTGTATAGGTTTGATTTATGTTGAAGTGTTTGGGACATGGCTTTTAATGGTGAGCCTTTTGTTTTTGTAATCAGGCTCTCAGAGTTTATTCAAATTTGTATTTAGATTTATCGGCCAATATATCGGTTATAGGCTTTCAAATATAAAGAATTATCGGATATCGGTATCGGCCAAAATGTTCATATCGGTGCATTCCTATTAACAATAGCATGGTATAGCACTTACTGAAAGAGTACAGCAACTTAAAACATGTAACTTACCTGTTCTCAAACCAAGCAGCATGCACCACTTGTCACCATGATGGTAACTCTCCAAAAACCCACATTAACAGAAATTCTTCTAAATTAGCCTAACAAAACATTAATCACAACTAAATCTCCCTTAAATCTTGCACAACAAACATTGTATAACACTTACTTTGAGCAATTACTCTCCTTTTGAGTGCCATGGGCAAAGCATGCTGGGAAATAAAAATCCCAGAGCAGTTTCAGTTAAACTTTAGTAAGTCTGAATTAAAGGAAATTAGTTCATACAGCTCAAAACAAGTTCTGTTTACTTGAAATATGGCAGTGCTGTGAACTCCAAAGAAAAAGAAAGTTCTAAATACTCAAAACACTTAATTTAACTGAACTAATTTGTTTTAGTTAAGTTTGTCCTACTCAAACCATTTAAGTGTTTTGAGCGTTAGGGTTTACAGTGTACAATGCAATGATGTTAAAGGAATAGTTCACCTAAAAATTTAAGTTCTGTCTTCATTCACTTACTCTTATGTCATTGCAAACCTGTATGACCTGTATTCTTCTGTGGGACAGATCAGATAGTTTGAACAGTGTGGTCCAAAGCAACATTGAATCCCATTGACTTTCATTGCATGGAGTAAAAAAAGTATGTACTTTTTGAGGTGAACCCATTCCTTTAATATAATTTTGGATCATGTTTGTACTTTTACTTCCGTCTAAAACACTAAGTACCATGCATACAAAAAGCCTCAACCTCTGGTGACTTAAAATGTTAATTGCTATGCAAAATAAGAATACTTGCACAGTGAGTGGTTGATCAAACCCAGCGGTTGTCAAGGAAACGCACTGACTCAAAGCATTGAAAATAGAAAGATGCTTAATGAAGATTGTTAGAGTAGTGACGCTTTAGTTTCAAACACCACTCCCTCTCAGCAGAAACATTTACGGCAAGCTACTCCATCCAGTCGTAGGAAAGTCAGCCAAATGTGATTGCACCAAAGTGCCGTTATTCAGCAGCATCACATTAGTTACCCTGCGACACAGACGACCCTGAAAGTCAATGTTTAGCAGCTTTTAAATGTCACATCTCACTTAGTCATGTTCGTAATTTTTTTGTGTAATGCAGAGTCCTTTTGCGGCTACTACCGCGTGTCTTACGGGAAGGTTTGTGTAACGTGTCAGGGAAATGATAATAGGCTCGTGAACATCAAGGTCTCAGAGTAAACGCTGTCGCATGAAGCCTTGAGAACAAGTCTTTAGGGAAGTTCAGTAGATACTGAAACTTTAAATTAAAAGCTCTCTGTGTATGTGTGTTCTGAGGGTGTGATCCCGGGATAAGAGGGTGTTTCTGGATGACTAATCTGGAGAGGAACAGTGCTGGCGGTGTGGTGTAATTGGAGGTGCCCCTCTCTTTTGAGGAGGTTAACACACTTTGATTAAGCTCTGATTAGCTTCTCGTTCAGCTAAACAGCAGCTGCCACTGTCCCGCTCTTTAATATGTTTACTACTTACACACTGACTCTCTTGCACACACACGCAGCCATTTGAAACCACTTTGTGCTTTTAAAGAACCCAGGACTTTCCTCTCTGTAAAAAGATGATACTTAGAACAAGAGGATCTATATTATAACATCAAGAACAATTTAGCCAACTCAATAGAACAACAAAAAATTGTATTTGATAAGAAGATGGTTCTTTGTTGAACCTAAGGTGCTACAAAGAACCAATGAATGTTTATTTTTAAGGCCCTGATATATAGGGGAACGCGGGGCACAACCTAACACAGGGTTAGTTGTAACACGCATGGTTTAAAACTTTCTTCACATGCCAGGATGAGTGTATTTACCAAGCCTGTAGCACTCCTCTCAGAAACTGAAGCCTCTGCACATCGATCGCCCCCAGGTGATTAGTCATTGTAGGCAGTTTTTATCACGATGATTTAATTTCAAGTGTTGGTTTTTTTAAATAAGTTTAATTTTAGTTAGTTATTTGATGCTATAAAACGGGGGGTGTGACATGATTGACTGCTGAGATTGACAGCTTTTTTCTGGATTTTTGGAAAGAGATTGGAGCTTTAGCTTTAATTTGTACATTTCCATAACTGTTTATTTCACACCGACATAATGAATTGTTCTTCATCTGCGAGAGTGTGGGCGGGCTTTTGATATCGCGTCTCTACTTCCTGCTCTCTACCGCGCAGATTCCAGTCCCGAGATCACTACTGCGCAGACTCTGTCCCAAATCTGCGCAAGATGTCAGTGCCATATTCGGACCTCGGGAGGCTTCAATCAGTCCTTCCAGAAAAATGCGGCTTTTTTTTGTGATTGTTGCGGGCAAAAATCCTTGATTATGCGGCATGTTTTCTTAAAGGGTAACTAAACCCTAGACCAACTTTTTTTAGTTAATGATCTGTAATACTGGGGCTTTATTAATGATGTTCATTGATTCGAGTCAATGTTTTGACATTTGAGTATAAAGTGTTTTAATTTTATAAAATATGGTGTAAAACCGCCAAAGTGCTGCCCTCTTAGGGTTGAACGGTGGCTACTGCAGTTGAATTTTCCTATTGGACGTTGTGGTACATCGTGACGTAGGATGGTACCGCTAACGGCTCACTACCACGCCCCTGGTACGAGCTCACCACGCTCTCGGTTCATCCCCTCTGTGTCCGCCGGGCTCTGCCCACTTTTCCAGCATTTTTTGAAAATTGCCAGTGGGCGGAGTTAAGCTCTGAGCAGGGGTTTAGTTACCCTTTAAAAAATGCGATGAAAAATGCGGGATATTTATGCAATTTTATGCGATGAAATTGCGGGAACTTGCAAAAACTGCGGTTTGATGAGAAAGAGAAAAAAAGCACTACATCACAGAAAGTGATGGGAATATTTAAGTTCCCATCTTGTTTTATTGAAGACTTTAATAAACACATGGCTCAAATTTACAAAACATTGAGTCAAACAAGTTCTGTAGCTTTACAAAAGGAATATGCTACAACTTCTGAAAAATGAATAAATAACTTCCTGTTTTACAGAGGTAGCTATACAAAACAGACATTTGAGTACTTCCAATGCACAAAGTGCAATCTCTTAAAGGGTTAGTTCATCCAAAATATTAAATTCTGTCATTAATGACGTCCCCTCATGTCGTTGGACACCCGTAAGACCCTCTAAATAACGTCGTCTCTGAATAACGACTTATATTGTGATTACCGATTTCAAAACACAGCATTATGATGCTATGAATCAGCGAGTCGATTCATGATTCGGATCGCGTGTCAAACTGCTGAAATACGTGACTTTGGCGATCCAAACCGCTGAATCGACTCATTGATTCATAACGCTTCAAAGCTTCATGATGCTGTGTTTTGAAATCGGTCAACACACCGGGAAACTGCTTTGCACAGTCTTTTGCTGTTATTTTTGTTGGCAAATGGGAGTTTGCGCTTCATCATGGTTTCACCGATATCTATGGTTTCACCACGGGGGTTTGCAGCTTTTCGATGACGTTCACGTCGGGTAATAGGCGGAAATGGCGGCTCTCGTGTGAAGTAAACAAACATTTTTCAACTTTCTGCTAATATATATATATGACTTTTTTTGCAACGAAAATGCGGGGATTTTGAAATCATGCTAGCCCCGCATATTTTGCACGTGGAAATAGGCAATTTATGCGGCGTATTTGAAAAAATGCGGCCCCCGCATAAATATGCAGACTTTGGCTGATTATGCGTTAAATCACGCGATCGAAAAAAAGAAATTTCTTAATTGAGTTTATTTTTCATCTCTTTTTTTGTGTTTATTTAAAATAAGACAAATTCTATATTATTGTAATCTTATATCTGTTATTTAACACTTGAGTTCATTCTTTAACCCTCTCGAGTCGGCCGGCGTGATCGGCTCGCTTTTTTTCTTATCAGTGCCAAAGAGACTCAAATAACACTGTCGTTTTTTTTTATCATTCAGGCAAGTGTTATACATCATCATAATCTGTTAAGTTTCTATTTTTTTTTGTGTACAGTCACAATAAAAACAAATTGTTGTGCTTTTTGCAAAATAAAGAAATCAAACATGATGCGTGATCTGCAGCCTCTCTGTCAAAGACGTTCATTCAGAAAATTACCTCTAGCTTAGTGAATACTTGTCTCACAAACATGAGACATATGTCTAAAGAAACGCTGAAATGTCAGGTTTTAAACACTGTAAACCAAATCAAAAACAAATATTCTGTGTTTATGTAATCTGGTTGAAAGCGGAGAGATGTTAGTCGTTCCTGAGCTGCTCATTATACACTAATGTGACCACACCCACGAAGCGCGCGCTCTATTGAGATTCAAATACTGAGGCTCTGGAGACGACGCCCACACACACACATCATCTCAAGGTGGACGAGGACACACTGAAGCTTTCTTTGTTTAAATCAGCTCAAAATGACTGTCAGATTTAAGTAATTACCTTGACAAATTATACATCATTTAAAAGATCTAAGACTCAAGCTTCCATTTTCGACCTCTGTTTTATTCTCAAAGTTATATAGTGACTGTAATTTGTTAATTTATGTCAGGAGTTATGAATATAAAAACCGCGTTGGTACCTTTGATTGTAATATGAGCGTCAGCTGATCTCATTCATAAAAAACTCCTCTATTCTCCTCATGAAGACTCACGACAAAACAACATCCCTGGGGCTTTTAGTTCAAAAGTGTGCAGATGAGGAAAAATATTGATAGATTCTCATATGTCTGTGTCAAATTTCTATACAGAGAAGTGTTATTTCAATCTGTTGTGTTTTCAGTTCATACTGGCAGCCGGAGGGCGCTCCGTGCACATGAAGTCCATATATAGCACGCATGAAGAAGATAACATGACATTCTCTCTGACATAAACAGCTTAACATGCAGATAAACACATTTGAAGATAATAAACACACAATCGCGATAATAAATGGCTTATCTGTGTTATTTATACCATGTTGGCTTGGCTATTTATAACATTTGACTTGTGATATAAAGGTAGTTTGGAGTAAAAACATGGTTTTAATCTCATCAATTGTTGTGTTTTAATAAATTGGTGTAATAAATCATCAATTATTGTTTAATAAATCATAAATTGTTGTGGCAGATAATACAGAAAATATGTTTTAAGTTATCTGGTCTACCTTTATGAAGCAACTCTGCCCTGTGCCCAAGCAGAATTTCCCCTTGGGGACAATAAAGTTAACTAACTAAGCAAAAACTCACTTCATTTTGATCCAGTTGCGCAGGTGGGGTGCATTGTAACACTGCGTTACAATGAGCCCCTATTAGAACTACGCTATTATATTCTATACTTTTATGAATTCTATTGAGAAACCATGAGAAAAGGGTGAATAATGACTGAGCTGTCTATATGTACAGTATAATAATGATTATAGCTGTGTTTTTTTTTTTGTCAAACTCACAAATTAGTATATTTTTAATGATAAAAAAATGCCATTATTTTATTTTAAAAAGTTAATAATTGTATTTTATTTACAAAATATTTTAGTTTGTCTTGGATATTTTTTGTATTATATCAGGTAACATAGTAAGCTGTAATTTGTTACAATGTACCCCACCTATGGGGCATGTTGTCACATTTCACTTCCATTCTTTCAGGGTAAATCAAGAAAAAAGTATACACTGTATTAATAAAACAAAACCACATAATTGTACTAGACATGTGGGAAATTAATGTGGGAAAAAATAAATACTCTGTACCACAAGTGGATTTACACAATCTGAGACAGTCAAAAAGTGTTAGGTTGTGCCCCGCTCTCCCCTACTTCTCATTTCTAACAAAATTAGGTTAAAAGGACATTCATTTGGTGTTCATTTTGGGAGTTTGAAACAGCTTGCCAAAGCAAACTTTTTGGAAAAGTTTACTTAATTGTGATTATGTATTAGGTAGGTGTGCTCTGGGGCTCTGACTTTGACAGACTGAACAGAAGAAATGAACCAGAGAACATTTCCATGTCAAAGTCAGACATGAGTTAAAACATGAACGCACTGGAGAGCTGCTTTAGCAGAAATTAAAGTTGTAATTCTAATTGAACGCAACACTGAGCGACACTCATGTTTAATACTGTAAAGCTGCTTGCTTTGAATCAATCTATTGTACAAAGTGCCATATACTGTAAATAAACATTACTTAACTGAAGTGCCAAATTGCAGAGCTGGTGCAAACATATATCCACATCGGTATGATCAGATGCTTTCTTAACCCTTAAATGTGTGAATGTTTCTCCAATCATTATTACATATTCGGATCTTTAGCGACCCAGATCTATATCTAACGTGGATGGATCGCTACCTGTCACGATAATATAAAACTCTATTTATATTAGAGTAACAATTAAAGAAGAATAAAATAAAGCATATTTTGTTACCTGTTTGTTTACAGTTTGAGCAGATGTTTTATACCCTTGTCCAGAGTTCATTTCCCAGTACATTAAGCATCTGGCTCAAATTCACACTTTCAAACATAATTCTCAAATCTATTGTTTTCAGCATTTAGTACTTGCTCTGCAGTAAATAACTGAGCCATTTCAAGTTTTGCTGATGATACATCCTATTCTTTTGTTTTCTGCCTGGGGTAACTATGAGTGAACCCTATATATGTATCAATTTTTACAAAAAATGTACGGGAAATCAGGCATTCTTTTATAATGTTTATGTTTATAATTAATTGATTGAGGAATACTAAGAATGTTAATGTCTAACTTTTAAAAAATGAATGAGGAGGGTAAATGACGTCCCAGAAGACCAGAGGTATGTTTAAAGGGCATATTACAGGTTAGAGAAAAATAATTTAGGAACTAGATTTTCTATAAAATATACTTATTAATAAGCTATTAAGGCTTTTGGAGTCGTTTTTGTGAGAAAATGTTACTTCCGCATCTAAAAATGCCAAAACCGGACATGATGTAACGAGAGGGAGTGCGATGAATTTCAGCATAGGGTTGGGCGATGTCTCCTAAATTGGCAGCTGATGATGTTTACAGTAAAACATTGTTATGGACGATGATATCGTCGTTTTTTTTAATTACTACAAATATATAATTTACTATATCTGTATTTTACTATCTCTTTACCTAAATACTATTTTCTACTTCAAAACTATATATAATTTCGTTATTTTACTAACCCAAATAATGACTCATCCGTGCTAGGTTGCAGTGAGGGAAAAAAGTAGCTTCCTTCCACTTAAGAAGAGTTGTGCACTTTTTATTTTAATAAATCTCTTTACATAAATGCTATTTTCTACTTCAAAACTATGTGTGTTTTGTATGTTAATGTTGTTTTACGTGAATAATACAGAGTGAAGCACAAAGCTTTGTTTACAAAGGAAATAAATTTTAACAATAGGCCTAACGTTAGTCCATTTTATCCCACTCTCGTTTCTTTTCTCAAATCTTCACTCGCGTCGCACCCATTTTCAAAGGGAATTATAAACGTTTCTTCCTTTCGTTTGTATATAATCAAGTCTATTATACCCATTCACGTCCTTTACTGTGGGAAAGTAGAAAAACACTGTATGAGTAGGCTACCTTTTTACTTAATTTTATTTAACACAGTTTGTGTTTGTTATTAGACTTGGTAAGGCGCGTCAAGTTTATTTGAATGGTGCATTTCACACACACAGGCCATTTTACTTTCGTTTTCTCTGGCAGTGAATAATCAAACATAGCTTAAATGTCTTGACCCTGTGGAAGATAAAATCCGCTCTTCAGAACAAGTGTTGCTTTGCAACATCAGGAGAACACATGAAGACGAAGATATTTGAGAAGGTGTCTACAGCTCGTGTTTCAAAATGTAGGCTATATCTGGCAAAGACTACAGTATTTAAAATAAAATAGAATATTTGCATTAGTTATATTCTCAATATAATTTACAGAGCAATCCCTGCAAAGTTTTTAGTTTAACTATAGAAAAGGATAAGTGTGCGTCGTACTCACAACAAGACTCGCACCCTCGTGTCGTTATGACACCCGTAAGACCTCCGTTCATCTTCGGAACACAAATGAAGATATTTTTGTTGAAAGCTGATGGCTGAGAAAGGCCTCAGATAGGCCTCCATTGGCATTCAGTACATTCACACTCACAAGACCCATAAAAGGCACTAAAAACGTTGTTACAAAGTCTATTTCACTACAGTGGCTCTACAATAATTTTACGCAGCGACAACAATTGTTTTTGTGCACAAAAAAAAATCTAAATAACGACTTTATTCAACTTGTTCTTGTCTTCCGTTTTGGCCTCTGCCATGAACTCACGAAGCACCACGACGCATGCGTGAGAATATGACATAGCGCCAGCGTTCGGAAATCCATGAAATGCACACTTTAGCCCCATTTTGAGCACTACGGCGAAACCTAAAGCACGATCAATGTAGAATTCAACAGCTTAGATACGGCGCGTCTTCCTCTGCTTGTAAACAAATCTTCTCCTCGCTTCTCGGTCATGTGTCCGAATGCCGGATCTGCGTAATATTCTCGCGCATGCGTCGTGGTGCTTCGTGAGTTCACGTCCGAGGCATACACGGAAGACAAGAACAAGTTGGATAGTCGTTATTTATTTTATTTTTTTGTGATGGAGCCACTGTAGTGAGATGGACTTTGTAACAATGTTTTTGTGCCTTTTATGGGTCTTGGGAGTGTGAATGTACTGAATGCCAATGGAGGCCTATCTGAGGCCTTTCTCAGCCATCAGCTTTCAACAAAAATATCTTCATTTGTGTTCCGAAGTTGAACGGAGGTCTTACGGGTGTCGAACGACATGAGGGTGAGTAATTAATGACATCATTTTTATTTTTGGGTGAACTAACCCTTTAATACTCATATGGCAGACCACAGCCATACAATTATGACACACAATTAGAGACAGACCAGGATTAGACAGAACAACGATTAGAGGAGACCATTTGAGTTGTTGTGTTAGGAGAAACAGTGGAGAACAGCGGCAGGTGTCTAACGTTAGGTGAGAGAAGTGTTAGCTTATAACAGTTTTTATATATATATATATATATATATATCATCACGACTGATTTGGTAATTAGCAAATGTTTAAAAAACAAGACTCACGGTCTCAAGACTCAAGTCACGGTGCACAGTTCACGTTTTCTCCGAGCTGCGCATCTCTGACGGATCCGTGACCGTCACATCTCCCACCGGCGGCTGAACCACAGACACTATAGTGTTACTGTGCTTATCCTTTATTCATGAATTATGTATTATGGGTTTATTTCGTGCCGATTCACCGATAGTGTGAGGATGTGAGGATATGAGTGAACTTGAATGTACATACATGGCATGAATAAAATATTTACATTACCAGCACATAATTCCAAACTTTTTTTCGAAAAAGTGTAAGACTGTATTCATTTGTGTTAATGTACACTTTGTATTCATCAATGTAAACACGACGGCAAAGAAGCATCGCGTGTGGATGTTTATTCATTTAATATTATCCTTTAGGCAAGCTACACACTGGCTGCGTGACACGCGAGGCTCGAGCCGCGCTGAAAGCGCATGCTAGAAATAGAACCGACACGACACGCAAATGTGTTGGAAGCGTTTCCAGGCAAAATAGAATAGGAAAAGCTGTTTGTCATTTTGACACGAATACATATTAATAAATTACATTTTGATGTTTGAAAGTCTCTAGGTTTAGACATAAATGCAGATATAATTGTAATTAAGAAAAAAAAATCTTGATTTTCAAATAGTGCACCTGTCAATACAGAATGAAATATTCTGTAGCCTATTTTGCCGTCAATACTGCCGACATTGGGTGCGTCTCAATCAGCTCCTTAGTTCAGTAGTCAGGGCACTGATCAGGGAGTCAGGCTTCGTCGGTGACGTCCAACGTACATCAAACGTGACCGACTGAAAGGGAACTAAATTGTTATTTGTAAAAATTACTCAATATAGTTGCGTGGAACCACTTGACGCTGCTTTTTTAAGTAAATTCAACAAGTAATTTTTTTGAGTGCATTTGCAAAGTTTTGGGTCAGTATTAAAATCTTGTAAAAACATTCTGTTAAATCGTCTTCTCTTGAACTGTTTGTTGTCTTTTGAAAATGTTAAATAGACGTTTCCATTACAATATACAACTGTCAATTCACTTCCATTGGCTTGTTAAATGTTAAATGTAGGTCGTTTTACAACCGGACGTTAATTTAAGAAAGTGAATTAGCCTTCATCAGCAGTTCTTCACCACAATCAAAAAAAGAAGACCGAAGATGGGACTTGTGCAGTTTTCTGTCTCTCTGGATGCAATCAATTTTGCATTTGTTATCGCAGTGTATACAAAAGTGCATAAATTGATGTGATTTTAAATATGCATGCTATATCCAGCAATTTCTTTGGGAGCAGTTGGCAAAGAATATGTACTGACCATTTTCAATGTTGTTCTGCAGTATTGTAAATTATTGATTTGACTTCCCTAGATAAAATCATCTGTTTTATTCCAATAGCACAACGGCATCATTGACTAATCTTTAAAGTCACCTTATAATGTGATTCAGCAGGATATACATTTTGGGCACTATCTCATATGAGGAACAAAGCAGCTGATGCAGCATGCTTTATAAGCATTTAAGTAGCGACTATTGTTTCATTCATTAGTAATGGCTTAATTTAAGATGGCTGTTTGGGATTAGCTCTTAGATCAAAGTTCATGAAAAGCGATTTTCACAACGGCTTAATCCCATTATAGAATACCATTGCAGCATACTAATCAAGTTTAATCAATGTAAGCAT
The DNA here is from genome assembly GCA_023566225.1 of Romanogobio albipinnatus. Taxonomy (NCBI): domain Eukaryota; kingdom Metazoa; phylum Chordata; class Actinopteri; order Cypriniformes; family Gobionidae; genus Romanogobio; species Romanogobio albipinnatus. The sequence continues at coordinate 22,891,899 of CM042241.1, forward strand.
TATTTAGCTCATTAAGAGAGTGACACTCACTGTGCTTTCTGTTTTACAGTTATCTGTCTTGTTGGGCTTGGTTTAGTGGTGTTCTTCTTTAGCTTCCTACTATCCATCTTCAGATCAAAATATCATGGTTATCCTTACAGGTAAGATTTATCCTAAATGCATTTTAATGCTGTCAAAACACACTCTTGTACTGAAGTATTTGTTGTGTAATATACAGGGCTTGACATTAACTTGTTTGCTCACCAGCCACTGTGGCTAGTGGTTTTCCAAAGTGTTCTATCAGTTATGACATATTTAAATCTAGCATACTTTGTCTGAGCCCATGCAGTAGCATAGTATATAAAATCCATATTTTCATTTGACAGTTTATTTTATCAAATAACGAAAATCTAAAAGGTGTGCATCATACCTGACACCTAGATGAACACTTTACAGTTTTATGACTGTAAGTCATTCTCTTCAAATGCTATTGAAGTTAGAAACGTGTATACCAATCAATGTTGTGTGTAACTTTAGAGACGGTCCCTAAATTCACGAATATCGAATGTCTAACGTCAAGCCAACTTTATGCCAGTCACAGATGTGCTGTGGTTCTGCTGTGATCTTTGTTTGAAACTATTTTCGCTGCTGAAATAATAGAACAAAAACAGTCAATCATAGTATGATGACTGCATCTCCTGCGTACATCGCATACACATCTCATCTGTGCTGTTTATGATGAGAGCAGATCTCAGTGAGTGAGAACAAACTCTGAACAAAACTGGTGTTTTAGCAATGACTAATCTGAACGCCTCTGATGATGATATGACATTGCATTCATAAGATCAACAGAATCATGTGTGATTTGTTATAATGCGCAACGCGAGAGCCCTTTTGAGAAACCCACCAAAGTGGCTAGTGGGAGTAACACGCCACAGCTGAAATCCACTCGCAAATGGCGGGTTGGCGGGTGTTAATGTCAAGCCCTGTATATATATCTTTATATATTAAATATTTTTCACTGCTTGACTTTTACAGCAATGTTCTGTGTTCAATTGAAGTTACGCTTTATGAACATCATCTAAGATGTGCTGTTGATTACCTTTGTCCCTCAAAAAAATAAAAGATTTTACAGTAATGCACTACCAGACAAAATTTGAGCTCTGGGTTAAACATTAGAATGTGCTAATATTATATAAAAGCACAGCCACAAGACTGTGTGTTAGCATGAGACTAATTAGTATAGGAAAATAGTAGTTTCAACTTATGCCATGACCATTTGAAGCTGGTGAGAAACTCTTGCATGACACTCTGAGTTATTGTAACTATTTTCAAAGTGCTGTTACGTGGAGCATAATCCACTAAAATGAATTATGTCAGTAATAAATCACAAGTTCATCTCACTGGAACTATAGTCCCACTGGTAAATGGCAATTTAGACAACTTTATATATCAAACAATGAACTTTTTTGGTAACACTATATAATAACCACATGCTATGAAGCATTAGTTAAGATTTAGTAAATAGTTAATTCATCATTTATAAAGCATTAATAGACATTACTAAGCAGTTTATAAATACAGCTATAAATGCTTTATTCTTGATTTATAAATATCTCTATAATGTGTTTAATAATTGTATTTTCATACTTTATAAATTATCAATTTATAATTTCTAAATTAAGTATTACATTATTTACAAACCAGTTATTTAGGAGTTGTCAGTGGTTCATCAGATCATTTAGAAAGTGTAAGTAAAGGATTAATAAACTATTTAAATGTACATTTATACATCTTATTATTTAGACATATAGTAATAGTTACTCAGTGTGTTAATCAATGCTTTATTCACACATAATCCTACTGTAATTCATGATTAATTCAGGTAGTTATAAAACATTTAATAGTTGTCAGTTAACTATTTTTGTGAGCTCATCTAAAGTGAGGACTATTTATGCCTCGTAAAGCTTTTACAAAGGAGATTTAAAGGCTCAGTTCTCTTCTGCTCTGCTGTTCTCTAATGTTTTAAAGTTACTACTGTTTTGACACTGTAAAATATTTTATTATTATTATTATTATTATTATTGTTTTATCTAAATTATATTTGTTGTATTTTGGCACTCCTGTAATCCAGTGCAATGTTTACACTTTACAGAAATGTATTTTTATATCAGATTGAAGAGGCTTAGTTTCATTTTACTGCAGTTATGTTTTCTGGCGGTCTACAGGAATATTATTTTCGATGACATTGAAGAGGTTTAATTTTATATTAAGTTACTAGTTGTACAGTCTCCATTTTTGCATTTTGAAATAAATATTTCTATGTGCTATATTCCTCCTGTGTTCTGTTCAGAAGAGGAACTGGGCCTTTAAATCTCCTTTGCAAAAGCTTTACGAGGCATAAACAGTCCTCACTTTAGATGAGCTCACAAAAATAGTTAACTGACAACTACTAAATGTTTTATAACTACCTGAATTAATCACAAATTACAGTAGGAATATGTTTTAATAAAACATTTATTAACACACTAAGTAACTAATACTATATGTCGAAATAATAAGATGTATAAATGTACATTTTAAATAGTTTATTAATCCTTTACTTACACTTTCTAAATGATCTGATGAACCACTGACAACTCCTTGTTTGTAAATAATGTAATACTTTATTTAGAAATTATAAATTTCTTATTTATAAAGTATGAAAATACAATTATTAAACACATTATAGATATGCTTATAAATAAAAAATACAGCGTTTATAGCTGTATTTATAAACTGCTTAGTAATGTCTATTAATGCTGTATAAATGATGAATTAACTATTTACTAAAGCTTAACTAATGCTTCATAGTGTGTAGTTATTATAAAGGGTTACCTTTTTTTATTATTGTTATTATTATTATTATTATTCCTGGGGTTGGGGCTCGTATGCGAGTGCCTGGTGGCCGGGCCTTCCCCCACGGGGTCCGGCCGGGCTCAGCCCAAAGGAGCGACGTGGGGACACCTTCCCGTGGGCCCACCATTCAGGGGAGGGACCGTAAGGGGCCGGTGCAAAGCGAATCAGGCAGCAGTCGAAGGCGGGGGCCTAGACGACCCGATCCCTGGACACGGAAACTAGCTCTTGGGACATGGAATGTCACCTCGCTGGCGGGGAAAGAGCCTGAGCTTGTGCGTGAGGTTGAGAGGTTCCGACTAGAGATAGTCGGAATCACCTCCACGCACGGCTTGGGCTCTGGAACCACACTTCTCGAGAGGGGATGGACTCTTCACCACTCTGGAGTTGCCCATGGTGTGAGGCGGCGGGCTGGTGTGGGTTTGCTTATAGCCCCCCAGCTCTGCCGCCATGTGTTGGAGTTTACCCCGGTGAACGAGAGGGTCGTTTCCCTGCGGCTTCGGCTCGGGGATAGGTCTCTCACTGTTGTGTGTGCCTACGGGCCAAACAGCAGTGCAGAGTACCCGACCTTCTTGGTGTCCCTGGGAGGGGTGCTGGAGAGTGCTCCGACTGGGGACTCCGTCGTTCTACTGGGGGACTTCAACGCCCACGTGGGCAATGACAGTGAAACCTGGAGGGGGGCGTGTTTGGGAGGAACGGCCCCCCTGATCTGAACCCGAGTGGTGTTCAGTTATTGGACTTCTGTGCTAGTTACAGTTTGTCCATAACGAACACCATGTTCAAGCATAAGGGTGTCCATCAGTGCACATGGCACCAGGACACCCTAGGTCGTAGGTCAATGATCGACTTCGTGGTCGTTTCATCTGACCTGCGGCCGTATGTCTTGGACACTCGGGTGAAGAGAGGGGCGGAGCTGTCAACTGATCAACACCTGGTGGTGAGTTGGATCCGATGGCGGTGGAGGAAGCTGGATAGACTCGGTAGACCCAAACGTACTGTGAGGGTCTGCTGGGAACGTTTGGCCGAGTCTCCTGTCAGAGAGATCTTCAACTCCTGCCTCTGGCAGAGCTTCGACCGGATCCCGAGGGAGGCTGGAGATATTGAGTCCGAGTGGACCATGTTCTCCACCTCCATTGTCAAAGCAGCTGCTCGGAGCTGTGGACGCAAGGTCTCCGGTGCCTGTCGAGGCGGCAATCCCCGAACCCGGTGGTGGACACCGGAAGTAAGGGATGCCGTCAAGCTGAAGAAGGAGTCCTATCGGGCCTGGCTGGCTTGTGGGACTCCTGAGGCAGCTGACAGGTACCGGCAGGCTAAACGGACTGCAGCCCGGGTGGTTGTGGAGGCAAAAACTCGGGCCTGGGAGGAGTTCGGTGAGGCCATGGAAAAGGACTATCGGCTGGCCTCGAAGAGATTCTGGCAAACCGTCCGGCGCCTCAGGAGGGGGAAGCAGTGCCCTACCAACGCTGTTTACAGTGGCGATGGGCGGCTGTTGACCTCAACTGGGGATGTTGTCGGACGGTGGAAGGAATACTTTGAGGATCTCCTCAATCCCGCCGTCACGTCCTCCATTGATCAAGCAGAGGCTGGGGGCTCAGAGGAGGACTCGTCCATCACCCAAGCTGAAGTCACCAAGGTGGTCAAGAAACTCCTCGGTGGCAAGGCACCGGGGGTGGATGAGATCCGCCCTGAGTACCTCAAGTCTCTGGATGTTGTGGGGCTGTCTTGGCTGACACGCCTCTGCAGCATCGCGTGGCGGTCGGGGACAGTGCCTCTGGAATGGCAGACCGGGGTGGTGGTCCCTCTTTTTAAAAAGGGGGACCGGAGGGTGTGTTCCAACTATAGGGGGATCACACTTCTCAACCTCCCCGGGAAAGTCTATGCCAGGGTAATGGAGAGGAGAATTCGGCCGATAGTGGAACCTCGGATTCAGGAGGAACAGTGTGGTTTTCGTCCTGGCCGTGGAACACTGGACCAGCTCTATACCCTCTACAGCGGAGAAAGGGATCTTTCCCTTTTCAGCGTGACCAAGGACACGCTGGAGGGACTATATCTCCCGGCTGGCCTTGGAACGCCTCGGTGTCCCCCCGGAAGAGCTAGAGGAAGTGTCTAGGGAGAGGGAAGTCTGGGCATCTCTGCTTAGACTGCTGCCCCCGCGACCCGGCCCCGGATAAGCGGAAGAAGATGGATGGATGGATGGATGGATGGATGGATGGATGGATGGATGGATGGATGGATGGATGGATGGATGGATGGATTATTATTATTATTATTATTATTATTATTATAAAAGCTGCACATTTGCACATTTAAACTATTCATCCATTGTAAGTACATTAATGTAAACGTGTGTGTGTGCGCGCGTTTGTGCAAAATCATTTATTATTGCAATTGTAATCAGCAGTGGAGATGTGATTGATGGATTCTTAATCATTTTAATTCCATTTCCAAAAAAAAGATTTGTTCAGATTCACTCACTGATTCATTCATTTACTCGCTCATCAATTCGTTCAGTGACTCTTTCTTTAGGTTAAAGATTTAAATTTTGACCAATTTTTATCACAACCAATTTCTTTAAAGAGCATCTATTATGCCCTTTTTCAAAGTTTTGTTTTTGGGATCTACTAGAATAGGTTTTCATGCTTGGATGTTAAAAACACATTATTTTTCACATATTTGACATTATTGCAGCACCTCTCTTCCCAGTCTGCCAGTAACGCTCCGTTTAGCTGTCTCTATGAGGCCCCTCCTTCCGAAAAGTACTGTGTGCTTTAATTGGTCGGCTGGACCAGTGTTTTGTGTTTGGTCAACCGCTTTGAGCATGTTTTGGAAATGTCGGTTTCAATAAGGTTTCATTAGTTAACATTAGTTAATGTATTAACTAACCATGAGCAATACATTTGTTACTGTATTTGTTCGCCTTTGTTAAAGTTAATAAAAATACAGCTGTTCATGGTTTGTTCATGTTAGTTCACGGTGCATTAACTAATGTTAACAAGATTTTAGTAAAGTATTAGTAAATGTTGACATTAACATTAACAAAGATAAATAAATATATAATGAAGTGCAGTTCATTCTTAGTTCATGTTTACTAATGTAGCTAACTAATGAAACTTGTTATTGTAAAGTGTTACCAGAATCACTAATAAAACATTTATGTGTATAGATATACTTAAAGATTCTACAGATAATGGTAAAAGCGTCACAATTGTTTCCCCCACAAATTACAACGAAGCAAAAATGTCAACTTTTAAGGTTAACTTATCTTGAGTAAGTCCAAACAAAGATATATTGCTATATTCAGTGTTTGGATGAAGGAAAAGGCAGCAAAGTCTTTACAAGTTTCCCTGAAAGAAAAATGGGACAGTGAATGGAAGTGAACGAGTAATTCATTTACATAAAAGATTCCTTCAAAAGCACCGTCAATAGAGCTGAAGAAATTCTGGAACATTCCCTTTACTTGTTGTAGCAATCATGTACATCAGCCCAGACAGAATACTCCCTAATAAATCAAATAAAACGCACTTAAATATACAGCAAATGTAGTTGCTAGTGGTAATTTTAGATACTCCAGTGAATGACCTTTTACAGTCTATTGAGATCTTCTCATAACGATTAGTCTATGATGTCACTTCCAGTCAGCGAACATTTAATCACTCTTCTCTTTTTCCTTCTCTCTCTATTTTTCTCCTTTTTTCTCAGCTTCCTGATTAAATAAGACCATGCCGTGAAAGAAAAACCTGCCGAGCTTCAGATCCAACTGCTGTTTGACTGTAACGCATAACTGCATGTGTGACCTAAGATAAATAAACTGAACTATTACCCACTGCCGTGCACTGCGTGGTCTGTCTGTGAGTGTGTGCGCGTCCATTGAAGTCAAATTAATCGTTTGCTTGCTTATATGACCAGTTTTTAGTTTTAATTGCAAATTGAGAATTGTGTCCTGCAGGTTTTGTAGGGAGGGAAGCGTGTTTGTGCCGTGCATCTGTGTGTGCGATCGCGGCTGTTATTTGTTATTGCCGTTTATGATACCTCTCTCGAGGCCATTGTGCCCGCCTCAGCAGATTGTGTCCTCTTTTTGTTCCCTTCAGTCATTTTTTTTTCTCCTTTTCACTCACTTTCTCCCCTTCTCCCTCTCTCTCTCTCTTCTGAAATCTGTGAAGGAATATTCAAGTATTTTTTTCCCCCCCATTATTTTGCGTCGGTCGTGAAAGGGGTTTTTAATATTCTTTATTAAAACCAACTCGGCTACCTCCGATCCAATTAAATTCATTCCAATATCAGAACTAACATATTTATTTAACTTCAAACAAGAGAACTGGCTGATAACGTCAATGACATTTTTCTTAGAAGCAAAGATTTCCTTAAAGGATGTAATCTAAATTAGCTGTCATCACAGACAATAATGTCAACCCTCCCCGCAAGCATCTACTTTTGTTTTATTGCTCATCAAAGAGCATTTAATTAGTGATTGTAAGCCCAAATAATTAATCTCACCATTTGCCGTAAATAACGCCGCCTAATTTTGCCACCTAAGAAGCCCTTTTATGTTAAGAGCACAAACATGTTTACTTCAGATGTGCTAAAACTCAATTCATAAAATTAATTAGTCAAAATATTCAAAATGTTTTTGTTTTTTTATATATATTTGTATGTTTTTATAATGATATATAATCCACAGTAAATCCATTTTCTATGTGGCACACAAGCACATGGTACTGCACAGCTAGACATTATAGTGATGATAGCAGTGCTGTTGTTGATGCTCAGTCGAATTAGTAGCGTCATGCAAATATGAAAAGAGGGTATTTAGCATCATATCAGAACCAACGGCAACATCACAATTGAGAAAATTCAAGCTGGCAGTAATTCCTCTTTAGCTGTCGGAGGACATTAGTGGCCACCACTCCATCCTTCATTTGTGCAGAAAAGAGACGGCAATTCAATTTGTCCCCTTTTTTTCTTTTCCTTTCACCTTTCCCTTCTCTAATGCCTTCAAGCCTCTCCCCGTTCCCACAGTGTCTGTCTTTATTTGTTGGACCAGTGTTTTTCAACGGATGGATTTTAAATGTTGATGAATGGATAGAAGACATAGGACAGAGCATGTGGACACTTGCATGGTTATCAGGCTATCAAGTATTTTTTTCTGTCCTTTCAAAAAGTCCTCACTGCACAAGTATTTTATTTTCCAGTAAATAATATGTACAGTTTGAGTAGTAATACTGCATAAGATATTTGCTTTTTACACCTAGTATTAAAGGTGTACTATGTAAAAAAAAATCTGTAAAATATCCAAAAACCACTAGGCCAGTGTTATATATTTTGTTCACTTGAGTACTTACAATATCCCAAATGTTTCCAACTATTGATAATCGTGAGAAAATTGCTATTTTAACCAAGGAACCGGGCCGTGTGAGGAAGTCGTGTCATATGTCAATGGCATCATATCTGCTTTCCCCTCGGTTTCTGGTTTTATTCTGCAGAAACACTTTACTAAGTGTCATAGCAGCCGAGAGAACACACAGAGTAACGTCTTTTCAACACACTCAAATGTATCTAATAGGGGTGGTGAAAAAAATCGATTATCGATTAATCGCGAGTATGTTATGGACGAGCATGAATCGATCATTAAATTTTCAAAAATCGATTTTTTTATTTATCTAAACCTGACTATACCACCGTGTGTGTGTGTGTGTGTGTGTGTGTGTGTGTGTTCATTAGATGAATGTAAATCTGTCGTTAATGCTGAGATGATTCTGAGGGAACACTCTAGAAATCCTCCCGCCTCGCCTCCTCTGGAGCTCAGGCACATTAGCATTAGCGCGTTAGCACGGCTCAGATTCGCGCACAAACACAGAATAAACGCCTTCAATCCGCAGATTTATGAGCGCTTCAGATGAGCGAGCGCGACACACATCGACGCGCACATTCGCGGGAATTAAGGCGATCCTGAGGACGCGATGAGCGGATCTCACACACACACACACACACACAGCCGGACTGATGCTGGAAACACACCGCAGCTCCGCTGCACCGACCCGCGGCTCCCGCTCACGGAACCGAACGGGCCTCGATACTCCTCCGACACGAACCCGTTTTTCTTCTGTCGTTTTTTCCCCTTTTGTCTTTCTCACGTCAGGAAACGAACGTGAGGAGCTCGAGCGTTCCACGCGTTCCCGCCCCCCTCACGCGCGCACCGCATCCATCACTCTTGACATTTTGTCACTGTGTTCTACAGTACAGTATATAAGCTGAAGCTACAGTAAGTTGTTCAAAAATGTTCATTTTGTCTTCTTAATGATTAAATTGGACAATTTTCTTCTAGAAAGACAAGGTGTTTGGAGAAAAAACTTCTTCTTTACCTTGACATGTTTCGACTGCAACCTGCAGTCTTCCTCCACCTGAACACGTTGTCTTTCTAGAAGAAAATTGTCCAATTTCTACAGTATGTTGGTTCTGATCTACTTCCTAAAGGAAATAAGCCTTTCATTTATTTGTTATTGTTTAGTTCAACTTGATGAGTCACAACACAATGTGATGTATTCATTTCTGTGTAACTACACGACAAGTGCTTTGAGTTGTTGTTACTCAATAAAAGAGTTAAGTAATTCAGTAGCTGACTTTTTTTTTATACTGCAATCACTTTGTAGTGTATTTTCATTTACTGTTGTGAAATGGAAAATCAATAATCGCTAATCGAGAATCGTTAATAATCGAAAATCGACTGTAATCGAATCGGGACTTCAATAATCGTAATCGAATCGAATCGGGAAATCAGACAGATTAACCACCCCTAGTATCTAATATGATAAACAGAGCTGCGTTAACTGTGGCATAATAAAAGACCTGTCTGCAACTATGCCATAATAAAGGTTCGCGAGGCTTGCGTTGCGCTCTTCTTATTAACATTCGCTCCTGCTTCTTCATACTACAGTAACATTAATAATCGCATCCATGAACATGATTTCTGCTCGAGTCCTATCCCGATTCTTTTCCACCGGCTGTGAGGTGAAGCCCACATGTCCCAAGATTCTGCGCTCAAACGTGGCGTCATCAAACTACGCCTTTGTTTTGAATAGGCGACCTCTAGTGGACAAAAAAGTTACATAGCTTTAAGATACGTTTTGGTCGATCGGATCATGAAGGAGACACATCTATCTTCCAATCAAATGGACAAAATAAGCTCTTCAATTTACATATGAATGCATCTGGAGACAACGGAAAAACACGGAGAGCAGCAACTTTCGTTTCTGCTCTGACAGCCGCAAGACGTGTTAGAAATCAGGAATGATGAGAGAACATTGTGCTTGGTACGTCTTTCATCTTCAAACCAAACTTGGTTCTTCAGCCGTCAAAGTTTCAATCCTGTCTGGCTAACGTGCTTCCCATAATGTCTATGCATATAGGTCAATAGACGAAGTGTAGGCTGTCTTTTGTGAGTGAGTGTTTACACTACGAAAGTAATCTAGTCAAATGCATTTTCGACTACCTCTGGATCTGGTCGAAAATTGACAAGCTAAAAATGTTTTGACGCTGTTTACACCTGTATTTAGCTTTGTTCACTTCTGATCCAATCGACCAAAATGCATCTTAATACCAGGTGTAAACAGGGCCATTAAAACTGGATTAAGAGAATGCGTCTTTTAAAATGACTTTAAGGGACTCTTAAACAGTATGACTTTATTTATGTGCAACATAAAGGAAGATATTTTGAGAAATGCCACATTGTTGTTGTTGTTGTTTTTTAATGGTTACCAACATTTTTCAAAATATATATTTGTGCTCTGCAGAAGAAAGAAAAGTCATACCGGTTTAGAAAGACATGAGGGTGAGTAAATAATTGCAGACTTTTCGTTTTTAGATGAAATATTCCTTTAATATAGCCTACGTATATTTTGTCTTACTGCTCTTGTGGATTTTTCCACTTTTGTACATAAAAAAATCCACAAACCTTGCTTATATTAAAGATATATTAAAGTCTTAATAATCTTGCTGTACTCCTCAAGTAAATCTAGTCAATCAAGTAAAATCTAAATTCAATGTCCAGAGGCCTCATTTATAAAACTTTGCGTAGGATTTGCGTCAGAGGTGGCGTACGGATGCAACATAGGACGTGCGTACGCACAGAAATATTCGGATTTATAAAACCGTGCGCATGCACATCCTACGCAGTTTTCCCTTAATAAATTACAATCAATTCTAAATGTAGCGCAGCTTTTGCGGCTTCATGTCACGCCCATAGTTGCCCATTAATAGTCCGCGAAATCATGGCAAACACAGAGGAAATCAAAAAAACGTAACTTCACTCAATGAAGAAGTAGAAGTTATCGTTGGCGAGGTGGAAAAGAAGAGAAAAATGTTGTTTGGAGTGGCAACATTTTTTTTCACTTGAGTGGCAAAAGGTTGCAGACACCGTAAATGCCGTAAAAAGTTGGAACCGGCTCATAAGCCACTCATCCTCGTTTGCCAGCAAGTCTTCTTGCTGTCTGAAGATGTGTTCACACCGAATCCTTCCATTTGCCACATCTTGAGCGCAAGATCAGCCATTGTGCGTCATTACGCATTGTGATGGGGCATTTTATTTCCATCCATTTAATTGCATCTGACAAGCTACAGATGTTGATTATAATCTACGTGGAAATGGGAAATAGTTCAAATGTAATTTCTTTCAGCTTTCTGAATGGTTGAGACATACGTCATACATTATTTTATCAAAAATAAAACAAACTAAAGGCATATGCATGGATACCATGATTCCGTAGCTGATGAAGGGTGTCTATCTATCTATCTATCTATCTATCTATCTATCTATCTATCTATCTATCTATCTATCTATCTATCTATCTATCTATCTATCTATCTATCTATCTATCTATCTATCATCTATCTATCTATCTATCTATCTATCTATCTATCTATCTATCTATCTATCTATCTATCTATCTATCTATCTATCTATCTATCTATCTATCTATCTATCTATTAGGGGTGGCACGGTTCACAAAACCCACGGTTCGGTTCGTATCACGGTTTTAGGGTCGCGGTTTTCGGTTCTGTACGGTTCTTGTTGTTGTTTTTTTTAATCGTTAACACTCCAGAAATTTACTTCAGCATATGGTATATATGGCTGTGATACGGTTCGTGGGTGTGGGAGGAAGAAAGCAAGGGGTCGGCTGGGTTGGACACGGATCTCAATGTTTATTTGTCGTATAACTCCGAACCAAACACGCGTGCACATCGCACGACTTAAACTCAAACTCTCTTTTCTGTTTCTGTCATCGGTTTGTTTCCGGCAGTTCCTCTCTGCTGCTTATCTCTCGTCTCCGTGTCCTCCCCCTTTCCTGTTTGGGGAGCAGCTTTATCCGGTCTCTCCGCGCCAATCACTGCAATCAGACACAGCTGTTTATCATTATGCACTTGACCTACTTTCTTACCGCTCGTCTCCTCACTCTCTCCGTCTGTGCAGACCCCGCGAAACCACGCCCTCCTCGCCACAATGGCTTAATCATCCACAATTAGGATACAGTATTAAAAATTGTTATATCAAGTGGTTTCCTAACTGGCTGTCTACCGAGTCCGACACATTGGCGTAACATTTTTCATGTTAATCATATCAATTTTGATCAGAACAATGCACTGTGGCTTTAATGCAGCTGACCTGATTAACAAATTTCCGTGTGTTTCACAATCACCATATGACATCCAACGCTGTGAAAAAATACACTAAAACACAACACTGCCAGAAGTTTTTGCCCAAACTTCAAAGTCATGTTTAAATTATTAGAACTAGAAGCATATCTTAACTTTTAAATGTTACATTTATCATGTGAACTACTTATATACAACATATGCATGTGTGTATGAGACAGAGGGGAACACGGTCGCATTTGCAGCAGATTTATGTTGCCCATCATAAATCAAAACATGAGACAGACAGGAGTCGGAGGAGAACACCGGAAAGTCAGCTGCGCGACTCGCGAGACAAACACTCCCGCTCTCCGCACTGCATCTGCCCTGCTATACGATGCTAGCGCATCCTCCAACTCCGGGCAGCCTTCCTTATCTCTCCCACTTTCATTTCTACATCATGTGACGTGACCTGCAGCACTCCACTTTTACTATACTGTATGTCCACACACACCTCTTATTTCGCGCGAAAAGGAAACCCACTGTCTGAGGTAACATACGGGCATGAGGATACATTGCGCATGCGCGAACCGTGCGACGCACACACACCGAACCGAGACAAGCGAACCGAACGGTTCGGTTTTTTTCCATGTACCGTGCCACCCCTACTATCTATCTATCTATCTATCTATCTATCTATCTATCTATCTATCTATCTATCTATCTATCTATCTATCTATCTATCTATCTATCTATCTATCTATCTATCTATCTATCTATCTACACAACGGTCTACAGTTTCACACACTTTCACGTGTTTCTTCCATCTGCCGACGTTGTCGCCATTTCTCATTTCACCCGTTTTTGTGCGTACGCCTGGGTCAGAGCTTGCAAGGGCCGCACATTTTCCCGTCAAGTTTGCTTTTTATAAATACCAATTATTGTGTAGAGAGCGGCATACGCCTTATTTTGTGCGTACACAACGTTTATAAATGAGGCCCCAGATATTTTTACTAAAAAACAATTAAAAAGGGAACAAAAACTCACATAAAATGTCACACTATTCATAGCAGTTTGCAGTGGCAGGGTGACCCGAGTCATTTATTTTCAGAAAGTGTCAGTGAACATTGCTCAACTTTATGCAAATAAGTAAGTAGCAATACACCAACCAATGGAAATGCAGATAGTGATCCACCATCTAATGTTGGATACAGCTATTGAGCTAAAGCACCTAAAGGGACATAACATTGACAGCGATTTGCTTTGGTAAAGTGACCAAAAGTAATTTACAGTGAGCGATAACTTTTATGCAAATTAGCAGCAATTGAGAGTTGAGCAGGTATGACATCACTTTGTAGGCCAAAACCAAAGCGCTTTACTTCTGGGGACTGCATTTATCATGATGGACAAAACGTGCAAGTATCATAAACTTTTGTTGATCACAGAGTTTGTTTTTTGCAATAATCCAAAGGCCTATGGAAAAATCCTATTGGGTTTTTGTTGAGGGGACCAGTCATGGGCGTCGGAAGACAAATGTGGGTGGGTCCTCTAAAATTTTACTCGAGTAGATTCCATTTACATTAAGTACATATATACCGCCTTGTTTGCTAAATGTCTTGTTGGGAAAGACAAAATCATGGAAATCATCATATCTTTGAGAGCGGCAATAGTGTAAGGGTTTTGACGCAAATTGAGCCTCGGTTCGAATCCACCTTTTGCCAAACTCACTCTTCTCCCTTTTCCCATCACATATCAGATCTGAAAGGCATTTATTTTCAATAAAAACGAAGAAAAGTGGAAATAAAGCGTCTAACGTGTTTAATAACAAGTGTTTATCGGTTAGGGGTAGGTAAACAGACATGTACTGAGTTAGAGACGATAAAAGTGAGTGGGTCCAATATCATTGATCGTAAAAAGTGGGTGGGTCTTGTCCCACATACTATGGTTCCGACGCCCATGGAACCAGTGTGATACTAACTGCCGATTGCCCTATAAAGTGACATCATACCTGCACCACTTTATATGTGGCCACTACCAATGAAATCAGAAAGTTGAGCTCATGTGATAGCCTACCGCAGTCAAGTAGCTGAACCCAGTACAGCGACTGTCAGTGCGAACAGCCCTTAAAGGAACACTCCACCGTTTTTAGAAATAGGGCTTATTCAACTTTTTTCCTACATTTACATATGTGGGCAAATGCATTTTTGTCTCAGTGCATGCATTGTTTTAGTTTGGCAGGGTCGCCGCTAGCTTAGCTTAGCATAATGAATGGAATCCTATGTTGCCAGCTAGCATGTCCAGAGTAAAAGTGATAAAAAAAAAACCAAACACCTAATTACTTCTTGTGGCCAGTATATTCACAACGAGTACAAATAGTGATGCAGATTAAGACTAGGTTATTTCCTAGGCAGATTTTGACTTGGGACTATAATATGGGGAAGCACAGGCTAAGCACTGCTACTTGGGTGCAGAGATATCACGCAACACATGAAATCCCACAACTTCCGTCAACATACTGGCGTGAATAGTAGCTGGCTATTTTTCATCAGTACATAAATGGCGATGAACATGGCTAATTTTGTGAGAGACGAAGAGGGTTACTTCTTAGACAGTCAAGATCAAGAACCATACCTCTATGAACCAAAGTTCCCTTTCGAACGGTCAGTTCGTACTGCGTCGAAAAACACTATGGGAATTCTCCTATTCTCGAATATACTGAAGTAATTTGTAAAATCACACAGTGCTACTGCCCAGTCAAAACAGTGTCGAGACATCTTGCACGCTATTGGCTGGCCAGTGGGAACTGCATGAACCAATGGCAGAACAGCGTAATCTAAGCAAACCAATGGGCACAAAGCCCGCCATTCGTAGTGGTGTCCGAAACCATAGTGGATGTTATTGCGTGCACTCATTCAATCCCACAATGCAACGCAATAAGAAATTCAAGCCGACAGCTCCCGAACTTTTTTGACATGTTTAAAAATTATCGTGAGGTCGGGAGGTGCTCTTAACGAGGTCGGCTCGTCTCCTAATTCCTCTCACACGCTGCGAGCCACGACCATACGAGCATCAACGATTTCCACACGATTGAAAAAAAATTGCCTGTGAGCTCGTACGACAGCAAAAATCGCCCCGTGTACGCCCGGCTTAAGCGTGCCGGTGACATTCAAGTATTATCTGTAAATGCGTCATGTTCAGAATTTGGTCCAGGCAATTCTAAAGTCATCCTCAAACCAAGGCATGGTTATGTACCTAAAGTGCTTTCAACACCTTTCAAAGCACAGGTAATCACTCTCTCTGCCCTCCCCCCTTCGGAGGACAGTTACACCTGCTCTGCCCTATTAGGGCGCTTGGAGCATATATTGAGCGGTCCTCCCACTTTAGACAGTCGGAGCAGCTCTTTGTAAGTTTTGGTGGCCGAACTAAAGGACTTCCGGTCACCAAACAAAGCCTAGCCAGATGGCTAGTGGATGCAATAGCGTAGCATATGACACTATGGGCCTCCAATGCCCCATAGGTGTCAAAGCTCACTCCACCAGAGGCATGGCCTCCTCCTGGGCGTGGTCTAGTAGAGCTTCTATGGGTGACATTTGTAGATCGGCAGGTTAGTCCTCACCATCTACTTTTACCAGATTCTACAGGCTGGATGTCCCTGCACTGCAGGCACAAGTCCTCACTGTATATAAAAATACTAAGCTAAACTAATATTTGACGACCTTGTAAGCCCATCCCCGTCATAAGTTGACATTTGGGTCCTTCATATGCTTCAATGCTTACACATTCCTTATAGTTACCGGCCTCTATGAGCCCAGTAGTACACTCTAAAAACTGTGGGTTAAAATCAACCCAAATTGGGTTGTTTTGGCAACCCAGCGCTGGGTCAAAAAGGGACGTACACTGTGCTGGGTTGTTTTAAACCAGCATGTTGGGTTTAATGATTGACCCAGTGCTGGGTTGTTTAATTACTACATTGCTGGATTAAAATGAACCCAAAATGGGTTTGTAATTAAAGCCAGAAATCTTGGAAATTATAAAATCACTTTTACACACAAAAAATTACTATGAAAGGTTAAAAATGTATTAAAAACGAGAACAAGGGCAAACATGGTCAAAAGTAACAAAGTGGATGTGAGAAGAACTGCAAATCAACACAGTTTATAGTTAAATTAAATGTTTTTTTTTAACAGTTCAATGAACAATGAATTTAACTTGCATTTAATATCAAATTAGACTTTTTAACACATGACTAAAGTTTTTTTTACAAAATAACAATGATGAACACAAACCACAACATTAGCGCTGACATTATAACATTTGCATACGTTATTGAATTTTCTATCTAAGACAAAAGTATAAAGAGAGAGCGTGAATTCCTCGACAAATGTTCGGTGCTTGTTCAGTGTTGTTTAGTGATTTACAGATTAAATGCTAACAGTTTGTCAAGTCCGTGAACACATACGGAACATGCATCACCGCCAATTTTCATGACCTGATGTTCAGTCATGAAGAAGCTCCATCAGCACAGCAAAGGCATGCAACATCCTTTTACTTATCCAGGACCATCTCCTCCTTTAAAAGCACTGGAATGGGGAAAGTCATTCTCCTTTTTGACCAGCATTCATCCCGGTCACCACCTGTTCATCAGTGAGTTAAAAAGAGGAAAAAGAACATTACTAAGGAACACAAAACAAATTCCTAAAACATTTGTTAGTTAAAACTGAATAATTTTCAGACAGGTGCATCCACATCAGATTTATTTGCAACACGCACTGACTGGCTGTTGTCATGTTTATTTATACTGTGTGATAGGCTGTTAGATTAATTCATATAGAGTAAAAATGTCAAGAGCTTATCGTTAGACATATTTTACCATTATCTCGATATGATATTGTTTATTGCCCAGCCCTACCTAAAAACCATGTTTTTGCGTAGGATGTTTCAATTTAGGGTGCAGTGGCTCCCTACACAGGGTGTAGTGTGGAGCCCTGTGTGATGTTTTTCTGTCATTATGAAGCTCAACAGGCCAGAAAATTATGTAAATAAAAATACAAATATCTTTTGGAAAACTACTACTTTGGTGAAGTATTGAAACAGACATGAAATACACATACTTCACAAATTTTGATGAACTTGGAGGGCTGCACTTTAAAGGGTTAGTTCACCAAAAAAATTTAATTGTAATCATTTACTCACCCTTATGTCATTGTAACACTATAAGACTTTTGTTCATCTTTGGAACACAAATTAAGATATTTTTAAAATTCTCAATGTTTGTCCAACCATTACAAGTCTGAACAGATAATTTTATATGACATTTAGGATTTCATTCATATATAAATATTGGTATGGATTACTTCTACAATCACTTTGTATGTTTGAAGCTTGAAAATGTTGATTATCTAGACCAACAATGGATCAACAAAAAAATATGAGAATATTAAAAATATCTTAATTTGTGTTCCGAACACATAGACACGTTTTTGGGTTTGGAAAGACATGAGGGTGAGTAAATGACAATTTGTATTTGTGTGAAGTATCCCTTTAAGAAAGGAAGACCAAGAAGGATGACCCCTTCTCCAAAGTTGGTTTGAGTTCTGCAATGAATAACACGGACATTAATGATTTAAATAAAATGTGAACAAGAAGTCATACAGTTGTTGTATAAAACATTTAAGTAAACAGGGAGGAGACAACAGAAACATTTATTTTCTAAAAAATAAACTCACATATCGTATGTCTCTTGCTTGGTACATCTACCAAAAACCAAACAAGATTTCAAAAACAACTGATAACGACGCAGAATTTTAAACTTTACTTACCATAAACCGTCTTTCCCTCTCTTCTGAAGAAGCTAGAAGATTGTGGGTGCGCGTGCGCGCCTCCTCGCACAGCAGTCTCTAGTGACGGTTACTCCCAGCGCAGGCAAAATGAACACACGAAGCTCATCAAGTCTGAAAAATGCATTTGTAGCTTCGCGGGCTTTGTGCCCATTGGTTCGCTGTGTGATTTTGCAAATCACTTAAGTATATTCGAGAATAGGCGTCTTCCCATAGCGTCTTTCGACGCAGTACTCCTTCCTTTATCTCAGGGAACCGAGGTTACGTTAAGTAACCGAGTACGTTTTCAGAAGAGGAGCTATGCCTGGGTGCTTTGGAAATAGAACGACAGGAGGAGGAGGTTGCGATCGCTCAACAGCCGAACAGCACATGAATGCAATGTCATATATGTCAACATATAAAATTTACATAAACATTGAAGACTGTTCTGCTACTTCCTTTGGTCAAACTGCTTGTAGCCTTCTCTCTAGTAGTTATCCTGAGTCAAAAGAACCAGGCCAACTCGGTGAGAGAAATATAGCTAACTTAGCCCTCATTCATTTAATTTCACAGGTAACAATAACATTGTTTTTTAGTTTTTTTTAGTTTCGGTTGTTCATGCTAAACAGGTTGAATTCAACATGAGGTTATACTAGAGGAGGCTAACTTTATTTGAACCGTAGTCTATATAGAGCTTCTCAGCATCTATCTTACAACCGAATAAAGACAAACAATAACATAAGGAAGAGTAATAAAAGACAACTTACATGTGCACTTTGTTCTGCCTGTGCTTTGAAAATGGATGGGACGGCCATATCTTTCAGACGTAGTACCGTCTTTCATATTGCATTTTTTCAAAGTAGTCCTCCGTTGCAAAATGCTCTTTGCAAACACGATACTGTTTAATTTTGTAGAGAGGCGTTGAAGTACAGATATCCAGAGCAGCTAGCCATTTATTTCTCAGTTCCACATTCGATGGAATTCTGTGAAACATTACATTAGTGTATGTCCGTTGCTTGTTCTCACAACCTTTTACTACGCAGGCAATTACCATGTTTGCTGTAACTGTAGCTGTAACTTATCAAAATAAACAATCCAAAAGATAAGACACTCGGTGCAGGTCACGCCGGTATGTTATAATTTTTTCCCTGTTTTTTGTTGCGTTGCACGCCTGTATGTTGCCGGAAGTTTGGGGATTTCATGGGTTGCGTGATATCTGTGCCAAAGTAGCAGTGCTTCACCTGTGCTTCACCCTAATATAGTTCCAAGTTAATATCTGCCTAGGAAATCACCTAGTCTTAATCTGCATCACTATTTGTATTTGTTGTGAATACGCAGGCCACAAGAAGTAATTAGGTGGGTTTTTTTTTTTTTTTTTTTGGATCACTTTTACTCGGGACATGCTAGCTGGCAACATAGGATTCCATTCATTATGCTAAGCTAAGCTAGCGGCGACCCTGCCAAACTAAAACAATGCATGCACTGAGACAAAAATGCATTTGCACACATATCTAAATGAAGGAAAGATGTTGAATAAGCCCTATTTCTAAAAACGGTGGAGGGTTCCTTTAACACAAAAAAGGGTTCAAGAGGATTTATCACTCTTAATTTAAATTGCACCTGTTTCAGACATGGACATTGCATCACATGAGCATTATGATGCAGGTGACTCATAACCTCAATAAAAGCCAAGAAGATATTAACTCATTACAGTTTAATTCTGTCACAGTAGGTGGTGTCACACAGTAGAGAGGAATTCTCAGGATGAAACTCTAATAGCTGCCAGCACACTGTCATCTTACTTTCAGTACTTATCCTCAAGGGGATAACTGGATTTAAAAAAATAATAAACAAAAAATACAATTGTGGAACTCATAAACACAATTTGCATTTCCCTCTCATGTCCTCCGAAAATAACTTGAGGAAGTAAGATTTAATTGCAAGGCTTGTTATTTATTAATACATTATTTTTTTACTGAAAATAACAGCATGTTTTGAAGTTTCAAAGAGTGTAATTACATAGGTACACATACACACACACACACACACACACACTTTCCCAATTCAAAGGGGACTCTAGATTCTGAGACCCTTGACTAACTGATAGTTACCATTACTTGACTTTGACATGTATGTTTCATGAATTTCATACTTAAAACATTGGGCTGCTAATGATTTGCTACATGAGGACTACAAATCCTGGTAAGTTAAAGGGGTGATGAATTGAGAAATCAACTTTCCCTTGAGCTTTTGATACATAAAAGGTCATGGTAATATAAGAATATCCTGTAAGTTTCAGAGCTGAAAACCTCCAAGCACCGCCTCAGCAGAAGTATATCAACGCCTACTTCATCACTGCCTGTTTAGCCCCGCCCACCTATTTGCGCATGTAACATAGGCCTAGTGTTAAACCTTCAAACTACAAAGCAATAAACATGCCGTTGAGGATTACAAAATATTGTGCAGTGATTGGGTTCAACAGTAATGCAACATGTAAGTAACTGTGTTCAATCTAATGACTGATCTGAAATATGATTCATGTAGTCAGATGTTCTTTGTGTGTCAGTAAACCGGACCAGTGACTAAACATCAACTTGCATTGTTTCTCTTAGTATGATGAAAATAATCTGTTATTTAACAGTGATTCCATTATATAAAGAAAGTGATCAAAGAAAGCTCCCTTTGCAATCGTTTGAGCAGCGCACGCTGGAGCTGTCAATCAAGCAGGAGAGTTTATCAGTGACAGTTTTATTCAATGAATCTCTTGACTATATCACGTTTGCACTGTCAGTGAAGATGAAAGCAATCGTTAGTGTACAGAAACTGAGTTGCAATGACGAGATCACTGCTTTCATGCACTCAGCATGTGTGTGATCGGCTACAATGATCATCACTGCAACCCGTCATGCCACGATCTAAATATAATGCCATAGATCTAAATGTAATGCAACACTTTTCACGATTAGTTAACCATGAGAGCTGTAATTGTAAAAACGAGCTAAAAGAGGGAGTAATACTGTTTCAAATGCAAAGACATTAACCAATCACAGCAGTGGGTGTTTACACTGAAGTCTCCCAGACATGCCCCTTAAAACGGAGCGTTCAGAGCAGAAGGCTAAAATCAGGGGTGGAAAAAATGCCTTTTATTTCTAAATTATGACAATTTTTGATGTACAAATCATTCTATAAGTGCACCGCAGGAAACGTCTCGGTTACGTATGGTAACCCTCGTTCCCTGAAGGAGGGAACGGAGTCGGACGTCACCGACGAATTGGGATCACTTCTGGGAGCCCCTATCAGCTTCGAGCTATATAGAACCGGCCAATGAACAATTGGCGTGCCAGATTTGCATCTTGCGCTCTGCCCCACGCCGCGGGTATAAACAGGAAGCGAGAGCGAATGCATGCTGTTTTTCACTGAGGAGCCGAACTGAGTGGCTCGGCCCTGCCGTAATGGTACAGCAACTGTGGCGACGGGACGTACGTCTCCGTTCCCTCCTTCAGGGAACGAGGGTTGCCATACGTAACCAAGACGTTCCCTTTCAGTCAGTCACCGACGAATTGGGCTCCCTTTGGAAAACGCCACAGTTACTACCATTTCCAGCGCCCAGCGATGAGCCCCCTCAGACCCCGATTTGATGCGGGCGGGAAAATTCACGCAGGCAGAGTAAAAAAAGCTGCTGTTCCGCAAGACCCATTCAGCTGACTTTATTGGATAACGCTGGGAAAGCGTGCCCGTGGAGGCCGCTGCGGAAGCCACATCATGCCTGGAGGGAGTTAACATGTGGAGAATACACGTATGAGCTGGCCGTGGGCAGCACAACATACGGAAGTCCCAGGGGTGGCCCCGGCGAATTAGAGGCGGGGACTACACCTTCCTGAGACGGCAGAGGGAAAGACACAGGCTCGCCGTAGGGAGCCGTACCGTGGAAGAATACACACATGGAACCGCTGTGGGGGTCACAACATATGGAACCCAGCCTAACACCCGTTCCACCAATGCATACAAGTGTTAGACCTGGCGTCGGACGCTCCGCCACATCCGACTGCCGAGGGTAACGGAGGACTCAACAGGGTTCGTCGTACTGGGGAACTCAACTGGAGCAGGTAGCGCACGTATCCGGTCCTTCTGGAGGGGAATGGCGCAGCAAGCCGACACAAGAACGGGCACTTCGGTGTTACTGACTATGGGAAGTAAGCCACAGGAAGAAATCGGCTTTACACGGAGGCTATAGAATCTAGCAAACTTGTTAGGTGTCGCCCAGCCCGCAGGAAGAAGCAACACCCCTGGTGGAGTGGGCTCTTAACCCGAGCAGGCAGGGCACGTCAGGGGACTCCTACGCCAAGACGATGGCATCTACTATCCAGTGGGCCATCCTCTGCTTGGAGACAGCCTTTCCCTTCTGCTGTCCTCCGTAACAGATGAAGAGCTGCTCTGAGGTCCTGAAGCTTTGCGTTCTGTCCACGTAAGTCCGGAGAGCATGGACAGGACAGAGAAAAGCTAGGGCTGGGTCTGCCTCCTCCGAAGGCAGCGCTTGCAGGCTCACCACTTGGTCCCGGAAGGGAGTAGTGGGAACCTTGGGCACATATCCAGGCCGGGGTCTCATGATCACATGAGAGTTACCGGGCCCGAATTCCAGGCACGATTCGTCGACCGAAAATGCCTGCAGGTCCCCTACCCTCTTGATGGAGGCCAACGCAGTCAGGATTATTGTCTTTAACGACAAGATCTTTAACTCTGCTGACTGCAAAGGCTCAAAGGACGCTCTCTGCAGCGCGGTTAGCACCAGAGACAAGTCCCAAGAGGGTATAGAGGGAGGGCGAGGTGGATTTAGTCTCCTCGCCCCCCTCAGGAACCTGACGATCATATCGTGCTTACCTAGAGATTTTCCATCTACTAGATCATGATTAGCGGCGATAGCGGCAACATAGACTTTGAGGGTGGAGGGAGACAGCCTTGGCTCCAACCCATCTTGTAGAAAGGAAAGCACAGACCTGATCGAACATCTTCGGGGGTCTTCTCGGATGCATCCGTGGAGACAACAGAATGCCTGGACACTTGTTCTAGGGGAATTCCTGCACGTAGAAATGAAGGGTCCGACCACGGGCTGAAGGTTTGGCGGCACCTCGGAGTCACTTGGACGCGGATGGAACCGCTGTGCCACGCCCATCTCGGGACTCGATCGTGTAGCCAGCGTTGAAACGGTCTCATATGAAGCAATCCCAACGGCGTTACTGCGGCTGCGGATGCCATATGCCCCAGGAGCCTCTGAAAGTGTTTCAGTGGTGCCGCTGTCCTGCCTCTGAACGAATTCAAGCAGTTCAACACTGACTGGACGCGCTCCTCTGTGAGGCGCGCTGTCATGGCGACCGAGTCTATCTCCATACCAAGAAAAGAGATCCTCTGTGTTGGACAGAGTTTGCTCTTCTCCCAGTTGACCCGAAGTCCCAACTGGCTGAGGTGACGGAGCACCATGTCCCTGTGTTCGTACAACTGCTCTCGCGACTGGGCAAGTCGTTGAGGTAGTTGAGAATGCAAATACCATGCTCTCTCATGGGAGCAATGGCCGCCTCCGCAACCTTCGTAAAGACGCGGGGCGACAGGGACAGGCCGAAGGGTAAGACACGGTACTGATATGCCCGTCCCTCGAATGCGAAGCGCAGAAAGGGCCTGTAGAAAGGGCCTTCAGAAAGGGCCTTCAGGTCGATCGCTGCAAACCAATCTTGGGGACGGATGCACCTGAAGATGCGTTTCTGCGTTAGCATTCTGAACGGCAGCCTGTGAAGGGACCGGTTCAAGAATCGTAGATCCAAGATTGGCCGTAACCCGCCGCCTTTCTTGGGTACAATGAAGTACAGGCTGTAGAACCTGGACCTCAAATCGGCTGGAGGGACCGGCTCTATCGCGTCCTTCGCCAGTAGGACTGCAATCTCCGCCCGGAGCACAGGCTGCGTCTGCCTCCACTACTGTCGTGAAGTGAACGCCCCTGAACTTGGGGGGACGCCGGGCGAACTGAATCGCATAGCCGAGTGTGATGGTATGGAGGAGCCACCGCGACGTGCTGGGAAGCACTAACCAGGCTCCCAGACACCGAGCGAGGGGGATCAACGGCACCACAGACGTGCCCGCAGCGGGGCGGAATGCAGGGATCCGACCCGGACGGCATGGGAGCGGCCCGGAGTGGGATCTGAGTGTGCTGTGCAACACTTACCTATGTCCGCTGAGGGGGTGTGCGAGTGTGGGGAGGCCGCTTGAGTGCATCCCCACAGCCGGCATCCCCAGCTGGCGAAGGGAGAGGAACCTGAGGGTGGCGAGGCATGGGAGCATCGACCACTGCCAAGCGCGCTCTCTTGGCACCCAGAGATTTCAGAAACTGCTCTTTTATTGACGTTTTGGGTACGTCAATAAAAGGCGGAACAGAAATTAAAGAACAAAGGATTCTCCCCCGGCCCTCCTCTGGGGGAAGGAGTGGCGCTGCAACCATCTTCTGGAGAGCAGTTTCCTCCATTTCTGGGTGGCCCGTCTCAGGGTCTCTTCCGACGGCGCTTGCCACCTGGCTTGGCAGCGGCCTGAGTGGGCTGGATGGACGCTGGACGTTCCCACGGCCGGCCCCATGCCATCGGCTGGGTGTAGGCTGCTGCGGTGCCTTGGCGGGGGCGGAGGCGGCTGCAGGTGGACGTCCTCGGCGACGAGCAGGCGGAGGTTGAGCCACCGGTGGCTGGGTGGTGGCAGCAGCAGGCTGCCAGGGCAGGATGTGCTTGACGGCCTCCGTCTGCTTCTGGGCAGCCGAGAACTGCTGGGCAAAGCTCTCGACCGCGTCGCCGAACAACCCGGCCGACGTAATGGGGGAGTCCAGGAACCGATACTTGTCAGTCTCCCTCATGTCGGCCAGGTTGAGCCAGAGATGACGCTCCTGGACCCCAAGCGTGGACATCGCCTGACCGATGGAACGGGCGGTGACTTTCGAGGTCTGGAGCCGTCCGGAGCTACCCTCGTGCATGTCCATGAGTGCCTGGGCCTGGTGGACCTGAAGCAACGCCATGGCATGCAAGGCAGACGCAGCCTGTCTGCAAGCCTTGTAAGCCTTCCCAGTCAGACTGGAAGAGAACTTACAGGCCCGGGACGGGAGACGTGGGTCACCGTGCCAGTGGGAGGTGGTCGCCGGACACAGTTGCATCGCGAAGGCGCGTTCCACTGGCGGGATCCCCACGTAACCCTTGGCTGCCGTCAAGGGTAGTGAGGGGGGAGGTGTCACTCGGCCGGTTTCTGGCAGAAAAAGGTGCCGTCCACGACCTCGTGAGCTCCTCATGCACCTCCGGGAAGAAAGGCACCGGGGCGGGACGCTGAGAACCAGTGCGAGAAACTCCCCCTCCGATGCAGCGATCGACATCTGTTCTTCCACCGGAGCTCCGAAAGTCACCACTGGCCGCCCATGGGAGGGACCAGCGACTTCTCCCGGGTGCTCTACCGGCTGCGGGACTGAGGGAATAGGGGCCTGCGGAGATTGACTCGGCAGGTGTGCCCTAAACGTAATCCTCAGGTCACCCTGGCCATCCGAAGAAATAGGTCTATTCTGGTTAGGAATAGAACTAGATTGTGGAATGGGTAAGGGGACTCCACCTTCCCGGAGGTAGGTGAGTCTCGACCTTAGTACCTAGATAGTCATGTTCCCGCAGTGGGAACATGAACTATCCACAAACGCCACCTCAGCGTGCTGTTTGCCCAAACACGTGAGACAGCGATTGTGACCGTCAGCGCGCGCCAGGGAACGACCGCATCCAGAAACGCACGGGTGGAATGACATCTTGAAAAAGACGCAGCGTCACCCGTGTACTCTTTTTGTGAGGAAATGCTCTCTGTGCTGAAGCACTCAGGGGGAAACAGCGCACAGGGTTTAGTGCAGCCCGTGCCTGTACTCAAACAGGGAAAACACCCACCAGACCAACAAGGTTGCTGTGAAAACAGCAGTTTTCTCTGCACTGAAGTAGCAGCTGAGTCACCGCGATCCCGCTGAAGTGTGCCATCTCTCCAACACGTGCTTCTCTCGATCTCCGGTCTTCTATACGCTCTTTTCTGAAAATCGCTGATAGCAGCTTGAACTCAATGATGAGCAGTCCTCTTCATACGCCGTTCGGCTCCGAAGTGAATGACAGCGTGCATTCGCTCTCGCTTCCTGTTTATCCCCGCGGTGCGGGGCGGAGCGCAAGATGCAAATCTCGCACACCAATCGTTCATTGGCCGGTTCTATATAGCTCGAAGCTGATAGGGGCTCCCAGAAGTGATCCCAATTCGTCGGTGACGTCCGACATACGTCGAACGTGACCGACTGAAAGGGAACATCATAAAACAATGAAAAAAACGCAGTTCATGGCCCCTTTAAGGTTATGAATAAGCTGGTTTGCTGCAAAACAATGACAAAATTAGCTTTTAGGAGATATAAGCATTCAAAACTTACAGTCTCTCACTTCTGCCTAAATGGATCACGGATTTCTATGACATCACTGTGGACTTCAGATTCTCATCACATCTTCTGTCCAATCAAATGCTCTCTAGAATCTGAAGCATCCCACCCCCTAAATAGACACTGAATAGGCAGAAAGCACTCGGATTTCATCAAAAATATCTTATTTTGTGTTCCGAACATGAACGAAGGTCATACAGGTTTTGGAACGACATGAGGGTGAGTAATTAATAACAGAATTTTCGTTTGTGGGTGAACTAACCCTTTAAAGTGGTCATGAATTGAGAAATCAACTTTTCCTTGAGCTTTTTCATATATAAAAGGTCATGGTAATATAAGAATATCCTGTAAGTTTTGGAGCTGAAAACTTCCTTGTTAGTCAAATAAAAGCTTTTATTAACAGCTGGCTCAGAAAAATCCAATATTAGGAATGTGGCTGAACTTTATTTTTAATGATGTTCCCGCTCACGTGGGTAAGACACGAGGATTTGTTTGTAAACAAGAGACGCCTTCTATATTGGATCCGACAGGAATGGTGCAACACACTTATGTGAGTAAAAAAAAGTTGTTTTATACTATGTGAAAATATTGCATTGTTACAGATCGTTTGATATCTACTGATTATGTGTCCGTGTCTAACTAAACATAATTAACAATAACTTACTGCTCGGTCACAGACTGGAGTTTTCTTTGTATTTTAGGTGTTGTTGGTTCATTGTCCTGCGATTCGGGATCAGACTCTGGGTTGAACATGTATGGACCATGGCTCGCAAAATCGCTAGCCTGACGTCCTGGGGCTAATGTGTTTTCCAGTTGGGCTACCAAAATGTATCACCAGCCTACCTGATGGGCTATCTTAAATAGCATTGTTTACTCTCTTGACTTGTTATGTGAAGGAAAAATACAATCGCGGAAGTTTTGAACATGTGGATTTGTCTGCAGTGAAGTCAAAACTCATTATTATGCGAAACTGTTATTCAATCAGCAATTCTTCAATGCTGCACACCCATAAAAACAGAGCGCTCAAAGAGCTAGGCTCAAAACCAATGTAGAAAATAGCCTATTACTTATTCATTATGCTGTTTTTGAATGTAAAAACCATGCGAACATCATAAGTTGACCTCAGACAACAGTATACATTTAAAAAAAAAAAACAGAGTTCATGACCACTTTAATAACTATGGACAGTTGTGTCATCACAGTCTGTGAAAAGCCTCTATAGTTAAGTTGAAGCGTCTTTTTTTAACCCTAGTGGCATCAAATGGAATTGAAAAGATATGATTGGCTTACTTATCGTTTTCTCTGCAAATTTAGCCAGAATGAAAAAATGTCAACGTTAACACATGCAATTAATTTAAAGTCCTTAATGCGTTAAAACAAAGTGATTAATTGCGATTAAAATTTGTATTCTATTGACAATCCCTAGTAATTAAACATAAATACACTTTTGCTTTAATAAAAATATCTTTAACATAATATGTTGAAGATATATGTACAGCATTGCTACTATTGTTGTAGTGTAACATCATAAGCCAGTCAGTAAACTGATTATTGGCATTACATTTACCTACTTTATCGTGTTAAATTGTTGAGAGTTTGCTTGAAACAAATAAAATGATTCCTCTGTTTTCTCTCACACACATACACACTGAAGGCTAGAGTTATAAAAATCAATGAGAGGGCCTCACTTCCAAATCTGGATTTAATTTAGTGTTAAATCAACACTAATTAATCATTAATTAATTAAAGTGCTTAGCCGGAACAAACTACTTTCATGACCCATGAAGTCTCTAGGGAGAATATTTCTCTTCCCCTTCACTTAAAATGTGCCACATTTGAGCACTCCATTGGTCCACAAGTCTTTCTTGCTGAAAAAACCCAGATGTATATGACGTTTTAAATTAACACTTGGTTTCACTTTGAGTTAGTCACGTTTGATTGATTAAATCCACCCACATTATTTTAGCACACAACATGAGATTCTAATTGTTTCAAATTAATAAGTGTTCATGGTAAAAGGCATCGGCAGCCCGAGCGATTGGAGACTAATGCTAAAGGCAGCCAAATATGATGCAGTCAGTAGCTTTCGCTGAGCTGAGGGACCCCATCACACAGTTTTAGTGTGGATATGCTTCAGTGATAACCAAAGAGACAGGCTGCTCTGGTGCTGCCATTGTGATGACATGTTTAATAGGCAATCCTAATGACACACACACATCATGGGACCTGTTGGGAAGGCAAGAAGTCACAGCAGTGACAGAATGCCTGAAAAACTTGAATGATTCAGGACTGTTATTTACATCTTTTCCCCGTAGCTGTCACAGTTTTCCACATGATCGAATGGAATTGCATATAGAAGAGAAACAATGGGAGATTACTTTCTCAGATCTAAGAAAACAACATGACCTCACTGGGAGGAACCCAAGCCTTGTGTGCCAGGATAAATTGTACTCGTGAGAATGTATAGCCACCCACCTGCATGCCAAGAAACAAACACAGACCTCCTCAGAGCCAGTCATTACAATAAATGACGGTATGAAGGGAAATAGAGCTGGACTGGTGCAAGCAAGTGGAAGAGAAAGAGTAAGTAGTGGCATTTCAGTCGTGACCCCTTTTAAACTTGGTATTACGCTAGGCTCTACTACAGGAATGTATGAATACATTTTGCACTTGCATTGTGATCTATAGAATGTGTGATTTTAACCATATTATTGAAGGCGTGTCTTTATGAATACTAAAACGAATGGATATTTACGGTAATAGTAGATTAATTTTATCCATCTTCACATACAAGCAACAATATTTCAAATGCATCCACTTAAAGGTGCAGTAAGTGCTTTCTGAGAAACACTGTTGAAAGTGAATTGTACGGTGACCGGGAGGGGACATGTTCGTAAATGCATGATGGTTTCGCCAATTACATATTCTGGTCTTTAGCGACTTGGATCTATGGCTAAAGTGGATGGTTCTCTACCTGTTGCGATAATATAAAACTCTGGTTATTAGGGTAAAAATGACAGAAGAATAAAATAAAGCTTTTTTACCTTTTGGAGCTTGGAAGGCATCAGTTTGAGCAGATGTTTTATACCAGAGGTTTTCAAACTGGGGTCCTCCAGAAAGTTCTAAGAGGTCTCCAGAAAATTTCAGAGAATAAAAAGACAAAGCAAAAATGGATAAAGTCTACGGAACTTTCTAACTGTTTCAGTTCTAAATGTTTCTCTCCTTTCTTGCCATATGTACATACGTTCCAGAATTGTATATGTTTGCTTTGTGTCTTTCTAGTGAGTTTTTCTCACCATAGTCCCCTTTTGTCTTGCTTACTGGGGTCGTAAGGCAGTATTCTTAGTGCAGTACGTAAGCTGTTTATACCTTTATTGTGAAAGTTGCTTATATAAATATCCTATAAATATAACCTTCTTCAGGTTTATGCATCCAACATTAAAGAATTAGTTCACCCAAAAATGAAAATAATGTAATTTATTACTCACCCTCATGCCGTTCCACACCCGTAAGACCTCCGTTCATCTTCGGAACACAAATTAAAATACTTTTGTTGAAATCCGAAGGCTCAGTGAGGCCTGCATAGGCATCAATGTAATTTACACTCTTAAGATCCATTAATGTACTAAAAACATATTTAAATCAGTCCATGTGAGTACAGTGTTATAATATTAATATTATAAAGCGACGAGAATATTTTCCGTGCACCAAAAAAACGAAATAAAGACTTATATAGTGATAAACGATTTCAAAACACTGCTTCATGATCTTCGGAGAGTATCGAATCAGCAAGGCGTTTATTGAATTTGTAAGGTGTTTTCAGAAGGGGGCGGTGGGTTTGAGTTCAGGGCTCAGCCTGGGGGAAAAAGCTGTTGAGCAGTCTGGCAGAGCAAGCTTTGATGCTCCGTCTTCCTGATGGTTGGAGCTGGAAGAAACTGGGAGGGATGGGTGGGGTCCTTCACAATGCTGGTGGCTTTGCTGGAGCATCGTGTGTGGAAAATGTCCTGGAAAGAGGAGAGAGTGGCACCAATGATCTTTGCAGTTGTGTTCACTGTCCGCTAGAGGGTCTTGCTGTCAGTGATGCAGCTGGTCAGGGAGACTTGCGCTTTTCAGCCTTTTTGCTCTTTTGCTGATGATACTTACTATTTGTTTGTTTTCTGCCTGCGGTTATAACTATGAGTGAAACGTCACTTCATCATTGTGTATCAGACATTTCCACCTTTTGGAATAAAGGTAGAATAAAGGACTTGCACTTATTCAGTCATCAAAGATTCAATTATTGTTGTACAGAAAAAATATACTTACACTGTTACACACCTTGGGTCATTAGCGACCCTATACAATTTTTACAAAAAAAGACTGGGAAAGCAGGCATTCTTTTATAAATGTTATTGTTATATGGCTTATAATGAATTGATTGAGAAATACTAAGAACGTTTAGTGTCTAACTTTAAAAAATGAATAATGAATGGATTAGGAGGAATGACATCCCAGGTCACGAAAGACCTGAGGTATGTGTTTAAGGGTTAACTCGTTGCAACATGATAATGTGCCATGGCCACGAGATATTAATTTGTGAGATTCATTTGTGGGAATGTTGTGGCACTGCGATGTGAAATCGTGGCCTAGATATATTATTATCTAGTGTTGAGGGAACGCCATATTTTTCTTGTGGCCATGAGTTTAATGCATAAACAAATATGTGTGACCATAGCACGCATATTTGTTTATAATAGCATTTTAAGTAAAATTATGTTTTAATTCACTATGGTAAGGTTATTATAAGTGTTTATATTTTAAACTTGTTGGAATGGTTTTCACGGGAAATTGTATATGTAAGTCACTCGCCCGTCTTGTCATATTCATCAATGGAGAAAAGTTGCTCCGGCTACTTTGATGCGTGTATAGTGTGGAAGTGGCGCAGGTTTGTTGTCACAATGAGCCAGAATAGTTGACGCGTCAATCACCAGTTTTTAATAAACAGAACAGAGGAGGGTCAAACATTACACAGTGTACCTTTAATAGTAGAAACATTGGATTGCCCATTCATTGTATCTATGTAAAAGCAGGGGCGCATTTCCAAACTGTAAGCAAAAGCCAGATAGTAAGATCAGATTTCCAGAAATCGGACCGTGACTTCAGGCTTATTGTCAGACTACCATCATATATTTAACTTGCCTGATCATTACAATACGAAGTAAGTGAAATAAGAAGTACATATGAATGAGCAAAATGCCTGTAAAATGTCGAATATGTCCGCTGTAGACCAGCCTTTTATGTGGGATGTCTCAACTTTCAACCTTGCACAATTCTACTTTTTTTAATCAATTTTATTGCTTGAATTACTTCCAATGAATGTGATGTTTGTTGTAGGAAATTTTATTTAGCGAATCGCAAAAAGGCTATTTACCCTTATCAAAAGTGCGGGGGTCATGTCCCCCCCCCCCCCCCCCTGCCCCTGTGACAACGGCACACCTGTATAAAAGTAACAATATTTCAAATGCATCAAACAACTAACATGAATGTTTGCTTCTGCAGCTAATTCAAAATATAAAAAAGTACTATAATTGTATAAATAAAATGAAAATAACAATGAAATGTATGCAACATTTAGAAGCAGTTAGTGAATGAATCAGTAAATCTGAATCATTCTTTTTTGATAAACGCATTCAAAAGATTTAAGTCACGAGGGATAGAAGAATTATGCAGTATATTCTAGCAGTTCACTAATAAAAACTGGGTTGAAATATTGTACCACGAAATGGGTTATTTTCTATCACAGTAATGATCCATATCATAATATACTGTAGTAATCCAATCTGTAAAGCTGCTTTGAAATGATGTGTATTGTGAAAGGCTCTATACCAATAAACCTAAACCTGATAGAGTTGAGTGTACAGTATTCATTCAGCCAGACGGTGACATTTAGATCTACCAGGTCATGTTATAAAGGCCAGATATCACTGAAGGCATCCAGGATGCTACCATTTTGAACACCCATAAAATAAGTCTTTACCCTTTGCTGTCAGGATTGCTTACATGGATGCTGGTTCTGACTTGGTCTGCATCATATCCCAGTCCCGTTCTCCTCTTGCAAATCAATTTTGCTGGCTCTCTACACTATCCGATAAAGGCAAAAATCTCATAAATAACGTTAAAAAAAAATGGTATCTTTTATGAGCTTTGCCGGAGGGCTTGAAAGCTGAATAGAAACATAGCCTTATATGCTATTCACTACTGTATTAAATCTGCTGTAAATCCACCAGGCAGACATTAGCATCTAACAGCTTGTGAAAAGCAGAGTTGTTTGTCATTCATGCATGAAATGAATTTCACACGGGTTCAAACCTTTGCTAAATTTGCAGATGTGCATAATTGAGAATTTAGCATGCTAATTGACGCCTACTACCACTCATGAGTTCATTTCAGAAAGACTTTTCTAAGCAGATAGGAAAGTCTGTTACCTACTGACTCAGACTGATCGATCTTTACTGCCAATGCCTTCATCTGCTGTGTCTGATTCAATAGGAAGGTACAAAAAGTTCTGCGAGAACATCGATTCTGACCCCTGTCTCAAAGAAACGAAGGAAAAGGCTCATGTCTCGGCTTGCTTTCCCACGCGCACTGATGGATGCCGCATGAGCTGCTCAAAACCTCTGTAACATTCATTCACTGTAACACGTGGATTTGTGCATGCAGTCCACAGTTGGATTTAGTAGGATTTTCAGAAGATTATAATATTTTGAATATGTATGCATAAGAATTAAATGTTACTGTGTGCAATTTGCATATATTAAGACAACAAAAATGTTAAAGGTGTACCAAGTAATTTTTATGTTAAAGCTGCAGTCCGCACCTTTTGCGCTCTAGCGGTTAATAAACAGAACTGCATACATCTTGCGGAAGAACATCGCAGCCGGAGCTGCTTCTCTCTGTTTATGTCTATGGCGAGTCACACAGGGACTTTGCTCCTCCGCAGCGGTACCTACCAGTCCGGTCTGAAATAGTCACAATATAAACACTTATTATAAGTGTACCATAATGATTCAGGGTAAGACAAAAACACGGTTTGGAAAAAGGATTCATGTTGTACATTCTCATTATATATTTTTTGTAAATCTTGAACACAAAAAAAAGTTACGGACAGCCGCTTTAATTAGTAATGTTGCACTGGCTGATACTGCAGTCGTCTTGGACTTATACTGACAACTAGAGGTGTGTTGTAGCTACAAACACAGTTACAGATGGCATTATAGAAATTTGCTATTCGTTGTCAACCACGTATAATTTATTGTCCAAGGGGATTGCCGAGATAAAGCAAGTATTCAGCAAGGCAGTGGCTGCTTCAATGAGGCGACCCACTCCATGTATAAATAAAATCATCAATTAAACAATCATTTAAATGGTTTAAATGGTGCTGTTTGTTTCCAACTTTTTTATGTTAAAAATTACTTTTAACTGTTTTTTCACATATAGGGCCCTATTTTAACGATCTGAAACGCAAGTGTCAAAGCGCAAAGCGCAAGTAACTTTGTGGGCGGGTCTTGGCGCTGTTGCTATTTTCCCGGCGGGATAAATGGCTCTTGCGCCCGGCGCAAATCTAAAATGGGTTGGTCTGAAGTAGCTTCATTATTCATAGGTGTGGTTTGGGCGTAACGTGAATAAACCAATCAGAGCGTCATCCAACATTCCCTTTAAAAGCAGGTGCGCAAGTTCCATTATGGATTGCTATTATTATGGCGTATTTACCAGGCGCACGCCAGGAGCGGTTCACAGCCGAGGAGACTGATGTTCTTGTAAGAGCAGTGAAAGACAGAGAAGTTGTGTTGTATGGGGATGGGAGAAACCCACCCAAAATAGCGTCGGTTAAATAAATAATTAGCCTGAATAATTTGTAAGCTAGATTTATGCCTATTTTTTCACATCTTCGTGGCACACCACAATGATTTCCGTCATCTCATGTGTTAATATTTTTTTAGTGTAACAATTTATGATTTGCAAAAATAACTGTTGCATCTGTGTAGATTACATGAGCAAAGTGTATGCGCGTTGTGCACGCTATACATTATGGTCAAGCATGCGCCCTTAAAATAGCATAATGAGCAACGCGCAACGCGCCACTGACTTTAGACTAGGTTTTTTCTGGTCAGTGGCGCAATTGTTTAATGGAACAGCAAAATAGCACCAGGGATTGTTTGCGCCGGAACACGCCTCCTTTTTTGCGCTGAACCGCCCAGGGAGCGCAAGTTCATTCACTAGTTTAGCGACGTGCTTCTGTGGAGGGAAAAGCGCGCTTTGCGCGGGTGCAAAATAGGAATGACACATGCGTCGGTGTACAAAGTCAATTGCGCTGGGTGCAAGATAGGGCCCAAAAGGTGTTGTTTTTTTGTTTTTTTTGTTTTTTTACTTCATCAGAATGGTACAAAACTTGGTAATGGTTCGGCACTTGCTATGTGAACACACCAAAAATAATGGCCATGATTTAAGTCATACTTGTACTCCTCATGGTCAAAAATGACCACACTAGAAATGGAGGGGAAACAAAATTAATCGGGCAGAAACGTGCACCCAAACAAAATCTTACTGAAAGATAATTTTGGGAGATGAAAACCTTAAATTTGGAACACAACTTGTTTAGATGTATGGCTTTTTCCCAGTTTTAGTGTAAAACATAGAAAATATATACATCCCAATATTGCGTTGGATCCCCTTTTGCTGCCAAAACAGCCCTGATCCGTCAAGGCATAGACTCCACTAGGCCCCTGAAGGTGTGCTGTGGTATCTGGCACCCAGATGTTAGCAGCAGATCCTTTAAGTCCTGTAAGTTGCGAGGTGGGGCCACCATGGATCAGACTTGTTTGTTCAGCACATCCTACAGATGCTCGATTGGATTGAGATCTGGGGAATTTGGCAGCCAAGTCAACACAGTCGTTGTTGTGCGCCTCAAACTATTCCTGAACCATTTATCCTTCTGAAAGAGGTCCAAGCCACCAGGGAATGCCGTTTCCATGAAGGGGTGTACATGGTCTGCAACAATGCTAGGTAGGTGGTAAGTGTCAAAGTACCCATACGTTTCCATAGTGCAACATAGCAATTGGGTTGTTTTAACCCAGTGATTGGGTTGTTTTAAGCAAACCTTTAACCCAACCGCTGGGTTAACAACGCGCATATATATATATATATATATATATATATATATATATATATATATAGTACATTCATTTCATTGAAATAAATTAAAAATAAAGGAGCACCAGAGAGTAAAAAAAAAATTACTCTTAAACAGTTAATAATAATAATTGATAATTCCACATGTAAACACATTTATTAATGTTTTAAGTTCATTGCTTAAGCTTACTAAAAAGTAAATATGCATTCACTGAATTAGTCTTTGCATATTACTGCATTGCACACAAGTGTAAAACATTTCTTCTCTTTTCTCTCCCTTTTGTGGTAAATTACTTTTCTATTTGTTATGTATGTTTTGCTATACCCTGAACAAACCAAATATAATCGGCACTATTTTGAGTGTCATGTGTTTGCTATGCGACGAAGGCGGCTTGCTTATTTTCATTAGCTGCTTTCACATACCAACAGGATGACAAGTGTGCCAATGATCACTGCTCTGGAATGCAGTCTTTTTATTTTTGAGGTAAGGAAAAGAGTAAACCAAAGGACAGTTACGGTGTAAACTGGAAATCCACTTAGAATCAAGCGAAATAAATCAAATACCTGAGAGGTTTTTGCCAGTTACGATTATTTTGAGTAATTCTAGCTCTAATTGAATTTTGAATAGGCAGGCTGCAAGAGGCTTCACTGCAGAATGAGTTAATTAGTTTTGAGTTGCCAGCGAAAACGGAGGAAATGCACACCCAAAACACACCTTGTTTATTGTCTTGGCTCATCGTCTGTGAAACATTAGCATAAATGTTATTTTCCATTTCCTCTTTCAAACCGATCTGTGCCTAACAGCCTGTCTTATTGTGTTTCGGTGTCTCAGAAGGGTAGCCTCTTTGATTTGAATCAGGTATAAATAAATTAAAAATCTTCAGATGGAGTATAACTAGCCAAAGTTTGTGTGGATTTACTCATACATACTTAAATTTCAGCAGATAACTCTGTGAATGATGCCTCAAATCTAACATCTAACTTCAAAGTATAAATTAAACAAAAATTATTGGAGTAAGTTTTACAAGAAAATACTATTTAAGTCTTTTGTTAACACTTTAGTTTAGGGACCAATTCTGACTTTTAACATAGTTGCTTATTAGCATGCATATTACTAGGATATTGGCTGTTTATTAGTACTTATAAAGCACATATTAATGCATGACTATATTCTACATCCCTTAATCCCACCCAATTCCTAAACTGAACAACTACCTTACAATTAATAAGCAGTAATTAGGAGTTTATTAAGGCAAAATTCATAGTTAAAGGTCCCGTTCTTCGTGATCCCATTGTTCAAACTTTAGTTAGTGTGTAATGTTGGTGTTAGAGCATAAATAATACCTGTAAAATTATAAAGCTCAAAGTTCAATGCCAAGCGAGATATTTTATTTAACAGAAGTTCCCTTTCAAAGCCTACAGCGAACGGCTGGCTTGGACTACATCCTGGTACTTCCTTCATAAATGACATCAGTAGAACAGTAGAACAGACTAACCTCCGCCCACAAGAATACGCGAAAAAAGGGGGCGTGGTATTGTTGCTGTCCCACGTGGAGAAGAGGACGGTCGCGTGGAGAAAAGGAAGTGTTGCGTTTGAGTGTGTTTGTCGCCATGTCGTCGAGACGCTGTTATTTTCATCCCGGAGTCAAATCACCTTTGTTTGGCTTTCCCAGGGACATATATATCTCCCGTTAAGAGGCGTGACCTTTCCACGTGCGCTAAGCTGCTGTCGAATCACAACACAGGAACCGCTGGCACAATCAGAACTCGTTACGTATTTCTGAAGGAGGGACTTCATAGAACAAGGAACTCGTCAGCCCGTTTTTAGGAGAGGGAAAACAGCGGTATACAGATAAGTAAATTGTGTTAAAAATACTGTTTTTTTTTACACGCGAAACATGAACACATGTTATATTGCACACTGTAAACACAATCAAAGCTTCAAAAGAACACGAAGAACGGGACCTTTAATAGTTAGTTAATAGTGAGACTTGGACCCTAATCTAAAGTGTGACCAGTCTTTCTACACTCTAAAAAAAAAAGGTTCTATATGGCACCAAAAATGGTTCTTGGCTCGTAATCATAGGGGAACCTTTTTAAGTGCTATATAGCACCAATTTTGATGCTTCAGTGATTCTTCAGCGGTTCTTCAGAGGTTCTTCACCGGTTCTTTGACTAAGGTGCTATATAGCACCGCTAACTAAGGTACTATATAGCACCGCTACCATATACAGAACATGTTAAGATATGGTGCTATATAGCACCAAAAGTGGTTCCTCTATGATTACGGCGAAGAACCATTTTTGGTGCCATATGGAGCAAAAATAAAAATATTTTTTTAGAGTGTACCTCAAAATGTCCTGTTTAACTCAATGTATTCTTTACTGTTTCTTTGTAATTATGTTTGTGTGTAAATTGTTTCAAGCTCAACCCTATGCTTTTTTCAGCGTTGGTGAGGAGATGTGTGCTATATAACTTTTTTTTTTAGTGCTGGCCAATCGATTAATCGTGATTAATCGCATCCAAATTAAAAGTTTGTGTTTACATAATATGTGTAATATGTGTGTGTACTGTGTATAACATTGTGTATATATACACAGACATGCATATTTAAGAAAAATATATCTGTTATAAACTATATTTATATATAAGATGCATATATATACACTCACCTAAAGGATTATTAGGAACACCATACTAATACTGTGTTTGACCCCCTTTCGCCTTCAGAACTGCCTTAATTCTACGTGGCATTGATTCAACAAGGTGCTGAAAGCATTCTTTAGAAATGTTGGCCCATATTGATAGGATAGCATCTTGCAGTTGATGGAGATTTGTGGGATGCACATCCACGGCACGAAGCTCCCGTTCCACCTCATCCCAAAGATGCTCTATTGGGTTGAGATCTGGTGACTGTGGGGGCCATTTTAGTACAGTGAACTCAGTCATGTTCAAGAAACCAACTTAAAATGATTCGAGCTTTATGACATGGTGCATTATCCTGCTGGAAGTAGCCATCAGAGGATGGGTACATGGTGGTCATAAAGGGATGGACATGGTCAGAAACAATGCTCAGGTAGGTTGTGGCATTTAAACGATGCCCAATTGGCACTAAGAGGTCTAAAGTGTGCCAAGAAAACATCCCCCACACCATTACACCACCACCACCAGCCTGCACAGTGGTAACAAGGCATGATGTTCTCATTCTGTTTACACCAAATTCTGACTCTACCATCTGAATGTCTCAACAGAAATCGAGGCTCATCAGACCAGGCAACAGTTTTCCAGTCTTCAACTGTCCAATTTTGGTGAGCTCGTGCAAATTGTAGCCTATTTTTCCTATTTGTAGTAGAGATGAGTGGTACCCGGTGGGGTCTTCTGCTGTTGTAGCAAATCCGCCTCAAGGTTGTGCGTGTTGTGGCTTCACAAATGCTTTGCTGCATACCTCGGTTGTGACGAGTGGTTATTTCAGTCAAAGTTGCTCTTCTATCAGCTTGAATCAGTCGGCCCATTCTCCTCTGACCTCTAGCATCAACAAGGCATTTTCGCCCACAGGACTGCCGCATACTGGATGTTTTTCCCTTTTCACACCATTCTTTGTAAACCCTAGAAATGGTGCGTGAAATGGTGCGTGAAAATCCCAGTAACTGAGCAGATTGTGAAATACCGGCCCATCTGGCACCAACAACCATGCCACACTCAAAATTGCTTAAATCGCCTTTCTTTCCCATTCTTACATTCAGTTTGGAGTTCAGGAGATTGTCTTGACCAGGACCACACCCCTAAATGCATTGAATCAACTGCCATGTGATTGGTTGATTAGATAATTTCATTAATGAGAAATTGAACAGGTGTTCCTAATAATCCTTTAGGTGAGTGTATATACAGTATATACATGCAAATATTTCTTAAATATATACATGGAGTGTGTGTGTGTGTATATATATATATATATATATATATATATATATATATATATATATATATATATATATATATATATATATATATATATATATATATATATATATATATATATTCATAATAATTATACACAGTACACACACATATATTATGTAAACACAAACTTTTAATTTGCATGCAATTAATCATGATTGCCCAGCACTTTTAAAAAAAAAAATACAAAATAAATAAATAATGTTAACTTACATTAAAGGATAGACCCAAACCATAGAGACCAGGATATCACAGGTTTTGTTCACACTGCAGGAACAATCCAATTATTGTATACCTGTTGTTCACACTGCAGTCCCTTTGCTCACAATTCTGCAGTGTTTGTAACAGAAATACACACAAAAAAAATTAATTGATTTTAGTCAAATATACAAATAAAATTAAATACATTAAAATAAAATACATTTCAGAAATTTGAAAACAAAAGTTTTACTTAATTAAACCACGACTCTTCACTTTGACCTCTGCCATCCTGTCATTCTTGACAGAAAGAATCATGTTTTGGAGAGATAACTGTATCTCTTTATCTTGAGTCTTATTGAATCTATCAAGTAGGAAGAAGTATTAATAATGCATTTAGCTTTGGGGAGCCTACGGGCCTGTCACTCTATGACAAATGAGGCCTGTTCACCCATGACACGTGAAGATGCAGATAATATAATGCAAGTTACTGCTAAAAGCATGTTGAGCTCCTTTTACTATTTATCTTCTGTCATCAGGCTCATTCTGTAGAAAGTGAAATCACGTCATAGCCGAAGGAATCCAATTGATGGGGAATTTGTAAAAAAAAAAAAAAAAAAAAAGTAATAATGTGACTGATGTACCCATAATAACCATAAAAAGGGAATATAATATGAAAGTGTGATACTCTGTGACTTTTCATGCATAAATGCTTACTTGAGTGTGACCAATGGCTTCATAAACATTCTCCTCCAAGGAAGATTTGAGGTTCTTTTATATGAAATTTCTCGTGGGTTTGACATCAAGTGACCAAAGCAAAATGAAGATCATTTCCACACATTGAAAGCGCTTGCTTTGCAGTGTCATCTTTCAGAAAAAAAATGATGAAACGGCACTAAACTCTGTTTTTTAGTGCTAACATTGGTTCTTTCAATAGCTAAAGTCTATTGCTCTTTTGCCCATGAGACTGAATGAGGTGTTTTAAACTCATTGCTGGAGAATTGAGGGGAGGGTGCTTTTGAGATCACAGACCACTCTCGCTCGCTCTCACAAGCAGTCCGCTGTACGTGGGTTGTATTTAAAGATGGCTCATAAAGTGTTGAAACTGTGATAATGGAAACTGCCTCTGGGTGGCATTTTGACAAACAAGTGTTATTAAAGAAATGGTTTTATCAATGTGTTTACCACTTACAGTCCACAGCCTCATAACTGCATGTTGAGGTGACTCAAGTGCTAAATCTGTTTGCTGTCGTCTTCTTCTCTCTCCTTATTTTTCTATGGAAAATTAAAGGGTCATCCTTGACCATTACAAAATCACACTTGTTTTCAGCCTCAAAGGGGTTTATGCGCAAAAAAACTTCCATATTCTGTAAAACAGGCCTCATTGCTTCCGGTTTAGGTCTCGAAGACTGCAAGTGTCTAGGGTGTCATTTCGGACAGGGCTTAAAAGTGGAGTTAAATGCAGCCTGGGTATAAATCGGATCAAACGAATCACTGAAAATTATTATTCATTAATCATTTGATTTCGTTCACTATTCACTGATTCCCTCAGTAACCCTTTCTCTAGGTTACATAATTACACTAGTCGATGGTGACCAGCGGATTGAGTGATTCAATAAATCAATTAGACCATAGATTTGTTCAAAAATAGCCAATCATGTCACAACTGAGCTGTTTATCTGTACTACTTTTATAAACTCCTCAAAGAACGCTTTGGTGGATATCAGGATTTGTTTTATTTTGGTCTTTTTCTCATACAAAAGCTATGGCTGAAGAAACGTTTGAATATATTTTTAACCTTGAAAGTTTCAGTTCATTGTTATTGAGCAGAAAGGAGCATGGGAAACCCACGTTGGGTTTTTGTGGAAGATTTAGGAAGTCATGCAGGTTTGGAACAACACAAGTTGTGAATAAAGGATAACACATTTTTTTATTTGTGAACTATCACTTTCGTGATGTATAAGGAAATGGCTTCTTGAACAAAGTTAATGATTTTATCCATACGGAATTGATTGGATCGTTGGATTGTTGTGGTTTGTTTTAGATAGGATAGATATTTTATAACAAATACAGGGATGCATGATTAAGCGAAACCGCACGCGATTTGGCAAAGTTTTATTTTAGTTTTTTGTTTTTTTGCAGCTTGTTAGTGAAGCATGGCTCTATGATCTGAAAATGCTGCTCCATCTGAAAACCAGAGGACACTCTCACACAGAAACTCCAAATATGTCCTGCAGAAGTACGATAACAAAAGTCCGTAAAAATAGGGCACAATGTACTGTATAAATATGAAGGAATTTTGCGTATTGGTTTTTTACAGGTGTTTTACCTGTATTTTGAATTACACATTAAGGGTTACTGGAAAAATCCGTAAAATTACTGGATAATGTCCTGGCAGAACATTACCAGTATATTTTCCGTTTTTATTTTTTACAGTGTGGGCATCACACTATCACTGTATATTACTATCGCTGCATAAACAGAAGATTGAACGTCTTGGTTGCGGATATAACCCTCGTTCCCTGAGGAGGGAATGGAGATGTAACGTTAGTGACAAACGAATGGGGGTTTCGCTTAGAAGCCTATCATCTTCGAGATCTTAGAAAACGCCCAATGGCGTGCCAATGCCATGGGCATGGAGAATTTGCATACATAACTCCGCCTCACCGCTTGAGTATAAAAGGAAGTACTTGGCAATATTGCATTACATTACCTGCTGAGGAGCCAAGACTGAACTCTGCGTTCCAGCAGCACAGCGGATGTGGCAAAGGGACGTTACGTCTCCGTTCCCTCCTCAGGGAACGAGGGTTACATCCGTAACCGAGACGTTCCCTTTCGTTCAGTCACTACGACGTAACGTTAGTGACTAACGAATGGGGGTTCCAATATAATCACGCCACTCGGCTGTCTTCCAGTGCCCTGCGTAAGGGCGAGTACCCTGTCATAAGATTAGTACGGACGAAGGACTCCCACTTATCACAGGAATACCAAGGTACACTGGGAAGCATATTCCAGTGGAGATATGCAAAGATGCCTACCCGTAGGGAGGACTTAGAGAGTACACATATGATCCGCTAAGGGCTGCATATGGGAAACTCTAGGGTACCAGCCGAAGGTGGATTTTTAACCCCAGGGTGGCAGGGACTTGCCAAGGGAAAGACACCTGCTCACTGAGGAGGCTTACAGTGGAAATACACGTGTAGGGGTCGCCGGAGGGGAACCATGCACACCGGGCACCTGGCCGGACACGAGGGTCTGGGCTCACTAGAGGGCAGACTTACTGGTGTCGGCGTCGACAGTGCTGGAGGGACTCAGGGCTTTCGGGAAGCTCACCTGAGGAAAATATTGCATGTATCCAGTCCGTGGAGTGGAATGGTGAGCAAGCGAAGACACCTGAGCCTGGTCCATTACCGGCCACTAGTAGAGGCGAGTACATAGTTGGACACTGGCTCCACTCGGAGATTGTAGAATCTGACGA
The DNA here is from genome assembly GCA_023566225.1 of Romanogobio albipinnatus. NCBI lineage: Eukaryota > Metazoa > Chordata > Actinopteri > Cypriniformes > Gobionidae > Romanogobio > Romanogobio albipinnatus. Next base: position 22,935,475 of record CM042241.1, read on the forward strand.
ATGTGTTCGGTGTCGCCCAGCCTGCAGCTCTGCAGATTTCTGCCAGCCAGGCGCCATGCACTAAAGCCCAAGAGGAGGCCACACTCCGAGTGAAGTGGGCCCTAACCCCAAGGGGACATGGTCGACCTTGCTGCTGGTAAGCCAAAACAATGGTGTCCACTATCCAATGAGACAGCCTTTGTTTTGAGAGAGCTCTTCCCTTCGGCTCTCCACCATAACAGACAAAGAGCTGGTCTGAGGTCCTGAAACATTGCGTCCTGTCTATGTAAGCGCGGAGAGTGCGTACTGGACAGAGCAATGCCAAGGCTGGGTCTGCCCCCTCCATGGGCAGCGCTTGCAGGTTCACCACCTGGTCTCGGAACGGAGTGGTGGGAACCTTGGGCACATATCCGGGCCGGATAACTCTCACGTGATCCTGAGACCCCGGCCCGGATATGTGCCCATGGTTCCCACCACTACACAACTCCAGGCATGCTTCGTCAACCGAAAAAGCCTGCAGGTCCCCTACCCTCTTGATGGAGGCCAATGCAGTCAGGATCACTGTCTTCATTGACAGGAATTTAAGATCGACTGACTACAAAGGCTCAAAGGGAGGCCTCTGCAGAGCATCTAAAACTACTGAGAGGTCCCAAGAGGGCACGAGGGGAGAGTGAGGAGGATTTATTCTCCTCGCTCCCCTCAGGAACCTGATGACCAGGTCGTGCTGACTTACCTTTTTGTCCTCCAAGAGATCGTGGTAGGCAGATATTGCGGCCACATAAACTTCAAGGGTGGAGGGAGACAGCCTTCGCTCCAACCCTTCCTGGAGGAACGAGAGCACAGACCCAGGGGTCTTCTTGGCGAGAAGGTGGTAGGTGGTAGGGTACTCAAACCTGCCATGTCCCGTCCAGGAGCCACGCACGGAGGTTCCAAAGATCGGGATGCGTTGTCTGTCCTGACTAGCACATGTTGACCCTTCAGCAACGCTCGGAAGCGGTGCAGAGCAAACCGTACTGCCAGCAATTCGAGGCAATTGACATGCAGAAGGTCTCGATTTGACGGAGGCAAGTCAGCAGCGACTGCGCTCGCTCGAAAGCTGCGCGAACATGACGACCGAGTCGATGTCCATACCGAGAAAAGAGATCCTCTGCGCTGGGCAGAGTTTGCTCTTCTCCCAGTTGACCTGAAGGCCCAGACGGGCTAGGTGTTGGAGCACTAGAACTCTGTGTTCGCAAACCTGTGCTCGAGAGTGGCCCAGTATAAGCCAGTCGTCGAGGTAGTTCAGGATGCAAACCCCGTACTGCCTGAGTGGCGCAAGGGCTGCCTCGACAATCTCCGTGAAAACGCGAGGGGACAGAGATAGCCCAAATGGGAGGACCGCATACTGATATCCCCACCCCTCAAAAGCAAACCGTAGGAATGGTCTGTGTCGAGGAAGGATGCAGACATGGAAGTAGGCATCCTTCAGGTCGATCGCTGCAAACCAATCGGCCGGACGAACGCATTCGAAAAGGCGTTTCGCAGTCAACATCTTGAACGGAAGCCTGTTAAGGGTTCGATTCAAGATGCGAAGGTCCAGGATTGGTCGTAACCCACCGGTTTTCTTGAGTACAATGAAGTAGGGGCTGTAGAACCCGGACTTCATTTCGGCTGGAGGGACAAGCTTGATCGCACCCTTCGCCAGCAGGGTGGCAACCTCCGCACGCATGACCCGGGGGCCAGCAGCTGAACAAAAGATTCTCCCCCGGCCCTCCACTGGGGGAAGGAGTGGCCCTGCTGCCATCTCCTGGAAAGAACTGCCCATCCCTGAGCCGTCCGTGTCAGGAGCACCGCTTGGCCTGGCGTTTTTTCGCGGGCTGCGGGGCTGGAGCGGACTGGGACGCCTTCCTGCGGTTACCTCTGCGCGGACCGGGTGGAGGCTGCTGCTTCGGTGGCGCAGAGGTTGAGGGAACCACGGGAGGGCGTCCTCGGCGGCGAGCAGGCTGAGGCAACTGCGCGAGCGGCTGGGTGGAGGCAGCAGTTGACTGCCGGGGCAGTATGTGTTTTATGGCCTCAGTCTGCTTCTGCGCGGCTGAGAACTGTTGGGCGAAGCTCTCAACACCGCCGCCGAATAGCCCATCCTGGGATATGGGTGGGTCGAGGAAACGCGCCAGGTTGAAGCACTCTGTGGACACAGTTGCATCGCAACAGAGCGTTCGACTGGGGGGACCCCAGTTTACCCTTTAGCCGCGGCTCCATCGAGGGCGGAGTAGGTGGAGGAGGTCGCCGAATGGTAGCGGGAAGACAACAGGTTCTTCCAGGACATCGCAATCTCCTCATGCACTTCCGGGAAGAAAGGAATTGGAGCAGAGGGTTCCACTCCAACCCAAGCGTCGCGGCTGCCCGGGAGAGCATGGCTGTCACACCCGAAGGCGGCAGCACAGCCGAATCGTCATCCTCAGATGACTCCAGCCCACCTTGTGATGCAGCGATCAACATTTCTTCGTCCTCTGCGGCGCCAAACGCGACAGTCGGGACAGCAGGAGCCGGCCCCGATGTACACGCCTGAACGGTCGGCGGGTTCGGTGCATGAGAGGGGGGTATGGGCAGAGGCATGAGCGTCGGAGCTTAATTCCACACCGTCACCCTCAGGTCACCCTGGCCACTAGCCAAAGTGTCGCCTCTCGTGGAGACCGCAGATTGGGGTGTGGCAGAGGGGACTCTCGCTCCGACATCAGCACGAAGCTCACAGAGTCTCGACCGTAACAACGAGATGATCATGTTCCCGCAGTGGGAACATGAATCAACCATGAGCGCTGCCTGAGAGTGCTGAAAGCCCAAACACGTCACACAGCGCTCGTGCCCATCAGAGGGCGAGAGAAACCGACCGCACCCAGAAGTACACTGGCGAGACATCCTGAAAAGGACGTGCAAGCTCTTTTGTGAGAGGAAGCCTCGCAGATGATGCCAAAGCACCCAGGGAACACACACCAGCTGGATGCAGACCACTGCACAGATCAGCAGGCAGGAAGTATGCGATCACTGGAACGCACCGTCACACCAACACCGACTGGAAAGCTGCTCGTCTCGAAGAAGCTGACAGAGTCTCAGAAGGCTTGTGAGGAGTGAAGAGGTAGGTACTCTTGGCTCCGAAGCAGAAACGTAATGCGATATTGCCACGTACTTCCTTTTATACTCACGCGGTGAGGCGGAGTTACGTATGCAAATTCCGCATGCCCATGACATTGGCACGCCATTGGGTGTTTTCTAAGATCTCGAAGATGATAGGCTTCTAAGCGAAAACCCCCATTCGTTAGTCACTAACGTTACGTCGTAGTGACTGAATGAAAGGGAACATGAGTAATAAATACACGACTGCAACAACATTAGGTTTATCTTCAAGTCCTTCAAGCCTTCTCAGGTATCCTTCGGATGAGACGTTAAACCGAGGTCCTGACTCTCTGTGGTCATTAAAAATCCCAGGATGTCCTTCGATAAAGAGTAGGGGTGTAACCCCGGCATCCTGGCCAAATTTGCCCATTGGCCCTCTCCATCATGGCCTCCTAATCATCCCCATATATACAGATTGGCTTCATCACTCAGTCTCCTCTCCACCAATCAGCTGGTGTGTGGTGGGCGTTCTGGCGCAATATGGCTGCCGTCGCATCATCCAGGTGGATGCTGCACATTGGTGGTGGTTGGGGAGATTCCCCCTTCTATATGTAAAAGCGCTTTGAGTGCCTAGAAAAGCGCTATATAAATGTAACAAATTAATTAAATTATTTTCATGATAATAAAGTATATTTATACTTCAGTGCTAATCGACATAGCCTTTATCACTGTATAGAATACTATGAAATAATATGTTGTGTGCCTTATTCTGTTTAAGAAGCCACATCATCTCACAGAAGGATGCTCAACTGTCATTATGAAGTTTGTTTGGAGTAAAAACATGTTATTAAATGTTGTCTTTTGTTGGACAAGAGGTTCATAAATGCTTTCAGATGGAGCAGCATGTACTACTAATCACAGAGAGCCAAGCTTCACTGACAAGCTGTGTATAAAAGAATAATTTCAGCCTTAGCAATTTCATAATCGCAATAAGCCAAATCAGTTTAAGTGCGATTTCAGGTTAATTGCAATTAATCGTACAACCCTAACAAATGCTGCAATATTCCATGAAAATTAAGAATAGTTAAAGTCCCCCTGTAGTCAATAATTCTATCCCTTAAAACTAATCTTTGTTCACCAAAATTACATATTTAAAGGGGTGGTAAAACACATTCTTTCGAAGGCTTGATTGTGTTTGTGGGGTACACTGTAACGTGTTCATGCTTCGTTTTTAAAAAAAATCATTATTTTTCATATATTTTACCTTTATTCTACACTGCTCTGTCCCTCCTTGTAAAAACGGTCTGATGGTTTCCGGGTTCTATGAAGCCAGTCCCTCAAAAATACGCAATGGGCTCAGATTGGTTAGCTGGCCCAGTGTGTTGTGATTCGCTAACTGCCTAGTGCATGTTTGTCGGAAATGTCACGCCCCTTACCTTTACCGGTAGCCTGTGCTTTGGGTAGTACAATGGCGTCAATAAAACCATACCAATTTGAGCCCGAATCAGACCCAGACAATTTTAGTGAAGATGATCGAGCAGAACCTGTTCAGTCCTCAAGAGTAAAGAATGCAGATCTATAGTGATCGCTACTGAATGTCACCATTACTTTTGTATTTTTAGAACGATTTGCCAAATAGCTGTCGCAAGAACGAACACTAAATATTGGCTTTACTATAGTATCCAAATCAAACACAGAACCATGTTTAGCATGCCTGTAGATAAACAATACATAAAAGCTCTAATCAAAGAATAATTTACCCTAATGCCAAGTTCGCTGTTGAGATTTTAACGTTAGGTGTTTGTCGGATAACGTTAAGTATGAATGAGCATTTAACAAACTGGTTTGCAGAGCCAAATGAGCATTGTCATCTGTTTACTTCCTTGCTACAACGTACAATTAACAATACAAACTATTACAGGAAAACACATTGACGAAAAATATATCATACTTACAGGTTCTGGCCCGTAAACAGCTTCTGTTTTTAAATCCATCTTTCAGGACAAGCCGTTGTAAGAATCCTGCATTGCAACTCGTGAAGATTGTGGAAGCTTTCCTCCATGAAATGTGCAGCGGGAGGCGCGCGCCCGTCTCACACTGGCAGTGTTTGTCTCAAGCAGCTGAACCGCGGCTCGTGTATTGCAAACACAGACGAATATTGTCCATTATGTCACATTTTCCGGTCTTCTCCTCCGACCCCTGTCTGTCTCGTGCTTTGATTTATGATGGGCAGCATATATCTGCTGCAAATGCGACCATGCCCTTACAAAAAATAACTGCAGTACATTGAAGTAAAACTGCAGTATATTGAAGTAAAACTGCAGTATATTGAAGTAAAACTGCAGTAATATTGCAGTACAAAGTAGTAACTGCAGTACAATGAAGTACAACTGCAGTAAAACTGCAGTACAAAATAGTATAACTGCAGTACAATGAAGTACAACTGCAGTACAAAGTAGTAAAACTGCAGTACAATGAAGTACAACTGCAGTACAAAGTAGTAAAACTGCAGTATTGAAGTTCAGCAGCAGTAAAACTGCAGTACAAAATAGTATAACTGCAGTACAATGAAGTACAACTGCAGTACAAAGTAGTAAAACTGCAGTATTGAAGTTCAGCAGCAGTAAAACTGCAGTACAAAATAGTATAACTGCAGTACAATGAAGTACAACTGCAGTACAAAGTAGTAAAACTGCAGTATTGAAGTTCAGCAGCAGTAAAACTGCAGTACAAAATAGTATAACTGCAGTACAATGAAGTACAACTGCAGTACAAAGTAGTATAACTGCAGTACATTGAAGTACAACTGCAGTACAAAGTAGTAAAACTGCAGTATTGAAGTTCAGCAGCAGTAAAACTGCAGTACAATGAAGTACAACTGTAGATTTGCAGTATAATTAAGTTTAGATGCAATATAACTGCAGTACAGTGATACACTGTAATGTATACGAAGACTTCGATGCAAATGTCCGTTTTATTTTTAATTGAGTTTTTTTTTTATTGGGCTCCTATGTTTATGTTCAGTAATATCACTTAAATGGCAATTTACTTTTAGTTGTCATTAAATAATTTTTTTTTAACCTATAGGAGCCTTATAAAAAGGTTAATTTTAAAAGAAAAATATCAGACGGTTTTTGCATCTGAAGTCTTCATAGGCCTTCCAACTCATACTACACTGTACTGCAGTTATGCTGTATTGTGCAACATGTAGCCACTTTTGTCACCTATGGGACATTTCAACCACATAGATAAATAGCCTTCACGTGACTGGATCTTCCCCACCAAAAAATAATTAAAAAATGTATCTCCCGGAACGCAAAACACAATTGGGCTAGTTTTGAGTAGCAATTGGACGAGTTTTGTAACCTGCCAACCCTGATTCGCAAGCAGGACGGAGAAACGTTTTCTGGAAGAAACGTTCATCAGGCAAGTTGGAGCTGCTTCACAACAATTCTGTTGGCATCATTATTCTCATTTTTATCACTGTAAAGTAACAATATGTATTGTTTAATGTGCTATAAATAATAGTGACTTGACTTAAAAGGGACCTATTTTGCTTATTTTTACAAGATGTAATTTAAATTACAGGTGTCCCCAGAATGTGTCTGTGAAGTTTCAGCTTAAAAGACCTCACAGATAATTTATAAATCCATGTCATACTCATTTCAGACTACAGTGAAGAACAGGCTTTTTTTCGGGCATGTGCCTTTAAATGCAAATGAACTGCTGCGTGCACGCGGCCCCACCTGCTCGTGATTATCATCATTAGCGATCTCTCTCACGGATAATGGACTGTTTTCTGTGCACGCACAAGAACTTGCTGTCAGATAACAAGTCTCGTGAGTAGCTTCTCTTTTACATTTTTTGCTGGGTTTTAACTGTCAAATACACACAAGGTTCTTGTTTTCTGAAAAACTGTGCAGAGGGGCGGTAATATAAGATCCTCTTCCTAAGTCAGAAGAGAGAGGCTAATTTTTCACTGTAGAAACTTACCAAAACAAAGTTACTGGCGTTGTCCTTTAAAATGTTCTGGGTTGGTAGATTCACCGGGGACCTGATTATAGTACTTAAACACGGAAAAATTAACCATGGTTTTATTATAGTAAAAGTGTAGTAACCATGGTTTTTGGGCTAATTGATTACCATTTATATAACCACAGTTTTACCGCAAATTCTATGGTTGGAGTAGTAAAGCCAAGGTTAATTTGTGGTTACCATGGTTTAACTATTATAACCATGTTTTTTTTTTTTTTTTTTCCTATTTGGTTCATTTTCGTAAGGGTTGCCTTTTATGTTAAATATCTTTGTAATATCTGATAATATTGTATATACACAAAAATAGACTAAATTAGGACTTCTTTTCGCAGCACTGTACACAAGCATTTATGTTCAATAGTTTGACATTAATGTGCAGAAAAGGATGTTTTACAGGAATACTATTTATTGTGTGATTGCTATTTTCAGAAAAATGCACTGGTAACAACAACAACAACAACAAAAAGACCAAATGTAGTTCAACAGAAGATCATGGCTGCTGTGAAACAAAACTGCACTCAAATAATGGTGAGAGCTGTAGGCAACTTCATTTATTTGATCTTTTATAAACTATTATCTTTATAGTTTTGAATGCATAATAACTAATATTGTACTTCAGGAACCAAGACCTGTGGGAATGCTGGAGGAATCAAGTGTACAAAGTCTTCTGTCTCCTAAGCCATGTTAGAAGAGATCGAGGATTTAAAAAATGAAATCAAAGAGCTAAAAGAAGATTTACAATATTAGCGCTGCTGGAAAGGTAAAGAAATCTAGTTATACCACAACAATTATTCTCAGTACTTGACATCAGTTCTCAACAGTTTGCTCGTGGACTCTCTTGTTCATGGGTATATTATACAATAGTCTGTTGTATACTGGATTCTGATTGACTGAAAGGTGTGCATTAAAACAATGAATGCACAGATAGTTACAGTCAGTTTAATCTCCATTCTAAATCAATGTGCTGCCTTTCCTGTAACACACACACACACACACACACACACACACACACACACACACACACACACACACACACACACACACACACACACACACACACACACACACACACACACACACAGAAACATATTTCTAAGCAACAAAGTCTTCAAGGGTTAGTTTACCCAAAAAATTAAATTAGCCCATGATTTCCTTAGCTCATCCTAGGTGTGTATGACATTCTTCTTTCAGACGAATACAATCAGAGTTATATTAAAAAAAAGTCCTGGCTCTTCCAAGCTTTATATTGGCATAAGTGCATATATCCATCATATAACTGCTCCACACTGCTCAGGGGGTTAATAAAGGCCTTCTGAAGCAAAGTGGTTTGTGTAAGAAAAATATCCATATTTAAAACTTTATAGACTAAAATAACAAGCTTCCGGCGGTCAGCGGTACGCAAGTCAACTTACAGCGAAAGAGTAATCCTTGACGCATGCGTATTGACGAACACACGCAAAGGATAGAGCAAAACAAAACACCGGTCATGAATTATGCTGCCTTCACGTGCTCTTGGAATTATCGTAAATACGAGTTTCCTATGTATAAATTGCACATGAACACCCTCCCATTTCAAAATTTGAATGAGATGAGCTCGTAATCACGACTTCAGAAGTGTGAATTATCAAATTTCCGATAGCACGTGAATGCTGCATTAGTCTAAAACGAGAATTTTAAAGGGAAATGGTGGAGGATTTGGATATAAGAGAAGAGGGATTTTAAGTTTGTTGCCCAGTACTATCCGTGAGAGGCGTAATAGCTTGCGATGCTCCTGTAAATCGCGTCAGGGGTCACTCTTTTAGCGCAAGTCCACTTGCGTACCGCTGGAAGTTAGTTATTTTAGTCTATAAAGTTTTAAATATGGAGATTTTTTTTCTTACAAAAACACGCCATTTTGCTTCAAAGGGCCTTTACTAACCCCCTGAGCCATGTGGAGCAGTTTTATGATGGATGGATGCACTTTTATGATGGATAGATGCACTTTTATGATGGATAGATGCACTTTTATGATGGATAGATGCACTTTTATGGACGTCTAAAAAGTCAATGCCATTATAAAGCTGGGAAGAGCCAGGACATGTTTTAATATAACTGATTATTCGTCTGAAAGAAGAATGTCATACACCTAGGATGAGTTGAGGAAGAGTAAATCATGGGGTAATGTTCATTTTTGGGTGAACTATTCCTTTTTTGCTGTTTCTGAAGTGATTCAACTGTAAATTCAGCTTCACCAGAGTGCTGCTGCACAGATGCAGATAATTCACATATGCACTATCTCTTTCTCCTTCGTTTATTCATTCAAATAAATGTAATCCAACCATGATGCTGATGTATCTCTGTGCCTGATTTAAAGTGTGCAGAATGCTAGCTCTAATGGCCCAATAGCCAAAAAAAGAAAATTAACTGTTAGGTTTACCCTTCCAGTCAAATTGTGCTCCACAAACATTAAGGACAGCTTTAATTTAACTTTTTTACCTATCTTTAACAGCTGTGTGTCTATTGCACAGTTTTAGTGCACTTCACAGAGGCAACCCACTTCATGTCAGGTGGTTCTTTACCTCCATCTTGTTCAATAAATGTAATGCACACCTAGCCATGGATTAGCCCTTACTTATGTGAAAGGTTATAAGTTACACAAAGTAATAAATGAAGGGGCACAATAACTGTGGAACATATATTCCATATACTTTATTCCAATAATATTACATTTTTATTTAAGGTTAGATTTGTGAATTAAAAGTCTGAGAGGATAAAAACAGCCAATATTTGTGGAGGGCGCTGTACAGTATTTAAACATTATTGTGTCTCTCTGCTTTTTATTTTTCCAGAAATGCGTGTCATTGTGCAAATTACACAGACTGTCAGTGGAGTGACAGAAACGCTCAGATTTCATCAAATAAATATTCATTTATGTTCCAAAGATGAACGAAAGTCTTACGGGTTTGGAACGACACAAGGGTGAGGAATTGATGACTGGCTGAACTAACCCTTTAACTTCTTTTACCTGGAGTGTTCAAAGCATATTTGTGATTTGATAATGCTCACCAATATAGCGTTAGAAATTCATTGGAAATATTATGAATACTTTGCACAATTCAAGATTAATATTAAACACACTATATGCCTGTGGTGAAGTGTAACTGAAACTTGAGTTTATCTAATCAATTTGTTTCTTTGTTTTTCCAGACTACATCCTAAATAGTGTTTCCACATCTGAGATGCAGGCAGTTATAAGAACCATGTGGGATAATGATGAGGATAAACTCTTAAAAAAAGCACGCTCCCTGAATAATATAAGATATATGCATGATCGTATGATTTGTAAATAAACACTTTAAATACAATGTCTAACTCTAAGTCTGTTATTTGAAGTTTACAAATAAAAAAAAGTGAAAATCACATTTATTTTTGCATTGCTGTTTGAGACATTCACTGTTTTGTACCGTAATTTTTTTCTATTGCAGATGTGTGAAAATAAAACTTATTCTGGTTGTATTTTAATGGTAATGGTACAGCATTTTATTTGTATTGCACTTTGGTAGTATTGTAATTGTGCTTTAGTTATGGTATGTATTGCAGTACTACCAGAGTTATATTGTAGTATTACTGCAGTATTATTGCAGTTATTCTGCAGTTATATTGCAGTTATATTGCAGTATTATTGCAGTATTACTGCAGTTATATTGCAGTATTATTGCAGTATTACTGCAGTATTATTGCAGTATTACTGCAGTATTATTGCAGTATTATTGCAGTATTATTGCAGTATTACTGCAGTTATATTGCAGTATTATTGCAGTATTATTGCAGTTATATTGCAGTATTATTGCAGTATTACTGCAGTTATATTGCAGTATTACTGCAGTTATATTGCAGTATTATTGCAGTTATATTGCAGTATTATTGCAGTATTATTGCAGTTATATTGCAGTATTATTGCAGTATTACTGCAGTTATATTGCAGTTATATTGCAGTATTATTGCAGTATTACTGCAGTTATATTGCAGTATTATTGCAGTTATATTGCAGTATTATTGCAGTATTACTGCAGTTATATTGCAGTATTACTGCAGTTATATTGCAGTATTATTGCAGTTATATTGCAGTATTATTGCAGTTATATTGCAGTTATATTGCAGTATTACTGCAGTTATATTGCAGTATTACTGCAGTTATATTGCAGTATTATTGCAGTATTACTGCAGTTATATTGCAGTATTATTGCAGTATTACTGCAGTATTACTGCAGTATTACTGCAGTTATATTGCAGTATTATTGCAGTATTACTGCAGTTATATTGCAGTATTATTGCAGTATTACTGCAGTATTACTGCAGTTATATTGCAGTATTATTGCAGTTATACTGCATTATTATTGCAGTATTACTGCAGTATTACTGCAGTATTAGTGCAGTTATATTGCAGTATTATTGCAGTATTACTGCAGTATTATTGCAGTTATATTGCAGTATTACTGCAGTTATATTGCAGTATTACTGCAGTTATATTGCAGTATTACTGCAGTATTACTGCAGTTATATTGCAGTATTATTGCAGTATTATTGCAGTATTACTGCAGTTATATTGCAGTATTATTGCAGTATTATTGCAGTTATATTGCAGTATTATTGCAGTATTACTGCAGTTATATTGCAGTATTACTGCAGTTATATTGCAGTATTATTGCAGTTATATTGCAGTATTATTGCAGTTATATTGCAGTATTACTGCAGTTATATTGCAGTATTATTGCAGTATTATTGCAGTATTACTGCAGTTATATTGCAGTATTATTGCAGTATTACTGCAGTATTACTGCAGTATTACTGCAGTTATATTGCAGTATTATTGCAGTATTACTGCAGTTATATTGCAGTATTATTGCAGTATTACTGCAGTATTACTGCAGTTATATTGCAGTATTATTGCAGTTATACTGCATTATTATTGCAGTATTACTGCAGTATTACTGCAGTATTATTGCAGTTATATTGCAGTATTATTGCAGTATTACTGCAGTATTATTGCAGTTATATTGCAGTATTACTGCAGTTATATTGCAGTATACTGCAGTTTTTTCGTGTCCAAAAAACTGCATTTTTCTACATGAACAAAAACTGCAGTATTACTTCAAAAAAACTGCAGTATTTTTTTGTAAGGGTGTTCCCCTCTGTCTCATACACGCATGCATATAACGTTGTATGTTAAACGCACTGCAACGCACCCCCGTCCCTAGGAAGGCTGAACAAAGTGGACCTGCAATCCGGATGAAAATAACAGCGTTTCGTCGGCATTGGCAACAACACTCCAGCCTACTAACTAGCCTACCACGACAACTATTCCCCGCGGAGATACAAAATGGCCTCGCCCCACCTTTATTTCATATTCTCGGAGGAGGGGTTTATGTAAATATTGGGGCTGGTGATGTCAGTAACCCTGGAGGAATGTGTAGTAGTCCCTAGCGGCCGTTTGCTGTAGTCCAGGGGTGGCGAACTCCAGTCCTAGAGGGCCACTGTCCTGCAGAGTTCACCTCCAACCCTGATAAAACTCTCCTGCCTGTAGCTTTCTAGTAACCCTTCAGACCATGATTAGCTTGTTCAGGTGTGTTTGATTAGGGTTGAAGCAAAACTATGCAGGACAGTGGCCCTCCAGGACCGGAGTTCGCCACCCCTGCTGTAGTCCTTATAAATTGATTTCTTTAAAAGCAAATATCTCCCTTTGCTTTAAACTTTGAACGTTGTAACTTTGCAGCTGTTGTTTATGCTCAAACAGCATCATTACACACTAGCTAAAGTTAGAAAAGTGAAATCGTGGTTTACCACCCCTTTAAAGGTTTTTTTTCCTGTGAAATAAAATAGCGTGTATGTAACTCTACACCCTTGCTTCATTTAGTATACGTGGAGCTATGAATATGCAAATGAGCCCGCCTTCACTCACTCATACAAGCTCGTCTACAAGTCGATGAATCAGGATGGTAATGCGTTTAACGGTAAATTAATGATTAGCCTTTTGCTTGACTACATTATGAAACAGCTAAAAACGTGTGCTGCTGTTCCTTTTCACCAAATCAGAGTCAGACAGCTGCCTTTTAAAAATCAGTTTCCTTAAAAACACGTTGAACAACTTAGAACGTCAGTGGAGAAAAGCATATCGTTCATCATAACATCGTATAATTCACCCGCTGTCAGGACTCCTGGGTGATCATGTGTGTGTGTATGTTGTCTTACCTGTTGGTGGTGGTTCCTCACGGGTTCACTGGCTCCTCCCGCTCGTTTCAGTAATTGTTCACCTGTCGTGTCTCATCAGCTGTTCCCTTTTTATAGCACTCTGTCCTGTCTCTCGTCGCGTGCTCATTGTCTTGGTTGGTCTGTCATGCTGTCCTTGTCCAGTCGGTTCATCTTGCTGTTCCTCTCCAGTTCCTCAGGTTCGGTCGCAGGCATCTGGAGGCTCGTCTTAGCCCAGAGTTCACACGCCTGTGGATATCGTGAACTTGACCTCGAGTGAACTGTGTTCTGTTTTCCTGGTATTACTGGTGCGCTTTGTTTTTAGGCGAGATCCAGTATCGTCCAGGTTCCGGTGAGCGTCCTTTTCTGTCGGGCGTTGTTTTCCCTTCTGTCCAGTGTTCAGACGTTATCGTCAGTCTCCTGCTGTATGAGGATTTCTTCCCGGTCTACCGACCAGAGTGGATTACCTCGTGGAACGCCGCGTGTGGTCTCTGTTCTGTGGACTGTGACTTTTGTGCTTCATCTGACCCTCTCTTGCCTCCTTCTAATAAACATTTGTGAACTTGCATTTGGCTCCGAGACTCATTATGACACCCGCTATATTGCTAAATGTACCCGATTTTTCATATCAACAGAAAATATACCGGGATAACCTGGTTTGAGACTCCCCTGCTTCAGAGCGGTTAATGATATGCTAAAGCCCGCCTGCATGTTGACATGAATGGTTACAAGGTAGTTTGTGACGTCAGAAACACCAGCGATTTCTTACCTTGTTTTTGAGACTTTTTTTGTCTTTTTTCACTGCAGGTTTAAGGAGAAAATACTCAGCAGTGGTGTTGACTTCTGGATTTGCACATGGTTTGTCTTGAAGCATATTAAAAACACCACATAGACATATAAATAACATTAAAAACTTGATTTGAAACATTACTTTAATATGGATTTCACGGTGACTTTAATGAAGACAAGCATATTATTTGCATGTTGCCTGTTTTCTTTAATGCCATGTGAGGCCTGTGATCCTTAGCTGTTGTGATATGACAGGAAAGCTCTTTGGGGAGTTGGGCATTCGGGGTCTCTGATGGTTTCCTTGCTATCAGTGTGTCTTGTCAGTGAAGTGAGTGACGGTTTGTTTTGGCATGTCTCCTGTGAAAGGGCCATGGCATATCGATATGTCGCATTTCAGCCTTGACCTGATGGAATGACAGCCTTGCTATTTATGTGCATGTGTGTGTAAGAAAGATGGTTTAGATGTGGATTGGGTGGTGGTTGCTCAGTCAGTAGTGACTGACAGACTGACTGCCCCCAAGGAGAAGACCGATTGCACAACGGTTGACCCTACCTGCTGCTATTTAGTCCAAAAAAATAGACTGTAGTCTTTCAGCAGAGGTCAAGGACCAGTACTTAAAAGCACATGGCAGAGTTGAGACACAGTGCACGTGACAATGCATCTTGTTCACTATCCCTGTGCACAAATATTTTACATGTACATTACATATATACATTTGACAAAATCTAACTCATGACATTGGTGTTGTCATCCTCTACTGTTTGATTTTCCAGAATGGTTTAACCCTTACATGCACGAATGTTTTGCCAATCATTATTACATACTCGGGTCTTTAATGACACAGATCTATGTCTAACACGGATGGATCTCTACCTGTCGCAATAAATTAAAACTTCCTGATATTAGAGTAACAATTACAGAAGAATAAAGAAGCATATTTTGTTACCTTTTGGTGCTTGGAATGGTTCAGTTATAGCAGATGTAGTAAATCGCTGAGCCATTTCAAGTTTTGCTGATGATCCTTCCTATTATTTTGTTTTCTGACTGCAGTAACTATGAGTGAAACATCACTTCATCATTGTGTGTCAGACATTGCCACCTTGTGGAATAAAAGTGAATAGCACTTAATCTGTCATCAAAGATTAATTATTAAGATTAATTAATTAATTAATTGTTATGGAGCTACAGTAGGCCTATGTCACCATCTAACATACTATAGTACTACAAGGCCAGAGAGAGTTTATCACTGTGTTTTTTGTTTTTGTTTTTTTTTCTGTGAAGACAAAATTTGGAATTGGAACATGAAGGAATTGAAGAATTGAATTGAAGAATCAGTAGTTAAGATTTATTTAAAAGAAACTGAAACTAAAACAGAGTGTTTCAGCAATGTAAATAAAAATAAAAATTAATTAATTAGCCAACACTTGTGGTCTTGCCAACTTATGAAAATGTGCAAGCATCTGGAAATAAGTGCTCAAGACTATAGGTCGGAAAATGTTAACTCACACTGAATTTGGTTCTTTTAAGAAGTGTTCACTGAAAGGTTCCCAAACTTTTTTCCCCGGAGACCCCATTTTAAGATTCAAAATCATTAAAGGGAGAAAATTAAAATTGTGTCATCATTTACTCATCCTCAAGTTGTTCCACACCTGTATGAATATTCTCCTTCTGCTGAATACAAAAGAGGTAATTTTGAAGAATGTCGGTAACCCAAAAATTGTGGGGCACCATTGACTTCCATAGTAATTTGTTTCCATACTATGCCTCACAACTGTTTAGTTAAATTCATACAGGTTGGGAACAACTCCACACTATCTGTAATATATCCCATGGTGCTCTGAAATCAACAGAATTTAGGAAAAATTTGCACTTTAAAATCAGTAAGTTTAACATATAATTTGGAAGTAAAGCTTAGTGTTGCACAGTTAATTGGTGCATAGATGAGAATGTGAACTTTGTAATACGTTTGCAATTGCTTTTTATCTCTTAATTATAAGAATCACAATCGCTAAATCATGTTGTCTGTTACATAACAGGGACTACTTATATAATAATGTAATTGTGTCTCATCAGGTAACCAAAAGTTCTACACACACTTGCGGTCTTCACGCCCACTTGAAAACCTGGGCAGATATAGGAAAGATGTTATGAAAGCACGTCTCACTGTGACAAATTTGCAGGCCAGCGTTCGCCAAACGTGAACTTTGGAATGCAGCGAATTCAAAAACTTATTTGCATGAGCTTGCATTTCCAGTCTCATATCTCTGCATGAATAGAAGTCAGTGGAATGAAGAGTCTAGTGTGACCGCCCCTTAGTCTGGATTCATCAACAAAGCCTACGCAGCTGTTTGGAATTTTGAATAAGAATCTTTTCTGTGCACATAAGTGTGAAATGTATATATAAATAAGACCAAGTGGCATGTTTTGCATGATGGAATCAGCCCTAATGCAAGTCCCAAAACGTTTATCAGATGATAAGAAACAAAATCTAGTCTAAAGACAAAAGGCATTCCAGGTGAAATTCAACCCATCTATATAAGTCCATCCATACACTTCATTTGTCAGGTTGTGATAAACCAATTCAAAATGCCAGCCTCTTCTTAACTTCTAATCATCCCTCTCTCCCGCCCCAGTTGTCATAGCTCTAAAGAAAAACACAAACCCAATTATCTGATTACAGTATAGAAAATCAGCCTCATGTTTGCTAATGAGGGAGAGAATTAGTGGAGTTGTGAAGTCTATTACAGTAGAGTGACAAGGCTCTCCATTCGGATGAAGTTACCTCATTAGCACAACTTCAAAGAGCTTTGATGTACAAAATAACAATTACTAAAATCTAAAGCAGAAGAAAATCACCTTGTTTTAAAAAATGCAGGCACACTTAAGTTGCTGCTTAAAGAATGGCTTTAAAGAATGAATTAACATTGTTGAAAACCCACCCTCATATGATGTGTGTGTGTGCGTGTGTTTGAGGTAAGAGTCTATCGGTGATGGTGATACATCTTTGTCAGAGATTTCACACTAGAGGGAAGTAGAGGTGAACAACCTGTGACTGGATATGGCCTTTACTCCTCCAACAGACTGAACATCGCCTGACAACATTTTTTTCACCAGCATTACAGCTGTGTAAGATTAAATTGCCTAAAGCTTTGCTTATTTATGGAGTGGAGCACTGTTAGAAATTTTTAACAACCTTCCCACCCACATGAGCGATATAATTCTGCAAGCCTATAGTGTCATTAAAGAGTAGCTACTGTATTTATGTGTGTGTTCACATTATGTTCACAATTTCTCCAGCTGTGTTCGGAAAGGAATATGGAATACACTGTAAACTGCATGCACGTCCTGATTTTGCTGAGTTACGCGTTCCTGGATCAACATATTTTGTTGATCTTGGAACAACATTCCTGTCTGAAAATGTAGTATCCCTACCCATAACTTATTACTAAAATCAGAGGGAAATGATAGGTGAATAGCAGATGTAGAAGCACCTAACCCATGGTTGTAAGCCTAAACTTGACATAAACTGTAAAATTGTCCCTCAGATCTGATTGGTTCCCAAACTGGAGGGCATCCCTCCTAGGGGAGGCCCAGAATTATAAAAGGGGGTTGGGGCAAGGCTCTTCAAGGTTTCACTGCAAAATGATCTGCTTATTATGCGGCTACTTGCCATGTAAGTAAATAATTGCATGCAAAATATTATTTTGACATGTTTTATTACTTAAAGATGACTTGCAGTACTGACTTGAGCAGTGTTATTAGTTGTAGCAATTGTTGTTATAAATATAATAGACTACTAGATGGCGTGAATGAGGAATCAGAATTGAGTGGATGAATAATGTGTGGTTCGGCACTAAGCATGGACAAGTTTGTGGAAGGACTGCCAGTGCCAGGTAAGCATAAAGCAGACGAATCTACTTCAAACATCACAACTACCAAAACAACATGGATATACCAGATGTGTGCTACGCGACGTGACTAAAGAACCCATTATAATCAGTGATGCTGTCTACACTGGATGTGGCGCAACTTGACACAAATCCCTGACAGAAAACAGATGCCCCACCATTCTATTTCTGACATAGCCTACTCCAAGCTCATTCTACTTACACAACGGACAAATGGTTTTGCAATAGTCGCTATATCCAATGTAGACAGCCTCAAGCTTTTGCAGTGCTACACAACAAACATCGGGTTCAGTGCACTGTTTTAAAGATAAGAAAATATGACAAGGCGTATCTTGCCCATGGATTCACCAGTACAACAGAGGGTAACGAAAAGAGAACACTGTGTGTTGTTTGCCTCTATGTGTTAGCTCTGACGGTATGAAGCTGAACATCCAAAATAACGTGTCTATACCAGACGTGTGCTGCAAGCCGCGACAATTGAAGTTAAGAAGAATGTTTCAAATAAATCCTATAGGATTTTTCAAGCAGTGTCAGTGTCGTGCTAATGATAATAGGCAAAGGTAAATATGCTAATAATACTTGTCTAAATTCTAAAATATGTTAGTTTGAGTGTTTTTGAAAGTTAAGATTGTGGTAAGTCAAAATTGTTATATTGTTCAAAAACAACATTTATGCCCATTACCTCCCTGTAATTCATTAAGTTATGGAAATGTAATATTGGGAACACTTTAGTTTAGAGTCCAATGCTCACTATTAACTAGTTGCTTATTAGCATGCATGTTTATTAGCATTTATAAAGCACATATTAATGGATGACCATATTCTACATCCCTTAATCCCACCCAATACCTACCTTACTAACTATTAATAAGCAGCAATTAGGAGTTTATTGAGGCAAAAGTTGTAGTCAATAGTTAGTTAATAGTGAGATTCGGACCCTAATCTAAAGTGTGAACTAAATGTATACAGTTGTGTTCAAAATTATTCAACCCCCACTGAAATTGATTGTTTTGGTCGGTTTGACATTGATTTTGATCATTCAGTCATCCTGCTTACAATTAAATCAAAGAGGCACGTGTGGGTCAGACAAATATAACATAACATTTATAATGAAATAACCACAAATGTCTTTTCTGAGCTCACATCATTATCAGTTTTATTCAACCCCCAAGTGACATTCAATCTTAGTACTTAGTACAACATCCTTTTACAGTTATAACAGCTTTTAAACGTGAAGCATAGCTTGACACAAGTGTCTTGCAGCGATCTACGGGTATCTTCGCCCATTCATCATGGGCAAAAGCCTCCAGTTCAGTCACATTCTTAGGCTTGCGCACAGCAACTGCTTTCTTTAAGTCCCACCAGAGGTTCTCAATCGGATTTAAGTCTGGTGACTGCAATGGCCACTTCAAAATGATCCAGCCTTTAATCTGCAACCATGCTCTAGTGCAGTGGTTTCCAAACCTGTCCTGGAGGACCACCAGCACTGCACATTTTGTATGTCTCCCTCATCAAACACACCTGTTTCAACTCATGAGGTCATTAGTAGAGACTGCAAGACCTGAAATGGGTGTGTCAGATATAGGGAGACATACAAAATGTGCAGGGCGGTGGTCCTCCAGGACAGGTTTGGGAACCACTGCTCTAGTGGACTTGGAGGTATGCTTGGGATCATTGTCCTGTTGAAAGGTCCAACGTCTCCCAAGCCTCAGGTTTGTGACGGACTGCATCACATTGTCATCCAATATCTCCTGGTACTGAAGAAAATTCATGGTACCTTGCACACGCTGAAGCTTCCCAGTACCTGCAGAAGCAAAACAGCCCCAAAGCATGATTGACCCCCCGCCATGCTTCACAGTAGGCAAGGTGTTCTTTTCTTCATAGGCCTTGTTCTTCCTCCTCCAAACATAGCGTTGATCCATGGGCCCAAACAGTTCTAATTTTGTTTCATCACTCCACAGAACACTATCCCAAAACTTCTGTGGTTTGTCCACATGACTTTTGGCATACTGCAGGCGACTCTTCTTATTCTTTGGAGACAGCAAGGGGGTGTGCCTGGGAGTTCTGGCATGGAGGCCTTCATTACGCAGGGTGCGCCGTATTGTCTGAGCAGAAACTTCAGTACCCACATCTGACAAATCTTTTCTCAGTTCCTCAGCAGTCACACGGGGACTTTTCTCCACTCTACGCTTCAGATAGCGCACAGCAGTCGAAGTCAGCATCTTCTTTCTGCCACGACCAGGTAGCGTTTCAACAGTGCCCTTTGCCTTGAATTTGCGAATAATGCTTCCTATGGTGTCTCTTGGTATGTTTAACATCTTTGCAATCTTCTTATAGCCATTGCCCTTCCTGTGAAGAGTAATCACCTGTTCTCTTGTCTTCCTGGACCATTCTTTTGACTTCACCATGTTTGTAACCACACCAGTAAATGTCTAGAAGGAGCTGAGTATCACAGTCATTTTAAAGCTGCCTAATTGGTGCTTATTAGGTTTTATTGCTGCTCCCTGACATCCACAGGTGTTTTCAATACCTGATAGAAAACACTTCAATGAACCTCTGTTCTTCAGAGTGGTAGTCTTTAAGGGGTTGAATAATTGTGTCAATAAAGAATTCACAAAAGAAACATTTACTACTGTATTACAAAACTAATTGATGTCATTTTAGTTGCATATGGTTCTTTAAGAAGTCCTTGTAGGATTTAATTCTGAATACAATTACAAATGTACACTAAATTCCCTAAAACCATTTACAGCATTGGGGGTTGAATAATTTTGAACACAACTGTATATATATTTTTAATTAATGCAAGCGCACACACACACCTCAGCTGATTCTAGTTCCAATTCATACATCACACATTCACACTCTATATGGAAGTTCAAGTCGAGTGCTTTTTCACACTTCAGGTGCTTAAAATAAACCTTTTTACCAGCATATCATAGATGAAATGGCCTGTTAAAGGGTTAAAAAGACACATGTATACATTTGAAGTGTCGGATTCAAGACGTAAAAGACTGACTGTAAAAAGCTCTTTCCATAGTGCCAGATATCACACACATACACAAAATGTCAGTAAAAGACAATCATAATGAACTCTGAGTAAAATCTTTTAAACCTATTAAAGACTGATTTATAAAGTGTTTACCACAGGTCTTTAGTATGCCGCCTAATATCAGAGAGATCATAAAAGACAAGGTGCACTGATGAAAGTATGATCTATTTCGGAATCATGCTCCTCATTAACTGCTCTGAGGCGTTATAGCCGTCCTGATCTTTCCATAATTCTCCAATTATCATAATCATACAATACATCAGTGAATATGTGGCAGGGTGAATTGATTTCCTTCTAATTGCATATTGTGTGAGGAAGTTGTTTGGTTTTCATTGCTCTTCATTTGAAGGACGGAACAACTACTCCGAGGAAGCAGGGATGAATTATAGATTATAGTTATTTTCTTATGATGCACATGCTGGTTATTATATGGCTTTTGAAAATGCAGGGAGTTGCCAGTCATGTCTGATGACGCTGTGGATCTCTCTAATGGCAAAAGACTAGCTTCTCTAAAACCTCTCAGTAACACAATGTGTCAGAATTTAGTGTCAAAGACAGAATATTCTGCTGACGGGGTGTGAAAAAGGTCTGCCATCCAGTGAAATCTCTTAGGAGGTGTCACATGCTCAAATTTAATGCACCTTTTGCATTTCTTAGATATTCTGTTTGCAAATATGCTGTCACAACAGAAAGTGTCCCACCGAAAACATTTGCTGTGGCCTCCTCCCCACATTATCCGCCTTTTCCATTTCAGATAATTCTGTTGCCTCGGCTGGAATCAGTTTAGCTCTGCTCTTATGAAATTTCCAAACCTCTGAGGTGAGGAGGTTTTCTCAGATCTAGAGCCATTTCCTCAGATCTGAAGGTATTCTCTAATGTCAGATGACATACCAGTGATGGCTGCAAGAAGAGAGATTTGTCACAAAAAAAGAAAGATTGGGAGCCACTACGGGGCCGGTTCTAGGGATGGGCAGGGGTGGGCTGAGGACACCCAAACGTCAGCCTTGCCCACCCAATCAGAATTTAGGAACTGATATTGTTCATTTGTTTTTTACGATTTGTGCATTCATTAAAACAATCTGAGATGGGCTCTGTGTTGAAAGTTTTGATGAAGGGCTGTAGAATGCCCCAAAAAATCACAAAAATAACACCAGAATTTTGCAGTATTTTTTCCTTTATTAACTGGAAATAACGGCGCGGTGTGTTAGGCTGCGCTCGCACGATTCAGTCTGTAGCAGAAAAGCAGCTGCAGTCACACGAACGAAAACGGGCAGAAATATTTGCGCGCTATTAAGGTAATTACGAGGAGTTGTATTCGTGAATATGTATCTTGTAAATATTAACATGCATCTCTGATTTGATTTTTTATTCATGCCAAGTTGAAATTAGCTTAAAAAAAGTCACTCATTTAAGAATGTGCGTTCATTGCATGGACAGAGCTAGAACATAATGTAGCTTGTTTAAAGGTCCCGTTCTTCGTGTCTTTTTGAAGCTTTGATTGTGTTTACAGTGTGCAATATAACATGTGTTCATGTTTCGCGTGTAAAAAAAAGCAGTATTTTTAACACAATTTACTTATCTGTATACCGCTGTTTTCACTGTCCTGAAAACGGCTGATGACTTCCTTTATTCTATGAAGTCCCTCCTTCAGAAATACGTAACGAGTTCTGATTGTGCCAGCGGTTCCTGTGTTGTGATTCGACAGCAGCTTAGCGCACGTGGAAAGGTCACGCCTCTTAACGGGAGATATATATGCGCTTAATGATCTCTACAGCGTCCCTAGGAAAGCCAAACAAAGGTGATTTGACTCCGGGATGAAAATAACAGCGTCTCGACGACATGGCGACAAACACACTCAAACGCACCACTTCCTTTTCTCCACGCGACACGTCCTCTTCTCCACGTGGGACAGCAACAAGACCACGCCCCCTTTTTTCGCGTCGTCTTGTGGGCGGAGGTTAGTCTGTTCTACTGTTCTACCGACGTCATTTATGAAGGAAGTACCAGGATGTAGTCCAAGCCAGCCGTTCGCTGTAGGCTTTGAAAGGGAACTTCTGTTAAATAAAATATCTCGCTTGGCATTGAACTTTGAGCTTTATAATTTTACAGGTATTATTTATGCTCTAACAGCAACATTACACACTAACTAAAGTTTGAACAGTGGGATTATGAAGAACGGGACCTTTAAAATGCAAATGCACAGTTCAGTTGAAACCTTTCCCTCTTTGGCTTGCTGTTGATGCTGTTAAACTGAATGTATGAGGCAAACTGACTGTAACAGCACTGAAACAAAAATGCGCTGTTTATCTTTTAATCAGTTCAGGGCCATTCACACAGGATGCGTTTTTGCGGTTAAAAACGCGATATGCAGGTCGAGAGACACGTTTTTTTAAAGGTTTTTTTTTTTTTTAAACTTGAGTGCTGCGTTTATAAAGCCGCGTCAAGGTCGTAACCATGTCTTGAACAACATAAAATATTTTTCTTTTTATAAAGCCTAAACAGAACAGTGAACAAAATTCTTGGTCTAATTCTAGTTGGGAAATAATCCTTTTGGAACTATTTGCAAACAATATTTGCGTCAAATATATTATTAGGCCCGAGATTCTTCGCACTAGTAGGCTATATATAGATAAATCTGCTGTTGTTGTACATTCCCTAGTGGTCTGATGGTAGAAGCTTTGTACCCTGTGTCAAAGGGTCTCGGGTTCTAATCCGCTCTTAAAGTCCCTGTAAAGGCAATTCTGAGATTTGTTTCTAAACACATTATAAATGTTAGAAATGTATTGCTGAAACACATTACAAAGACTGTGAACTATGAAGTACTGAATTCAGAAGTTAGACCGTTAAACAGTTTTTCACCGTTGCTGTGTTCAGGATTTTCTGGGCGGGGCTAAAACGGTGGCTCGATGACACACCGAGCCTGACTCCTCCCCTAACACGATCATAACTAGAGCACATTCGCGATCGCGAGTTACTGTTAGTACTGTTAGTTACTATAGTCAACAACTTGCATAACAGCTTACAAAACAAAAACGATGAAGAGGTGGATTAATTTTGTGAACAGCACCCTTGATGGAGAGAGCTGAGGATCATCACCGACACCTACCTCTGCAGTGACTTTACACCGGATCGTTTTACAAACTTTCACCGGAGACAACTGGGATTCACTGATAATCTGCTGCAGAACCGACTATCCCCCGCCCAGGCCGTCATCCTCCCGTCCCACCGACATCTGGTGCGTCGTGATCATAGACGCTTGTGATCAGTGAGTGTTGTCTTGTGTGCTACTGCCGCTTTCCCGCGAGTGGGCGTGGTTTCGGCGCCGACAGCGGACACACCCCCAGCGTTTGAGAGCAGAGAATGCTGCTCATTTTTTCAGGTTTTAGATAAGCTATTTTATATACTTCCCGGATTTTTTTATGATTCAAATTTGGCTGGGTGGTTAATAACACATTTATCTGTGGTGTGAGAAACTCAGAACACATGTTTAGTTTTGACTTTACAGGGACTTTAAATAGTTTTTTCTTTTCTTCTTTATTAAAGGTCCCGTTCTTCGTGATCCCATTGTTCAAACTTTAGTTAGTGTGTAATGTTGCTGTTAGAGCATAAATAATACCTGTAAAATTATAAAGCTCAAAGTTCAATGCCAAGCGAGATATTTTAGTTAACAGAAGTTCCCTTTCAAAGCCTACAGCGAACGGCCGGCTTGGACTACATCCTGGTACTTCCTTCATAAATGACGTCAGTAGAACAGTAGAACAGACTAACCTCCGCCCACAAGACTACGCGAAAAAGGGGGCGTGGTCTTGTTGCTGTCCCACGTGGAGAAGAGGACGTGTCGCATGGAGAAAAGGAAGTGTTGCGTTTGACTGTGTTTGTCGCCATGTCGTCGAGACGCTGTTATTTTCATCCCGGAGTCAAATCACCTTTGTTTGGCTTTCCCAGGGACGCTGTAGAGATCATTAAGCGCGCATATATCTCCCGTTAAGAGGCGTGACCTTTCCACGTGCGCTAAGCTGCTGTCGAATCACAACACAGGACCGGGCTACGTTCGCTAAGCTGCTGTCAAATCACAACACGGGACCCGCTGGCACAATCAGAACTCGTTACGTATTTCTGAAGGAGGGACTTCATAGAATAAAGGAAGTCATCAGCCGTTTTCAGCACAGTGAATACAGTGGTGTACAGATAAGTAAATTGTGTTAAAAATACAGTTTTATTTTACACGCGAAACATGAACACATGTTATATTGCACACTGTAAACACAATCAAAGCTTCAAAAAGACACGAAGAACGGGACCTTTAAAATCAAACATGTTCATCAATGATTCTATATTAAGAGCAGGGACACGTTTGTGTGCAGTTTGTTTTGTGATTTCACAGGAAAGAATAGAGTCTCTCTCCGCAACGGCATTAAGTGCTAGATTGACACGCTCGCTATCTATCTATCTATCTATCTATCTATCTATCTATCTATCTATCTATCTATCTATCTATCTATCTATCTATCTATCTATCTATCTATCTATCTATCTATCTATCTATCTATCATAGTCTAGTGTACACTCACCCCCCCCCCCCCCCCCCCCGAGCCACTATATGGCATCACATATGTATAGAACAATTGAAAGAATTGGTATTGATTGTCAAGAGAACTACTTTTATGTTCTACTAAAACCAAGGACACCAACACTAGTAACATAAAGAGAAATAAGGCAGCACAAAAGAATATGGTTAATGCAATATCCTTGCATCAAATACTACTAGCCTATATCCTTGAGGTGCATTTCCAGCAAGTAAATCAAAATTGGCATGGAAGCACTGTGGCCATTGGCTAAAGGGGCTCTTGTGAATTAACATTTCTCTGCCTCAACTTTCCCGATCTATGTTTGTCATGGCTGGTTGCCAAGGGAAGAGAGATAAGGGGGGTTTACACCATAAACAACAAGATAATGAGGTGTAAAACAAGGCACAGGTGGGACGGTTCAATCAACTAATAAGTAACCATAGCAACCAATGACACAGGGACTAAACAGAGATAAAGATACTAAACTCAAAGAATCAAAACACAGAAAATACGTAAAAACATAGTTCTTTATAGTTTGAAATGTTTTTCTTGACCAGTGTCATAAAAATTGTGTTGAATGTAGCCATGTAGAATGACAATGATAAATCATATTATTTTTATTAATAATAATAATAATAATTATTATTACTTGCATTATTTTACATTTATATATATATATATATATATATATATAGGTTTTTTTATAGTTTTGTTATGTATTATATTACATGTATTTTATCAATATTATCAGTACCATAAAAGTACGAGAAATTACCTTTACACAGCTGCCCTGAAAATATATAATATGAAGATTGGAAGAGAAACAGACAATCTGTCAAGTAATATATTCATAGCTCTTTTGTGTCAGTGTCTGTCCAATTTGACAACATTTTCCCACTATGTACACACTTATGATTTTTGACTCCAACATCAAAGGAATACAACAAAAAGAATAATTACATTAATATTGTTTTTTGTTTGATTGTTTTTGTTTTTTACGTAGCGTATCACAGCCTAATTTTTTTTTACTTCGACAAGGCATATGAAAGCATTTATTGACTGTTTTTTCAGTGACCGTCATTTGTGCTAAAGAATTTGTCTACAGCTGATCATGATTTTGAGCTTTTATTAGACTTGGTACCTTAGATCAACACAGCATCTGTCTGCATGCTTAACATCTCCAATGTTAATGTCCTTTTTTTTTTTCCTCAAACCTTTCTTAGTCATACTAATCTTTTTTTTTTTTTTTTTTTTTTTTTAAGCTTTGAAGCCGCTTCAGAAAGATATTATCTAACATCTTCCCAGTGTATATTCCTCTAGCCACCCTCCCAGTCTGAAACAGCAGTTCTTTTTCATGTCTCGGCAGACTGTGATTTGTCTTTTCAGGTTTGTTTTTCTAGTTTCCACCTGAAGCTACACCATTTACTGACTCTATCTTTCTCGGTCAAGAGGCATTCAAGCTTAAAGTGCACAAATGCTTTCTTTTTTTAATTTAATCAATGGTTATTAGTCACCAACTGTTACTTCCTCTTCTGCTGAATGATTCAAGCCGGGAATAGTTTTCTTAACTCTGGGCAAACAGTAGCATGGCTCATGAAGTTGGAACCCACTAAGAGTAATTGAAACAAACCAGGAAAGGTAAACACAGAAGTAAAAGTGATTAATGATGCTTCTGGAGCGGCGCACTATCCATTTTTCTCACCGGTACGGGAGACCTTCGCCCCAGGAGAGAGCCATTGCAACGTTAAGGTATGGCTGAATGCTGTTAGAGAGTTTTAGCTCATTGCTCAATTTCATTCCCACTGATATCACTTCAACAGAGTGTCCACAGGAGATCTATGGTGGCCATTTTAATGCCACTCGGAGGTTACAATTTAGCGTTTTCTTCTTCGTTCGATTTACTTTCACAAGACATTGTTTTAAAGCTTACCAAAATGTTTTGATGCAAGTCATATGTGAGTAAACTTTCCTCTCATTGTCTTCCGGGATTCTGCTCATAGTGTCATCCATCAAGATGTATTGACAAGTTAGCTCTACGGGCTTATTATGGATTTATAAAGTGCCAGCCCTACCTAATAAGCGATATAAGCGGTTGCATAGGGCCCCCATGGCCACCAGGGGACCTCATGGCAGGCGTTAAGACAGTTTGATAAAGTTTGCTTGTGCCAGTCGTGTGCATTAATGTTTGAAAATGAAGAGGCGGCGACACTATATCATTCTGGTGCAAAGAAGAGGAAAATCGGGAAAAATGTGAACAAGATAAGAGTTAACAATTTTAAAAAGATACCGATTTAAGCCCATCGGCAACTATAGTTGCCGCAGTGTATAGTTGTCATTTTCCTTTTGTAAGTATTTTTCTAGATAGTATCCATGTTTTTAATCTCAATGACACGCAAGAAAACAACCAAATAAAGGATTTCAGGAGAAAAAAAGGTATTAACTACCTTCCTGTCACATGAGACTGCCAACTTCCTACCCCTACTTCCAGGAAGCATAATGAAGGCAAACCCTCCCAAACAAAGGTTGTTTTCATGTTACTAATAAGTATTTTTTGTTGACATATATATATATATTCGTGAAGGTCTCTAGAATCATCCAAACAAAATAATTCTTACAAGAGATCTATAGTTTTTTGTACACATTTGCCGGTGGGCAAATGACTTGTAAGTACATATAATGGGGAGATGGGCTATACTGTGTTAACAGGTTAATAAATCAAGATTTTTGGTCTTTAGTGCTTTTTGCTTTCATAATATCCCACCTAAAACATAACTTAACCCTTTAACTGACATCTCTACTGTACAGTAGACCTTAATTTGATAGGGAAAAATATCATATTTTATGATATGTCTTGTAAGGGCCAAAATATTGAGGACCCTTCATCCAGTTTGGATGCGTTTCATTCTAATAGGTCAAGGACCCTCATTCTTTTTATGACTAGTAGCTTACGATTCCATTATGTAGAAATTCAGACAAGTAATGAGTTCACATTTACATTATTATATGAAATCACCTACTACAGTCAGCCATTGAATACTATGGGACTATTTATTTTTGTTATATAGATGTAATTTTTTCGTCATTATATTAATTTAATTTCATTTAACTTTTTGATACACAATGTCCTGTTAGGGCAACTTAATGGCTGCACTTTGTTCAGCGCTATGTTCCACCACTTTAAGACAAATGTATTTGTTGTTTGTTGTATTTTCATATTCAACAGATTATAAAATAGATACAGCTTTTTTCAGTTTGCATCGAATGTTCTTCGACTTTTATACACAATAAATTTGTTTATGAATAAAGATTGATCTGTTGAAAGCAGTTATTTTGAGTTAGATGCCAAATGTTCTGCATACAACATTAGATGCCAAAGGGGTGCATACAACATATTAACCCACCGGCAAAAAAAAAAATAAAACCTGGGGAAAATAAATGCAGAACATGTTCACATAGAACACTATTAACATGACTATATGCATGAAACCATTCAGAAAAATGTGGGCACAAATCAATGGGTTAAAATGGCGGTTGCTGCATCATGTCTTATTGGTTTAATTCAACATTAACGAGCACTTTGAAGACAATGTGCCACGGTATCATGCGTCGTGCATGCCATTGTTATCGCGAGCACTTCAAAATACATTAATAATTCTAGATTGCCTACCTTAATATCCAAATTTTTTAGATTTTTAGAATGCATATTAGCTTATTTTCAATTTACCAGTGCAATTCCACAATACTGCGTGTTTGCTGTGTGTAAATTTGATCTGGTTTTCGCATGAATCATCTGTACAAGCAGCAGTAGGGCTGAATAAAAATGCAAGTTCACTCTCTGGCAGGAGGTGGTGCTTATGGAACAGCAGAATAAGGCGGTTACCATGGTTACCCCTGTACACAAAGCAACGCGACTTTCTGTTTCTGCTCCTAACAGAGACGAAAAGAAGGAATTTACTTTTCTAAACAGCCATTCAGATTTTTGTATTCACTGTAGTGTTTATCAAACAACTCCAAATATTTAAAGAGGCCTACTTTCAAACATGTGTTTTTACACTTATAATGTAATGGAAAATGCTAGGGCCGGCCCTGGATTTATGTGTGGCTTTCTTTACACGTAATGTAGCCTATTACATATAGCCTACACTGCAGCATGTATGATTTTGGCAGTTTTGTGTGAACAGGTTAACATTTAGGCTGTCGTGCACTGATAATCTTTCACAACAGCGAGCTGTTAACTGCTGCAACCATATTTCATCACTGATTTATTCAGATGGGCTTTGTGAACTTAACTATACACTCATACACTACCATTCAATAGTTCCAGACTTTTTTTTGTTTTGTTTTTAACCCTGTAAAGCCTACTGTATCATATTTGATATGGAAATTTCTACGGCCTTTAAATTAACAACAGGCTAAAAAGTTTGATGGGGGAAAAAAACTGTTGTATATGTTACCGGCCTCAGACCTAGGGGATATCTGGGCTGGCAGCAAAGGACACACAGACAGTGAAGTACTGTGTATCTGTGAAAACACTGTGAATAAATAAAGAGACAGACAAAATGAGTGTCGTTCCTTTGGTGCGTCAGTTTACTTCTGAGATCATAAAACTTTAGTAACTGTAAACACTTCTGTAGTTACATACACAAATAACCTCATCTGCACATTAACTTATGTGTACACCATAAGATATATGAATACATACACACCTGTATTCCATAGCCCGTTTCACATAAAGGCAATATATAATTTACATATTATGTGGAAAGAAGAGTGTGTACAAAATAAATCAATAAAGATTCACATAAATGTCACTCATTACTAGAAAGATGACAAATGTGTCACTTAAACACACAGAATGTATAAACTAAAATCCAACGCCATTTTACATACACCACTTCACCCTGATTGCCTCGTGTCACTCATTAAGCGTGTGCGCAAAGCACTTGAAATGGCGATTGAATTGTTAATGCAACAGATATGCTCAACTACTCAATTAAAACACAAAAAAGAACAGGCATCCTTGCACTGCCAATGCACTCAAACATCACAACAATGCTGTATAACAATACTTTTGAATGCATTTACTAAATAAATCGTTTGCATTTAAGACCCTTGAGTTAATTCAATTTGTATAAAACTTGACAAAGTTACTCAAAACACTTCACAGTTACATTCCTAAACCTTCCTTTAGTCATGTGAACAATCAGAAGAATGTTTAAAGTGCATATTATTTTACCTGTGAATAAATAAAGAGACAGACAAAATGAGTGTCGTTCCTTTGGTGCGTCAGTTTACTTCTGAGATCGCACCCGAGAAAACGATACTCGGTTACTTAACGTAACCTCGGTTCTCTCTAGAAGAGGGAACGAGTATTGCGTAAGTTCCTTACGCTACGGGAAAGTATTCTTTCTTCGAGATTTCTGAAAAACCCAAAATTATCCTTAATTTTGTAACATTGTCAACGCAGTGCGGCAGCCTGGCAGACCATAGCAGGCTATTCCAGCGTGCTATTGGCTGCTCTGCTGGCAACTGCAGCAGCCTATCGGTGAGCCCGCGTGACGTGGCGACCAATGAGGGCGCTTCGCGCCCACCTGGCTTCATTTGCCTACAGGTGGGGCGTGGCCACGTGTATATAAGCAGGGCTCACGGCTGCATATTCGGTTTTCGTAGTTCTGAAGCGTAAAAGCCCGCGGGGCGCACGGCAAGGAACGCAATACTCATTCCCTCTTCTAGAGAGAACCGAGGTTACGTTAAGTAACCGAGTATCGTTCTCTTACGAGAGGTTCTCTCGTATTGCGTAAGTTCCTTACGCTACGGGAACATATTGTCAACGCCGTGCGCGCCTCGCGTACAGCATATGTATCCCAGGGAACCGGGGACCATAACACTGCTCGGGCAGGGTGGCCGGTAAGGAAAACGGGCCACCACATCTACAGACACTTCATTCGAACTGACGGGTGGTTACAACGGGTGGTTACAACACCCTGTCCCATGAATGAGGGAACGGCACCTGCCGGTCTCCTTCAAATTCACCACACCTTGTCTCATGAATGAGGGAACGGCAACGCCGGTCGCCTTCAAATTCACAATATTTTGTTATATGAGTGAGGTAACGGCACCGCCGGTCACCTTCAAACTCACAACAGCTCGTCTCGTAAATGAGGAAACGGCACCGCCGGTCTCCTTCAAATTCACATGAGCCTAGTACCGAACTTACTACCAGTATGTGAGCTATGTCTGCGCAGAATCACTGGGCAGGACCAACAGCCCTATTGAACTGGTAACACTTTCGCCTGTAAGGCAGGAACTTCCAGATTGTAAAATCTCACGAACGTAGACGGGGAGGCCCAGCCTGCCGCCATACAGATATCGTGGATGGAAATCCCTCTGGCCCAAGCCCACGAAGAGGCCATGCCTCTGGTGGAGTGTGCTCTGACACCTAGCGGGCACTGCAGGTGTTTGGAAGCGTATGCAGTTGCAATCGCGTCCACTATCCACCTGGAAAGGGTCTGTTTCGAGGAGGCGAGACCTTTAGTGCGCCCACCAAACGAAACAAATAGCTGCTCAGAACGCCTGAAGGCGGCGGAGCGTGTGACATAAACCCTCAATGCCCTGACAGGGCAGAGGATATTGCCACCGTCCCCCTCGTCGGATGCTGGCAGAGCCGAGAGGGAGATAATCTGCGCCCTGAAGGGAGTGCCAATCGCTTTGGGGACATAACCATGCCTCGGTCTGAGAATGACCTTAGAGTCATTAGGACCGAACTCCATACACGTCGGGCTCACTGAGAGCGCGTGTAGATCCCCCACGCGTTTCACTGAAGCCAGAGCTATCAGGAACGCGGTTTTTAGCGAAAGGAACCTTGGTTCCACAGTCTCGAGCGGTTCAAAAGGATGGGCCTTCAGGGCCTCTAGGACCAAGGCCAGATCCCATATAGGAACCGATGGGGGCCGCGGGGGATTCATCCGTCTGGCTCCTCTGAGGAAACGGATGATGAGCTCGTTCCTTCCTAGCGTGCTACCTAGCGTCGTCTGAGCGAACGCTGCTATAGCCGCCACATACACTTTGAGCGTGGAAGGGGACCTGCCCAGTTCCAAAAGCTCTTGGAGGAAGGAGAGCACCCGCTGGACCCCACATTGCTGTGGGTCCAATCCCTTGGAAACACACCACTCAGTGAACACCGACCACTTAGAACTATATAACCGCCTCGTCGAGGGGGCTCTAGAGTGTGAAATCGTGTTCATAACCCCTTCGGGCAGGTCAACGGGTATCCGTTGGTCACCCATACATGCAGAGACCAACGCTCTGGATGGGGATGCCAAACTGACCCTCCTGCTTGAGAGAGGAGGTCTGCTCTCAGCGGAACTGGCCAGGGGGGTGAGTGCGACAGCTTCACCAGCTCTGGGTACCAAATCTGGTTCTCCCAGCGCGGCGCTATAAGGAGCACCAGGCGGCGCGTCTCCCTGATTTTCGCTATGACCTGGGGCAATAGGGAAATCGGCGGGAAAGCATACAGCGGGAGGCTGGGCCAAGGTTGGGACAGCGCATCCTCGCTTTTGGACAGAAACCTCGGGCAGCGGGCGTTCTCTTTTGTTGCAAAGAGCAGGCGTTCTTTTGTTGCAACGAGCAGGCGTTCTGTCAGATTGCCCAGACATCTGGACCTGACACCGCCCTGCCGGTTCACATAGGGCACCACTGTGGTATTGTCCGACCGGACCAACACGTGGTGTCCTCGTATAAGCGGGAGAAACTGCTTGAGCGCGTTCTCTACCGCTATCATCTCCAAACAGTTTATGTGTAGGAGCTTTTCCCCGCTCGACCAGAGGCCCGAGGCCGATCTGCCCTCGAAAACGGCGCCCCAACCCGTGGTGGAGGCGTCCGTCGAGATGACCTTGCGGTGTGAGATGGCTCCCATCGTCACTCCCCGCTGGTACCAGTCGGCTACTAACCAGGGCTCTAGGGCTGAAACGCATCCCTGAGTCACTCTGATCCTGAAGCCTCCGGACGCCCAGGCTCTGTGAGGCACTCGGGCGTTTAACCAGCATTGCGGCGGGCGCATGCGCATTAAGCCCAGCTGGAGCACAGCTGCAGCTGAGGCCATACGTCCCAGCATCCTCTGAAAGAGCTTGAGAGGTGCGATTTTGCCCGGCCGGAAGTACGCATCCATGCGCCGAACTTGGCGCGCGCGTTGGGGTGACAGGCGGGCTGACATTGCCACAGTGTCCAGATTCAAACCCAGAAATGAGGTTGATTGCGTGGGCACTAATGAGCTCTTGGTCCAATTGACCGTGAGCCCCAGGCTGTCCAGATGGCTGAGCAGCATTGCCCTGTGGGCGAGGAGCTCGGCCTCTGACTGCGCCAGGATGAGCCAATCGTCCAGATAGTTCAACACTCGCATCCCTCGACTTCTCAGGGGAGCGAGGGCCGCGTCCATGCACTTCGTAAATGTACGGGGTGCTAGTGACAGGCCGAACGGAAGGACGGTGTATTGATAAGCCTGGCCGTCGAAGGCGAATCGTAAGAATGGCCTGTGACGCGGCGTTATCTTGATTTGAAAATATGCGTCTTTCAAATTTAGGGAGATTAGCCAGTCTCTCGGGCGAATATGCGCGAGGATCTGCTTGGTCGTGAGCATCTTGAACGATCTTCTCATAAGAGCTTTGTTCAGACGCCTCAGATCCAGAATCGGTCTGAGCGACCCAACCCTTTTTGGCACGAGAAAATACCGGCTGTAAAAGCCTGACTCGCTCATAGAATGGGGAACCGGTTCTATAGCCCCTTCGCACAGCAGTGTGGCTATCTCCGCTCGAAGTAGATGTGCTACTTCCTCGCTCACTCTCGTCTCCGTACGCGCACAGAAGCGCGGAGGGCGGTGAGCGAACTGCAGAGTGTAGCCGTGCTTCACTGTTTTCAGCACCCATTCTGATACACCTGGAATGGCTTCCCACGCTCTCGCGTGTGCCACACGGGATAGAACGGCCTCCGGGCTCGAAACGCCGCGCTTTGCGGGTTCGACGGCCTGTATAGGAGGGGCGGGCGCAGTGCGCGCGCTCTCTGTGCTGTGGGCCAGCCGATCGCTCGCGATGGCTGGCCGCCCTACACACTGTATCTCTGCCGCTTCGAGCAGGGAGTGGCTTGTGTGTGGCCTTACACTCGTCGTTCCGGCCACCTTGGGCGGAGAACAAATGGTGTGTGGCGCGGCGCATGGCGCCGGGGACAGAATGTTCGCGAAAATGTGTGAGCGCGTTTGAGCGGGCACAACTCTTACGCGTGGAACATGACCGGTTAAGAGTGGCTGTGTGACAGCGCGTGTGGTGATTAGGCGTGGGCGCAAATAAGCGGACACGTGACCTAACTCTAGCACTCGAGCGGCCGGTGGCCGCTTTATGTGAGTGAGAGACACGGGATTTGTGGTGCTTGGGTGCAGGGGTGAACACAAAAGTGGGCACGTTTACTGCATTTGAAAACACATACGGCGTGAGCCGTGCAACCAGAAAAAAGGCAACTTTGTGATTTCTCTGGTTCGTCATAAAAACGGCGGTTGTAGACAGGCGAAAGGGCAGTTTTGCCGGCTCGTTTGCTGCGTGAGAGCCATCTGCAGCAGCCACAGGAGTGGGGGCTGACAGGAAGAAGAGTTTTGACGGTGGTCCGACCACGGCGGGACTTAACCGTCGCTTCCCCCCTCTGCTAGGAGGACTTTGGAGGGGCTACAGTTGGAAACAGGCGAGAGGGCGAGTTCGCCGGCTCGTAGGCTGCGTGGAAAACATCTGCAGTAGCCACAGGAGTGGGGACTGACAGGAAAAACAGAGTTTTAACGGTGGTCCGGCCGCAGCGGGACTTAACCGTCTTTTCTCTCCTTATGTATAGACGTCCAAAAATACTCGAGCACCACGTGGTGCGAGTTAGCTTTCTGTATGTAAGAAAAGCTGGCCGCGAGCCCGGGGAAGCGGACAGTAAAACATTTTTATCTGCCACGAGAGCTGGGCTCGAACTCGGGTCTCCGGCGTTTCAGCCGCTGATTTTGCCACTGTGCTACTGGGAGGGACTCAATAGCGTTCAGTTAGCGCGAGCATACAGCAGTACGTCCTCGTGCTTGTTGGCAGTCGTGCGTGCATAAAAGACAGGCTCGTTACTGCAATAGTAATATTTCCAGCCGCCTGAACTGGAGAGGGGGCTGAGAAATGCTAGAGAATGGCGGTTCGTCCGGCCACAGCGGGACGAAAACACCCTCTGTTAATTTCCCGGTGAGTGCGGCGCGCGCACATGCGCTGAACGTGCTCGTGACCGAGCGCACTCACATTCCTCGTGAACGGCGCGATCTGCGCGGTCCAAGAGGGGGGAGTGCGGGTTCGTTGGAGAGCATATGTCAGCGTCATTTTCTTATGACGGCGTATGTTTGCTGGCGTGCGTGTCTTAACAGGCTCGTGTACAGCAATATGAACAATTCCAGTCGCCTGAACTCATGAGGGGACTGAAAAATGTGCGCGAGGGTGGAACAGCTCTCTTGTAACGTAAAGAGAGCTGCAGGACCGTGCATTTCTGCCATCCCTTGTATATAAGCGGCGCATCAGCGCGGCATGAACAGAGGGGGGAGGAGGCTCGCTCCGAGACCGTTCATTTCTACCATCCCTTGCAAGCGGCGCGGTGGCGCGGCTTGAACAGAGGGGGAGGAGGCTCGCTCCGAGACCGTTCATTCCTACCATCCCTTGAAAGCGGCGCGGTGGCGCGGCTTGAATAGAGGGGGAGAAGGCTCGCTCCGAGACCGTTCATTCCTACCATCCCTTGTAAGCGGTGCGGCTTGAACAGAGGGGGAGGAGGCTCGCTCCGAGACCGTTCATTTCAACCATCTCTTGTAAGCGGCGCGGTGGCGCGGCTTGAACAGAGGGGGGGAACAGCGGAGTGATGTCGTCATAAAACTGCTCGAGTCGAGCCCGCAGGGTCGACATAGAGAGTTCCTCACACTCGGGGCATTCGCCCGCGAGGAGTGCGGCGGCGGCGTGGTCACGGCCCAGACAGAGAGCGCAGACACATGGCGGTCTCTGGTGCTGAGCTGCACGTGGCACGAGCCGCAGGTGGAACGAGGCGTTTTGATAAAAACGCTCGTGCTCTTTTATGAAACGTGTGACGCAACGGCGAGAACACGTGCAATGAAAGGATATAATGCTGCCGGATAGCAGAGCAGGCACGGATGGCTGAAGGTGGCGCGATGCTGCCGGCTTCTCCAGGCGCTGTCCTCTGCTTGCTCGTCTGCACGATCACGGCGGCGGGTTCCAGATCCAGCGATGCGAAGGGCTTCGCTGAAGAAAAGAAAATCGAATATGCAGCCCGTGAGCCCTGCTTATATACACGTGGCCACGCCCCACCTGTAGGCAAATGAAGCCAGGTGGGCGCGAAGCGCCCTCATTGGTCGCCACGTCACGCGGGCTCACCGATAGGCTGCTGCAGTTGCCAGCAGAGCAGCCAATAGCACGCTGGAATAGCCTGCTATGGTCTGCCAGGCTGCCGCACTGCGTTGACAATGTTACAAAATTAAGGATAATTTTGGGTTTTTCAGAAATCTCGAAGAAAGAATACTTTCCCGTAGCGTAAGGAACTTACGCAATACGAGAGAACCTCTCGTAAGAGAACGCTAGTCTCTATCCACACTATTCCTACGCCCCATGACGCTTTGCGCGAAATATGGGCGCGACTTCCGGCGTACTGTCACTGAAGCGGAACCGGCGTTTACCATGGTTACGGTCATAAGCGGTAACTTAAACATGTGGGAACACAGCTTGTTACACCTCTGCCTTCTACTGTTGTGGGATGGGAGGACGACCTGAAGAAGTGGCCTCAGATAACTTACACAAGTATATTTAGCTACTTTATTGACTCCGTTGCTACGGACGGTGAAGCGATGAACAATCTGAAAAGCTCCGAGGCTTATCAGTACTTCCACAGCAATAAAGTCGGTCGCGTTTTGTTAAAGGAGGTGGGACACAATCTTGTCTATCTTAAAGCAAACATAGAGCCTAGTCAGAGCCTTAAAGTTCCACATCACCAGGCCTGGGTTTTAGTTTCTTCGTCAGGTGAAATACAAACGGCAGGGTGTTCATGTATTGCGGGACCAGGGCGATCTTGCAGCCACGCAGCTGCAATACTTTGGAAGGTAAAATGTTGATACTTAGGATAGTTTTGTAATATCAGTTTGCCTGTTACATCTTAATATACTTATTATAACCTATTTGTTAACAAACATGTATTCATTACTTCAATAAACTCAGTTTATGTATGAATTCTGTATCAGCTAACTGTATGAATAGTAGACCTATATGCACATTTATGAAAGACATTACTTAGACAGTCACCTCTGATAAAAGATCACTCTAAATTTTAACGTAGACATGCATTTTCTGTAAAGCTGCTTTTAAATGATTTGTATTGTGAAAGGCAAATACATAAATGTGGATTTTACATACAAATAAATGTGAATTTAATTGAATCAGCTTGCAACTGCTGAGTGTATTATTTTATAATGGGACATTTTCTAATGTAGGTTGAGAATGCAGTCAGACAGGGAAAGACAGGGATATCATGTACTGATGTGCATTTTTGTTCACAAAATGAAATGAACACACATACAGTGTTTTGGGTGGTCTCTTCAAGTTTAGGTTTTTCAGCCACATTGTTTTGCATTCCTCGTCTGTTGGTAGGCGATGGAAACTGTACCGTTTGTCACAAGGACAATCTCTTTTTGTTCTGGGCTTATGTTCAACGCACTGTTGTTGAAGCCACAGATTTAGCTTAGTCTGATTGTTAGTACAGCCGCGAACAGCGCAACAGGTACCAGAGCTCCGCAATGACATTGCACAATAATAAAACACAAAATAATAAAAAACAAAATAAAACAGTATTAGTCAAATTGCAGTTATTTTTTAATCTAGAAAGACTTACTTCAGAAAAGAGCTGCTTATAACGGTTAGCCACGCACTATTAGCCACTGGGTCTAACTACTTCCGCTCTCTAACCGGAAGTTTCACCCATAATCATTTCTACAGCAGCGCCCCCAGGAATACCGTGGATAGTGTGCTTCACAGGAGCGCTCAAGCGCCATCCGCTGGCGTGGCGGTGAACTGATTCTGAACTATTGGTGTTCACATTAAAAAAAATAGGGAGGTCTCGGTTTTCAATTAATTATTGAATAACATTTTAACACCCTTTACATATACAATCTACTACATGCCTTCTGTTCTCTGATTGAGTTTATATTTTTTTAGCAAGTGAAATGCCTTTTAGTATAATTATGATATCTCCTGTATATTGTGGTGTCAGGATATAGGCCTATACACTGAACAAGGTGGTGTGTGAATCCAAACAAGCTTTATTGAACCCACAGCAGATGAAGAGATGAACAGATGAGTAGGAATTCAAAATTGCAGACAGAGGATGAGGTTTTCAAATAATAATGAATGTCTTTCGGTAACACTTTAGAATGACTGTTCCGACATTAATGAATAACTACACTGGAACAAATGAGTAGCGCACTATTAACATTCACTACTAGGGCTGAACGATTTTGGAAAAAAATCTAATTGCGATTTTTTTAACTAATATTGCAATTGCGATTTAATATGCGATTATTTTTTAAACTCTTTATCTTCTGTATTATTCAACAATACATCATTGTATAGTAATGGTGGAAATCTTTAATTGGTACATCACGATCCGATTCCAAAACAATTCTTGAACTTTTTTCCTTATTAATTATTAATATTAAGCTTATTAATTTATTAAAAACTTAAAATGTTTTTTATTATGATATATGTAATTATAAGCTTTTTGAAATAACTACATTATAACATTTTAATTAAAACAATTGCATGTTAATAATTTTAAAGATATAAACTAATATAGCTGCAAAACATAAGCTAGTAAATCATAAAGAGGAACAAAAAAACATATTACAAGCAATGAACAAAGAGTGCTTTCAGTATTTAAGAGTGTCTGAACTGTGAGTGATCTTTCTCTTTCTCAGCTTTACTGTTGTTTGATTATTAATGATGACATCATCATAGACAGCGGGAGACCTGCATTCATGCACAGATCTCTTTTGAAATATAAGATGTTTTTTCCCTGTCTGTTTAATTCATTAAGACATTACTGATGGTGTTTACATTAATGTTGGGTCATAAAAGCATTGAGAAGCACACAGACGCGTGCTTGTGAGCACTCTTCACAAAGCGCCGCGTGAGCATTTGAAATGGAAAGCCTTCTGTCAGTGAGTTTATTATCTTTAATATACAAGCACACTGCATTCCTAACGACATGAATGAAGCCTTCGTTGAGCATTTGTAAGGAAAATACCGGCGGGCGAGAACACACACTGTAAGCGTGACATCAAGCAAAGTTTCTCACAGCGCATATCCTGTGCAAAGAAGCCTGCGAATGTCATTGCATTTCGCGCCGTCAACCTTTCGGAACGTTATGAAATATTATTTTATGGTTCGTGAGAGAGAGAGAGAGAGAGAGAGAGAGAGAGAGAGAGAGAGAGAGAGAGATGGAAGCAATCAGAATACGGGTGTTCTAAAACACCCGCAGCGCCACCGCGCACATGCAGTTAAGATCTAAGCTCAGAATCGATCCAGAATCATTGGAGAGATGATAGTAGCCTATGAACAACACAATATTAGATAGATCCTTTTAGGCCAGGCATATGATATGTGTAACGTGCCAAGTTGCTTCTTCTTCTACAGACTTTACTCTCTCGTGTCACGTGACCAGACTGTAATCGCAGCCTTTGCGGTTAGGAAATCGTGTTTTTTCATATCGCGATATTATCGCAAATGCAATTAATCGTTCAGCCCTATTCACTACTATTAACTAACAAGAAACTTTGACTTACAAATTAGTAAGTAATACTGTAGAATGCGAGTTCACTATTATCTAATCATTAACTACTATTTTTTTCATACCTCCCTGATAACTACTAAGAACTACTATACAAGTTCATAATTAATAATGCATGATGTATAATTCATTCTAAAGTGAAGATCATGGTAACACACTAGTAATGACTTGGATCAGTATTAATTAATATTGACTGAAGTCATTGTAAACTTTTGAGGTTTTTGTAAAGTATTGGATAGTAATGACTCAAGTGTTAATTCTAAAGGAATTACTAATTATTTGAAACAGTATTCTAATGTGAACATCATGGCAACCCACTAGTAATTACTCAAGGAATTACTATCCAAAACCTTACCAAAAAAAACATACAAATGACGTCAGTCATTACCAGGGAGTTATCATACTTTTCACTTTAGAATACTGATCCAAATCATTAGTAATTCCTTCTGAAGGATTTGGTAACACTTAAGTCATTACTAGTGGGTTACCATGATCTTCACTTTATAATGAATTATACATTATGCATTATTCATGTTAATTAACCTGTAGTAGTTCTTAGTAGTTCTCTGGAGGTATGAAAAAAAAATAGTTATTATTGATTAGCTAATAAAGAATGCCACATTCTATTAAGAACTATTAATTCGAGTTTCTTGTTGGTTAGTAGTAGTTACTAGAGTGTTGATATTGCATTACTCAATTGTTCCTGTGTAGTTATTCAGCAATGATGGAACAGTATTCTAAAGTGTTACCTGTCTTTCTTACAGATGGTGGATGGATGGAGAGGTATGTAAAACAGGCAGATGAAGGACACAACTCAGTTGAATGGTGATGGAGCAGAGCACATATCAAGTATCACGTGGTGGAAACATGCTCTTGAAATGACTTTATGGAAAAACACATGGAAGCACGTGGAACAACACTTGGAGATACAACTGGAGTTCAAGTGGAAATCCCTGATAAAGGACCTAGTTCAAGGCCAGGCATCGAGTGAACTCAGGTGTGTGCTTATATGTGGTGGCTGATGTGCAGAGTAAACGAGTGACAGGTGCCGGTGAGTAGAACTCTGGCGACTGGGATCGCTGAGTGGTGATGGTGGTGGTGGTGGTGAGAGAGCCTGGTCAACCTTTGACAGCATTGTGCATTTTAGCACATGAAGGACCAAAGTGCTTTTTCATTTCGCTCTTGGTGTGAATAGGTCTTTCACCTGCAATTTGTTTCACTTTTTCATTGTGTACTTGTTGTGAATAGGTGTTAATGCCATTTTGTCAGATGTGGCTTTTTTTTTTTCAATGACATAATCATTCTCTATTATAAGATGTTTGAGTTTGAAGGCACAATATAAATATGCAAAGTCAAAGTTTGTGTGAGTTGTGCACTTTCTCTAATATAACCTCTGAATTTTAATGTGATTTACTTGGCAGACCAAACTATTTTTATATATATATATATATATATATATATATATATATATATATATATAGACATATACTGTATACAGTGTTTTAGTACATACATACCCTGCTTTTTATACTATCTGTGAAAAATATTATAAGACTGTGAAGGCCTGGAGCAATACTAGTGTTGTGCTGCACTTGATTTACTAATAATATGTTTTTGAAAATGTCTTTCATTTGAGCAGCACTTTATTTGACTTTTGATGTTGTGCAGGGAATCCATAATGTATATTCATGTGTGATGTCTTTGAGGATGGGCGTGTATTTTCTTTAAACTTTGGCTCTAAAACATATATATGTTGAATACATTAGTCAAAGAATAATACATTAAAATATGAGTAAAGCTAACAATAAGTTTTATTTCATCTTCAACATTTTTGTAAATAATTTGTACCTATTGTGGAGAGAAATGAAGATGTCTTGATTAAAGAGAGCTCAAGCTATCAGAATGATTCTGGGTTACTTTTCTTGCACCAAGGCACATAACACCCTTACTGGGAAGGAAGTAATACCTTCATTTTCAGGGTCCCATGCACACGGATTCTTGAGGAAATGATATACGCTTGAGAAAGGTTTGTTCCGGGTCCTGAAGGCTGATGTATCTAGCAAGCATGTCACCAAACAACAGATTTAATCTCTGCCTAGAGCTAGCATTTTATTTATATCTCAATGAGAACATCTT
Source organism: Romanogobio albipinnatus (assembly GCA_023566225.1). Taxonomy (NCBI): domain Eukaryota; kingdom Metazoa; phylum Chordata; class Actinopteri; order Cypriniformes; family Gobionidae; genus Romanogobio; species Romanogobio albipinnatus. The sequence continues at coordinate 22,978,144 of CM042241.1, forward strand.
ACAATACACTGGCAATGCTAAAACCAATATGCTTTGCCATTGTGTGGTCATTGTGCCTTGACATACCAGTCAGGGATTCTTGAATTATGGGATGTTTGGAATTTTTACTTTACCTGCTATTAGTTCCGAAAACATTTTTCTGTGCAACTACAATTAGCATCATGTCGACTTTGACATAATCAAAGATGATCACTAGAAAGTTCTTAAATGGAAAGTTCACTCAAAAATTTTAATTCTTTCATTGTTTACTCACCCTCATGTCATTCCAAACCTGTATGCATTTCTGTATGCAAGTCAGTGCATCCAATGTTGTATTTCTTCAACAAAAAAAACACAAAAAAAACACTATTGAATGATTTGAAAGTGAATTTTCAATGGTCGAGCTATCTCTTTATATATTGGCCTCTGCATATCATTGGGAAAGTGATTGAAATAAGTGATTACACAATCTTTTTTTTCTAGATGCAGCCTATTTTCTAACATGAAGTAGAATAAAACTTGAAACAGAAGAGCTTTAATAAAACAATGTAGACCACCGTTCCAGTTCCAGAAATGTTGAAAAATCCAATATGACTCTTGGCTTTAAAGCTGATCTTTGTTTAAAAAAACAAACTTGGCAAAACTTTGAAATTAAAACCTTGGAGATTTCTGTTCTTGGCTTAGTGGAAATTCAGACAGATGTTTTATCATGCACTTCATTACTAGATTAGTCACTTTCACACAAAGTGAAAGTGCTCCTACATTGATTTAAGCCTAGAACATTTTTCAGAGAATAAGAATTAATTAGTCGTTTCTGAACAGCTCGTTATTGAACACATATCAAACTATAAGTTGTAGTTAATATGCAAAATATAAAATACATGCATACAGGCATATCAATACTTTTGTAAAATATGTACACTATATTGCCAAAAGTATTGGGACAACACTCCAAATCATTGTATTCAGGTGTTCCAATCACTTCCATGGCCAACGGTGTATAAAATCAAGCACCTTGGCATGCAGACGCTTCTACAAACATCTGTGAAAGAATGGGTCGCTCAGGAGCTCAGTGAATTCAAGCGTGGTTCCGTGATAGGTTGCCACCTTTGAAAGTTCATTCGTTAGTCCATTCGGCCACAAAGTGGAAGGCCACATAAGAGCACAGAGCGTGGTCAGCACATGCTGAGGTGCACAAGTCGCCAACTTTCTGCAGTCAATAGCTACAGACCTCCAAACTTTGTGTGGCATTCAGATTAGCTCAAGAACAGTGCATAGAGAGCTTCATGGAATGGGTTTCCATGGCCAAGCAGCTGCATCCAAGCCTTACATCATCAAGTGCAATGCAAAGCGTCGGATGCACGCTGCCACTGAACTCTAGAGCAGAGGAGATGTGTTCTCTGGAGTGACGAATCACGCTTCTCTGTCTGGCAATCTGATGGACGAGTCTGGGTTTGGCGGTTGCCAGGAGAACGGTACTTGCCTGACTGCATTGTGCCAAGTGTAAAGTTTGGTGGATGGGGGATTATGGTGTGGGGTTGTTTTTCAGGGGTTGGGCTTGACCTCTTAGTTCCAGTGAAAGGAACTCTTAATGCTTCAGCATGCCAAGACATTTTGGACAATTTCATGCTCCCAACTTTGTGGGAACAGTTTGGTGATGGCCCCTTCCTGTTCCATCATGACTGCGCACCAGTGCACAAAGCAAGGTCCGTAAAGATTTTGGTGTGGAGGAACTTGACTGGCCTGCACAGAGTCCTGACCGCACATTTGGGATGAATTCGAGTGGAGTGTGCGAGCCAGGCCTTCTTGTCCAACATCAGTACCTGACCTCCAAACTCCATATTAAACCCTACAAATTAAGAATGTCATTAATGTGCATGTAAAGGCAGGCGTTCCAAAACATTTGGCAATATAGTGTATATATATATATTTTTTTATATCAAACTGCTGTATATTTCTACTCAACCTGGTCTCACAGAATTCCGTGAAATGAACATGGGCCCCTTAACTCAAAATCTGTGGCAGTTTCACTGAATCGCCGAAAATTCCTTGATGTGTCCACGGAAGTGATTCCTATGTAAGTCAATGACAGTAAAAAGTAGACATGATTTTATGAATATTTATAGGCTACTTTTATATTTTGGAGCAACTAACTCCACTCCTACCCTAAACCTACCCACTTCTCAACAATATAAAACACATAACAGGCAAATACAAGTACAGTCACAGGTATTTATTGCAAAAACTGACCAAAAACAGTATAAAAGTATTTACTCATGTCTTGAAGTCTTCTGAAGTCACATGATGTCTTCATGTAAAGAACAGAGTTGATCTTAATGTTTTAATCACTACAATTATGATCCCACCCACAATCTGTCACGAGACACACGAGAGCCAATGGAATTTTACAATCAAAGCCGACATAATGACGCAATTGGTCACGAGACATACGACAGCCAATGCTGTCAAAGCTGACGTAACGTTTCTTCCGGCGGTAAAATTTGAAATGTGTTTATGATCTTTGGCAGATGGACTCGATGCTGCTGATCGCTTTTGGGGATTTTCTTCACACAAATCAATCGTTTGGCCTCGGAACACTTGGAATATTTGTACTTTTTGAATAAATTGTGCCTGCCATTGTATCTGCCTGTTATATCCTGTTTTTTATAATACACAAATGGGTAGGTTTAGGGAAGGGATTAGGTTGGGTTACGTGTTTAAAACATATCTGAATACTGTAAATAAAAAAAAGAAAATAATTGTAAATAAAATTATGCTGGCTGATTGTGGCGAGCAGCGAGGCTGAGGGACCGTGAGAGCGGGACGAGGCCGCGCTGCTCGCCACACTGATTAAATCGAGAATCACACTCCATGTCATAATGGCAAAATCATAGTTTCATGACGATAACCATGCCCAACGCGTCTGTATACTGTCATTGACTTACATAGGCATCACTTCCGTGGACCCATCAGTGATTCCGTGAAACTGCCACAGACTTTGAGTTAAGGGGCCCGTGTTCATTTCACGAAATTCTGTGAGATCAGGTTGTTTCTTCTACTTGCAGGAAATCTATGCATGCTACATTATTTGGAAATAATCTTTATGCGTCAGGCTCTGATTGCATACAACTTTGTGTGTGTTTTTCATGGCGTCAAAAGAAACAAGTAAAAAATGTGTGCATGCTCTTTACATGACCACCCTTCTGTCTGACCTGAAAACAGCTTTGCTTTGTCTGTCGTAGCGGTGAAGGTTATGACTTGTGGGACCCGGTCACTGATCAGTGCCAGCAGGCAATATCTACTCCATATCATGTCCATATGTTGAGCCATATGGGAGCTTGAAAAGAGCTATGTAATTTAGAGCAGACATGTCTGGGCTCACCCCTATGAAAACGTCTATTTTTAAACCACATGACTAACTGATTCTAATTCAGACTGCCAGAAACAAAACAGAAGTTTGTTATTAGCCAATAAATTGAGAAGCTTAAGCTTGGTGTTCCTGGATGTGAGCTGAGTGGTGTGCATCTCAGGAACATGACGTATTATTCACTAAGATCATAATGGGGTTTTTGTGAACATGTCATCATGCTAGTTCCAATGTGCTTTAGTTTTCTCTTGCTATATATGCGCATGGAGGCTCTATTGGAATCTCCTGTGACATCCATTAAGCTGCCACTCAGCACAGAGCTTCAGGAACGTACACGCTCTCTACCCAAAGGATCCTTCTGAGAAGAGCAAACATTTGTGACACTTTGAAAAGCCAGCAAACCTTTCCTTTAGGATTGCAAGACAGCTTTGCTAAGAGGCATCAGTTTGGATGTAACATGTGTGAGGGAGATAAGTAGCCCACAGAGCTCGAATATATGAAAGACATTCTCTAACATATCACTACTTACCAGATTACTTTTTAAAAATAGTTTTCAAAATACCCTACGGTGCCTTGAAATGCTTCCAAGGTTTTTTGGCAATAGATTTGCCACCCACATTAGGTTTCAAAGCACTCTCAGTCTTTGTAAACTGTGAATCCCAATTTTGACCATGCTTGATCATTACTAGCCTAAACAGTTATGCTCTTTCTTTTTTTGATTAGATCCATACAGTCATTACATATATAGCCACACTACTCATTTGGATTCTGTTCCCAGTGACCATCTTGAGAAGATGGGAACCCTGAAAAACTACCCACCACACACACACTTGAGCACTAAGTCCAGCATTGCATTTGTATTTTTTGTATAATCCAACACAATCTCATGGCAATTCATACCTTTTTTTTGGCGAATTGGTGGCTAATTCGTATGAATTCGTACAATCTCATTTGTAAGTTTTCCTACAATCTGGTCCAAATGGTTTGTGTGTGTGTGGGCATGTTTTTGTGAAATATCAGGACACAAATGCTGTTTCACTAAACGAGGTTCGGGAGGAACATGTCAGATAATTGACACAGGTGGAGAGTACTTAGCTAATCAACAAAGAGGTATATATACGCAGCCGTCCTACCTCCATTTTGTTGACAGTTTTTTCAGCATCCCTCCACCACCCCTTCTCCACATCTTGCCCTATCTTTTAGTTCTAAACCACTTACATACGGGGGGTACTCTGGGTTCGGGCCGAAGTCCGAGCTCGAAGCCCTCCCCCCCGGACAGCACGCCAAATACGCAATTCAATTAACTCTCTACAAATTATATGTAAGTGTGAACTCGTGAAATGTGTATAATGACATGGGTATGACATAGGTATTACAAAAAGAGGGTGAAATATGAGGACATTCCCCATGTCCTCACTTTTCAAAAGGCTTATAAATCACACAGAATTAGGTTTTTTTCACAGAAAGTAAACTGCGCAATCTCCTGTGAGGGTTAAGTTTAGGGATAGGGGCAGTGTAGAGGGATAGAAAATACGGTTTGTACGGTATAAAAACCATTACGCCTATGGAATGTCCCCACATTTCACAAAAACACCCCTGTGTGTGTGTGTGTGTGTGTGTGTGTGTGTGTGTGTGTGTGTGTGTGTGTGTGTGTGTGTGTGTGTGTGTGTGTGTGTGTGTGTGTGTGTGTGTGTGTGTGTGTGTGTGTGTGTGTGTGTGTGTGTGTGTGTGTGTGTGTGTGTGTGTGTGTGTGTGTTTTAAAAACATACAGAAACCATTGAGATATTATCAAAATTTCAAAGGATGGCTAAAAATATGTTGAAATGCGATGTTTAGCTCATTATTTCCATCCTGTTATTTTCTTGCCACCTGTGTAAATGATCAAGTTAAATAATTAATAAAATGTAAGTACCTGAGCTTGACCAGATTATATTTCTGAAAGTCTCCTATACCCTTAAAAACATATTTAAAGCACACCACAACACAGCACACACATGCATAATTATTATTATTATTATTTTTTTATTAGAAAGTTCAAAAGGTACCGCATAACAGGAATAACCCTGTTCATGAATGATTTATTAACCCACAATTCTTCAAACGTATCTTGAAATGCTTCATAAAAAAATGTAGAATATAATGGCAATATTTCATTCACAATTACATTCGCTGGGACTGAACTCATTACTGTTAATCATTTTCTGGTAAGGGGGCTGTCAAGAAAACTCGGGAATAATGAAAGTCAGAATATTAAGTCAGTCAATGCCCCATGTGAGGGTCAACAACCACTAGATGTCCACACTATCACCATCACCATGCTGTTTGCTCGCATTTATACATACACCAATTACTTGAAATTTCCGTTTTAAAATTAATTCCATCAGTGGAATAAATTATTATGATCAAAGCCCTGAGAAGGCAAAGAATGAACTCAACAAGGATGAATGGTAGATAGATTATATGTAATTTCACTTGGGTAAAAACCATTAGTACCAGCTATATGTGTAGTGAAAGGAAGGTGTTCAGCCTCTCCAAAATCACTTCTTGCATCAGCAACATTTATTATATTTTCTTTAGAAACAAGTCAAATGATTGTTGACATAAGCAGATTTTACTTCATCCCAAAATGTTTGAGAGGCAAGTTTGAACTTTTTCACAATGCCATATTAATTGTACTTTTTTTTTTAAAGATTGTGTCTATGGATAAATATATATTATTACTAATGTTATCACCAATATCAAAAGTTACTATCTAGGATGATGTGAATGTGGCGAGGTTATGTGATCATATCAGGCTTATTATGATTGCTCTGAATTATGCAGTGTTGCTTGTAATTAGCCTTTAAATGCAACCCCAGTATAAATTTGCTTCTACAATTAATGATACAGTTAATTTTCCTTTAATGTTTTCAGTGTATTATGTGTTCACTGACCTTATCTTATGCCCACCCTAACAAGTATTTTTATTTATACATTTATTTATTGGCTATTAGGTGCTCAAGATTTTGAACCCTTCCGGTTCTACTTGCACCTGTTGCCAAGTCTGTCGTTCCCTTTCAGTCGGTCACGTTCGACGTACGTCGGAATTGACCGACGAATTGGGATCTGATCTCAGAGACCAATCTACTTCGAGTGTGTTAAAAACGAGCCAATGGAGATTGGCATGTGATCCACGCATTCCACGCTCCGCCTAGCGGTGCGGGTATAGATAAGGAAGTTGAATGCTTGATCATTGCTTTCTACTTCGGAGCCGAACAGTGAATGTTTCCTGTTTCTACGAAGAGTGTGACGACGAGTCTCATGAGAGGAACGACTGCTGCTTCCAGTGCGGGTGTGACGGCGCGTCTCAGCGGGTGGCCGCTTCAACGGAGATTGAGAGTTGGTTCGCTGGGCGTTTCCATTTTTGAGAGCACACACAGACTTGCACCTTTGTACTGTGTGGTGCTGCGGTCATCTCCCTGAGTGCTTCAGCACATAAAAAGAGCAGTTTCCTTTCTAAAAGAGCAACACGGTTTGACCATGCGTCTTTTTCAAGATGTCATTCAAACCGTGTGTTTCTGGATGCGGTCGATTTCTGTCCCCAGTTGACGGTCACGTTTGTTGTCTCACGTGTTAGGGCGTTCAGCACGCGGAGGCAGCGTTCTAGAATGACTCATGTTCCCACTGCGGGAACATGACCATCGCAGTTTTACAGTCCAGACTCCAATACCTCGAAAGGGGTGGAGTGCCATTGCGTATCCCCCGATCTAGTGGCCCTCCCGCTGTAAAGCAGAGGGCTGCTACTTTGGCTGATAATTTTGGTGGCGACCTGAGGGTTACTGTGAGGGCATCCCCGACGGATCAAACGGCTCCTTGGGCCCATTCCCCCTCCGCTTCACCGGTGGAGCTTCCGGAAGAGCGTGCTGGCCCCTCTCGAGGGGTTCCAGTCGTTACTTTCGGGGCTCCGGCTGAGGATGATGTCGGTTGCAGTGAACTATCCCTTTAAGAGTGCCTGAATCTTCTCAGAAAAAATGTCAGAGCCGCCCCAATCTCAAATCGTAAATATTTAACATGTTTGCTTACTTTAAAGTCACGTTTGGTGTGAGAAATTTTGTGAGTTTTCCCGTGTTCACAGGCGGGACTCTGGTTGTTTGTGAATGGAATCTGTTAGTGTGTGGTGTGCTTTCCTAGTCACATCGTGGCACTCCACACACTAGAGGAACAAAATGGTTAAATCTAGGATTTCTTATCGTCATGTTTGTGGTCTCTCATATATTGAAAATATAAAAAAAAGAGTTTAAAAATATTTTGGTGTGGCCTCAGCTTAAGTAAGGTTTCGCCACTCCAACACCCCCAAAACACCCCCCAGACAAACAAATTCAGTAGAGAATTCAGCCGTCTGCTACTGATGACTTGCCATTGGCTACTTTTGTTGCACAGACCTGGCAACCCTGCTTGCACCACTCCAAGCAGGATTCGAACTGGCGTCTCCGGCATGGGAGGCGCACATGCTAACAAGGACGCAGCCTCTAGCGCGTCTCTTAAGGCCAGGGGAGTGAAATGTACTAGTACAGCTCTTACTAGCTTGCCTCCGTTACACACACCCCCAAAACCTCACTCCCATCCAGGTCATGGCACCAATGTAATCCCTATGGTTAATCTCGCACCACTCCGACCGGCAGGCATGCTAACAAGGACGCTAAAGACAACAGCCTATAGCGTCAGTTGATAGTAGGGTTGCCACCTTCAGTGTGGCAAAATAAGGGACACCCATTCACGACAGCAAAAAAATAAATAATAATAATTGCATCACGGACACAAATAAAGAATAAGTCATGAACTGATTATTTCAACAATGACAACTGGACAGCTCAACAATAAACCATAAGAAAACATGAGATCAAGTATGTGAACTTGCAACAGAACACATTTTATATTATTTTACATTTGATTATTTTATTTATTTCCAAAGAACTCTTTGGTAGCCTATTTGGTGCACTTTAAAGGGACAAAATTTAAATGCTGCCATCATTTACTCGCCCTCATGATGTTCCAAACCTGTATGAATTTCTTTCTTCTGCTGAACACAAAATAAGATATTTTAAAGAAAGTTTGAAACCAAGCTGTTTTGGTGGCACCATTGACTTCCATAGTAGGAATGTATCTTCATGTATACATGTTTGGAACAACTTGAGGGTGAGTAAATATAATGACACTTTTTATAGTAATCACTTTTTTGACAATTCTGAAATTCAAATATGTTTTTTTTTTATGAATTTACTTAAATTTACATCTTGAAGAGTCAAGATGGCGCCGAGGATGGCCGCTACGTCGCGAGCTCTGCTGAAACATTGTAGTTTTTTGTTTGTTCTGTTTATAGTTTTTGTGTTTTTTGTCTTGGATGTTGTCTGCCTTACTACGTACGACAGACAGACACTTTTGGACATTGGTTTGGCAATCGCACACCGAAAACCGGACTTTAAATTCTTCAGTGACGGACCGCCGTTTACAAACACAGCAGCGGATCCTTTTGTCTGGGCGACCCGACCGCGCAAACGCGGCCGGAGAAGAGGGAAGAGAGCCGGCGTACTCATCAGAGTAAGACGCCGCGCAAACCGACCCCCGCTTCCCAGTATTTTACTGGCAAATGTTCAGTCTCTGGACAATAAACTCTGCGAGCTGAGAGCGCGGATCTCTTTCCAATGAGAGACGAGGGACTGCTGCATTATCTGCCTTACAGAAACTTGGATGTCCGCTGAGATTCCAGATTCGGCCATCGAAACCGCTGGGTTCTCCGTGCATCGAATGGACAGAGAAAAAGATCTCTCCGGGAAAAGCAAAGGCGGGGGTGTGTGTTTTATGATTAACCGATCCTGGTGTGATCAGAGGAACGTACATTCTATCAAGTCTTTCTGTTCTCCTGATCTGGAATTTCTCATGCTTCTGTGTCGACCATTCTGGCTACCGAGGGAATTCACCGCGGTCATCATCACAGCTGTGTATATTCCCCCACAAGCCGACACAGACCGGGCACTAAAGGAACTGTATAGGACAGTGAGTGAGCAGGAAACCGCGCATCCTGAGGCTGCGTTTATTGTGACCGGGGACTTTAACAAAGCCAACTTCAAGCGCATCGCACCTAAATACCACCAACATGTTAACTTCAACACGCGAGGGAACCGCGTCTTAGATCACTGCTACTCTCCCTTCAAGGATTGTTACAAGTCCCTCCCGCGCCCACCATTCGGCAAATCAGATCACGCTTCCATCCTCCTTTTGCCCGCATATAGGCAAAGACTCAAACAGGAAGCACCCGCCCTCAGAACCATCCAGTGCTGGTCGGACCAATCAGATTGCTCCAAGACTTCAAGTTTTGATCACGCGGACTGGGAGATGTTCCGGTCGGCCTCTGATGACGACATCGAGGTTTACGCTGATAGCGCAACGTGTTTCATCAGTAAGTGCGTAGAAGACGTTGTTCCGACCAAAACAATTCGGCTGTACCCAAACCAGAAGCCGTGGCTAAATGGGGACGTTCGCGCGGCACTCAATGCGCGGACCTTCACCTTTAACTCCGGTAATGCGGAGGAGCATAAACAAGCAAGTTATGCCCTCCGGAAAACCATCAGAGCAGCAAAACGCCAGTACAGGGACAAGATTGAAGGACAGTTCAACACCACCGACTCCAGAAGCATGTGGAGGGGAATTAACACCATCACGGACTATAAAGGGAACACAAACTCCACCGTGAACACCGCTGCCTCTCTCCCGGACGAGCTCAACACCTTCTATGCTCGCTTTGAGGGAACTAACACCGCCCTCGCGGAGAGAGAGAGCTCGCGGCTGAAGATACAGAGGTTAGTGCACTCTCCGCATCTGTAGCGGATGTAACCCGATCCTTCCGGCGGGTGAACGTCCGTAAAGCAGCGGGTCCAGACGGCATTCCCGGCCGCGTGATCAGAGCGTGCGCGCACCAACTGGCTGGAGTTTTCACGGACATTTTTAACCTGTCCCTCTCCCTGTCTGTGGTCCCCACATGCTTCAAAACGTCCACCATTGTTCCTGTACCTAAGCAGTCAAAAACCACCTGCTTAAACGACTGGCGTCCTGTTGCTCTGACCCCCATCATCAGTAAATGCTTTGAGAGACTAGTCAGAAACCACATCTGCTCTGTTCTCCCCCCCTCACTGGACCCACTGCAGTTTGCATACCGCACAAACCGCTCCACTGATGATGCCATTTCATCCACTATACACACTGCTCTCTCCCACCTGGAAAAGAGGAACACATATGTGAGAATGCTGTTTGTGGACTACAGCTCAGCATTCAACACCATTGTGCCCTCCATACTTGACATTAAACTCCGGGCTCTAGGCTTAAACAGCCTGTTATGCAGCTGGATCCTGGACTTCCTGTCAAACAGACGCCAGGTGGTCAGAATGGGCAGTAACATCTCATCATCACTGACTCTCAACACTGGAGCCCCTCAGGGCTGTGTTCTCAGCCCACTCCTGTACTCCTTGTACACACATGACTGTGTGGCAACCCACAGCTCCAACACCATCATCAAGTTTGCTGACGATACGACGGTGGTAGGTCTTATCACCGACAATGATGAAACGGCCTACAGAGAGGAGGTGCACACTCTGACACGGTGGTGTCAGGAGCACAACCTCTCCCTCAACGTCAGCAAGACCAAGGAGCTGGTGGTCGACTTCAGGAGGAATGAGAGAGAACACCGCCCCATCACCATCGATGGAGCACCGGTGGAGAGAGTCAGCAGCTTCAAGTTCCTCGGTGTCCACATCACAGAGGAACTCTCATGGTCCGTCCACTCCGAGGCCGTTGTGAAGAAGGCTCATCAGCGCCTTTTCTTCCTGCGACGGCTGAGGAGGTTTGGAATGAACCGCCACATCCTCACACGCTTCTACACCTGCACCATAGAGAGCCTGCTGACTGGCTGCATCACCACCTGGTACGGCAACAGTACCGCCCGCAGCCGCAAGGCCCTGCAAAGGGTAGTGCGCACGGCCAGCTGCATCATCGGAGGTGAGCTTCCCTCCCTCCAGGACATTTACGCCAGGCGGTGTGTGAAGAGAGCTCAGAGGATCATCAGAGACTCTAGCCACCCGAACCATGGGCTGCTCTCACTGCTGCCGTCAGGCAGACGGTACCGCAGCATCAGAACACGCACCAGCCGACTCCAGAACAGCTTCTTCCCACAAGCAATCAGACTTCTTAACTCTTGATCCATCAGGATCATAACACACACTGGACAGAATATCACTCAGCACAACCCACTGTAGATACACACACATTATATACACATTTATTTATCATACAGCATCTATTGCACTTTGGACTTCAATTTGTGAACATATTGTATACTGTACATTGTATATTATTACTATAGCTTAATGTATACTGTTATTGTTTAATGTATGTTTAGTGTATATTGTTTTAAGTATATGTATATTGTAAGTATGTGTATATTGTTTAAAGCTGTGAGAACTACACTCACATTGTGTAAATTATTTATTGTTTATTGTAGAGTTTACTGTGCTGTGAGTAATTGTGGGCGCATCAGATGTGTAATCTGATGTTGCTTTAAATGTTGTACATGTCATGTCATGACTACTATGTTGCTCGGAACTGCACCTAAGAATTTCACCTACTGTTGCACTTGTGCATATGGTAGAGTGACAAATAAAGTGATTTGATTTGATTTGATTTGAAATTATGACTATATTATTATGTAATTATTTGTCACATTTTTATCTAAATATTTTATTTTAAATGTCATAAACTTTATATGACAGGATTATTTATTATGTATATTAATATAGCCTAGCTAAATTATAAATTAATAATAACATTAATTAGGCTAAATTCTATTAATTAACCTGTCTTAAAAAATCTGCCAAGCTCTGATAATGTATGGAATATTATATTAATATATTATCAATTAGAAAAAAAAAACAATTGGCCCTACCTTTAGAAGCACGGATGTGTCTGCCACTGCTTTAAGTCAGTCAGTCTGAGCAACTGAAATGCTTCTCTGCAAAGTGTGCAGTTTGCCTGAGGTTCATCATGAGTTACTGGACAGACCCATTGATTCCTTTTTTTCTATTCAGCCCTATATCTGGAGATCCTTTTGCATTCAAACGGTGGGCCGCGCAAGTTTACAGCACATGTTCTCGAGACTCTGCCGCTATGGCAACAAAGTCGCTAAAACGCAATCACACGCAAATGAGCTTCTCTACTACTTATTGTAAAATTGATTTCTTTATATTTGCTATCAGTATTCCCCACACTGCAAAATCCTTACGTGTTTATTGAACGATGTGTGGACCTAGTGTATGTAATATACGGGACAAATCGCATCCCTTATTGGTTTGATACGGGACATGTCATTTTGCTTGTAAATACTAACGGGACGATTCCTTATTTCACAGGACGGGTGGCAAGTTGCTAGTTGCTAGTGCGCCTCTTGTGGCAAGGGTAGTGAGGTTTACTCTCACAGCTCTTACTAGCTGGCCTCCGTTACACTAACAGGTTCATCAACTTCCTGTCTATGGCTAATGGAGTCCCTGTGTTAATGCATGGCTAATTTAGTGTGAATTGGTGGAACAGAAGGTAGTGCTATTGCTTCTGTTTGTCTTCAGTGTTGAATTATGACATTCCATATAGACACTGACACTGATGAACTCCTGACATAGGTTGTATTTCAGTTTGCCTAATTATATATCCAATCAGCAGCATGTGTGAATGATGACAGGGTGGAAGTACTGAGATATATTAGGGCTAGACTACATAAATCACACGTGTACACATTCATTCAAAGTCATACAAGAGCACATACAACATCTGTAGGAGAGAGTTTTTGCCTGCACTAGACGCATAGCATTACTCTTTAATTTGCTTTTAAACTCCCATTCCTTTCTCAGCCTCTCTCTCTCTCTCTTTCTTGCATTCCAGTTCTACATTAACTTTCTGGAACGCTGGAAATGGTGACATTTATACTACTTCTATGCTTTTGTTAATAACCATTCTATTTGAAATATTAGTTCTCATATTAGTGATTAATATATATATATATATATATATATATATATATATATATATATATATATATATATATATATATATATATATATATATATATATATATATATATATATATATATATATATATATATATTGCCTATTCTTAAACTATTATCTACACTGTATTTACAGCCTGGCTAATGTAGTTATTTATTGTTGACTTCTTATTCAAATGTTAGTGGTCAACAACTGATTGATTGATTGATTGATTGATTGATTGGTTGATTGGTTGATTGATTGTTTGATTGATTGACTGTAATTTTGCTAATAATTACTAGATTGCTACTGCTCATAGTAAGCTGAGAAAAGAGAAAAGGGAGATTTTAACGTCAAACATTAGTGTTTAAAGCCGATGCTCCGATGTCCACCATTTTCTATCCCAGCTTAATATGCAGAGACAACTATAAATCACTCATAGGTAAACTGATTTCTGTTTTAATTTGAGCAGAATTACATGCTTTTACCTAAACAATGGCAAAGCGGACAGTACTGTTTGGAAAACAGGACATTATTTTTCCAATCTCGTTTAATTCCCTTAGTGGCGCATAAATTACACACTGCAGCTTCAACAGCTTCTGTCCCTGACACAACTAACCTATTCGGGTAACGCACACATTTGTAAAAAGCTCAGGCTGATGCAGAGTGAAGAGGTCATGGTTTAAGTGCAAAACCTTTTAAGTGTTAGATTGCAATCTTCATTAATCCCTGAGTGCTGGAGAGTCTACTAAGAGTCCACAGCTTTTCCTTGAGGAAAGATTGGGCCAGTGCGTATCTGGCCTTTTCAGTTAATGAGGGCCTCTCTCTCTCTCTCTCTCTCTCTCTCTCTCTCTCTCTCTCTCTCTCTCTCTCTCTCTCTCTCTCTCTCTCTCTCTCTCTCTCTCTCTCTCTCTCTCTTTCTCACCCTCTCGCTTTAGGAGGCATCTTTCATGTGGAACAAGATGGAGTGAATTTTACTTGGCTTTCCATTGTGTTCTGTTTCAGACAGCCTCTGGGCTCTTTGGCTTGTTTGCATCCTGCTCTCTTCTCTCATCAGCCTGTAGCTAAAGCACATAGCTGCTGGTGCCAATTGATTTTCTATGTCGTTTGTATTGAGAGTCTTCTACATAATTTATTTTGTAGAGTTGTGATGTGTCGTCGCAGTGGATAAAATGTGTTTGAGTCTGCATTTCTTCCCACTGCATATTCTAGGAAATGAATTCCTCTGATTGTTTGCAGTGTTTTGTACTTTATTTGGAAGATGAATGTGCTTAAGACTATTTATTTTGCCAGATCTGATCAAGGAGTGTGTGCTTCCACAAATGTGTGTTTACTTTTTAATTGCCTTTTTCCTAGCCAACCTCCATCTTGTCTTGCTGGTGCCATTAGAAAATCATTCTGCAGTTAAACATCCTCAGAGACCAGATTCTCATCTTCCACCTATCCAGATTTTAGCCTCCATATCTAGCCTCTAAGCCGTTGAAATCATCACCAGAGACCCCCTGCAGCATAATACCCTTTCATTCACACCTCCCATGTGTCAGTGAATTTGTGGTCTATCCATAATGTCTCTTCCATTATGTCTCATATGAAGCATGGAAGAGATTATGAGTAAAATTCATGTAGCATAACATGCTACATCTGTTTCAGAATTGTTCTATCCATATCTGCACATTCATTAAAACATGCATGCATTTTTGTATCTTTTGCTAAACATTACTAAACATTGAAAAAATAATTTCAACTTAAGAAAAACAATATGATACTATTTTTGCATTATTTCATTTATTTAAAATGTATTATAGAAACAGAAGTTTTAGAGATTTTTGTTGCCTTTCAAGTGGAACTCCATGCTGCGCCCTGATGCTATGGGAACATCTTAAGTCATGGGGTTTGTATATAGATATAATAGATGAGTTCAACCACTAGTATACAAGGATCACGTTCTGGATTCTGCTCACTTAGCGATTTCTTCCGATCCGGACGAGGACCCACTTTCAATGCCCCGGGTTCTGAGGAGCTTGGTGGTGATCCAGTTGCCGTGAGCGACACTTGCACGGCATTGAAATTAAATTGTGCATTTGATGAGTTTTTGGAAGTGGTGACTCACACTGTAGACAAACTAAAATTACAATGGCCAGAGGAGATTAGAAATAAATAAAACCAAATTGTATGATCGCTTTCTTTCTAGTAAAATCTGCCATTCTTCCCGGACCTCCATGCTGAGGTATCGAGGTCCTGGGGTAACCCATACTCAGTTTGAGTCCCATCAATGTCGAATTACTCCTCCATTTTGGGGCTTGGGGAGCATGGGTATGCTGCAGACACTTGCAAGTTATCTCTCCCCTGTGGGAGCTACATCTTTAAAGAAGCCTACACTAGCCTCGAGGCCTGGCAGAGTTACATATGGCCTTGTGGGAAAAGCATATGAAGCCCCAGGTCAGGCAGGTATTGCATACTATACTCCAAGTGTACCAGGCTGACCTGCTCAATGACCTGACTCTGGTGAGCCTATTGACCCTGAGTCAATCAGGGTACTCCCCCGGGCCACAGATCCTGCCCTCTGTGCCACTAAGCAGATGGCCTGCTCCATCGGGCATGCTATGGCTGCTATGGTTGCCATGGGTTGGCATCTGTGGCTCAACCTGTCTGGCATAGGAAGAATGCCGCTCTGGGGTAAAGACAAAGGTACCATTACATCTAAATGCCTTTTCTTCACCTCTAAGCCCTGGGTCCTTTCCGCTTATCCCACCACCACTGGTGTTTCAGGAGGTGATGGTCCTCAATGGAGAGTGCGGTGCCCGCAGTTAGAATAAAAAGCAGTATCGAAGAGTATTCAGTAGTCTGCCTCCCTCAAGTGAGTTGGGTACTCCTGTCTAAATAAATCTCTGACAGTAAAAGTTCGGTGGTTAAGCAGAATCAAACTCTATTGTTAGTACAGGACCTTCATTTTCTGTTGGTGAATGGGGCCATAGAATATTTTCCCTTAACCCTTTTAAACTGGGTGTCATCGCCGACACATCCAACCAAGCTGTATTCATGTTACCATAACTCTTTAACCTCTTTAACTCTTTAATCAAAATAATTCAAATTGTTCCAGACAGTAGACAGCATGCACTTTTCTGCAATGTATGGCCTATTACGTTACATTTCTTGTAGAAGGTCTATTTAGGTATGTGCTCCACTAAGCTCCACTCGAAAGGGAATGCCTCAGGTTATGTATGTATCCCAGTTCCCTAAAAGGGAACGAGACGCTACTTCATGCAATGTCTGAAAACATCTTCCTTTAGACAATTGGTGACGCATGTTTCTGGCATCTATTTTTGGTCTTGGTGATGTGCTGACAGTACGTCACCTGACCACACTGTTGCCAATCACGATTGAAGTTTCCCACACATGCTTCAAACACCAGCTCATGCAGGGGGCATTCTCATAGTATCACAACATCATGACGCAGCGTCTCGTTCCCTCATAGGGAACCGTAATAAGTTTTTCATTCAATTAGAAAGGAACTGTTCTTGCACATACATATATATTTCAAAGTGGTTGTGAATTAAAGTGTCCCTATTATGCTATTTAAAGGTTCCTGATTTTTTTTTTTGGAAGTCTCCTACTGTACAACAGGTTTACATGCAACAAAGGTCAAAAAACAGTAACATTTTCTCATAATACATTGCACATCACCTCATTGTTCAATGATTTTCACTCGGATGAATCAGTTTCTCTAAATCCCTCCTTTCCGAGAACTACCCTGCTCTGATTTATCAGATGTCCCAGTCTGTTGTGATCTACCACTTACAGCACACATTGGAAACAAACACACCATTACCATAAACTTCAGCTCTGTGCGGAGGCTTCCTAAAGGAAAGACAAAGTTAGTAACAATGGCATTCTCAGTTTGATGTACATTATGAGATGTTGCAGCTGTATTTCCTCACCATCAGCATTAACAAGTGGATGTCCATCAACAAACCAATGTGTATATTGCGGTGCATGTGCGGGAACTGTATTAACTGTATCAATAACGGTGCATATGTTAGCCAAGCACTAACATGAATGCCTGATGTTACAATAAACATCAAATCTTGCTCCAACCATGATCTTTACTCAAAGTAGTAAGAACGACAGACAATCTGCATTAATAGACACAGTTATAGGTAATTTGTGGCACACCGCTGGTTTGCAGCAGTATTTCAGTAAAACAGTAATAACGTGAGTTAGCCGATTAGCTGGAAACTTAACATAAAACACAAAACGACATATTTTGAACACCCGGTAGAACATACATGAGTAATTAGGTATAATATAATAATATACTTACAGATTGTGATTCTGAGGAGCAAGCTGACCCAAATAAACTGGGCATTGACCCATCTTTCAAGAGCAAGCGGGACAACGTACAACATAGGCTTTACATATCGACTTTATAACTTTGCAGAACGTTTACGTTCACAAACAGCTATAGGCCTATTACATACTGCATGAAAAGGAATATTCGAAAAAACATAATTGGGGCACTTTAATGAATTCAAGCCTAAACAAAATTGAAGCATCTCACTAAACCAGCTAAACCTTGATGCCCTGCCATAAAGGTAGTTTGTTATCAGTTTCTACATGCTGTCGCAGTCTCTATGTGCTAATGAGTTAGCAGGCGGTGATGTTTACTCTCATTAAGTTAGTGAGCGTGTGTATGAATCTCTGCAGGAGACAGGTGAAGCAGATGGTGGTGGCTGTTGGTGATGGTGATTGGTGGACGAGGGAAACAGAACCCTCCTCCCTGAGCCTGCCTCTGAAACCAGTTGGAGCACCAAATAACAGGAGACAACCAGGGAGAGGACAACTGTATACCATCTCAATTTACAAACTTCAGACTGCACTTATTATGTACATCTCTGTCGCACTTTATGTAGCTATTTACAACTGTAACTGTACTTTATGTTTAGGTAGTACTTTATAAGACTAAATTCTTTATTTATCTGGAACCATGGGAAGGTTGTATTAATTTCCTGCAAATTCCATGTGGCGCTGTCATGCTAAGTTACAGGATGGTCCTTCTGCTGCCTGAGGTTAATTGTCTTTTTCAAGGTCACAATGGTGATAGTTTAGGAATCACCCCTTGCAGGGTTTAAACTTGCAGCCTTGAACTTCAGGGACCAGCCTAGGTTGTAATAAAGCCTTCCAAATGGTCCTCAAATTGATTCTGATCCAAAAATAAACAAATAAATAAAACCACCATGGTACCTTTTTAGTAATTTATTTTCTACGGTACAGTATTATGTAGTATGAGTGATATTATGTTGTTGTTATAAACCTTGCTTTTAACTCAGGGCAAAGGAATGTTTGACACTTGTAATTTAAAAGCAGGGTTAGCATCGCGTTTTACCCGGGGGTAAGGAAACCATGCCACAGAGCAGGGTTTGCACCGATTTTGTGGTGTTGACCCCGGATTGCGGTGCCAAACTTGTACAGTTTGAAACTATGCAGTGTTAGATTGTGAAGGCTATGCAATGCTTAGAAACCCGGCTGTGGACAGTGCTGGAAACACAGTGCTTTAACAGTCAATTCAGCATTTGAGAGGATGTCTAATGGTGATGGAAGAAGAGCCTGTTTTCTTCTTCTTACTGACTTTTTGGACTATAAGGGTATATAGTCCAAAAAGTCAGTCAGCAATATATAGCCTAATTTGAGTGTGAACAGTGTGAAATGTCAGTTTATGAATACCCAGGATGAATTGTTAACCCCGGGTAAAATGTGATGTTTTATTAGCAAAGTTAGAGAAGAGTAAGTTCAGATAATCTACCCAATCAGTGTGAGAGGAGGCTTATGAGCCAATTTACCTCTGTTCCAGCACCCCTCTTTCATCCCAACTCCTCAACCTCAATTATTTCTATCCCAGCCTCAGAGTCCTCTCCTCGAACAGCATGCCAAATTGGCATGTTTTCTCGGAAAACCCTGTGTGAACAGAACTGCACTATGGTGCGTTTCCCAAAAGCATCGTTAGCCAACTATGGTCGCAAGTTCTGTCGTTATCAGTTTCGGGAAACACCTGGTTGAACTATGACAGCTCTCGACCTGTGGTTAGAAGCATAGTTTCTTAAATAAAGTCAGAATTGTGTGATAGTCAGATTTGAATTGTGTGATATAAAGTCAGAATTGTGTGTATAAAGTCAGAATTGTGTGTATAAGGTCAAATGAGAAAAAAGGAAGGGGAAAAGAAGAAGAAAAAATAAAAATAAAAGAATTTTGACATTGACTTGTGTTTTTAAGTAGCCCCTTTCTTTCTTTTTTTTTTTTTTTTTTTGCTGTTTTGTTTTATTGTTGTTTTCTGTTTAGTTATTAACTTTTGTATTTTGACAACATTTGTAATTACATGTATGTGTATATTCTCTTTCCCCTACGAGTTTTGTATTTTGCTGTTTTTTGTCAAAAAAAAAAAAAAAAAGTTCAGCCAAAAATGAAAATTCTGTCATTAATAACTCCCCCTTATGTCGTACCAAACCTGTAAGACGGGTCTGATCATCGGAACACAAATAAACATATTTTTTTATGAAAAAAGAAAGAAAAAAAAAAGCATAGTTTCTTGTTTGCATGACATGTGGACTTAATAAATCCTTACCTTGAGCAAAATAAGCAAGCTGACACTCAGTACAACCTATATCTTTTATTTAGAATACATACAAATGTCAATTATGTCTTTTAGTTTGTCAAGAGATTTAAAGCACCGTTTTTGAAGTGTGCATATGCGGACGTGCACTAGTATGTAAAATTGAGCTTGTGATTGAATCTGAAATTAAAGCAAAATAACTGAGAAAAATAAGAATTAATCCTCAGATGCCATGCCTGTAATTTATAGCAAAAAGTCTAGCATTAATTTGATCTCAAACTAATTAAATACAATAAGTTAATACTCCACCACCTGCGTGACATTAACCAACGTGGTTGAACGACAGATTTGCGACAATATGGTTTCGGGAAACAGTCGTGACTAGCTAGTTGATTTCTTCAACGATGCATCATACTATGGTAGTTAAGCAGTGTTACATCCTTGTACGGGAAACGCACCCCTGGACAGCTAGTTGAATGTCACGAGAGAGCTGCTCTGCTAAGGGGTTTTAGTGTGTGGTTTTGCTTTCAGTAACTTAGAGCGAGGAAGATATGAGCTGTGTGTCATCTGAAGGTTCTAGATCCAGTCACTGTTCTCCACCGGAGTCGGGCACACCAGTTTTGTGTTCTATGCAGATGCACGGCTCATGCGCGAGAAGCTGCATAGTACGTGAGATGCGAGTGCAACAGTTAAAGCTACCCTGTTATGATGACATTGATGCTTCTGTCAGTTACTGAAGATTTGACAGATGAACTCGTGCTCAATTGGACTTGTGTCAAAAGTGAAAAGAGTTTTACAGACATTCCCATCTTTGATATTACTTTGGTCACTCACTATGGTTACTGGTAAGATAATACAGGCTTGACTCTTGTTTCACGTTCATACAGACTGTATTCAAGACGCTGCTGTAAGTTGCAGTGTGAACAGGACATTTCGAGACTCACACATCTGTAAGTAAATGCGGTTGTCAGTGCCAAAAAATGACAGTGTGAACGCTGCCTATATCTCATTATATGTGTGAACTTGTGAAAATGAGCAGTGTGAGATGTGAAACAAGATTGAACTCTTGAACTTGTTCCCTTTACAGTGGATGGAGGCACATATTATTCCACATTAAAATATGATATATTTTTTCAGGATTCTGTTTACCCGGGGTTTCGAATGACCAAGGGTTAACTTTTGCAAGTGTAAAAACCCATATAGAGTCTTTTTTTTAATCACAGCTTGTGCTCATAATTTATGAATGTTCTCTGAATGTTCAAAACTTTACAACAATCCATTTTTATTGTTTTGCTAACATTATGTGGAATAATATGTGCCTCCATGGGAATGTTACTTTTGAATGTTCTCTGAACATTCTGAAACAAGTAACATTTTAAAAATACCATACGAATGTCCAACTAAAACATTTCGGGAAAAAGTTCCATTAACAATGTATAACGTTTTTGCGCTTATGCTTTGAGAACATTATTAAAGACCAGATAACTTTGAACAAATGTCCTATTAACATTACTGAAAGAAAGTTTGTTCATAACTTTGAGAGAACGTTGCCAAAATGTTAGCCAAAGTTCTGAGAACGTTTCCTGTTAGCTGGGTAGACTTAACATTCAACAATCAAATAAAAAATAGAGCAGATAGACACAAGAAAGGTTCAACTTTTTTTTTTAAATCGCTTCTCAAAACACCTGCGTTTCATTCCATCTGTTGGTGAACACAAGAATGCATCTTGTGTGAACGGCCCCTTTGGTTCTAGTGCAAGTACAGTGCTGTTGTACAATGTTTAGCCCATAATAAATCTTCCCTGTGAGCCTGCACTCCATTAGATCCAGATCGGTCTCCTACAAAAGAGCTTGCCACTCTCTTGAGAAAACTAATCTAATTTTCGGATCAAAATATATTTAATCTATGAGTGAGTCTGGTATGAAGGAAGTCATTAGTCTTCAGTTCCTCATTATTCAAACGCATATCCGATGTACAAAATCTAATGCATTTCAAATAGATATTCCTAATTGATGCTGGAAGCTTTAGACATAATCAGGATCAGTTTTCTACAGTCATTTACTGTCACTCAAGCCTTTCATCATTTAGATGCGTCTTCATCTCATAAGAATGTCATCCTCACAGAAAATCCTGGCAATTGACAGCACCTGGAACCTCCCTTTCATGGCTCTTTTTAGCACAAGATTTATTTGAACAAATTAAGGCAATCACCATTTGATTCCCAGCTCGCATGCCATATTTTCCTCCATGTCCTCAAATGTCACCCCTCCTACTTTGAAACCTCAGAAATACTGTAAAGTTAATTCACTTTGTATAATCAGGGTGATAAAAATGTATAAGGAATAGGCTGAACTCTTGAACTCGTTCTCTTTGCGGTGGATGGAGGCACATTAAATTCCACAGAAACTTTGCCACCTCAGCAAAACACTTCACGGTAACTCAGTGTCTATCTCCTCGTCGTGTTGGAGAAGAATAGGCAGGAGAGAAGAGTTAGCTTAGATAAACTGAATGTGTCTAACACTAAAAGCTAAAAGAATTGACGCTACTAACTTAAAGTGACTATTCTTTTTTATGGAATATATTATAAACGATTTATCTGTGCATATATATTTTTTTTAATTCATATGCCCGCAATCTTTAATCAAAATAACTTCTAACTTAAAGTGAAACCAAGCCAAAATGTCAGATCATCATGAATTACTATAGTACAAGAATGCACCGATACACATTGTCCATAGCCTACTGGACAAGGCACACAGAAATAAACGCACATCAGTTTGTGTTGAGGGTAACAGGCAGGTTGACTGAGTATATCCTAGTGGTTTATTGAGCCAAACCTCCCACCCAGCTTGAGAGCGATGGAAAGCAATTTCACCTCTCTCTCATTCTCATTCTCAGGTGATGCATTTGTTGTGGAGTGATTATGTTCACTCTGAGGTGGTGTCCATTTTCCCAGCAAACTGTAATCAATAGAGATGACTGGTTCCTCGCAGTCAGGGATGCTTCAGTCTTCTGACTCTCATCTGGCTTTTACTGGAGCCCTGTGATCCTCATGATAAATGGGTATCGAGGTGTCATCATACCTGTTATAAGTGAGGAGCAGGCCCTTTTGAAATATGTGGACTTTGATTGCATTTTCTGTGCAGATATTGGTAATATGTGTTAAATGGAGCTGAAAAGGTAGCTGAAAGAATAATCAGATTAGCCAACATATTTATTAAATGAACATGCAAGAGAGGTAATTCCGATTGTGAGGAAATCTGTCGAGAGGGTTTTCTCTGGAATTTTCTAGGTGTTAATTCCATGCGGGCCTGGTGATGAGCAGAAAAATGAGAATGCATGTGAAATACAATTAGGTGTGTGTTTGGTAAATTCTAAGCATCACAAAAGAAAATAATCATGTTCGCAGAATTTTTAATAAACAGAATGAATTAAAAACAGGTAGAACAGAAAAGCAGAGCTGTTGGAGAATCATGGTGCTTCAATATGTTTATTTTGTCACAATTTAGAGAGCAGCAAGTTTCCTCCAGCCTTTGATCAGATCAAATAAACATTGCATTTAAAGTCAGCATGAAACATAAATTGTGATCATCTTCTGTATTATATCCCAGTGAAACAGCTTCACGAACGAGGGCGGTAGGGCGGTTTTATCCATTTGGGAATTGATTGGATCATTGGATATGTGTTGTTTGCTAATTGCTTCAGTCTCATGTGTGTGAGAGGTTACGAGGGCATGATTATCATTTTTTAAATGATAAATCATTTACAACCCCATTTCCAGAAAAGTTAAGACATTTTGTAAAATGCAATAAAAGCAAGAATATGTGATTTGTTAAAGGGGAACTGAGTACATTTTAGCGACATCTAGCGGTTAGTTCATTGTGTAAGGTCTTTATAAACCACTGAAAACCTAGTTATGTATATTATATTGCATTTCTGTCAATAGATCCTCATACATATTACACACTGCACCTTTACTTCTCTTTTGACTTTATTTAACTGACAAACGTACAAAGACAAAAATATAAATGTTTTCACAGACAAACTTAATTGTAGTTTTGTAAATACAATCAAATTGGGGTTTTGTTGGATGCAACACACTCCAAAAAAGTGGACACCAGAGCCATGTTTACCACTGTGTCACATCCTTTTAATTACATTTTTAATCATTTGGGGATTTATTGAGGATACCAATTGTTGCAGTTTTGCAATTGGAATTTGTGTCTAATCCTGCCTGATACAAGACAGCTGCTCAACAGCCTGTTGTCATCATTGCCTGATTCTCTTTTTCATGATGGGCCATACATTTTCAATAAGAGACAGATCTGAACTGCAGGCAAACCAGTCAGGCACATCCCTTCTACGGATCTCTTCTTAGAAACTCAAACTGCCTCAGAGCTCAAAGGCTCTGTTGTAGCATGTGCAGAATGAGGCCTGGCGTTGTCTTGCTTCCCAGGAAAGATTTAATCTTGATGGCAGTCTCTGTACAATCCCGATATACACCTCCACATCAGTGGTGCCTTCACACATATGCAAGTCAACCAGACTGTTTGCACTGATGCACCCCCATAGCATGACAAATGTTTGCTTTTGTACCTGTCGCTGATGAAAGGATGATGCCTTTCACTTTGGGACTGAGAACTCAACGTCAATTTTTCCCCCCAAAAAAGCTGAAATCTGACCACAGCACACCGTCTTTTGGACCATCTGATGTGAGTTCGGGCCCAGAGAACTCGATGGCATCTCTGTATAGAATTGATGTATAGATTTTTCCTTTTGTAACAGAGATTCAAGTGGCATTTCTTGATGCATTTTTTTTTGGAAAATAGGCTCATTTTCCAACTCCCCTAGAGTTAAACAGTTGAGTTTTACCGGGGGTTTTTTATTCATTCAGCCGATCTCCGGGTCTGGTGGTAGCACTTTTAGTATAGCTTAGCATAGATCACTGAATCTGATTAGACCGTTAGCATCTCGCTCAAAAATGACCAAAGACTTTCAAAATTTTTCCTATTTAAAACGTGACTCTTCTGTAGTTACATTGTGTACTAAGACCGACGGAAAATTAAAAGTTGTGATTTTCTAGGCCGATATGGCTAGGAACTATACTCCAGTCCTTCCAGAAAAATGCGGCTTTTTTTGTGATTGTTGCGGGCAAAAATCCTTGATTATGTGGCATGTTTTCTTTAAAAATGCGATGAAAAATGCGGGAAAATGCGGGATATTTATGCAATTTTATGCTATGAAATTGCGGGAACTTGCAAAAACTGCGGTTTGATGAAAAAGAGAAAGAAAGCACTACATCACAGAAAGTGATGGGAATATTTAAGTTCCCATCTTGTTTTATTGAAGACCTTAAAAAACACATGGCTCAAATTTACAAAACATTGAGTCAAACAAGTTCTGTAGCTTTACAAAAGGAATATGCTACAACTTGAATGAATAAATAACTTTCTGTTTTACAGAGGTAGCTATACAAAACAGACATTTGAGTGCTTCCAATGCACAAAGTGCAATCTCTTAAAGGGTTAGTTCATCCAAAAATTTTAATTCTGTCATGAATGACGTCCCCTCATGTCGTTGGACACCCGTAAGACCTCCGTTCATCTTCGGAACACAAATGAAGATATTTTAGTTGAATTCCGATGGCTCAGAAAGGCCTCCATTGGCACAATGTACACTCTCAAGACCCATAAAAGGTACTAAAGACGTCGTTACAAAATCCATCTCACTACAGTGGTTCTACAATAACTTTATGAAGCGACGATAATAGTTGTTGTGCGCAAAAAAAAAACTAAATAACGACTTCTATAGTGATGACCGATTTCAAACACAGCATCATGATGCTATGAATCAGCGAGTCGATTCATGATTCGGATCGCGTGTCAAACTGCTGAAATACGTGACTTTGGCGATCCAAACCGCTGAATCGACTCATTGATTCATAACGCTTCAAAGCTTCATGATGCTGTGTTTTGAAATCGGTCAACACACCAGGAAACTGCTTTGTGCGGTCTTTTGCTGTTATTTTTGTTGGCAAATCGGAATTTGCGTGCTTCATCATGGTTTCACCGATATCTATGGTTTCACCACGGGGTTTGTAGGTTTTTGATGACGTTCTTGTCGGGTAATTACGTCACTTCAAAACGTTCCCATGGCAATAGGCGGAAATGGCGGCTCTTGTGTGACGTAAACAAACATTTTTCAACTTTCTGCTAATATATATATGACTTTTTTTGCAACGAAAATGCGGGGATTATGAAATCATGCTAGCCCCGCATATTTTGCACTCGGAAATAGGCAATTTATGCGGCGAAAGTGCGGCGTATTTGGAAAAATGCGGCCCCGCATAAATATGCGGACTTTGGCTGATTATGCGTTAAATCACGCAATCGCATAATCGCGTTTTTCTGGAGGGACTGATACTCTCATTCCTGTGTAATAATCAAGGAACTTTATGCTGTACCATGTGTGCAGCGGCGCAATGATATTACCAAGCACCTGAAAATGCTAACGCTAAAAGGCTAACTTCCGTCAAAATAATGTGACAACCTGCTTGCACAGAGAGCGTGCTGGGGAGCGCTGCATAATATCATTGCGCCGCTGCATGCTATGGCAGCAAAGTTTCTTGATTATTACACAGGAATGAGAGAATAGTTCCTAGCCATATCGGTCTAGAAAATTGCAACTTTTCATTTTCCGTCGGTCTTAGTACACGATGTAACTACGGAAGAGGCAAGTCAAAATAAAACCTGAAGAAATTATGACAGAAATATATAATTGTTGTACAGTAGAATTTAGCTACATCTCAATGTAATAATACTAACACTACTACTACTACTACTACTACTAATAATAATAATAATAATAATAATAATAATAATACTTTTAATATAATCCTTTTTAAAAGATAAATTAAATTAAAGTTGTATGCCTTCATTTGATTAATTAAAAATGAAAATTCACAACACAGAATTTCTGAAAAAAACAAACATTTCATAGAATTGATTCTTAAATCATTGATTGTGACATCATTGATTATTTCAATTGAATTAAACTATTAAAATGGAATCCAGAAATCTTAAAAGGCCCTTGTCATACACATTCAACAGTGGTTTCCTGCCTTACCCTAAACAGATTGAAATTTATCTGGATTCTCTTCATCTTTTCACATATGGTAGATGGTGAAAGGCCTATATACTTTGCAATTTTGCATTGAGAAATGTGAATTTGTTTTTTGTTTTTAATTGTGTGACAATTTTCTCATGAAATTAGGCACAAAGTGGTGAGATCATGACTCATCTTTGCTTGATTATAGCCTACCCAAACACGATACCATCACCACTTATTACGATTCACATATGCTAATTGTGGACAATTGTGTTTCAAAACAATTTAACTTGGATATTCTTTTCACTTTTATTTTTTGTTATATTTTGGCCTCTGTCCCAACTTTTTTGGAGAGTGTTGCAGCCATCAAAATGTGTTTATATTTACAAAATACTATTAATTTGGCCAGTGGAAACATTGCATTTTCCTTCTTTGTAGGCTACTTTTGTCCATTAAAAAAGATAATGAACAAATTATAGATTCTTGATTTTATAGCATTTTAAAAAATTTCAACTTTTCTGGAATTGGGTTTGTATAATAAACACTGCAATATTCCATAAAAATATCCTTTATCCTCAGGACTATATTCCTTACTATCCCTTATAAAACATGCTAATAATGTAGACGTGTCACGATCACCAGCTGGAATGCTCTGGTTGTCAAATAGAGGGCACTGCACCCCAGACTTTTGCCATTCAGTATTGGACTTCATTTCCCATCATCCTCTGCCCCGTTTCATTATCACTGATTGTCCACAGCTGTTTCACATTAGTTAGTTAGCTCTGTCTATAAGAGCCACTCACTCTTCGCAATGTCTTATATGTCTGTTTTCTTGCAATACCGAGCCTTTGTATCTTGTTTCTCCTGTGGCTTGGTTTTTGGTAGTGATGGGCAGACCGAGGATTTGTGAAGCAGTGAAACAGTTGAAGCAAATGTGCCATATTGTTTCGAAGCTTCGAATCAATTTGACACCTATCTCTACGGCAACACCTAGTGATCACTTGCAGGTGTTGCTCTGAAATAACCTTGACGATCCATGTAAATAAAAAATAAAAAAGTTTTTAACATCTGTCTGACAACTACATGATCTTGGTTTTTTTAACCTGTATCCTGCTCATTGTGGATAACTATAGGGTTTTTTTGGTCATGAAAAATGATTAATAAAAATAAATAAAGCCACAATGTGTCACATTTGTTACATAACATTTATTATTATTTGCTCTGCTGTTGAAGGACTTAGCCAACTTCTTTTTTTTAACATATAATTTCTCCAGCCTTTGAAAAAATTATCTCACAAGGGACACTTGTTGCTGGCATGCACAAATATTTTTTAGCTAGTAACTTACATAGAAATGAGGAAAAATCACTGCTATCACAAAATCTCTCTCCTCTCACAAAAACCCACGAGGTGAAGATGGATTAACTTGAGTATATTAACTTAAACTGTGGGGAATTAGGTTTACAGATGTGTGGTTTGTTCCCACCCCTTTCAATCAAACGTAGTTTCGGCAGGCGCCACCTGATGAAACACTTGAAGCTTCATTTAGCCATAGTCACGTGACATGGGTGTTTAAAATCACAGTTCGGAGCAGTGTTTCGAAACATCTGTGCTTTGGGATCTCGGCAAAGCGCCGAAACGTCAGCCATCCCTAGATTTTGGTATGTTTGCATGTTATCTGGATTTTCCCTGAATTTTGCTTGTTCCCTGGACTTTACCTTTGTTTGGACTGTTTACCCGTGTATTGACCTTTGCCTGGTTTTATGCTTTACGTCTTCTATTACCCTGTGCAGTTTGTAACAACATGTTTCCATCTGGCTAGAGGCCTATTTGTTTCTTAAAGTGTATTTTTCTTTAAAAGAAAGTTGGAGAGAGCAGCAGATTGCAAATGAGGTATGAGAGTTGGGAGGCAATACAGGTTGTTGTTGGAAGACAGGAAGGATGTGAGTGGAGATGGCATGAAGAGAGAGATGGAATGAGTTCATTAGTAACGGAGCAAAGATTCTGCAGTTTGAGCGGAAATTCAATGAGGAGGAATTAAGAAGGGAAAGATAATACACAAAATGACTGTCTTTGTCCAATTACAGACTGAAACAACATGCACACGTTTGCATTTAAATTTATCAGTGTGTTCTGATTCCAATTAATTTGTTTAATGACTTTAAAAATTATACATGCATCTAATTAAGTTTTGATAATGTTAATATCAAGATGGAATTAAATTTCTCTCACTGCTTTCAGTGGCTAAACTCTCAATCTCTACAGCTCTGAATGAACATGCATGTTTGTTTTGTGTGTGTTTCGAGTATCACGTATCATGGTTAGAGGTCAATATTATAGATTTGTTTGGGCTGAAGAAAGCTGCCACATAAAGAGCAGTAAGCTGATAGTGTTTTTTTTTTTTTTCTCTCAAGAGAAATTATGTATGTGTATGCATGTGCCCTCAGGGCTGACATTCTTTGCCCCTTGGCCATTATTCGGTAAATGCTCTCAAACCTTGAACTCTACCATTAATATGCACACACAAACACACGTTTACGTACACATGCATACTCATCCTGATCAATGATCTTGGGCAAGAGAGTGGGCATAAGAAAGACAGAAGGATCAAGAACGAGATAAAGTCATTTTCTCTGTATTTCCTTTGAATGATGATTTTAATCTCTGGCTCCAAGGGTACTATTAAGACTATTACAACTCGTCACATACCTTTACAGGACGCCTGATAGTGTGAATACTGATTGATATAGATTATATACCGTCTGTCTATATCATTGACCACGTCTACAGGCACATCGTTTTCCATTCACAGCACTTCAATTCTGGTCAAGCTTTTATTAGGGCCCGAGCAGCGATGGTGTGAGTACCCTATTGAAATTGCTCTGTCTATTATCATTCTTCTCTGAAATGAATCGAATTCTTGAGGGCCTAAACATGCTCGAAAACTCATGAAACAGGTCAGAATGAGGTGTGGCAAAATTACTCGATAGTGCCATCTATAAAATTTAAATTAAGCGCTGGTTGTGCTACGTTTCACGTACAAATATGAAGCCCAATACCTACAAGTCCCTGGAGCAAAATCTGAAAACCCAATAGGAAGTGAGATATTTTGAATTTTCTCTGCAAAATGTTTTTTGCAGACATGCAAGACGTTGTACTTTAACAAACTCCTCCTAGAGATTTAATCAAATCAACCTCATATTTGGTCAGTCTAATCTAAAGGCCTTGGCAAAGTTAAATTGTAAAGATCTTGAGTTTTCACTGAAGGGTCCATGGATGCCTGACAAAGTTTGATGTTTCGCCATGAAACAGGAAGTTGTTGTAACTATGGGCAAGAGTACTCGAGTACTCGAACATGACTGCGACGATTGATCGTGAAAACGATGATCGCCCTGATTTTTAAAAATATATTTGTCTATTTTTTGATTGGTTATTACAGCATTTTGGGCAGTACCCGAGGATTGGTTAGCGTTAGACAGCATGCCTTCCAGACCAGCAAATTAAAGTGAAACTGGATTTGAAAGCGTGCACTGTAGTGATGTATGGAATAACTTTGATCATGAAATACAGTTAAGAACAAGATGTGCAGCGTCAATCTGTCATATACATAGCATTATAATGAGAACAAGATTGTAATAGAATGTTGTGAATTCTCTGCACTTTAGTGCCCCATGTATCAGCAGGCTGTTAAAGGATATCTACAACGAGAGTTATATCAGACTTGCGCAGTCAAGTTCACGTGCACACTCGCGTCCTTTTCTGCTGATGCAAGTTGTAAGATTACTTTTATGTTGTTTATTTCTGAATAATCTCATATAGGATGTGTTGGGTATTTGAAAAGACAACACCTTCCCTCAGACAAACTCATCGGTTATTCAGTTTGGAATAGGAAGAGTGTAGGAATGCACGGGTCGGCACATGTATTTGTTGAGGCTGATCCATCCATGCCACTGGTTGTTTTACCTTTTACTTTTCTTCCCAAATACAATCTCATTGTCCCCTTGGGTTTCCATCATTCTAATCTGTTTATTTTTCTTAGTTAAAATCCAACCACTTTTACTCCTGGCCAGTCTAGATTTTGATAGTTGTTTCAAGATCCCGTGCCAACCTTCCACGTCCACCTGCTCCCTCATGAATAAAGTCACTCCATTCGAAGTCTAAATATGATGGGTAAGTTTAGGTATGTTAAGTTATTTTTTTTAATTTTTTTTAGTCCTACTCCCTCAGTAGGTTTAGGCGGGTTACTAGTACAGGAATAGCCTAATTGTATTTAGAATTATATCGCCCTCCTGTGATGGGTAGGTTTAGGTATGTTTAAGTAATTTTTTTTATTTATTTAATCCTAAACCTAACATTAAATTGTAAGTCCCCCCAATCCCACACAAGTTCCACCAAGGTCCCTCTATCTCATCCAACGAACACATCATCAGTGGTGTACCTCAGGATCATTGGGTGTTTCGGCTCTTTAAACACCAAAAACACCCACCTCTACACCACACCCTCCTCTGAGGTGGCCCGTCCAAGGGGGATCAATCATTGGCATGTGTCCTTCCCTTATTTAAGTGTTCCATAAATCACAACCATCCCATTGCTCCTCAAGTCCAGTTTTGAAAGGTGCTATTACAACGTTACTCCATTAAAAAAACAACAACAAGGTTCTCCCCACCTCCCTCCAACAACCTCAAGCAGTCTATTATAAACCCAATAATGCTAGTCATCGATGTAAGATTGGGTACCATTTAAGACCTTTCGACCCCAGGCAACCTTCTCTGCGTGCTGTCCGAGTGGACCCAGAGAGGTTGGATACCCACCTCCTTTCCCAAGTAACCCCTTTGTTAACATCGCAAGGTATCCAGGGCTACCCGAGCAGGGCCTGTGTCATGGGGCTCCCATTGGCGGGTACCTTAGCACCAAGCTTCTACCAATGATCACCCCTAAGGTATATGAAACCCTATACAGACATTACACTCTCCTCTCCCCTCTTATCCTTGCCTATCCTGGTAAGTCCAAAATTAAATTTCCCGATAATGCTGTGTGGTCCCACTCCCTTTCATCATTTAACTTCCTGTCTATAGTTCTATAGTTACCCCCAACCCCCCTTTTTTCTTTTCCCTTTTCCCTTTTCCTACTTTTGACTGATTTTCTTACCCACCATCTTCCCATTACCTGTTGCGCTAACCTTAACCCAGACCCACCATTAAACCTTACTCAACCCTTCCACCAGAACACCATGCTCCCCTGTGCCGGTCTCAAACCCCGGTCTCCCCATTCCCAAAAGCATCCTCCCCGACCACTAGACCATCTCAACCTGAATCTCTCCAATCCAGCCACTCTCGGTAACTGCTCCCCCAACCAACCCATCTAATTTGAATATTTAAATCAATTAAATATATTAACTTGACGTAACTACATTAAAATTACAATCAATCAGTTCGTCCTATGGACGTTCAGTATTGATTATTAATTAATTCTTAGAAAAGGATATTTTTCATGGCTACAGAAAAATAATTATTTCTTTTAATTTATGTACGCGCCTATAGAGCACGTAGCAAGATCGATCATTTAAGGGACAATTTGTTTGCAGGCAGGGAGTCAGGACCAAACATATGTTGTGCACAAACTTTAATAACTAAATCACGGAACAAGACTACAACTAACATGAAACATACATACATGACAAGAGTTAAGGTTAAAGTGATTGGAAGGGAAAGGGTCAGAATAGATGGATGCATCCATGCAGAGAAACCTTGTAAAGAACCATCTTTCACGAGTTCACACTTACAAATAATCAGATAGTAAATATAGTATACATAATAGTATGCGTGGTATTATGCGTATTTGGCGTGCTGTCCGAGGAGAGGGCTCCGAGCTCGGTATTTGGCTCGAACCCAGAGTACTCCCCCCGTATCTCTGGTTAGGAAGTAACCAGGTGAGTGTGAGGAAGATGGGGTGGTGGAGGGATGCTGGGAAACTGTCAAAGAACTTTGGTGAGTTGACTGGGTATTTATGTAGTCCTTCCCTTGTGCTGATTGGGTAGACATGTTGATTGCTGATTGCTGACAGCTGGTTTAAATGTGATAATTGGATAGATCATTTGAATGTGTTCCTCCCGAACTTTGTTAGTAAAACATCATTTCACGAGTTCACACTTACAAATAATCAGATAGTAAATATAGTATACATAATAGTATGCGTGGTATCATGCGTATTTGGCGTGCTGTCCGAGGAAAGGGCTCCGAGCTCGGTATTTGGCCCGAACCCAGAGTACTCCCCAAAAATTGCAACCAATGCAGGACAGCAGCCGTAACATTACTGATAGCCCCCCAAAAATGCAATGCGTAGGCTGAATGTGCTCATTGAGCTCCTGTGGGAGCAGAGTAGGCGTCACTGCTGCGGCAGTGGAGAAATAAGTCAGAAGTTGACCTCCTGAGGGAGCAGAGTAACATCACTGCTGCGGCAGTGGAGAATTATTTGGAAGAGCTGAGCTCCTGCGGGAGCAGAGTAAACATCACTGCTGCGGCGGTGGAGAAATTAGTCAGAAGAGCTGAGCTCCTGCTGGAGCAGCGTAAACATCACTGCTGCTGCGGTGGAGAAATTAGTCAGAAGAGCTGAGCTCCTGCGGGAGCAGAGTAAACATCACTGCTGCTGCGGTGGAGAATTAGTCAGAAGAGCTGAGCTCCTGTGGGAGCAGAGTAACATCACTGCTGCGGCAGTGGAGAATTATTTGGAAGAGCTGAGCTCCTGCGGGAGCAGAGTAAACATCACTGCTGCTGCGGTTGAGAAATTAGTCAGAAGAGCTGAGCTCCTGCGGGAGCAGAGTAAACATCACTGCTGCGGCAGTGGAGAAAGGAAATTCCCATTTATTGGAATGATTGTATTGGCAGTGGATATGTCTGATTGAATCAAAATGGATTTAAGGATTTAAGATTTGGAACCAAAACCGAGTGACAGGGAGTGAGTGAAGTGTTTAGGAGGAATTTCAGTGAATGGTTTATGGGAATATCAACTCTGAATAATGAGGTACTGGGGTTGGGAATGGGTTTCGCCTCTGGTGCCAACAGCTTGAATCTCTGAAAAGCAAAACGAGAGAGAGAGTCAGCTATTTGATTTTTGCATCCGGGAATATGTTTGGCCGTATATATAAATAATTTGATCGCATGCTGAAATCCAAATGAGGCGCCTTAGGAGAGGCATCAGCGCAGGCGAGTGCGAACTACCTTTATTAATGCACTGTACTGTTGCTTCATTGTCGCAGTGCACTACGATGCTGTTGGCAGACCATTCTTTCCCCCACAGGAAGGCTGCTACTACAAGAGGGTATAGTTCGAACATCGCTGAGGAAGTTGCAGACTCCTGTGCATCCAAAAGCTGAGGTGGCCATGTAGACACGAACCAGCGACCTTGGTAAAAACCACCGAAACCGATGGAGGGAGCTGCGTCAGTGAACAGTTGGATATCGAAAGGGAGCGCGAGCAGATTGTTATAGAAAAAGGAAATACAGTTCCACTGTTTAAGAGAGGTTATCCATAAACTAAGCTCGTTGCAGCATGAATTATTTAATGAGATTTGATCTTCTAACGAGTGAAATGAAGACGCAAGGGAGAGGAGATGAGAGATGAAGGGGCGGCCTTGCGGGATTATGCGCATCGCAAAGTTTAAATGACCGAGCAAAGATAACAGTTCGTGTTTAGAACAGTTTGGACTGTCTAAGAGGGCGGATGCGATCAGTATTATCCTGTCAATTTTCTCTTTGGGCAATGAGGCCTGGAAATGCACTGTATCCAAGTTAATGCCCAAGAATTCAATGGTCGTGGCTGGACCCAAGGTTTTATCTTGGGCGATTGGGATCCCGAGCTCAGCGAAAGCTTTTTGGACTATGAGAAGATGTGCGGCTGGAATGGCTTCGGGAGGCGAGATGATTAGAAAATCGTCCAGCAGATGAATCACATACGGAATTGAATAGTTATTAGATAGGATCCAGCAAATAGCTTCGGAAAGCATGTCGAAAATCTTAGGGCTGCTTTTGCAAACGAAAGTTAAGCGGACGGCAAAATAACACTTCCCGTGCCAGCGTATGCCAAAAAAGTGCCATGAGTCCGGGTGTATGGGCATCACTTTGAATGCAGAAGTGATGTCGACTTTTGCGAGCCAGGCACAGTGGCCAGCGTTTTTAATCAACGTTATTGCTTGCTCAATGTTGTGGTAATGAAGAGAAAATTCCTCAAGCGATATAAGGCTATTTATGCTTGGAAAAGGCGAATTGTGTGGGGCTGAGAGATCAATTATTAATCGCTTTTTTCCAGAGAATTTCCTGGTAGCCACTCCAATAGGGCTAATACGGAAAAAAATTGAAGGGGGGTATGTCAAAAGGGCCAATCATGAAACCTGATTCCACTTCTTTTTTGATTAAGATGCTTACTGTGTCTGGTTCGGCGAGAGCAGACTGAAGATTATCGCAAATAATGTTCTGCGTAGGTAGGCTTTCCACTCCGGGTTTGAAACCGTGCTCGAGACCAGACAGCAAATACTCCTTAAAGTTAACATCAGGGTGGTGAGACAATTCGGCAGACAGACGAGAAATATTCACAGGAGTCGACAAGTAATTTTTTGAATTTTTATTTTGTGATCTTTTAACAGGGCAAATGGTGCGGGAATGAGCACCGACGCAGTAATAGCAGATATGCAGGAAACGGCACCGCTGTCGTGCGCCTCCCCACGAGTTGAAATTGATGCAGACTTGATCGCGGGGGTTGAAATTGATTTTCTTGAAATCTTTGGTTGAAGAGTCGAAATGCACTGGTCGTGGGACATAACTAGTGGATCTTTCCTGGGATGGAACTGGACAAGGGGGAATTGAAGGGTTAACCAAAGGACATGATATGGTGGAGTGGGCGAGTGATCTGCAGACTGCGCAAGATATATTACGGCAGCCCAAGAACACTTTGTTGTGAAGCTCTGTATCCAGAGCACCCCAGTAAGGACACTGGTTCCATTGAGAAACACGCACAGCGCATTTTGCTGAAAACAGTTTGTGATATGTGTAGAAATGGGATCCCCCGTAAGACAGCGCAAGCTCTGCAATTATCGCGAGATAATCACTCAGCTCTCGTCTCCTGTGGGGAAATGCGCTGCAAATAATTTCGCTGAAGCGATTAAAGGCAATAGAGAATTCAGTGAAAGAAAGGAGGCGAGATGGATTAACAGCCAAATTTTTTAAAGTAACTGAGAAGTCACCTACGTCAATTTGGCGGTCTGAAGCGGATGGAGGAAGTAGAGATAATAAGGAGGATAACTCCACGCCCACACCTGATAGAATTTGGGTCCTGATGTTGTGGGCGACGGGAGTGGGTTCCAAAGCTGTTGCGTTTGGTGGGATGGGCAACAGAGTTGCTGAGGACAGGGTGAAGGGAGTTTTGGGTTGGGGAATAGTAGGAGGAAGAGAAGCCGGGGCAGAAGCCGTTAGCGGAGGCAGCCTCACACTCGGATCGACCCCTGAGGCCTGAGGAGGAGCGAGAAAGTTAGGAAAAGAAGGACGTTGAGAAGAAAAGTAAGGCATCTGGACCGGCGCCGTTAGCGGAGGCAGCCTCACGCTCGGGTCGGTCCCTGGAGCCTGTGGGGGAACAAAGATATTGGAAAATGAGACAGGCTGGGAAGGAAAGTAGTGCGTCTGAGCCTGCACAGCTAGCGGAGGCAGCCTCGCACTAGGGTCTGATGATGGGGCTGCAGGCCACAGACAGGGAGGAGGAATGGAAACAGTGCGAGAATTTTGCGGCGGCCGAGCCTGTTCTTCTAGCGGAGTCATACTTGCATTAAAGGAGCTGCCTGCGGGCAGAGCGGAAGGAAGAGGAGTATTAGGTCTGGCAGACGTGGAGTCCGGGGCGCGGCCCAAACTTGCCTGAAGCGCGAGGAGGCCCTGGACTTGCGCATGAAGGAGACAGAATTTTTTTGTGGACGTGAAGATGGAGCTTTGCGACTCATACTCGCTTTACCCTTCTTGGAGAGAGAAGTCGATTTGGGAAAAGGGGTTGAAGATTGAAGAGACACATACAAGGCATATAACTGTGCCTTGGTCATTTTCGGGAGAAATGGACCTCTGCGCTGATGAGCGCTTGTCTTAGGCTTAAGTCGGTCCATTTCTCTATTGCTGGAATTGTCTGATGGGCTGAGGTGTAAGAAGATGCTGGAGATGCTGGTTGGTGTCTTGTTGGAGGAGGTGAAGGTAATCCTCTGTGTCGTGGAGTACGAGAAGCGCCCCGCATGGGCTGACGTCCACGTATTGGTTCCGGAGTTTGAGAAATGGCATCCGGTGGAGCATGGATGCTCATGACATCTGGTGTATGAGGTGAAAATTCCCTGGAGATGAGGGACTCATCGTCGGAGGGGTAGAGTTGGATTTCTGACATTTGCAGACAACTAGAAGACCGAATGCTGGGAAACTGTCCAATGCTGGGAAACTGTCAAAGAACTTTGGTGAGTTGACTGGGTATTTATGTAGTCCTTCCCTTGTGCTGATTGGGTAGACATGTTGATTGCTGACAGCTGGTTTAAATGATGTGATAATTGGATAGATCATTTGAATGTGTTCCTCCCGAACTTTGTTAGTAAAACATCATTTAATAAACTCCTTTGTTGGAACAAAGGGGTTTACATTTTTACTAACTACACAGCGTTTTCTGTTTCGTACTTTATTTGCATTTAGCCTGAGCTGTAGAAGACCGTCCGAGGTGAAATCGCAGGAGAAAGCTTTGATGGTCCCGTCCAATGTTATTGAAGTTGTGATCAATTTATTCTGCATCGATTGAAGAAGGAATGATGAGCTTGGGTGGTTGCTTCGATTCCGTGGGTACTGAGAAAGTGGCACATGGCGTGCCAAGTTTGGGCCTTGTGGTGAGGCCCTGTTGTGGGGCCCTGTCCCACACACACTGGCTCTGTGTGTGAGAAGGCCCATGTTGGCTGGCACAGTGTGACGTGTCCACGAGGCAGAAGAAGAAGAGCGGGAGGGACGAGTGCCTTGCTCCTTAAGAAGTCTGCAGGAGGTCACCACCTCCTAAAGTAGACTTGACCAATGAGATTGTTGGGATGTCTAAGCGGGAAAATCTCCTCTGGAGATTTATGGCCCTTTGTTTCAAAGGGCCATTCAATTGCAGAGGAAGGTGCTAAAGACTCTTGTAATACTAATATGTTGCACAAGGATTGACATATCATATACCCCATCATTCAGATCTTTACATTTCAACTTCGTAGACACCAAACATGCCGTACATATGATTTTCGTTAACCATAGTATGCAATTCTGAAACCAATCCAACAGAGATTGAATTAGATTAGATTAGATTAGATTCAACTTTATTGTCATTACACAAGTACAAGTACAAGGCAACGAAATGCAGTTTAGGTCTAACCAGAAGTGCAATAACAGCAAGTGCAGGATATATACAATGGTTGCGTAAGTGCAGGGCATAAAAATGTACTGAATATATATAAATATGTATAAGTAGAGAGATGGTTATTACTATAAACAGAACTGAATTTACAGATGAATATATACAGTGAATAAATATACAGATGGCTATTACTATAAACAGAATTTACAGGTGAATATGTACTATGAATATAATATACAGATGGCTATTACTTTGAACAGAATTTTACAGATAGAGGTATACAATAATATGTTAGGCTAATATGAGGAATATAGCAGTGGATTAAGTTAGTGCAATAAATTATGGACAGAGCTATCCGAAAGAAAGTGTAAAAGTGCAGTGGAAAGTGATTGCATATTACAGTTAGAAGTACGGTGCAAAATGCAAATGTAAACATTGTTACTGTAAATACAGTCGGCAGTGCAAATGAGCATATTCCAGTTAAGATATGGTGGTGCAAAATGCTTAAGTAAACAGTTGTTACTGTAATAAACAGTCGGTAGTGCAAATAACAAAGTGAATGTAGATGTGAGGTAGGAGAGTTTGCAGTTTATGAGGGAAGTGGATCAACGGGGGTTTGAGTTCAGTAAAGAGACAGCTCTGGGGAAAAAACTGTTCTTAAGTCTGCTGGTCCTGGTCCGGAGGATCCTGAAACGCCTGCCGGAGGGCAGGAGAGAAAACAGTCTGTGGGCTGGGTGAGAGGAGTCCTTGAGGATGCTGCGAGCTCGATGCAGACAGCGTTTCCTCTGGATGTGCTCGATGGCAGGTAGTGGAGTCCCTGTGATGCGCTCAGTGTCCTCAGGAAGAAGAGGCGCTGGAGAGCCTTCTTGACCAGGCTGGAGGTGTTGGTCGTCCACGACATTTCCGCCGAGATGTGGATCCCCAGGAACTTGAAACTGGAGACACGCTCAACAGCCATTCCATTGATGTGGATGGTGTCGTGTGTGCCTCTTGACTCCTTCCTGAAGTCCACGATGAGCTCCTTCGTTTTGGTGGTGTTGAGGAGCAGGTTATTATCAGCGCACCATGTGGCCAGGTGCTGGATCTCCTCCCTGTAGGCAGTCTCATCGTTGTTGCTGATGAGACCAATCACCGTAGTGTCGTCCGCAAACTTGACGATGGAATTAGTTCCATACACAGGCTTGCAGTCGGAGGTGAAGAGGGAGTAGAGAAACGGACTTAGTACACAGCCCTGTGGTACACCAGTGTTGAGTGTGATGGACGTGGAGCAGGTGGATCCTGATCGAACATTCTGTGGTCTGTCAGTTAGGAAGTCCAAAATCCAGTTACACATTGAAGTGTTGATGCCCAGGTCTCCAAGTTTGGCAATTAACTTGGATGGGATGACAGTGTTGAATGCTGAGCTGAAGTCAACAAACAGCATGCGTGCATAAGTGTTTTTACTGTCCAGATGGGTGAGCACAGAGTGCAGTGCCATGGAAACGGCATCCTCTGTGCTCCTATTGCTGCGATAGGCAAACTGGTGTGAGTCCAATGTGGATGGTATAGAGTCTTTTAGGTGTTCCAGGACCAGCCGCTCAAAGCACTTCAGAATGATGGGTGTGAGTGCTACAGGGCGGTAGTCATTAGGGCACCTCGGGCTGGAGTGTTTCGGCACTGGCACAATGGAAGTGCGTTTAAAGCATGATGGTACAGCTGCTTGGGCAAGAGACAGGTTGAAAATGTCTGTAAAAACCCCAGCGAGCTGCTCCGCACATGCCCTGAGAACACGACCAGGGATGTTGTCTGGTCCAGCAGCCTTGTGCGCGCTGATTCGGCTCAGTGCCTTGCAGACATCTGTGGAGGAGAGTGTGAGTGTGATTGGTGGGTGGTCAGCTGAGGGTTTGAGCTTGGTGTCAGTTTCTCTGTTGTCTCTTTCAAAACGAGCATAAAAGTAATTTAGCTCGTTCAGGAAGTTGACATCAGTGGCTGCGGGGGTGGAGTGGGTGGGTTTATAATCACTTATGGCCTGAATGCCCTGCCACATGCGTGGAGGGTCAGAGTTGGAAAAGTGTCCCTCTATCTTTAGCTTGTAGCAGTGCTTGGCCTTTTTGATGCCCCTCTTCAGGTTTGCTCTGGATGCGCTGTAGGCTTGTGCATCTCCTGATCTGAAGGCAGTATTGCGTGACTTCAGCAGGAGTCGTACTTCCCTGTTCATCCAAGGCTTCTGATTTCGGTATGTGGTGATCTGTTTCTGGGTTGTAACACTGTCAATGGTGGTATTGATATGATCCAATACAGAGGAGGTGAATGAGTCAATGTCCGTGTGAGCGCCACTGGTGGCTTGAGAAGCAAACATACTCCAGTCTGTGTTTAGAAACCTTTCCTGGAGTGTGGAATCTGCCCCCGCAGGCCACACCTTGATTGTCTTCACTGATAGCTTCACACGGTTGATGAGGGGTGCATATTTGGGGCTGAGGAACAAAGAGAGGTGGTCTGACTGTCCCAGGTGGGGGAGGGGTGTTGCAACGTAAGCTCCGGCCATGTTTGTGTAAACATGGTCTAAGGTTTTGTTTCCTCTGGTGTGGCAGGAAACATGCTGGTGAAACTTGGGTAGCACTGACTTTAGGTTTGAATGATTAAAGTCACCTGCAACAATAAACGCAGCTTCCGGGTGATCAGTCTGTTGTTTACTGATGGCTGCGTGAAGTTCTTTCATAGCAAGCTTGGCATCAGCATCGGGTGGAATATAAGCAGCAGTTATAATGGTGGAAGTGAACTCCCGCGGGAGATAAAACGGTCTACATTTAACCATGAGAAACTCCAGGTTAGCTGAACAATGACTCCCAACAATAGCAGAGTTTGTGCACCAAGCTTTGTTAATATAAATGCACAATCCACCCCCTCTGCTCTTCCCGGAGCCATCTAATGTTCTATCTGCCCGGAGTGTGTGGCGTCCCGCTAGCTCGATAGCGGTGTCCGGTATTCCGCTGTTTAACCAGGTTTCCGTGAAGATTAGGACGTTACAGTTCAAAAGTTTCTTACTGTGTGTGATGCTGAGTCGAATCTCCTCCATTTTGTTCACTAGCGACCGTACATTGGCAAGGAAAATGCTGGGTAAAGAGAGTCGGTGCGGTGATAGCATTAGCTTAGCACGCGTTCCTCCACGCTTCCCCCGCCTTTGTTTACGATCTCTCCTCCGCCTTCGTGCACTTCCGCCCGGCAATGTAGAGTGCAGAGCCACGGGTGTTCTAGCGATCTCAGGAAGGAGTTGTAGATTGTCCATAAAACTGTCGGAAATTCGCAAACCAATATCCAAAAGCTCAGCGCGGGTGTACGTTGTAAAGGCACAACTGTTCTGTACGAACAGACCCGAGAAGAACAGGAAAAATACCGCAAAATTGCAGAATCTGGAGAGACGCTGAGCCTCGCGATCTACTCGCGCCGCCATCTTGGTCACAGATGGTCACAGATAGAATTAACACGTACACTCTAAAAAAAAAAAGTTTCTATATGGCACTAAAAATGGTTCTTCGTCGTAATCATAGGGGAACCATTTTTGGTGCTATATAGCACCATATCTTAGCATGTTCTGTATATGGTAGCGGTGCTATATAGCACCATAGTTAGGGGTGCTATATAGCACCTTAGTCAAAGAACCGGTGAAGAACCTCTGAAGAACTGCTGAAGAACCACTGAAGCACCAAAATTGGTGCTATATAGCACTTAAAAAAGTTCCCCTATGATTACGAGCCAAGAACCATTTTTGGTGCCATATAGAACCTTTTTTTTAGAGTGTAGATTAAACCCTATAAAAACAAATCATGAGATGGATACATATTTATATATTTCTCAAGTGGATAAATATTGGATATGTGAGTTTAAGATGGTGTATTAGAAATTTTCAGAAAGTCGCAGCTCTCTGCAAATTTCTCTCTCTCTGCACATTCTTTCACGTCGTAAGATTTCTTATCTGATTGTTTCCAGGGTAACCGAGGATCCTTCTCTGGGGTGTTGGGGGAAGGTCTGTTATTCAGCACAAAGTATTTAAACATATTTGTTGAATGTAAC
The DNA here is from genome assembly GCA_023566225.1 of Romanogobio albipinnatus. Taxonomy (NCBI): domain Eukaryota; kingdom Metazoa; phylum Chordata; class Actinopteri; order Cypriniformes; family Gobionidae; genus Romanogobio; species Romanogobio albipinnatus. The sequence goes on from CM042241.1 coordinate 23,020,695, forward strand.
AGGCAATTAAGTGTCTGATTGCTCAGTCACTACTAGACATGTGCTGGTACACGGTAATACGATATATCACAATAATGAACATGCACGATATTGTTACCATGGGCACTTCAAAATACCGTAAATAATTATTTATTACATATTATTTTGATTTCTTAGAATGCATTTTAAGAATACTTTACCCATCAACCGTTTAAAATGAACACGTCAAAGAGGAACGCGCACTGATGTAAACAAACTCAACGTGCATGAGCACATGGCGGAAGGCGTGAAGGAGGCGCTGAAGTGCACATTCACTCTCTGACAGCAGAGGGCACTGACGGAACAGCAGAAATGCAGCCGTTTCCCCGGTAACCCTCGTAAACAAAACCATTTTCTTTATTTGCTATGGTGCTCATCACATAACAAAATACTTTAATACTTAAAGACTTAAGGCTATATTTTAATCTGGACTACATGCCCTAGATATTGTTTGAATATGTTTTGTTTATGTTTTTGTTGTTGAGTCACACACTTTACAATAAGGCTCTATAATTTAACATTAGTTCACTCATTAAAAAACTGACAATGAAAAATACTTCTAAAGCATTTATTAATCTTAGTTAAATGTAAATTTCACCATTTAATAACACATTATTAAAATCAAAAGTTGTAACTGTATTATTTAATGGACCTGAGCTAACATTAACTAACAGTTGCTTTTTTTTAACTATACGTTATCAAAGAAGAATAACTTCTGTATAAATGTAGCTATTCGCTTTTGTTAATGTTAATGTATATACTAGTGAGACCTTATTGTAAAGTGTTACCTATTGTTCATTTAGCTATAATTCTTTAGCAATTTAATCGGTTTTAAATATGTTTACTTTATACATTTTTGTGTATTTCTTTATTGTATTTAAATGTTCAGTTCTTTTGTTATAAGAAAGTTATTAAACCTGTTATAGTATGACAACACTTTTTTTGCAATGAATTTCAATACCGTGATAATACCGAATACCGTGATAAAAGCTTCAGCAATTAATCGCAACATGAAAACTTGATACCGGCACATGCCTAGTCACTACACTGTGTAGGATGTGTGTGTGCAGGGTTTTATAAATCTGAACGCCACTTCTGACACAAATCCTACGCAAAGTTTTATAAATGAGGCCCCAGGTCCGTGGTAGGGGTTTTTATTCCTGATAATCTCATATGCATTGGGACCAGCGCGCCCTAGGTTAGCATACCACCTGGACCCTTCCATCCCACATAGTTGGCAATTTCGCCATATTTGAGTCCCCCATCTATATAGGCTCCCTTGGCTCCAGTGTCCAATTCTTAAGCTTGTTCCCTCCTTGCTCCTGCCTTTGGAAAATATTCAACTCCATTGCTTCCTCCTCCTCCTCCTCCTCCTCCTTTTCCCCCCGATGTTCTTCTCCCTTCCAAGTCGAAATATGATGGGTAAGTTTAGGTATGTTAAGTAATATATATATATATATATATATATATATATATATATATATATATATATATATATATATATATTACATATTCTTAACAGTGTTTTATTTAAAGTTGTTTCTCATTATGGATTCGAAAATGCACAGTGATGTCTGTAATCACTTTGATCATGAAAAATATAATTAAGTGCAAGATGTGCAGAGCCAATCTTTCATATACATAGCATTATAATGAGAACAGGATTGTAATAGAATGTTGTAAATTCTCTGTGCTTTAGTTGCCCGTGTATCGGCCTTGTTGTTAAGGAAAGAGCGCATTCAAAATGTGAGTTTCCCTTTAAAACCATAGACTGTAAAAACTAGCACGGTCAAGTTCACATTCGCATGCGCGTCATTTTGGGCAGATGTAAGTTGTAATAGGTATATATCAGATTAATCTAATATAGGATGTGTTTGGTTGAGTTTATTAACCTGCTAGCAAAGCTCTGCAGGGTGGTGTTTAGTCACAGTTTCAGCTCAAATGCAATACCCAATATTATTTACCGGGTTATTTGAGATGATCATTTTGTTTTTATATGGGGTTTTTTTATGCATCATAATCTAGCAGTTATGTGTTTGTTTTATATGTTCACGGTGTGTCCGTGGCGGCCTGATAAAGTTTGATGTTTCGCTATGAAACAGGAAGTTGTTTTATCTCAGGCATATAATGTCCAATCTGCCCCAAACTTCACGTTTGATAAGAGTCCTGTTCTGAAGACATCTACATGCCAATATTCAGTTAGTCATAGCGGCACCTGCTGGTAACAGGAAATGGCATGTTTTACACTGTAATTCACTCCCTGAAACACATTTAAATATGCCATCAAGTTCCAAACATGCTAGAAACACATTAAATCAAGAAACACTTGGCTAAGTGCTAATGTATGCGATTTACTCCACGAAACAGGAAGATGTTGTAACTCAGGCAAACAATGTCTGAGCTGCCCCAGAATTTACATGTTTGATAAGTGCCCTGGCCTGAAGACATCTACATGCCAAAATGTAGTTATAGTCATAGCGCCACCAGCACCACCATTCTCACCGTGCTCTGTTTTCCTAAAGCCAAAGGGTGGTGGTGGCACGGGTGCAAGGGCCCTTTCATCGCTGCTTGCAGCTTTAATTCTGGATTATATTTTGAATTATGATTTTACGAAGCTATTGAGATACACTATACCATTCAAAAGTTTTGGGTCGGTAAGATTTTTTACTGTTTTTGAAAGAAGTCTCTTATGCTCAACAAAAATGCATTATAAAATATATATATATATATATTATAGAAATTAATAAAAGTTAGAAGACAGACCGATATTTTGTAATTCTGTGTATATCGGGATTGCGCTCTGTCTGAAGCGTCTTTGTGCGCAAGCGTCAGATCTGTCAGTCAGTGAGATCATTTCCATGGACAAAGGAAAGGTACTCCTCCCTTGTACTAATTAAATAATTAAATATCTAAATGTACAAATATATTTTTAGATATTTAATTGCTATTTGGAGTATTGGGATCGCTGGTTATGATAAAATTGCTACTTCTTTACTACATATCAGCCGAAAGGAACTGCCACTCTTCTCCTCTAAGTGCGATATCTCAGCAATTTTGTGTAGAGTATCTGTAATTTCACCTTCTCTCGCCTTTGATTGTGTCCATTCCTTGTGTTCATAACCTGCAGCACTTATAATCCTCCACAGCAAAATTACCCAAACATCTTGCCTCTCCATGCCCTGGAGGCAGTTTGTTCTTGCCCAGCACCGACTGCTTTGATGGGTGTTTCAAAGGCCAGTGGGAATGAGCCAGATGTCCGCAATGCTGGAATCTCTCAGTGGTCTCCTTGCCAATTCACTTTCCTGTGGTTCTGCTCACTGCACGAACACCTACCACTCTCTGCCTGTCAGCTGTGGTGTGGTCACACTCTGCCTTCTCTCCTCATTAGATTTCATGCCAGCTCACTGCTCTCGTGTTATAACGTTAGCTAATTTATGTTGACCTGGGGGTTGTTGACTTTCAGACTCCCTATTTTGCCACCGGGTCATTTGATTATACGCTACTTTCTGTTTCCAGGTCATTAGATTAAGGTATGTCAACACATCGAGCCGCACTGTAATATCTTGCCCGGCTAATACAATCTTGCACAACTCCATCAGCTACCGCTCAGCACACTTCTCTATACTCCTGGAATTTTGCCACATCCCATTATCATTTCCTGTTTGTTCACAGAGATTAGGATTAGATTAAGGCGATTCAATTTGGGTAAAAGACATATTCCCACTTGATATCTATGACTTTTGACCATGTAGTGCTTTCTTGTCAGATGCTCGGAAGATGAGTTATAAAGAAATAAAATGACAGATAATAATTCAATTTGTCAGATTTACAATTATCAACAGTTTTATATGCATTACATTTCTTGTGCTTTTACATTTAAAATTTGTGAAACAAGTTTTAATATAGCTGTTCTATATTATTTCTGTAGTATTATTCTGTTTAATTTCTGTACTCAAGCACTCAGGCACTTGTACTTACTTTGCGCCACTAAAAGTTGTTACTGTTCAAAGGGACGCACAGACTGAGGTAATTCACAAACACTCTCTTGCACTCTCTCTAATAACTGCATTAATAACTGCATTAGTTTGCTATCAGTGGCTGAAGCCTCCATTACTAGCTCTAAAATGACATTTTGGAATTAGCAACGGAGGCTTGGGTTTAGATGCATAAGAAATTAGTCCTGCACACAAGAGCGTTTTAATGACAAAACCTGACAGATGTCTTGAAATGCGTCATCTGAACAATTTCTTGAGGTGTGGTAACCGTAGTATTAGTATATGGACACTGGGCAGTTGAATTATTGAAAAATAATGCGTTGTGACCGCATTACCACTTCGGGTGTGCATTATTTTTCTTATAAATTAAATTATTACGTCAATTAATCCTTACATATTACTATGTAATTAGTTGTAATGTTTGTGTGACCTTGTACACTCATATTTCTGCAAAAACATTAACATTAGAACAATTAATAAATAAATAAATAAATAAATAAATAAATAAATAAATAAATAAATAAATAAATAAGTGAATAAGTGAATAAATAATTAAAAATAAATAATTATTAAAAGAACATTTAGAACAAAACTAAAACATAAAATGAAATAAATAAAAATAAGTTGGAATACAGGAACTGCATTACATACTGGGCGTGTCCAATACAGACGTGATGGATATAGTTCAATCATCCCATGTTGTGTGATCTACTTGGTTACAATAGTGCAAAAAAGGAGTCCACATTTTGTAAAAGTCTTTTAGTTTCCCTTTAATAAGTCAGTTTTTCCAAGGCAAGGTTGCTGGTCATGTCTTTAAACCATTGGTTAGGGGAGGGTCTTTGGGTCTCCTTCCATTTTAAAGCAATAGCGCTTTGTCTGGAGCAAACTAAAATCAATCAGTTTGCGCTTTCTTGCATTCATCTCCAAATTCCCTGGGTATATATGAAATAGACAAAGTTTGGGCGCAAGAGGGACATTTTCTTCAGTCAATTTACCAATCAAAAGAACAATCTCCTTCCAAAACCCTTGCATATCATTACACGCCCATATACAATGATAAAGGGTACCAATTTCTTGTTTGCATTTTAAACAACTGTCGGGAATATTTGGATTACATTTATGTCATTTGACTGGGGTAATGTAGGACCGCATAAGCCATTTGAATTGCATCAATAGTATTGACAGTGATTTTGGGCAAATAAACAAGATTCTATTCTATTCTTCTTTAGAAATTATCATTCTTCCATGCTTTAAATAATATAAGATAATGAATTCTCTTTTGATCCCTCTAAAAGTATATTATAAAAGAATGAAAGATTGCTTTTATCCCTTAAATGTACTAAATTTGTATTACCCCATATTGGTGACAAACCTGACAAACAAACCTGAGTAATTGCTTCATCTAAGAAATTGTGAGCATCATACCATACAGAAATGTTATTCCTGAGGAAAGGTTTGTGCTTAGTTTTTTTGAGGAATAGTAATTTTAATTGAAGAAGAGTAAAGATACATCTGTAATGGAATTATTATTCCATTTTTGTCTATATCTATCCACGCTGGAGGGTCTGTATGAAGTAGTACATAGTAGAACAATGCAGAGCTCAATAGTAAAGTTTTGGTTAAGCCCTCACCATTTGTATGGTAGATAGAGTAAGGACAGACGTAACCGAGGATGCTTGTTATTCCATATTAATCTTGTGAATGTTTTCTTGAGTATAGAAAAGAAGGTAGCTAGAAGGGGAAGTGGAATTGACTGGAAAAGGTATAAAAATGTAGGTAGAATTGACATTTTTATATTACTTATACGTCCAATAATAGAAATTGGCACTGTGTTCATCTCTCGAGTGAGTCAATGACTTTCTCTAGTGGGTCATAATTAATCTGAATAATTTCCTTTAAATTTGGGGTTATCTTAATTCCTAAATATATAAAACCTTCGGTAGAGCTGGTGAATTGCCTACAGGTCAGAGAGTTTTTCCTTTCATCCTCACCAAAAGTTTTATACATTTCTATTGGGAGGTCATCAGTGTATTCAGGTGTATTCAGATTTGTGTAATACAATTTTAAAAAAAGTATTTATTTCCAACGGATCTACAATCTTCACCCATTTTGTAAAGTTAATAAACTGATGGCTCTATCTGTTTGTATTTTTTTAATTCTCCATGCAAGCAATTTTCCAGGTTTTTCTCCTTGATCATAATAGGATGTTTTAGCCACATTAAGTTCTTAGCTATTTTACTGCTAGTTCATTCATTATATTGGACTTTTAGTACAATAAGTTATTTTCACTTTACAGGGTTGTTGTTGCTAAAGAGGTGTTGCTCTAATGTTTTAATTTGTTTTTCCACTCTTAGTAGTCCACTCTTTTCCACTTTTAGTAAATTAGTTTCCTGTAGAAAATGTATACTTGATCCCATTTGTTTCAATCGACCTAATACTTGTTTAAGCTTTACCAAATTATTAAGTCCTCTTATAGTCCAGCTACAGATATTTATCTCCGAATTACAGATCATACTTATGTTTTATTACAGAGTATTGTAGATATAGCTGTGTCCAAGCACCGAGAGAGAAAAAAGGAAGGAAAAAAAGTGGTTCCTCAACAACCCACCCACCACCACTAGTTATTCGTAAAAGTATTTACCTAAAATTGTAGGCTACATGTAATCAAAGGGACGACATTTAAACAGACAAGATATTTTGTAGAGGTAGTTATACCAGTTCTGAATCTGGTAGAATAGGATCATGTTTTCACATAAATTAGATGATGTGGTTCCCTTTCAGTCGGTCACGTTCGACGTACGTCGGAACTGACCGACGAATTGGGATCTGTTTCAGAGACCAATCTACTTCGAGTGTATTAAAAACGAGCCAATGAAGATTGGCATGCGATCACGCATTCCACGCACCGCCCCGCGTCCGCGGGTATAAATACGGAAGTGGAAGTGCCGCATACCGCTTTCAACTTCGGAGCCGAGCATTACATGTTCCTACGAAGAGTGTGTTTACACAAACTAAACGAGTCTCTACGAGAAGATCAGCTTACCTGTTCCAGTGTCGGTGTGACGGCGCTTTACAGCGGTGGTCGCGAGCAGAAGAAATCTGTCGGTTCGCTGGGCGTTTCCTCTGAGTGCTTACAGTGGGCTTGCACCTTTAAACCACTGTAAGCCGCGGCTATTCCCCTGTGTGCCTCGGCACTTGTTGGAGCGGTTCTCTCTTCTCTCTATCACTAAAAGAGCAACACGGTTTGACCCTGCGTCTTTTTCAAGATGTCATTCAAACCGTGTGTTTCTGGATGCGGTTGTTTCCTGTCCTCATTTGACGGCCATGATCTCTCTCACATACAAACATGTGAGATTGCTTTCGTGGGTGATTCATGCTCTCTCAGGAGAGCATGGTCACGTCGGCGCGTTGTTCGTCTCACCTTTCTCGTAAAGGCTTGAGCGTTCAGCGCGCCGTGTGCCGTCGAGCGCCGGCTGACAGCGGGGGTTGCCACGGCAACCCAGCGCGTCACTCGGCGCTCTCTAGATGCGCGGTCCAGACTATGAAACCTCAAACGGGGTTGAGTCCCTTTGCTTATTCCCTGATCTAGTTTCTTTTCTGGTGCTCCAGAAAAGGATTATTTTAGTTAATAAGCCTTGGTGACCTGAGGATAACAGTGGGGCATCCCCGCCGGGTACATCTCTTCGGGCCCCCACTCCTCTATCGCATCATGAGCATGTTGAGACTTTGTTCGTGGGTGGTTCATGTTCTCTCATGGGAGCATGGCCACGTCGGCGCGTTGTTCGTCCTGCCCCTTTAATAGGGGCTTGAGCGTTCAGCGTGCCGTGTGCCGTCGAGTCTGGCGGCCACGCCCACTGTCTCTCATGCCTGCTGGTAGCCCAGATGGGATTGCTGGTCCTTTTTAAAAAAAAAAAAAAAAGGGGGACCCAGCATTTCATTTGTGGCTCTGGCAGAGGACAGATGTCAATTGCTGCATCGGAGAGAGGGCTGTTATGCGCTGGAGATGATGACGCTGAGTTTCCCACTATAATAGTGTGTGCTCATGCTGAATCAGATTCAGTGTTGACAGCCATGCCTTCCAGGGTGGCTGCCTGGATGTGCATTGGAAGAATTTAGCAGTGTGGAACTATTGGTGTCAAAATATGGAATGCCAAAAGGGCCATAATCTGTATGAATTTTTTCGCTCTCTCACTACCCTCTCTCCTGCATGCATGAGGGTAGTCTTGACTCAGGGGTTATGCAGGAACTGCGTGCAGTGATGGACCTCGCTCTCCGGGCGACGGAAGTCACTGCACGCTCCCTGGGTCAGGCGATGTCCACGTTAGTGGTCCAGGAAGCCGGGGCTAAACCTGGCAGATATGCGTGAGCCTGACAAAGTTCGGTTCCTCAACGCCCCTGTCTGTCAGGCTAGCCTCTTCGGCGACGCTGTCGAGAACTCGCCCAGCAGTTCTCGGTGGCCCAGAAGTAGATGGAGGTGGTTTAAAAAAATTAATAAAAAAAAAACACCCTGCCCCGACGACTAGCTGCTGCCTCCACCCGGTCGTCGGCTGCAGCACCTCCATCTGCTTGTCGCCGAGGGTGCCCCCCCTGCGTCCGCCTCCGCCCCTGCTAAGCCAAGCAGCAGCCTCCACCCGGGCAGCAGGTGGCCGGGCGCAGGGGATGTGCCCAACCCGTCCAGGATACCGCGAGTCCGCTAGCAAGCACATGGGCGAGCGGCCCTGGAACGGGCAGCCCAGCGAGATGGCAAACTGCTCGGGGAGACGGTGTCCGCACCCCTCCCTCCCCCGGAGGAGGAGCGGGGGGAGAATTTTTTTTCGGTTCAGTCCTGCCGCTGGCTCTCCGGAGTCCAGCGGTACCCACATTCTCAGAGCAGTTTCCTCCCTCCCTGGGCCCTGAGAGGGTCAGGTTGGCAGTGTGCGACGCCCCCGGGCCTTCCACTCCTTTCCTCCCCTCTCCCCCTTCGCCAGGGGGCAGCAGTGTGGGCACCGAGGACGCCCCCGGGCCTTCTCACCCACACTCTGCCCCACCTGGAGTACTCAGACAACACTCCGGGCCGCCTCCGGGCCTCCCGAGTCGGGTCTGAGTGCTCCACCTCGCTGCCTCACCCCGGGTACGTCTGTGGTGCCGGTGATCCCGCTTGTTCGGTCTCTTGGGGCCTGGCTAAAAGGCCTCCCCAGACCGTCACGCTGGCTCATCCGTACCATCAGTCTCGGCTATGCGATTCGGTTCGCACGCCGGCCTCCCAAGTACAGGGGCATCCTCTTCACCTAAGTGCGGAGCTCGGATGCCCATGTCTTGCGGTCCGAGATCGATGTCCTGCTGGCGAAGGGCGCGATCGAGCCGGTTCCTCCAGCCGATATGAGGCCGGGGTTCTACAGCCCCTACTTCATTGTACCCAAGAAAGGTGGTGGGTTAAGACCAATCTTGGACCTGCACATTCTGAATCGGGCCCTGCACAAGCTCCCATTCGGAATGTTAACGCAGAAATGCATTCCCGAATGCATCCGTCCCCGAGATTGGTTGCAGCGATCGACCTGAAGCCCTTCAGGCTGTCCCTGTCGCCTCGCGTCTTCACGAAAGTTGTAGAGGCAGCCATTGTTCCGCTCAGAGAACGCGGCGTTCGCTTACTCAACTATCTCGACGACTGGCTTATTTCGCCCAGTCTCGGGAGCAGTTGTGCGAACACAGGGACATGGTGCTCAGTCACCTCAGCCTGTTGGGACTTCGGGTCAACCGAGAGAAGAGCAAACTCTGTCCCTCGCAGAGGATCTCTTATCTCGGTATGGAGTTGGATTCGGTCAACCGGACAGCGCACCTCACTTCGGAGTGCGTCCGGTCAGTGTTGAACTGCTTGAATACGTTCAATGGCAGGACAGCGGTCTAACTGAAATTTTTTCAGAGGCTCCTGGGGCATATGGCATCTGCAGCCGCTGTAACGCCGCTCGGATTGCTTAATATGAGACTGCTTCAACGCTGGTTACACGACCGAGTCCCGAGATGGGCGTGGCACAGCGGTCAGTACCGGGTCCCAGTGACTCCTTACTGTCGCCAAACCTTCAACCCGTGGTCAGACCCCTCGTTTCTCCGGGCCGGTGTGTCCTTAGAACAGGTGTCGAGGCATGCTGTGGTCTTCACGGATGCCTCATCCACGGGTTGGGGGGCCACGTACAACGGGCACGTAGTTTCGGGACTGTGGACGGGACCCCAACTACGTTGGCATATCAATTGCCTAGAGCTTCTGGTGGTACGTCTTGCCCTGGCCCGGTTCAAGAAACCGCTCCAGGGCAAACACGTACTGGTCCGTTCGGACAGCACTGCGGCCGTTGCGTACATCAACCGTCAGGGTGGTCTACGCTCCCGTTGCATGCTCCGGCTCGCCCGCCATCTCCTCCTGTGGAGTCAGAAGTTTGTGAGGTCACTTCGTGCTATTCACATTCCAGGTGCGCTGAACCAGACAGCCGACGAGCTCTCTCGCCAGTCGACACCTCCGGACGAATGGCGACTCCACCCCCGGAGCGTCCAGCTGATATGGGACCACTTTGGGGTTCCCTCTTCGCGCTTACGTTGACCGGACACAAAGCTTCAGATCCTCACAGCAGCTCTTCGTCTGTTACGGAGGTCAGCAGAAGGGAAAGGCTGTCTCCAAGCAGAGGTTGGCCCACTGGATAGTGGATGCCATTGTCTTGGCTTACCAGTCCCAAGACGTACCTTGCCCGTTCGGGGTGCGGGCTCACTCAACAAGGAGTGTTGCTTCATCCTGGGCGCTGGCTCAAGGTGCCTCGCTGACAGACATTTGTAGAGCTGCGGGCTGGGCGACACCTAACACGTTCGCTAGATTTTTTAGCCTCCGTGTAGAGCCGGTATCTTCCCGCATCCTCGCCCCCCCGGGGCCAGTAGCGCTAAGTACCCGTTCTAGTGTCGGCTTGCAAACGCCACTCCCGCCTCCGGGCCGGATACGTGCGTCTATTCTTGCTCCAGTTGTGTTCCCCGGAAACGGCTAACCCTGTCGAGTTCCTCCGTCACCCTTGCGGTGTCAGACGTTGCGGACCGTCTGACGCCAGGCCTGCACCCGTATGCTTGTGGAACGTGTGTGTAAGCTGGGTTCCATATGTTGCGGTCCCCTCACGGCTACCCCATATGTGTATTCTCCACGGTATCTGCTACCCTACTCGGTTAGCCCCGTGTCTTTCCCTCGACAGAGCCCGCTCTGTCATCTCTGGGCGTGTTCTTCCCCCCCTGGGATCAGGTTGGGTCCACCCCAGAGATTTCCATAGTTGCACTACCCTAGGTTAGGTTAGTCCTGATGCGTATTTCCACCTCTCCTTCCATTGAAGGATGTGGCTCCGCAGCGTACCATCTCCCGAGACGGGCACGCTTTCCCAGCGTTATCCAATAGTCACGCTGAGTGGGTCTTGCAGGAACAGCAGTGACTGTCCTTCCCTGCCCGGAGCCCTGACTTCCACTCCAACAGAGGAGTGATTCAGCGAGCTCAGGCAGGGCGCTGGAAGGGCCAGCTCCCTGGCGTTTTGGTAGGGATCCCAATTCGTCGGTCAGTTCCGACGTACGTCGAACGTGACCGACTGAAAGGGAACGTCTCGGTTACGTATGTAACCCTCGTTCCCTGAAGGAGGGAACGGAGACGTACGTCCCGTCGCCAGGTGCTGTGCTTCAGCTGAAGGCCCGAGCCACTTCTCGGCTCCTCAGTTGAAAACGGTATGCGGCACTTCCACTTCCGTATTTATACCCGCGGACGCGGGGCGGTGCGTGGAATGCGTGATCGCATGCCAATCTTCATTGGCTCGTTTTTAATACACTCGAAGTAGATTGGTCTCTGAAACAGATCCCAATTCGTCGGTCAGTTCCGACGTACGTCTCCGTTCCCTCCTTCAGGGAACGAGGGTTACATACGTAACCGAGACGTTTTCTATTGCACTTTTTTCAAGTCGGAAGTTGGAAATTGTAGGTGTGTCCCAATTCACTATTCTATGCCATTTTGTAGTGCACTGTAAGTAGTGCAAGTAGTTTGGGTCATACCGTATGTGTTTCTAAATCAAATACAGGTCTGATGTTTTGCAATGCAATCTCAGTCTAAACCAAGCAGGTATGTTTGGCATCGGGCCCAAAAAGAATGCCACTAGATGGTGGCCCAGAACATAGTCAAGGGATAATTTAAGAAATAATTGATGAAAAATGCAACTAGGATTGCCTGTGACATACTGTTACAGTGCCTTTTGTAACTGTGAGCTGTTACTCTGTTAAAAAATTGGATAAATTAATAAAGCAGTAGTGACAATTCATTCACCAACTTGCAACACACATATGCAGAATGGATAAAAATAACTATAAATAAAAGAGGACTTGAATAAGCCCATTAATGGTTTGAGTCATGCTCTTAACAAGCTATTTTTTATTTCCTCTTTCCATATTGTGAATAATAAATATGTATTTTAATTTGCTTGTTACACAATGGAGCCTAACTTATTGTAAGAATTATTTGACGTAGCCTACTTTTACACTCAGAATTATTCGTTGGCATCCTCACGTACTAAACTGCATTTTTAAAATTGTTAGCGTGCTGGAGGTATGTGATTACGTCGTGTGCAGTGATGTTAACATTTAAGCTAGCCGGTGAGAGAAAATGGCACTATCAAAGAGTCTAAAGAGGAAAGTCGACAGCGAAAATAGGGCATACAAAGAAGAATGGAAAGAACACTAACGTTATGCGTTCATCCTACCTGGTTTTGTGAATGCAAAGCCGGTGTGTCTTATCTGCAATGAAGTTGTCGCTGTCAGGATCCTGCCGTGACAGTCTTGTCTGTTTTGTCCTTGTTTAGTGTTTCTTTGTTTGTCTTGTGCTTGAGCACATGGCTGTGTCTTTGTTTGTGTGTGCCATGTTTTCCGCTTGCTCCACCTCGTTGTTTGCTGTTTCCATGCCCCCTTGTTTAGTCTGGTCTAGTCCTTGTTTCACTAATTTTGCTCACCTGATCCTAATGTGCTCTGCTCCCTTTATATTGTGCTACTTTCTCTCACGTCATTGCTGGTTTGTTGCGTGCATTTGTTGTATGCCTTGTGTCTGGCTTATCTTGTCCTGGTGATAGCTATTGATCTTGTCAAGTTATCGGTTTTTGCTATATTTTCCCTAGCCTCATTTTTTTGATTTCTCTAGTTTTGATTTTGTTACTCTCTCTAGTTTAACAGTCTTATTTTTCTCCCTTTAGTTTCCTGCCAGGTTGCAGTTTTGTTTTTATTTTTCTTAGTTTTAGTTAGTCATTTATTTCTAGTATTTATTTAGCTTTTTCTCTTATGTTATATTTTATATTTTTCTTCTCATGTTTCCTTTTTAGATTCCAGATACTTAGTTTGCATTTTCCCTATTATTTTCCCTTGTCTGTTTATCTCTTGTTGTCTGGTCTAGAGTCTTGTCTTGTGTGTGTTTTTGCCTGCCCTGTGCCCTGAGTTTTCCCTGGCCACTGTCTCTACTGTATGGCAGCCAAGACTGGAGCTGATTCTGAAAGAGAACATCAAGCCTCAGGTTCCTGGTGTTCCTGCCTGGATTTTCCCACAATTGCCCTGCCTGGTGCCTCCCAAGCTGTCCTCAAGTTTGTCTCCCTGGACTGGTCTCAGTGGTCTTCCAAACTATATGCTAATAGTCAATCAATCATCTTTGACGATAGTGGTCCTGACAGAAACGGCGATGCCATGCACATTTGCATTACACGTTCAGTCGATAGGCACATAGTGTTTCTTTGCAAAGCGACATAGCCAACTACTGGCCTGGCATTCATAATACAATGTTTTTAGTTGTTTCGAACATCAGTGTGAACTTTGAACAGGCATCATTTTAACAACATTATCATCTGTATGTGAAAAACGCAAATTGTTTTATGTGCTCCCATGTTCCTTGTTGTGTAAATGTACCCTAGTTTGGATGGAACTCATTTAACAGGCTTCAGTATTCACATATTCAGGATAAACTGGAAAGACTATCTCTAACTCATAGTCCAAAGAAGAAGCATAGTCTAGCATGTGTTTGGTAAAATTAACTCACATTTGGTTTTTAAATTTTAAGTCTATTAATGCACACTTTTTCTCTCTCTATTTTATGATATGGTGGAGAAAAAACAGCTTTTGTGTGGCACTGCGCCAGTCAGTCTTATTGACAGAAATAGCCTTGGCATCTCTTTGAGTCAGACTCATTTAAATTGTAAAAAGAACAACTAATGCAATGATAAAATATGTGCATTTTCTCAGACCTTTTCTTTTTTTTCTCAAGGCCATCCAGCAAACTTATACCATAGAAGCAAAAAAGAAATGTTATAAATACTTAAAATGCAATTCAATTGAGTATGTCATTCATTCAGTATGAATAGAAGAGCTGTCAACAACATCATGAGCTGCCAGTTAAGAATTGCGAATATACAGTATTACATAACTAAATAATCAACTTTACCTTTTCTATATACCCAAAGTTTCTTAGTCTTGAGTGAAGTTTTTTGCCTCGCACTGTACGACGTTTCCACAGACCTCTGTATAAATGAGCCGAAGAAAGAGTCGTGCCCTCGGAAAGATCAGGAACAGTCACCCCACATTATGCCACAAATTCCACTGATTGTGTGTGAAATCTGTCACCCGTAATGAAGCCAGTTAAAAACGCTTAACTTTTTGTGTTGTAGCTGCATACAGAGACACTGTGTTGCCATGGTATGGCTGGCTGACCAGTCCCTTAAATGAGATTTTTCCTATAAATGTTTTCCATCTTTCCCATTAAGGTGGCTAGGATGAGGGATTTTATTAGCTGTTTACCCAATAAAAAAGATAACTTTGAATTGCCATGTTTTTATTTTAGTTTTAGTTTTTTTTACAAATTGTTCTGTGAATTTTATAACATCAAAAGTTTTAAAAAGCCAAAAAAGCAGATATTTATTTGAACTGAGCAACAGGGTAATATAGTTCACAAATCAATATCAACCTATTTTCACATTTTCTCATTTTTTTTATACAAAGTTATGCTCATGTAGAAACCTTTCAGTGTGCAAAGATGTCTCCTGCTTAGTAACTTTTAATTCAACTACTTTCCGAAACTTAATAGAAACATGTATACTTTCCTCCCAGTAGCCATAAAACTGTCAAAAGTACTTTCCAAATCAAGAACAACCACCATGTTGCGTGAAATATTGTTCCTCGGAGCCTTGCCTAATGTGCTTGTGCAATTTCAAACTTCGAGAAACTTTTGTGATCGAATTTTACTTCCAAATCATAATCCTACGCTGAAGAACCACGTTAGGGTTGTTTTGAGTCTCAGAGCATCGCAGTGTGACCGCCGCAACTATATCACATATACAGCTTTCATGTTGTAACATGAAAATCTCTTGGCTCCCACAGATGCATATGCAAAAGCAATGCCACATCCTCCTACCCAACCCTATAAGAGCAGGGCATAAAGACATTATTTCAGAAGAGGGAGGATATTTTCTCCCCCCCAAAAAAAAAAATCTATTTTTGTTTGAAACCAGCCCAAGAGATATAAAGAGGTAAAGCTTTTTGGCTTCTCCATTATAATGTCTAGGGATTGAGAGGGTATTATTTTTCTGTTTCAAGCTCGAATGGGAGTGAAGTGCATCCCAGTCTGTTTTATATGCATGATTCTTCACAGTCACCTGTATTTAAGAGACACATATGTGAGAGGAGACTGCCCCATACTGGGACTGTTGTCATTCCTTCATTATGTACCCCCCCCCCCCCCCCTCCCCCGTCTTTCCTTTTCTACCTCACTGTTTTTCTAATTCTTTTTCATATTATTTGGTTCACTGGGCCTTTAGATGAATACATCTATGTGGAAGTAACTCTTGCAGACACCCCAGTGGTTTTCACTCACGCAAAACAATATCTTTCAAAAAAGACTGTGGCAAGTTCGGTCCATGATTCATGATTCAGTTCCTCCTTCCGTGCTCATGGTACGTTGCCAGGGTTTTCACCCACTTGACTTCTGCCCTGTGTCTTAAACACAAACGTTTCATTTTCAGTATAATGGTGCCACCTACCTCCAAATAAGGAAACTGAATGGCACTTTTCATGAGTAGGTTACAAAAATGGTTGAACCTAATGGTTTTTAACCTTCAAAAATGTTGATCGTCAACCTCAAAAGCTGTTTTAAATTAAGTTTAATTTATTATTATATTTATTTGATTATGAAAATTATTTTCTAGCGATAAAAATTAAACAGCAACATTTATCAAAGTAAATAAAAAACTACATTAGAATGAGTTGAGCTTAAATTAAGTCAGCAGGATATTGATTAGTTTAGGATAGTTTGTTGAATAGTACTGATAAACTGTAAAAATGGAGGAAATTTGATTTTTTTTTTTTTGGTAATGTAGACAGTCATGTGGTATCAGCGTTGCATGGATCTTCCTCTCCTCAACTTGACCTGGTTCTTCACCATCCATGGCTCCACTTCTGTCGGTCAGATCTCTAGCTCCATCCTTGGTTTTGTCGTGGGTCCCCGTCCTGGCTCTAGTCTGGTTCACTCTGTGGTCTTTGCCTTCACCAACTCCACCAATGTCCTTTCACTCACTACTCTCCATCAATGCCAAAGATCGACACCAACCAACACCCTCAAGGACTTTTACATCTTTGTGGCAGGGCCGGCACCACGAGGGGCCGAAAAAAGCCATTGCCTCCTCAGATCTGATTTGTGCCCCCTCAGTTTAAATTTGTCCCTCCTCCACCTCCAAAACGGGATTTATTTAAACTTTGACGCATGATTTGATTTTGATTTGACGCATATGATCACACCTGTGTGATTAGAAAGTTCAGTGCGTCACTGATAAATTCAAACGTGCTTTCAAGCTTTGGCTGGTGCTGAGCCAGAGACGGACGCACTCTGTGCTTTTCATATATCACAACTATTCAGTGATTTCAACATTTTTATTTTAGGTTTCAGACATCTAAATAGGCATTTAAAAAAAGAAATACATTTATATTTGTTAAATTCAAATTCCATACACTGATGATGTCTATGGAAGCTGCAATAATAATCCTTTCAGTTATAATTTGATCAAGTGTTTCATTCATATCAGTTACGCTTTATAAATTAAGCAATAGTTTACTCTATTCTTCTTCCAGTTCACTGGCCACTTAAAAATTGAGGAATTTACCTTATGTAAATCCGACAGATCCTCTGAATTGCGGTGCAAGCTCATCACGCGTTATATTAACTAACATGATCATTATAAAGGTGTTTAAACACATTCACTTCCACATATTTGACAATCGGAATATATCATATAATTCCTGATATAGTTAACAAGTTTGTAAATATTTTGAATAAAAAAGGAAAAACAAAATAAATGCGTACATATCTTTAGTGTGGTTGCATGATGTGTCACCAAGGAAATAATGTTCTAAAATAGCCGTCACCTTAAAAAACACACCCTGGGGGCTCAATATAACCCCCCCCCCCCCCCATCCCCTATGGCCCCCTCAAGAATTATGAATATACCCCCCACCCCCCGGCTTTTATTTGTAGCCGTCAAGAGCCGCCCTCCATCTGTCTTACTGTCGGTTCACACTGCCGCTGGCGAGAGCGTCAAAGTGGCTCATTCATTTTCAATGGGAGACGCCGGCGAGCTCCGGCGAGAGCGCATGTCTTAAATGATTTGGGCGCCGAGGAGAGTTGAAATCAGCTCAACTTTATGGTAATGAGCTATGATGCGTTTCGGCGGCAAACAATGGGAATGTAGAAGTGCTCCACTTGAGATGATTCCAGAGAACGCAGTGCTGTAAAGTTTGGTTCTGACCACATTAGTTCCCAAGCAAAAAATAGAGGAGAGGTTGATCATTGCTGTGGCGGGTTTGATAAGAAGGCGCGCAACATTATTTATAGACAACATTTTCGCTCTAGAACGCTTGTTTTTCAGCGGGAACACAATTAATTTGCTCAAAACAACACCGATTTGACCACTTGCATTAATGCTGCACTTCACCCAGGACAGATATTGTAATGTAGGCTGTACACAAATTAATGTTAATTATAGACCAAGGCTAGTAAACGTCTCCTATAAACTGCATGTTGAAATTATACTAGCACTTAATGAGCACAAAAGCCACGCCACACAAATGGCTTTTAATTGATTTATTTTGTTAGCAAACATGCTAAGTTCTTTCAATCAATCTGTTTTTTTGTTTTTTTCACTTTCACATTTAAATGATTTCATGAGGTTATCTTATATGGTTATACCCTACCTGTGGTCAGTCTGCAAAAATGCAGATCAACATGATTGTTTACTTTGGCCCCTTTAAATACAGTTTTAAAAAAGACCAAGCATTCGATCTACGTCAGAGCGGCAGCGCGTCCACAAATCTTTCTACAGCGTCGATGGCAGGGCAGCCAGAGCGAAGTTTGACGCTCTCGCCGGCGGCGGTGTGAACACACAGTTAGTCAGAGATTACATTTCCCAGCATTCCTCCTGTCCCGCACCTGCAGCTGTTCCCCATCACCAACACAGTATATAAGCACACCTCTCTCTTTGTCTGGCCTTGTCTTTCACTACAAACACAGAGAAACTCAGCTTGCCCTATTGTGTCTCCAACATTTCCTGCACACGAAAATATCACAGAGGTCGATATACCTGCAAGTACCAAATATCCACTTACCTACTTCCAATTTCGGTATTGTGCTTTCTGGAATCTACCATGTACTCTAAGACAAGATGTCAAGTCATACACCTGCCATCTACTCCAGTCAAGTCATCTTCTCTATACTCACCATTATCGCCTTTTCTCATCTCTATTTGGTTCAGTAATCTCTGTCTCCAGCTTGGTTGATCCCAGACAAATATTTTCTCTCTCTAACATTTATTAAAGTTCTTATGTCAAAAAAGACATGGTATTTATACCTCTAATGCAGGGGTTTTCAAACTTTATGATGCCAAGGACCCTTAAATATGATGAACTTTTATGAGGGACCTTCCTAAAAACATTTCAACTGTTAAATTGGTAAATTATGTGACATAATAAATACAAAATATTGTTTCCAAACTTAATACATTGGCTATGCACTCAAAAAAAAGGTTCTATATGGCACTAAAAATGGCTTGTAAAATTTTCTGGGGACCCCTTAGAACCTTCTGAAGGACCTCTGGGGGTCCCTGGACCCCAGTTTGAAAACCCCTGCTCTAATGCTTGTAAAAAAAAAAAATTTTTAAATTAAAAGGTGTACTGTATTTGTAGGAAGTGCAAAATGCGCTCCTGCAATCCTTGAAAGAATCTTGAACAAATCAACACGTTCTCATGAAATGCGTATATATAGCACGAATTGTATTTATCGTGCGATTTATATGTAAAATTAATTTTTACGTGCATGATATGCATTGTCACCCCATTGGGTAGGTTTAGTGGTGTGGGTTACGTGCATATAACATGTTATAAAGTTATAAAGAAAACTCAATACAGCTGGCTTAAAATGTTGATAGTTTGTGTATATAAGCAAATATAATATAATATTTAGTGTTCTGTTCACAATAAGATTTATTATCACTCTGAAGAATGTGCAGTCCAAAAATGTTCATCCTCCGCAGACCTCAGTTTAAAATTATTTTTCATTCAATACATTGCTAATGGGGTTGAATCTTATATCTTATGCTCAGGCTGCATTTATTTGATAAAAAATACAGTAAAAACTGTAATATTGTGAAATATATTACAATTTAAAATAACATATTTCTAAAATACATTGTATTTTGGAGTAATGGCTGCTAATGGTTCCTGTAAGGGCAAATTCAGCTTTGCCTTCACAGGAACCATTAGCAGTTACTCCAGTCTTCAGTATCACATGATCCGGTAACACTTGACAATATTTTACTTAGGCCCCGTCCACACAGAGGCACGTTTAACTGTATAAGTAAAAAAATTGTGTCGTATCAGCGTTTCGTCCACACGGATCCGGCGTTTTGGGAGCCTGAAACCGATATTTTTTTTTAACCGGGTTCCAGAGTGGATAAATCTGAAACCGACAGCCTTGCATTTTCATGTGTACAACCAATGTGTATATTTTGTGAAACGGTGATGTCATCACACCACGTGCCGCACGGTAAGGCTAGAAGGGATACAACTACAGGCACTGGGCATGTGTACATCAATATTGCGTCATTTAATTACTGTATTTGCATTATTGTAAGGGTAGGTTTAGGGTTGGGGTGGGTGTAGGCTAGCCTGGCTCCGCCCTCCTATGTACTCAATTGTAATTTTCCTTTAGTCTCCGTCTGGGATTGCGGTATATTCTCTGGTTTTCTATGGTCAAATTTTAACTAGTCCAATCAGCGAACAGAGGGAGTGGCTGAGAACAATGACGTTGATGTCGTACACTAGTTTGAGATGACATATGTCACGATCAAATGTTAGCGATTGGTTATGGCAGATCCAGAGTGGCTCTGGACAGATCCAATAGTTTTAAACTTCAACAGAGTACCCGCCTTCAAGGAAGTTAACACTTGTGAATTGAGAAAACAACTTTCCTTTGAGCCTTTGGTATATAAAAGTTCAACGTGATATAAGAATATCCTGTAAGTTTCAGAGCTGAAAATGTCCTTGTTGGTCAAAGAAAAGCTTATATAGACACCAGGCCCAGAAAACGAGAGCTCTCACAATATGTCGAGCTAAATAATGCGCAAATGATTGTAAACAAGATAAGAGGTCGAGGCTGGATTTGCAGACATATTGAGATTAAAACACAATGCTGTGCCTTCTATATTGGATCCGACAGGAATGGTGCAACACACTTATGTGAGTAAAACATGTTTTTTTAATATGTGGTAGTATTGCATTGTTACAGATCGTTTGATTTCTATTGATTACATACCTTATGCAGCTGGATCCTGGACTTCCTGTCAAACAGACGCCAGGTGGTCAGAATGGGCAGTAACATCTCCTCATCACTGACTCTCAACACTGGAGCCCCTCAGGGCTGTGTTCTCAGTCCACTCCTGTACTCCCTGTACACACATGACTGTGTGGCAACCCACAGCTCCAACACCATCATCAAGTTTGCTGACGATACGACGGTGGTAGGTCTTATCACCGACAATGATGAAACGGCCTACAGAGAGGAGGTGCACACTCTGACCCGATGGTGTCAGGAGCACAACCTCTCCCTCAACGTCAGCAAGACCAAGGAGCTGGTGGTCGACTTCAGGAGGAATGAGAGAGAACACCGCCCCATCACCATCGGTGGAGCACCGGTGGAGAGAGTCAGCAGCTTCAAGTTCCTCGGTGTCCACATCACAGAGGAACTCTCATGGTCCGTCCACTCTGAGGCCGTTGTGAAGAAGGCTCATCAGCGCCTTTTCTTCCTGCGACGGCTGAGGAGGTTTGGAATGAACCGCCACATCATCACACGCTTCTACACCTGCACCATAGAGAGTCTGCTGACTGGCTGCCTCACCACCTGGTACGGCAACAGTACCGCCCGCAGCCGCAAGGCCCTGCAAAGGGTAGTGCGCACGGCCAGCTGCATCATCGGAGGTGAGCTTCCCTCCCTCCAGGACATTTACGCCAGGCGATGTGTGAAGAGAGCTCAGAGGATCATCAGAGACTCTAGCCACCCGAACCATGGGCTGCTCTCACTGCTGCCATCAGGCAGGCGGTACCGCAGCATCAGAACACGCACCAGTCGACTCCAGAACAGCTTCTTCCCACAAGCAATCAGACTACTTAACTCTTGATCCATCAGTATCATAACACACACTGGACAGAATATCACTCAGCACAACCCACTGTAGATACACACACATTATATACACATTTATTTATCATACAGCATCTATTGCACTTTGGATTTCAATTTGTGAACATATTGTATACTGTACATTGTATATTATTACTATAGCTTAATGTATACTGTTTAATGTATGTTAGTGTATATTGTTTTAAGTATATGTATATTTTAAGTATGTGTATATTGTTTAAAGCTGTGAGCACTACACTCACATTGTGTAAATTATTTATTGTTTATTGTAGTGTATACTGTGCTGTGAGTAATTGTGTGCGCATCAGATGTGTAATCTGATGTTGCTTTAAATGTTGTACATGTCATGTCATGACTGCTATGTTGCTCGGAACTGCACCTAAGAATTTCACCTACTGTTGCACTTGTGCATATGGTAGAGTGACAATAAAGTGATTTGATTTTTGATTTTGTCACAGGCTGGAGAAGGTGTTATTGGTTCATTCGTGATCAGACTCGGACTTGTAATGGTCCTGGGGCTATGTTTTTTCAGATGGGCTATCACCGACCGTTTTTCAGAGAGCCTCAAAACCAAGGCAGAAAATAGCCTATTACTTATTCATTATGATGTTTTTAAATGTAAAAACCATACAAATGTCATAAGTTGACCTCAGACAACAGTAAAAAAATTACCACCTTTAATAAAACATAATCTGGTAAGTAGCAAATTTATTTATTGTTATTTTATCGTGAGATTTTGCCTCACTTCCGACTGTTGCTGTACCCCTTCTAGCCATAGATATACATAATAAAGGCTAGATGTCTTATGGCGGAGTTTCTAACATCATCACCGGCGGCCATCTTGTCACAGGCAAGCTTTCTGGTGGGCTCTGTGGTACCTGATGTAAGGTGAGTGATCTGCACGGACACAAATACTCTTATCTCGCTGAAATCTTGACAGATTTACAAATGGTTTGGTTTCTTACAAACGTTATTAACGTGGCTATAATTCTGGATGCTTGAACAAATTATGAATAATTATTCATAAGTATGCAGTGTCATAACTACGTCTCTGACGTTTATAACAAACCAAACAGTTTGAAAATCGGTAGAAAATTGAGCAAGTTATGGTTATTTAAAAAGTTCAATGACCATTAAAACACAATGTTATGAGTGAGCGAGCTGACTGTGACAAGATGGCCATCAGGTGCGGACGTCGACCTCCATTGGCCAGCAGCGCAGACGAGACATCTAGGCTTTATTATGTATATCTATGCTTCTAGCCACAACTCTTCTTCTCCGGTTTTAGTGTATTTCTGTGGCAGAATTACAGCGCCACATACTGGCCTGGCATGGATACTACATCGTTTTGAGTTGGTTTCAGTGGTTTCGTGTGTACGCAGATATTTCTTGAGACCAGGGGAAAAAAAGATTGGATAGGGAAAGGTCTGGCTTCGTGTGGATGTGGCCTTAATCTAATCTGATAGACTCTTTATTAGTTGCTGATGCAGTAATCTTTAATGAATGGTTTGTGTCTTCATGAGTCAAACATTAACTCATAATTAGCTGTGCATTAGTTAAGCATGAATTGATGCATAGTGCACCCGTATTGTAAAGTGTTACCCATGATCCTTCTAAAATCATTCAAAAATGCTGATTTGGTACACAAGAAACATGTATTATTATCATCAGTGCTGACAGTTATGCTATTTGTGACACTATTGTGTATTTTAATGCATGTTTAATTAATTCCAATTAGGTTATTTGGTCAAATTTTATCAGTGTGGGAATTCTCCTTGTAGAACATTTGTGAGTCATATTTCACCATCTCTGTCTTATGTACTCCGGAAGTTTCATAGTTTTATCCCGGATGTGTACAAAGAGCTATGAACCTGCCTTCCTGCACACTTGGATTTGACTACAGTACTGTTCTAGAGATGAGGTGAAGACGACCATTGAGGCGATAGAGAGGAAGAGAGTGGGAGTAGTGGGCTATTTTCACAGCACCATCTGTCTCTTGTCAGAAACCCTTCGATCGTCTACTGTGCTCACATACAACCTTCACTACAGGCAGAGAGAGAGAGAGAGAGAGAGAGAGAGAGAGAGAGAGAGAGAGAGAGAGAGAGAGAGAGAGAGAGAGAGAGAGAGAGAGAGAGAGAGAGAGAGAGAGAGAGAGAGAGAGAGAGAGAGAGAGAGAGAGAGAGAGAGAGAGAGAGAGAGAGAGAGAGAGAGAGAGAGAGAGAGAGAGAGAGAGAGAGAGAGAGAGAGAGAGAGAGAGAGAGAGAGAGAGAGAGAGAGAGAGACTCTGCTGCCATGCAAGATAAATGTCTTTTTCTTGAGCTCCTGTGACCCACTTGAAAGTAATCACTTCCCCAGCCATCTCTGCCTGTTTCTTCTTTGGGATGAAACATTTAATCATCACATTTGTAGTAAACAGAGGTGTTGCTGGTCAGCGATCTAATACAGTCAACCAGCACTGAACTGTAGAGAGAATGACACAAAAGCATTTTATGTGCTACATGTGAACAAAACATATTTAGTTTTGTTTCCCTGTGCAAAGGAAAGCAGGGTTGCAAGAAAAGTTCAGAAAGCTCAAGGAAAGTGTTGAAGTTATACAATGAAAGAGAAGCCAAGCTGTCACTGTGACACAGGAGCACTTTTTCTTTCTTTTTTTTTCTTTTTTTTGCCTTGGTATTAATATTAATTATTATTAGGACTATATAACAGCCAATGATGCAAATTTAGAAAGAGAAAATATTAATATTCGACATGAAAGGGTTGAGACTGTGAGGGTGCAAATGGATAATACTGGATGTGCTACAAAAAATAAATGAATATCAGTGTTACAATCTGTTTATTTTTTTATTATTATTATTTACATGCACATCTTATGCTTACACAACTATTAGCCAATTGCATTAGAAAAATACATAACATTTAAATAGTAAAAGTTCATTTTGATTCATACAAATAATTATCAATAATAATAAATTTCAAAGTTTAGTAAATGGGGTATTTTTGTGCTGTTTGCCGTTTATGTCACCTCTTGTCACATCCAAATCACTGTAAAGCAGTCTTATTCTATAGTCTCATTTTACATCAGTTTTGGCTTTCAAGTGCTTTATATAATATTGTTTTATTTATATAAAAAAACACTGCCGTTCAAAAGTTTTTGATGGTAAGATTTTTAATAAGTTTTTAGAATAAGTCTCTTATGCTCACCAAGGCTGCATTTATTTTATTAAAAATACAACAACAAAAAAAACAGTAATATTGTAAAATATTATTAAAGCTGCACTATGTAACTTCTCCGTCCACTAGAGGTCGCCTATTCAAAACAAAGGCGTAGTTTGATGACGCTACGTTTGAGCGCAGAATCTTGGGACATGTGGTCTTACCCTCACAGCCGGTGGAAAAGAATCGGGATAGGACTCGGGCAGAAATCATGTTCATGGATGCGATTATTAACTTTACTGTAGTATGAAGCAGAGCAGGACCGAGTGTTGTGGCAGCTGAGCAAGGCCGCAGGAGCGATTGTTAATAAGAAGAGCGGAACACACACCTCGCGAACAGCGGGACTGTTATTATGGCATAGTCGCCGGAGGGACTTTTATTATGCCACAGTCGCCGGCGCCACATCCGCTTTTCCGGTCATGAGTATGAGGTAACGCAGTTCTGTTTATCATATTAGATACACCTGAGTGTGTTGAAAATTATGCTATGACGTTACACTGTGCGTTCACTTGGCGACTGCTATGACACCTGTTGCACACTGCAGTGAGAGTAAAGCGTTTATGCAAAATAAAACCGGAAACTGAGGGTAACGCAGATTTGACGCAATTGACAGGCGACTTCCTCACACATCCCGGTTCCTTGGTTTGGGGCTTAAAGAAATTAATACATTTATTCAGCAATGATGCATTAAATTGACCAAAAGTGACAGTAAAGACATTTATAATGTTACAAATGTTTTTCACTTTTAGACATTGATAATAATCAGAAATGTTTCTTGAGCAGCAAATCAGCCTATTAGAATGATTTCCGAAGGATCATGTGACACCGAAGACTGAAGTAATGATGCTGAAAATTCAGCTTTGCTTCACAGAAATAAAAAATAGAAAAAAGTTATTTTACATTTTAATAATATTTCACAATATTAAGTTTTTGTTCTTTTGGGGAGGGGGGGGGGGGTTATGAAATAAATGCAGCCTTAGTGAGCATAAGAGACTTCTTCTAAAAACATTAAAAGACTTTTGAAAGGCAGTGTACATGTATTCATTTTGACCAAAATGTGCATGACATTTTTTTTTATTATGTATGGAGAAAGGCAAAAGGTGGAGGGGCAAATTTGCTGTTAGCTTTTTCTCCCTGTTTTTTAGCCTCAGACTTTTCATTTTTTGCATTATCAATCCTGAGGGTTTCAGGGCAGGTTAAATATTTAGTAATCTCTCTCGCTCTCTGTGTCTATATATTTTTTTCTTTGGTGTATGTATTCTGTAACTCCAGTCACTAACAGATAGCCCCTTTATGTGTGACTCATTTGGGAGATAAGACTTCCCAACGTAATGATTCTTGACAGCAAGACAGAGAGAGAGATGGAGAGAGAGACTGGATCAATAACTGTGAAACTGTAGTATTGGTTTTCACCCCCACATGGCTCCACTAGTCTAGCTACAGCTTCCCTGTAGAATTTGTTACAAGTCCCAAGCTGTGTGTCCTATCCTGTCCCAGACAGACATTGATTGACAGACATTGTTACTGTTAGAACTCTGTGTCTGATCTTGGTGGCAGTATTCTTACAGACTCCGTTATGTCTTTAATATTTTATACTTTTTTACCCTCCCTTTCTCAGCTGCCATGGACACATTTCGTATTCGCTCACATTTATCTTTTATACCTGCTGAGCATGTGTGTGAGTGTGTCCATGGTTTGATGTAAGGTGCCTTCTTCAATTTCCATAGTTGCAACCCATGCACTAATGCATGCCTTGTGTTAAATCTGGCATGAACAACATGTCAAGTTGCAATTTCAACTCCACAAAAAAAGTAAAAGGCCAAGACTGTTTATGTGTGTGTGTGTGTGTGTGTGTGTGTGTGTGCGTGCGTGCGTGCGTGTGCGTGCGCGCACAATACAACTATATACAACTTTACAATAAGGTAGCATTGTAAACATTAATAAATTAAGTTGCTTGCATTAGTTACTGATTGGTTAATTGATTAGCCCCACCTGTCCATTGTTTTCATCCTCATTGTTTGATGTATTTATACCCCCTGTTTAGTTCAGGGTAGTGATGCAAAGTCATTTCGGCAAACCGGTTCTTTTCGGACAGTTCAGCTCAATGTCACTATGCATTTCTTTTATGCATTTCTCAGTGTCATGTTATATCAAGGAAACATTCAAATAAAGTAATATGTGTCAATGCATATTGAAACAATCAAATAAAGTTATTTGCGTGAGTGCATTTGCTGATTGTTGTCTTTCATTCACTTAAGTTAATGACGTTTCATTCGCGGATCCTTTATGTCGGATACGACTGACCAATATTGAGTAGCCTACATCTTGGATAAGATTCCTAAAAGTTTTGCACATACAGCGAACATTACAGATATGCATAAACTTGTATATGTTACATGTCTAAAGTAGCTTGTAAACATACATTTCGCTTAACAACTTAAAATAGAATCTGCATGCACAAAGACAGTAAAATGTATTTATATCTCTCGACAGAAAGGTTTTTGCAGCTTTTAATCAAGTGGTATTTAATAACAGTAGTCATAATAAGCATATTTCCAGTACGTGCCTCAGACTTGCATTACCAACTCAATCATCAGAATCCTCGGTAATCCTCTGCAAACTTCGACAGATGTTTATATTTTAGTCGGACGTGCTACTTCGGCTGTTGTGTCTTGTGTCATCAACCCAGAACTAAAGTTTGATTTAGTTCGATTAATGAACCGGCTCAACCGATTACTTGCTGAGAACCGGCTCAAAAGAGCGATTCGTTCAAGAGCGACGAATCAATGATTCACCATGGAAACAGACGCTAAGAAAAAGTGTGCCATTCTACTTCCTCCTTTTTTTGTTTAATGGCGAGTTACATAGCCTACTTAGTGCACATGGCCACCTATTTGGTGGTTGCCCAAAACCTTTAATAAGTCATCTTTATTCACTGAGAATAAGGCCTAATTCACATGTACACGGGTATTTTTGTAAACAGAGTTTTTCCCTCCGTTTTTAAAAAAGATTGCGTCCACATGAAAATGCAAAACACGCTGTCAAGATCATGCCAAACCAACAGGTGACATATAACTCTAAACGTAAAGTCATGTTGGCCAATCAGAAGCCTGGAAAAAAGGTTATTTGGTGGTTCTGGTTCTGACGCAACAAGCCAAAATCTCTGGTTTCACTGTCCACACGACACCACCAGAGTTTCTAAAAATCTTCACCCTGGCAGGAGTTTTCAAAAAAAGTTTGGTTTCAGTATCCAGCTATGGCGTTTGCGGGTGGACGAACAGCCAAACCGCATAGAAAAAGATGCGGGTTTTGAAAACACCTGTATTTGTGTGGACAGGGCCTAAGAATTATATTGTTTGTTTGAGAGATCCATGTGTGAGATGACAAAAACATAAATAAATAAATATATTTGAATTCAATTAAAGTGTTAGTTCACCCAAAAATTAAAATAATGTAATTTATTACTCACCCTCATGTCGTTCCACACCCGTAAGACCTCCGTTCATCTTTGGAACACAAATGAAGATATTTTTGTTGAAATCCAAAGGCTCAGTGAGGCCTGCATAGCCAGCAATGACGTTTCCTCTCTCAGGATCCAATAATGTACTAAAAACATATTTAAATCAGTCCATGTGAGTGCAGTGGTTCAATATGAATAATATTCATGAAAAACATAACATGAAAAATATTATTGTCACTTTATAATATTAATATTGAACCACTTATTTGTCTTCCGTAGATGAATGGAGGTCTTACGGGTGTGGAACAGCATGAGGGTGAGTAATAAATTACATTATTTAAATTTTTGGGTGAACTGACCCTTTAACATTTAAACATTACCTGTTATAATAGTACTTTAGAATTAATATTGTATATTATATAACTGTAACTATATAACAAATTTAGTTTTATTAATATAAATGTATTAACTATATAACACGCATCTGAATATCTCTTAAGCAAACTAACCCTGGAGCAGGTTATGTTCAGAGAGTGAGTTGCTATGACTACTTACATACCCTGAAAGTTACCTCCGTTTTTGGAACCGAAAGTTGAGGTTATCCGCTTACTTACTCTTAAACATACCGGGGTATGTCACATAACCTGCTTTCTGGAATACCCCCCAGTCCTTTGTCTGTTCTTGTCATTGTTTAAGTTGATTAGTCTTGTTCTTGTGTTTGTCTAGTGTTGACATATGCTTCCTTCACGTGTTATCAGAAATTTCGTAATTCCCACTTCTGAAGTCACGATTCAAAGGTTGTTCATGTGCAATTTT
Organism: Romanogobio albipinnatus; assembly: GCA_023566225.1. NCBI lineage: Eukaryota > Metazoa > Chordata > Actinopteri > Cypriniformes > Gobionidae > Romanogobio > Romanogobio albipinnatus. The sequence goes on from CM042241.1 coordinate 23,049,940, forward strand.
TAACTAGTAAACTCGTATTTACGATAATTCCGATAGCACGTGAAGGCAGCATTGGATCCTTCTCTCTCTTTGATTTAACCAACCCTGACACGTTCATGCTAACTAATAGAGATGCACCGGTCGACCGCCCATCAATCGGTTTACTTTGGCCAATATTTGTTTTTTCCGGACTTGCACACAAACTGCATAGCAATCGTTTCCCAAAATGTCTTTTGTGTGGACATATTATGAAGTCTGTAAACAGGACATTAACACAGGTCAGAGACGAAGCATGCTGAAGACGGGCGTGAAGAGGAGAGCAGAGCACTGGAAATACTGTATCAGGCACAGCAAGCTCACTGTTCGCAATGCTCTAAATATTGTAAGAAAAATATAAATATTGAACTTGGGGGTGAGGGTTCATATGAGTTTATCTCTGAAGGGAACTGTTTTCAGAAAAGTTTCAATGGAATTTTTTTCCCTCTTACCTCCGTATGTCTATTAAAGCAGTGTTAATAAGCAGCGCAGTAGCTAACCAAGGAAACGTTATACTGCTGCTGTTCCATAAGCGCCACCTACTGTCAGATTGTGAATTTGCATTTTCATTCAGGCCGTTTGCTCTTTTTGTTTTGTGCAGGAATGTTTTATGTAGTATACACAAAGCTAAAGTCAGACCATTCTGTCTTGCTTTAAATCTTAAAATTATACAATATAATTTTAATAAAAAAACAACTGCTCATATTACATATTTGTTGCATCTTTGTTTGGATCGTGATACATACTACCGGCACATCCAGGAACTTAGCTGTCAATTATGTCACTGTCCCTTTTTAGGGTAAAATAACACAATAGCGGCCCAAAACAACGTCCGTACACGGTTTGAATATCTTAAAGGAACACTGCACTATTTTTGAAAATAGACACAAGCTCAACCAATACCAAAACAATGGATTTTTACTGCCAAATTTACCAATGCTTTAACACTGTGTGTCAGAACAGATAACACCATGTTCTTAACCTAACCTTATAGGCTAAAGTTAAAGCTGTTTATATTGAGAATTGAAACACAAATATATCCCTTGTATTTTATTCCATTGGTACTGATAAACAGCCAATTTAAGTTATGCAAATATATAAATCACAGCTGATTCCCGTCTAGTAATTGTTCAGGTGTCGATGTTCTTTCATTCACATGATCATATGGTATACAGTAAAAGAGGGCCTATTTGGGCTGATCTTGTGTGAAAAAGGAACAATATAGAGCAACATAAAGAAAGTCAGAAAAAGGCCTGCATGAGGGAGAGAAAGATGAGTACCAGGATAATGGAGAGGAGTGGGACAAGGGCAAGGGAAAGGAATGCCTGGACAAGGGCAAGGTAGAGATTGAGGAGGGTGAATGTATGGTGGCGCTCAAAGAAGGGCCAGAATTAGGGTAGCTGATGAAATAAGACCGACTATCATAGACCATGTCATAAACCACAGGCTATCATACAGAGGGGCTGGTGAACGAGTACAGCCAAATCTCGGCCGGGACACAGTGGCATCCATTAACCAGAATTTCTTTTTCTTTTTCAAGACACCAACAGGTATGATATTGTATAAGGGCTTCTCCTACTGCAAAGTGTAAATACTTTTACCATGTATTTCAGTGACTGTATGCCTCTGGTCTCCAAAGCCCCGTTTCCACCGGAATTACCCTGAACAATTTGTACCAGGAACTTTTTTTACGTGAATTTTTTTTCCCCCAGACCTGCTGCTGTCTGTTTCCACTGCGGTCTAAAGTACCGAGAAGATTAGGCAAATTAGTCCGGTGATGTAGGACTGCACGCGGTGTGACTGCTCCTCCCAGTCAGCGATGGACAGTAATCATTTTTGTGCGATACTGTCTGCAACAATAACAAGTGGAGGAGATGCAAGCAGCCCTGCTTTTGCTGGTTATGTATCGGTTTACTAAAGAGGTCATTAACAAAACGGCGGAAAAGAGTACGAGCACTAAAGTGTATTCTGAAAGCTCGTAAAGCTAGATTTAAAATATGACAAAGTATGTTATCATCAGCTTTTACGGACATTGACTGTGCGATTGCTGAGACAAATGCGCATCATCGGACAGAAAGAGCAAGACTGATATTTACTGAACGCTGAACGATCCTCGCAAAAATCCTTTTAAAAATGCCGGTTGAAATAAAATGCTGCGTGAGCTCAACCAATCAGCATGTTCAGCGCTCAAGTCCCACCCCCGAAAGTTCCCGAACTTTGAAAAAGTATCACCTCGGGAGCAGGGCCGCTCGGAAGGGGAAATATTTACCCGGAACTTAATTTAGACCCTGGTTCCTGCGGTCGAAACACACCGAGTACCACCCCAAAGTTCCTAGTTCCTGGGGAAAGTTCCTGCGGTGGAAACGCGGCTTAATATGTATAACTGTATTTTGTCCCTCTAAGGATTCAACATCTACCTCCCTCAGGGGGCAGAGGAAAGCTCCTAAATGAAGAACAGGAACTTGCTATTGTCAACATGGTAATTGCTGTTAATGAAAACTGAAGGGCATTCTATAAAACTACCCTGTGATGGGTCATTCAGTTTTTGTATTGAATTTCTGCAGCAAAAGAAACAAATGCATTTACTAAACCCAACAAAACAAAAATGTGGAGAGGCTTTAAAAGACACACAATCTATGATCAATAAAATATACAGCCTATTGTATAAGGGCAGACCTGACACAAAAATAATGCAGTTTCTGTAATTCCATCACGTGTTAGTATTTTTATAACATTGTGCTATGATTGACTAAATGTTCCTGTTGGAAGAGAACATGTGTTAGGGTTACATAGTGTATTGTGTTAGTGAACTATTGTATTTTGAAAATTGGTTTTGGAGTTTAGTTTACAATGTGTGATTTTGAGCATGAAATGAATAGTTAGGCAATTGCGTAGGTGTGTTGGTGCGTTAAGAGTTTAGGAAATTTGTTAAAAGTATTGAAAAAAAATGTCATAGCGATTGTAAAAAACTGTAATGTATTTGTTGCTATATTTTTCATTAGAAAAATTTCTCATCGCAGCTATAATTTGTCAAATCCTATTTATATCCAAGAAAGTTCCAATTTTAATATCACAAAGGCTTCAGTTCAGTTTTATCCACATGCGGGATCTCGCTCAAAGTAAAATTGTCTAGCCTGACAGCAACACCTTTCATTACAGGAAAGCCAGGTGCACGTAGTGAGGTATTAAAAAAGCCCTGTGACCCTGGCAGACGATGTGACCCCTTAAGGGTGCAAGACAACCTTCATCACATCAGGTGATGAGGTTGCCGCATAAAAGTGCTGAGTCGGGTAACACTGAGTTACACTGATGCATTATGTGGGTGTTGGCAGGCGGCACACATATAGAACGGGCATTAATATTGTATTGGGGTTGAAAGTGCCCCCTACCCCAAACTTCAGATGGAAATGTGAATGCCCATGCAGTATAGAAGTCATTGACACAAGGTGAAGAAGCATTGAATGGCTGTATTGTCTTCTGAGATCTGCCTCACTGAAGGTAAACTGCTGAAAATGTATGCAAACACAATTTTACAGATTCATTATTTTCTTTTATTATTCATAGAATTTGGTTGTGAGGATTGCATCTGTTGTTTATTGTGGAAATCGGTGTTTAACGTTTGTGTTTTAAATTGTAATTTGTTTTGCAATGTATTAATTGATCTTTAGAACAAAACGTGGTTTAACATTTTTCAGTTGTTTTTTTTCTGTTTAAAACATTATGACAATTATTTTATCTTTAGCCAATAATAATCAATTTAATTACATTTAATTCCTGTTACAGTTTTTTACAGACGCTAGGACACATTTCTCGATACTGCAAAACTCTTCACACAGTTCTTCTAACCAACTTTCAGCTTGGCAAAGCAGTTCATTTCACATTCAAAATGCACTACAACTACCAAAACACTTTATTCAGGTCTCAAATCAACTCATTCTTCCAGAACAGTAGCAAAGGTTGACAGCCGACCAACACACTTTGTCACCCACAAAACAATGACCTAAAAAACACTAACAACATGTAGCATTATACAATGTTTTCTTGCGTAAAACAAGGACACATCTCTGTTTATAATTCACTGCAATATATATGTTACTGGAATGAATCAGACATGATGCAGAATTCGTCAATATGTTATGTTGTTTATTTATTTATTTATTTGCACTGAGTAATTCCAAAATACAAGAATTTGTATACACACCATCCACCATCTACAATGAGAATCAGCTGTGGCTGGTCCAATTGTCCAATTGTTTTTGTAGCATTTATTATTTCATTAAAATATTACTGTAGGAATGTAGCAAATTGCTGTCTTATTCAGTTTTGTATTATGTTATTGTTATTGAACATAAGTTTAAAACAGTGTGTAAGCATGTGCAAATTGGCCTGTACGTACAAAGAGTTTTGGCAGTTGTGTCTGAGTGAGAAAAGAATTTATGAAATTTGAGAGATGTAGTCATTGAATGCATTTTGTGCCAAAGCAATGATAATTGATTCTCAGTTTAGCCCACATAGACTTCTGTTGTGCTCACTGTGTGAAGGGTTTTGCAAAAGTGACCTAAGTATTGAGAAATATGTCCTAACATCTGTAAAAAACTGTAAGACAACTTACTTCATATGCACTGTAGTGTGAAATGGCCCCATCAGCAGCCCATCAATGGTCAAATGTAAAAGGTGTTCATGGCCTGTGTGTGTGTTCATGTTTTTCTATCCCGGTGGGGACTTCAACCTGAATGCCTCTGACTCATGGAGACCTTTGTCACCATGAGGACCTGAATTGAGGTCCCCATGAGGAAACAATCTTATAAATCATACAGAATTGTTTTGGGGTTTTTTTGAAAATGTAAAAATGCAGAGAGTTTTGTGTTATGGGTAGGTATGGTTGGTAAGGGGATGGAATATACAGTTTGTACAGTATAAAAAGCATTACGTCTATAGAGAGTCCCCACAAAGATAGTGAACCAGACGTTTGTGTGTGCGGTACATTATGGGGACCATTTTTTTTAACAATCTTATAAATCATACAGAATTATCTATTTTACATCTAAAATAGCATACTATAAAAACCAATACATCTATGGAACGTCCCAATAAAACGTGTGTGTGTGTGTGTGTGTGTGTGCGTGTGTGCGTGTGTGTGTGCGTGTGTGTTTTGAGGTGCAATGCTGCCCTCTGTTGATGTAATGACATAATTACGGTTTACTGTTGTTTCAGACTTCGAGGCTGACATCTGCACAGCCCACATCCTCCTGAAAAGGCAGGCAGCAGATTTATTTTCTTTCACCCAGCGCCTCATTCATAACTAGGGCTGCCGTTCCTTTATCAAACCACCACCAGATGGCAACAAAGTCCTTCTAAATAACGTTGTTGTTGTTTTGTAATATGTACGTAATTTTTGTATTTGCTATCTCATCAACATTGTTTTATAACCTAGTATAGCCTTTAATAAGCTATTTAAAAAATGTAATCCTGTTAAGGTTATTTACGTACCTCATATACACTGTAGTGTGACAATGGCCCCATCAGCAGCTCAAGGGTCAAAATTAAAAGACCCGTTCCTGAAATATTCAGTAGCTTGTTTGTATCCTAGACAAACAAGGGTTTAAGGAATGGCCATATGCAGAAATTGTCTATCAAAAAATATATCCATTATTGTGTGTGTGTGTCCAAATGTCACCACAAGGATAGCAAAACCTGAGGGGAAAAGCCAGTGGTCACCACGAGGGAAATAGATTAATAAACACAGGCCTACTAAATTATGCTTATTTGAAAATGTAAAAATGCAAAAATGTTTCTGTGATGAGTAGGTTTAGGGGTAGGGGACAGAAAATGAAGTACATTACATTAAACTTGCAACTTAAACTTACTATTTAGGATGGATAGTAGGCCTATGCTGCCACCTGCTGGTTTGGATGGTTACAAATGATATAATGTGATGCTAAAATTTAGCGTCGCTATTTGGAATCCTTCTTACACACTTGTCCAAACACTGCCGACACAATTATTATACATAATAATTTATTATGACTTATATTTATTGTTCTTGCAAAATAAATATGCTAACAGTGCACACTATGTCTCCTCCAACTGGAACAAATCAGTTCAACATCTCTCATTATCTCCAAACTTGTGTATGGCAACATATCAAATTGCTGGGCAGGAAACTGTATTACTGAGATGTAATGAGGCAGCAGGGTCACAGAAAGGAGTGGTTGGAGTGTGAAATGGGAGGAATGAGAGAGGAGGAGGACATGGGTAGTTAGGTAGGTCTTTCCCCCCTCATTTACTGTTCAGTAATTGACAGGAAGAGCAGAACAATGGCCTGTTTTAGAAAGGTGGCTGACCTGTTCTCAACTTACTTACAATATACAAACACTCTCTAACACGAGCACACACAAACACCCAAAGAAAGGTGTCATTTTTTTCTCAGTATGAAAGACCAAACTGTTCAAAGCTGGAAAAGGTAAAGGCATTAATCTTCATAATGGAGTAAGACAGGCAAGGGCAAAACAGACAGAAAGATTCATCTCTGACAGACAGTATGGCCATCGTTATCTTACTTTTCAGGGTGTTGTACCTCTATATATTTGTCTTTGAGCTTTGTCTGTTTTTTCCCCTTTTTTCGTAAATTTTTTGTACATGAACCATATGGATAAATTGAAAGTTTGTGTCAGATTTTTGTTTTATTACAATTCATTAAAATGGTAAGATAATATTGAAAAAATATATATATGTTTGATGAGTACACTGATGATAAGACGTACCTACCTGTATTAATACATTTTAGTAGTGCTGATCTGTTTAAATTGATATTTTAAAGAGGATATGGATTAATAACTGATGCGAGGGAACAAAGAAAATAAAAAAGGGGGATTTTTCTGTATCCCATATTGGTTCATTTATTGGCAGGTATTGAATATTTAATTATGTATGATCATTTTGAATATTTTTTACATTTAGATTGCATTTGCTGTTATCTAATGCTCACTTAGTCAGTCTCTAACAACATAAAAACACTGATAATTTAATAACATGTTACAAAGTTTGGTGTAATCTGTACCAAATATCATAAGTATCCAATTTTCATACTGTATATTTTATACAGTATACAGTATTTTATACACACTATATTTTAATGTGATTTATTTGTGGCATTTAACATGATCAATTTTAGTTTATCTTTTATTTTTAATTTATTTAGACAAAATATTATTATATTTTCGTCTCTTTATAGTGTCCTGTCAGAATTTGAATATGTGCCAATTTAGCGGCCAATTGTGAATTCTAATGGAGAAATATCTTTATGGCATATTCGTCAGTATAAGAAATTAAACCAGCATTTCAGAATGATCTTTTAAATTCAACAATTTAAGATTAAATGTGATTGAACAGGAATTTTGTGATTTTTATTTTTATTTTTTCGTCAAAGGACTTTCTTTAACATTCTTCAAAATATATTTTTGCTCCACAGAAGAAAGAATGGAATACAGGTTTGTAATGACATTGTGGTGAGTAAATATTTTTTTCATTTTTCAAATGTTTTAAGATTATTATTATTAATTTGTTTAAATCTTTTATGGTCTTTTTCTCTCTTATTCTTCCTCTCTCTCCCTTAGTCCTTTATCCAATGTCCCTAATCATCATAACTGTTATCTAATGATGTCATGCTCCTCATTCTGTCATTCTCTCACCCAGTCCATCCCTGCCTGATTGATTTCTATCACTTGACCTCAAGACAATAAAACAAATCCAATATACGGGCACCTCCTCTGACAGCCATATGCCACTCATTGGAGGTCAGAGCTGTTCGTGTGAGCTAACACACATTCTGTCAGTATTCTCAGGCTCAATGAGGGGCCTCACTGCAGCCCAGTGCTCAGGCTAGGACAATAACTGCTCCTGAGGGACATATCAAGGGCGGGAGTCTCCTGACCCACCCAGTAAATCAGACCTTACTGTACAATATGGTGGGGAGGAACAGGAAATGTCTGCGAGGGTTTGTGGAGGTGAGTGAGGAGTCAAGGTCTGTTGAAGAGGAAAGGAAGGAGTGGTATGGTTCAGTACAGTACGCAATCTTTGCCGTTTCCATTGTCATTGAATGGTACCCTAATTCCGAACCCAACCGTACCCCTTTTTTGGCACCCTTCCGTTGGTGTACCTAGCACAGTAGTCTGGTACTAAAGGGTGGAGCGAGACTCACTGCAGAATGTTGATTGGTTGACAGAGAATCGTCACTTGCACATGTTTTTTCGGCCGTGCTTTTCCTTGCAGCCTGCAGCCTTGGTTCAAACAAAGCTTGTCTTCCTCTTGTGACAACAGCCACATGCCGAGAAGCTAGAACAAGCTTCTCAATTGTTGTTTACTGTGTCGCTTTCTACGCAAGAGAATTACAATGATCGCTACACCTATCATAAGTGTACTGTTGGTTGTGGAAATGCAAGCCAGATCAGGGTTTACGTACCGAATCATACTGTACTGAACTGTACCACACCGCTCGGTGGAAACAAGCCATTAAAAGTGCCCTAGAATGAAAAATGTAATTAACCATGGCATAGTTGAATAACAAGAGTTCAGTACATGGACATCACATACAGTGAGTCTCAAACACCATTGCTTCCTCCTTCATATGTAAATCTCATGCGTGAAAAACACCACGGAAAAATAGGTGAATCTCAACACAACACCAACTGTTGCGCAACAGTCGGGATCATTAATATGTACGCCCCAGGGGACGTGAGGACTTTTCATACCCTTCCCACAGAACAGAACTATCAACAGGCATGGTTGATGTTTATATATAAACGGATACCGCAACAATTTAACTCAAAGTTGTTTGTTTGCTCGGCCCATTTTACCACAGACAGTTTTTCTAACCTGGGACAATATCAAGCAGGCTTTGCTCAGCATCTAATACTGGAGAAGCGGCAATTCAAACTATATTCCCGCAAGCAGTAAGTAGTGATTTTATCCACTTATTGACTGTCTAAACAATTTCTGATTAAATTGAAAGTTTCTTAGTGAGACAACATTAACGATAATATCCCCTGTGTTACAATAGAGTAACAATAAGAAACTCCAACTAGCACACATAACAGTTTGACAAATGTCAAAGGTTAATATTATTTCCTTCCAGTGTTGTCATATAAATCTACAAAATACAACCGTAGATACATATGGCAATCCCTTTTGTCGGATAGAATTATAATTTAGCCTATATTTCATCAACAACACATAACTCAGGAGCTAACTACGTTAGTTTAGATGCTTATAGCTCACTCGATCCTTCTAGCTAAAGTCACCTTCTCCACCACTTAAGTTGAAACGATAGTCATTTGACAAGGCATCTATCAATTTGTTAAAAAATAAAACCTTTACTGTACTGTACAAACAACATATTTACGTGCTACCCAGTTCGCAGTTTAGAGTTTGTGACTCAAAGTGAAGAAGCTATCATTGTAAAATCATACGGCGACGCATTACAATGATTAAAATATTTTCATAATGCTAAAAACAAAGTTGTGACTGCTGACGTTAACGTGTAAAGTTAATGTTATATGCTAGTTTACATGTAGGCTGAAGTTTTAGGCCCTGTCCCAAATGGCACCCTAAACCCTCACGGTCTTTCTCTGAGTCCGCACTTTCACGACGTAATGCCGCTTTTAATGCCGGGAAGAAGTCCGCTGTGTAACCCGCACCAGTGCAGGCTCAGCAGAAGTGCGCATCGAGGGCGCATATAGACCTCAAAGGGGGTGCTCGCGAGCCCTAACCCTTCTGAGACCTAAAATGACAAATGGGACACTCTGCGGTCTCGTGGACTTAACAGACACGCGCACGCAGCGGCCATTGTAAGTTCACAAGGCCAAAAGTGCACATGAAGTGGGCCATTTGGGACAGGGCCATAGTACTGACGTTACGTTTTGCAGGTTCTTACTGAAAATAAAGACTAAACTTACCACTCAGAAGCGTCCATTTCCAATCTCAAAACAATTGGTTGTTCCTCAAAATCTGCATCTTCGTCAGAAACAGGATCAAACATATAAGGTTGGATGCATAATCTCTCCATTGTCATGACGGACAGTATAGATGTGTTTCTGTCACTGAAGCTACTGAAATGAGCGGAGTGAAACAGCCAATCAGAGCAGAATTCCAGATTAATATTCATGACCCTTCCAAATAAGGCAAAAACAGACCATTTCATTCGAGGGACAATTTCTGGGGTTGTAAATGGACCTGTAAAACCGTATCTGGACAATTTTTGTCCTTAAATATGCCACATACCCTCTATGTAGATATCAGAGAACAATTTGAAATATTGTTTCAACTCATTCTAGGGCACCTTTAAGTCATCATCCTATTGGCAGTTCTTATTTTTTTATGGAATACCGGTATTGCAGTATTTATACATTTGCCTTCGTAATTTTTAATCAAAACACCTTCCCCTCCCTCTTGCAATGACATCTCTTCTCTGATGACGTGTTTAACTGGCGTGAGGTAGGGACGGACAATCTGTCACTCACATCACATCACAGTAATTGCAAACCTCAATGATCCAATCGAATCCCGATGGACAAATCAAGTCCCACCCTACATTTTTTTCTTGTTCAAGAAGCTGTTTCAGTCGGATATACATCACAATAGGGAAGACAATACTATTGTGACTTCCATTTCATGCCGACTTTAGTGAATTCCATCCATCCATCCATCCATCATCTTCCTCTTATCCGGGGCCGGGTCGCAGGGGCAACAGTCTAAGCAGAGACGCCCAGACTTTCCTCTCCCTAGCCACTTCCTCCAGCTCTTCCGGGGGAACCCTGAGGCGTTCCCAGGCCAGCCGGGAGACATAATCCCTCCAGCGTGTCCTAGGTCTTCCCCGGGGCCTCCTCACGGTGGGACGTGCCTGGAACATCTCCCTGGGAAGGCGTCCAGGAGGCATCCGAAATAGATGCCCGAGCCACCTTAGCTGGCTCCTCTTGATGTGGAGGAGCAACGGCTCTACTCTGAGCTCCTCCCGAGTGACCGAGCTTCTCACCCTATCTCTAAGGGAGCGCCCAGCCACCCTATGGAGAAAGCTCATTTCGACCGCCTGTATCCGGGATCTTGTCCTTTCAGTCATGACCCACAGCTCATGACCATAGGTGAGAGTAGGAACGTAGATCGACCGGTAAATGGAGAGCTTTGCCTTACAGCTCAGCTCCTTCTTTACCATGACAGACCGGTACATCGACTGCATTACTGCAGAAGCTGCACCGATCCATCTGTCAATCTCCCGTTCCATCCTTCCCTCACTCGTGAACAAGACCCCAAGATACCTGAACTCCTCCACTTGAGGCAGGAACTCTCCACCAACCGGAAGTGGGCAATCCACCCTTTTCCGATTGAGAACCATGGCCTCGGACTTGGAGGTGCTGATTCTCATCCCAGCCACTTCACACTCGGCTGCAAACCGCCCCAGTGCACGCTGAAAGTCCTGGTCTGAGGAGGCCAACACGATAACATCATCCGCAAAAAACAGCGACGAAATCGTATGGTCCCTCTCCGGCCCTTGGCTGCGCCTAGAAATTCTGTCCATAAAAATTATGAACAGAACCAGTGACAAAGGGCAGCCCTGCCAGAGTTCAACATACACCGGGAACAGGTCTGACTTACTGCCGGCAATGCGAACCAAGCTCCTGCTCCGGTCGTACAGGGACCGAACAGCCTTAAGCAGGGGGCCGCCGACCCCATACTCCCAGAGCACCCTCCACAGGATGCCACGAGGAACACAGTCAAATGCCTTCTCCAAATACACAAAACACAGGTGGACTGGTTGGGCAAACTCGCATGAACCCTCCAGCACCCTGGAAAGGGTATAGAGCTGGTCCAGTGTTCCACGACCGGGACGAAAACTACACTGTTCCTCCTGAATCCGAGGTTCCACCATCGGCCGAATTCTCCTCTCCAGTACCCTGGCATTGACTTTCCCGGGGAGGCTGAGAAGTGTGATCCCCCTATAGTTGGAACAAACTCTCCGGTCTCCCTTCTTGAAAAGAGGGACCACCACCCTGGTCTGCCAGTCCAGAGGTACTGTCCCCAACCACCATGCGATGTTGCAGAGGCATGTCAGCCAAGAAAGCCCCACAACATCCAGAGACTTGAGGTACGCAGGGCGGATCTCATCCACCCCCGGTGCCTTGCCACGAGGAGCTTTTTAACCACCTCGATGACTTGAAGATCTCTCTGACAGGGGGCTCGGCCAAACGTTCCCAACAGACCCTCACAGTATGTTTGCTTCTGAGTCTGTCCAGCTTCCTCCCTCGCCATCGGATCCAACTCACCACCAGGTGGTGATCAGTTGACAGCTCCGCCCCTCTCTTCACCCGACTCTCTTCAAGACATATGGCCGAAGGTCTGATGACACGACCACAAAGTTGATCATCGACCTCCGGTCCAGGGTGTCCTGGTGCCATGTGCACTGATGGACACCCTTATGCTTGAACATGGTGTTCATTATGGACAAACTGTGGCTAGCACTGAAATCCAATAACAGAACACCGCTCGAGTTCAGATCAGGGGGGCCGTTCCTCCCAATCACTCCCCTCCAGGTGTCACTGTCACAAAGTCCCCCAGTAGAACGATGGAGTCTCCAGTCTGAGCACTTTCCAGCACCCCTCCCAGAAACTTCGGCCCGTAGGCACACACGACAGTGAGAGACCTCTCCCTGACTCGAAGGCGCAGGGAAGCGACCCTCTCGTTCACCGGGGTGAACTCCAACACATGGCGGCTGAGCTGGGGGGCTATAAGCAAACCCACTCCAGTTCTCCGCCTCTCACCATGGGCAACTCCAGAGTGGTAGAGAGTCCAGCCTCTCTCAAGAAGTGTGGTTCCAGAGCCCAAGGTGTGCGTGGAGGTGAGCCCGACTATCTCTAGTCGGTATCTCTCGACCTCCCGCACAAGCTCCGGCTCCTTCCCCGCCAACGAGGTGACATTACACGTCCCTAAAGCCAGATTCGGTGTCCAGAGATCGGGTCGTCGGGGGCCCCGCCTTCGACTGTCGCCCGATCCACTATGCACCGGCCCCTTACGCTCTCCTCCTGCAGGTGGTGAACCTACAGGAGGGCGGCCCCACGTCACTCCTTCGGGCTGAGCCCGGCCGGGCCCCATGGGGGGAGGGCCCGGCCACCAGGCGCTCGCATACGAGCCCCAACCCCAGGCCTGGCTCCAGGGTGGGGCCCTGGCTGCGCCATGCCAGGCTACGTCTCGGTTCTTGATGTAATTGTAGTCATAAAGGTTTGTTAACTGTTCTTAGTCTGGCCCGTTACCAAGGACCTGTTTGCCTTGGGAGACCCTACCAGGGGCATATAGCCCCAGACAACATAGCTCCCAGGATCATTCGGGTACTCAAACTTCTCCACCACGATAAGGTAACAGTTCAAGAGGGTTCAAGACTTTAGTGAATTAGTTCAACTAAACCTTAAAATGATGTGACTTGTTTTCTTCTGTAACATAAAACTTAAAAGTAGTAGTTTTAAAATCTCATGAAGTCATGTGAGTGACAGAATTTTTTTAGGGGGGGTCAACTGTTTCCGTAAGATGCAGGGTCAACACAAGAGCGGGCATGACTTCCGGTGTTATTCACTTCCAGTTATTCAACCTGTACAGAAACGGTCCATTATGTTTTGCACTGATATCATATTATTTTAATGTATTATCATAAACACATTGGTTCGTAGTGCAAATAGATGTAACATTTACTGAACTTTGATATTCTTAGTTATTTACCTACGCAGTTAATGAATCAGAAGTCTCACACATTTAAATACATTTTTTACTTCCTTATTGCAAAATAGAGTGGATCTGAGAGAACTGGATTGGTTTGAACTAAGAGGTAAAGGTTTGGCTGGTTAGCATGGTCCAGTAACTATAAGTAACTACACTATTCTGGAGGCAAAACACATCTTTTTCAATTGATCATTGCTGTTATATAAAACTGAAATAGTTTTATATATAATAAAATAAAATAAAACAGTTAGATTAAAATGATAAGCAAGTTATATTACAAAAAATACTATGGTATATAAATGATACTAACTTAGCACTGCCATTGATGACCTTTCAAAAGTAGCCAATTCTTTAATTATATTATATTATATTATATTATATTATATTATATTATATTATATTATATTATATTATATTATATTATATTATTAATCGTTTGACCTGTGTTTTGTTTTTTAAAATATAAATACATTTATATATATTTTTTCCCTCTTCCTTGCAGATACATGTCCTTGTGGTGTCATCAGCCAATCAGCAATGGCACCTGCAGCTGAACTGAGAACTCGAATTGAGCATCTATGAGGAAAGATGGCAAAATTCAGTGGAATGGAGGAATAAACACCTTACAGAGCACAAAATGTATGTGACATCAGGAGCAAGAGTTGCAGCATCTGGATTAACAGCAAGAATGTGTATGTGAATGCAAGTAAGTGCAAGTGTATTAGGCTGGTTTCACACAGTGAAATACTGCAGTGGATCAGCAGATGTCTTTCTTCAGATTTGTCCCTGAAGAGTCTCACATGTACACACACTTACGCACACACTTACAAACGCTCACAGTATGCCTCATTGGAAATCACTGGAATTGATCCAGCCTGATCAATAGAGACACAGAGCTACTGCCGCTCAAAGGGTTTCACTAATACACTCCATGCCAGCCATGACCTGCACACACAAACACACACACACACACACACACACACACACACACACACACACACACACACACACACACACACACACACACTCACACTCACACTCACACACACACACACACACACACACACACACACACACAGTTAGTGCATTCCTCCATAGTGTTTATACCAGGGTTCTCTTGTCTCAGGAGGCTTGAAGTGACTTGGTTTTAATAAATAGTAATATAAATTAAGTTATTATATATAATATTAATATAAATTAAGTATTGTTTGCTATAGTTGATAGCGTAACCTTTATCAGGCCAACGACCAATTGTTTGATAGAGAGACGGAGCTGACAACCCCATTAATTATTGTATAAAACTGAATTGCAGTTCATTCAAATTTTACAGTACCATTCAAAAGTTTGCAGTCAGTAAGACTTTTAATAGTTTTATTCTGCATTGAATTGATCAAAAGTAACAGTAAGGGCTATTCATAATGTTACAAAAGATTTCTATTTTGAATAAATGCTTTTCCTTTAAATGTTATATTCTGTCAAATGATATTCATCAAATCCTGAAAAATAATTATGGCCACTTCCACAAAAAATGTAATGCTGCACAACATTGATAATAATAATAAAAAATGGTTCTTAATCACCAAATAAGCATATTAGAATGATTTCTGAAGGATCATGTGACACTGAAGACTGGAGAAATTATGCTGTAAATGTAGCTTTGCATCACAGGAATAACTACAATTTTATTAAACAGAAAACAATTATTTTAAATTGTAATAATATTTCACAATCCAAAATTATCTCCACAAACTCCTCTGTTAAACACAATAATAATAAAAAAGGTTGAAATAATGCAGGCTGACAGCTAACAAGCAAATACTCTCGGTTAACAACCTTGTTCACAAAAGGGCTGTCTTTAAAGGATCATATGTTATTGTTAAAAATCAGTTTCTCTATTTGGACAAAAATAATTGAGTTTTTATAGCTCAATAAAAACTCCCTTCATTCTACAGCTCCATTGATTGGCTACAAAAATCACATACTTCCAGCGGGTTCTGCACCAGCTGAGATGGGAATGCTAATGGACAGCTTTCTCCAGGTATTGTAGAGTTCTTTGGTTTATAACCACAACCTACTATTCCCACTTGAACCCACATCGTGGCAGCACTGATTCTATAAGATCAGCTCCAGTTCTCTCTCTGTGTGTGTGTGTGTGTGTGTGTGTGTGTGTGTGTGTGTGTGTGTGTGTGTGTGTGTGTGTGTGTGTGTGTGTGTGTGTGTGTGTGTGTGTGTGTGTGTGTGTGTGTGTGTGTGTGTGTGTGTGTGTGTGTGTGTGTGTGTGTGTGTGTGTGATCCTCTGACAGAGATTTACATCTCTAGTTCATCTGTTTGTATCTCCCATCAAAGAGCCTCATCATGTTGGCCTGCGGGAGAGGGAGATTACCAGCATGCAAGTGTGTAAGAGCGAGTGAGAGAAAATCACTAGCCTGTGGCTAAAAGCAAACCTCTTCGGTAATGACAATCCACAACTTCCATTTCTATTCTGAGTCAGAATGTGTGTAAGTGAGCGTCTGTGTCCCTGTACATCTGTATGTCTGCGATATGGGTGTGCGTGTGCGATGACGGCTATAGCCAGGTGGGTGGGCAGTCGAGGCTCTCTGAGAACACACTCAGCCCAGCTGTTGATGTGATCCTGGCTCTCTTTGAAGTGTGGCTATCACCCGCCCCTGTGCACACCCTCATCCACACACACACATCCACACACTCACCGGAGAAACTTCCAGACCTCTCCAAAGCACTAATAGCTGTTTTGACGTTATGTGCAGGTTTGCGTGTGTATGCATGTGTTTCGGTGTGTTTCTGTGAATGTGTGAGTCACATTTCAGTGTAAAGGATTAATTAGCACAGGGGGTTTTTTTAAACTGGGGTTTCAGGACTAAATTAATTTTGGCTAAAATACCAAAGTTTGCAGTCAGGTGAAATATTTTGGTATCTTCGAAATAATCCCAAACTATTTTACTTGATTGCTAACTTCATTCCCCATATTATCTGCATTATTTTTATAGCAATTACTGTATAAAATTAGACTGGGTAAACCCAGCCCGATCTGCTGGCGATTTGATTTCGCCCTGCAGCTCAGGCTGGAGACCTGTACATTTTTCTATCCTGGTTCCGTTACAAATATGCGGGGACCAATCATGGTGCGCTATTGGCAGCTTGAACACTATGATGATAGAGAATCGATGGCAAGTAGCTTTTTGTTTACATTCAACATGGTGGCCACCGAATCACAGCAGTTGATGCCGCTGTCACTGCTGTTTTGAAAGATTTCAAAGGCAAGTTTTTTTTTGAAAACGGAACAGAAACTTGCTCTGGAACAATTCCTATAAAAGAAGGATGTGTTTGCCGACCACTCTGCAAAGTACGTCACCCAGATCGTTGGTCTGATTGGTTGAAGGACTATCCAATTGCATACAGAGTCATTTGAACTATGCCCATTGATCACGCCTTTTGTGCAGTAGCAAATACAAAGCAGACTCCTCAGACTGAGTTTTTGGGTGTCCTTGGCATGAATTTGGTAACTCATCCCACATTGTTTGTGCTACGGACAAAAATGATATTTTAAACTGTTGAAGGAGGAACTTGAGCTATACAGTACTTGAATATTAGAGAAACATGAGGGTATGAGCTCTTTTGACTTTAACTAATATGCAGCCATTTTTTTTCTCACACACACACACACACACACACACACACACACACACACACACACACACACACACACACACACACACACACACACACACACACAGGTTTGTTTTGCTATCTAAGTAAGGACATTCCATAGGCGTAATGGTTTTTATACTGTACAAACTGTACATTCTATCCCCCTACACTACCCCGACCCCTAAATGTAACAAAGACAGGCTCAGGATGCAAGTGCAAAACGCTTTATTTAAACACAAGAAGCACGGTCGAAACCGGTAAGTCCTCTGGCACAACACAGGTGGGTCAGACAGATCACAAGCTCGATGGTGGGTGACGCAGGGACCTCGGTGGACAGACGGTGATGGTGCTCGATCCAGGTGTGGTGAGTCCTTGTGAAGGTGCCCGTGATCCCAGTGCTGAGTGGAGATTTCCAGAAGACAGAACACGACGAAGAACGGGGGAAAATCCAGGAACCAGACAACAGCGTGGGAAAACCAGAGCAGGAACACACACCGGGGAAACCACAACGATCTGACAACATGAGACACCAGTTACTGCACATATAAAGACACAAACAATTGGAACCAATTGTTCCAATTGTGCTGCTGGCGCTGCTGATCAGCAATGATCAGTGACCACGCCCATAGACACAACACGAGACGAGAGAGAGACAGCAGATTCATGAACCGTGACATTACCCTCTCCTCTAGGAATGCCTCCTGGCATTCCCCGACGGACTTACCTGTCAATTGTAATCATCGATCAGGGAGTGATCCAGAATGTCTCTAGCAGGAACCCAACTTCTCTCCTTCGGCCCGTAACCCTCCCAGTCCACCAAGTATTGGAATCCGTGTCCCCTCCTTCTTGACCGAATAAGTGCGCTCCCCATCTACGAGACGCAGCGGGGGAGGAACCGGGACCGGGACCGGCGGATTAATGTGTGCATGAAACACGGGTTTTATTTTAGACACATTGAAGGCGGGATGAATTCTCCTGTACGCGGGAGGAAGTTTGAGTCGGACTGCCACCGGACTAATGATCTTGGTGACAGGAAACGGGCCAATGAATTTAGGAACAAGTTTATTAGATACGGATCGGAGAGGAATGTTTTTAGTAGAAAGCCACACTTTTTGACCAACGACGTATACGGGAGTCTTCGACCGGTGGCGATCGGCCATAGCCTTGGTGCACGCCCCTACCCGGAGAAGAGTCTCTCGGGCTCTGCTCCAGGTGTGACGCACCTCTGGATGAAGGCGTGAGCGGAGGGGACCGCGACCTCGGATTCCAAAGTGGAGAAAAAACTGGTGGCTGGTAACCTAAACTACATTCAAATGGAGTGAGGCCCGTGGATGACACTGGCAACGCATTGTGAGCGTACTCCACCATTGAGAGCTGCTGACTCCAGGAGGAAGGATTCCTGGAAACCAAACATCGCAACACTCTCTCCAAATCTTGGTTGGCTCTCTCAGTTTGTCCCCGAAGATAAACTGACACTCGCCCCCAGAAGTCTACAAAACTCTTGCCAAAATTTGGACACAAATTGGGGACCCCTGTCAGACACCACGTCCATCGGGAGGCCATGTAATCGAAAGACGTGATCAATGACAGTAACCGCTCTCTCCTTGGCTGAGGGTAATTTGGGTAAAGGAATAAAATGAGCCGCCTTCGAGAACCGGTCCATAACGGTCAAAACGACCATCTGATATATTCTAAATTCTTGTGATCGGTCCATACTATAAAAGGCACCCCTGACCCTTCCAACCAGTGACGCCAGTCCTCCAGCGCTAACTTGACAGCCAACAACTCTCTGTTACCAATGTCATAGTTACGTTCGGCAAGTGATAAACGATGAGACAAAACGCGCAGGGATGCATCTTGTCATCTGTGGAAGAACGTTGGGAGAGAACTGCTCCTACCCCCACCTCTGATGCGTCGACCTCCACCACGAACTGACGTGATGGATCAGGTGCAACGAGGATGGGAGCCGAAATGAAGCGGCTTTTAAGTTAAGCGAATACAGCCTCAGCTGTATCCGACCACCTGAACGTCGTTCGGGGAGAGGTCAAGGCAGTCAGAGGCGCGGCTAGTTGGCTGTAATTGCGAATGAAACGCCGATAGAAATTGGCAAATCCCAGAAACCTCTGTAGGGCCTTACGGGAATCTGGACTTGTCCAATCTATCACAGCCTTAACCTTGTCAGGATCCATACGCACTCCCTCAGACGAGACAATGTACCCTATAAAAGGAACAGACATGTGCATGAAAAATGCATTTCTCCGCCTTGACAAAAAGCCCATTCGCTAACAACCTCTGAAGCCCTCGTCTGACATGCTGAACGTGATCCTGGAGAGAAGACGAAAAAATCAATATGTCATCCAGGTAGACATATATGAACTGGTCGACCAAATCTCTCAGCACGTCATTGACGAGTGCCTGGAAGACCGCTGGGGAGTTGGACAGTCCGAACGGCATGACCAAGTATTCAAAGTGCCCCCTAGGGGTGTTAAACGCGGTCTTCCATTCATCACCCTTCCTTATGCGAACCAAATGATAAGCTTTACGTAAATCCAATTTTGTGAAGACGGATGCTCCCTGTAATCGCTCAAAAGCTGAAGACATCAGCGGCAAAGGATAAGTATTCTTTACCGTGATGTTGTTCAGCCACCGGTAATCAATTCATGGTCGCAGAGAGCCATCCTTCTTCCCCACAAAAAAGAACCCCGCCCCCGCTGGAGATGAGGAAGGGTGAATGAACTTGGATGCTAGCGAATCAGAAATATATTTCTCCATAGCCTCCCTCTCTGGAACAGAAAGTGAATATAATTTGCCCTTAGGCGGAGACTCACCCGGTACTAAGTCTATAGCACAGTCATAGGGACGATGCGGACGAAGAGAAGCAGCACGAAACTTACTGGTCCTGGACACTCTCCTCAGGTCCTGGTACTCCACGGGCACGTTAGACAAATCCACTGTCTTCTCCTGGAACACAGAGACAGGAACAGACGAACAAGCAGACACTAAACAAGACTCATGACACAAATTACTCCACTCAGACACAGTGTTGTGGCCCCAATTGACTCTGGGATTATTCTGGGTGAGCCACGGATGTCCAAGTACAATGGGTGCTAGTGGTGAGTTCATGAGGAAGAATGTTATAGTCTCTGTATGATTGCCGGATATGATGAGAGTGATGGAGTCAGTAAAGTGAGAAATGTTGGGTAGTGGTTGACCATTGAGGGCGTTGACAGAGATGCAGTGAGTGAGTGGAGTGAAGGGAATCTGAAGCCTCTGAGCCAGTCCAAAGTTCATAAAATTACCTTCCGCTCCAGAGTCCAGTAAAGCCTTGGTGTCGTGCATGTGAGCTGCCCACCTTAGTCTTACCGGGAGGAGTGTAGATGATGAGGTCTTCTCGGCGGAGATCCCACCCGATAGTAGCCTCAAAGTTACTACCGGGCTTGATCTTTTACCGGGCATGAGTGGATGAAGTGGCCCGCCTTGCCACAGTATAGGCAAAGTCCTTGGGATCTCCGCTTCTCTCTCTCCTCCCGGGAAAGCCGAGCTCTCCCCACCTGCATGGGCTCATGATCGGGGACGGGGCTGACCGTGTCCCCCCTGCCAGTGCGTGATTCATCCACGCCGCGAAACTGATGATTCTGCTGGAACCGGCCCATTCTGCTCAACCGAGCGTCGACTCTCAATGCCAGTTCGATGAGTCCATTCAAGCTAGGGGGAAGGTCCAACATATAAATCTCTCTCTGGACACAGTCAGCCAACCCATGCAGGAATCTGTCCCACTGCGCCTCCTCGTTCCAACGACACTCTGCGGCCAGGGTGCGGAACTGAATAGAATATTCCGACACCGAGTGCTCCCCCTGGCGGAAATCAGCGAGTAGTCTGGCCGCCTCTCTACCCGCCACCGCACGATCGAACACCCTCTTCATCTCCTCGGAGAGTGGCTGGAATGAGGCGCAGCATGGGTCTTGACTTTCCCACACCGCCGTTCCCTAGAGAGTCGCTTTACCTGCCAGTAAGGTGAGAACAAAGGCCACCTTGGTCTGTTCCTGAAGAAACGTCTGCGGCTGCAGGGAGAAGTACATAGAACATCTGGTCTGGAATGCCCTACAGTACTCAGGCTCACCTGCGTATCCCTCTGGGGTGGGCAATCGCGGCTCTCGTTGGGAACTCCCCTCTGTGGAAATGGGCTGCACGGGCGGTGTGGGTGACGCAGTGGGAGTCCTTAGTAGCTGTAGTTGACGGGTGAGCTCGGACACCTGCGCCACAAGAGCTTGGACTGCCAGACCTGTGTTGGCGACACCCTCCGCTTGTTGATCCATTCTCGTTATGCTGCGTGACGCGAAATCATCCCAGCTCGTTGCACCTGCTGCATCCATCGTTGGTCAGATTGTTCTGTAACAAAGACAGGCTCAGGATGCTCGGTGGACAGACGGTGATGGTGCTCGATCCAGGTGTGGTGAGTCCTTGTGAAGGTGCCCGTGATCCCAGTGCTGAGTGGAGATTTCCAGAAGACAGAACACGATGAAGAACGGGGGAAAATCCAGGAACCAGATGACAGCGAGGGAAAACCAGAGCAGGAACACACACCAGGGATACCACAGCGATCTGACAACATGAGACACCAGTTACTGCGCATATAAAGACACAAACAATTGGAACCAGCTGGCGCTGCTGATCAGCAATGACACGAGACGAGAGAGATACAGCAGATTCATGAACTGTGACACTAAACCTACCCATCACAGGAAACTAAAACATTGTTTAGTATGTTTTTAAAGCTATTTTAAATATGAGGACATCTGAAATGTGTAAAACCAGTGTAATACCCGTGTAGTTATACAAATTTGTGTCCTCATAAATCACAAAAACAAACACACACACACACACACACACACACACACACATTTATACACACACACACACACACACACAAACATACTGTATGAGACCCATTTTACGATGTGAGAAAAATATTATGTTCAATAGCATTTATTTGCGCTTATTTAATTGCGCTGAAGTAAAAATTATTTTAAGTATTATTTGGAATATATTTATTTTAAGGTTAACTGATTTTTAATACACGTCTAATTGTATATGACTGTTCATAACAAATTTCAATTAATGTTAAAATTCAATCCAAATCAAGCTTATCAAGTGTTAGTTGTAAGAAAAACGCATTTACTTCTTGAACGGTAGTTTCCATTTATTTATAAATGTATTTTTTTAGAATGCATGTCCTTTTTTTTTGTCCCGCAGATCCCCTGACACAAGTTTGAATTTGATAAACAAGCAGTTTGGAGATACATTGTGACTCTCATCCATGAGTGGGATATGTTCAGGTCAGTGTGTGTGTGCAGTCTGTGTGTCCATTCATGTTGCTTTATGTATGCATGCATGTTTTTGTGCACATAATTGCGCTCTTAGTGTCTTATTCCCATTTCCATCAACTGTATCTGCTGCTGAAATCTCTCCATACCTTCCAAGCATTAGGGTCTCATCATGTTACCATGCACTTCCCAAAACTCTCTTATCTCCCCCTCTAATTCGGCACTAGCAATGCATGCTAATGTAGCTTTAAAAAGCTTGTCTCTGAGCCGACATGATACCTGGCCTTACCTGGGCCCCCCGGCTCCCATCTGCCAGTGGTTCCCAGCCTTCGTAACCCCGGTGAAGAGGCCTTTTGTTGGGTCGATAAACCCGTCATTGTCTCCCGTCCCTCTGATTTTTGAACCACCGGAGCTATCGGCATTCACCTGCCCTTCATCATCCACAACAACGAGGGTTCCCTTGTTGCCTCTACTTCTTTTTCACCCATTCCCTCAAGAGTTCTAAGTCTAACAGAAAGTGATTATGGGATGGAAGGGTAAAGAGGGAAATAAGTACTAATGGTATACCATGGTAGTCCAAGGTAATTCGTTACCATGTTACTTCCTTCAAATATAAAGCGAATGTGTTTTTTCACAGTTTTATAATAAACCAGGTAGAACTTGCAGATCTGATTACTCAGAAAAGTAATAGCACACCTCTTCTCAACAAACTGTGCAATTTGAGGTATCATTCATTGCTATAGCTTAAATATGCAAGTTATGCATCAAAGCTGATTACATTTACATATTCAGCTTAAAATGGCTGTCAACTTAAAAATAAAATGCTGGTGGTGAAAGAATGAATTATAGCCAAAATAGTTAGTTGCGGAATGGTTGGTGTAAAAGGTAGGCCGATGTTTATTCTTAGGATTGAGTTAGAGCCAAAGATCTTGCTTTTACAGTAGTTTGCCAATGACTAGCTTTTACAATGCTGAGGAATTTTGAGATGTTGTTGCTATTACTATGTTAGTTTTTTATAGCATGCAGGTGGCACCAGGAACACTTAAAAAAGAATACATTCTTCTTTCTTGACTTCACATCGCAACGACTTGGGAAATGAGTTTTGTAAGGATGTGCAACCTCTGCCTTCATAGATCTCGCTATTGCTCGCTATTGACTTGCAATTGAAATTCCTCACTTGAACAAATAACAGAATCTTTACTAAATTCCCTCTCATGACCTTTATTGGCTTTCATGCGCTAGTTCTCAAAATTCGGTCACAGGTCTGTTCTTGTTTTGGGTTGTGTTAGTAAAAAAAAAAAAGGTAGGAAAAAACATTACATAGGCTTATCCTCTTTTAAAAGGGAGGATGAAATACTTCCAATATCTGTTGTTGTATTTCTGTCAAAAGCTGTGCATCTAATGACAAACAAATTTTTGCCAAAATTCAACAATATGGAAAATTATTTTTATACGATTGCATAGGATTCTTATTAAATCACTATGTTATTTTCCTATTTAGCCTTAATGTTAGAAAATGTATAAACTGTTTATTTTCAGTTCATGGTAATATTAATACATTTATATATGATCAACTTTTTAGTTAAATTTTATTTCCATATAATAGTTTGGTAACACTTTATTTTAGGGTTCAATTCTCGTTATTAACTTGCTTATTAACATGCATATTACTAGTATATTGGCTGTTAGTACTTATTAAGCACATACTAATGCCTTATTCTGCATCCCCCTTTTCTACATCCCTTAATCCTACCCAATACCTAAACTTAACAACTACCTTACTTACTATTAATAACCAGTACATTTTGAGGCAAAAGTCAGAGTTTGAGGCAAAAGTCGTAGTTAATAGTGAATATGTGTTCCCCATACTAAAGTGTTACCAATTGTTTAATAATATGCAAAATTAGCTGTTATTTTCCTTTTTAGTATTGTGTCATGTTAAACATTTTTTTATGGTATTTAGATGAAAATGCAGTTCATAGTAAATGTAAAAAAAAATTACATAGTAATAGTAAAAATGTCCATGTTTTGTTTAATTTTTTTGTTTACTTTTGTATGAGTTGGGTCGTCACTTGATGTCCAATGTAAAATTAACCACAGCTTTAATTTTAATAGCGGTGTCTTTTTCAGTCTTTTAAGAATTTGGTCGTTCATTCTTAAAATCAATTGGTAACACTTTACAATAAGGTTCATTACTTAACATATTGTTAACTACATTAGTTAACATGAACTAATAATGAACTGCACTTATAAACCATTTATTTCTCTTTGTTAATGTTAATTTCAACATTTACTAATGCATTATTAAAATCTTGTTAACATTAGTTAATGCACTGTGAACTAACATCAACAAACCATGAACAGCTGTATTTTTATTAACTAACGTTAACAAAGATTAACTAATGCTGAACAGAGGTGTTGTTCATGGTTAGTTCATGTTAACTAATGCATTAACTAATGTTAACTAATACAACCTTATTGTAAAGTGTTACCAATCAATCTAACTCACTTTTATTTTACAC
This sequence comes from Romanogobio albipinnatus, assembly GCA_023566225.1. Lineage (NCBI taxonomy): Eukaryota > Metazoa > Chordata > Actinopteri > Cypriniformes > Gobionidae > Romanogobio > Romanogobio albipinnatus. The sequence continues at coordinate 23,075,225 of CM042241.1, forward strand.
CTCCTTTTGACCTCAAAATCTGTTGATGTCATTGCAAGGTCAAAATTCACAACGCATCACAGCCCCATCGAACTTTGTGATCCCAATACTTCAAAGCGAATAAATCCATATGGGTAACCAAGACTGATCGCTTCCGGCATATCACCCATATGCCTACTCCTGGAGGAGCCCCATTGGGCATAGACTGTCATTAAGACAGATGTGTTTAACAATCTTTCCCTTTTGTGAGTGACTAGTACTCTAATGTTTGGAGGACATTTGACATTGTCTGAGTCTTGCTCACTCAGCATTATAGTTATTGGGCTGAACAGGTTCTGCTCATAGGGATGTAGCACACGAGACGTCTCTCAAGAGTGCGTCGGATTGGCGTGTATGCCCTTGGGTGACTGTTATTGATAGATGCCTTGTCCAAAGAAATTAAATATTAACGATTTCAAATTGGAACTGCGTGCGTGTGTGTTTTCAGCCAATGAATTTCTTGTTACCTGCACAAAGCCGTCCCCACCCTCCAGAAGCATCTACAAATGTCCATCAGCGTTCTGTGTGCTTTTGTATCTTTCCATTAGAGCGGCTCTGTATGTAGTACAAGATATACATATTCCCTTGTTCTGCTCATCCTCTGGCTTTGATTTATGTGTGTGTTTAAATTGAGATCTTTAAAAGCACTATGTGTGTGTCATTACCGTTTGTTTTAAGATCTGCAGCTCTCCAGGGCACCAGGAATTTCCCTTAGACACTAATGTACCTCCTTCTCCCTCCCTACAATCCTTTCTATATCTCTCTCTCTTTCTCTTCCTCTGAATGTGTGCACTGGCATGGTGGTTTGGCAGGCTGCTGTCGTCTTGTATCTGTTTACGGTGTGATTTCTTTGTGTCTGTGTACCCAAGTGCGCGTACATGTGTATGAGATTCTCGCAACATGCCGAGACCACGCTGAGGAATGTTATGCTTTCGACTCAATAACACACAGTCACACACACAGAAAGATGACATCATTGCTCCTGTGAGACGAAACTGTGCGATTTGCTCCGTTGTTTGAATGCTTGGCCTTCTTGAGTAGTTTACTTAGTTTGACCTGCGACAAAAAGTCTGGTCCCCATTGCAGTTCTTTCTAGCCAAGAACCGCCCACTTACACAGGAAAAGACCACTTGATTGACATGGAAAGTGGCTAACCACAGTTTTTGTGTGCTTTTTAGGGGCTGGGTTGTTTGAAATAGATGGTACCACATACAATTAGACTGGCACAAAAAAAAAGCATGCACAATGTTAAAATTTCAGGTTTCAAGTTTTAGCCAATAAACAATAAATAGCCAATATTTATCAGTATTCTAAACTGTTTTGTCAATACAAGTTAAAAATAAAACGCTAAAAACTAAAATATGTTGTTGTAAATGCTACAAGTGAACTTTGGCATTATAACTATAAAGTACATGGATATCCACTTTGAGATTTGTTGCAGATTACATTTAACATTTTATTGTTATTAAATTATTGGTGTTATTAAAGATGAACTTTTAAGGGGCTATATTTAAGAATTTTCATGTCATTTTGTTTTTTTGCTAATGTTTGAACAGCTTATAACAGAACTTACAGAGCGAGAACTTCCCCGACTTCCTAGATTGTCTGAAATCCTGTAGACTGAATGGCTCGGGACATTTTTGCTGGGAAAATCGAAAGGATGTGACATTTATGCGTGCTCCTGAAAGCCTCTCTTCCATTCTTTGCCACATGAAACAAATGCTTATACAATGTTCAGGATAATGCCAAAAGAGCCATTCTGTACTGGAATATCAATGTGTCATGCAAAGAAAAGGGATTAATGCAAACTAGTCTCACATAGCCAGATCTATATAGTCTATTGTCTCAAATATATACTTTATAATCAAACTATCATAATAGTCTAATTTTAATAACCTCATCTGTTGACATGTGATGCCGGTGAATTGCAGAGCTTGTTCAAACATATCAGATGCTTTCTTAACTGCTGTTTTCTTACCTCTGTTATGTTTATTTTGTTATTGAAAGTAAAACACAAAGCACATATTACATATTCATCTAAGTGTTGCTCTCAACAACATGGATGGCATCTGGATGTTATAACAGTATATCGCTGCAAAGGTATTTCTAGTTAGCACTGCTTTTGTGGCGTTAACCCCGCAAACTTGTACGGTGTTGACTCGATGCTTAGCATCCAACAACCAATAGCATGCCTCGTTTTCACATGCTTTGGTCAGTCACTGAAACACGCATTCTGTATAAATAGTAGCTTCAGAGTTTGAGGAGAAAAATGTCAAATGGCAACAGAAAACGCAACAATTGGAGTGAAAAGTCCATTCAAGATAAACTTATTGTGAGGAACGAAACTGAGGAATCTGATGCAAGCTAACAAGTTTATTGAAATGATGAGAGCAAACAGCTGAGAGAAAAGATGCAATAATTCCACCACGGTTCTCAGGGTAAACAGTAACACGGTACAGTCCTCCTCGGGTCTCAGGGCAGCAGTAGAAAACTCGGATATGCGGTGATCTCTGGAACACAATGCACGCTCAACCGGATCCAGTCTAAAGGCAAGACACACCGATGAGCAATGTAGAAAAAGAGACAAATGTTCACAGGATACACAGTACCGAGAGAGAACGAAGATGCCAGCTCCTGTCTAACGGCGAGACACGCTGACAGCAGATAAGTCCAAAGATCCACAGAGGAAATCCACTGGAGAGAGAGAGAGAGAGGCCCACAGAGAGATCCAAACAAAACAGATGAGAAACGGACCGAGGCTAAACACAGTCTCAGCAGAGTCCTGGAGACAAAACAAAAAGTCAATGAACAAAACACGATCAAAGACCAACAAGAGCCGGACAACACACGGCAGCGACCACCCAGAAGTAAACAACGAATGCGCAATGAGAACAGAACATCAGGACATTAAATAGAGAGACGAACATGAGACAACAGTGGAAAACAATCATGGATAACGAGGAGGGAGGAGACAGAGAGTGCACATGAGGAAAACAAAAGGTAAACAAACAAATAGTGCAGTCGATCACACCGGAATCCTGACACTTATAGATCCCATGGCATGACATTTTCATTTTATGAGGTTTTTCAACATTAATATGAGTTCCCCTAGCCTGAATATTGTCCCCAAGTGGCTAGAAATTTTGATCGGTGTAAACCGAGTTCTGGCTGTCTTTCTCTGCCTTTGAGAAAATGACAGCCCAGACGAGCTGATCTTGAATTTTCATGTTATGATGTCATAACAGGAACGGTTACCTCCCTTTCCTCCGCCCAGAGAATTTGGCACGCCCATGCGATCGCCATATTTGTTTGTCCTCAAGAGATTGTGGCTTGTGAACGAGTGAATGCTGGCAGTTTCTCAGTGTTTGGATGTACAAATGAAAACAGAAGTCTTTTTTCAGTTCCTTCTAATCTGTGATCAGTGATTACTGATGTGTAGCTAATTATTCAAGTTCACACATAACTTTATTATTCGTGCTGCGGCTTCTCTCTCTCCCGACACAGAGAAGTGTTTTCTATCTTGTGAGTCAGTGTTTTTGTACGGTCTCGTCGCGTCTATCTGTTCTAAAATGTGCATACAGTCATGAGTTTCATCTCAACATCGGCAGAGCCACATCTTTAGAGATAAACCTCACGCATGCCGAAGCTCGAGCTGCACTGACCGGTCGGCCTTCAACATCACCAACCCCAAGTACATTTCGCCCACAGCGGAGGCGCCACGGCACGAGATCAAGCAGAAGGGGGGTAAGCGCGGGGTATCCGGCTAGCCAGCTATCCCCACAATAAACTGGATTACATTCGATTACTGCGCTGTTGTCTTTGTTTGTGCTGTGTACTCAATGCACGTCATTGTCGCTTTTCATATGATAGGAAAATATCTAAAAATAATGCTATAATCAACACTTAATCATAACTCGTTCATCTCCTGTAATGGTACATTACATGTGTTACAAAGTTGGAATAAGGAGGAAGACGGACTCGTGACTGAGACTCGTGTTTATTCAGAACTCTCAGATACAAAGTAAACTCGCGCTGACAGCACAGCACTCTCACAACTCAGTAGTTACAATATATAACTTTGTTAGCAATCGCTCCGTCTCTAGTCCATTGATGTCCGGTTCACAAATGAATCATTCTTTTGAACCGGTTCTTTTTGGTGAATCGGTTCTTTTTAGTGAACCGGTCGAACCAGTTCACCAAATCGGACTGAATCGTTCTAAACGGTTCGCGCCTCGAGTCAGCGCTGATCCATAATTTACTAAAGTTACTAACTTTCTGACATGAGTATATGCTAGTAACTACAACAGTTCACTGAATTGAGACGTGCTGAGAGAACTGATGAGAAGTGAACTCAGGTCCATCCGTCTCTCTGGCAGGCTCGTGCCTGCTCGTGCCTCGTAGACCTCGTTAAACCACGCCCCCTCCGCTACAAGATCTGATACTCATTTCAAATGCAAAGATGTCAGCCAATCACAACAGTGGGCTTTTTTACTGAAGTCTCACAGCAGACATGCCCCTTGAAATGGCATTCAGCCAGAGGGCAAACATCAGCATAGAAAAAGATGCCTTTTATTTCTAAATTATGTAAAATTTTGTAAAAATCATACTAACAATATAAGTACACCTCAGAATACATTATAAAATAAAATAAAAAATCCATGCCATAGGACCTTTAATAGTACAGTCTGCAAATTTGCCAATATACTGTATATAATACGAGGATGCACAATGCTAGAGCCCTTATGTAAGCATATCGTGCGCATCCAATCGGTGACACTAACATTGCAAATATGCAAATAAGGACGTTAACCCAGGGTTTAGGAATGTACAGTGTGAAACAGCAGTGTACCAATACCCAGCATTTATTGTTAACTGTGGTTTAATTATGAGTTGTGTGAAAAATTAATCAAGATAACCAAGGATTTACTTTACCTGGAGTTAAGAATGACCCCAGGTTACTTCAGCACTGTGAAGATTAATGTGTATTTAAACTGGGTCATTTATGTAATAGAAATGTGAAATTATTTTTGAATTTGGTGCCTTCTAGACTGAGAAAAGACAGAAACTGCTCAGATGGGGTGCGTTGTAACACTGTGTTACAATGAGCCCCTATTAGAAATATGCCATTATATTCTATACTTTTATGAATTCTTTTGAGAAACCATGAGAAAAGAGTGAATAATGCCTGAGAGTTAATGTTCAGAAATTATTAATTATCATTATGTTTTGAACTATGCTGTATAGCTGTATTTAGCGACGTGTTTGTAGTCACACTCAAAAATGCTTATATTTTTAATGAATAAAAAATGCCATTATTTTATAAAAAAAAAAAAGTTAATAATTGTATTTTGTTGACAAAATATTTTAGTTTGTCTTGTATATTTTTTTGATTATATCAGGTAACATTTTAAGCTGTTATTTGGTCATGTTATATTGTGCCCCACCACATGTTACAATGTACCCCACCTATGGGGCATGTTGTCACATTTCACTTCCATTCTTTCGGAGGAAATCAAGAAAAAAGTATACACTGTATTAATGAAACAAAACCACATAACTGTACTAGACATGTATGAAATTAATGTGGGAAAAAATAAATACTCTGAACTCCAAGTGGATTTACACAAACGTCAAAAAGCGTTAGGTTGTGCCCGCTCTCCCCTACTGCATCCCTAGAAAAACATAAAAAAATATCTAATACGGTAAAAATTTGTAGAAAAGGTATATAGACTTTAACAATTCAGTGATAATTTATGTCAAAAGTTTACCCAAAAATGTATCGTATCATAAGAGGACTTGGATTACTTTGACATTTTTGGTAAACTATCCCTTAAACATTACAGGAGGATAGATAAAAATATGCCCACTATTCCTCAAAGTTGTGTAAAGCCAGGCAATCTTTTTTTTGCCAGGCAATTTTTGTGTGCATTATGCATCAGATGGTCAGTGAACTGACTGTGGGTGTGCCTTCTAAAGCTGAGACCTCTGCGTACTTCAC